>CM055123.1:174116932-175532765 GCA_029206835.1 Rana muscosa | reverse complement strand
CATACTGCCAGATTGGCTCCAGTGATGAGGAGGGAGGGGATGATGAGGTCACTGACTCCACGTGGGTGCCTAATAGGAGAGAGGAGGAGGAGGAGGATGAGGAGGAGGCACATCTCCAACGAGGCAGGATGCCCTTTGGTGGCCAGCGTAAGGGCAGTACACAGACGGAATCACACCGCAGAGCTCCGCCTGTGTAGGGCGCTGCCTCTGCCCGTCATTCAAAAAGTTCTTTGGTGTGGGCCTTTTTTGAGGCTAGTGCATCAGATCGCACAGCTGCTGTTTGCAACATATGTCTCAAGCGTATATCGCGTGGCCAAAACATCAGCCGCTTGGGTACCACATGCCTGACCAGACATATGTTGACCTGCCATGCAGCTCGTTGGCAAGCCTACCTCAAAGACCCACACCAAAGAACAAAGCGGACCTCTCCTTGCACCGCATCAGCTGGGATCTCCAACCCCACTATAACTTCAGTCCTCTCTGAAACATGCACTGAGAGAAATGAAGGTGTAGAATTAGGTGTGTCACAGCCAAGTACTTGCGGCCACTCTGCTAGCAGTACACCGACGTCCGATTCTAGCAGGCAAATTTCCCTGCCCCAGCTGCTGGACCGTCGAAAGAAGTTCACTCCCAGCCATCCACATGCCCAGCGGTTGAATGCTAGCTTGGCTAAATTGCTAGCGCTTCAACTGCTGCCTTTTCAGTTGGTAGACTCGGCCCCCTTCCGTGAGTTTGTGCAATGTGCGGTTCCTCAGTGGCAGGTTCCCAAACGCCACTTTTTCTCACGGAAGGCTATTCCGGCTCTCTACCGGCATGTGGAAGGCAATGTCTTGGCCTCGCTGGACAGGGCGGTCAGCGGTAAGGTGCATATTACCGCTGACTCATGGTCCAGCAGGCATGGACAGGGACGTTACCTTTCTTTCACGGCCCATTGGGTCACTCTTTTGGCAGCTGGGAAGGATGCAGGACAAGGTGCAGTAGTGTTGGAGGTTGTTCCACCGCCACGCCTCCATGGCCTCTTCCTGTGGTTTGTCCTCGGAACCAGCGGTGCTCCGTAGGCGTTCAAGGGGCTACGCAAGTACGCAGGCAAAAAGATGCCATGCCGTGCTTGCGCTGGTGTGTTTGGGGGACAGAAGCCACACTGGGGCAGAGGTCCTGTCTGCTCTGCAGGGCCAGGCCGAGAGGTGGTTGACGCCACGCCAGCTTAAGCCAGGAATGGTGGTTTGCGACAATGGCACCAACCTCCTCTCCGCCCTCCGACAGGGACAACTGACCCATGTGCCCTGTGTGGCTCACGTCCTTAACCTGGTGGTGCAGCGGTTCTTGGGCAGGTACCCGGGCTTACAGGATGTCCTGAGGCAGGCCAGGAAAGTCTGTGTGCATTTCCGCAGATCTTATAATGCCAGTGCTCGCCTGGCTGAGCTGCAAAAGGAGTTGAACCTGCCCAAGAACCGCCTTATATGTGACATGCCCACCAGGTGGAACTCAACGTTGGCCATGCTGCAGCGGCTGCACACGCAGCAGAGGGCCATCAATGAGTACCTGTGCGACTACGGCACCAGGACAGGGTCAGGGGAGCTTGGTTTTTTTTCTCCACGCCAGTGGGGCATGATCAGGGATGCATGCACTGTCCTGGCACCATTTGAGGAGGCCACGAGGATGGTGAGCAGTGACAGTGCATGCATCAGTGACACTGTACCTCTTGTCCACCTGTTGGAGCACACGCTGCGTGGAATAATGGACAGGGCACTTGAGGCAGAACAGAGGCAGGAAGAGGAGGACTTCCTTGCCTCTCAAGGCCCCCTTTACCCAGACAGTGTTCCTTCTGTCCCACCCATCGCACAGGAAGAGGACGAGGAGGAGGAGGAGGAGGAGGAGGAGGAGGATTGTGTCAGCATGGAGGTGGAGGCTGGCACTCAGCATCATCAGCAGCAGTCTTTTAGGGATGATTTACAGTCCCAAGAAACCAGTGGACTTGTACGTGGCTGGGAGGAGGTGGCTGCGGATCATGTCGTCCTTAGTGACCCAGAGGACTCCGGAGCGAATGCCTCAGCAAACCTACGCTGCATGGCCTCCCTGATCCTGCAAAGTCTGCGGAAGGATCCTCGTATTCTTCGGATCAAGGAGAGGGACCATTACTGGCTGGCCACTCTCCTTGATCCACGGTACAAGGGTAAGGTTGCGGACCTTATGTTACCGTCGCAGAGGGAGCAGAGGATGAGACAACTCCGGGAGGCCTTGCAGAAAGGTCTGTGCAACGCGTTCCCAGAGACTGGGAGGTTACAAACTCCTGGTCCTGGACAACGAGTTGCTGAGGCTTCGGCCAGTCAAAGAAGGAGCGGTGGGGAAGGTGGCCGTCTGACCGATGCGTTCAGACAATTCTTTAGTCCGCAGCCCCAAAGTATGATCGGTTCCAGCAACCATCGCCAGCGTCTGATAAACATGGTGCAGGAATATCTAGGGGCAAGGTCAGACTTGGACACCTTCCCCACCGAAAATCCTCTGGCTTACTGGGTCTTGAGGATGGATCACTGGCCAGAGCTTGCACAGTATGCAATTGAGCTACTGGCCTGTCCTGCATCCAGCGTTCTTTCGGAACGCACATTCAGTGCTGCTGGAGGATTTGTCACGGATCACAGGGTGCGCCTGTCCACCGACTCGGTTGATCGACTGACTTTCATCAAGATGAACCAGTCTTGGATCACCACCAGCTACCACACACCTGATGCTGATATAACAGACTAATTGATTTTAACATGTCACATCCCTTCAAGACTGATGCTGATGCTGAGTGCCTGTGCTGTTATGTTGACTGGCTATCCTCCTCCTCCGAGTCCTCAATGATACGATTGATGATGATAGCTTGGAAGATCATTTTTGTTTATGGGTGCCGCCACCAGTGGCTAAGGCCCAATTTTTCAGCCCCTGTTTTACAGGGGCGTGTAATTACAATTTTTTTAGCAATAATTTGCCATAGGGCTCATTGCTGTGCTCCAAGTACAGTATCTGTGAGGGGTTGGAGTGTTGTGGCACCAGTGCCTAAGGCCCAATTTTTCAGCCCCTGTTTAACAGGGGCGTGTCATTACAATTTTTGAAGCAATACTTTGCAACAGGGCTCATTGCTGTGCTCCAAGTACAGTATCTGTGAGGGGTTGTAGTGTTGTGCCACCAGTGCCTAAGGCCCAATTTTTCAGCCCCTGTTCAACAGGGGCATGTAATTACAATTCTTGTTCTAATAATTCACAGCAGGGCCCATTGCTGCACCCACCAAGAGTAACTCTGAGGGCTTACAGTGTTGTGGCAACGCCACCACCACCACCACCACCACGAAAGGCCCAATTTTTCAGCCCCTGTTCAAAAGGGGCATGTAATTACAATTCTTGATCTAATAATTCACAGCAGGGCCCATTGCTGCACCCACCAAGAGTAACTCTGAGGGCTTACAGTGTTGTGGCAACACCACCACCACCACCACCACCACGAAAGGCCCAATTTTTCAGCCCCTGTTCAACAGGGGCATGCAATTACAATTCTTGATCTAATAATTCACAGCAGGGCCCATTGCTGCACCCACCAAGAGTAACTGTCAGGGCTTACAGTGTTGTGGCAACGCCACCACCACCACCACCACGAAAGGCCCAATTTTTCAGCCCCTGTTCAAAAGGGGCATGTAATTACAATTCTTGATCTAATAATTCACAGCAGGGCCCATTGCTGCACCCACCAAGAGTAACTGTCAGGGCTTACAGTGTTGTGGCACCAGCACCACCATCAAAGGCCCAATTTTTACTACCACTGTTCAACAATTATATGTAATTAAAATTCCTGATATAATAGTTGACAGCAGGGCGTTCCAGCACCAACCAAGAGTAACTGTGAGTGCTTACAGTGTTGTGCCAACACCAACAACTAAGGGGCCTATTTCTGCAGAGTACATACGGCAGGTCCCTACTTTCAAACATCCAACTTACAAACGACTCCTACTTGCAAACGCAAGAAGACAACAGGAAGTGAGAGGAAATCTACCACTAGGAAGGAAAATTCTCTCCTGTAAGAATAAATATGGGAGAAAGGTGTCTCCTCTGTACTGATGCTTTATCAGCAATCCTTGTTTCAAGAAAAACACCACATTTCAAAAACAGTTGTCATTGGGACGGAAAGTGAGGTGAAATGTTCTGAACAGGGGCACAGACAGCAAAACAAATGTTACAGGGGTGATAACCCTTACCTATGTTTTCCAAAAAGTTTAAAAATAGATTTTTGGGCTGGAGCTACACTTCAACAATGTACCTGTTCAAAATTACAAACAGATTCTACATAAGAACAAACCTACAGTCCCTGTCTTGTATGCACCGCCTGTATACGGCTGTTCAGAGTATATAGGGCCTTTTTTATTTTATGTGCGGGGTTCCCCTTAATATCCATACAAGACCCAAAGGGGCTGGTAATGGGCTGGGGTAGGGGGGGGGGGGGGGTCATGGGGTAGCTATGCCATTTTTCTTAAAGATTTTCATCCATATTACTGGGACCAGACATTACATTAAAGCCGCAAGCAGTTTTAAATGGCTTTTTTTCCTTTAGAAATGTAATTTTGTGCAGGGACAGTTCTAAACACGGGAAACACGTGGCACTTCACAGGCATACTTTAGACACCCCCCAGGTACGATATTTAAAGGAATATTTGACTTTTTTTTTTTCACTTTATGCATCATTAAAATGACTGCTCCCGAAAAACGACCGTTTTTAAAACTTCTTTTTGCATTGATACATGTCCCCTGGTGCACAACCCGGGTTCCCAAACCCTTTTTAGGACAATAACATGCATAATAGTTGTTATAATTAGCACTTTAGAATTCGAACGTTCGCATCCATTGTATTTAATAGGGTTCTAATGTTCGTACGAACTTTCGGTCCGTTCGCGGGTTCTGGTGCGAACCGAACCCGGGGGTGTTCGGCTCATCACTAATTACCATCTTACACAATGTTGTATCCTGGCCTAGGCCAACAAGGCCCAGACCTAGGGCAGCACTTTGCAGGGGGGCAGCACAAAAAGAGACCCTGCCGGCTTGCGCTACTATGTTAGGCAAATTAGTCTAGCGCCCCCATCAGGGCTGGCCCAAGACATTGTGCTGCCTGGGCCCAAGAATGAAATGCTGCCCCCCCCCAAAAAAAAATCCTATGCCCATCCAGCAAAAGAGACGTTTCCATAAAGCAAAGAGACAGCCCAATATATTCAGCAAGAGACATCCCATACAAAGAGACATGCCTCTTCTAGGGTGACCACGTGTCCCGGATTGCCCGGGACAGTCCCGCATTTTGCAGATCGGTCCCGGGCACCTTCATTCCAGGACAATACAGTGTCCCAGGCCAATCTGATGCCCCCAAAAAAGGCCGCCACGTGACCGCTTTACTCACCAACAGTACTTGTCCTGGCCGGGAATGCCTGGAGGAGCACAATCCCCGCCCCCTGCTTGTGATTGGAGAAATCATAAATCCCGCCTCTTGTGTCCAATCACTGTGCTGTGATTCGTTACAGCACAAGCTGATTTTTGGGAAGGGAGGGTGTCCCTGAATGGTAGTTTGGAAATGTGGTCACCCTAGCCCCTTCCTGCAAAGAGTATTGTGTAGCACCACAAAAGCTCCCCCCTTTCTCTCCACTGCCACCGACCAGCTACGCTCTGATCCCAGCTCAGTGATGCAACATGCTGCAACAACAGCGCTGCAGTGGCGGCTAGGGTGACCACATTTCCAAACTGCCATTCAGAGATACCCCCCTTCCTTCCCAAAAGAAAATGAGGGGGGGGGGTGTAGTCTCGCTGACAGGAAATTTGGCAGCGGGTGATTTGTCGTGCAAATAGCTGGTGTTAGCACATAAATCATCCTAACATTATGATTGATATGGTGTCAGGATGATCAAATCACATTTATATTACTACATTGTAATATATAATGAAATAGTTTAACTCACCATAATGCCGAATCAGTGGAAGCCCTGAGCTTGTCATTTGCCACCATTGCTTGCCACCAGATGTAGCTTGTTGCTTGCCACCGTTGCCTGCCACAACATGCAGTGTGTCACTTGTCAACAATGCCTGTCACCAGTCACCATTGCCTGTCACCAGATGCAGCCTGTCACTTGTCACCGATGCCTGTCACCAGATGCAGCCTGTCACTTGTCACCATTGACTGTCACCAGATGCAGCCTGTCACTCAGCCTGGCTCTCTCTCTCTCCCTCCCCTTCAGCTTGGCATGCTGGGGGCTGCAGTTTCCCCCCTAGAATTGCAATGGGCCAGCCAGTTATTTGCACTACATATCCCATAATCCTCTTTTCTCCTTTTTTGTTTTTTCCCTGGCCAATGGGAGAAAAAGGGGGAAGAAACATAGCGGTGGCTGTCCTGGGAACAGCAGCATGAGGAGGAGAAGGGGGGGGGGAGAATAGCCCGCAGCTGCTCTCTCTCCACACACACAGCCGCTCCGATCTTATGCTGTTCTGCTGCCCGCTAACAGAAGAGGGAATGGCCAGGAAACAACAGAGATAGTGGCACCTCGAGGGAAGAGGAGGCAGGCAGGCAGCACTGATCCTCGCACCGCACGGCGCTCCTAACTTTCTGAGGGGAACATACAGGGAGGAGGTGGGTGGAGCTAGCGGAGGAGGAGGAAGTTAAATCCTCCTCCGCAATGAATGGTGGGCCTCTCTCTCCTTCTCTCCTGACGTCACTGGTTGCTAGACACAAAGCGGTCCGCGGCTAGCAACCAGTTTGGGCAGGGAAGCAGGGGCCGCTGGTGAGACCCTTGAAGTGGGTCTTGCCACTGCGGCCAGTGACAGCGGCGCCAGCGAAGCTGTACAAGTATGACACTGCACACTAGATGGAGGGAAACCCAGGTCCTCAGGCAGTGCGCCCCTGTTGCCGCCCCTCTTAAAGTGCCGCCTGGGACCATGGTCCCACCGGGTCCCATGGTAGGGCCGGCCCTGGCCCCCATAAACGGCCGCACTGCTTCCGGTATGCGGGGGGGGGGGGGAGACTCTTCTAATTTTGACTGTCCTACCCTCCTGGACCACAAACCTTCCTCACTGTGCTATATGTTTCTGCTGCACCATTGGCATGGTTATTTCTTCTTAGTCCTCTCCATAAAATTATCTGAAATTTGTGCTTAAAGTAGAACTATAGGCCAAATTATTTATTTTTTTGGATAGAGTAAGGGGGGGTTATAGCCCCTGTCAGTTTATTTTTTACCATCCCCTTCCTCCCCCATATCCAAACAGGAAGTGAGAGGAAATTATGCAAATTCAGGGAATCCATTGCCCCCCCAGGCTCTCAGAACTAGTATTCCCACTCAAAAATTTCAGGGTGGGTCTTAAACAACAAGGGGTGTGGCCTTGACACAAAGGGGAGGGTAATATTTAAATTAGGGGGTGCACAAGTTTAGTCAGGCCTAGGGCAGCACAAAACCTAAATACACTACTGATCTTACATGAACATTTTTATTGAAGGAAGGGGTTTTTGTCACTTGTGGAAAACCGTGCAATCCCAGTTAGTTATGTAGCTTGGAAAATTATAGGACAGAGACTGGAAACTGTGAATATCACCAGCATGGGTGTTTTCCAGCGCCTTTGTTTCTTCTTGCATCGTGGTAGGATCTACAGGGAGTATGTGTCCCTGACTTGTTAGGACCTCTGTGTTTTCTTGATGGCTAGCATTCTTGAATTTCAATTACATGGCTGATATTTATCAGAAGGTTTCTGTTTCACACATCAGAAAGAATGCTGGCTTGAGAAACCTCTCATTATTTTATGGTAACCAAGCTTAACCTGTTCTGCAAATGTATTTGTTCTTTATCCAGAGCAGGGTAAGCATGGAAGCATATCAAATATAATGCGTTTCACATGCTTGAAGATTAATGTTTTCTTTACGCTTGCATCTCTTGCTTAAAGTTCCCAATGGAAAGTCCCAGCCATGAAGATCATGTTCCAGGAATATTTTACTCTTATTGACTTACTTATTTGACAATTTACTGTACAGTATTTATAAATCTTTCGAAGGGTAATTCCAGGCAGTACAGAGAAACTCTCAAATATCTCACAGATAAGGCATCCATCCACAGCCCACACCGAGCTGTAAAGGACCTTGTTCAGTTTTATGCTGGGCAGAGTTACTAAACCCAGGACCCTACAATCACTATATCTGGTCTCCCACAGTACACAGAACATGAATATGCAAATATTTGAGTAAATGTAAAGTGCTAAATACCTTTTCTTATCAGCAGTATATCCCAGTTTTGTTACTTCTATCAGTGTCCGACCGAGCACTGGTTAAAGCCTGTAGGAGGAGTTTTCATTCTCTCTGATTGTACTATGAGGCTGTATGACCCCTGAACCTTTGTCTGGACAGTGCAGATTGGCCGTGTGCTGGTCACATGCACCCTCCCAAAAAAAAAAAAAACTCTGTAGCAATACACACCAAATTTAGCATGTGCAGAGTGCCTTCAAGGCTCTGTTCTATCAGCAGATGGATTGGGGATAGTAAAAAGGGGAGGATCAGAGAAGACAGGATGAAACAGCCTTTTTTACATAATGCAGAGGAATAACTCCTTAGGTTCCACAGTGAGTATAACAAGTATGCTTTACTGCATATACAGACTGATTTTACTGTTGTGGGTTTAGAAACACTTTAAAGTGGAAGTAAACCCTCCTATCATTTTCAGGCAAGGAAGCTGCCATCTTGGCCTCTGTTTAATCTTCAACTGCCATGATGCTGCACATGTGATCAGTTATGACACCAGCCATTGGATGGTTTAACAGTTTGATTGAGAGCACAACCAATGTGGCAGTTAGCATTCCCGTCATGCCGGGAATGTAACTGCTTTTTGAAACTGTTAAATCGATGGGTTTACTTCCGCTTTAAGCTACAGAATGAGATATGCTACTGCTGCAACTATAGAAGAATGGACATTATGACTTGTCAGCAGGAAGCGAGTTGAAACCTCTCCAAATTTAAAGGGTTACTAAACCCTATTTTTTATTTATTTTTTAAATAGCAAACATGTCATTACCTTCTCTGTGCAGTTGGTTTTGCACAGAGTGGTCCCGATCATCCTCTTCTGGGGTCCCTTAGCGGCGCTGGTGGCTCCTCCCCGCCTCGAGTGCCCCATCGCAAAAGCGCTCTCCTTCGGAGCACCTATGCGGACACACTCCTGTGTCCTGCTTCTGCGTCTATTGACACAGAAAGCAGGACTCGGCCCCGCCCCCCGGCGCCCACGTCATTGGTTTTGATTGACAGCAGCAGGAGCCAATAGCTACGCTGCTATCAATCTATCCAATCAGGACACGAGACACCAGCCATAGCTGGTGTGCTCGTCCCGGGGGTGAGAAAAACAGGGCTCAGGTAAGTAAAACGGGGGGTCTGCAGCATGAGAGAAGGTTTTTCACCTTAATGCATAGAACAACCCTTTAAGGGTTTACAACCCCTTTAAGGAAAGTCCTAAACCGTTGTCCCCATTGGAAGATGTCCCCTTTACTGTTGTTCTGGTGACAATTGTAATCACTCTTGTCCAACAGGGTAGTCTAATTGTTACCTACTCTGTCTTTAAACAGTTTTTGTTACAAATACATTTTATAGATTATATTATGTATTGTGGATAGAAACTGGAGAACCAGGAAGAAACCCACATGAACACACTCTATAGCAGGGGTGTTAAATAAAATTTCATCACGGGCCACATCCCCGGTATGGTTGCCCTCAAAGGGCCGGTTGTATCTGGGGTGTGCTACGTGCAGAGAGCAGAGTTCAGGTGTGCGCTACGTACAGAGTGTAGCGTTCAGGAGTGTGCTACATAGAGAGTGCAAGGTTCAGCATTCAATTACGTACAGAGTGCAGGGTTTAGGGGTGCACTAAGTACAGAGTGCAGGGTTTAGGGGTGCACTAAGTACAGAGTGCAGGGTTTAGGGGTGCACTAAGTACAGAGTGCAGGGTTTAGGAGTGCATTACATACAGAGTGTAAAGTTCAGAGGTGTGCTATGTGCAGAGTTTAGGAGTGCGTTGTGCACAGTGTGCAACCCCAACCTACCCTCAAAGCTTCCTCGTATCTCTCTCTCTCTCTCCAACCTGGGTGAGAGCCTAAGATGGTGGAATGGAGTTCCGGCTGCACAACTGGGTGCGAGGACCACATGACAAGGCATTGTGGGATGTAGTCGGCCCGCGGCCTTGTGTTTGACATATGTGCTCTATACCAATATTGTCCTGGATGGGATTGAAATTTGTTACCCAGGGCTTCAAGGCAGATATTCTAACCAGTTAATCTAAAAGCTGAAGGTACTCTGGGCATAATAACCTTTTAATGACCATTTTAAAGCTTCTTGGGTAGGAGGGAGAAAGTTTTTATTCTACCAGGTCTCTAGTGCTGAGATGTTGGCTATTGTATATACTGTTTATGTAATTATTGATGTACTTCTCACAAATGTGTTCTTTTATGTGCTTTCTGCCTCACCCATCTCTCAATTCAAACTCTTTAAACATCCTACCACCCTTAACTATCATCCTCCACACCTAGTCTTCAACTATATGAGCACACCCTTTTAATGAAAGAGTGAAGTGTCTAAACTTTGGAATTTCCTACTTTAGTTTGAGTTTTAGTAACATTGTTTCACACCCAGACAGTGCTTTTACAGCCTAACTCCAATTCCAATGTCATACAAACCGGAAGAGTGCTGGTGCTGGAGCCTGGACCACAGAGTGGTGAATCATTAAGGGACAAGGCCATGGTGACGGTGACTATTGCAGCAAAAGCTGCATTTTTTTGTTATAAAAACTATTTGGCTCCTTTTTTTTTTTTATCTGGGGTTGGGCAGCCTCATGCAGATTGAGAAAGTAGGAATGAAGCATGTATCTGCTTTAGGTCTGCTCCTCTTCCCAGAACTGTTCATCTGTCACATGCAAGCCTATGGGGAAATCTTTGATCCCTGGGAAGATGAGGGAGCCAGGCACAACCCTGAAAGTGAAAACCATTAGGACTTCCACCTGGTACTTTGGAGGCTCATATAAGTAAAATGTACCACCTGATGGCCAGGATTCACTCCCACTACCCCCCCCCCTCCTTTCATACCCAGTGCTGCAGGGGTTAATACGATTTGCACAGGCACATGTCAAAAATGCAGATATGCCTGCCCTTTCCAACCCCATCAAATTATAGAAGCTCAGTGCTGGGGTTTACATATACTTAATCTTGAGTTGGAGAAAAGTCCCTGTGTACAGCATGGGCCTTATAAAGTTCCACAGCAAAGATTGATTTGAGGACTACAGAGGTGCCTGCACTTTACCACAAACAAGTTGACTATCACTACCTTTTATGATCACACCGTGACTGCTAGGATTAAGGACACAAGGGCATAAAGACACCTAAGCACTGGGTGTTTAGCCCCTGTGTCTTCAGTCGTGGTGTTTTCATGTGCCCAGGAGGCATAGGTGCAGCATCCCTGCTGCCTCACATCCCTGCTTAAATAGGGATGTGGGGCGGCACAGTGGTGTAGTGGCTAGCACTTTCACCTAGCTGCAAAAAGGGTCACTGGTTTGAATCCCGACCACGACACCATCAGCCTGGAGTTTGCATGTTCTCCCTGTGTCTGCGTGGGTGTCCTCCGGGTACTCTGGTTTCCTCCCACACTCCAAAGACATGCTGGTAAGTTAATTGGATCTTGTCCAAAAAATTGGCCCTAGTATATATGTGTACGAATGTACGAATGTATGTCCAAGCGTATCGAGAACCTACGGGGTAAATGACCGCACCAGCCAGGCAGACACTGCCTGCAAAAAACGCCTTGAGGCGATTCAGTTCGCATTTGTAGCGCTTTACAAGTCACTCATTCATTCATTCATTCATTCAGCATCCAGCCTCACTGCCTGCAGTTTGTCAAAGCAGAAATACGCTGTGACTGGATGCGTCTGCATGCTATGTCAGGTAGTACTTGCTTTTAGGGCCCTTTGCATTCAGGGAGGTATATGGTCCCTAAAAGTGAGTATCACTCAGTACGGCCACAGTGTACAGGGGTTGGACAAAAATATGGAAACACTACAAGATTTGCAGGTGTGAAAATGACGACATGTTTTGCGTTGAAAGCGGAAATGACATAACATGGGATTGTAGGCGGCATTAAACACCAAAAAAAAAAAAGGCAAAGGCATAGTGATCTACTATGCACCGCATACTAGCTCATTATGAAATACTTACCTTAGAACGAAGTGCCCGCAGCGCCTCTTGGTCACCGCTGAGGGAGCTGACATGTTCCCTCATCCGCCGGACCTTCAGAGTGCATGTGCCGCTGACGTCAGCGGCTGCATGCAAGGTGAATATCTCCTAAACCATACATGTTCATTTATTTATTATAGGCTTACCTGTGGGTAAAAATGTGCAAGCGGGGTATACAACCACTTTAACCATTCACCATAACTCTTTTAATCAATAAATACTTTTAAAATTATAAACAGAATCAGCCAAAATCTGTGCCGCGCTCTTCAAATATCCCTCTAGCGACTGGCAAAACCCACCTCAGCCACATGCTTAAATAGGGATTCTAGGAGTTTCTGGAATGTTCTGGGGTGTCAGATGACCTTAAAGGTGTTGTAAAGGTTTGTTTTTTATTTTCTAAATAGGTTCCATTAGGCCCGGTTCACACAGGGGCGACTCGTCAGGCGACTCGGTCGCCTGACGAGTCGCGTCCCACGCTGTTCAATGGAACCCTTCTAATAGGAGCGACTCAGGTCGCTCTGACTTAGAAAAAGGTTCCTGTACTACTTTTGGGGGCGACCCAAGGCGACCTGCATTGACTTCTATACAGAAGTCTTTATGCAAATCGCCTCGGCGGGCGTCTCAAGTCGTCTTGAGATCGCGCCGTCGAGGTCGCCCCCGAAGTCGTGCCGCGTCGTGCCGCCCCTGTGTGAATGGGGCCTAAGCTTGTGCATTGTTGGTTCACTTATCTTTTCCTTCGATTTCCCTTCTAAATGTTTTTTTTCTTTGTCTGAATTTCTCACTTCCTGTTTCTCCTCAGTAAACTTCACTCCATCATGTGATGTGGTGTTTAGTCAGCCAGAACAGCTTACTGAACAGCTTACTGAGGAGGAACAGAAAGTGAGAAATTCAGACAAAGAAAACAAAGAAAAAAAAACATTCAGAAGGGAAATCGAAGGAAAAGGTAAGTGAACCAACAATGCACTAGCCTAAAAGAACCTATTTAGAAAATAAAAAATGAACCTTTACAATACCTTTAAGTGGACTATCCTGGAGGAGTCCCCAGAACTTCCTGGATGCACATATATGCTGGGATTGGATGTTCCGGGGCTAAATGTCGAGTGTGCATGTTGCCTAAACAAAGCACTGAAATGGCAGGATAGTAACAGAATGACATTTTTGTTTCATATTTAAGTGACATTATTCTATTACAGAAAATACAACAATGATACAAGAAGAAGACATAATGTGACTTGCACCTGCCTGTATTGAGCCCTGTGTCAGCAGACATTGGGGGAATCGCAGCAGTAATGAATAGTATAATGGGAGAATGCCTCCCATTGACTGATTGCTTCATACCAGACAGAATCTTCTTTGTTCTTCTCATTCAAGATTTCACAAGTGAATGTAAAAGTATATTTATACAAGCATTTGGATTATCAGAATCGTGACAAAACAAAACAAATCGTTATTCTTCATTACAGAGTTATTTAAAGTACCCATATAATATGAACTATGTACAGTTTTATGTATCAGGCAATTCCTTGAATTGTGAAGACAATGGGCTAACTTTGTCACACTATGAATGGCCTGATTGCACAACTCTGTGTCAGCACTGCTTTCACAAATGAATGAATTAAACACAATGATGTTGAACTGTATTTATCTTTTTCTTATTATAGAGGTAACAGTGCCTCCAGGAGCATTACAGAATTATATCGACATAGTTTTATGTCTTTAAAGAAGGACTCCACTCTAAAGCCCTGTACACACGATCGGATTTCCTATGGATTCTAATCCGATGGATTTTTCCATCGGAAATCCGATGAAGCTGACGTCTTGCCTACACACCATCAGTCCAACCAAAAAAACGATCGTCCAAAATGCCGTGACGTACGGCGGCACTATAAAGGGGAAGTTCAAATCCAATGGCGCCACCCTTTGGGCTGCTTTTGCTAATTTCGTGTTACCGCGTGTTAGTAAAAGTTTGGTGAGAGCCGATTTGCGCTTTTCAGTCTCCGTGCTTTTCAGTCCGTTACAGCATGACGAATGTGCTATCTCCATTACAAACGCTAGTTTTACCAGAACGAGCGCTCCCGTCTCATAATTCAGTCTGAGCATGCGTGGGTTTTTTATCCGATGGAGTTCCACATAGACGATCGGAATTTGCTATTGGTTTGCTATCGTTTTTTTTTCCATCCGATAAATTTAAAACAGGTTCTATTTTTTCACACCAATGGAAAATAGACCGATGGGGCCCATACACGATCGGATTGTCCGATGACAAAAGTCCATCGGACTGTTTTCATCTGTAAAACCGGTCGTGTGTACACGGCTTAAGAGCTCATTCAAATGTACAGCCAAGGGGTGGAAAAAAGATGGCAATTCAACCACATTTTTATCACCCCCTCCCCCCGATTGCCCACCTTAGCAAACCAATGCAGCTACTCAGGGCTGTGCACATGCTGGAGCAAAAATGAAATCACTGGTTGCATTCAGTGGGCTGCACGGTTACCGAACACGACCCATTGAAGTTTATGGGGTTTTGCAATGCACCCGGTTGTGGCACAGTGGTTCTTAATTTGTTAGGGTTAAACGGTGAGAAGGCGAGTATAAGTATAAGGCATGGAGTGGGTAGGGACAGAGAAGTTAGGGATGGCGTGGAGGGGGGTGGGGCTGAGGAGGGAATTATCTATCAACTTCTCCTTTTTTTTTTCTCCTTTTTCTTTTTTTTTTTCCTTGGGGGGGGGGGGGGGGTAGTATAATTGCTGAAGTGGTGATAAGATAATTTTGTACTCAGTTCTTTCTTGTGATGTTTATTTGTGTTTTTTATATAAAGTATGGAATACAAGAATGTACAATATTGAATGGATACAGTGAAGTTTATAATAAAATAAAAATTTGATTATAAAAAAAAAAAAACGGTGAGAAGGCAACATATCACCTCCCAGCCATCTGTCAGCCACAGCAAATCACTTTCCAGACAAGCAGCAAGGGCTGCTGCACATCAGAACGAGCCCTAAAGATTGTTTTTTTTTTCTTGGCTGCTTAGTTGTCCTAAAAAAATACTCACATGCCCAACCATTCCAATGTCGTGCATGCAAGGTCTTGTGCCGCCATCTTTTCTTCTTATACCATTAGAGGGCAGGCTATTTCTTCCTGGTTCTTGCAGCTGGCCCTCTAATGACTCGGCACATGCACATTAAGGTGGATATTGCTTGGCACCCTAATGGCTCAGCGCATTTCCATTGTGGTAGATATTACTTGGTGACCTGATGATGTGGCACATGCACATTGTGCTGGGAATTGCTTGGTGCATGTGCAGTGTGTAAAGATTGCTCCAAAGCCTTCTGGGATGTACAACGTATTCCAGGATACTCACGTCATTCATACCAGGAGGCTTTGGGCATTGATAGAATGTCATTCCAGCAGAAAGAGTGTGAGGTTGGGTCTCACAAAACAGTTTTTTGAGAAATTTCTTTAATGTCTGTGTTCATCTGTGTACCAGAGTGGATTGGGGTGTAGGAGATGAAGAAAGACTATACAGTAAAACCTTGGTTTGAGAGTAACTTGGTTTGAGAGCGTTTTGCAAGACAAGCAACATTTTTTAATACATTTTGATTGATATACAAACAATGTCTTGATATACAAGTCATGTCACAACTGAGTATAAAAGAGAAGAGAGGCGCCTCTAAGTGTAGCAATATGGTTACATTTAACCACTTAAGCCCCAGACCATTTTGGCTGGTTAAAGACCAGGCCACTTTTTGCGATTCGGCACTGTGTCGATTTAACTGACAATTGCGCGGTCATGCGACGTGGCTCCCAAACAAAATTGACATCTTTTTTTCCCCATAAATAGAGCTTTCTTTTGGTGGTATTTGATCACCTCTGCAGTTTTTATTTTTTGCGCTATAAACAAAAATAGAGCATCAATTTTGAAAAAAATGCAATGTTTTTTACTTTTTGCTATAATAAATTTCCCCAAAAAATATATAAAAAAACTTTTTTTCCCTCAGTTTAGGCCAAAACGTATTCTTCTACATATTTTTGGTAAAAAAAATCGCAATCAGCGTTTATTAATTGGTTTGCGCAAAAGTTATAGCGTTTACAAAATAGGGGATAGTTTTATGGCATTTTTATTAATTATTATTTTTTTACTAGTAATGGCGGCGATCAGTGATTTTTTTCGTGACTGCGACATTATGGCGGACACATCGGACACTTTTGACACATTTTTGGGACCATTGTCATTTTCACAGCGATCAGTGCTATAAAAATGCACTGATTACTGTGAAAATGACACTGGCAGTGAAGGGGTTAACCACTAGGTGGCGCTGTAGGGGTTAAGTGTTCCCTGCATAGTGTTTCTAACTGTAGGGGGGATGGGCTGCGTGTCACATGACACTGATCTCCGCTCCGAGTACACAGAGCCGAGATCTGTGTCATTGTCACTAGGCAGAGCCTGGAGATGCTTGTTTACACAAGCATCTCCCCGCTCTATACCTCCGTGAGACAATCGCGGGGATCCCCGCGGCGATCGAGTCTGCGGGACCCGCGGTCCGACTCACGGGGATGGCGGCAGGGTCACGAGCGCACCGCTGGCGGCGAGCGCGTGACCACACGGACAGGCACTTAAAGGGGACGTACAGGTATGTTGATGTGCCTGTCCGTGCCATTCTGCCGACGTTAATATACAGGAGGCGGTCGGCAAGTGGTTAATGAAGGTACAACATTTACCAACATATTGCTACACTTAGAGGCGCCTAAGACCCGGTTCACACAGGGGCGACTCGTCAGGCGACTCAGCCGCCTGACAAGTCGCGTCCCTCTCTTTTCAATGGAACCGTTCTAATAGGAGCGACTCAAGTCGCTCCGACTTAGAAAAAGGTTCCTGTACTACTTTGGGGGCGACTCGGGGCGACTCAGGGCGACTTGCATTGACTTCAATACAGAAGTAATTTTGCAAGTCACCTCTGAAGTCGTCTTGAGATTGCCTTGCCGAGTCACCCCCAAAGTCGTGTGAACCGGGTCTTATTGTAGCAATATGGTTACATTTAATGAAGGTACAACATTTACCAACATATTGCTACACTTAGAGGAACCTCTCTTCTCTTTTATACTCTGTGCCTCCTGCAGGATTTTGCTTCTAATCCCCTTCTTGAAAGCTTCCATTTGTGGATGGGCATTTTATGGTTACACAACCTGCTATAATCTTTTTATATGGACTATAAACTGAAAGACTTATGAATAAATGGTTGTGGAACGAATCATTTGAGTTTCCATTATTTCTTATGGGGAAATTTGCTTTGACATAAGAGTGCTTTGGATTACAAGCATGTTTCTGGAACTAATTATGCTCGCAATCCAAGGTTTTACTGTATAAAGTCACGGAAGAGGGTAAAGGTTGACTTTAGGCTTATGTAAATATCAGGGTTACAGTACTGTGCAAAAGTGAGCAATAGCACAGGGATGACGTTTCCCCCGTCTGCAGTAATGCAGCGCAGAATCTGTCGTCGCGTTCATTCACATATTCTATTTGGCGCATTGCTGCACTACGTTCTTAGGGCAACCATTTATTCCAAAGAACTGCCCTATGAGCAACTTCTTGGGCATTTTTTAAATTTTTGGGGGTTTTGCCTGGCGCATTTGGTGTGCCATCGAATGGCACTGGAAGCACAACATGTGTTTGTCAAGCATTTTCTTTTTTTTATTATGATTATTATTATTTATTTTATTTTATCAAAAAGTGTCAACATACAAAAAAATGTAAAATCAATCACATCGTCACAGTTTACTTCCACCTTCACTTTACCCTCTACATTGTACAATATACCCTCGCCCCCCGCCCCCCACTTACCCACCTCCCTATCCCCCACCTCTCACTTGTATGGGTCTATTATTTTCATCCATTTCAACCGGTTTCCCCCTTCTCTATCAGCTTCAAACCTCAAACATTCCATGTTATATGTTTCTTCTACCGTATTTATCCAGTCCCGGGTTTTGGTGCTTTCTATTTCCTGCCACTTTTTGGGTTTAAGTCTTTTCGCAGCATTCAGGAAGTGGGGGATTGCTGACTCTTTACATTGTTTTACTGAGCCTTCCACTCCATGGAACAGGACTATCCACGGGTCTTCTGGTATTTCTTTTTTAGTGATTTCCTTTATTAATTATAACATTTCTTGCCAGTATTTTTTAATTTTAGGACAGTCCCACCAAAGGTGGGCCATCGTTCCTACTGCCTTACATCCTCGCCAGCACTCCGGGGATTTCCCCGGTTGATATTTACTAGTTTTATCTGGAGTTACGTACCACCTTGTCAGGCATTTATAGTTCATTTCAACCGTCTTTGTGTTTACAGCGGAGCTATGTGTTCATTTCAAAATCTTTCCAATAGTGTGTTTACCCCCACGTGACCCTAATGCCCCATACACATGATCGTTTTTCATGTCGTTAAAAATGCCATTAAAAAAAATGGCCATTAAAAATGATCGTGTGTAGGCTCCAGAGCATTTTTAACGACGTGAAAAACGGCCATTAAAAATTTCGAACATGCTCTCTTTTTTCACGTAGTTTTTCATGTCCTTTTTTTTAACGACGTGAAAAACGATAGTGTGTACGCTTTAACGACGTGAAAAAAAACGCGCATGCTCAGAATCAAGTATGAGACAGGAGCGCTCGTTCTGGTAAAACTAGCGTTCGTAATGGAGATAGCACATTCGTCACGTAGTCACGGACTGAAAAGCACGAGACTGAAAAGAGCGAATCGTCGCTCAACAAACTTTACTAACATGAAGGGTGGCGCCATTCGAACGGAACTTCCCCTTTATAGTGCCGTCGTACAAGTTGTACGTCACTGCGCTTTGCTTGATCGTTTTTTTAAATGATCGTGTGTACGCAAGACAGGCTTGAGAGGAAACATGAAAAAAAACGACGTGAAAAACGGCAAGAAAAAAAATGGCAAGAAAAAAGATCGTGTGTATGGGGCATTATTCTTTTTCCTATTTCTTTATGTATGGCGGGACCTCCAGTTCTTCCATTGCTAATACTATTTTATATATCCGGGCTATATTATTTCTTATATTTGCCGCTGTACATAGCTGCTCCAGCGGTGTTAGTTCATCCCCTGTTCTTATTGGTTGAGGCAAATTCTCTACAAAGTGCTTCAACTGGAGGTACCGCCATTAATTTATCACCATTACATCTGTGTTGTATTTTAGCTCTTGAAATGTGCTTATTTTCCCTATTTTAATTATATCTTTTAGTTGTGCATTATCTCTTTTTATCCAATTCCCTCCTATTGTCCTTTTCCCCTGTAAACAAGCATTTCCTAAACACCTGTAAACTTTTGTGCACATTCCCATTCTACACTAGTCTGAATGTGGATTTAGTAGCTTTCTTGTGATATTAAAGCCACTTGCTAATAATTGCTAACGGTAGTGATCGACTGCTACACACGTAGCACCAATGACTAAGTGCAAGCTACACAACTGGGATATAAGAAAATGTAATAACACATAATTGTATGGTAATCCAAATATTTGCTTAAAGGGGTGTTCCGGCCTGTGATGGGAATTTTTTTTTTTTAAAAGCCAGCAGCTACACATACTGCAGCTGCTGGCTTTTAATAAATGGAGACTTACCTGTCCTGCAGTCCCTCGATGTCGGCACCGCTGCTGATGTTTCCATCAGCTGACGAGTGCATGCTGTCGCCATTGTGGGTAAGGGAACCCGGCAGTGTAGCCTTTCGGCTTCACGCCGGGAACCCTACTGCGCATGCGCGAGGCCCGCTCCTCTCTCCTATTAACCCGGGAGCCAGGGGAGGAGGAGGAGGGAGCCCCGCGGTGACATCACGGCCGCGGCCGGACTCCTGGAAGTGGGAAAGGACACCTGTCTTTGACAGGTATCCTGTCCCCCTCCCCCCGAAAGGTGCCAAGTGTGGCACCGGAGGGGGGGAGGAATCCGATGAGCGGAAGTTCCACTTTTGGGTGGAACTCCGCTTTAATAACTGCAGTATACTACACAGACAGACCTTTGTGTAGTGAGTGCTATTCTAAAGCCTTGTACACACAATCGGATTTCCTATGGATTTTAAACCGATGGATTTTTCCATCGGAAATCCGATGAAGCTGACTTCCATCAGTCTTGCCTACACACCGATCGTGTGTACAGAAGTGATTCAGAGCACATTCGCATTAGTGCACTGCAGTAATGCATGTTGTGTGCATTGAGCTGTAATGAAATACAAAAAATACTGCATGTTCAATTTTAGTTTCGCTGTGATGCATTCGACAGGCACTATAATGGGCAATGTAAATGGGCCTAAAGTGTACTGATAATGGATAAAACCCATTTTACAGTGGAGAGATTTCTCTCAATATAATGTCCTTTAGACGCAAAAGGAAATGAGAAGATACAGTAGTCCTCTTAAGCCTCGTACACACGACCAAATTTCTCGTCAAAAACGACAAGAAAACTGCCGAGAGAGCTTTCTTGCCGAGAAAACCGGCCGTGTGTATGATTTCTCGTCGAGAAAACTGCCCGGAATCTCGACGAGAAAAAAAGAGAACCTGCTCTCTATTTTCTCATCAGGATTCTCGTTTTTCTTGTCGGGTTTCTCGTCGGCCTGTTTTGCGACGAGAAAACCGGTCGTGTGTATGCTTTTCCGAGTCTTAAAAAATCGCGCATGCTCAGAATCAAGTATGAGACGGGAGCGCTCCTTCTGGTAAAACTAGCGTTCGTAATGGAGATAGCACATTCGTCATGCTAAACTGAAAAGCACGAGGCTGAAAAGCGTGAATCGTCTCTCTCCAAATTTTTTACTAACACGCGATAACACAAGATCAGCAAAAGCAGCCCAAGGGGTGGCGCCATTGGAATCGAACTTCCCCTTTATATTGCCGTCGTACGTGTTGTACGTGACCGCGCAGAACAACGACGAGATTTGGAATTGACAGTGTGTATGCAAGGAAATAAAAAAAAAAAAAAAAAAAAAAAAAAAAATGTATGTAAGGAAAGCTTGACAAGAATCTCGTCGAGAAAATCAACGGGTTTTTTACGACGAGAAACTCGGTGGTGTGTACTAGGCTTCACACTGTTGTAAACAGGACAAGTGTCCTCATAAGAGGTTTTCACCTATATTCCTGTTAGTGACAGCTCAAAATTAAAGATTTTTTTCCCCCTCATTTCCAGTCTCAATGGTAGTGGTCACCATGACAAAGAGAGCAGATGAATCTCCCTAATGGGGTTACAGATAGCAATAAATACCTAATAGGGTCTTCTAGCGTTCTAGCGTTGCACCGATGCTGGTATTGTTATTGATTCCGATACTAAGCATCCCAACCATGACGCTATCTGCCTGGAGTTTCCATGTTCTTGCTGTGCCTAGGTGGGGTTTTTTCCGGGCATTCTGGTTTCTTCCCACACTCCAAAGACATGCTGGTAGGTTAATTGGCTCCTGTCTAAATTGTCCCTAGTATGAGTATGAATGTGAGTTAGGGACCTTAGATTGTAAGCTCCTTGAGGGCAGGGACTGATGTGAATGTATAATATATATGAAACAAAAAAACGCTGTGTAAATTGGCGGCGCTATATAAGTACCTGAAATAATAATAATAATAATTTGTACGAGCACTTGTATTCGTACAAATGCTCTGATACTAAAACCGATACCTTCAAGTCCGCCGACGGTAACTTTAACCTCTAAAACTGATTCACATTTGTGCGAGGGAACAGTTTCAGTGCAATTTGTAAAAAGAGTCTGGTGCAATTTCGTTCAGCGGTTTAGGTGCAAATTTTTAACGTGTATGACACTTTATCTTTTTACTAGTTATGACGGCGACCTGCAATTTTTAGCGGGACTGCGACATTGCGGTTGACAGATCGGGCACTTTTGACACTTTTTTTGGGACCATTGACATTTATAAAGCGATCAGTGCTATAAAAATGCACTGATTACTGTGTTTCCTGGGAGGTGTTTCTAACTGTGTGGGGATGGGACTGACTAGAGGAGGAGACAGATCGCTGTTCCTAATCACTAGGAACAGTAGATCTGTCTCTCCTCCCCTGTCAGAATGGGGATCTGTCTGTTTAAATTGACAGATCCACGTTCTGGCTCTCGTTTTCGCCGTGCAGTCGGCACGCACCTGCTATCCCTCTTAAAGCTGCCAACGTACACCTACGGTGATTTGTGGGAATGTGCTGACCTGCCGCCCTATAACGATGGCGGCTGGTTGGCAAGTGGTTAAAATTGCACTGCAGCCAGCCTTCACATATGTGAACCAGCTCCATAGAAAGCTAGTTTGATTCACATGTCATGCGAATCAGATGCGGTTTAAAATGCAATATATAATAATAATTTAATAATAAAATAAACAGAACCACGTAAAATGTATTTAGTGTTACATTATTATATTAGCTCATTTAATAATGTGTCACATGACACTAAAAATAGGTATCAGTAATTGGTATTGGTGATGAGTACTTGAGAAAAAGTATTGGTACTCGTATTTGGTCTTAAAAAACTGATATCGGTGAATCCCTAGAGCCTTTAGAAGGGGATCAGCTGGAAAAATGTTGGCTGCTCTATTTACTCTTATGACAAATAGAACAAATTGAACTGGGCACTTAACTATGCGTCTGGCACCGTCTTCAATTTACCAAACTCGCAACTCTCAATTAGGGGATCTCTTCTTCAGACCCAACTGATCTTAGAGAGCAGACTCTTAAAGAGGAACTGCAGTCTGCTCACATAACTTGTAAGAAAAACATCTTTGCCATTCTGAAGCTTCCCTCCAACCACTGGGCATATTATTTTATATATACTGTGATTTTGTACCTGCCAAATATGCTGCAGAAATCTCCATCCACTGAGTCTGACTGCTGCCATTTTAACTGTGGGCAGCTGAAGCTGCTGCCTGTTCACTTTCTGGATTAACACAAACACACAGAGGCACACCTCCAGCTCTGCAGCCCTGCAGCTTTCATTGGCCCTCTTTTGACTCACCCCCCTCCCTTCCTGGCAAACTCACGAGAGTGAGAGAGGGAGCTGTGCATGATGTCATAAGCCTAGGCTAATGACCAGACAAGAAACAGGAAGTGGGCTGTATAAGGTATTTACTGGCAGAAAAAAAATGTTTGACTATCCAAAGTTAAAACAACAAGGGAAGAGCATTTCATAGATGAAAAAATGACTGAAGGTCCACTTTAACTATGAAATATGTCAACTGATCTAAATACCAACCAAAATCCAGATCTAGCATGCCACCAATATATCTTCATTTAACTAGCATTGCTTATTTGACTAAAATCTGTGTTAAACTAGCCATTATTCACTATAGACCACCATCACTTCCTGTTAGGGCCAGGAAGTGAAGCGAAATTTCACCAATGGGACACAGATGGTAAAAAAAAAAAAAAAAAAAAAGAAAAGACAGGGGTTATAACCCTCCCTTACCCTATCCACAACTGAATTTAATTCATTGTTGTTGCTTGACCATGGGACAGAAAACTGGTAGAATTTGCTTGTTATGGGCAACTCCTCCGCTTTCTTTGCTCTTGTTATGAAGACGTTTTCAATGTAGAATAGATTTTCATTACGGATGTAAAACTACAACCCTAAAAGCAGATCTACCACTTGTTTTCTGTATGCTATTTTGCAATATGTAGATAAGCTAGGGATATGTTCTGCAGCTCTCAACTGTCACCTTTCATTAAAAAAAGAAAAAAAAAGGAAAACGCATCGCTGTTAAAACAGATAATTTACCTGACTTCATAAACATAAAATCTGCTCTGATATTATCTCTTTAATCCCACTAAGAAGGCATAGGCATGCTTCTGGAACAAATCAAACATTAGAGCAATTTATTCTGATTCTCCTATTATCTAAGTTTGGTACCTCGGTATGCAATATGCTAAACCTGCCTTGGACAGCAGATGGCAGTGTTGTCCCATGCCTTAAAAATAATTTGTTCACATGTAAAAAAGAACACAAGACAGCATGCTCGGAATTATTGATTAGATGAGTCATAGTTTTTGAAGCCGTGTTTTAAACTATAAATAACTTTGGTTGAAAAGGTGAGAACAAGAACCATGCCAACACAAAGACAAAAACCTTTTGTAAGACAACGATCCATTCCACAGGCAAAATAAATATCTGGGTTCTTAGCTTTTTATTGGGAACTATGGATTGTTCTTGTAGACAATAATGTCTTATACAATATATTCTGTAGCCTTATGGTGAGATAGCTGTAAAGATTTCTATTGATCTGTTTACTTGTGCCTTACCATTGGTTAGCGAGGCAGCTCTTTGCTACAATTACGTCAAGTGTTATTTACACTCAAAGTTTTGCGTTTGGGAAATACATCAGACATAGCTATGTACAGGGATGGTGCAAGGATTTTTGACACCCTAGACGAATCCTCATTTTGCTGCACCCCCCTTGGCTTCACCCCTGACTCCACCCCCTTTGTCTTGCCCATGTATACCCCACCTTTTTAATGAAGCACCCATCAAATGCAGCCTCTCCAGTGCCCATCAATGCAGCCTACCAGAGCCCATCAATGCAGCCTCACCAGCGCCCATCAATGCAGCCTCATCAGCGCCCATCAAATGCAGCCTCACCAGCGCCCATCAATTCAACCTCACCAGCACCCATCAATGCAGCCTCACCAGCGCCCATCAATTCAACCTCACCAGCGCCCATCAATGCAGCCTCACCAGTGCCCATCAATGCAGCCTCACCAGCGCCCATCAATTCAACCTCACCAGCGCCCATCAATGCAGCCTCACCAGTGCCCATCAATGCAGCCTCACCAGCGCCCATCAATTCAACCTCACCAGCGCCCATCAATGCAGCCTCACCAGCGCCCATCAATGCAGCCTCACCAGCGCCCATCAATGCAGCCTCACCAGCGCCCATCAATGCAGCCTCACCAGCGCCCATCAATGCAGCCTCACCAGCGCCCATCAATTCAACCTCACCAGTGCCCATCAATTCAACCTCACCAGCGCCCATCAATTCAACCTCACCAGCGCCCATCAATGCAGCCTCACCAGCACCCATAAATGCAGCCTACTAGTGCCCATCAATGAATGTTTGCTTGCTTCCATTCATTCAGAAGTTGGGACACAGACACAGTCCTCCGCCGCCAGTATGCCTCTGACACTATGTACGAATGGAGCGGCGGCTACCTGCTGATGCTGAGACTTAGTTGGTTGTTGCAGAGAAAAGAGAGTAGGAACACCAGTGGCCGGATGCCACTATGCAGCAGTGCACCCTAGGCAGCTGCCTAGTTTGCCTAGTGGTAGCACCAGCCCTGGCTATGTAGGTAAATGCCAATGCAATGCATTGGCATTTACAAGAGTAAAGCCACGTACAATCCTTTACTTGTATGGCAGGCTGCATGCGGCACCTACAGCTTCCCGGGCATGGGAAAGCCCAGGGAAATTTACACTAGGCATATAAAATGTATATAAATCTCCATCTGCATAAAACCTGAGCCTCCGTTCACACCAGTGCCGCTTTGAAATAACGCTACTTCAGGGTGATTTCAAAGCCGCACATGAGTACGATTTGCACTGCCTGTTGTGACTTGCAACTTCATACAGCAAAAAGTAGTGTAGCAACCTTTTTCAAAGTTGCTGCGGCATGAGTGGCAGCAATTTCAATGGTTTCATTGCCGACAGTGGGGTGCAACTTGTCATGCGATTGGAACTGTCAAATCACGATTCTCGCGGCGTAACATCATATTTCATATTATATGAAAAAATTGGGCTAACTTTACTGTTTAGTTTTTGTTTTTTTAGTTCATTAACCACTTCAGCCCCGGACCATTTTGGCTGGTTAAAGACCAGGCCCCATTTTGCGATTCGGCACTGCGTCGCTTTAACTGACAATTGCGCGGTCGTGCGACGTGGCTCCCAAACAAAATTGAGGTCCTTTTTTTTCCCACAAATAGAGCTTTCTTTTGGTGGTATTTGCTTACCTCTGCGGTTTTTATTTTTTGCGCTATAAACAAAAATAGAGCGACAATTTTGAAAAAAATGACATATTGTAGGTGTCAGTGTTAGTATTAGTGGCTGTGTAGGTGTCAGTGTTAGCGGCCGTGTAGGTGGCAGTGTTAGTGGCCGTTTAGGTGGCAGTGTAGGTGTCAGTGTTAGTATTAGTGGCAGTGTAGGTGTCAGCATGGGCGTCCGCTCCATAGGGCAAGGGGGGTCAATTGCCCCCCCCCCCCTGGAGACACACTATATTTATATGGACATGGAGTGAAGCGGAAATGATCCTATTTCACACTGCCAGCTGGCCACGTTATCGGTAAAGCGCCGCTAGTTTTAGCGGTGCTTTACCATGGTTTTAGTGGCGCTATTCAGCCGCTAGAGGGGGGGGGGGTTTAAAAAAAAATAGAAATCAGACAATGGCAGCTTGATCCTCCTATTATTATTAAGCTTTTGCATCAGGTTTCTCAAACCTTTGCATGCCTGCGCTTTATGTCATAATGACTAAGCCCATCCCCTTCAAAAAGGGACCGAGCATGGTTGACCTTAAAATGATGCCCCCCCCTGAAAAAAGTTCAGCGGACGCCCATGGGTGTCAGTATTAGTGGCAGTGTAGATGTCAGTATTAGTGGCAGTGTAGATGTCAGTATTAGTGGCAGTGTAGGTGTCAGTATTAGTGGCAGTGTAGGTGTCAGTATTAGTGGCAGTGTAGGTGTTAGTGGCAGTGTAGATGTCAGTATTAGTGGCAGTGTAGGTGTCAGTATTAGTGGCAGTGTAGATGTCAGTATTAGTGGCAGTGTAGGTGTCAGTGTTAGTGGCAGTGTAGATGTCAGTATTAGTGGCAGTGTAGGTGTCAGTATTAGTGGCAGTGTAGATGTCAGTATTAGTGGCAGTGTAGGTGTCAGTATTAGTGGCAGTGTAGGTGTCAGTATTAGTGGCAGTGTAGGTGTCAGTGTTAGTGGCAATGTAGGTGTCATTGGCAGTGTAGGTGTCAGTGTAGGTGTCAGTATTAGTGGCAGTGTAGGTGTCAGTGTTAGTATTAGTGGCAGTGCAGGTGTCAGTGGCCGCGTAGGTGGCAGAGTTAGTGGCCGTGTAGGTGTCAGTGGCCGTGTAGGTGGCAGTGTTAGTGGCCGTGTAGGTGTCAGTGTTAGTATTGGTGGCAGTGTAGGTGTCAGTATTAGTGGCAGTGTAAGTGTTAGTGGCAGTGTAGTTGTCAGTATTAGTGGCAGTGTAGATGTCAGTGTTAGTGGCAGTGTAGGTGTCAGTGTTAGTGTCCGTGTAGGTGGCAGTGTTAGTGGCAGTGTAAGTGGCAGTGTTAGTATCAGTGGCAGTGTAGGTGTCAGTATTAGTGGCAGTGTAGGTGTTAGTGGCAGTGTAGATGTCGGTGTAGGTGTCGGTGTAGGTGTCAGTGTTAGTATTAGTGGCAGTGCAGGTGTCAGTGGCCGCGTAGGTGGCAGAGTTAGTGGCCGTGTAGGTGTCAGTGGCCGTGTAGGTGGCAGTGTTAGTGGCCATGTAGGTGTCAGTGGCCGTGTAGGTGGCAGTGTTAGTGGCCGTGTAGGTGTCAGTGTTAGTATTGGTGGCAGTGTAGGTGTCAGTATTAGTGGCAGTGTAGGTGTTAGTGGCAGTGTAGATGTCAGTATTAGTGGCAGTGTAGGTGTCAGTGTTAGTGGCAGTGTAGATGTCAGTATTAGTGGCAGTGTAGGTGTCAGTATTAGTGGCAGTGTAGATGTCAGTATTAGTGGCAGTGTAGGTGTCAGTATTAGTGGCAGTGTAGGTGTCAGTATTAGTGGCAGTGTAGGTGTCAGTGTTAGTGGCAATGTAGGTGTCATTGGCAGTGTAGGTGTCAGTGTAGGTGTCAGTATTAGTGGCAGTGTAGGTGTCAGTGTTAGTATTAGTGGCAGTGCAGGTGTCAGTGGCCGCGTAGGTGGCAGAGTTAGTGGCCGTGTAGGTGTCAGTGGCCGTGTAGGTGGCAGTGTTAGTGGCCGTGTAGGTGTCAGTGTTAGTATTGGTGGCAGTGTAGGTGTCAGTATTAGTGGCAGTGTAAGTGTTAGTGGCAGTGTAGTTGTCAGTATTAGTGGCAGTGTAGATGTCAGTGTTAGTGGCAGTGTAGGTGTCAGTGTTAGTGGCAGTGTAGGTGTCAGTGTTAGTGTCCGTGTAGGTGGCAGTGTTAGTGGCAGTGTAAGTGGCAGTGTTAGTATCAGTGGCAGTGTAGGTGTCAGTATTAGTGGCAGTGTAGGTGTTAGTGGCAGTGTAGATGTCGGTGTAGGTGTCGGTGTAGGTGTCAGTGTTAGTATTAGTGGCAGTGCAGGTGTCAGTGGCCGCGTAGGTGGCAGAGTTAGTGGCCGTGTAGGTGTCAGTGGCCGTGTAGGTGGCAGTGTTAGTGGCCATGTAGGTGTCAGTGGCCGTGTAGGTGGCAGTGTTAGTGGCCGTGTAGGTGTCAGTGTTAGTATTGGTGGCAGTGTAGGTGTCAGTATTAGTGGCAGTGTAGGTGTTAGTGGCAGTGTAGTTGTCAGTATTAGTGGCAGTGTAGGTGTCAGTGTTAGTGGCAGTGTAGGTGTCAGTGGCAGTGTAGATGTCAGTGTTAGTGGCAGTGTAGGTGTTAGTGGCAGTGTAGTTGTCAGTATTAGTGGCAGTGTAGATGTCAGTGTTAGTGGCAGTGTAGTTGTCAGTATTAGTGGCAGTGTAGATGTCAGTGTTAGTGGCAGTGTAGGTGTCAGTGTTAGTGGCCGTGTAGGTGGCAGTGTTAGTGGCAGTGTAAGTGGCAGTGTTAGTATCAGTGGCAGTGTAGGTGTCAGTATTAGTGGCAGTGTAGGTGTTAGTGGCAGTGTAGATGTCGGTGTTAGTGGCAGTGTAGGTGTCAGTGTTAGTGGCAGTGTAGGTGTCAGTGTTAGTGGCAGTGTAGGTGTCAGTATTAGTGGCAGTGTATGTGTCAGTGTTAGTGGCAGTGTAGGTGTCATTGGCAGTGTAGGTATCAGTATTTGTGGCAGTGTAGGTGTCAGTGTTAGTGGCAGTGTAGGTGTCAGTGTTAGTGGCAGTGTAGGTGTCAGTATTAGTGGCAGTGTAGGTGTCAGAGTTAGTGGCAGTGTTAGTGGCAGTGTTTTAATTAGTGTCAGTTATTGGCAGCATAAATACCAGTTAATGGCAATTAGTGACATTGTAAGTGCCAGTTAGTGTAAGTTAGGGCCCGTGGTAGGTGATGGCAGGATTAGTGGCAGTGTGTTTTATGTAAAAAAAAAAAAAGTACTTTTGTTTCTTGGCCCGGCTATGGGTATAAAGAATAAATCGTACACACACATATGTGGTATCGTTGTGATCGTCAGGAGGGGGAGGGGGGATTGGTGGTGGTACATGGTAATGATAGAAAAATATTCAGGTAAATTTAAAAAAACTAAACCTTTTAATATTTTTTTTTTTATTTTTTTTTTACTATTTTGAGCCATTTTTTTTTTGAAAAAACCCCCTCCAAAAAATTTAGGAGATATCCACTACATTTCCCAACTAATGAAAGCCCAATCTGCCCGAAAAAACTGTATAATCTGCCTGGATACACTAAGTAGTTTTTGATAAGTACAGTTTTACTAACACATGATAAAGCTGCAAAATTAGGCTTGGACGTTAAGGATTTTTTTTACCCTTGTTATAAAGCGGTTAATTTCAGTAATTGTATTTACTGGCCCCTTAAGAGAACCTGTTCCACCTACAGGACTCGGATATAGCCAGGACAACATATTCCTCTCCATTAAGACCTGGTTCACACCTAGGCATTTTTTAGTGCATTTTCCGATTTACAGAAACACACTACGGTCCATTTAACTTCCTATGGATGTAGTTCACATCTGTGCATTTTATGGAAAGGGCCAGGGACTTTTTTCTGGTTTTTGGTTCCATAGATTTCAATTAGGGCTGTGGAAATTAACTATTAATTCCTTGATTAATCGATTAATGTTTTTGATCGATCAAAATTCTTTTGATCGGTACTCACCTCTCCGCCGCCTTCCGGGTCTTCAGGGAGTTCCGTCGGAGATCCGGTGACGTCACAGACTCCGGCGGGGCTTGCCCTGTCCATCTGAAGGGTTCCTTTGCTGTGCCTTCATATCTGCATGCCGGCGGGGACCTTACTATCTGCCACACGCAAGGGCTGTTACACTTCCCTCTATCACTTCCCTCTATCAACCTGGGATTCTACAGCCATCCACTGGGAGTTGTGATAGTTCCCTTCACGGGTAATCTACATGTCGATGGACTGATGTGAACTCCTCCTCATCTGGATTCAGCAGTGGTATCGTTGTACACATTTTTATACCAGTATCATACTTGGCTACATGTTTTTATGACTGCTTTTGCTACTGTTTGGTATTACTCGCACCATTTTTACAGTTTATATAGCTACATCGATTTTATCTCCAGTGCAATATTTATTTTGTTACCTACTTGAAGACTATAAAAGTTTTAATGCTATTCCCATCGAGCGCTGCCTTTGTGTGTTTTTTGTATCCTGCTATCCATTTTTCCAGTGGTTGGTCGCTGCACTGGGAATCGGCCTGCAAGGAGATCAGCTAAAAGTAGTTGGATCTGTATGTGCGTTATAATTAATCGAAATTAGTCGATTAATCGATTAAAAAAAAAAAAGCGATTAATCGAACACGAAAATTTTAATCAGTAACAGCCCTAATTTCAATGGATCAAAATTGTGTATTGAAAAAAGCAAAATGCACCTGGAATATGCAAACTGCAATCTGCATAGGTGAGAACCAGGCCTGAGGCCATCATTAAATTGTTTCTTGTTTTGTTTTTAAAGCACAAGACTCCATTAAAATCAGTTGGGAAGCTCTGATATATCCCGTGTTCTCCGACCTTCTGATGACCTCTATACCCCGTACATTATCACCAAGCTCTTAAACCAGCATTTCATTATTTTTTTCTACAGACATTTATGTAATCCGTAAATAATTCCTAAGCAAAACGCTTTGTTAGAGGAGTAGACATTTTCTAAAACGTCCTTGGACAAGCTCACATCGCTCGCTCCTACATGTCTCTTGCAGAGAGGGTCATATCACATCAAAAACAATAGGAGGAAAAAAATGATGTATTGCCATGGCAACAGTTATTGCTACTGAATCCTCCAGTGCTGTGTGGCCACTTCACAAAGAGGAGCGATGAATACGATGTCACTCCTCAATGATTGGTGGTTGCCATGGTAATAATACAGTTATTGTCATGGCCGATGATGTTGTTATTAAGGCTTTTTTTTTTTTTTTTTCTGCGCGTCATTTAACGCATTTTCTTCTTGCTCAGTATGTTGAGTTGAGACCAAACATTTTTGGCATGCAGTTTTTAAAGGTATATTAGCAGACTCAATTTTATTGTTTCTTATTGTGTTTATTGTTATAGTTGCATGTCAGCACCAGAACAGCTGTATCATTTACATCAGAGAGTCATTTTATGTGCATTGCTCAGTGTAACGCACAGCTCTGCTTCACTTCCTTGCAGATAAACGTAGATAGAAAACCGACTTTGTGTGCACCAAATGCCTTTGCAAGCCCAGCTATTACTTTGTAAGAGCAGCAGTGACCTCATCACTGTGCTGCAGATGGTATGTGCAGAGAGCAGACCTGTGGGAGGAGTCCAGCATCTCCTCCCACTTCAGGCTGCTTGCAGAAAACGACGTGAGGGGGCGGAGACAAGACCAGTCACCCTGCACAAGGAGAGAGCGATGCAGTGACTGGTCTTTATTACAGGAAGCTCCTGCACTGAGGAAAACTTTTTCGCTGGATTACTGCACAGATCTGGAAGAAATATACGAAACACGCCAGGATTCAAGTAGGTTCACAAATGCCTCTTTTATTTAGACAATATTATATGTTGGAGTTCAGCTTTCAGGTTGGATTTAGTGTGCACACAACAGGGTGTCATAATTAGGCTCAGGTCTGCTTTCTCTCTTCAGGTCCATCGCTGAATGGAAATAAAAGGGTTCTGTTAGCCAGTTTGGCCAGTAGCAGGAAATAAAAGAAGCTTGTCTTACATAATGTTCTGTTTTGTGTGGGTTCTGACAGTAAACTAACAGTTACACACAATGCCATTCTGTCCAATGTCTGCTATTGGAAACTTACAATTAGCAGGACTGAGATGATCTGTAAAAGTGAAAAGTGACATTCAGTATAAAGAAAACTGCAGCTTTCAGGTAAAACAAACTGCAAATGTGCATCATCTGTTATTATATACATTTACTGGTGATTTCTAAACCTGAGGGTAACATAAACTAAGAGTCATCAGGTAGGTGACCGTATAAGCTGTTAGTTCATAACTTGTTTGCTTCATGCACCTATGCTCAGGCCTAAAGATAAGATGCTCAATAAATTGTAGGATGAGGCAGGGGACATGCATCTTCTCTAATACCAAGGAGAATGCCTTTGAGGGGGGAGAGAAGCATATCTGACAAAAGCCTGCTGGCACAAGCCATCACATTGATAGTCAGTAGAGGCATGCCCCTTACACTAGTGCCCCCTATATTGGTGGTCAGGGGAGGTGTGCCCCTTCATATTGGTGGTCAGTGACAATGTGCCCCTTCATATTGGTGGTCAGTGACAATGTGCCCCCTTATACATTGGTGGTCAGTGACGATGTGCCCCCAGTACATTGGTGGTCAGCAGTGTTGGTCATCTTACTTTAAAAAAGTCATTAGTTACAGTTACAAATTACTTCCCAAAAAGTAATTGCGTTAGTAAGTCAGTTACTACATTGAAAAAGTAATTAGTTACTCAGCAAAGTAACTGACTTTTTTTTTGAGGGCACATAGCACATCAGGGCATGGGGCACATAGCACATCAGGGCATGGGGCACATAGCACATGAGGGCACATCAGGACATGGGGCACATAGCACATCAGGGCACATAGCACAGCAGGGCATGAGGCACATCAGGGCATGGGACACATCAGGGCATGGGGCACATAGCACATCAGGGCATGGGGCACATAGCACATCAGGGCATGGGGCACAGAGCACATAGCACATGAGGGCACATCAGGACATGGGGCACATAGCACATCAGGGCACATAGCATAACAGGGCACATAGCACATCAGGGCATGAGGCACATAGCACATTAGGGCACATCAGGGCACAGGGCACATAGCACATAGCACATGAGGGCACATCAGGACATGTGGCACATAGCACATCAGGGCAGGGCACATAGCAAATTGTTTACCAGCCATGCAGAGTAGCGCAGGAAGCGTGTGTAATAAGTTCTCTCTCATGTCACGGCACTGACGGCAGTCACGCTACTCCCCGGCGGCCCCTCCTCTCTTCTCGTCCATCCCAGATGATGTCACAAGTAAATGGGGATGGACGAGAAGAGAGGAGGGGCCGCGGGGAGCAGCGTGACTGCCGTCAGTGCCGTGACATGAGAGAGACCCGGTCATAGAGGAGAGGAGGAATTACACTACTGCCATCTAGTGGCGGTAGATGTAATTGGAGTAACGCCGCCCAAGTAATGGTAACTGCGTTACCATGAGGGGAAGAGTAATCAGTTAGATTACTCATTACCCTCTAAAGTAACTGCGTTACGTAACTCTGTTTATTCTAACTCAGTTACTTACGTCACTGGTGGCCAGTGATGATGTGCCCCCTGTACATTGGTGGTCAGTGATGATGTGGCTCTGTTACATTGGTGGTCAGTGACAATGTGCCCCCTGTACATGAGTGGTCAGTGATGATGTGCCCCCTGTACATTGCTGGTCAGTGACAATGTGCTCCCTGTACATTGGTGGTCAGTGACAATGTACCTCCTGTACATTGGTGGTCAGTAAAGATGTGCCTTTGTTACATTGGTGGTTAGTGTAGATGTGCCCTTGTATATCCACTTAAGGACCAGGCTTTTTTCTGACACTCTGTTTACAAGTAAAAATCTATATTTTTTGCCTGAAAATTACTTAGAACCCCTAAACATTATATATATATATATATATATATATATATATATATATATATAAAATTAGCAGAGGCCCTAGAGAATAAAATGGCGGTCGTTGCAAATTTTTTATGTCACACGGTTTTTGTGCAGCGGTTTTTGAAATGCAATTTTTTGGGAAAAAAATACACTTTAATGAATAATAATAAAAAAAAACAATATATACCCCAATTTTTTGGGAAATCTGAAAGATAATGTTTCTCTGAGTAAATAGATACCTAACATGTCATGCTTTAAAATTGTGCATGCTCTTGGAATGGTGCCAAACTATGGTACTTAAAAATCTCCAAAAGGTGACATTTCTACAGGTTACCGGTTAGAGTTGCAGAGGAGTTCCAGTGCTCTTGCAATAAGTTCACATCGATACCTCACATGTGTGGTGCGAACACTACTTATGTGGGCGTTCACCACTGCACGCTAGCACAGGGGGACAGGGGCGCTTTAAAAAAAAAAGGAATCTTATTTATTTTATTACATTTTTTTTTTTAAACTGTCCTTTTAAAAAAAAAAAATTGTCATCACTTTTATTGCAAGAAAAGTACCAGGCTCTGACCGATGCATACCCCCCGGCGTCTATAGCTTTACATACCTGGAGGAAACCCTTTCATCTGTTTACCAGCAGCCTGTGCTCCATTAAATTACCCTGCTGTTGCCTATTATGATTTCTACTTACCCAACTGGCTATTTTCTATAGATAAATTGCCAGTGTACTGGTATTCAGGGCCGGCTTGCACCTTCAATACGGCCTGTTTACTATTATGCTCCTGAAGAAGCGTCACGACACGCGAAACATGTAGAGCAGAGCAAGACTACGTTTCTACATACTGGACTCAGGATTAAGGCTACCCACTTCCTATATATACTGTTCTACCAAATGCAATGTTTGATTGTTGGATATGTGTCTCTTACTACAATTCTGAGCCTATCTATACTGTTGTAGTTTTTGGAAGTGAGATGTTAGCACTACTCCGGCTCATGTACTAATGATCATTATAATGACATTTTTTGTATCAATGTAATTTTATAGTTTTTCTATTAAGAAAAACCCTTAGATTTTTACCCTATTTACCTATGTGCCGTTTAAAGTCCATCTTCTAGGTTAAATCAGTGTTCCTCCATAATTATCGGGACGTTGGCACATTTATACCAGTGCAGCCACAGTGTCACCATGTGAGGATGCACATTTAAGCATTTCTCTTTAAATTCTTTTACTTTAGTGTTTAAAATAAAGAATGCCTCTTACTGACAGCTAAAAAGATTGGTGTCAGTGGTTAAATGCCTGGGAGATGTGCCACTGAAACCGCCAAGTGGCATTGATAACGAAAAAAAACGCAGGGCACTGTCATGCAGAAGATCAGTCTGCCAAGATGGGTCACTTCTAATCTTGATCTCTAGAAGAATCCCTTGTAACATCTTGACAAACCTGTGGGCCTCTGTATGCCTGGATGGAAAAGGCAAGCAAACAGTTTTTTCCCCCAGTTACAGTCATAATAACAATACAGTTACCGTAATTCAAAGGTTTTTGCAGTCTTTATCACATTTTAGTGCCTCTAACTTCTGACAGCTTCTGTCATTTAAATATTAATATTACTTTGCTTTGTGTTTATTTTTAGTAATGGTTTGCCTGTCATATGCAAATTCAGTGTGCTGTTTGTACAGCCTGCCAGCATTCCTGCATTATTGTGGAAGTAATACATAAAACAACAAAGGTTTACTGCTTCTATTGCACAAAATGTTGGCAACCATTGTGGATTTCTGCCTGCTTCTGTCCTGGAGATATTACACATACCTTTCAAAAATGGCCTTTGACATTTAAAAAAGGATGCCAAATGAAAGAATCTGTATAGAAGACCATCTGCATGCTTATTGGGAGTGTAGTGACCAGGTTTTATAACTCGTGTGATTACGTAATTCCTCGAGAAGTTTGTCCTGTGAACATTAGAGTTGTGCTTTGCAGGTGTAGCGGGGTGTCATATTTAGGGGGAGCATCTGAGTGGTAACTAGGCTCAGATGTACTAATTGTTAGGTCTCATGGACCATTTCTGTCCCTGGGAGATAGTACTGATGTGCAGTTCCCTGGGGCCTATAGGTGGCGCTGTTGCCATAGGCCCGGGATGAGGGTTGTGCCTTTTCTTGTCCCCTCTCGGCAGCAGTACGGCGGGGCGGGGAACCTGCTGTGCCTGTCGGGAGAGGATTTAAAAGGGGACGGCCATCTTCCAGAGTCGTCGGTTCCGCGCCCAGGCACCTTAGGCCTGGGTGTGTGTGTGTCGCCTCCGGGTGCCCTAGGCCCGGAGGCCTGGGCGGGCGTGTTGTCTCCGGGTGCCCTAGGCCCGGAGATGGAGCTGCTGTTTCCATCCCAGACACCTTCAGTCTGGGGTGAGGTACTTTGGCAAGGGCCTGGAACCCAGCAACCTTGGGCTGGGGTCCGCTAAGGATCGAGGCTCCCGGGGATCTGCCTTGCGAGGGGACCCGTATCCAGGATCGAGGAGGCCAGGGAGGTGACCCTTTCTGAAGACCCAGCGCAGTGTCGTGGTGACAGAGGGGGCCTCTGGTAACTCTCCGGAGGGATGTTCTTATCCTAAAAAGGGGCCAAGTTACTCAAAGAAGGAAGTGCGGGTTCTTTATGTCATAGTGGCAGTGACTATACGCACACCAGGTCAGTGGCAGTGACCAACCTCATGGTCCGTGGCAGGGACCATGCGCCAAGCCTGTTCGTGCAAACCAGAACAGGAGAAACCCTAGATTAATTTTGTGCCTGGACCTCCTCCCACCTTATCTGACCCGTGTTTGTCTCAACCTGTCTGCTCTCAAAGAGACTATTTATTGTCCTTAAGAATAAATAAGAAGTTGGACCTTTCAGTTGGTGTGGACAGTTGCTTACTGGGGAAAACTAAGGACTTGTTTCTGGCTACCCCAGAAACAAGATCAGCTCTGGAGGTTTTCAAACACTGGCTGAAGGCAGGCCCGAGAAACTAACACCGCTCAACCTCCCCATCCAGGAGGGTACGGGCTTGTGGTGCGGTGTGCCTCAGCCTTTCCTGCGAAGGAGCCAAGCAGAAGAAAAGCAGGTAAAGGCTGGGGTGGGTGCGCTACACAGGGAAAAGAAACAGAAAGATCATTCCCTCTGTACAGAGCAGGGGCGGATCCAGAGTCTTTTCTCAGGGGGGGCACTGCCAAAAAATTTGTTTTTTTTGTGGGAAATTTATCGGGGAAATGGCTGGTGTCGGCGCTTCAATCATCCCGGCACCATTGTTGTTATGGTGTCAGGATGATTGAAGTGCATTATTTCTATTATTACATTGTAATATGAAATTAAATAGTTCAATGCAGAATCAGTGGGAGCCCCGAGTGTGTCACTTGCCACCGTCACCTGCAATTAGTGGGAGCCCTGAGCGTGTCACTTGCCACACATTGCGGATTGTCACTTGCCACGTCACCTGCCACATCTTGTGGCTTGTCACTTGCCACACCTTGTGGATTGTCACTTGCCACGTCACCTGCCACATCTTGTGGCTTGTCACTTGCCACACGTTGCGGATTGTCACTTGCCACGTCACCTGCCACATCTTGTGGATTGTCACTTGCCACGTCACCTGCCACACCTTGCTGATTGTCACTTGCTTGCCACCAGATGCAGATTGTCATTTGCCACGTCACCTGACACAATTTGCGGATTGTCACTTGCCACGCCGCCTGCCACACCTTGCGGATTGTCACTAACTTGCCTGCTAAGGAGTAGTTTTGGTTGTCTCTTGCTGTGTCCCAGACTCCCAGAGTCAGGCAGCAGAGAGATAATGTAATCTCTCTGCTGCCTGCACAGTGAGGGCGGAAGTCACTGCAGGAATGCAGGGCAGGCACTGGCGGTGAGAGATGATCTCATCTCTCTGCTCCCCCGCTCCCGGCTAGCTGATTGGCCAGCTGCCACACTGAGCCTGCTCTCTCACTCTCACCTGCGCTGCCAACACACTGAGCAGCACGGTCTGCCCACGAACCGCGCCGCCCGCCCACAAACCGCGCCGCAAGCGTAGCCGCCCGCTTTCTTACCCGTCTGTGGAGCCGCACGCTATCGCACCTGCCCGTAGAGCGGCCCGACGTGACTCACTGACGTCACTCGTTGCTAGACGCCAATCGGCCCAGGCGTTAGCAACGAGTGCAGGGAAGAGGCTCCACCCACCTCCTCCTCCGCTCCTGGTATCATGTCAGTGCGCCTACATTAGACGAGTCTCTCTCTCGGCGCCGCTGATCGGCTGATGTGAGAAACTGAGAGAGAGACTCAGAGAGGCAGCGGCAGCCGCAGAACAAGTACCGTATATACTCGAGTATAAGCCGACCCGAATATAAGCCGAGGTACCTAATTTTACCCCAAAAAACTGGGAAAACGTATTGACTCGAGTATAAGCCTAGGGTGTCCATCTGCATGCCTCACTGTGCCTCACTTTGCTTCACTGTGCCCATGCCTCACTGTGCCCATGCTTCACTGTGCCCATGGCTAGACTGATGTTTAACATTGGAGTCTATGGAAGGAGTGCCCGGGTTTGAAAAATCGGTGCTCCCAGGCCGTAGGTCTTCCAGACACTAAACATTGTACACTTGTAGAAAAGACATGGGGCTACATGTGTGCCAAGTTCTGGGTCCAGGGGACTTACGACCGGCCAGTACCGGGTCCACAAAGTCACTGGAGAAATGACTGTTTAACATTGGAGTCTATGGAAGGGGTGCCTGGGTTTAACAAATCAGTGCTCCCCGGCCGTAGGTCCCCCAGACACCAAACTTTGCACACTTGTGTGCCACGTTTGGGGTCCAGGAGACCTATGGCCAGCCGGTACCGGGTCCCCAAAGTCCGGGAGATCAGGCGCAAAAAATAAAAAAATAACAGAGCAAGCAAGTGAGTGAGACAGATGGTCTCGGGGGGAGGGGGGACAATTGCCCTGTTGCCCCCCCCCTGGATCCGCCCCTGGTACAGAGTCATTGGACACAGCCGATCAGCAGGTCCCGGCCACGAATCATTGGCTGGGATGTGCTAAGTCCCACTGTGTTCAATCACAGCAAAGCTGGCATGTGGGGGTGCGCGCACCCTAAACGCGGAAGAAAGCTGCAACATACACTTACATTACGGTGCCAGTATGAGCCACCCCACCACAGTACATATACTGGCATGTTGGCAAGCAGTTAAGAGAATTTATTGGGGCTCCCCAGGTCACAGGAACTAGTGTCCCCATTGGAAGATTTCCCCTCTATTTCTGTTCTGGGGACAACCCAAAATTTTGGATATTCTTTTATGTTCGCTTCTGATGATAACGGTAAACAGGATGGATTGAGAGCGTGAATCTCCCGAACAGGGGCAGAGGTGGCAATAAAAAGGTGTTCTAATCCCTCTCCACTCTAGCCAGAGCTAAAAGAAAAGTTAGTTATTTTAGTTATATTTTAAGTGTTACTTTCAGGGTGCAGGAATTCCCCCCTTCTGAGTCACTTCTTGCCTCCGCCCCCCTACCCACCTCTGAACATCATCCCTTTGGTTCCCCCCCCTACCCACCTCTCAGTACCGCCCCTTTTAGAGACTACAGAACCAAGTATCATTTTGTGGTGAGAAGTAATTTGTATGGAATTGGTTAATAATAACAAGAAAAGCATTACAGTGGATCCCCGGCAACAATAGATCCCCCCCAGCAACAATAGACTCTTCCAAGTCATAATAGATCCCCCAGCAACAATAGACTCTTCCAAGTAACAATAGATTTCCCAGCAACAATAGATTCTTCCAAGTAACAATAGATCCCCCCAGCAACAATAGACCCTTCCAAGTAACAATAGATTCCCCAGAAACAATAGACTCTTTCAAGTAACAATAGATTCCCCAGCAACAATAGACCCTTCCAAGTAACAATAGACCCCCCCCAGCAACAATGGCAAACAACAACAATGGACCCTGGTAGCAACAACAGATTTCCCAGCATCAGCCCAGCATCAATGACTCCCCAGCAGCCAGCAACAATTGACCACTCCCTTAACAGTAGATCCCCTCCAGCAACAATTGACCCCCCCCCCCAGCAAAATAAGCCCAACCAACAACAATAGTTTCCCCACAAGCAACAATAGAGCTCCCAAGCAACAATAGACTGCCATGCAAAAATAGATGCCCTCCAGCAACAATAGATCCCTCAACAACCGGCAACAATAGACTCCAGGAACAATAGATCCCCCAGCAGCCAGCATCAATAGACACCCACCAGCACACCTTAGCAGATACATTCAGTGCTGGAGGTGCCGGAACTGCATTCCCACTGAAAAAAAAAAGCCCTGGTTACTTTGTAGCACAAAATTCACCCTCAGCGCTGTCATTTTTAACACGTATTTGTAGTGTTCAGAGCCCAGACTTCATGCAGCTTGCCTCAAAGGTTAGGTTAAAAAAAAAGTGCTAAACCATCTAATTTTCCATTGTAAATTATGTGGCAACAGCAGCAGGAATTCAAAAAGTAAAATCTATTTTTGTCTTGTGCCCCACAACCCCCTCACTTTGTGTGACATTCTTCTGATTTTTCTATAAAGGGAGTCAATTATATTTTTAGATCTATAGTTATGGCTAAAAAAAGAACATAGTGATTTTTTGTTAAGTACATATGAGATCTTGCAATTAAATATTTAATATGTACATTCCATTAAAAATGTGCATCTCTAGGCTGCCTTTCATGTGTCCAGGTTCGTTTTATTTACTTTGTTTAAAGTGTTTTTCTACTTTGAGAAAATCGCAACTATGCTTATCTTCCATTCACACAGCATACCTAAAAATATATATTTTTTAAATTCCTTTTGGATGTATGTTTAGCGCAGACCTCTGGGCAGACTTCGAGCTACTCTGAGCACTTTCCCTGTGATTCTGTCTGTACTGACGAAGAGGGACACCATGGGCTTTCTTTCTTTAATAGGGATGAGCTTCGTGTTCGAGTCGAACATACGTTCGACTCGAACATCGGCTGTTCGATCGTTCGACGAAGATCGAACGATTTGGGCCGTTCGCGCCAAATTCGAGTGACGCGAACGGCCCACAATGCACTACGCCATCGCAGTGTCATCCAGGCGCTGTGATTGGCCAAGCATGCACTGTGACCCCGCATGCTTGGCCAATCACAGCGCCGGCAGCGAGGAGAGCAATGATTGGCCACAGGCAGGATGCCTGTGGCCAATTATTGCTGAGGGTGTTTAGTACACGCCCCACACTATAAAAGGCCGCCAGCACGGCGGCCTAGTGTAGTGTGTTCCGGAGCAGGGATAGAGCAGCATAGGCAGGGACAGTGACTGTTATTTCTTTCTTGCTTAACCTGGATTCCTTTAGTTTAGGGAAAGAGAAGGATAGGTAGGGAGAGTGTCAGTGTGTTTTGTGCTTGTGCTATAGTGTGCTTAAAAAAAACATTTATTCTAGGGACAGAAAACTGTAGGTAGGGACAGTGTCAGTTTCTTTCACTCTGCAAGTCCTTGTTTCCAGGGACCTGGAAGGACAGTGAGTGAATTGTCCTTGTGCTATATTGTGCTTAAAAAAACATTTATTCTAGGGACAGAAAACTGTAGGTAGGGAGAGTGTCAGTTTCTTTCACTCTGCAAGTCCTTGTTTCCAGGGACCTGTAAGGACAGTGAGTGAATTGTCCTTGTGCTATATTGTGCTTAAAAAAAACATTTATTCTAGGGACAGAAAACTGTAGGTAGGGAGAGTGTCAGTTTATTTCACTCTGCAAGTCCTTGTTTCCAGGGACCTGGAAGGACAGTGAGTGAATTCTCCTTGTGCTATATTGTGCTTAAAAAAAACATTTATTCTAGGGACAGAAAACTGTAGGTAGGGACAGTGTCAGTTTCTTTCACTCTGCAAGTCCTTGTTTCCAGGGACCTGTAAGGACAGTGAGTGAATTGTCCTTGTGCTATATTGTGATTAAAAAAAACATTTTTTCTAGGGACAGAAAACTGTAGGTAGGGAGAGTGTTTTTTTTCTTTCACTCTGCAAGTCCTTGTTTCCAGGGACCTGTAAGGACAGTGAGTGAATTGTCCTTGTGCTATATTGTGCTTAAAAAAAACATTTTTTCTAGGGACAGAAAACTGTAGGTAGGGAGAGTGTTTTTTTTCTTTCACTCTGCAAGTCCTTGTTTCCAGGGACCTGTAAGGACAGTGAGTGAATTGTCCTTGTGCTATATTGTGCTTAAAAAAAACATTTATTCTAGGGACAGAAAACTGTAGGTAGGGAGAGTGTCAGTTTATTTCACTCTGCAAGTCCTTGTTTCCAGGGACCTGGAAGGACAGTGAGTGAATTGTCCTTGTGCTATATTGTGCTTAAAAAAACATTTATTCTAGGGACAGAAAACTGTAGGTAGGGAGAGTGTCAGTTTATTTCACTCTGCAAGTCCTTGTTTCCAGGGACCTGTAAGGACAGTGAGTGAATTGTCCTTGTGCTATATTGTGCTTAAAAAAAACATTTATTCTAGGGACAGAAAACTGTAGGTAGGGAGAGTGTCAGTTTATTTCACTCTGCAAGTCCTTGTTTCCAGGGACCTGGAAGGACAGTGAGTGAATTGTCCTTGTGCTATATTGTGATTAAAAAAAACATTTTTTCTAGGGACAGAAAACTGTAGGTAGGGAGAGTGTTTTTTTTCTTTCACTCTGCAAGTCCTTGTTTCCAGGGACCTGTAAGGACAGTGAGTGAATTGTCCTTGTGCTATATTGTGCTTAAAAAAAACATTTATTCTAGGGACAGAAAACTGTAGGTAGGGAGAGTGTCAGTTTATTTCACTCTGCAAGTCCTTGTTTCCAGGGACCTGGAAGGACAGTGAGTGAATTGTCCTTGTGCTATATTGTGATTAAAAAAAACATTTTTTCTAGGGACAGAAAACTGTAGGTAGGGAGAGTGTTTTTTTTCTTTCACTCTGCAAGTCCTTGTTTCCAGGGACCTGGAAGGACAGTGAGTGAATTCTCCTTGTGCTATATTGTGCTTAAAAAAAACATTTATTCTAGGGACAGAAAACTGTAGGTAGGGAGAGTGTCAGTTTATTTCACTCTGCAAGTCCTTGTTTCCAGGGACCTGGAAGGACAGTGAGTGAATTCTCCTTGTGCTATATTGTGCTTAAAAAAAACATTTATTCTAGGGACAGAAAACTGTAGGTAGGGAGAGTGTCAGTTTATTTCACTCTGCAAGTCCTTGTTTCCAGGGACCTGTAAGGACAGTGAGTGAATTGTCCTTGTGCTATATTGTGATTAAAAAAAACATTTTTTCTAGGGACAGAAAACTGTAGGTAGGGAGAGTGTTTTTTTTCTTTCACTCTGCAAGTCCTTGTTTCCAGGGACCTGTAAGGACAGTGAGTGAATTGTCCTTGTGCTATATTGTGCTTAAAAAAAACATTTATTCTAGGGACAGAAAACTGTAGGTAGGGAGAGTGTCAGTTTATTTCACTCTGCAAGTCCTTGTTTCCAGGGACCTGGAAGGACAGTGAGTGAATTGTCCTTGTGCTATATTGTGATTAAAAAAAACATTTTTTCTAGGGACAGAAAACTGTAGGTAGGGAGAGTGTTTTTTTTCTTTCACTCTGCAAGTCCTTGTTTCCAGGGACCTGTAAGGACAGTGAGTGAATTGTCCTTGTGCTATATTGTGATTAAAAAAAACATTTTTTCTAGGGACAGAAAACTGTAGGTAGGGAGAGTGTTTTTTTTCTTTCACTCTGCAAGTCCTTGTTTCCAGGGACCTGTAAGGACAGTGAGTGAATTGTCCTTGTGCTATATTGTGCTTAAAAAAAACATTTTTTCTAGGGACAGAAAACTGTAGGTAGGGAGAGTGTTTTTTTTCTTTCACTCTGCAAGTCCTTGTTTCCAGGGACCTGTAAGGACAGTGAGTGAATTGTCCTTGTGCTATATTGTGATTAAAAAAAACATTTTTTCTAGGGACAGAAAACTGTAGGTAGGGAGAGTGTTTTTTTTCTTTCACTCTGCAAGTCCTTGTTTCCAGGGACCTGTAAGGACAGTGAGTGAATTGTCCTTGTGCTATATTGTGCTTAAAAAAAACATTTTTTCTAGGGACAGAAAACTGTAGGTAGGGAGAGTGTTTTTTTTCTTTCACTCTGCAAGTCCTTGTTTCCAGGGACCTGTAAGGACAGTGAGTGAATTGTCCTTGTGCTATATTGTGCTTAAAAAAAACATTTATTCTAGGGACAGAAAACTGTAGGTAGGGAGAGTGTCAGATTATTTCACTCTGCAAGTCCTTGTTTCCAGGGACCTGGAAGGACAGTGAGTGAATTGTCCTTGTGCTATATTGTGATTAAAAAAAACATTTATTCTAGGGACAGAAAACTGTAGGTAGGGAGAGTGTCAGTTTATTTCACTCTGCAAGTCCTTGTTTCCAGGGACCTGGAAGGACAGTGAGTGAATTCTCCTTGTGCTATATTGTGCTTAAAAAAAACATTTATTCTAGGGACAGAAGACTGTAGGTAGGGAGAGTGTTTTTTTTCTTTCACTCTGCAAGTCCTTGTTTCCAGGGACCTGTAAGGACAGTGAGTGAATTGTCCTTGTGCTATATTGTGCTTAAAAAAACATTTATTCTAGGGACAGAAAACTGTAGGTAGGGAGAGTGTCAGTTTATTTCACTCTGCAAGTCCTTGTTTCCAGGGACCTGGAAGGACAGTGAGTGAATTGTCCTTGTGCTATATTGTGATTAAAAAAAACATTTTTTCTAGGGACAGAAAACTGTAGGTAGGGAGAGTGTTTTTTTTCTTTCACTCTGCAAGTCCTTGTTTCCAGGGACCTGTAAGGACAGTGAGTGAATTGTCCTTGTGCTATATTGTGCTTAAAAAAAACATTTATTCTAGGGACAGAAAACTGTAGGTAGGGAGAGTGTCAGTTTATTTCACTCTGCAAGTCCTTGTTTCCAGGGACCTGGAAGGACAGTGAGTGAATTGTCCTTGTGCTATATTGTGATTAAAAAAAACATTTTTTCTAGGGACAGAAAACTGTAGGTAGGGAGAGTGTTTTTTTTCTTTCACTCTGCAAGTCCTTGTTTCCAGGGACCTGGAAGGACAGTGAGTGAATTCTCCTTGTGCTATATTGTGCTTAAAAAAACATTTATTCTAGGGACAGAAAACTGTAGGTAGGGAGAGTGTCAGTTTATTTCACTCTGCAAGTCCTTGTTTCCAGGGACCTGGAAGGACAGTGAGTGAATTCTCCTTGTGCTATATTGTGCTTAAAAAAAACATTTATTCTAGGGACAGAAAACTGTAGGTAGGGAGAGTGTCAGTTTATTTCACTCTGCAAGTCCTTGTTTCCAGGGACCTGTAAGGACAGTGAGTGAATTGTCCTTGTGCTATATTGTGATTAAAAAAAACATTTTTTCTAGGGACAGAAAACTGTAGGTAGGGAGAGTGTCAGTTTCTTTCACTGTGAAAGTCCTTGTTTCAAGGGACAGAGAAGGACACCTGAAGGTAGCCCTTATTGCTTTTTTCCCATCTCCCTGCAGGCCATCTATTAGAATGTCTGGAAGGCAAACAAGGAGAGGCAGACAGTCAGGAGGCAATAAAAGAGGGCAAGCAGGCTCTGTGTCTGGGGGCAACAGTGCTGGTCGTGGACGCGGTGCATTGTCATCAGCACATGGCCATGGGACACGCTTGTCCTTCTTTTCGGCAGCTGGACATGTTGAGCCACATCATGCCGAAGACTTGGTAGAGTGGATGACCAAGCCCTCCTCCTCCTCCTCATCCTCTCTCACCCAGGCTCAGGGTACTGGAAAAGCAGCTGCCAAAGCGTCGTCTTCCCTGGTATCAATGTCAGACAAATCATCAGTCACTCCTTCCCTAGACCCACCATGTCCTCCTCCTGAGGAGTCCCCCGAACTGTTTCAGCACAGTGTTGGGTACATGCTCCAGGAGGATGCCCAGCGTTTCGAAGGGTCTGATGATGAAACCCAGCTAGAGGAAGGCAGTAGCGTGAGAGCAGACAGAGGGGATGCTCAAGTAGGACACCAATCTGGCAGTCATGTTCCAGCAGCTGCAGCATACTGCCAGATTGGCTCCAGTGATGAGGAGGGAGGGGATGATGAGGTCACTGACTCCACGTGGGTGCCTAATAGGAGAGAGGAGGAGGAGGAGGATGAGGAGGAGGCACATCTCCAACGAGGCAGGATGCCCTTTGGTGGCCAGCGTAAGGGCAGTACACCGACGGAATCACACCGCAGAGCTCCGCCTGTGCAGGGCGCTGCCTCTGCCCGTCATTCAAAAAGTTCTTTGGTGTGGGCCTTTTTTGAGGCTAGTGCATCAGATCGCACAGCTGCTGTTTGCAACATATGTCTCAAGCGTATATCGCGTGGCCAAAACATCAGCCGCTTGGGTACCACATGCCTGACCAGACATATGTTGACCTGCCATGCAGCTCGTTGGCAAGCCTACCTCAAAGACCCACACCAAAGAACAAAGCGGACCTCTCCTTGCACCGCATCAGCTGGGATCTCCAACCCCACTATAACTTCAGTCCTCTCTGAAACATGCACTGAGAGGAATGAAGGTGTAGAATTAGGTGTGTCACAGCCAAGTACTTGCGCCCACTCTGCTAGCAGTACACCGACGTCCGATTCTAGCAGGCAAATTTCCCTGCCCCAGCTGCTGGACCGTCGAAAGAAGTTCACTCCCAGCCATCCACATGCCCAGCGGTTGAATGCTAGCTTGGCTAAATTGCTAGCGCTTCAACTGCTGCCTTTTCAGTTGGTAGACTCGGCCCCCTTCCGTGAGTTTGTGCAATGTGCAGTTCCTCAGTGGCAGGTTCCCAAACGCCACTTTTTCTCACGGAAGGCTATTCCGGCTCTCTACCGGCATGTGGAAGGCAATGTCTTGGCCTCGCTGGACAGGGCGGTCAGCGGTAAGGTGCATATTACCGCTGACTCATGGTCCAGCAGGCATGGACAGGGACGTTACCTTTCTTTCACGGCCCATTGGGTCACTCTTTTGGCAGCTGGGAAGGATTCAGGACAAGGTGCAGTAGTGTTGGAGGTTGTCCCACCGCCACGCCTCCAAAATGCTACTACTGGTTGTGACACACCTCTCTCCTCCACCCCCTCCTCTTCTTCTTCCTCCATGGCCTCTTCCTGTGGTTTGTCCTATGAACCAGCGGTGCTCCGTAGCCGTTCACGGGGCTACGCAAGTACGCAGGCAAAAAGATGCCATGCCGTGCTTGCGCTGGTGTGTTTGGGGGACAGAAGCCACACTGGGGCAGAGGTCCTGTCTGCTCTGCAGGGCCAGGCCGAGAGGTGGTTGACGCCACGCCAGCTTAAGCCAGGAATGGTGGTTTGCGACAATGGCACCAACCTCCTCTCCGCCCTCCGACAGGGACAACTGACCCATGTGCCCTGTGTGGCTCACGTCCTTAACCTGGTGGTGCAGCGCTTCTTGGGCAGGTACCCGGGCTTACAGGATGTCCTGAGGCAGGCCAGGAAAGTCTGTGTGCATTTCCGCAGATCTTATAATGCCAGTGCTCGCCTGGCTGAGCTGCAAAAGGAGTTGAACCTGCCCAAGAACCGCCTTATATGTGACATGCCCACCAGGTGGAACTCAACGTTGGCCATGCTGCAGCGGCTGCACACGCAGCAGAGGGCCATCAATGAGTACCTGTGCGACTACGGCACCAGGACAGGGTCAGGGGAGCTTGGTTTTTTTTCTCCACGCCAGTGGGGCATGATCAGGGATGCATGCACTGTCCTGGCACCATTTGAGGAGGCCACGAGGATGGTGAGCAGTGACAGTGCATGCATCAGTGACACTGTACCTCTTGTCCACCTGTTGGAGCACACGCTGCGTGGAATAATGGACAGGGCACTTGAGGCAGAACAGAGGCAGGAAGAGGAGGACTTCCTTGCCTCTCAAGGCCCCCTTTACCCAGACAGTGTTCCTTCTGTCCCACCCATCGCACAGGAAGAGGAGGAGGAGGAGGAGGAGGAGGAGGAGGAGGAGGATTGTGTCAGCATGGAGGTGGAGGCTGGCACTCAGCATCATCAGCAGCAGTCTTTTAGGGATGATTTACAGTCCCAAGAAACCAGTGGACTTGTACGTGGCTGGGAGGAGGTGGCTGCGGATCATGTCGTCCTTAGTGACCCAGAGGACTCCGGAGCGAATGCCTCAGCAAAACTACGCTGCATGGCCTCCCTGATCCTGCAAAGTCTGCGGAAGGATCCTCGTATTCTTCGGATCAAGGAGAGGGACCATTACTGGCTGGCCACTCTCCTTGATCCACGGTACAAGGGTAAGGTTGCGGACCTTATGTTACCGTCGCAGAGGGAGCAGAGGATGAGACAACTCCGGGAGGCCTTGCAGAAAGGTCTGTGCAACGCGTTCCCAGAGACTGGGAGGTTGCAAACTCCTGGTCCTGGACAACGAGTTGCTGAGGCTTCGGCCAGTCAAAGAAGGAGCGGTGGGGAAGGTGGCCGTCTGACCGATGCGTTCAGACAATTCTTTAGTCCGCAGCCCCAAAGTATGATCGGTTCCAGCAACCATCGCCAGCGTCTGATAAACATGGTGCAGGAATATCTAGGGGCAAGGTCAGACTTGGACACCTTCCCCACCGAAAATCCTCTGGCTTACTGGGTCTTGAGGATGGATCACTGGCCAGAGCTTGCACAGTATGCAATTGAGCTACTGGCCTGTCCTGCATCCAGCGTTCTTTCGGAACGCACATTCAGTGCTGCTGGAGGATTTGTCACGGATCACAGGGTGCGCCTGTCCACCGACTCGGTTGATCGACTGACTTTCATCAAGATGAACCAGTCTTGGATCACCACCAGCTACCACACACCTGATGCTGATATAACAGACTAATTGATTTTAACATGTCACATCCCTTCAAGACTGATGCTGATGCTGAGTGCCTGTGCTGTTATGTTGACTGGCTATCCTCCTCCTCCGAGTCCTCAATGATACGATTGATGATGATAGCTTGTAAGATCATTTTTGTTTATGGGTGCCGCCACCAGTGCCTAACGCCCAATTTTTCAGCCCCTGTTTAACAGGGGCGTGTAATTACAATTTTTGAAGCAATACTTTGCAACAGGGCTCATTGCTGTGCTCCAAGTACAGTATCTGTGAGGAGTTGCAGTGTTGTGCCACCAGTGCCTAAGGCCCAATTTTTCAGCCCCTGTTTAACAGGGGCGTGTCATTACAATTTTTGAAGCAATACTTTGCAACAGGGCTCATTGGTGTGCTCCAAGTACAGTATCTGTGAGGAGTTGCAGTGTTGTGCCACCAGTGCCTAAGGCCCAATTTTTCAGCCCCTGTTTAACAGGGGCGTGTCATTACAATTTTTGAAGCAATACTTTGCAACAGGGCTCATTGCTGTGCTCCAAGTACAGTATCTGTGAGGAGTTGCAGTGTTGTGCCACCAGTGCCTAAGGCCCAATTTTTCAGCCCCTGTTTAACAGGGGCGTGTCATTACAATTTTTGAAGCAATACTTTGCAACAGGGCTCATTGGTGTGCTCCAAGTACAGTATCTGTGAGGAGTTGCAGTGTTGTGCCACCAGTGCCTAAGGCCCAATTTTTCAGCCCCTGTTTAACAGGGGCGTGTCATTACAATTTTTGAAGCAATACTTTGCAACAGGGCTCATTGCTGTGCTCCAAGTACAGTATCTGTGAGGAGTTGCAGTGTTGTGCCACCAGTGCCTAAGGCCCAATTTTTCAGCCCCTGTTTAACAGGGGCGTGTCATTACAATTTTTGAAGCAATACTTTGCAACAGGGCTCATTGGTGTGCTCCAAGTACAGTATCTGTGAGGAGTTGCAGTGTTGTGCCACCAGTGCCTAAGGCCCAATTTTTCAGCCCCTGTTTAACAGGGGCGTGTCATTACAATTTTTGAAGCAATACTTTGCAACAGGGCTCATTGCTGTGCTCCAAGTACAGTATCTGTGAGGGGTTGCAGTGTTGTGCCACCAGTGCCTAAGGCACAATTTTTCAGCCCCTGTTCAACAGGGGCATGTAATTACAATTCTTGATCTAATAATTCACAGCAGGGCCCATTGCTGCACCCACCAAGAGTAACTGTCAGGGCTTACAGTGTTGTGGCACCAGCACCACCATCAAAGGCCCAATTTTTACTACCACTGTTCAACAATTATATGTAATTAAAATTCCTGATATAATAGTTGACAGCAGGGCGTTCCAGCACCAACCAAGAGTAACTGTGAGTGCTTACAGTGTTGTGCCAACACCAACAACTAAGGGGCCTATTTCTGCAGAGTATATACGGCAGGTCCCTACTTTCAAACATCCAACTTACAAACGACTCCTACTTGCAAACGCAAGAAGACAACAGGAAGTGAGAGGAAATCTACCACTAGGAAGGAAAATTCTCTCCTGTAAGAATAAATATGGGAGAAAGGTGTCTCCTCTGTACTGATGCTTTATCAGCAATCCTTGTTTCAAGAAAAACACCACATTTCAAAAACAGTTGTCATTGGGACGGAAAGTGAGGTGAAATGTTCTGAACAGGGGCACAGACAGCAAAACAAATGTTACAGGGGTGATAACCCTTACCTATGTTTTCCAAAAAGTTTAAAAATAGATTTTTGGTCTGGAGCTACACTTTAACAATGTACCTGTTCAAAATTACAAACAGACTCTACATAAGAACAAACCTACAGTCCCTGTCTTGTATGCACCGCCTGTATAGGGCTGTTCAGAGTATATAGGGCCTTTTTTATTTTATGTGCGGGGTTCCCCTTAATATCCATACAAGACCCAAAGGGGCTGGTAATGGGCTGGGGTAGGGGGGGGGTCATGGGGTAGCTATGCCATTTTTCTTAAAGAATTTCATCCATATTACCGGGACCAGACATTACATTAAAGCCGCAAGCAGTTTTAAATGGCTTTTTTTTCCTTTAGAAGTGTCATTTTGTGCAGGGACAGTTCTAAACACGGGAAACACGTGGCACTTCACAGGCATACTTTAGACACCCCCCAGGTACGATATTTAAAGGAATATTTGACTTTTTTTTTTTCACTTTATGCATCATTAAAATGACTGCTCCCGAAAAACGACCGTTTTTAAAACTTCTTTTTGCATTGATACATGTCCCCTGGTGCAGAACCCGGGTTCCCAAACCCTTTTTAGGACAATAACATGCATAATAGTTGTTATAATTAGCACTTTAGAATTCGAACGTTCGCATCCATTGTATTTAATAGGGTTCTAATGTTCGTTCGAACTTTCGGTCCGTTCGCGGGTTCTGGTGCGAACCGAACCCGGGGGTGTTCGGCTCATCACTATTCTTTAACATACTATGCAAGAAGACCGGCTTCCAGATCATTAAAGTAAACATTTTCAGCCTCCTTTTAACATCCTCTTTGGGCTCCAGGACCTCTCCCTTTCCCTCTTACTTACTTTGTTTGCATGCTAGTTGCGGTAATGTGTACTGCTTTTTTCACACTACAAATCTCATAGTGCCTAGTCCATCTCAGGAACAAGTAAGTGAGGGTGGCTATACTCCTACATACAGTGGAATCATGGAGAACAAACATAGCCACCCTCTAACAAGAAGTCAGTTCACAGCAGAAAAAAAAGGAATTTGGGAAATTGGAGGAGGCCGAGAGCAACAGAATGTACTTTTCTTGAGTTAAGAACACATACTTTGATATCATTTTTTTAAACCAGAGTTTAGTGTTACTTAAACCTTTGTTAAGACAGTGTTCCGATCTAGGTCACAACTGATAATGAAATCTGCCAGCACAGTGCAGACAGGATTAATTATTGTAAACATGGACTTCCAAGTCCCCTCATAAATATTAGAAGAATAGAGAACACAGGGTAAGGCCCCTTTCACACTTGTGCTACTCCAAAGTCTCGCGATTTCGACTTTGACAAAACAGTCATACAACTGTGGATCCGACTTTGCCCTGCGACTTGAAGTAAGACTTCAATGACCAGGGACCCGACTTTGATCCCCCAATAATTAAGGGGAACTCCACGCCAGATTAAAAAAACAAACAAACTGGCATGGGTTCCCCCTTCATGAGCATACCTGGCCCTTCGATCTGGTATGGATTTTAAGGGGAACCCCCACGCCAAAAAAACGGCGTGGGGTCCCCCCAAAATCTATACCAGACCCTTATCCGAGCACGCCCCCCACCCCAAAGCACTTTGCCCCCATGTTGATGAGGACAAGGGCCCCTTCCCGACAACCCTGGCCGTTGGTTGTCGGGGTCGGTGGGCGAGGGCTTATCGGAATCTGGGAGCCCCCTTTTAATAAGGGGACCCCCAGATCCCATACCCCCACCCTATGCGAATGAGTATGGGGTACATTGTACCCCTACCCATTCACCTGGAAAAAAGAAGTGTTAACAATAAAACACACTACACAGGTTTTTAAAGTAATTTATTAGGCAGCTCCGGGGGTCTCTTCCGACTTCTCCGCTCTCTCTGGCCTCTTCTCCACGCTCTCCGGTTCTTGTCCCGCTGTCCCGTGTCTTCTGCCGGGTTCTTCTGCTCTTTTGCCCGCTCTTTTGCTAGCTCTTGCCCGGTCTTCTCCGTCGTCTTCTTCCCTCTGCTCTTCTTCCGATTGTCAGGTCACCTGAGGCCAGATGACAGATGCACATTGTAGGTCAGGAGTGCACTGCTACGGTAGTAGACCCTTCGGATGACTGCTGCGGATGGAACTCTGGGTAGTTAAGGAAGGCAGGTCCACTGGAGAACCAAGGCAGATCCCACAGAGAGCTAGAGCATAAGATTCCCCAGGGCGCGGAGTCTAAGAACCAGTAGGTGTTCACCAGAGCCTCTAGTGGTGAGGATAGACTGGGCTGCAGCTAGCTCCAGATCGCGACCCCCAGAGTCCCCCAGCTCACGCTCACAGTAGGCTAAGGAGGATAGTAAGGGGATAAGCCAAAAGGTCGGGCCGACTAGCAGACAAGGATAAACATAGGACACGCCAAGGTCAGGGTCACAAGTGGGCAGGGATAGTCGAGAACAAGCCAAGATCGGTAACTGGAATCAGATGTAGAGGACACAGCAAGTCGCACATGAAAGCTAACATACAATGTTGATCAGCAGGACTGGCTTGCAGTGCACAGGTTGATATAGACTTCTCTGATAGGGCCTGGGGTGGAGCCATGCTTGGTGGAGAGATTACTTAAGCAGCCAGGTGAGAGTGGCTGGCCTCTAAGGTGAACACATGGAGAGAAAGGTGAGCTGACAGACAAACATTACTGCATATCCATGACACCGATGTTGACTCGACGCTCTCTCCCGCTGTAATGCCGTGTGCGCGGTGTGCAACGACTTATATAAGCATGGGGCGGGGGCACCGGGTGATGTCATCTGTAATGATGCCTATTACAGTGATTTTTCAGCTTTCAGGAGGATCCCACAGGTATGGCACATACATACATACATACATACATACATACATACATCCAAGCTGGAAAAATTGCCATACCTCAACTTCAGATCTTATTTGCAAGTTTTATTGGAGAGTACCTTTTTGAAGGACTGTTTCCCTGACTGTACCCTTCAGTGCTGTATTTAATCATACATTTGAGCACATTTCCATCTTAAAATGTACAATTCTTTTTTTTTTCTCAACTGGCAGGAAAATCAGCAAGGACATTGGAAATTGCCTATGTATTCTTGTATTTTATTTTCCCAGTGAAACTTTCCGGCTGTGCTCGGGTCAAGCCCTCCAGACAATTGGTGTGCTAATGTCAACACGCACTTTCCACTTCACTCACCGCCTGTTCATTAATTAAAGTCCGTAGATGACCTATAAAAATAATACAAGGGTACATGATAATTTTCAGTTTTAATGCATGTATTTTTGTTTTTGGAAGGTAGACATGAACACAGGATGTGAGGTCACACTTTTTTTACACTTTAATGCAAACCTGTGCTTTTCCCATGTAGGTCCAATGGCAAAGTTGTCTTTTTTTTTGGATCACGTGGGGGGAATATTGACAAAACATGAATAGGGAGGAAATCTTCCTATTGGGGTGCAGAGCTTTTCATCCTGTGAAACTGCATATACATCTGTTCTGTATAAATGGTGCAAAACCAAATGGTATTAGGCCAGGGCTTGACAAATTTGCTTGGAATCTAGGAGCCAGCTAAAAAAGTTAGGAGCCAGGTTTTTTTTTTAACGACCAATGCGTGCAGAAGCGAACGCATACGTGAGTAGCGCCCGCATATGAAAGCAGTGTTTAAACCACACATGTGAGGTATCGCTGCGATCGGTAGAGTGAGAGCAATAATTCTAACCCTAGACATCCTCTGTAACTCAAAACATATGCAACCTGTAGAATTTTTTAAATGTCGCCTATGGAGATTTTAAAGGGTAAAAGTTTGTCGCCATTCCATGAGCAGACGCAATTTTTAAGCGTGACATGTTGGATATCAAATTTACTCAGCGTAACATTATCTTTCACAATATAAAAAAAAATTTGGCTAACTTTACTGTTGTCTTATTTTTTAATTTAAAAAAGTGTATTTTTTCCTCAAAAAAGTGCGCTTGTAAGACCGCTGCGCAAATACGGTGTGACAGAAAGTATTTCAACGACCGCCATTTTATTCTTTAGGGTGTTTAGAATAAAATATATATATATAATGTTTGGGGGTTAATTCTAAGTAAAGGGAAGGAGATGGGCGTGCAGTGAAACAGGCAAGCATTGCTGGTTGTCTTGTCATACCAACGGCCAGATGGCGCCAGATTACAGAATGAAGCCTAGGCCTGCAGAAGGCCACAAAGCCGCGGCCTAAATGACCAAATTACCAGCCGGCGCGGCCCGACGAGATCACGCGATCGCGGGGAGGGGGGGCGCACGGAGATACAGGTAATCTCAGCTGTGCTGCCCCAGGCGCCAGGTCGCTAATTCTAGCGCCCAGGGATTGTCGAGCCCTGTATTAGGCTATTTTCTGTCCAGGTTGAATGCTATTCTTCATATAGAATAGAGTGAATCAGGAATATACTGTACTGTATTATGGCCACTAGATGGAGCTCATGATCATAGGAAATAAATACTTGTCAAAAAAAATAAAAAATTCCCAGCTCACTTACCAGCCAACCTGTCAACCTGAATTGACTCTAACAGCCCACAGTAAAAAAAAAAAGAGGTTTCGCTTGCACACATTTGCAAATATATATTCGTAAGCTGCAGCTGCCTCATCACCGCACCCCAGTGTACTGCAGTCCTTTACTGTATAATATTGAGAGTCTCACAAGTTGGACCACATATATGTTAATGGGTAGATTATGGGCAGATATGCCCGGAGGGAGCCCACCCTTCCTTAAAGGTACAGGGACCCACTGGACACACAGCAAAAGCAGATTGGCAGTGAAGGTATCCAGTGCATCCCCACACCAATTCACCAACTATACAAATAGGAGTTGTCATTCCATGTTCTCCTTGCTGCAAATGCTAGTTATAGTTTGGGGTGTTTGGCATTTTTTTGTATAGTTAGGAAATAAATATTATATAAATAACACTTGACTAGTCTATTAGCATTGGTTTTTGCCCCCATTTGCACCACACAGAACAAATATACATGCAGTTCCAGAGGACGACTAGCTCTGTGAATTTTTTTTTTAAATTGTTGTGTTGCTAAATGTCTAAATGGAATTGGAATTTACATGACTAATGTATAACAGATGTACTTACTGCTTACCCCCTGTTTGCTCCAACTTCTTACCCATAATCCTAAATTAACGAGACCACACCGAAATTGGAGTAAAACATAGGCCGTAGCAGCCTTATTTATTAAATAAATATATTTCCAAAATAATATCAAAATCTTAGCGTTGGTCTTTTGCGGGAACCTCCATAACCATCTGATAAAATATTGCACTGCGGTACCTCTCATATGCTTATAGGCCTCAAGCCGACCGGCTGGCTCAGAGACAACCACGGACCGCAGTGCACCCGTTACCAACACATTTTAGCTAAACCTCCGTTAGCTGAAATCCAACCATCAGGACCCATACCAACGATAGGTCCTGAACTCATTCCTTCCAAGGTATCTTCCTTCATCCGCAAAGACCAACACCCGCCACAGCACCCAAGGGGAAAACCTTACCCTTGGGGGCCCCCCACACCCCAGAGCTCACTGTATGCCATATTGCATTCCCAATGCCCATAAGTCACTCCCCACAGCAGTGAGGTGCACACCATTGCCCCGCAGGTACCTCCAGCCATCCACCACCAACTCCATGTGCCTTACCACCAACCCTCCATTCCTCACTACAAATCTACTCACTTCCCAATTAAGCTTCGTACGGGCCCTGTAGATACCCTCTAAAGACCAAGCCCCATTCCATGCGGTCCGAGTGACAATGTCCAACCACCCAATGACCATGTCCGGGAATGCCATCGACCTTACCCCTAAATCATTACCACCTACGTGCAGGACCAGAACGTCAGGCGGCCTATACAGACGTGCAAAGCTGTACCTCTGGAGCCCCTCCACTCCATAGCATTCCCGGAACTCCCAGCCATCTAGCACAAACCTCCTGGCTTGGAAACCCCACCTGCTGACCCTCTGGCCCCACATCCGCCCCTCATTACCCCTTTTTTTTAATTTTATTTTTTATGTATTTTAAACACTATCGAATGGCCCAGTATCCAGGCCAGGGCCTGTACCGAACCTGCAAGAAGAGAAAGAAACAAGCCACCAAGACCTCAGCAAGCCCAAAATCATCACAGCCCCCATACACTCTCTCCACCCAGCCCACCACTATTCGAATCCCACCAGCTGATGGGGGCGAATGTATAGCACAAATCTACAAGACTCCCACCTACCAAAGCGCTTAACCGCCTCAGCATCCATCCCACCTTAGCCGCCTCGGTCGCAGCCCCAACCCTGAAAGAAACGAGAAGAACATGCCCTCTCATCCAAGCCCCAACCCGGCAGCACTTCCTGGAAACTGAAACCCTGTGAAACCTGAACAACAAAGGGGGACCCGTCCGTGTGCATTAAGAAGGACCCAACTGCCCCGGGACGCACCTCCCAAATAAAAAACCCCGTCACGGCCCCCTCCGGACACCACTGCTAGCCAGGCGGAGCCAAGCCCGCACCAACTGACCCCTGCCTACCTGTTCCATCTTGTATATCAGTAACACCAACGACACCCCCTCCTTCTTGCACCTAATCTCATAAACCCACATTCCCCCTTTGACGGACTTGGAAAGGCTGACCAGCTCCCCAAACCAAAAGGCCCCAAATTTATTTATTATTATTATTCCTTTTTTTTTTTTTTTTTTGGAAAACGAGAATAAACTTGCCAACGAAAAAACTCCCTCTAACTAGGGAAACCTCATATGCTGCTTCCCAAACCCTGCAGCTGCCCAAACATTTTATTATTATTATTATTTTTTATTTTTTTTATGATATAACCAGGAGATACCCAAAATTCTTCCGTAAATTCCGGGCAACCCAGCCTTTGACCAGAAACGTCAAACCCGCTAGTTTTTTTTTTCATTTTTTTTTTTTTTATTTTTTTATTTTTTTTAACGCGAGCCCGGCCACCCCATTGGTCCTATTTCTAGAAATAAAGTATAACGTCAACAGTCTAACCCCCTCGCCCCACCGAATCCACTTCACTCATGTGAACTACCACCTGCCACTACTGCCTAGCCTTCCGAGAAGCGGACGACTCCGATGGAATCTCACACCTCCAGACAGGACGGGACACCCCACGTTACCCCGCCACCAGCTCCACCACCCGGAAACTATCCCCACTGAAAAGCGAGGAAACGCTCCAGCTATGACGTTCTCCACTGGCGTTAGATGCACCAAGTAAACGACACATGCACTTGCAGGCATAACCACACCGAGTGTGGCAACAGCTGAAACAACCGGGGGAGACGACACAGCGACTCTTGATCACTCGTACCATACCCAGGTTATACCCGTGGAACCAAACCTTCATCTCCCTTAATGAGGCGCCCCACCATACCCCTGGAAATGACTCCAGCAGCACCAGATCTTGTGTGAAAACCCCTGTCAATCCAAGACCGAAGGCCCACTACACCGCCTTGAAAGAATGCCCCCAAACCTGTCGAGCCACCCAACACTGTGTACCACCCCACTCAAAGTTCTTAACCGCACCAAACCCCCCCAGTCCCCTCCTGGGAAACCCGTCCAGTAATGAGGCACACCCGCAAATCCTCCCTGTGAGTCCACCCAACGCACAAAATGCTTAGGCGATCTGATCCTTGCGACGTGCTCCAATGTAGACAGGAGCACCCCGAAGATAGTTGGCGACACCAGGCCTACGCACAGAAAATCGTCCAAATAATGGCTGATGGGCGATACTCCTGACACATCCCTCATCACACCTTCCCCCAATGAGTTGAACTGCTAAACAGTGCCCCAGAGACAGAGCAACCAATCGGCAGACCCATATCGACATAAAAAACCCCAGTACCCCACCAACCCCACAACCGGAAGCTGTCCGGGCGGCCCTGACCAATCCGACGAGCCCAATACAGTGCCGCATCCAAGGAAGCGTAACTCACTGTGTGTCCTCCCATGTCAATGGCATTGTTGACCGACCCCCCTTTTGGGAAGAAAGGTGGTGCATCAGCCCAAATTTGTTGAGCTCCTACTTTGGCACTACACCCCAAACGGGAACCCCCAAATCAACTAAAGATTGGGAAGGGAAAGAGCCGCCTATGCGTCCTAATGCTACTTTTCCTTGGGCAGTTTCTCAGAAACTACATTGGGACGCAGCATGGCCGAACATAAATCACACGGCATGTGAAACCCCACTGAAAAGAAAAAAAAACCTTAGTCTAACAGCTACGCTGCTGTACCATCCGTATACCTTCCGTTCCCCCATCACCGGCGTCCTTCCTCTCCCGTGTTTGAAGCATACCGACAGGGTGTGATCCCCCCCCCCAAACCCAGAACCTTAGTGCTTTTCCGACAACAAATGTGTCTTGTGAGATTATCTGATCGTGTGTACACAAGTCCGTTGGACAAAACTCCAAAGTACAAGCAATGCTAACCATAACACAGCATTAGCAGAAGTTGCCCAAAGGGTGGCGCTAAAGGGCTGAAAAAAAACACCGTGTTTCGTATTTGTTGGCCAACAATTCTTTGCCGTTTGTATGCAATACAAGTTCACGGCCAACACCCTTCGGACAAAAGTCCTACGCTTTGTGCACAGAAAATCTGATCATGTGTACCAGGCTTAACACTACCTTTATGATCACACCGTGACTGCTAGGGCTAGCATAAGGACACCTAAACACGGGTCCAGCTCAGTCGTGGTGTTTTCGTGTGCCCAGGAGACGCATGCGCAGTGTCCAACCCCACTTCTTGCAGTCTGTCCAAGTTGAAATACGCTGATGAGAAAAGGTATTTAGCAGTTTATATTTACTAAATGATTGTATTTCCATGTTCTGTGTACTGTGGGAGACCAGATATAGTGAATGCAGCGTCCTGGGTTTAGTAACACTTTCAATTTATATTTTAATGATTACCTCATTTCATTCAGCTGCTAGGAGAGCAGAAAGAAAATCTTGTAAGAGCTTACACAAGGCTGAGATATTTCGTTCTATAGCCAGGTGGCAGCCCTCAACTGATTTCCAAGTGTAGCGGCCTCACCCCCTCTTCTTTGTCTAAGGGTATTTTGTATGTGAGGGTGAGATGCGCTACGGCCAGGGCCGGCCCAAGACATTGTGCTGCCTGGGACCAAGAATTAAATGCTGCCCCCCCCCCCCCAAAAAAAAAAATCACGCCCACCAAAAGGCCCCCACATTCATTATTTTATATCATGATAACTAAAGGGGACCCGTCATGCTCTATACATGTCAACAGGAGTATAAAGAGGACCTGTCATGGCTCTATACGTGTATATAGGAGTATGAAGGGACCTGTGCATGGCGGGCGGCCGCAATGTCTTTTGCGCAAACTAATCAATGTACGCTAATTGTGTTTTTTTGGTACCAAAAATATGTAGAAGAATACATATTGGCCTAAACTGATGAAGAAATATTTTTTTTTTTATAATTTTTTTGGATATTTATCATAGCAAAAAGTAAAACATATTGTCAAATATCACCAAAAGAAAGCTCTATTTGTGGGAAAAAAAGGACATCAATTTTATTTGGGTACAGTGTCGCATGACCGCGCAATTGTCAGTTAAAGCGACACAGTGCCGTATCGCAAAAAATGGCCTGGTCATTAAAAGGGGTTGTAAAGATTTGTTTTTTTTTCACCTTAATGCATCCTATGCATTAAGGTGAAAAAACACCTGGCAAGTACTGCCCCCCAGGCCCCCCGTTTTACTTACCTGAGCCCGTTCACCTACTGTGCGCGTCCCCCGGCGTCCTCTTCTCCACGGAGGCTGGCCGTTTATTGGCTAGATTGGATAGATTGATAGCAGCGCAGCCATTGGCTCGCGCTGCTGTCAATCACATCCAATGACGCGGCCCGTGGGGGGGCGGGAATGAGTCGTACACGCTGTGTCTATGGACGCAGTGTGTATGACAGGGAGCGCGCCCACAAGCTAACCTCCTTGGGAGAGCGCTTCCCAGAAGGGGGTTATCTGACGCAGGGAGGAGCCGAGACAGCCGCCGAGGGACCCGAGAACAAGAGGATCGGGGCCACTCTTTTCCAAACTAACTGCACAGTGGAGGTAAGTATAGCATGTTTTTTATTAAAAAAAAAATAAAAAACAAAGCCATACAATCGCTTTAAGTGGGCGAATCCTTCCGGTCCTTAAGTGGTTAATCAGGGCTGGGCAAGGCAAGTCCCTCTCAGGCTCTCATGTCTCATACAACTTGTGATGTGTGTTTGTACTTACAGTTTTGCTTTGGACTCCACCACCAGATGCGGGTTGTCACCTGCCACACGTTGCGGGTTGTCACCTGCCACACGTTGCGGGTTGTCACCTGCCACACGTTGCGGGTTGTCACCTGCCACACGTTGCTGATTGTCACCTGCCACACGTTGCTGATTGTCACCTGCCACACGTTGCTGATTGTCACCTGCCACACGTTGCGGATTGTCACCTGCCACACGTTGCGGATTGTCACCTGCCACACGTTGCGGATTGTCACCTGCCACACGTTGCGGATTGTCACCTGCCACACGTTGCGGATTGTCTACTGCCACACGTTGCGGATTGTCACCTGCCACACGTTGCGCATGGTCACTTGCGTCACATGCCACACGTTGCGGGTTGTCACTTGCCACATCACATGCCACACGTTGCGGATTGTCACTTGCCACGACATCACCTGCCACACGATGCAGATAGTCACGTGCCACACGTTGCGTATTGTCACTTGCCACACGTTGCGGATTGTCACAACGTCACCTGCCACACGTTGCGCGTTGTCACTTGCTGTGTCCCAGAGTGCACACGGCTGCACAGTGAGGGTGGAATTGTGGTGATTCAGGGCGGGCGGTGAGAGATGACATCATCTCTCTGCTCCGCTGCGCGCTCACTCACTGACTGCTCCTAGCCCCCCCCGGGCTGCGAGTGTTCTGCCCGCGGCTGCCCCTGTCACCACTAACAGCAGCGGCGCTGGGCTCCTCACAGGCAGCGGCGCCTGCCCGCTCACTCACTGACAGCCCCCACCTCCCGGGCTGTGAGTGTCCTCACACAGGCAGCGGCGCCTGCTCGCTGACTGCCCCCCCGTCCCCGGGATGCGAGTGTCCTCACAAGCAGCGGCGCCTGCCCGCTCACTCGCTGACTGCCCCCCCCCCGCCCCTGGGCTGCGACTGTCCTCACAGGCAGCGGCGTCGGGTTCCTCACAGGCAGCGGATCGGGCGGAACAGGCTGGCTGGCGGGCGTCAGTTTGCCGCCCCCCTAAAAGTGCCGCCTGGTACCATGGTACCACCCGGTCCCATCATAGGGCCGGCCCTGGCTACGGCCCATGTCCTCCCCATGGCAGTGGGTGAGGTGAAGGCCAGTACCAGTTATTTTCCTCGGGCCTGTGCGTTTCAGTTAATGACCAAATCTTGCTGTGCTGACACTCCCCTTTGCTCCCATTAACCAGAGTCCCACACACCGATTAGGGTCCAACACTTGTTTTATTGTCACACTCACAATCAAACAGTTCTTTACCAGCCAACTGGTTGAGACCCAATAACAGTTCAATTACGGTGGGGTGAGCAGGTCGAGGCACTATCCTGATTGTACGCTAAACCACTGTGATTTCACCAGCGGTTGCTAAAGCCCATGGCTTGTGAAAAGAACTTAAACCTTCAGGGTCTCTACCAGCGACCCCAGAGAACAGGAACAGGAGTACCTTCGCTGCGTTGTGGCCCCTATCAGGGGGAAGATGTCCCTCCAAGGGAGTTACCGGAGGCCCATCCGTCACTAGGTTGATGCTGCTCCGGACTCTTCGGACGGGTGACCTCCCCGGCCTCCTCACCTCAGACTTGGGCCCCATCCACCTCAGGGACCCTCGGACTCCTCCGCACTTGCGGGACCCAGTCAAAGTCACTGGGCCCCAGGCCTCCGGTTTAGTACCTCACCCCAGGCTGAAGGTGCCTGGGATGGACGCCAACTCCGCTCCGGCCAGGCCTAGGGTGCCTGGACCAGAACTCCGAACCGCCCGCACCCAGGCCGAAGGTGCCTGGGCGCGCGATGCAGGAAAAAGACCCCGTGGTGAGGGCGTCTTTCCCCTTTATCTCCTCCCGTGACACCACAGCAGGTTCTCCGCCCCCGCTGTACCACCGCCGGAACGGGACAAAAAGGACAGCACTGCGGCAGTGATTCTACCTCGACCTGTGGGAACACCGCCACCCCAGGCCAAGGAGAATAGTACACCACCAAAGTCCTCCACGACTGAAAATGGTCCAAATCCTCCTTATGATTTATACACACCTGGGTCATACTACCACCCAGGTGTACCCCCTAGATTTAGACCCCCGCTACACAAGCACCAGGGCTGTCGCATAAAAAAAAGTGGAGTGAGCCGCATGCTCCTCTATACTCAATCGTATGCAGTGTTTTCTTTTACTCCTGTGGCTGAACAGAGCTGGGGATCAGTGCTGATGTTCAGGAGGTAGGGGAATAAGTCTGATAATTACCCATATCTGGAAGAACCAATCATGTGTACTGGTTATGCCTAAATAAAGCCCTGAGAAGAAGGAACTATCTCTGCAGAGTGTAACTTCAGCTCTCCCCCCCCCCCCTACTTTTTAAAAGCTCAGAAATGCTGCATAAACTCTTCCCTTTGAATGGCTGTAGAGAAGATAAGGCTGTAGAGAGCAGACAAACAGGTACAACTTATGTGGGATGTTTAATCTCTGTGTAGCGCCCCTTTACTTTTAGGGGAGCTAGGTACCTAAATTTGGGGGTTTATCTGGGTTAGTAGCCAGACCCAGATCGCTTCAATTGTTTGGTTTTGTTCTTTTGTTTTTGCCAAGTGGTGTTGCTGGTGTACAGTTCCCTGTGGCCTGTGGGTGGCGCTGCCATAACAGGTCAGGGTTGAACCGCTAGTGACATTACTGTACCTTTGGGTGTCCTCTCCAGGCAGCTGTACGGGGGCGTGGTCGGCCCACTGTGCATGCTGGGGGAGGATACATAAGGGGCAGACACCATTTTAGGGGAGGAGATGGAGGGGTACTGAGGAGCAGTACCGAGGAGCAGTCCGTCTGCGTCTCGTGGCCCTCCAGTCCATGGGAAAGCACATGGGTGGATCAGTCTCAGGCACCTTTAGCCTGGGGCTGCAACTCTTCAGGTAGGCCCAGCACCTTTAGCTGGCCTACCATCTAAAGAGGAATTCCAGGAATTCGAGGGTGACCCGTTCTGGAGAGGGAGCCAGGGTTACCGGTGAAGAAAGTCACCGCCTCGGATGAGGCCTGGTCACCTACAGAGGGATTCCACAAGTCCGCCACAGGCATTGTAGCGTGCTTCAACTTGCACCTAGGTCCTTATGCTACAAGTGCCGGGAGGTTTGGAACTAGGCAAACGGGTTCCAATCGTATCCCTAGGAAAGTAAAGTTTGTGCATCACTCCGGCTGCTAGGACCGTGAGAGGGAACTATCCGGGTGAGCAGAGTCCACTTAGGATTGAGTGGTGATATTAAGTGCCTGAACCTGCCTCCCTGTTATTCTATTCTTCACTTTCAACTTTCCTGTCTGGTTTCAAGCATAAGGAAAATAAACCTTCAGTCATTGAGGTTTAACCTTGTCTGGACATTGGCCTTATTGATATACGAACAACAGACTTTTCTCTACACCCTAGAGAAAGGAACCAGCCTAGGAAGGGTAACTCGCTGCGGAACCCAACAAATTGTGAACACCGCTTATCCTCTTCAAACAGGAGGGTACGGGCATATAGCATGGTGTGCCTTATCTTACAAGTGAGCCAGGTGAGAAAAAGGTCTGTGTGCTACATCTGTATTACCTGAGGCTAGTCACTTCACTGGGTATATTTTGGAGTTTACAACCACTTTCAGCCCAACCCACTGTGTCCTTATGCAAGCGCTGAGCCTTTTAGTACAGATAACTTGGTGATATCAGTCACAACCTACCTGCAATCATTGCAGAACATAAACTAGCAGTGAAGCCTCGTACACACGCACGGTTTTCTCGGCAAGAAAGCTGCTGGGAGAGCTTTTTGCCATGAAAACCGTGCGTGTGTATGCTTTCTCGGCAAGAAAACTTCCGGGAATCCCGACGAGAAAAATTAGAGAACCTGCTCTCTATTTTCTTGTCGGGATTCTCGGCAGAGTGTTTCCTGCCGAGAAAACCGTGAGTGTGTATGCTTACCTGTCCCCAGGTAAACCCGCGCATGCTCGAAAAGACTTTGACGCATGCGCGGTAGCATACAAGGATAGTGTAGGGTGTAGCAAGATGGCGGCGATGGCATCGAATGTGACGAGCACAGGCTCGTCGTAGTCGATGACGTCACCGCGTTCTTGCCATTCAAAAGAACTGCGGTTCTTTTGAATGGCCGTCTGTATGCACGGCTTGGCAAGGAAAGCTTGCCAGGAATTCCGTCAGGAAAACCAACGTTTTTTTCCTGATGGGATTCCCGGCCGTGTGTACGAGGCTTGATGGAAGAATCATGTGATGAAGAATGTTCTATGTCTCCCCCTTACAGCTTTTATATTGTCACCACAGCAGCCGGGTTGGTTTAATGGGAGAAGAGAGCAATAAAGCTGTTGCATGGGGAAAATGATTGGTACATCATGCAAAATATGCTTTCTTATGTAAAATATATACCCTATCATAAGTTTAATGCAGTTACTTTGGAGAGCATTCAGAGTCTAGTGCTGGTAAAATTACACAGATGTTGTCATTTATAATAAAAAGGGATCCTATCATTAAGTTAAATACTTTTCTGTTGGAAGCTGTCATTGTCTGACCTGCAAGCTGTGTACTAGTTCCAAAACTGCGATGTCTCCTGCAGTGATACTGAACAGGTGCTTCACTGGCTTACAATTAGCATGCAGTTTGTGAGCCAGACAGTGACAGTTCCCATCGGAAAGCTGATTAACATGTCAACTGATTTCCCTTTCAAATATAAATTCACTTTAAGCCTGAGTTCACACTGTAGCAAACACAGACATCGTGATGATTTGCACCCGCACTGCGGTGCCGATCACATGCAATGTCTGTGCAATACGAGTTCAGTAATACAGTTGTATGGCTGAACTCACATTGAATTTGCACAAAAAAAGGTGCAGGTACTTTTTTTTTTTCCACCCATGCGCTCTGATTCCTGTCCCAATCCACATTTCCCACTGCGATCTGTGAACCGATCTGTTATTAACATTGTATTGACACCCGCAGCGGTTCGCAGAATGCAGTGTGAACTGCCTGCGGGAGAGATGCCATACAGGAACCGGCACTAGAATCGCACTGGTCCCCGCATCGTTACAGCGTGAACCCAGGCTTAAACACAGTGTACATTTTTTGCATTGGTGGCAAGGGGGCAGTAAAAATATGCGTTTGATCCACGTTTTTTAGCGCTATCTGACTGAATAGCTCCAAACGAACATGGCGGGTACTTGATGGGTGAGTAGACAATGCCATGGTTGCAAAGTATTGCATCCCAGTGCAGCAATTGTATGGCTAGGATCACACATATGCGATTCTGTGTGCCTCCTGAAATGCAGGGAAAAGGTCCCTGCAGCATTTTAGAAATCACAGTCCGCACGGGAACTGCAAATGTGAATTTGTCTGCGCAGGTGGTTGTGGCTGCAGGAACAGGTGTGGTGTGGAACAACCCGTATAGATGTGAACCTAGCCTTATTCAACATGTCGAGTTTGACAGGCTTCACTGTCTGTCACACTTGCTCTTTAAATTACCACCCGCTGCAACCACAAGCCAAATGCTTGGCTCGTGGTTGCAGCGTGGCATTTCAATGCATAAGCATTTCAGCCCTTTGGCTGAAAAAAAAAACGGACAAAAAAACACGGTAAGCAGGCAGCAGTATTGCGTCCTGACTGCCTACAAACCACTTCTGAAAAGTGATCCACAGCAGAACATTTTTTAGAGGGGTGGTAGAGAGGGCCACACAATATTTTTACTCCCTCAGGTGCTATCTTACATCCTAGCTTTAGCAACCTCCACTCTTTGTTTGCATCCGGTGTCACAAGTCCTCTGTGCGGTGGCCACACCTGTACAGTAGCTTCCCATAGACTTCTAGAGAGCTGCATCCTGGGCCTTGGCTCATAGCCCCATAGAAGTCTGAGGAGCTAAGTGCAGGTGCAGCCAGGATGTAAATAAGCAGTAATGGCTGTTCCTACTGGATTAAGGTAAGTATGCATCAGGTAAGAGGATGGTTGAGCTAGTTTAGCTCAGGAAAGGGGGTAAAACTAGATGGGTGCACTTTTTTTTTCATGTTTATTTTTTTAAACGCATCTTTTGTATACATTTTTACATATGCAATATATGTTTTGCAAATAATTATTTATTAATAGCCAAAGGATTGCCAGAAAACTCTTGATTAAAACGATTGTAAACCGCGGCTGTTGTAAAAAACAAAACAAAACCTTGGAATGAAGCCCTCCAGTGCTGTACTGTCACCGCTGAGAGGGCTGACATCTTCCCCCGGTCTTTCTTCCGGGTTCTCGTGCTCCAGCTATGTGATTGGCCAGTGCCGCAATGACGTCACTCGGTTGCGGCACAAAGCTCTGAAGGTCCGGCAAGGTATGCCGGACCTTCAGAGTGCATGCGCCGGTGACATAACTGGCTGCATCCATTGTGAATATCTTCCAATCAGTGCACGTTTAGGAGATCTTCATTCTACCTACAGTTAAGCCTTATTATAGGCTTACCTGTAGCTAAAAATTACCAAGTGGGGTTTACAACCGCTTTAAAGAGCTGAAGTTCCTAATTTTTTTTTTCTGTCTCGGAATTGTGAGTGGAGCCACTCAACAATGGATAAGACATTGCTCTGACTTGACTCATTTGTGTAAATTTGTGTGAATTTCTGTTTGAGCTACTGAACTCTTAAAAGGCAGAGGTTTTAGTCTAAAGCCGGCCATACATGGATCGATATTTGGCCAGTTACCGGACAAATTTCAATCCATGTATTGGCAGGCTGGCTTGCAACCAGCCTGTTAGGTTTCTCCCAAAGGATCAGCGGTGCCGGCTATAGCCAGCAGCACTGATCATTGTATTCTAAGGATGGGGCAGGCTTTCCGCTGACAGAATACCATACCGCAGTGGAAAGGATTTCCCTATTCACATTTAATTCTGGGTGCATGCTGGTTTTAAAGGAGAATAAAATAAAAAAAATTTATAGTGACCGGAATGAATGCTGTAGAGCCATTAGTATCATTTTTTTTTTTTTAGGTTTAGCTTAGCAATTTTACATTTGGTTGAGGGGCTAGAAAATAGCCTGACTTAGCCCTTTTTAATTTTACATCCATTTAAGTTCTCAAGCAAATGTACATTTTAGCCTTTAAGTTGTTATCAGGAGATGATCCACAAAACGTAAAAAAAAATCCTAGACTGAGTATTTGTTTTCATTAACTAACTCCAATTAGAATGTACTGAAAAGCGTGTCCGATAAGCTCCTTCTTCTAAGCAGAATATATTAGTCTTCAGCTTCCTTCAGGCAGAAATCAGTTCTTGTCTAGTGCTGGCGAGCAAGATAAAATAGAATGAATCGAATTAACCTTGCTGGGGGAATAAAATGTATTTTGGTATTACAAGATCCCCCCTAACTCTGTTCAGTGTAGACAGGTCCAGTTGCAGGATCATTTGAATACTAAGTAGTGGAGCTCATATTGAGGAGAGGGTTAAAAACAGATCTTGACGGGCTGCCGACCCTCTACTGTAAACAACCTGTCATGGATATGCATTAATGTCTGTCTGCCATCTTACCTTCCTCCTCATGTGTTCATCTAGAGACCAGACCTCCTTGACCTGGCTTCCTTTATAATCTCCTCCCAGCCTGACTCCACCCCAGGCCCTATCACTGAACACTATATTAACCTGTGCACTGCAAGCCTGCTTTGCTGATCAACGTGTTTGTTAGGCATTGTGTGTTTGGGTTCCTGCCTGCCGTGTGCTACGTCTGTCTCTCTGTTACGTTATTGGCTTGTCCCCGACCATCCCTGTCTGCTCGTGACCCTTGACCTTCGGCTCGTTCTTCGTTATCCTTGTCTGCTTGTGGCCCCTGACCTTCGGCTTGTTATTCGGTTCTCTCTATCGTGTGCTGCTGCTTCCCCTTATCCTACGGGGCGTGAGCTAGGAAACTCCAGGGGCCGCGACCTGGTCCCAGCCTGCAGCGTAACATCCTCACCACTAGAGGCCCTGGAGAAGACCAGCTGGGTCTTAGACTCCGCGCCCTGGGGAATCTTGGCTCTCGCTTCCGTTGGGATCCCGGTTGTGCTCCTCTGGTCCCGCTTTCCACAACCACCCAGTTTCCTATCCACAGAAGCCAGCCATAGGGTTCACTACCTCGCGGTGCACTCCTGTCCCCCTACGGTGTGCATCTGTCACCTGGCCACAGGTGACCCTGACAGTTTGATCAGCCATGAACCCGGCTGACATCCCGCTTCCCGCGGATGATCCATTGCAGGGCATAGTTCGCAGACTTGAGACCCAGGAATCAAATCAGACCCAGGTGATGCGATTCCTCCAGGATCTGGCTTCTCGATTCGAGCAGCTTCAGGTCTCCTTGGGAACCCCGAATCCGCAACCCCAAGTACAACCAGCGGCTGTACCTATCGCACCAGTCGCAGCCTCACACTCACTAAGATTGCCAGCTCCGTTCCGTTTCTCTGGGGACTCCAAGGCCTGCAGGGGGTTTCTCAGCCAATGCACTATTCATTTTGAGCTTCAGCCTCAAAGCTTCCTATCTGACCGGGCTAAGGTAGCCTATATCATTTCCCTCCTCTCCGGTGAAGCTTTGGCCTGGGCTGCCCCCCTGTGGGAGAGGAACGATCCGGTGGTTTCCAGTCTGTCCGAATTCTTGAAGCTCTTTCGTAATATCTTCGAAGAGCCGGCTCGGGCTTCTTCAGCGGCTAGTGCTGTCTTACGTCTTCGCCAAGAATCTAGTTCAGTGGGGCAATATGCTCTTCAGTTCCGTATCCACACAGCTGAATTGAGCTGGAATAATGAGGCCCTGGTCGCTACCTTTTTACATGGCCTCTCTGACCGAGTGAAAGACGAATTAGCGGGAAGAGCCATTCCCGTCGGTCTGGACGATGTAATTTCATTATGCAACCAGATCGACATTCGTTTTCAAGAGAGGTCCTTAGAAAAAAGACGCCAGCACTCTCTGGGTCCTAGCCAGTCTGAGCTCCCCTCCCTTCATTCCGTGGAGCATCCTCTACCTGCTGAAGAACCTATGCAGCTGGGCCGGACCAGACTAACCCCCGAAGAACGTGCTAGGCGCAGAACTCTGGGCTTGTGCCTCTATTGTGGGGGCAAGGGTCATTTTCGTGACTCCTGCTCGCTTCGTCCGGGAAACGCTCGGGTCTAATACATTTGGAAGGTGGAGTATTGGACCCAGAAACATCACCTTCTCGCCTGCTCTTGCCGGTGTCCCTTCATGTAGGCACTTCTCCTCAGTCAACCCTTGCATACCTGGATTCCGGGGCTGCCGGCAATTTCATGGATTGGAGAACTGCTTCTTCTATGAAGCTTACCCTTTCACCTCTCACTACCCCATTGGTAGTCTCGGCAATTGATGGCACTGTTCTCCCAGGGGGCCCTATTCGCTTCCAGACGCTACCCATTAGGATGTCGGTAGGGATTCTCCACCAGGAGTGGATATCCTTTCTTATTCTACCCAAGGCCTCTACCCCAGTTGTATTGGGCCTCCCTTGGCTACAGCTCCACTCTCCACATGTGGACTGGGTCTCTGGGCAGATCCTGGCCTGGGGTTCCTCATGTTTCTCGTCGTGTCTTCTCAAGGTGACCCCCAAGGAGAGTCTTCCGGTTGCTGCCACTTCTGTTTCTTCTGATCTTCCCGCCGCATACAGCGATTACCGGGATGTGTTCTGTAAAAAATCAGCTGAGGTGCTTCCTCCCCACAGGTCTTTTGACTGTGCTATTGATCTTGTCCCCGGAGCAACTCTACCCAGGGGTCGTACCTACCCTCTGTCCATCCCAGAGACCCAGGCCATGTCGGAGTATGTAGCAGAGAATCTGGAGAGAGGGTTCATCCGGAAATCCTCATCGCCTGCAGGGGCAGGGTTCTTTTTTGTTGCCAAAAAGGATGGTACCTTAAGACCCTGCATCGATTATCGGGGTTTAAATGCGGTTACTATTAAAAATCGATACCCCTTACCCTTAATATCTGAGCTATTCGATAGGTTGAAGGGTGCCTCCATTTTCACCAAGTTGGATCTCAGAGGCGCGTACAATCTCATTCGAATACGGGAGGGTGACGAATGGAAGACTGCATTTAACACTAGAGACGGGCATTACGAATATCTGGTGATGCCTTTTGGTCTGTGTAATGCTCCAGCCGTGTTTCAAAACTTTGTCAATGAAATCTTCAGAGATCTGCTGTACCAGTTTGTTGTCATCTATCTGGATGACATTCTGATCTTTTCTGAAAATCTGCTCGTCCACAGAAACCATGTCCGCACTGTACTTCAACGTCTTAGAGAGAACAATCTCTATGCCAAGCTGGAGAAATGTTCCTTTGAATGTTCTGAGGTCCTGTTTTTGGGGTGCTTTGTCTCATGTTCGGGGCTTCGTATGGACCCTGGGAAGGTCTTGGCTATCACCAACTGGCCTCTTCCTGCTAGCCTCAAGGCCACACAGCGCTTTCTTGGCTTCACTAATTATTATAGGCAGTTCATAAGGAATTACTCTTCCATTGCCGCGCCTATTATCGCTTTGACCAAGAAGGGTGTGAATGCCAGAGACTGGCCTCCCGAAGCTGTCTCTGCATTTCACAACCTGAAACAGGCCTTTGTTTCTGGCCCCCTCTTGAGGAGACCAAATCCTGGGAATGCATTTTTTATTGAAGTGGACGCTTCCTCAATGGGGGTGGGAGCTGTGCTTCTTCAAATCTTTGAGAAGAGACGCCAACCATGTGCGTTCTTCTCCAAAAAATTTTCTCAGGCAGAGAGGAATTATGCCATCGGTGATCGGGAACTTCTCGCAATTAAATTGGCGTTAGAGGAGTGGCGTCATCTCTTGGAGGGTTCCCCTCACTCCATAACGATCTTTACCGATCACAAGAATTTACAGTATCTACAGAATGCTAAACGTCTGAATCCTAGACAGGCCAGGTGGAGTCTCTTCTTTGCCCGTTTTAATTTCACGATTACCTACAAACCTGGTTCCTGCAACGGTCGGGCTGATGCGCTCTCTAGGTCATTTGACACTTTGGACGAGGAGTCCGCCCCTGAACCTGAGCCGATCATTCCCACCTCATGCATTGTTGCCCACTCTACCACCCTGAAGTCTAAAATTCCGCCTGGTAAGACCTTTGTCCCCACTGAGCTAAGAGCTAAGATCCTTCGTTGGGGACATGATTCCAAGGTGGCAGGGCATTCTGGATTCCTCCGATCCTTCCTACTCATCAGTCGTCACTACTGGTGGCCTAATCTCCGCTCAGACGTCAAAGACTACGTTAAAGCTTGTCATGTCTGTGCTCAGTCCAAATCCTCCACACAAGCTCCTGCTGGTCTCCTCATGCCCTTGCCTATTCCTAAGGAACCCTGGGCCCATATTGCCATGGATTTTATCACCGATCTCCCACTGTCTGAGAATAATACAGTCATTTGGGTGGTAATCGATCGATTCTCCAAGATGGCTCATTTTGTTCCTCTTCCTGGTCTTCCTTCTGCCCCTGCCTTGGTTCCCATTTTCATTCGAGAAATTCTCCGCCTACATGGGGTCCCTTCTCATATTGTTTCCGACAGGGGAGTCCAATTCACGTCTCGTTTTTGGAGAGCCTTTTGCAAATCCCTCAATATTGTCTTGGATTTTTCTTCTTCTTACCATCCCCAATCCAATGGACAGACTGAGAGGGTTAATCAGGAGTTAGAGGTCTTTCTTCGCACCTTTGTGTCTTCTCACCATGACGATTGGTCCTCTCTACTCCCGTGGGCAGAATTCTCCCATAACAATCATGTGAATACCAGTTCGCAGAAGACACCCTTTTTCACAGTTTATGGAAAACACCCTCAACTTCCTCTTCCTATGATCTGTTCTCCAGACATTCCAGCTTTGGCTTCGGTTCAGGAGTCTCTCAATTCCGTTTGGGGTCACGTTCATGATTCCCTCCGGGCAGCTGCTGAAAAATTCAAAGGCTTTGCCGACCGCCGCAGGCGTAAACCGCCTTCTCTTCAGCCAGGGGACAAAGTCTGGCTCTCTACCAGGAACATCAAGCTCCGAGTTCCTTCTCTGAAGTTTGCTCCACGATTCATCGGTCCATACACGGTAACTGCTAAACTGAATCCGGTTTGTTTCAAACTCCAGATTCCTAAGAGCCTTAAAATCACTAACTCCTTTCATGTTGCTCTTCTAAAGCCTTTAGTCCTCAATAAATTCTCTCGTCCTCTTCCTACCGTGGCGCCTGTCTCTGAGGATAATCAGGAGTACGAGATCAGTCAAATTCTGGACTCCCGACTCTGTAAAGGCGTTCTTCAGTACCTCGTTCATTGGAAAGGGTTTGGTCCTGAGGAGAGGTCTTGGATCACTGCATCTGAGGTCTTTGCACCTCGTCTGTTAAAGGAGTTTCATCTGAAGTTTCCCTCTAAACCTGGGCCCAGGCGGGGAAGGGGGAGGCCTCGTAAGAGGGAGGGTACTGTCATGGATATGCATTAATGTCTGTCTGCCATCTTACCTTCCTCCTCATGTGTTCATCTAGAGACCAGACCTCCTTGACCTGGCTTCCTTTATAATCTCCTCCCAGCCTGACTCCACCCCAGGCCCTATCACTGAACACTATATTAACCTGTGCACTGCAAGCCTGCTTTGCTGATCAACGTGTTTGTTAGGCATTGTGTGTTTGGGTTCCTGCCTGCCGTGTGCTACGTCTGTCTCTCTGTTACGTTATTGGCTTGTCCCCGACCATCCCTGTCTGCTCGTGACCCTTGACCTTCGGCTCGTTCTTCGTTATCCTTGTCTGCTTGTGGCCCCTGACCTTCGGCTTGTTATTCGGTTCTCTCTATCGTGTGCTGCTGCTTCCCCTTATCCTACGGGGCGTGAGCTAGGAAACTCCAGGGGCCGCGACCTGGTCCCAGCCTGCAGCGTAACATCCTCACCACTAGAGGCCCTGGAGAAGACCAGCTGGGTCTTAGACTCCGCGCCCTGGGGAATCTTGGCTCTCGCTTCCGTTGGGATCCCGGTTGTGCTCCTCTGGTCCCGCTTTCCACAACCACCCAGTTTCCTATCCACAGAAGCCAGCCATAGGGTTCACTACCTCGCGGTGCACTCCTGTCCCCCTACGGTGTGCATCTGTCACCTGGCCACAGGTGACCCTGACACAACCAGTGCATGTTTTTTAAGCTGTGATACATAAGGGTTTATTGGTTATCTTTGAGGATAAATTCTATCGCATTACAAGCAGCTAGAATTTTTAAACCGTTTTAGGTCCATAGTCTGTGCAGAGGTGCCCTATAACCCACTGATGCCACTGTCCACAAGTTGGCCTTCTTCCGATGAGCCACATATATGGACTCTGATGTTTGTACTGGAAGTGCCCTTCATAGCACACTCCCAACATGGAGACCAAGCTGTCACCGATCAGGAGGTCCGGCTCCTGATCACATGTGTGCTGTGATAGTCTGTCATTGGCTATCACAATGATCAAATAATATAAAACCTTCCCTTGTAGGGTTTCTTTTTCTCCCATCCAGAAAACAAGTATATAACCAAAAAAATCTGTGTCTAAAAGAAAAAAAGAAGAAATTACGATAAATTAGCTAGTTCGGTGCTTGATCTATGTCATCTAGGTTAGTGTCAGGGTCAGGGCCGGACTTACCATTGTGCTTCACTGGGCTCAAGCCCATTGGCCCCGCCCAGTAGGGGGCCCCACGCTTGCGCACATTAGCCCCTCTAAACCCGCATTTAAAGCTTGCCGGAATGCAGTTTGTGAGAACTTCCCCTCTGTCCGACACAGAGGAGAAGTCTCGCGGTGTTTAGCTCCTTCCACTCTTCCTGATACTCCCCCGTGTGACTAAAGAAGATGTCACAAAAGGGGGGTGAAAGAAAACAGCAGCCGCAGACACATCAACGAATGGTTACGGCGCAACGCCGCATGCGCGAGATTACCGACAGGGACACAGTAAGGGCGGAAGCGACATCATAATTTGAATCACATAACAGCAGTACAAATGGCGCTTGAGATACCCGGAAATACAGAGAATGAAACCATCCTAAAAAAGGCATTTGCAGGCCTCGTTTTTGGGGGATATATATATATATATATATATGTATTGCATTGCGATGAGTTGTTACAGTATAACTTAATAATTGAAAAACTGCAAAAATCGGCCGGGGTTTGCTTCCTCTTTAATTTTTCATGAAATTGTTCTATTTAAAGTAATGTATAGAAGGTAGTAGACATGTGCACTGCCGAAAAATTCGTTTTTTTCGTTTCATTCGTTTTTTTGCTTTTTTCGGAAAATTCTAAAAATTCGTTGTTTTCGTTTTAGTTTTTTTGCTTTTTTTTTGCTTTTTCCGGAAATTCTGTAAATTCGAAAAATTAGTTTTTTTTCTTCGTTTTATTCGTTTTTTTTCTTTTTTCGTAAATTCGGGAAATTCGGAACTCGAAAAATCGGAAATTCGGAATTCTGAATTTCCGAAAAAAGCAAAAAGACTAAAACAAGGAAAATTAAGAATTTTTCGAATTTCCCGAATTTCCGAAAAAATAGCAAAAAAACAAATTTCCCATTTTCGAATTTTAGATCTTCGAATTTTAGATTTTCGGATTTTCGAAATTTTCAATTTTCGAATTTTTAAAATTTCGGAAATTCGAAATTTCGGAAATTCAAAATTTCGGAAATCCGAAAATTCGTAAATGTAAAAATTCGGAAATTCAGAAATTCTAAATTTCGAAATTTAGGAAATCCAAAAATCCGAAAATTCGGAAATTCGGAAATTTTGCAAATAACGAATTTCTCTAAATTCGTTAAAAACAAATTAGAAACTAAACAAATTGCACATGTCTAGAAGGTAGGGCCCGAAAGTGACTCAAGCCCAGGGGCCCCCACCACTCTGATGCCCCGTACACACGTTCCGATTATCGGATGATAAAAATCGCTTTTGGATCGATCGTTCGATAATCTGATCGTTAGTACACAGCTTTCGACAGCCAATCACGACAGTCCGTCCAACCAAATCCAAACAGGAAAACTTTGCTCACACGACAGCCTGTCGTACGATAATCGTGTAATCAGTACAGTATTCGTCAGATAAAAATCGATGGACAAACACCACGCATGATCAGAAACACGAAAATAAACCAGAAGGACACAGGGGTCACACGTTACGTTGCTACGCACACCGGAAGGTTTTTCCGGAATCGTACGACAAAAATCTAGCGCACATTTTCATTATTGGATTCGATATTTGCTTAATGCAACTACAGTCGGACGATCTGTCGTACGATAATCTGATCGTGTGTACGGACTCTGCCCTGGTCAGGGTCAGTGTGTTTACGTACGATAACAAGAAATACGGTATGTGGTATCAGTGCAAATGTGAGGAGCAAGAGAATTTTTATTTCAGAAGTTTTTTGGTGGCGGGTCACGGTAATTGCAAGAATTACAGGGAGGGAAATAATTATTGATCCCCTGCAGATTTTGTAAGTTTGCCCACTTACAAATGCATGAAGGGTCTATCATTTTTATCATAGGTGTATTTTAAATGATAGAGACAGAATATCAACCAAAAATCCAGAAAAATACACATAAAACAAATGCAATAAATTAGGTTGCAATTAAGTTAGTAAAATAAGTATTTGATCCCCAAGCAAGTACTTGGTGGAGAAATCCTTGTTGGCGAGCACAGAGGTAAGATGTTTCCTGTAGTTGGTGACCAGGTTTGCACACAGCTCAGGAGGAATTTTGGTCCACTCTTCTTTACAGATTTTCTCTAAATTTTTAAGGTTTCTTGGTCGTCTCTTGGCAACTTGAAGTTTCAGCTCACTCCATATATTTTCTATAGGATTAAGGTCTGGAGACTGGCTGGGCCACTCCATGACCTTAATGTGCTTCTTCTTGAGCCACTGCTTTGTTGTCTTGGCAGTATGTTTTAGGTCGTTGTCATGCTGAAAAACCCATCCACGACCCATCTTCAGCGTTCTGGCTGAGGGAAGAAGGTTCTCATCCAAGATTTTACAATACAAGGCCCCGTCCAGTGGCCCCTCAATGGCGCAAAGTCGGCCTGTACCTTTAGCAGAGAAACCGCCCCAAAGCATCATGTTTCCACCTCTGTGTGACTGTAGGGATGGTGTTCTTAGGGTCATAGTCAGCATCTTTCTTCCCCAAAACACTCTGCAATCAGTTCACGCAGACGGGTTGCGATTTAGATGCAGTGCCGAATCCACAGTGAATTCGCACAGCATCTAGTGTGAACCCAGGCTCAATGGCTAAGCCCCCTAGGGGGAGAAACATGTCTGAGAGCAGAGCTGAAGCCATCTTATACTACCTGGTTCACTTTTGGTAACAGAGTGTCCGCATCCTGAGTGCAATCGTTTGCCATTTTTCTGTACACATTGTAGCCTGGCAAGCTGTTTTATACGATCTGCATCAGTTCATTACATGTCATGCCTTAGAGCAAACCTTTTTATGTTTAGTATATCTCCTTCCCACCGAGCGTACGCAGATATGTGGCCTCGGCTTTAGGGGGTTATACTGGGATGATGCCTGTAGCTACCGTTTTTTAGAGCGGGTGGTTGGCTCTTCAGGGATAATAATCAATGCAGCTAAAAGCCGCTCGGCTGTTATATCGGAGGAGTGGGAGGGGACGTCCCCCCCTCCAGCTGCCTTCCGCCGCTCTTACCGGGCCTCCCGTCTCACCAGGAGACCCTGTCCACAATCCGGCAGAAGAGAGACTGGCATAAAGCCGGAAACAGCTTTTCTCCAGTCTTCTCTCTGTAAACACGGAAGCGACATCACGACGTCGCTTCCGGCTTACTCGGCCGCCAATGGCGCCCATTTTAAAAAAAGTGACAGTATTCAGAATCGCCGTTTTTGGCGATCTGAATACTTTGAAGTGCAAAGGTGGGATTTGGGGTCTTTTAGACCCCCGATCCCTCCATAAAGAGTACCTGTCACCACCTATTACTGTCACAAAGGATGTTTACATTCCTTGTGACAGCAATAAAAGTGATCACATTTTTTTTTAAAGTAGCAAAAGAAACAAACAAAAATAAATAAAACAAATTAGAAAAAAATTAATAAAATTTAAAGCACCCCCGTCCCCGCGAGCTTGCGCAGCAAAGAAAGTCAGGCCAATATATGTAAACAGTGTTCAAATCACACATGTGAGGTATCGCTGCGATCATCAGAGCAAGAGCAATAATTCTAGCACTAGACCTACTCTGTAACTCTAACTTGGTAACCGTGATTTTTTTTTTTTTTAATGCCGCCTATGGAGATTTTTAGGTACCGTAATTTGTTGCCATTCCACGAGTGTGTGCAATTCCAAAGCATGACATGTTGGGTATCTATTTACTTGGCGTAACATCATATTTCACATTATACAAAAAAATTGGGCTAACTTTACTGTTTCGTTTTTTTTTTAATTCATGAAAGTCTTTTTTTTTTTCCTAAAAAATTGCATTTTAAAGACCGCTGCGCAAATATAGTGTGACATAAAATATTGCAACGATCACCATTTTATTCTCTAGATTCTCTGCTAAAAAATAAAAATATATATATTGTTTGGGGGTTCTAAGTAATTTTCTAGCAAAAAATACAGATTTTAACTTGCAAGCAACAAATGTCAGAAATAGGCTTATGCTGCGTACACACGACTGTTTTTCATGACGAGAAAAATGAATTTTTTTAAAATGGTCATTAAAAACGATCGTGTGTGGGCTTCAGAGCATTTTTCTTTCACCTAACTTTACTAACGCGAATCGGTTTTCACCTAACTTTACTAACATGAAGGGTGGCGCCATCCAAATGGAACTTCCCCTTTATAGTGCCGTCGTACATTTCGTACGTCACCGCGCTTTGCTCAAGCATTCTTTTTCATGATAGTGTGTAGGCAAGGCAGGCTTGAGAAGAATCACGTCGAGAAAAACTTCGTTTTTTTCAAGGACATTAAAACCGGTCGTGTGTACGCGGCATTAGTCATGAATGGGATATGCCACAGTTGCAAAATCGTGTGCAGGTATTAATATTTGTTTTGTCTTCAGGAATTAGGGGTTAGGGACAATCAAATCCTCCCCTGTAGGAGAGTACAGGTTAGGTAAATATCCCACCAGATTCTAATAATTCTTGGGGACTCCGCTGGCAAAGTTTTCATTTTACTAAGGCCTTATTTACATCTGCGGTAGAAGGATCTAACAATGATAGAATGTATTTGAGAAAATATGGGAAAGTCCATGCAATCTGGACAAATTCTTGTGACATTTGTCTAACAAATGTTTTATAAATAGACCCATAGTAACAAAAAAAAAAAAAAAATAATAATAATGATGCCACATTTTTTACTTGCCGTGCAGCCTGAATGCATAACAAGTACATAAATACAATTTTAATTTGGGTTTACATGTACTTCAAACATATTGATATTCAGTAGTTTAGTGTAGTCAGAACAAGCAAAGGTGTGCTCCTATTGGCTTTGTTTTTTTCTTCTTCCTAAATGAATCAACCCAAAAGCAATATTCATAATGCCTTTGGGCACAGTCCACAGGACAACAATCATTTTGATAACATTTGACGATTGAAGTCCATCTGCCAGTTATGACTTTTCATTATGGGATTCTGAGACTTCTTAAGACTTAGACCACTTTCACACTGAGGCGCTTTTCAGGCGCTTTCACGCTAAAAACAGCGCCTAAAAAGCTCACGAAAACGTATTTCCATTAAAATCAATGAATGCTTTCACACTGGGGCAGTGTGCTGGCAGGGCTGTGAAAAACTCCCCTCTCCATTGAAATGAATGGAAAGCTCTTCAAAAGCGCTCAGTGTTTTTACTGGCAGTTTAGAAGCGCCTCAGTGTGAAAGTGGCCTGGTTCACACAGGGGCGACACGACTCTGGCCGCAACTTTGCGAGGTGACCTGAACACGACCTGAGCGCGCACCACAGCGCGACTTGGGGCAACTTACAAGGCGACTTCATGTCGCCTCCAGGACAGGAGGCTTTCCAGTGGCCAATCAAACAACAATCAGCTCTGTGGGAGGGAGGGGTTTGCCTGAGAAAACTATTTTCTCTTCCTGTATTGTTGCTTCAGTTAAGACAGTGATCCGACTTTGGAGGCGACTTCCATTGAAATCAATGTGTACAAGTCGCCTACGAGTCGCCTAGAAGTCGGATTGAAGTAGTACAGGAACTTTTTGTGAAGTCGGAGCGACTTCTGTAGTGTACATTAAGACGGCTCCATTCACTTACATTGACTTTCTCAACCGCGCGACTTGGGGCGACTTCAAGTCGGATCCCAAGTCGCCCCTGTGTGAACAGGCTCTTAGGCCAGACAAGTCTGTACACCAAAGTGATTGACATCTCAGAATAGGACTCGTCTAATTACAGAGATGAAGCATATGTGCAACTGAGGATATCTTTAAAATATCCATGTATAATTTAATCAAAGCACCCTATAAATGGATTCCTATCTGTGCTTTATAACATTTAGAATTCCTGTTCAATAATATTACGTAGAGATAGCTTTGAATACATCTCATTGACTTCCAAAGCGTAACTATGACATAAAAACATCTGTTGTGATTGAACGCATTATCTGAAATTTTAAGACAAAGCACAAAAGTAGCAATATTTTAGTGTAGGTTCATTTTCACGGTTTTATTTCAGCTGAATTGCAGAACAACAGAAGAATATCATTCATGTCCATGAGAAGAGTCTGCTCGATGCACATTTGTGAATATGAAAAATGGCCAAATAATTCAGAAAATATGGGATTATTTTTTGCTTTATCATATTTTTTCATAAGCAGATTTTTACAATCTTCCTTTTATGTTGTATAATCCTTACAGTGTGAACTCTAAGTGGTATGCCAAGCTTTATCTAATTTACCAGTGGAGGCCTTTTTGTAGGCATGGGGCACTATTTTTCCCCCATTTAATATTGTTGCTGTTCTAAAATCCTTCCAGTAAAGAGAATGACTTAAATAAATAATGGTTGTAGCTTAGCTAAAGGTCTTCTGGTTGGGAAGAAGCTGGTAGATGGGAAGAGCAGCCAGGTATAGAGCCATGACCTAACAAACTATTCTTTTCAACAATACCCCTGGATTGAGCACCCTGCTACTGGGCGCACTTAGGTAAACCACCATCTGAATAGAAACACTAAATGATTGATTAGCTTAGAAGATGTGTTTTAATGGACTTTTAGAGAAACATGTTCAAATAAAATCAAGTTGGGCCGAACTTCTGGCAGCTTCCTGTGTCTGACGTGGATCCTTAGTAGGGATGAGCTTCGTGTTCGAGTCGAACATACGTTCGACTCGAACATCGGCTGTTCGATCGTTCGACGAAGATCGAACGATTTGGGCCGTTCGCGCCAAATTCGAGTGACGCGAACGGCCCACAATGCACTACGCCATCGCAGTGTCATCCAGGCGCTGTGATTGGCCAAGCATGCACTGTGACCCCGCATGCTTGGCCAATCACAGCGCCGGCAGCGAGGAGAGCAATGATTGGCCACAGGCAGGATGCCTGTGGCCAATTATTGCTGAGGGTGTTTAGTACACGCCCCACACTATAAAAGGCCGCCAGCACGGCGGCCTAGTGTAGTGTGTTCCGGAGCAGGGATAGAGCAGCATAGGCAGGGACAGTGACTTTTATTTCTTTCTTGCTTAACCTGGATTCCTTTAGTTTAGGGAAAGAGAAGGATAGGTAGGGAGAATGTCAGTGTGTTTTGTGCTTGTGCTATATTGTGCTTAAAAAAAACATTATTTCTAGGGACAGAAAACTGTAGGTAGGGAGAGTGTGTCAGTTTCTTTCACTGTCAAAGTCCTTGTTTCCAGGGACCTGGAAGGACAGTGAGTGAATTCTCCTTGTGCTAAATTGTGCTTAAAAAAAACATTTTTTCTAGGGACAGAAAACTGTAGGTAGGGAGAGTGTGTCAGTTTCTTTCACTGTCAAAGTCCTTGTTTCCAGGGACCTGGAAGGACAGTGAGTGAATTCTCCTTGTGCTAAATTGTGCTTAAAAAAAACATTTTTTCTAGGGACAGAAAACTGTAGGTAGGGAGAGTGTGTCAGTTTCTTTCACTGTCAAAGTCCTTGTTTCCAGGGACCTGGAAGGACAGTGAGTGAATTCTCCTTGTGCTAAATTGTGCTTAAAAAAAACATTTTTTCTAGGGACAGAAAACTGTAGGTAGGGAGAGTGTGTCAGTTTCTTTCACTGTCAAAGTCCTTGTTTCCAGGGACCTGGAAGGACAGTGAGTGAATTCTCCTTGTGCTAAATTGTGCTTAAAAAAAACATTTTTTCTAGGGACAGAAAACTGTAGGTAGGGAGAGTGTGTCAGTTTCTTTCACTGTCAAAGTCCTTGTTTCCAGGGACCTGGAAGGACAGTGAGTGAATTCTCCTTGTGCTAAATTGTGCTTAAAAAAAACATTTTTTCTAGGGACAGAAAACTGTAGGTAGGGAGAGTGTGTCAGTTTCTTTCACTGTCAAAGTCCTTGTTTCCAGGGACCTGGAAGGACAGTGAGTGAATTCTCCTTGTGCTAAATTGTGCTTAAAAAAAACATTTTTTCTAGGGACAGAAAACTGTAGGTAGGGAGAGTGTGTCAGTTTCTTTCACTGTCAAAGTCCTTGTTTCCAGGGACCTGGAAGGACAGTGAGTGAATTCTCCTTGTGCTAAATTGTGCTTAAAAAAAACATTTTTTCTAGGGACAGAAAACTGTAGGTAGGGAGAGTGTGTCAGTTTCTTTCACTGTCAAAGTCCTTGTTTCCAGGGACCTGGAAGGACAGTGAGTGAATTCTCCTTGTGCTAAATTGTGCTTAAAAAAAACATTTTTTCTAGGGACAGAAAACTGTAGGTAGGGAGAGTGTGTCAGTTTCTTTCACTGTCAAAGTCCTTGTTTCCAGGGACCTGGAAGGACAGTGAGTGAATTCTCCTTGTGCTAAATTGTGCTTAAAAAAAACATTTTTTCTAGGGACAGAAAACTGTAGGTAGGGAGAGTGTGTCAGTTTCTTTCACTGTCAAAGTCCTTGTTTCCAGGGACCTGGAAGGACAGTGAGTGAATTCTCCTTGTGCTAAATTGTGCTTAAAAAAAACATTTTTTCTAGGGACAGAAAACTGTAGGTAGGGAGAGTGTGTCAGTTTCTTTCACTGTCAAAGTCCTTGTTTCCAGGGACCTGGAAGGACAGTGAGTGAATTCTCCTTGTGCTAAATTGTGCTTAAAAAAAACATTTTTTCTAGGGACAGAAAACTGTAGGTAGGGAGAGTGTGTCAGTTTCTTTCACTGTCAAAGTCCTTGTTTCCAGGGACCTGGAAGGACAGTGAGTGAATTCTCCTTGTGCTAAATTGTGCTTAAAAAAAACATTTTTTCTAGGGACAGAAAACTGTAGGTAGGGAGAGTGTGTCAGTTTCTTTCACTGTCAAAGTCCTTGTTTCCAGGGACCTGGAAGGACAGTGAGTGAATTCTCCTTGTGCTAAATTGTGCTTAAAAAAAACATTTTTTCTAGGGACAGAAAACTGTAGGTAGGGAGAGTGTGTCAGTTTCTTTCACTGTCAAAGTCCTTGTTTCCAGGGACCTGGAAGGACAGTGAGTGAATTCTCCTTGTGCTAAATTGTGCTTAAAAAAACATTTTTTCTAGGGACAGAAAACTGTAGGTAGGGAGAGTGTGTCAGTTTCTTTCACTGTCAAAGTCCTTGTTTCCAGGGACCTGGAAGGACAGTGAGTGAATTCTCCTTGTGCTAAATTGTGCTTAAAAAAAACATTTTTTCTAGGGACAGAAAACTGTAGGTAGGGAGAGTGTGTCAGTTTCTTTCACTGTCAAAGTCCTTGTTTCCAGGGACCTGGAAGGACAGTGAGTGAATTCTCCTTGTGCTAAATTGTGCTTAAAAAAAACATTTTTTCTAGGGACAGAAAACTGTAGGTAGGGAGAGTGTGTCAGTTTCTTTCACTGTCAAAGTCCTTGTTTCCAGGGACCTGGAAGGACAGTGAGTGAATTCTCCTTGTGCTAAATTGTGCTTAAAAAAAACATTTTTTCTAGGGACAGAAAACTGTAGGTAGGGAGAGTGTGTCAGTTTCTTTCACTGTCAAAGTCCTTGTTTCAAGGGACAGAGAAGGACACCTGAAGGTAGCCCTTATTGCTTTTTTCCCATCTCCCTGCAGGCCATCTATTAGAATGTCTGGAAGGCAAACAAGGAGAGGCAGACAGTCAGGAGGCAATAAAAGAGGGCAAGCAGGCTCTGTGTCTGGGGGCAACAGTGCTGGTCGTGGACGCGGTGCATTGTCATCAGCACATGGCCATGGGACACGCTTGTCCTTCTTTTCGGCAGCTGGACATGTTGAGCCACATCATGCCGAAGACTTGGTAGAGTGGATGACCAAGCCCTCCTCCTCCTCCTCATCCTCTCTCACCCAGGCTCAGGGTACTGGAAAAGCAGCTGCCAAAGCGTCCTCTTCCCTGGTATCAATGTCAGACTCATCATCAGTCACTCCTTCCCTAGACCCACCATGTCCTCCTCCTGAGGAGTCCCCCGAACTGTTTCAGCACAGTGTTGGGTACATGCTCCAGGAGGATGCCCAGCGTTTCGAAGGGTCTGATGATGAAACCCAGCTAGAGGAAGGCAGTAGCGTGAGAGCAGACAGAGGGGATGCTCAAGAAGGACACCAATCTGGCAGTCATGTTCCAGCAGCTGCAGCATACTGCCAGATTGGCTCCAGTGATGAGGAGGGAGGTGATGATGAGGTCACTGACTCCACGTGGGTGCCTAATAGGAGAGAGGAGGAGGAGGAGGATGAGGAGGAGGCACATCTCCAACGAGGCAGGATGCCCTTTGGTGGCCAGCGTAAGGGCAGTACACCGACGGAATCACACCGCAGAGCTCCGCCTGTGCAGGGCGCTGCCTCTGCCCGTCATTCAAAAAGTTCTTTGGTGTGGGCCTTTTTTGAGGCTAGTGCATCAGATCGCACAGCTGCTGTTTGCAACATATGTCTCAAGCGTATATCGCGTGGCCAAAACATCAGCCGCTTGGGTACCATATGCCTGACCAGACATATGTTGACCTGCCATGCAGCTCGTTGGCAAGCCTACCTCAAAGACCCACACCAAAGAACAAAGCGGACCTCTCCTTGCACCGCATCAGCTGGGATCTCCAACCCCACTATAACTTCAGTCCTCTCTGAAACATGCACTGAGAGGAATGAAGGTGTAGAATTAGGTGTGTCACAGCCAAGTACTTGCGGCCACTCTGCTAGCAGTACACCGACGTCCGATTCTAGCAGGCAAATTTCCCTGCCCCAGCTGCTGGACCGTCGAAAGAAGTTCACTCCCAGCCATCCACATGCCCAGCGGTTGAATGCTAGCTTGGCTAAATTGCTAGCGCTTCAACTGCTGCCTTTTCAGTTGGTAGACTCGGCCCCCTTCCGTGAGTTTGTGCAATGTGCGGTTCCTCAGTGGCAGGTTCCCAAACGCCACTTTTTCTCACGGAAGGCTATTCCGGCTCTCTACCGGCATGTGGAAGGCAATGTCTTGGCCTCGCTGGACAGGGCGGTCAGCGGTAAGGTGCATATTACCGCTGACTCATGGTCCAGCAGGCATGGACAGGGACGTTACCTTTCTTTCACGGCCCATTGGGTCACTCTTTTGGCAGCTGGGAAGGATGCAGGACAAGGTGCAGTAGTGTTGGAGGTTGTCCCACCGCCACGCCTCCAAAATGCTACTACTGGTTGTGACACACCTCTCTCCTCCACCCCCTCCTCTTCTTCTTCCTCCATGGCCTCTTCCTGTGGTTTGTCCTATGAACCAGCGGTGCTCCGTAGCCGTTCACGGGGCTACGCAAGTACGCAGGCAAAAAGATGCCATGCCGTGCTTGCGCTGGTGTGTTTGGGGGACAGAAGCCACACTGGGGCAGAGGTCCTGTCTGCTCTGCAGGGCCAGGCCGAGAGGTGGTTGACGCCACGCCAGCTTAAGCCAGGAATGGTGGTTTGCGACAATGGCACCAACCTCCTCTCCGCCCTCCGACAGGGACAACTGACCCATGTGCCCTGTGTGGCTCACGTCCTTAACCTGGTGGTGCAGCGGTTCTTGGGCAGGTACCCGGGCTTACAGGATGTCCTGAGGCAGGCCAGGAAAGTCTGTGTGCATTTCCGCAGATCTTATAATGCCAGTGCTCGCCTGGCTGAGCTGCAAAAGGAGTTGAACCTGCCCAAGAACCGCCTTATATGTGACATGCCCACCAGGTGGAACTCAACGTTGGCCATGCTGCAGCAGCTGCACACGCAGCAGAGGGCCATCAATGAGTACCTGTGCGACTACGGCACCAGGACAGGGTCAGGGGAGCTTGGTTTTTTTTCTCCACGCCAGTGGGGCATGATCAGGGATGCATGCACTGTCCTGGCACCATTTGAGGAGGCCACGAGGATGGTGAGCAGTGACAGTGCATGCATCAGTGACACTGTACCTCTTGTCCACCTGTTGGAGCACACGCTGCGTGGAATAATGGACAGGGCACTTGAGGCAGAACAGAGGCAGGAAGAGGAGGACTTCCTTGCCTCTCAAGGCCCCCTTTACCCAGACAGTGTTCCTTCTGTCCCACCCATCGCACAGGAAGAGGAGGAGGAGGAGGAGGAGGAGGATTGTGTCAGCATGGAGGTGGAGGCTGGCACTCAGCATTATCAGCAGCAGTCTTTTAGGGATGATTTACAGTCCCAAGAAACCAGTGGACTTGTACGTGGCTGGGAGGAGGTGGCTGCGGATCATGTCGTCCTTAGTGACCCAGAGGACTCCGGAGCGAATGCCTCAGCAAACCTACGCTGCATGGCCTCCCTGATCCTGCAAAGTCTGCGGAAGGATCCTCGTATTCTTCGGATCAAGGAGAGGGACCATTACTGGCTGGCCACTCTCCTTGATCCACGGTACAAGGGTAAGGTTGCGGACCTTATGTTACCGTCGCAGAGGGAGCAGAGGATGAGACAACTCCGGGAGGCCTTGCAGAAAGGTCTGTGCAACGCGTTCCCAGAGACTGGGAGGTTACAAACTCCTGGTCCTGGACAACGAGTTGCTGAGGCTTCGGCCAGTCAAAGAAGGAGCGGTGGGGAAGGTGGCCGTCTGACCGATGCGTTCAGACAATTCTTTAGTCCGCAGCCCCAAAGTATGATCGGTTCCAGCAACCATCGCCAGCGTCTGATAAACATGGTGCAGGAATATCTAGGGGCAAGGTCAGACTTGGACACCTTCCCCACCGAAAATCCTCTGGCTTACTGGGTCTTGAGGATGGATCACTGGCCAGAGCTTGCACAGTATGCAATTGAGCTACTGGCCTGTCCTGCATCCAGCGTTCTTTCGGAACGCACATTCAGTGCTGCTGGAGGATTTGTCACGGATCACAGGGTGCGCCTGTCCACCGACTCGGTTGATCGACTGACTTTCATCAAGATGAACCAGTCTTGGATCACCACCAGCTACCACACACCTGATGCTGATATAACAGACTAATTGATTTTAACATGTCACATCCCTTCAAGACTGATGCTGATGCTGAGTGCCTGTGCTGTTATGTTGACTGGCTATCCTCCTCCTCCGAGTCCTCAATGATACGATTGATGATGATAGCTTGGAAGATCATTTTTGTTTATGGGTGCCGCCACCAGTGGCTAAGGCCCAATTTTTCAGCCCCTGTTTTACAGGGGCGTGTAATTACAATTTTTGAAGCAATACTTTGCAACAGGGCTCATTGCTGTGCTCCAAGTACAGTATCTGTGAGGGGTTGTAGTGTTGTGCCACCAGTGCCTAAGGCCCAATTTTTCAGCCCCTGTTCAACAGGGGCATGCAATTACAATTCTTGATCTAATAATTCACAGCAGGGTCCATTGCTGCACCCACCAAGAGTAACTCTGAGGGCTTACAGTCTTGTGGCAACGCCACCACCACCACCACCACGAAAGGCCCAATTTTTCAGCCCCTGTTCAAAAGGGGCATGTAATTACAATTCTTGATCTAATAATTCACAGCAGGGCCCATTGCTGCACCCACCAAGAGTAACTGTGAGGGCTTACAGTGTTGTGGCACCAGCACCACCATCAAAGCCCCAATTTTTACTACCACTGTTCAACAATTATATGTAATTAAAATTCCTGATATAATAGTTGACAGCAGGGCGTTCCAGCACCAACCAAGAGTAACTGAGTGCTTACAGTGTTGTGCCAACACCAACAACTAAGGGGCCTATTTCTGCAGAGTATATACGGCAGGTCCCTACTTTCAAACATCCAACTTACAAACGACTCCTACTTGCAAACGAAAGAAGACAACAGGAAGTGAGAGGAAATCTACCCCTAGAAAGGAAAATTCTCTCCTGTAAGAATAAATATGGGAGAAAGGGGTCTCATCTGTACTGATGCTTTATCAGCAATCCTTGTTTCAAGAAAAACACCACATTTCAAAAACAGTTGTCATTGGGACGGAAAGTGAGGTGAAATGTTCTGAACAGGGGCACAGACAGCAAAACAAATGTTACAGGGGTGATAACCCTTACCTATGTTTCCCAAAAAGTTTAAAAATAGATTTTTGGGCTGGAGCTACACTTCAACAATGTACCTGTTCAAAATTACAAACAGATTCTACATAAGAACAAACCTACAGTCCCTGTCTTGTATGCACCGCCTGTATACGGCTGTTCAGAGTATATAGGGCCTTTTTTATTTTATGTGCGGGGTTCCCCTTAATATCCATACAAGACCCAAAGGGGCTGGTAATGGGCTGGGGTAGGGGGGGGGGTCATGGGGTAGCTATGCCATTTTTCTTAAAGAATTTCATCCATATTACCGGGACCAGACATTACATTAAAGCCGCAAGCAGTTTTAAATGGCTTTTTTTTCCTTTAGAAGTGTCATTTTGTGCAGGGACAGTTCTAAACACGGGAAACACGTGACACTTCACAGGCATACTTTAGACACCCCCCAGGTACGATATTTAAAGGAATATTTGACTTTTTTTTTTTCACTTTATGCATCATTAAAATGACTGCTCCCGAAAAACGACCGTTTTTAAAACTTCTTTTTGCATTGATACATGTCCCCTGGTGCAGAACCCGGGTTCCCAAACCCTATTTATGACAATAACATGCATAATAGTTGTTATAATTAGCACTTTAGAATTCGAACGTTCGCATCCATTGTATTTAATAGGGTTCTAATGTTCGTTCGAACTTTCGGTCCGTTCGCGGGTTCTGGTGCGAACCGAACCCGGGGGTGTTCGGCTCATCACTAATCCTTAGTAACCTTGGTGCTGCGAAAGGAGGTTGTGCCCTGTTAAGCTTATGCTAGATGGCACATTTTATAATGTACCCACATGGAGAAGCAGGATCCCAGTATAATCAACTGTGTGCAAACCTGGTTAGACAGAGGATGGTGGAAGGTGGGAAAATTAGAGCCTGTCCTGCAGCCATGTGCAAGACATTGGGACTGGGCCAAGAGGTGTCCCCAGTCAGAGTGGTGGAATTGCCAAGGACTAGAGGACTGTGGACGGAGAGTATGGCCGATGCCAGGCCTGATAGAGCCCTGATACAAGTCGGTCCCCTGCAGGAGGACAATTTAAGTGAAACTTTTTTTAACATCCTAGTTTATATAAAAAAAGCTTAGTTTGCTAATGTTTGTACATTAAAATCTGTACAGTCGTATCTGGCCAGTGTAGGATTGGGGTGATCAGACTCCAGCGGTAGGTGCATTTTTTAGTGAGTTCGCCAGTTCAGAACTGAATTTTTTTAGGGCCTGGTAGCCCACTTTTATTTAAAAGCACAAAAAGTTCACAAATACATCAGTAGCCCTCACAGGGGGTTCCACCATTACTGTATCTTGCATACTCAAAACTTTAGCCTCCTGGCTTTCATTCTTGCCCTCCGGCTGTTTCAGGCCTTTAGCCTAGGCCTTAGGTCTGCTCCTCAGAACAAACAGAGTTTCCTAGAGTTAAGCCTCGTACACACGGACGGCCGTGTGTACGAGGCTTTCAGGTTTCTCGTCAGGAAAACTGGCCAGAATCTCGACGAGAAAAATAGAGAACCTGCTCTCTATTTTCTCGTCAGAATCCCCACGAGAAACACGAGAGTGTGTACACTTGCCTGTCGCCATGGGAACCCGCGCATGCTCGAAATGACTTAGACGCATGCGCGGTAGCTTCCTAGGCATAGGTAGGGTATTGCAAGATGGCGGCGACGGCATCAAATGTGACGACCGCACGCTCGTCGTAGTTGATGACGTCACCGCGTTCGTGCCCATCAAAAGAACGGCGGTTCTTTTGAATCGTACGTGTATACACTCTTGTTCAAGAATCTCGTCAGGAAAAACAACGTGTTTTTTCCTGACGAGATTCTTGGCCGTGTGTACGAGGCTTCAAGCTCTCTACTAGCTTACTCCCGGTCAGCACCTTGTTGCTCAATCATCAATGACATCTGCCTCCTGCAGACATGCATACTTTGGCTGCACCCATGCAGCGTCTGACTCCTCTCAAAGGGATGGGAGTCCACCTGACTCCCATGCACAGACTCCCTGTCTGTTGGGCGGAGCCCTGAGCCATAGTCAGGGCAGAACTAAATAGCCCAACACACAGCTGTGCAATCAGCGTGTCTTTCTCTACAAAATCTGGCGTAAACCAACAATCTTTAGGGTCGCACCGGGTCCCACCGCCACACCAGATACACAGGAGAACCTTTTTCCAAAGAATTGTTTGGTGAATTTTAATTTTTTATTTTTTTTACAAGGCAGGTCACCAGATCATTCCTCAACCCTTCTCAATTGCTCAGCATAGGAACCGCATGCAGAATGTGGCAAAACGCGCTCATGTTAATTTGTATACCACTCTATTAAGACAGGAGCTAATAACCCTATCAGCGTGTCTTTGGAATGTAGGAGGCAACCACACTACTACCAGAAAATCCATGCAAGCATAGGGAGAACATGCAAACTCCATGCAGGTAGTATTCCGGCCAAGATTTTAACCCATTTCTGCAAGGTTTAGGGCTAAGGTCACATATTTGCGAATTGGGAGCCGTTTTCACCGCATCCAATTCGCATTGCATGCGAGTGTGACCAGCTCTCAATAGAGCCAGTTCACACGTGTCTGGTGCATCCGCAGTGCAAATTCCAAAAGGGTCCTGTGCGTTTTGGGGTCCGGTTCAGGTGCGAAGTCAGGCAAAAATTCGGGCCTGAAACACACCTTAACCGCTGAACGGGAACGCACCAGACTCCAGGATAGAAACAGTGGCCTGAGGCATGAGTCAATTTTTTTGTTTAATCGGCGGATTGAACAAAAAAACTGACCCAATTCCCCCATCCACAAATTCAAGGTGGATGGGGGAATCCTCCCGCTGAGCTATTGTATTCTGACCGCGGGGAAGATTCCCTGCCATCAGAATACATTGATCAGCGCTGCCAGCTATAGCCTGTGGCACTGATCGAGCAGGGAAAACCCGATAGGGCATTTGTACAGAAGTTGATTTATAAAATGACTTCTGTACAACCACAGTGTGCATACATGAATCAAACTTCGACCAGTCCCTGCTGAACCAACCAAATTTCAATTCATGTATGCAGCGCTGTGTCTTGGCCTAGGCCGACAATGTCCCCAGCCTTTGACCATGTCCCCAGCTTTTGACCATGTTTGTAGTCTCTGACCATCTCCTGTATCATGCCTCAAGTCTCTGACCATCTCCTGCATCATGTCCGAAGTCTCTAAACATCTCCTATATCATGTCCGCAGTCTCTGACCAACTCCTGAGGTGGAGCCTAAAGAGGAAGGGGTGGGGTTTACAGATGAAGGGGTGGATCTTAAACAGGAAGGGGTGTGGCACATTCAGATGGTGGGGCGCCTGATTTTTAGTCTTGCCTAGGGCAGCACAAAACCAAAATACACCACTAAGCTGCTGTGTTGCTCGGTCTGCTTTGGATGATTTTATGGCAATACAGTGAAAAGTAAAAGTTTTTAGAGATAACACTTTTCTAAACAATACATTTTTCATAAAAGTGTTATTACTTTTTAAAGCAGATTTACAGTTTGGATATTTATACTAAACAACTACATTGTTTTCTTTGCATCTGTTTTCAAGGGAATATTGCCCTAAAGGAAACCAGTACTGAAAAAACTGCCAGGGCTGCCATTGCTGCTGTCCTGTGGAAATAATAGATGCCTGGCTGCTTGTGGGTCCTTTCACACGGGGCGGATCTGTGAAGATCCGCCCCGTGAAGCTCCGCTTGCTCAGCGGGGATCGCTCCGTTGATCCCCGCTGAGCCGACGGATGACTGGGCGGTCCCCGCACACTGTGCAGGGACCGCCCTGTCAGAGCGCCGCTCTCCCCTATGGGGAATCGGATGACGACGGACCGTAGAGTCCGTTGTCATCCGATCCGCTCCGCCGACGGAAGGAAAAATAGGGTTTTCCTCCGTCACACTTTGGCGGAGCGGATGTCAGCGGACATGTCTCCGCTGACATCCGTGCCTCCATAGGGGTACATGGAGGATCCGTTTTAGGTCCGCCTAAAAAACTGACAGGCGGACCTGAACGGACCTCCGTGTGAAAGAGCCCTAAGACCACAATACTTTAACCACTGACCTGCAGCAGATGTGCAGCTGGAGAAGCTAAAGGAAAGATTTCCTGAGTGCATGCTTGTTCTGGCCCTGTGACTCAAATGATTGAAGCCTTTGGATCATCAGGAAACTTGTATGTTCAGCAATGGTATGCTATGGGGGTCATTTACTAAAGGCAAATCCACTTTGCACTACAAGTACAAAGTGCACCTGAAATTGCACTGAAAGTGCACTTGGAAGTACAGTCGCTGTAGATCTGAGGGGGACATGCAAGGACAAGAAAAATCAGCATTTTAGCTTTCACATGATTGGATAATAAAATCAGCAGAGCTTCCCCTCATTTCAGATCTACCCCTCAGATTTACAGCGACTGCACTTCCAAGTGCACTTTCAGTGCAATTTCAGGTGCACTTTGCACTTGTAGTTTGCACTTGTAGTGCAAAGTGAATTTGTCTTTAGTAAATAACCCCCATTGTGTTTTCTCAGTACAGGTGTCCTTATAGTCTTCCTATTGATGCTATTTAGACATGTGCAGAACGGAAAATTTGTTTAATTTTATTAAATTTTCGGAATCTGTTTGGTATCGTTCATTCGTTTTTTAATTGGATTCAAATTTTCAGAATTCGACCAAATTGAAATCAGTTTGACCGATTTGAATTCAATTAAACCGAATTCCAAAAATTTGAACTGGCATTTGAATTCAATTTTTTTTCGAATCGAATGTGGCTGCCAAATTTTTTACATCTAAGAATTGCAATATGTTTACAATTCATATTACTTTCCAAATTTGAATTCAATTAGAATTTTGTTATTTCGGAGGATTCATTTACATTCGTTACTATTGTGATTCCTAATTCAGATTCATCCAAATTTCCGAATAACGACCAATATGTCCAAATTTTGATTCGGAATGAAATAAATTGCACATGTCGAATGCTATTTACTATAGTAAAGTCATTAACCTTGTGTTGATCAGCCCCAGTAGGCTGCATTGGGCCAGTTCTCTGGTTCAATAAAGGCCGTGTGTTTTAAACATCCACTGGATAGAGGGCAGTCCAGGGTGGATAAAAAATTGATGATTTTTAAAAAAATTTATAAAAAAAACATATATTTATTTTTATTTAAATCAGATTTTTTTTATTTTTATCAAATTTATTTTCATAAAATGCTTTTAGAGGGAAAATCTACCTAAAGATCATTTTCTATTTAAGATACATTAATAATTATATTTATTCAGCATGAAATAGAGCTTAGGTATGTAGCATGAAGCTGTATATTCTCCAATATTAAAATTTTTGGTAAACTCATTCAATGAATCCAAGCAGAGAAAACATGCACTGCATTGATGCATCCACACACATCCACACAATTTCACAGTAAACATGAAACCAAAGTTTAGGAATATTTCTTTATCCCATGTACACTACAAACTGTATGATTGAATCGGTTCTGATATCACTGTTTTACTAACCTGACAGCTTATGATTCTAAATAGGAAACCTTAATTTTGTTTGCAAATATTACAGATTCTAACTACCAGCAAGAATAAGTCCTAACATTTAAAGAGCGCCTGTCATTTCAGATCCATCATGGCAGTGCCTGCTAGCGGGCATCCACTCACCTGCTGCCGCCACATCTGTCTTTTGTTCAAGTATAGTGATCACATGAAGCCATTTATTATCACACCGTTTTTTGGCTCCTTTTAAAATCATGATAACAGAAATCACCCAAATGGCCCTGATGAAAAGTTTACATACCCTGGAATGGTTGGCCTTGGTACAGACACAGAAGGTGGCACACAGATTAAAATGGCTATTAAAGGTTAATTTCACACTTTTTAAATCGCAATTAGTGTCTGTGTATAAATAGTCAATGAGTTTGTTAGCTCTCAAATGGATGCAGGCTAGATACTAAGCCATGGGGAGCAGAAAAGAACAGTCAAAAGACCTGCGTAACAAGGTAATGAAGCTTTACAAAGATGGAAAAGGATATAAAAAGATATCCAAAGCCTTGAATAGGCCAGTCACAACTGTTCAATTATTTAATAAAAAGTGGCAAATTTGGAGATCTCTTGATACCAAGCCAAGGTCAGGTAGATCAAAATATATCAGCCACAACTGCCACAGGAACTGTTCGGGATACAAAGAAAAACCCACAGGTAGCCTCAGGAGAAATACAGACTGCTCTGGAAAAAGATGGTGTGGTTGTTTTTAAGGAGCACAATACGATGATACTTGAACAAAAAAAGCTGCATGGTCAAGTTGCCAGAAAGAATTCTTTACTTCCACAAAAAAGCCTGGTTACAATATGCCCCAAAACACCTTAACATGCCTCATTGGGCTTTTTTGTGGCATTGGCACAGTAAAGGCTTTCTTCTGGCAGCTCGACCATGCAGCTCTTTTTTGTTCAAGTATCGTTGAATTGTGCTCCTTAAAAACAACCACACCGTCTTTTTGGAGAGCAGCCTGTATTTCTCCTAAGGTTACCTGTGGGTTTTCTTTGTATCCTGAGCAATTCTTCCACCAGTTGTGGCGGCAATCTTTTTTGGTCTACCTGACCTTGGCTTGGTATCAAAAGAGCCTCTAATTTTCCACTTCTTAATAAGGGATTAAACAGTGGTGACTAGCATATTCTGTGTCTGTACTAAGGCCAAAAATTCCAGGGTATGAAGACTTTTTATCAGAGCCACTTGGATGATTTCTGTTATCAATATGATTTAAAAAGGATCCAAAAAACTATGTGATAATAAAAGGCTTCATGTGATCACTATCCTTAACCACTTCCCATCCCGCCCATGTACATATGACGTCCACAGGAGAGATCTCCCATCCTGGTAGAACGTCATATGACGTCCTGGGCTTCCCGGCCATCTAGGGGGCATGCGCGCTCCCGCCGCATCGCTCGGGACCCGGTGCGCGTGCCCGGTGGCCGCAATGTCCGCCGGGCACCTGCGATTGCCCGTGATCACAGCAGGACCGTGGATCTGTGTGTGTAAACCACCGGTCAGAGGTGAGGAGACCGATGTGTGTTCCCAGTACAGAGGAACACAGCTCGGTCTCCTCCCCTTGTGAGTCCCCTCCCCCTACAGTTAGAATCACTCCCTAGGGCAGTGTTTCTCAACTCCAGTCCTCAAGGCGCCCCAACAGGTCATGTTTTTAGGATTTCCCTCAGATGAAACGGCTGCGGTAATTACTAAGGCAGTGAAACTGATCAAATCACCCGTGCAAAATAATGGAAACCCTGAAAACATGACCTGTTGGGGTGCCTTGAGGACTGGAGCTGAGAAACACTGCCCTAGGGAACATATTTAACCCCTTGATCGCCCCCTAGTGTTAACCCCTTTCCTGCCAGTCACATTATACAGTAATCAGTGCAGCTTTATAGCACTAATCGCTGTATAATTGTAAATGGTCCCAAAAATGTGTCAAAAGTGTCCGATATGTCCGTCGCAATGTCACGGTCACAATAAAAATCGCAGATCGCCGCCATTACTAGTAAAAAAATTAAAAAAAATAAAAATGCAATAAATATATCCCCCTATTTTGTAGACGCTATAACTTTTGCGCAAACCAATATACGCTTATTGCGATTTTTTTTTTACCAAAAATATGTAGAAGAATACATATCGGCCTAAAATGGAGGAAAAAAATAAAAAAAATAAAATAAAATTTAATCAAAAATGAAAAAATATTGTGTTTTTTTTTTTCAAAATTGTTGCTCTTCTTTTGTTTATAGCGCAAAAAATGAAAACCGCAGAGGTGATCAAATACCACCAAACGAAAGCTCCATTTGTGGGGAAAAAACAAAACAAAGATTTCATTTGGGTACAGTGTTGCATGACCTCGCAATTGTCATTCAAATTGCGACAGCGCTGAAAACTAAAAATTGGTCTGTGCAGGAAGGGGGTGAAAATGCCCTGTATTGAAGTGGTTAAATAAAAGACATTTTATTGTCATAATCAGTCATATTTTCAATATTCATACCAACGTTTCACAATTTCTGCCAGGGTATGCAAACTTTTGAGCTCAACTGTATAACTACTATTTTTAGTACTGCTTTTAGTAAATCAGCACTTAGTAATGGAACTGGTCCCAATCTCTTCTTCTCTGTATCATTCCAGGGTATGTAAGTCTGTGTTAGGACACTTGTGCTGAGGGGGGTGGAGGATACTCAGCTCTGCCAGGCCAGCACAGAGCACGGGAGGCAGGCAGACAGCAGCATTTATAAGTGAGAGAAAACAGGCATTTTTAGCAAAAAACTGTCACAAATCAACATGCTAATGGTCAAGATCATAAAGAGATAAAAAGGGTGTTATATTCAAAAAGGCTTGAAGTAACCACCATATATAAAATATGAATTATGTCTGAAATAGTAAGCTTAACCTGTTGCCGCCCACATATATGCAGCAGCAAAAGGGTGGGCTTTAACACCCACACACCGCACATGTGTCACGGTGTCAGGGCTCAGCAGCTATGATACACCGTGGTCAGTTTACAGGAGGGAGAGCTGAAACTGGCAGGATCAACCAGGTTTTTTAGGTGTTACAGGGGGCCAAATGACACAGCTCAATTACATTGCTGTATGAAATGCTTTAAAGGAGCAGGATCCTTTTTTTTTGAGTTAACAAACACTTTAACAGAAGGGATGGGAAGTGTATATTTGAGAAGAAGATGGGGAAGGGCAGCAGGGTCCAATGTCAGGTTGGTTTATAGTGAATCAAGAGGCAGCGATGCCATTCTGTCACTAGAATATCTGAACTGGGGGCGTGTTAACCACTTAAGCCCCGGACCATTTGGTAGCTAGAGGACCAGAGGTGAATTCAGAATTTTGCACTGCGCTGCTTTAACTGTAAATTGTGCGGACATGCAATGTTGTACCCAAACAAAATTTGCGTCCTTTTCTTCCCATAAATAGAGCTTTCTTTTAATGGTATTTGATTGCCTCTGCGATTTTTATTTTTTGCGATATAAATGGAAAAAGACCGAAAATTTTGAAAAAAAATGATATTTTCTAATTTTTGTTATAAGAAAAATCGAATAAACTCAATTGTAGTCATACATTTAGGCCAAAATGTATTCAGCCACATGTCTTTAGTAAAAAAAATGTCAATAAGCGTATATTTATTGGTTTGCGCAAAAGTTATAGAGTTTACAAACTAGGGTACATTTTCTGAAATTTACACAGCTTTAAATTTATGACTGCCTATCTCATTTCTTGAGGTGCTAAAATGACAGGGCAGTACAAAACCCCCCCCCAAATGACCCCATTTTGGAAAGTAGACACCCCAAGGAAATTGCTGAGAGGCATGTTGAGCCCATTGAATTTTTTATTTTTTTGTCCCAAGTGATTGAATAATGACTAAAAAAAAAAAAAAAAAAAAAAAAAATTACAAAAAGTTGTCACTAAATGATATATTGCTCACACATGCCATGGTTATATGTGGAATTTCACCCCAAAATACATTTTGCTGCTTCTCCTGAGTACGGGGATACCACATGTGTGGGATTTTTTAGGAGCCTAGCCGCGTACGGGACCCCGGAAACCAAGCACCGCCTTCAGGATTTCTAAGGGCGCAAATTTTTGATTTCACTCCTCACTACCTATCACAGTTTCGAAGGCCATAAAATGCCAAAATAGCACAAAACCCCCCCCAAATGACCCCATTTTAGAAAGTAGACACCCCAAGGAAATTGCTGAGAGGCCTGTTGAGCCCATTGAATATAATTTTTTTTGTCCCAAGTGATTGAATAATGACAAAAAAAAAAAAATTACAAAAAGTTGTCACTAAATGATATATTGCTCACACATGCCATGGTTATATGTGGAATTACACCCCAAAATACATTTTTCTGCTTCTCCTGAGTACGGGGATACTACATGTGTGGGACTTTTTAGGAGCCTAGCCGCGTACGGGACCCCGAAAACCAAGCACCGCCTTCAGGATTTCTAGGCACATATTTTTGATTTCACTCCTCACTACCTATCACAGTTTCGAAGGCCATAAAATGCCAAAATCGCACAAAACCCCCGCAAATGACCCCATTTTGGAATATAGACACCCCAAGCTATTTGCTGAGAGGAATGGCGAGTATTTTACAGCTCTCATTTGTTTTTGAAAATGAAGAAAGAAAATATATATATATATATATATATATATATATATATTTTTTTTTCAATTTTCAAAACTTTGTGACAAAAAGCGAGATCTGCAAAATACTCACAATACCTCTCAGCAAATAGCTTGGGGTGTCTACTTTCCAAAATGGGGTCATTTGGGGGGGGGGTTTTGTGCTATCTGGGCATTCCATGGCCTCCGAAACTGTGATAGGCAGTGAGAAGTGAAATCAAAAATTTACACCCTTAGAAAGCCTGAAGGCGGTGCTTGGTTTTTGGGGTCCCGTACGCGACTAGGCTCCCAAAAAGTCCCACACATGTGGTATCCCCGTACTCAGGAGAAGCAACATAATGTATTTTGGGGTGTAATTCCACATATGCCCATGGCATGTTTGAGCAATATATCATTTAGTGACAACTTTGTGCAAAAAAAAAAAAATAATTGTCGTTTTTCCGCAACTTGTGTCAACATATAAAATATTCCATGGACTCGACATGCCTCTCAGTATATAGCTTGGGGTGTCTACTTTCCAAAATGGGGTCATTTGGGGGGGTTTTGAACTGTTCTGGCATTTTATACACAACATTAGGAAGCTTACATCCACTCTTCTAACCACTTGAAGACAAAGCCCTTTTTGACACTTTTTGTTTACATGAAAACATTTTTTTTTTTGCAAGAAAATTATGTTGAACCCCCAAACATTATATATATATTTTTAAAGCAAAGGCCCTACAGATTAAAATGGTGGGTGTTGCATTTTTTTTTCTACACAGTATTTGCGCAGCGATTTTTCAAACGCATTTTTTGGGTTAAAAAATACACTTTTTTTAATTTTAATGCACTAAAACACACTATATTGCCCAAATGTTTGATGAAATAAAAAAGATGATCTTAGGCCGAGTACATAGATACCAAACACGACATGCTTTAAAATTTCGCACAAACGCGCATTGGCGACAAACTACATACATTTTTAAAAGCCTTTAAAAGCCTTTACAGGTTACCCCAGTAGATTTACAGAGGAGGTCTACTGCTAAAATGATTGCCCTCGATCTGACCTTCGCGGTGATACCTCACATGCATGGTGCAATTGCTGTTTACATATGACGCCAGACCGACGCTTGCGTTCGCCATTGGGCAAGAGCAGGACAGGACAGGGGTGCTTTTTTTTTTTTTTTTTATTATTAATTTTGCTTTTTTATTTTATTTTTAAATTGTTCCTTCCAAGTATTTTTTTTTTTTATCATTTTTATTGTTATCTCAGGGAATGTAAATATCCCCTATGATAGCAATAGGTAGTGACAGGTACTCTTTTTTTGAAAAAACTGGGGTCTTCTAGACCCTAGATTTTTCCTCTGCCCTCAAAGCATCTGACCACACCAAGATCGGTGTGATAAAATGCTTTCCCAATTTCCCAATGGCGCTTTTTATATCCGGGGGCGGGCATTCCCTCCCACTGCTTGTAAAAGCAGTCCAGAGGCTAATTAGCCGCTAGGATTGCTTTTACATGAAAGCCGGCCGCAGGCTGAAAAGAATGATACCAAGATGATACCTAAACCCGCAGGCATCATTCTGGTATAAACATTCAAAGTCCAGCAACATACCAGTACGTTGCTGGTCCTTGTTGGACATGTATTGTAATCTTTTTATTTCATGCAGCCAGTTGGCTGAACGAAAAAAGAGATTGATCGGTGGGTATGCCCACCATTAGAATACCGCCCTTCATCCAACCACTTCCAATGATGGGCATACACGCACCATTTATATATGCCGAAGCATGGGGGCATCCTCCCGCAAAAAAGTTATGCCGCACACACATGGTCGGACTTTTCCACGGGCAAGCCTCCGTCGGAATTTCGACCGTATGTACGCGGCATTAGGAGCAAAATCGCTCCTCCGCCCCTGCTGCCCCAATGCTTCGGCATATTTGCTTTTTTTTTTTAACTGTGGTGGTGAAATCACCTCCTACAGCACTGGAGTCGCAGGGATCAGGCCTGTCTCTGCGAACGCTGCAGTTATGTGTGTTTTTGTTTTGTAAGTGACAGTGATCGATCGATACTGCACTTGGGTGGCCTGGGCTGGACGGAGGGGCAAAACGCAGGTGCCAGCAGGTATCTGGGCTGATCCCGCTAACACTGCGTTTTTGGGAACCCTAAACTGCTGGGGACGCTAGTATAGATCTGATCAGATCAGATATTGATCTGTTCAGATACTATACCACTAAGGGGGGTGTATGCTTCACGCGTGGGTGTTAGCGTTACTGGCACTAACCTGACGCTGCCTGGGGTGTGACTCAGACCCTCTCTGACGCTAAAACCTAATTGATATCACCCGCCGGGCGATCAGGGGGTTAAACCTTTATTGGGTTATATACACGGCGGGTGCCCTGACACTATAAAAAGCAAGCTAACTAACCAGCGTCACCCGTAACACTTATATGGTGATCACTGGTGAAAGGGTTAACTAGGGGCAATCAGGGGGTTAAAACCTTTATTAGATAATATATTGGGGTACCTGACGCTATAAAAACCTGCGGCGAACCTAAAAAAAATTACCAGCTACCGATCTGCATCACCGACACTAAGACAGCGTTTAGAAAAACGATTGCTTAGCGACAGTGGTGATGGGGGTGAAAGGGTTACCTGGGGGGGCGATCAAGGGGGTTAAACCTTTATTAGATAATATATTGGGGTACCTGACGCTATAAAAACATGCGGCGAACCTAAAAAAAAATACTGGCTACGATCTGCATCACCGACACTAAGACAGCGTTTAGAAAAACAATTGCTTAGCGACAGTGGTGATAGGGGGTGAAAGGGTTACCTGGGGGGCGATCAAGGGGGTTAAACCTTTATTAGATAATATATTGGGGTACCTGACGCTATAAAAACCTGCGGCGAACCTAAAAAAAATTACCGGCTACCGATCTGCATCACAGACACTAAGACAGCGTTTAGAAAAACGATCGCTTAGTGATAGTGGTGATAGGGGTGAAAGGGTTACCTGGGGGGCGATCAAGGGGGTTAAACCTTTATTAGATAATATATTGGGGTACCTGACGCTATAAAAACCTGCGGCGAACCTAAAAAAAAATACTGGCTGCCGATCGGCATCACTGACGCTAAGACAGCGATCAGAAAAATGATCGCTAAGCGACAGTGGTGATAGGGGGTGAAAGGGTTATCTGGGGGGTGATCAGGGGGTTAAACCTTTATTAGGGGGGGTTAGGGGGCTACACTGGACCTAAGACTAAACTTTGGTGACACTTTTACAGTCACAAATGTCACTGATTGCAGTGATCACTAAATAAATGGTCACTGCAATCAGTGACACTGTGACTGGGGGCTGGGGGGGTGATCTGGGGGGTGTCTGGGGGGGCCTGGGGGGGGCGATTTATGTCCCTATGTGTCCTGGTGTCAGTGTAGTGTTGTGTGCACTGACCTGATATCTTCTCTTGTACGGCGCTCGGTATATGTGAGCGCCGCACCAGAGATGACATCACTTCCTCCTGCTCCCTCTGTCTGACACAGACAGAGGGGGCATTTCCATTCACCGGGAGAGATCGCGAGGGGGTGGCCAGAAACGAATGGCTGCCCCCTCATCCCGGAACGCTCCCGGACACTTAGCCACCGCTCACTGTATAGAAGGGTGGTCCGATTGGACCCCCCAACTGTACAAAGGCAATCACGTACACTCTACGTGATTGTGCCTGTCGGTGCCATTCTGCCGACGTATATATACAGTGAGCGGTCGTTAAGTGGTTAAAGTGTTTTTGGAGAGGTTACTTCTATGTTAGAAACAAAAAAGTGCTTTGTATAAAAGAGCTACTAACATCCAAACAGACCCACTGCTGGAGATATCTCCCTTTCTCCACTAATAGGAGGTAATGACTTCCAGATGCACAGAGCTGTGCAGTAATTGCATGAATATTGCCAGAACAGGATATACTGTATGTTAAATATTGTAATATACACACTGGCTTGCTACGATTTAGTCTTATTCCTTAACCTTCCTGGCGGTATTCCCGAGTCTGGCTCGGGGTTAAATTTCAGCACCAAAAGCGGTAACCCCGAGCCAGACTCGGGCTGCATCGCAGTGATCCAGGCAGAGTTACTTACCTTGTCCCCTGGATCCTGCGATGCCTCCCCGCTGTGTGATCGAGCCGTGTCTCCTCGCTCGATTCACACAGTGCCGAGTGCCACCGAGCTCCGTTCCCTGCGAAGTTACGACGCACGAGGACGGAGATCGGCGCCAAATTCAAAAAAGTTAAAACACAGTATACATACAGTACACTGTAATCTTACAGATTACAGTACTGTATGTAATAATTACACACCCCCATTGTCCCTAGTGGTCTGTCCAGTGTCCTGCATGCACTTTTATATAATAAAAACTTTTCTTTCTGCCTAGAAACTGGAGATTGTCCATAGCAACCAAAAAGTGTCCCTTTATGTCAAAAGTGGTTTTAGACCAGCTAAAAAACAGCGACAATAAATTAGAATCACTCGCAGAATTAAGCAATAGCGATTTGTGGGGAAATTCATCATCAAACACTGAAAAACACTTTTATTATTATTATTATATTACCTATTTGTTATAATTATTTTATAGTTATTTATTTTATTATAATGTATAATTTTGTTTTTTGAACTTTATCATACCCGGGATGTCTACTAGACTCTGGTTTGGACAGATTTAAGTGAGTTATTCCTAAGAATTACACGCCTGCAATATAAAACGCCAAATTTCCATGGAGAATAATGGTACCGCTTTCAGCACCTAAAATCTGACAAAATCATACCGCCAGGGAGGTTAAAAACACTCCTTTGACTGTGCTTTTTTATTGTAGTTTATTTGCTCCATTATTACCCTACCCTGCCATTTCCAGAGAAGTAAGCATCCAGCTGATAGCTTTCTTCTATGTGAGTACATGAAGTCAAAAATACAGCTGCTCACTCTACTACCTTTTATCTCTTCCAATAGCCACTGAAAACCTAAAGTGATTGTAAAACCTTGTTTTTTTGTTTTGTTTTTTAATAACAAACATGTTACACTTAGAGCCCATTCACACAGGGGCAACTTTGGATCCGACTTCAAATCGCTCCTAGTTGCCTCAAGTCGCGCTGGCTGAGGAAATCAATGTAAGTTAATGGAGCCATCTTAATGCACACTACTGCAGTCGCTCCGACTTCAAAAAAGGTTCCTGTACGACTTCAATCCGACTTCTAGGCGACCTGTACCCATTGATTTCAATGGGAGTTGCCTCTGAAGTCGGATCACTGTCTTAATAGGAGCTGATTCTTGTTTGATTGGCCACTGGAATGTCTCCTGTCCTGCAGGCTACTTGAAGTTGCCTTGTAAGTAGCTCCAGGTCGCGCTGTGATTCATACTCAAGTCGTGTCTGAGTTGCCTCAGAAAATCGCGCTGGAAGTCGTGTTGCCCCTGTGTGAATGGGCCTGCTCTGTGTAATGGTTTTGCACAGAGCAGCCTGGATCCTCCTCATCTCAGGTCCCAGCTTGCAATGAGGGGCACCCAAGCAGGCGCGCTCCCGATCAGCGGCTTGGTGTGTCCATTCACACAAAGAGCCACGACGTGGCCCTGCCCCTTTCGTCTCCTGATTGGCTCACTGGCTGTGATTGACAGCAGTGGAAGCCAATGAGAGTGTGAGTCCCAAGAGAGGCAATGCTCTCATGGACATCACTAGATTGAGAGGAGGCTCAGATAAGCATTAGGGGGGGTATGCATGAAGGTAAAATATCTTGTGCCTTTACAACTACTTTAAAGTGTTTGTTCACTAAACTAACATCCTACACCTCCCCACCCCCCTGGTCACCATTGTACTTGCCTCTATGGGTCATGAGCTGTCAGTGCCCACACAGCTGGTGTAGTGGTTCGGGGAATTGAAGTCCCTGCTCTTTCCTCCTTCTTTCTGCAGGGTTTCTGGGATAGATCAGAGCAGTTCTCTGTACTGGCACTGACCCAAACAGAATCATTCCAGTATGTCCCAGTAGTCCTGAAAACAGAAGTTGGAGAAGAGCAGGGATTTCCAATCCCTGGACTGCTACACCAGCTACGTGGGCAGCAACAGCTCATCACTCACGGAGACAAGTACAACAGGGACTGGGGAGGTAGGGTGGAGAGGGTATAGGGTCGTTTTCCCTTTTTTTTTTTCTAAATGGGTGAACTTACACTTTAGGCTGGCCATTCATCAAATTACTGCTGGATCAACCAGAATTAATTTCATGGTTGACCCTGTCAGTACCAACCTTGCTGGCCAAAAGTGAATTTCTTAATCGACTTTTGTTGAAGTAGCCAGGTGGAAAATTCTAGGCTGAACAGTGCTGCATCCAATCAAATGCAGGAGCTGTTCAGGTATTCCAACAGCTATCAGAGTACAATAGCCAGCAGGGAAGATTCTTCCATCCACGCTGTTTATTGCTAGCAGGGCTTGTTTTCTCAGAGAATAAGTGCAGGTACTCCCCCCTTCCAAGTCACCCCTTGTCTCTGCCCCCCACTTACCTCTAGGCATCATCTCTTGGTTACACCACCTACTCACCTCCCAGTACCACCCCTTTTAGATAATACAATACCAAGTATCATTTTATAGTGCTAAGTAATTTGTATGAAATTTGTTAATGATAACAAGAAAAGCAGTAAAAAGAACCCCCAGCAACAATAGATTTTCAAGTAGCCAGCATCAATAGACCCTCCAGTAGCCAGCATCAATAGACCCTCCCACAATAGTAGATCACTCCCAGCAACAATTGACCTCCCAGCAACATAACATCCCTCCTTTAGTGGCAATAGATCCCCCAGCAGCAACAATAGACCTCCCCAGTACAATATACCCCCCCCCCAGGTGAAATAGATCTTCCCAGCAGCCAGCATCGATAGACCCTCCAGCACCCATTGCTGTGTCCCCCCACGTTCCTGATGAAAAAAAGCCCTGAATACTAGCTTTACTTATAACGATCTGTTGATGTTTTCCACCTATTCATGAAATGTGTTTAGATATATATACGCACACTTTTGTAAAAGTTGGGCATTACAAATGAGGCCTAGCTTAGTGAGCTGAATCCATACTACATTTCTCCAGCTTGACTGTAGGCCTTAATACTGCTTTTAATGAAATCAGCAATAACAATACCACAATGTTGATTCCTAAAGCTACAATACTTTCTGTATTAGGTAAATCCAGTCCAGTTAGTATGCAGAGACCATTGTTTATTCAAGATGAAGTTATTTTACACTAGCATCTTTTAATGAACTGCTGATCAAGGCACTGTCCATGGATCTAAGCACTCTGAGGCGTTAGCAGTTGTTTACGTGCATGCATAAAATGCATTGTTAATATGTAGAATCTAAATAATGTTTGGAAATGTGTCTAACTGCATTTAAGGCAACGTTTTATAAATGATACATGAGATCCCAGGTCCCCAGATATCCCTGTACTAACTTCCTGTTGCCATAGGCAGTCATTAATATTCCAGGGAGGCCTGGTTGTCATGGCAAACCATGTAGTTGTAGAGGTGTTTCCATGGTGACTCTCCACCATTAGGTATCTTCAAGAGGAAGGAGATCCGTTTGTATAGCAGTGAAATGACATCTCCTAATCTACATTCACCAAGGGATCTTTAAATGACCTTGAATCATTATTCATGTTACAGATATTAATCAACACCTAATTTTTGGTTTGAAGCTAAATATTTTTTATTTTTTTGTCAACTATCATTGAGAATACCTACAATTTACCTTTTTTTTGTTCACATTACTACAAAGTAGAGAAGTGCGTGGATGAATAAAGAACGTTTTTATGAGTACAGCTTTTGAATGAAGTACATCTCTCTTTGCTCTATTTGAGAAAATAAAAAAAAATGAATGGCACCACCAGAATTTTTTCTCAGAATATGCAAGTTGTCACCAGTCCTGGGACAAGGTCAATCCGCGCCAAGGGCAAAGATGCTAAATTGCGCCCCCCCCCCCCCTCCTTAGAGTTAGGGTCAGCACGTCCCCATCCCTACAATAAAGCATTGCGCCCAGGGCAGCCGTCCCTCCTGCCCACCCCTTGTCCCGGCCCTGGTTGTCACATTGGATCAGCTTGGACAAATGCAACAATGCACATAACCTATCAGTGAGATCCCTCTAGAAGCTGAAAATCTTTATATTAGGCACAGCTACTACAGTGGTCTCCACTGTATGGTTCCTGTGCCGAGCAACTGCCCTGCTGCATTGTGAACAAAGCATGAGTGCCATTCACAGATTGCTTTGCATTTTCTCAATGAGCATTCTTTGATTGGACAAGATGGAGAGGTGGAGCAGTAATATCATGCTTTCCACCTCATCCAATCAGAGAATGCTTTGTATTCATTGAGAAAAATGCAAAGCATTTACTGAATGGCATCTATGCGGAGTGGGCGACCTATGTTCACAATGCAGCAGAGAAGCTGCTTGGCTTGACATGGAAGCTAGTGCAGATTACTGTATTGGAAGTGATTTCCAGCATCCAGGGGATCCAACAAGTATGGTATATGCATGGTTACAATGTTCCAAGCTGGATCAATGTAACTATGTAAAAATATCCACATCTGGCTTTCTTCTTTAAATGCCCAAAAAATGATTGCTGGAAGGTGTGTGAAATGTAGCTCTTGGTAATGCTTTTTTTTTAAGTAAAACAACTGGTGACAAGTAGCAAGGTTTATAATGTATCAGAAGTGTAAAAAAAATAAAAGCATAAAGCCCTGTACACACGATCGGATTTCCTATGGTTTTTAAACCGATGGATTTTTCCATCGGAAAACCGATGAAGCTGACTTCCATCAGTCTTGCCCACACACCATCAGTCAAAAAACCGACCGTTCTAAACGCGGTGACATAAAACACTCCGATGAGCCGAGAAAAATTAAGTTCAATGCTTGTGAGCATGCGTCGACTTGATTCTGAGCATTCGTGGGTTTTTTATCCGATGGAGTTCCCCACAGACGATAGTAATTTGCTATCGTTTTTTTAACCATCGGATAAATTTAAAACATGTTCTATTTTTAAACACTGATGGAAAAAAGGCAGATGGGGCCCCATACACGATCGGTTTGTCCGATGGAAAAAGTCCATCGGACTGTTTTCATCGGTAAAACCTATCGTGTGTACACGGCTTAACAGAATGGCACACATAGTGCCCTTTTGTTAAAATAGAAAACTCTAAGGCCCCTTTCACACTGGGGCGAGAGGTGCGGTGGCGGTAAAGCGCCGCTATTTTTAGCGGCAGTTTACCGTCGGATTTGCAGCGGTATTCGGCCGCTGGCGGTGCGGTTTTACCCACCGCTAGCGGCCGAAAAAGGGTTAATACCGCCGGCAAGGCGCCTTGCAGGCGGTATAGCCACGGTGTCCCATTGCTTTCAATGGGGAGGAGCGGTGGAGGAGCGGTAAACACACTATTTTTAGTGCAATAGCTCCTGCAAACCGCCCCAGTGTGAAAGGGGTCTAATACAAAAGGAGCTATTAAATGATAGACAGTCCATAAAAAGTTCTTGTAAACAATGTCCCAGAACACATTCAGTTAATCAAGCTTTCTCCATATACAGCGCCTTGAAAAAGTATTCATACCCCTTGAAATTTTCCACATTTTGTCATGTTACAACCAAAAACATAAATGTATTTTATTGGGATTTTATGTGATAGACCAACACAAAGTGGCACATAATTGTGAAGTGGATGGAAAATGATAAATGGTTTTCAAATTTTTTTTACAAATAAATATGTGAAAAGTGTAGCGTGCATTTGTATTCAGCCCCCCTGAGTCAATACCTTTCGCTGCAAATACAGCTGCAAGTAATTTTGGGTATGTCTCTACCAGCTTTGCATATCTAGAAAGTTAAACTGTTGCCCTTTTTTCTTTGCAAAATAGCTCAAGCTCTGTCAGATTGGATGGAGAGCGTCTGTGAACAGCAATTTTCAAGTCTTGCCACAGATTCTCAATTGGATTTAGATCTGATCTGGGCCATTCTAACGCATGAATATACTTTTATCGAAACCATTCTATTGTAACTCTGGCTGTTTAAGGTCATTGTCCTGCTGGAAGGTGAACCTCTGCCCCAGTCTCAAGTCTTTTGCAGACTCTAACAGGTTTTCTTCTAAGATTGCCCTGTATTTGGCTCCATCCACCTTCCTAGCAACTCTGACCAGCTTCCCTGTCCCTGCTGAAGAAAAGCGTCCCCACAACATGATGCTGCCACCACCATGTTTCACAGTGGGGATGATGTGTTCAGGGTGATGTGCAGTGTTAGTTTTCTGCCACACATAGCGTTTTGCTTTTAGGCCAAAAAGTTACATTTTGGTCTCATCTGACCAGAGCAGCTTCTTCCACATGTTTGCTGTGTCCCCCACTTGGCTTCTCGCAAAATGCAAACCAGACTTTTTATGGTTTTCTTTCAACATTGGATTTCTTCTTGTCACACTTCCATAAAGGCCAGATTCGTTGAGTGTACAACTAATAGTTGTCGTGTGGACAGATTCTCCCACCTGAGCTGTGGCTCTCTGCAGCTCCTCCAGAGTTACTATGGGCCTCTTGGCTGCTTCTCTGATTAATTATTGCCCGGTCTGTCAGTTTAGGTGGACCGCCATGTCTTGGCAGGTTTGCAGTTGTGCCATACTCTTTCCATTTTCGAAAGATGGATTGAACAGTGGTCCGTGAGATGTTCAACCTATAACCTAACCCTGCTTTAAACTTCTCCACAACTTTATCCCTGAATTGTCTAGTGTGTTTTCTGGCCTTCATGATCCTGTTTGTTTACTGAGGTTCTCTAACAAACCTCTGGGGGCTTCACAGAACAGCTGTATTTATACTAAGATTAAATTACACACAGGTGGACTCTATTTACTAATTAGGTGACTTCTGAAGGCAAATGGTTACACTAGATTTTAGTTAGGGGTATCAGAGTAAAGGGGGCTGAATACTAATGCATGACATACTTTTTAGATATTTATTTGTAAAAAAAGGTTGAAAAACATTTATCATTTTCCTTCCACTTCACAATTGTGCGCCACTTTGTGTTGGTCTATCACAAAAAATCCCAATAAAATACATTTACATTTTTGGTTGTAACATGACAAAATGTGGAAAATATCAAGGGGTATGAATACTTTTTCAAGGCAATGTACTCCTCTGCTGCAGCTCCTCCCATGAGATCTTGGGGAATCTCTATTTATTAATACAACCAAGAAGAAGACAAAGGGTGCAATCTTATGCTGGCCATACACTATACGAAGAATCGGCCGAACAGTTAATGGGCACAAAATCGATAATCGTTGGGACGATTTTGAGCCGAAAAAACGAAGGACAAGTTTGGAAATTTTCTGCCGAATGAATGATAAATTGAAAGGTTAATGTGTTTCCCATCCGAACTTTCTGCACTAGGTATATGTAAAAAAACGAACCAATTTTTTTTTATTTATGTCCACTGAACGATTTATCGGTCATTACACGATGGCACTATCGTTTGCGCTCATGGCCGAACGTTCGTTTTTTGAAAGTTAGTTTGGACGATTTTTCGTATAGTGTATGGCCAGCATTAGTGTAGTATGGAAGACTTTTGACTGTAATTTTTTTTGCCATCTGTGTCCCTTTGGTGAGATTCCCCTTTGCTTCCTTTCCCAGTGCCAAAACAGGAAGTAGGAGGAAATTCCTCCGAAGTGAGGAAAATCCAGGTTGTCACCAGAACTAGTGTCACCTTAGGAAGATTTGCCTTCGCTTTCTGTTCTGGTGACTACTTAATTTTGTTTTCACTTTCACCCTTGGTGGTTATGGTAAACAAGACAAATATAGATGGTGAATCTGCCTAACAGGGACAGAGACAGAATAAAAATCCTGACAGGTGTTTTAGTCCCTCCCCATTCTATCCAAAACGTAAAAAAATGGATGCCTTTAGTTGCAAAACCCTGATGTCCGCTGTACAGCCTGCAAATGAAAAGCATAATGGGCTAGTATGCATCGTATACTAGCCCATTATGTGCCACTTACCTGCAAAAGAATACAGCAATGACCCCATAGTAGACAGCGTCCATCTTCTTAAAACAAAAAATAGTAAAACACTGACAAAGTCCTTTTGAATAAGATTTGTAGGTTACTAAAGCAGCGCTAATTGTTACTCTTCTACCGTGACCAATCTTTCTTATAATAGTTCATAAGAGAAGTAGATGAAGAGTGAAAGGTGTGTCAGACAGAGTCCAGGTAAACCCACAGGTGCTTCTAAAATACAATGTGCTTTCCACTGCAAGTTGCTCCCACCGTGTGTCACACTCCCCTTTCGGGTTTGTACTCACCAAAAAGTTGAGTTTATCAGGCACTGATTCATCCTCCACATCCTGGACCACATGGCTTCTCGCAAAATGCAAACCAGACTTTTTATGGCTTTCTTTCAACAATGTACTCGATCCCAAGAACACTCTCCCACTTATCCTCAGGTTTAAAAAGGGAAGAAAGACTCACAATCGTGTACCGTATTTGCCGGCGTATAAGGCGGCTGGGCACATAAAACGACCCCCTAATATTCCGTTTAAAACAGTGGTTTTGTTCTCTACTCACCGTATAAGACGACCCCCCCTTGTGCGACCCCCTTGTGCGGTAATACCATTAAAAATCGAAGCCAGTAATTCAGTACATGCGCCGCTCAGCCAATCCCGGCGGGCGATGCACTCTGTTAAGTGACTACAGAGCCTGCTGCCTATGTAAACAAGGCATTTCCCTGTTCTGCCTAGTGACAGGGCAGTGATCTACTGCTCTCTGTCATCGGGAGTAGTGATCACTGTCGTGTCGCTTGTAGCCCAGCCTCGCCACAGTTAGAATTAATCCCTAGGACACAATTAACCTCTTCGTCATTTACACAGTAATCAGTGCATTTTTATAACACTGATCACTGTATAAATGACAATGGTCCCAAAATAGTGTCAAAAGTGTCCGATGTGTCCGCCATAATGTCGCAGTCATGATAAATATCGCAGATCGCCGCCATTACTAATAATAAAATTTATTTAAAAAAATGCCATAAATCTATCCCCTATTTTGTAGACGCTATAACTTTTGCGCAAACCAATCAATATACGCTTATTGCGTTTTTTTATTACCAAAAATATGTAGAAGAATATATATCGGCCTAAACTGAGAAAGTTTTTTTTTTTTTTTAAATGGGGATTTTTATTATAGCAAAAAGTACAAAATATTGTGTGTCGCTCTTTTTTTGTTTATAGCGCAAAAAATTAAAATCACAGAGATGATCAAATACCACCAAAAGAAATCTCTATTTGTGGAAAAAAAAAAGGACGTCAATTTTGTTTGGGTACAGCGTCGCATGACAGCGCAATTGTCAGTTGAAGCGATGCAGTGCCGAATCGCAAAAAATGGCCTGGTCTTTCAGCAGCCAATTCTTCTGGTGCTCAAGTGGTTAAGCTGTGGCAGTCTATTTAACTGTCTCTTGACCTTTTTAACACTTTGCAACTATGCCCTACCATGATTATTCCCAGTCTTCCTTGTTTTCCTGCAACCCATTCTGAATTCTTCAGCATTTTTCTTCTTTTGAATCCTTTTTTCCCCGTGTGACATTACGAACATAAGTGCAGGGTGAGGTGAAAGTGGAATGGTTTGCTTTAGAATGTTTGACAGGGAAATCACAGGTTCTTGGTATACGCTCGCCGTGTCCTGCTTGTTTGAGAACTGACAAAGAGCTCTCAGCTTTCCCAGAAGCGTCAGACAGAATGCTAACAGAAGATACACATTTCATTTACAGTGAATATTTATTGCTGTATCACAGCCATGTTGTATCCCTATATGGAAACAGCAGAGTGTGAACAGAAGACAGAACCCTCTTCCATAAGGAAGTAGAAATCCAGGTTAAACAGAGATAGTCTAAATAGAAGCGGCATGTGTATTCTTACATGAATCTTGGTATCCTTTGTGTATTTCTTCCATTATTGTGCAGTAATCCAGCATTCATTAGTTTATCACTTACTTAAAGTCCAATTAAAACCACCCCGTCTCAGGGTGACAACGATGTTGTGCAATTTCACTGCTCAACTGACAGCGTTGCCACCCTATTGCTGAAAGTGGGGACATTTTTTTTTATCAACAGGTAATAAAATTATGTATCAGGAGGACTTAGAAAAACAAAAACTGCTGTTAATCCTAGTGACAGTCTGCATCATGTAATGTATGTAATTGAAGCCCTGGCTGGTGGCCCCTTTAATACGCAAAAGCTGCACAACCCATGCACTCCTGTCTTCATGGCCTTGCCAAAGGATTTCCACCACCCTCTCCTCTCCTCTCAGTTCAGCTGTTAATTGGCAGGCCTGCCAGGAACAGAGGAGGGAACACCACTGTGATTGGCCAGAGCTGTGGCTGGGCAATTTTAGCCCTGTCTCTAGAAAGGAGAAGGAGAATGAAGCCAGGGAAGGAAGGAGGGGGATAAAGACCAGCCATATATATCTGCGTCAAAAAATAAATAAAAAATCAGAGCTTTCTCTTGTGCACAGAATGAATGAATTAATAAGCCACTGCAAGTTTAAATGCAGTGATTAAAATGCTTAGGGAGCCTTGGGGTGCTGATATCAAGAATATACCATGAACAATAACTGAATGAATCACACACATGAGAATTTAGTAAATGGATGCAACAGTACAGCAGAGTGTGAAGTGGTAGGTAACGGAGAACTAAAAATATGGTGCGCAAGTGCAATTCTCACTGTTAGCGGACAGTCTGAGAGAACAAAGGAGAACATAAGGGATATGAGATACCTGATCCAGCACTGGGGGACTTTGGAGGTGTGGAAAAAAGTGTACATTTAGACCCCTTTCACACTGGAGCGTATTGCAGGCGCTATAGCGTTAAAAATAGCGCCTGCAATCCGCCCTTAAAAAGCTGCACCATTCAAAGCTGCACCCAAGGGCTTTCACACTGGAGCGGTGCGCTATCAGGATGGTAAAAAAAGTCCTGCTAGCCGCATCTTTGGAGCGGAGAAGGAGCGGTGTGTATACCGCTCCTCCACCGCTGCTGCCCATTGAAATCAATGGGACAGCGCGGTTATACCGCCCGCAATGCGCTGCTGAAGTTCATGAGCATGTAAAGGTGGGCGTACCAATACTTTTGACAATATGGGGTGTGTGTGTATTGTGAGGGGGTTAACTCGGTAGCGGGTGTGTGTGACCCCCTGGTTGGGCTCCCCACACAAAAACAGGGCCAGCAGACGGAGGTTGTGGTTTTCAAAATCAAAAGGTGCGGTTTATTTCTCTATGTACAGTGACAAAAACACAGCAAAGCCAAAAAGAAACATAAACAAAATAAATCCTGGTCAGTTTGACCTCTGACTAAACATGCAGGTTTCCTAAACTAACAACTGGGATCAGCCTGGTGCTGTCCTAGTCCCTAAGTCCCTGGTTTAGTAAAAGTCCAAACAAATAGCCACACAGGCTTTGCCTCACCGCACAGGGGTTCACTCTCCCTAGACAGTCCACACAGGTCTTGTTCCAGGCATGAGCAAACATCTAATGAAGCTGGGAGTTTTTATAGAGGCCTTAAACGAACTGACAGGCTTCAGCTGGTCTCATCAACTCCCTGCCTGCACGACGCCCAGCCCTCTCCCTAGAGGTATGAGTCATCCATGAGCCTACTAGCCTCAGCTGGGCTTATACAACTCTCCACCCTAGTTGTATAAGTCAGCATAAAGCCTGAATCTGGGAGAAATATATCTACCCCCCTGGATGCAACCAGGTGACTTTACCTTCCTGCTGTCACATACCCCCCCCCCTCTTGTTTTAACCTTGGGGTTGGAACACCAGCAATCAGGCATTCATGTACTCGAGACAAAGCATCCACATTCCCCATTTGAACGCCAGGGCGATGCTTTACTGTGAAGTTGAATTCCTGTAGGGCCAGGAACCACCTATTCACTCTTCTATTTGTCTCCTTGTTTTGAGCCATCCACTTTAACGGAGCGTGATCCGTAACCATGTCAAAGTGCCTACCTAGCAGATAGTACCGAAGGGAATCTAGAGCCCACTTCACCGCTAAACACTCCTTTTCAACCGTGGCGTAATTTACCTCATGGGACTTCAACTTCCTGCTGAGGTAAATGACTGGGTGCTCTTCCCCGTTCCAGACCTGGGACAATACTGCTCCTAACCCCACATCTGACGCATCACTTTGTACGACAAAGTCTTTAGAGAAGTCGGGTGAGTACAACACTGGCTGGCTACATAAGGCTTGTTTCAAGAATTGGAATGCTGCCTCAGCCTCGGGGGTCCATTTAATCATGACCGACCCTTTCCCTTTCGTCAGGTTGGTTAGGGGCACAGCCTTAGAAGCAAAGTGGGGAATGAAGCGCCGATAATAACCCGCGATTCCCAGAAAGGCCCGTACCTGCTTCTTGCTGTTGGGACGTGGCCAACTCTGGATGGCCTCGACTTTGTTGAGTTGGGGTTTTATCACTCCCCTGCCAATGGTGTACCCAAGATATTTGGCCTCCTCCTGCCCAATGGTACACTTCTTGGGGTTAGCCGTAAACCCCGCTTCCCGGATAGAGTCTAGGACTGCTTGCACTTTTGGCAGATGTGAGGCCCAATCTGTGCTATGGACAATTACGTCATCCAGGTAAGCCGCAGCATACTTCCGATGGGGCCTCAGTATCTGGTCCATTTTCCGCTGGAATGTGGCCGGCGCATTCTGTAACCCGAACGGCATTCTCTTATATTGGAACGCCCCGTCTGGGGTTACAAATGCGGTTTTCTCTTTGGCCGACTTGGCCAGGGGAATTTGCCAATACCCTTTTGTGAGGTCAAGAGTCGTCATGTATCGGGCTGTTCCCAGCCGGTCGATCAACTCATCTATACGTGGCATGGGGTAGGTGTCAAATTTTGTAACTTTGTTCAACTGACGAAAATCGTTACAAAATCGCCAGCTCCCATCCGGTTTAGGCACCAACACAATGGGACTAGACCAATCACTTTGGGACTCCTCTATCACCCCTAAGTTCAGCATTTTCTGTACTTCCTCCCGTATTGCCTCCCGTCGGGCCTCTGGGATCCGATAGGGTTTTAACTTCACCCTTTCACCGGGCGGGGTAATAATATCATGCTCTACCCCAGATGTTTGTCCCGGCAGCTCAGAGAACACCTCCTTGTTGCGAAGCACAAACTCCTTAACCTCCTGTTGTTGGGGTTGTGACAAGGTGGCTGCTATTCCAACCTCCGGAATCACGCAACCAGTTTGAGCTGGTGACCAAGTTTCTGCGACTAGGGACTCTCTATCCCTCCAGGCTTTCAACAGATTAACGTGATATATCTGTTCGGGCTTTCGCCTTCCTGGTTGTCTGACCTTGTAATTCACTTCGCTCACTTTTTCCATTATCTCGTAGGGGCCTTGCCATTTGGCAAGGAATTTACTTTCAACCGTAGGGACAAGTACCAATATCCTATCCCCCGGGGAAAAGGTACGGGTCTTTGCTCCACGGTTGTACACTCTCTGCTGTGCCAACTGCGCTTGGGCCAAATGTTCCTTCACGATGGGCATTACCTGTGCAATTCGATCTTGCATCAGGGCGACATGCTCAATCACACTCCTGTGGGGAGAACTCTCACTTTCCCAAGTTTCCTTGGCAATATCCAACAGCCCTCTTGGGTGTCTCCCATACAGTAACTCAAAGGGGGAGAATCCCGTAGAGGATTGGGGCACCTCCCTAATAGCAAACATCAAATAAGGAAGTAGACAGTCCCAATCCTTTCCATCTCTATCCACCACTTTCTTCAACATTTGTTTTAGGGTTTTGTTGAATCTTTCAACCAGCCCATCGGTTTGGGGGTGATACACAGATGTACGCAATTGCGTCACTTTGAACAATTTACACAGCTCTTTCATAACCCGGGACATAAAGGGTGTACCTTGGTCCGTAAGCAGTTCTTTACAAATACCCACCCGGCTAAAAACAAGAGATAGCTCTTTGGCTATGGTTTTGGCCGAGGTATTTCTGAGAGGGATCGCTTCTGGATAACGGGTGGCATAGTCCATTATAACCAATATGTACTGGTGCCCCCTAGCGGACTTGATTATAGGACCTACCAAATCCATTGCGATTCTCTCAAACGGGACCTCAATGATGGGTAGAGGGACCAGCGGGCTACGGAAATGTGGCATCGGGGCCGACCTCTGACACACAGGGCAGGAGGAACAATAATTTTCTATGTCCTTCATCACCCCAGGCCAATAGAATCTCTGTAATACCCTCTCTCGGGTTTTCTCTGTCCCCAGATGACCTCCAAGAATGTGCCCATGGGCCAACTCCAACACCAACTTCCTGTAAGGTTTGGGCACCACAAGCTGCTCAACGGTTTCTTCTGCCCTTTTTGCCACCCGATACAGTAGGTCCTTCTCTACGCTGAAGTATGGGTAAGTGCAGGTATTATCTGGGTTCACTAACTCGCCATCTATTTCCACTACGTTTTCCCGTGCCTTTATTAGGGCGGGGTCTTTTAACTGTTCTGTGGCAAAATTTTCCCTGTGAACCTCCAGATCAGAAAACTCCACAGACGGTAGGTTTTCGTCTGAGGAGGTGGGCTCCTCTCCAGTTTCTTGAGTCTCCCCTGCCAATACTGACAAGGGAAATTCTGGAGAGTCCTCACCACTCTCAGAGGAGTTCTGGCTATCACATTCCTGGTACATAGGGGCACCAGTGGGGGGCTCAGGATCATCCCACAGTTCCCAGAACTTCGGAAAATCTCTTCACACAATGGCATCATGCGGTAATTGAGATACTAACCCCACTGGATGAGAGAGGGTACCTTTGGGGGTCTCGAAACACACTGTAGTCACTGGATACTCTCGGGTGTCCCCATGCACACAAATAACAGCTACCTTGCTATTCCCAGAGACCTCTGTTTTAACTAATTCAGCCTTTATCAGGGTCACAAGGCTACCTGTATCCAGTAATACCACAACATTTCTACCATTAATACACATTTTGCATAAATGTTTCTCAGTTCCCCGAATGGCAGTGCATGCGACTGTCGCACACAGCGACTGACGTCTGTCCGTCAGAAAGTCACATTGCATGGGTTCCTCCACAACCGGGCAATTTGCTGCAATATGTCCCGCTTGCCGGCAGCTAGTGATGAGCCGAACACCCCCGGGTTCGGTTCGCACCAGAACCCGCGAACGGACCGAAAGTTCGAACGAACATTAGAACCCTATTAAATACAATGGATGCGAACGTTCGAATTCTAAAGTGCTAATTATAAAAACTATTATGCATGTTATTGTCCTAAAAAGGGTTTGGGAACCCGGGTTCTGCACCAGGGGACATGTATCAATGCAAAAATAAGTTTTAAAAACGGTCGTTTTCCGGGAGCAGTCATTTTAATGATGCATAAAGTGAAAAAAAAAAAGTCAAATATTCCTTTAAATATCGTACCTGGGGGGTGTCTAAAGTATGCCTGTGAAGTGCCACGTGTTTCCCGTGTTTAGAACTGTCCCTGCACAAAATGACACTTCTAAAGGAAAAAAAAGCCATTTAAAACTGCTTGCGGCTTTAATGTAATGTCTGGTCCCGGTAATATGGATGAAAATCTTTAAGAAAAATGGCATAGCTACCCCATGACCCCCCCCCTACCCCAGCCCATTACCAGCCCCTTTGGGTCTTGTATGGATATTAAGGGGAACCCCGCACATAAAATAAAAAAGGCCCTATATACTCTGAACAGCCGTATACAGGCGGTGCATACAAGACAGGGACTGTAGGTTTGTTCTTATGTAGAATCTGTTTGTAATTTTGAACAGGTACATTGTTGAAGTGTAGCTCCAGACCAAAAATCTATTTTTAAACTTTTTGGAAAACATAGGTAAGGGTTATCACCCCTGTAACATTTGTTTTGCTGTCTGTGCCCCTGTTCAGAACATTTCACCTCACTTTCCGTCCTAATGACAACTGTTTTTGAAATGTGGTGTTTTTCTTGAAACAAGGATTGCTGATAAAGCATCAGTACAGAGGAGACACCTTTCTCCCATATTTATTCTTACAGGAGAGAATTTTCCTTCCTAGTGGTAGATTTCCTCTCACTTCCTGTTGTCTTCTTGCGTTTGCAAGTAGGAGTCGTTTGTAAGTTGGATGTTTGAAAGTAGGGACCTGCCGTATATACTCTGCAGAAATAGGCCCCTTAGTTGTTGGTGTTGGCACAACACTGTAAGCACTCACAGTTACTCTTGGTTGGTGCTGGAACGCCCTGCTGTCAACTATTATATCAGGAATTTTAATTACATATAATTGTTGAACAGTGGTAGTAAAAATTGGGCCTTTGATGGTGGTGCTGGTGCCACAACACTGTAAGCCCTGACAGTTACTCTTGGTGGGTGCAGCAATGGGCCCTGCTGTGAATTATTAGATCAAGAATTGTAATTACATGCCCCTGTTGAACAGGGGCTGAAAAATTGGGCCTTAGGCACTGGTGGCACAACACTGCAACCCTTCACAGATACTGTACTTGGAGCACAGCAATGAGCCCTGTTGCAAAGTATTGCTTCAAAAATTGTAATGACACGCCCCTGTTAAACAGGGGCTGAAAAATTGGGCCTTAGGCACTGGTGGCACAACACTGCAACTCCTCACAGATACTGTACTTGGAGCACAGCAATGAGCCCTGTTGCAAAGTATTGCTTCAAAAATTGTAATTACACGCCCCTGTTAAACAGGGGCTGAAAAATTGGGCGTTAGGCACTGGTGGCGGCACCCATAAACAAAAATGATCTTCCAAGCTATCATCATCAATCGTATCATTGAGGACTCGGAGGAGGAGGATAGCCAGTCAACATAACAGCACAGGCACTCAGCATCAGCATCAGTCTTGAAGGGATGTGACATTTTAAAATCAATTAGTCTGTTATATCAGCATCAGGTGTGTGGTAGCTGGTGGTGATCCAAGACTGGTTCATCTTGATGAAAGTCAGTCGATCAACCGAGTCGGTGGACAGGCGCACCCTGTGATCCGTGACAAATCCTCCAGCAGCACTGAATGTGCGTTCCGAAAGAACGCTGGATGCAGGACAGGCCAGTAGCTCAATTGCATACTGTGCAAGCTCTGGCCAGTGATCCATCCTCAAGACCCAGTAAGCCAGAGGATTTTCGGTGGGGAAGGTGTCCAAGTCTGACCTTGCCCCTAGATATTCCTGCACCATGTTTATCAGACGCTGGCGATGGTTGCTGGAACCGATCATACTTTGGGGCTGCGGACTAAAGAATTGTCTGAACGCATCGGTCAGACGGCCACCTTCCCCACCGCTCCTTCTTTGACTGGCCGAAGCCTCAGCAACTCGTTGTCCAGGACCAGGAGTTTGCAACCTCCCAGTCTCTGGGAACGCGTTGCACAGACCTTTCTGCAAGGCCTCCCGGAGTTGTCTCATCCTCTGCTCCCTCTGCGACGGTAACATAAGGTCCGCAACCTTACCCTTGTACCGTGGATCAAGGAGAGTGGCCAGCCAGTAATGGTCCCTCTCCTTGATCCGAAGAATACGAGGATCCTTCCGCAGACTTTGCAGGATCAGGGAGGCCATGCAGCGTAGGTTTGCTGAGGCATTCGCTCCGGAGTCCTCTGGGTCACTAAGGACGACATGATCCGCAGCCACCTCCTCCCAGCCACGTACAAGTCCACTGGTTTCTTGGGACTGTAAATCATCCCTAAAAGACTGCTGCTGATGATGCTGAGTGCCAGCCTCCACCTCCATGCTGACACAATCCTCCTCCTCCTCCTCCTCCTCCTCCTCCTCCTCCTCCTCTTCCTGTGCGATGGGTGGGACAGAAGGAACACTGTCTGGGTAAAGGGGGCCTTGAGAGGCAAGGAAGTCCTCCTCTTCCTGCCTCTGTTCTGCCTCAAGTGCCCTGTCCATTATTCCACGCAGCGTGTGCTCCAACAGGTGGACAAGAGGTACAGTGTCACTGATGCATGCACTGTCACTGCTCACCATCCTCGTGGCCTCCTCAAATGGTGCCAGGACAGTGCATGCATCCCTGATCATGCCCCACTGGCGTGGAGAAAAAAAACCAAGCTCCCCTGACCCTGTCCTGGTGCCGTAGTCGCACAGGTACTCATTGATGGCCCTCTGCTGCGTGTGCAGCCGCTGCAGCATGGCCAACGTTGAGTTCCACCTGGTGGGCATGTCACATATAAGGCGGTTCTTGGGCAGGTTCAACTCCTTTTGCAGCTCAGCCAGGCGAGCACTGGCATTATAAGATCTGCGGAAATGCACACAGACTTTCCTGGCCTGCCTCAGGACATCCTGTAAGCCCGGGTACCTGCCCAAGAAGCGCTGCACCACCAGGTTAAGGACGTGAGCCACACAGGGCACATGGGTCAGTTGTCCCTGTCGGAGGGCGGAGAGGAGGTTGGTGCCATTGTCGCAAACCACCATTCCTGGCTTAAGCTGGCGTGGCGTCAACCACCTCTCGGCCTGGCCCTGCAGAGCAGACAGGACCTCTGCCCCAGTGTGGCTTCTGTCCCCCAAACACACCAGCGCAAGCACGGCATGGCATCTTTTTGCCTGCGTACTTGCGTAGCCCCGTGAACGGCTACGGAGCACCGCTGGTTCATAGGACAAACCACAGGAAGAGGCCATGGAGGAAGAAGAAGAGGAGGGGGTGGAGGAGAGAGGTGTGTCACAACCAGTAGTAGCATTTTGGAGGCGTGGCGGTGGGACAACCTCCAACACTACTGCACCTTGTCCTGAATCCTTCCCAGCTGCCAAAAGAGTGACCCAATGGGCCGTGAAAGAAAGGTAACGTCCCTGTCCATGCCTGCTGGACCATGAGTCAGCGGTAATATGCACCTTACCGCTGACCGCCCTGTCCAGCGAGGCCAAGACATTGCCTTCCACATGCCGGTAGAGAGCCGGAATAGCCTTCCGTGAGAAAAAGTGGCGTTTGGGAACCTGCCACTGAGGAACCGCACATTGCACAAACTCACGGAAGGGGGCCGAGTCTACCAACTGAAAAGGCAGCAGTTGAAGCGCTAGCAATTTAGCCAAGCTAGCATTCAACCGCTGGGCATGTGGATGGCTGGGAGTGAACTTCTTTCGACGGTCCAGCAGCTGGGGCAGGGAAATTTGCCTGCTAGAATCGGACGTCGGTGTACTGCTAGCAGAGTGGGCGCAAGTACTTGGCTGTGACACACCTAATTCTACACCTTCATTCCTCTCAGTGCATGTTTCAGAGAGGACTGAAGTTATAGTGGGGTTGGAGATCCCAGCTGATGCGGTGCAAGGAGAGGTCCGCTTGGTTCTTTGGTGTGGGTCTTTGAGGTAGGCTTGCCAACGAGCTGCATGGCAGGTCAACATATGTCTGGTCAGGCATGTGGTACCCAAGCGGCTGATGTTTTGGCCACGCGATATACGCTTGAGACATATGTTGCAAACAGCAGCTGTGCGATCTGATGCACTAGCCTCAAAAAAGGCCCACACCAAAGAACTTTTTGAATGACGGGCAGAGGCAGCGCCCTGCACAGGCGGAGCTCTGCGGTGTGATTCCGTCGGTGTACTGCCCTTACGCTGGCCACCAAAGGGCATACTGCCTCGTTGGAGATGTGCCTCCTCCTCATCCTCCTCCTCCTCCTCTCTCCTATTAGGCACCCACGTGGAGTCATTGACCTCATCATCCCCTCCCTCCTCATCACTGGAGCCAATCTGGCAGTATGCTGCAGCTGCTGGAACATGACTGCCAGATTGGTGTCCTTCTTGAGCATCCCCTCTGTCTGCTCTCACGCTACTGCCTTCCTCTAGCTGGGTTTCATCATCAGACCCTTCGAAACGCTGGGCATCCTCCTGGAGCATGTACCCAACACTGTGCTGAAACAGTTCGGGGGACTCCTCAGGAGGAGGACATGGTGGGTCTAGGGAAGGAGTGACTGATGATTTGTCTGACATTGATACCAGGGAAGACGACGCTTTGGCAGCTGCTTTTCCAGTACCCTGAGCCTGGGTGAGAGAGGATGAGGAGGAGGAGGAGGGCTTGGTCATCCACTCTACCAAGTCTTCGGCATGATGTGGCTCAACATGTCCAGCTGCCGAAAAGAAGGACAAGCGTGTCCCATGGCCATGTGCTGATGACAATGCACCGCGTCCACGACCAGCACTGTTGCCCCCAGACACAGAGCCTGCTTGCCCTCTTTTATTGCCTCCTGACTGTCTGCCTCTCCTTGTTTGCCTTCCAGACATTCTAATAGATGGCCTGCAGGGAGATGGGAAAAAAGCAATAAGGGCTACCTTCAGGTGTCCTTCTCTGTCCCTTGAAACAAGGACTTTCACAGTGAAAGAAACTGACACTGTCCCTACCTAGAGTTTTCTGTCCCTAGAATAAATGTTTTTTTTAAGCACAATATAGCACAAGGACAATTAACTCACTGTCCTTACAGGTCCCTGGAAACAAGGACTTGCAGAGTGAAAAAAAAAAAACACTCTCCCTACCTAGAGTTTTCTGTCCCTAGAAAAAATGTTTTTTTTAAGCACAATATAGCACAAGGACAATTAACTCACTGTCCTTACAGGTCCCTGGAAACAAGGACTTGCAGAGTGAAAGAAAAAAAACACTCTCCCTACCTAGAGTTTTCTGTCCCTAGAAAAAATGTTTTTTTTAATCACAATATAGCACAAGGAAAATTAACTCACTGTCCTTACAGGTCCCTGGAAACAAGGACTTGCAGAGTGAAAGAAAAAAAACACTCTCCCTACCTACAGTTTTCTGTCCCTAGAAAAAATGTTTTTTTTAATCACAATATAGCACAAGGAAAATTAACTCACTGTCCTTACAGGTCCCTGGAAACAAGGACTTGCAGAGTGAAAGAAACTGACACTGTCCCTACCTAGAGTTTTCTGTCCCTAGAATAAATGTTTTTTTTAAGCACAATATAGCACAAGGACAATTAACTCACTGTCCTTACAGGTCCCTGGAAACAAGGACTTGCAGAGTGAAAGAAAAAAAACACTCTCCCTACCTACAGTTTTCTGTCCCTAGAAAAAATGTTTTTTTTAATCACAATATAGCACAAGGAAAATTAACTCACTGTCCTTACAGGTCCCTGGAAACAAGGACTTGCAGAGTGAAAGAAACTGACACTGTCCCTACCTAGAGTTTTCTGTCCCTAGAATAAATGTTTTTTTTAAGCACAATATAGCACAAGGACAATTAACTCACTGTCCTTACAGGTCCCTGGAAACAAGGACTTGCAGAGTGAAAGAAAAAAAACACTCTCCCTACCTACAGTTTTCTGTCCCTAGAAAAAATGTTTTTTTTAAGCACAATATAGCACAAGTAAAATTAACTCACTGTCCTTACAGGTCCCTGGAAACAAGGACTTGCAGAGTGAAAGAAAAAAAACACTCTCCCTACCTACAGTTTTCTGTCCCTAGAAAAAATGTTTTTTTTAATCACAATATAGCACAAGGAAAATTAACTCACTGTCCTTACAGGTCCCTGGAAACAAGGACTTGCAGAGTGAAAGAAACTGACACTGTCCCTACCTAGAGTTTTCTGTCCCTAGAATAAATGTTTTTTTTAATCACAATATAGCACAAGGAAAATTAACTCACTGTCCTTACAGGTCCCTGGAAACAAGGACTTGCAGAGTGAAAGAAACTGACACTGTCCCTACCTAGAGTTTTCTGTCCCTAGAATAAATGTTTTTTTTAAGCACAATATAGCACAAGGACAATTAACTCACTGTCCTTACAGGTCCCTGGAAACAAGGACTTGCAGAGTGAAAAAAAAAAAACACTCTCCCTACCTAGAGTTTTCTGTCCCTAGAAAAAATGTTTTTTTTAAGCACAATATAGCACAAGGACAATTAACTCACTGTCCTTACAGGTCCCTGGAAACAAGGACTTGCAGAGTGAAAGAAAAAAAACACTCTCCCTACCTAGAGTTTTCTGTCCCTAGAAAAAATGTTTTTTTTAATCACAATATAGCACAAGGAAAATTAACTCACTGTCCTTACAGGTCCCTGGAAACAAGGACTTGCAGAGTGAAAGAAAAAAAACACTCTCCCTACCTACAGTTTTCTGTCCCTAGAAAAAATGTTTTTTTTAATCACAATATAGCACAAGGAAAATTAACTCACTGTCCTTACAGGTCCCTGGAAACAAGGACTTGCAGAGTGAAAGAAACTGACACTGTCCCTACCTAGAGTTTTCTGTCCCTAGAATAAAGGTTTTTTTTAATCACAATATAGCACAAGGAAAATTAACTCACTGTCCTTACAGGTCCCTGGAAACAAGGACTTGCAGAGTGAAAGAAACTGACACTGTCCCTACCTAGAGTTTTCTGTCCCTAGAATAAATGTTTTTTTTAATCACAATATAGCACAAGGAAAATTAACTCACTGTCCTTACAGGTCCCTGGAAACAAGGACTTGCAGAGTGAAAGAAACTGACACTGTCCCTACCTAGAGTTTTCTGTCCCTAGAATAAATGTTTTTTTTAATCACAATATAGCACAAGGAAAATTAACTCACTGTCCTTACAGGTCCCTGGAAACAAGGACTTGCAGAGTGAAAGAAACTGACACTGTCCCTACCTAGAGTTTTCTGTCCCTAGAATAAATGTTTTTTTTAAGCACAATATAGCACAAGGACAATTAACTCACTGTCCTTACAGGTCCCTGGAAACAAGGACTTGCAGAGTGAAATAAAAAAAACACTCTCCCTACCTACAGTTTTCTGTCCCTAGAAAAAATGTTTTTTTTAATCACAATATAGCACAAGGAAAATTAACTCACTGTCCTTACAGGTCCCTGGAAACAAGGACTTGCAGAGTGAAAGAAACTGACACTGTCCCTACCTAGAGTTTTCTGTCCCTAGAATAAATGTTTTTTTTAATCACAATATAGCACAAGGACAATTAACTCACTGTCCTTACAGGTCCCTGGAAACAAGGACTTGCAGAGTGAAAGAAACTGACACTGTCCCTACCTAGAGTTTTCTGTCCCTAGAATAAATGTTTTTTTTAAGCACAATATAGCACAAGGACAATTAACTCACTGTCCTTACAGGTCCCTGGAAACAAGGACTTGCAGAGTGAAAGAAAAAAAACACTCTCCCTACCTACAGTTTTCTGTCCCTAGAAAAAATGTTTTTTTTAATCACAATATAGCACAAGGAAAATTAACTCACTGTCCTTACAGGTCCCTGGAAACAAGGACTTGCAGAGTGAAAGAAACTGACACTGTCCCTACCTAGAGTTTTCTGTCCCTAGAATAAATGTTTTTTTTAATCACAATATAGCACAAGGACAATTAACTCACTGTCCTTACAGGTCCCTGGAAACAAGGACTTGCAGAGTGAAAGAAACTGACACTGTCCCTACCTAGAGTTTTCTGTCCCTAGAATAAATGTTTTTTTTAAGCACAATATAGCACAAGGACAATTAACTCACTGTCCTTACAGGTCCCTGGAAACAAGGACTTGCAGAGTGAAAGAAACTGACACTGTCCCTACCTAGAGTTTTCTGTCCCTAGAATAAATGTTTTTTTTAAGCACACTATAGCAGAAGCACAAAACACACTGACACTCTCCCTACCTATCCTTCTCTTTCCCTAAACTAAAGGAATCCAGGTTAAGCAAGAAAGAAATAACAGTCACTGTCCCTGCCTATGCTACTCTATCCCTGCTCCGGAACACACTACACTAGGCCGCCGTGCTGGCGGCCTTTTATAGTGTGGGGCGTGTACTAAACACCCTCAGCAATAATTGGCCACAGGCATCCTGCCTGTGGCCAATCATTGCTCTCCTCGCTGCCGGCGCTGTGATTGGCCAAGCATGCGGGGTCACAGTGCATGCTTGGCCAATCACAGCGCCTGGATGACACTGCGATGGCGTAGTGCATTGTGGGCCGTTCGCGTCACTCGAATTTGGCGCGAACGGCCCAAATCGTTCGATCTTCGTCGAACGATCGAACAGCCAATGTTCGAGTCGAACGTATGTTCGACTCGAACACGAAGCTCATCCCTACCGGCAGCGGTAGCAAACAATCCTTTTGGCTGCCTCTTGAGCCCCTGACTTCCCAGGCTGTTCTCGCCAAACTTTGGGTAGAGCTCCCACCCTCTCACTCTCTCCACCCTCACCCCTTGGAATCCTCTTATCCGCCCCTGGGGATGGTCTGGTCTTAGGGTGGAAAGTCCGAGAGTCTCTGGAAGAGGCCGTCAGGTTCTCTGTAGCCAAGTATTTCTCTACACGATCCACAAGACCACTGGCTGTCTCTGGGTCTCCATGGCTTACCCACTTTTGGATGGCAGTAGGAAGAGCTCTCAAAAACCGATCCATTACAACACGTTCCACAATCTCTGGTGCGGACAAAGTCTCTGGCTGTAGCCACTTCCTGCTCAGGTGAATGAGATCATACATTTGAGACCTGGGGGGTTTTCCAAGCTGGAAAGTCCAGTTATGCACACGCTGAGCCCGGACAGCCAGGGTGACACCCAGCCTTGCCAATATTTCAGCTTTTAGCATCACATAGTCTTTTGCTTGGTCAGGCTCTAGGTCATAGTAAGCCTTCTGCGATTCACCAGTTAACAGAGGAGCCACCAGTCCAGCCCACTGCTCCTCAGGCCACTTTTCTCTTTCAGCAGTCCTTTCAAATGTGGTCAAAAATACCTCTGGATCATCCTCTCCAGTCATTTTTGTCAATAAACGACTCACCCCAAAGGACGCGGTATTAGTGGGACGGCTTTCCTCACTGGTCTGCGGACGTTGCTGCATTACTGCTTCCATTTGTTGTAGTCTCTGCTCTTGCTTCTGTAACAGGTCTATGAAGCGGGCCTCAGATTGCTGCTGGGCTTGTTGATGAGCTTGCTGCTGGGCTGCAAGGCTCCTTTGCAAACCTGCATTTGTCTGCTGTTGATTGGCATTTGCTAGAGCCAGCTGTTTCAGTATCTCCTCCATGCTGGCTTAAAAAAAACTGCCACTGGTTCTCCACCAACTGTGAGGGGGTTAACTCGGTAGCGGGTGTGTGTGACCCCCTGGTTGGGCTCCCCACACAAAAACAGGGCCAGCAGACGGAGGTTGTGGTTTTCAAAATCAAAAGGTGCGGTTTATTTCTCTATGTACAGTGACAAAAACACAGCAAAGCCAAAAAGAAACATAAACAAAATAAATCCTGGTCAGTTTGACCTCTGACTAAACATGCAGGTTTCCTAAACTAACAACTGGGATCAGCCTGGTGCTGTCCTAGTCCCTAAGTCCCTGGTTTAGTAAAAGTCCAAACAAATAGCCACACAGGCTTTGCCTCACCGCACAGGGGTTCACTCTCCCTAGACAGTCCACACAGGTCTTGTTCCAGGCATGAGCAAACATCTAATGAAGCTGGGAGTTTTTATAGAGGCCTTAAACGAACTGACAGGCTTCAGCTGGTCTCATCAACTCCCTGCCTGCACGACGCCCAGCCCTCTCCCTAGAGGTATGAGTCATCCATGAGCCTACTAGCCTCAGCTGGGCTTATACAACTCTCCACCCTAGTTGTATAAGTCAGCATAAAGCCTGAATCTGGGAGAAATATATCTACCCCCCTGGATGCAACCAGGTGACTTTACCTTCCTGCTGTCACAGTATATATATATATATATATATATATATATATATACACAATATATATCTATATATAGATATATATTGTGAGGGGGTTAGCTCGGCAGCGGGTGTGTGTGACCCCCGGGATGAGCTCCCCACACAAAACAGGCCCAGCAAACGGAGGTTGTGGTTTTCAAAATCAAAAAAAGGTGCGGTTTATTTTCTATTTACAGTGACAAAACACAGCAAAGCAAAAGAAACATAACCAAAATAAATCCTGGTCAAGTTGACCTCTGACTAAACATACAGGTTTCCTAACTAACAACTGGGATCAGCCTAGTGCTGTCCTAGTCCCTAAGTCCCTGGTTTAGTAAAAGTCCAAACAAATAGCCACACAGGCTTTGCCTCACCGCACAGGGGTTCACTCTCCCTAGACAGTCCACACAGGTCTGGTTCCAGGCATGAGCTAACATCTAATGAAGCTGGGAGTTCTTATAGAGGCCTAAATGAGCTGACAAGGTTCAGCTGGTCTCCTCATCTCTGTCTGCACGACGCCCCACACTCTCCCTAGAGGTATGAGTCATCCATGAGCCCACTAGCCTTATACAACTCTCCACCTAGTTGTATAAGTCGGCGTAAAGCCTGAATCTGGGCGAAATATATCTACCCCCCTGGATGCAACCAGGTGACTTTACCTTCCTGCTGTCACATACCCCCCCTCTTGTTTTAACCTCGGGGTTGGAACACCAGCAATCAGGCATTCATGTACTCGAGACAAAGCATCCACATTCCCCATTTGAACGCCAGGGCGATGCTTTACTGTGAAGTTGAATTCCTGGAGGGCCAGGAACCACCTATTCACTCTTCTATTTGTTTCCTTGTTTTGAGCCATCCACTTTAACGGAGCGTGATCCGTAACCATGTCAAAGTGCCTACCTAGCAGGTAGTACCGAAGGGAATCTAGAGCCCACTTCACCGCTAAACACTCCTTTTCAACGGTGGCGTAATTTACCTCATGGGACTTCAACTTCCTGCTGAGGTAAATGACTGGGTGCTCTTCCCCGTTCCAGACCTGGGACAATACTGCTCCTAACCCCACATCTGACGCATCACTTTGTACGACAAAGTCTTTAGAGAAGTCGGGTGAGTACAACACTGGCTGGCTACATAAGGCTTGTTTCAAGAATTGGAATGCTGCCTCAGCCTCGGGGGTCCATTTAATCATGACCGACCCTTTCCCCTTCGTCAGGTTGGTTAGGGGCACAGCCTTAGAAGCAAAGTGGGGAATGAATCGCCGATAATACCCAGCGATTCCCAGAAAGGCTCGTACCTGCTTCTTGCTGTTGGGACGTGGCCAACTCTGGATGGCCTCGACTTTGTTGAGTTGGGGTTTTATTACTCCCCTCCCAATGGTGTACCCAAGATATTTGGCCTCCTCCTGCCCAATGGTACACTTCTTGGGGTTAGCCGTAAACCCCGCTTCCCGAACAGAGTCCAGGACTGCTTGCACTTTTGGCAGATGTGAGGCCCAATCTGTGCTATGGACAATTACGTCATCCAGGTAAGCCGCAGCATACTTCCGATGGGGCCTCAGCATCTGGTCCATTTTCCGCTGGAATGTGGCCGGCGCATTCTGTAACCCGAACGGCATTCTTTTATATTGGAACGCCCCGTCTGGGGTTACAAATGCGGTTTTCTCTTTGGCCGACTTGGCCAGGGGGATTTGCCAATACCCTTTTGTGAGGTCAAGAGTCGTCATGTATCGGGCTGTTCCCAGCCGGTCGATCAACTCATCTATACGTGGCATGGGGTAGGTGTCAAATTTTGTAACTTTGTTCAACTGACGAAAATCGTTACAAAATCGCCAGCTCCCATCCGGTTTAGGCACCAACACGATGGGACTAGACCAATCACTTTGGGACTCCTCTATCACCCCTAAGTTCAGCATTTTCTGTACTTCCTCCCGTATTGCCTCCCGTCGAGCCTCTGGGATCCGATAGGGTTTTAACTTCACCCTTTCACCGGGCGGGGTAATGATGTCATGCTCTACCCCAGATGTTTGTCCCGGCAGCTCAGAGAATACCTCCTTGTTGCGAAGCACAAACTCCTTAACCTCCTGTTGTTGGGGTTGTGACAAGGTGGCTGCTATTCCAACCTCAGAAATCACGCAACCAGTTTGAGCTGGTGACCAAGTGTCTGCGACTAGGGACTCTCTATCCCTCCAGGCTTTCAACAGATTAACGTGATAGATCTGTTCGGGCTTTCGCCTTCCTGGTTGTCTGACCTTGTAATTCACTTCGCTCACTTTTTCCATTATCTCGTAGGGGCCTTGCCATTTGGCAAGGAATTTACTTTCAACCGTAGGGACAAGTACCAATATCCTATCCCCCGGGGAAAAGGTACGGGTCTTGGCTCCACGGTTGTACACTCTCTGCTGTGCCAACTGCGCTTGGGCCAAATGTTCCTTCACGATGGGCATTACCTGTGCAATTCGATCTTGCATCAGGGCGACATGCTCAATCACACTCCTGTGGGGAGAACTCTCACTTTCCCAAGTTTCCTTGGCAATATCCAACAGCCCTCTTGGGTGTCTCCCATACAGTAACTCAAAGGGGGAGAATCCCGTAGAGGATTGGGGCACCTCCCTAATAGCAAACATCAAATAAGGAAGTAAACAGTCCCAATCCTTTCCATCTCTATCCACCACTTTCTTCAACATTTGTTTTAGGGTTTTGTTGAACCTTTCAACCAGCCCATCGGTTTGGGGGTGATACACAGACGTACGCAATTGCGTCACTTTGAACAATTTACACAGCTCTTTCATAACCCGGGACATAAAGGGTGTACCTTGGTCCGTAAGCAGTTCTTTACAAATACCCACCCGGCTAAAAACAAGAGATAGCTCTTTGGCTATGGTTTTGGCCGAGGTATTTCGGAGAGGGATCGCTTCTGGATAACGGGTGGCATAGTCCATTATAACTAATATGTACTGGTGCCCCCTAGCGGACTTGATTATAGGACCTACCAAATCCATGGCGATCCTCTCAAACGGGACCTCAATGATGGGTAGAGGGACCAGCGGGCTACGGAAATGTGGCATCGGGGCCAACCTCTGACACACAGGGCAGGAGGAACAATAATTTTCTACGTCCTTCATCACCCCCGGCCAATAGAATCTCTGTAATACCCTCTCTCGGGTTTTCTCTGTCCCCAGATGACCTCCAAGAATGTGCCCATGGGCCAACTCCAACACCAACTTCCTGTAAGGTTTGGGCACCACAAGCTGCTCAACGGTTTCTTCTGCCCTTTTTGCCACCCGATACAGTAGGTCCTTCTCTACGCTGAAGTATGGGTAAGTGCAGGTATTATCTGGGTTCACTAACTCACCATCTATTTTCACTACGTTTTCCCGTGCCTTTATTAGGGCGGGGTCTTTCAACTGTTCTGTGGCAAAGTTTTCCCTGTGAACCTCAAGATCAGAAAACTCCACAGACGGTAGGTTTTCGTCTGAGGAGGTGGGCTCCTCTCCAGTTTCTTGAGTCTCCCCTGCCAATACTGATAAGGGAAATTCCGGAGAGTCCTCACCACTCTCAGGGGAGTTCTGGCTATCACATTCCTGGTACATAGGGGCACCAGTGAGGGGCTCAGGATCATCCCACAGTTCCCAGAACTTCGGAAAATCCCTTCCCACAATGGCGTCATGCGGTAACTGAGATACTAAGCCCACTGGATGAGAGAGGGTACCTTTGGGGGTCTCGAAACACACTGTAGTCACTGGATAATCTCGGGTGTCCCCATGCACACAAATAACAGCTACCTTGCTATTCCCAGAGACCTCTGTTTTAACTAACTCAGCCTTTATCAGGGTCACAAGGCTACCTGAATCCAGCAATACCACAACATTTCTACCATTAACACACATTTTGCATAAATGTTTCTCAGTTCCTCGAATGGCAGTGCATGCGACTGTCGCACACAGCGACTGACGTCTGCCCGTCAGAAAGTCACACTGCATGGGTTCCTCCACAACCGGGCAATTGGCTGCAATATGTCCCGCTTGCCGGCAGCGGTAGCAAACGATCCTTCTTGCCGCCTCTTGAGCCGCTGATTTCCCCGGCTGTTCTCGCCAAACTTGGGGTAGAGCTCCCACCCTCTCACTCTCTCCACCCTCACCCCTTGGAATCCTCTTATCCGCCCCTGGGGATGGTCTGGTCTTAGGGTGGAAAGTCCGAGTGTCTCTGGAAGAGGCCGTCAGGTTCTCTGTAGCCAAGTATTTCTCCACACGATCCACAAGACCATCGGCCGTCTCTGGGTCTCCATGGCTTACCCACTTTTGGATGGCAGTAGGAAGAGCTCTCAAAAACCGATCCATTACAACACGTTCCACAATCTTTGGTGCGGACAAAGTCTCTGGCTGTAGCCACTTTCTGCTCAGGTGAATGAGATCATACATTTGAGACCTGGGGGGTTTTCCAAGCTGGAAAGTCCAGTTATGCACACGCTGAGCCCGGACAGCCTGGGTGACACCCAGCCTTGCCAATATTTCAGCTTTTAGCATCACATAGTCTTTTGCTTGGTTAGGCTCTAGGTCATAGTAAGCTTTCTGCGATTCACCAGTTAACAGAGGAGCCACCAGTCCAGCCCACTGCTCCTCAGGCCACTTTTCTCTTTCAGCGGTCCTTTCAAATGTGGTCAAAAATACCTCTGGATCATCCTCTCCAGTCATTTTTGTCAATAAACGACTCACCCCAAAGGACGCGGTATTAGTGGGACGGCTTTCCTCACTGGTCTGCGGACGTTGCTGCATTACTGCTTCCATCTGTTGTTGTAGTCTCTGCTCTTGCTTCTGCAACAGGTCTATGAAGCGGGCCTCAGATTGCTGCTGGGCTCGTTGCTGAGCCTCCAGACTCTGTTGCAAAGTTGCGTTTGTCTGCTGCTGGGCTGCAAGGCTCCTTTGCAAACCTGCATTTGTCTGCTGTTGATTGGCATTTGCTAGAGCCAGCTGCTTCAGTATCTCCTCCATGCTGGCTTAAAAAAAACTGCCACTGGTTCTCCACCAACTGTGAGGGGGTTAGCTCGGCAGCGGGTGTGTGTGACCCCCGGGATGAGCTCCCCACACAAAACAGGCCCAGCAAACGGAGGTTGTGGTTTTCAAAATCAAAAAAAGGTGCGGTTTATTTTCTATTTACAGTGACAAAACACAGCAAAGCAAAAGAAACATAACCAAAATAAATCCTGGTCAAGTTGACCTCTGACTAAACATACAGGTTTCCTAACTAACAACTGGGATCAGCCTAGTGCTGTCCTAGTCCCTAAGTCCCTGGTTTAGTAAAAGTCCAAACAAATAGCCACACAGGCTTTGCCTCACCGCACAGGGGTTCACTCTCCCTAGACAGTCCACACAGGTCTGGTTCCAGGCATGAGCTAACATCTAATGAAGCTGGGAGTTCTTATAGAGGCCTAAATGAGCTGACAAGGTTCAGCTGGTCTCCTCATCTCTGTCTGCACGACGCCCCACACTCTCCCTAGAGGTATGAGTCATCCATGAGCCCACTAGCCTTATACAACTCTCCACCTAGTTGTATAAGTCGGCGTAAAGCCTGAATCTGGGCGAAATATATCTACCCCCCTGGATGCAACCAGGTGACTTTACCTTCCTGCTGTCACAATATATATATATATATATATATATATATATACACAATATATATCTATATCTATATCTATCTATCTATCTATCTATATATATATATATCTATATATCTACACAGTATATATATATATATATATATATATATTGTATACACATAAATATTTAGCATTTTATTTCTATTTTAAAGGTGAGGGTTTACATATACTTTATATTTCAATATTTTTATTGAAAAATAAAAATAAACAATGTTTGGTATGAACAGACACAATAATGCAGCAAAATCGACTCTCAGGTCGTCAACATAGTAGCACAGAGACATAGAAATTATGGGCACAATATATATTCATCTCTTATCCTTACATAAAAAACAAAACAATGGGCCGAACAAACACCTGAGTGCTAGTGGGACTGAACAGGAACTTCCCATCAACGATCATGAATGCCATCACGTATGGTGAGTGATGGAGAACCCGAATACGGGTTTGAGTCAGAGAAAAGGGGAAGGGGGAAAGGGGAAAAGAAAATGATGGTTGGGAAGCCACGAGTAGTCTTGGTGAATTTCCCTGAGACTATCTTAGGGCTCAATATAGTGAGAGGCCCCATAGGCTATCAAAAGTATCATACCCATTAATACCAGAAACAGAAATAAATAAAGAGGAAATGGAGAGAAAGGGAAAAAAATAAAAAATAAATAAACTAAACGGATAAAAGAAAGAAGAAGAGAAAGAGATGGTCGTCCTGGAAGTTCCTTTACGGAGTCGAGTTATAGCTGATCCATTGGTCCCATATCTTATCAAATTTTTTGGAGCTATTACAGAGTATATGGGTGAGCTTGTCATTAATCATGATCCAATTGAGTTTACTTTTAACGTGATCTAGAGGAATGATCGACTGTTTCCAATGCCTAGCAATCGTAATTCTCGCTGCCAGCAGTATATAAGTGATACATTTTATTGATTTTTTGGGTACCTCGTCTGGTAGTTTGTGAAAAAGAGCAGCTTCTGGAGATCTACGGATGTTTACAACCCCGTTATTGAGTTTATGAAATTGAATATCCTTATCCAGAATCTAGTAACAAGGGGGCATTGCCACCAAATATGATACATCGTCCCCAACTGGCCGCATCGCCGAAAACAATTCAGCAAGGTAGAGGGATACATTTTAACTACCCTAGTCGGGACCAGGTACCATCGTAGGAGTGTTTTGTAATTAGCCTCTATAAGAGTGGTACATATACTTTAATCACTGAAAATTGTATCTCCAAAACCCTCACTATGACTAAAAGACTAAAGCCCTGTACACACGATCGGATTTCCTATGGATTCTAATCCAATGGATTTTTCCATCGGAAATCTGATGAAGCTGACTTCCATCAGTCTTGCCTACACACCATCAGTCAAAAATCCGACCGTCCCAAACGCTGTGACGTAAAACACTCCGATGTTAAGTTCAATGCTTCTGAGCATGTGTCGACTTGATTCTGAGCATGCGTGGGTTTTTTGTCCGATGGAGTTCCACACAGACGATGGGAATTTGCTATTGTTTTTTTTCCCATCGGATAAATTTAAAACATGTTCTATTTTTTCTCACCGATGGAAAAAAGACCGATGGGGCCCATACACGATCGGTTTGTCAGATTAGAAAAGTCCATCGGACTGTTTTTATCGGTAAAACCAATCGTGTGTACAGGGCATAAAAGACTAAAATCCAGTATATGCAGTCTGAGCAATCCATTTGGTACATGCAGTTCTATTGAGCTTTGTGGCGTTTTATGTAGGTACATTATGCTCCATCAATAAAAGTTTCTGCCCTGTGGTTAATTTATTTTTTAAGAGATTTTGACATTTTAGTTTTTTAGAGCCACATTGCTAGCTCTTGGCTGGAGCATGCAAAGGCATTTAATTACTATACAGTTACTTAAATTAAGCATCTATTGAATATATGGGACACAGTGCCAGAACAGCAATACAATGATAGCAGGAATTTATACAGCATGTTGGCTGTATCTGATACTGCAGCAGAGGAGTTGGGCAGGAGTGGTGTGGATCAATATTCATTTAAAAAATGCCAGATGTTGATACTGAGTATCTGAGGGGTCTACATGGTAAAATAAGTTTACAAGGAAACATAATGTATATGGATTAAAGGAGTAATCATAAATGTTTAGCTGCACCAAACTTGACTATTAACTTGATTTATATTTTTTCATTAGCCTCAAAACTACCTTAAAATTTCTGTTTGCCTTACGTTGTAGAATCAACTGCAGTCATTTTCAGCACTTGAGTGTTTCTGCATGTTTTCAAAATTCATTTTTATGCCTTTTCCATTTAAGTTATTCCTCTTCCCCTGAAGTGGTTGTAAATATACATACAGTGTATGTGTGTGTGTGTGTGTATGTGTGTGTATATATATATATTTTTTAATATTATATACTGTATTTATTGGCGTATAACACTCACAGGGGGCTGTGTAAAGTTTTTTTTCCTGAAACTTCCCTCTTAGACCACTTTCACACTGTGGCGCTTTTCAGGCGCTTTCACGCTATAAAAAGCGCAGGTAAAGCTTACGAAAACTAATTTCCATTAAAATCAATGAATGCTTTCACACTGGGGCAGTGCGCTGAAAAAACGCCCCTCTCCATTGAAATGAATTGAACGCGCTTCAAAAGCGCCTGAAAAGCGCTTCAAAAGCGCTTAGTGTTTTACTGGCAGTTTTTCAAGCGCTTCAGTGTGAAAGAGGCCTTAAAGTTAGGGTGCATGTTATACGCCTGTGTGTGTTATACGCCGATAAATACGGTAGTTTATGTGCATAGTAAATACCACATTTACTCATAACACAAGCATGTTTTCACTATAATTCGATTTAATATCTAGATTTAAATCAAATCCACCTTGCAGCATTCCCCCTTAAATCAGGGTTCCCAAAATCCTCCTTACATCAGAGTCCGCAGGGCACCCCTTACATCTGAGTCCCCCTTACTTTAGTGTACTCGCTCGGAAGCAGGAGAGAAAAGGGAGGGGGGAGACTTCAGTCACAGACAGTGAATGGTGAGCTCACTCACCTGAGGATAGAGGGTGAGGCATTCATCCAAGATGTATCTTCCGGCTGCTGGGCTTCAAATTTGACGGGTGGGGGTGGGAGGAGGAGGAGCAGATCGAGCCCGCTCTCCCACCTGGCCCTTGCGCCCACCTATACACTTGTAGCTGTGGTACTCGGTTACTTGGGAAGCCACAGTCCGGTTTGCATAATCTATCCGAGTTTCAGCCAGTCTGAAACCCGGACACATGATTGAAAAGCCAGGCTGTCCGGGTGGCAACCCTAATAGCCACCCTCTGACAGGAAGTCAGATCACGAAAAGAAGCAGTTGGCGTACTCAGGGATTCTCACCTATGCAGCATGGGGGTTCCAGGGTAGAGAGGGTAGAGAGGGGAAACTGATTTACACTTTTCCTAGAATTATTAGGTCCTGATATGCGACCCAGAATTTGGAAGTTCAGAGAGTTATTGGGTGGAAAAGAGCCTCCAACCCATGGTCCTGTAAGGGTTAACTCACCTGTGAGAGAGGGCGGAAAAGGGCAGGAAGCAGCCAGCAGATGTCCATGAGGTGTGGAGCAGCTCATAGTTGTAGGAAGCCTGTGAGCTGTTTATTTGCTGAAACATTGCTGGACTCCTGTGATCCTTTCTCTGGAGCCATGAAGCAGGCGGGAACTTTAAACCCTGTTGTGGGACAGGTTTATGCTGGTGGTAAGCCTAATCCTTTGTTTTTGTACCAGTTTATGAACTGTTTTGTTTTATGGTCTAGAAAATGGAAAATTGTATACTCACCTTTCCGTAATTTTCCTTTCCTGTCGCATCTTCATGGCAGGATACACCTTTGGGTTGTGGCTCCCCCCTCACAACCTGATAGAACCGTTTAACTATTAAGCCCAGAGAGGGCCCCCGCCCAGGTATTCTAGTATATATATACACCTCACCTCAGACGGGTGGGCATCTGTATGCTGCCATGAAGATGCGACAGGAAAGGAAAATTACGGAAAGGTGAGTATACAATTTTCCATTTTCCTGTCGCATCATGGCAGCATACACCTTTGGGTGAATAACTCGCAGACTGGGTGGGTCTGAGCATAAAGATATTTATTTACATGGTATAGAGGTGTTGGACTGAATAATTGCTCGTCCGAACTCTGCCGTGGATAATCTGGCAGAGTCCACCTTGTAATGAGAAATAAAGGTATTTCTTGAGGACCGGGTCGCTGCTCGGCAAATAGTTTCTGAGGACACTCTGCAGTAGGCCGCCCAGGAGGTCGCCATTGCCCTTGTAGAGTGTGCCTTTAAGCCCTCGGGTATCTGCATTTTATTCAGAGAATAAGCCTTTTTGATGATCTTCACCAGCCATGCTGCGATGGTGCGAGAGGTTGCTTCTTGACCTCTTCTAAGGCCGTGTGGGATAACCAGGAGGTTTTCTGACTTCCTAAGGTCGTTTGTTATTGACAGGTAGGTTAGGATGTTAGTTCTTACATCCAGCGGATGTGGATCCCCTTGTTCTGTGGAGAGAGCAGGAAGGTTAATCTCCTGATTGAAGTGGAAGGAGGATGACACCTTCGGAATAAACCGATCGGATGGTCTTAGGCAGGGCCGGCCCTACCATGGGACCCAATGGGCCCATGGTCCCAGGCGGCACTTTAAGAGGGGCGGCAGCCGGCACTGACATGTGGGTGTAGCGTGAAAGGATACAGCCGCAGAGTCGCCATAGCGACCCGGCCCCTTCTACTGGGGTAGCGGGGCGGCCTCCCTCTCACATTAGATCCGCTGTCAATGAGTCTCTGTGTGGGCGGCGGGGATCACCTCGGATACCAGACAGTATGTGACAGGCAGACCACTCCCCTCCCCTTCACATGGGTGAGATGGGGCTGCTGAGTGGAGGAGGCGGTACATGTACTGTGGTGAACGTTCTGCCTTCCTGGTGCACAGACCCGCCTTCTCCACACTGCATTCGATCTCCATGTCCTCCCTGTTTCTGTGCCTCTTTGAGTTGGCCCCCCCTCCTCCCGTGTCTCCTCCCCTCACCTCTCCATTCAAGTCAGACGCCGCTTAACCGCTTGTGTCTTCAACTCCCTCGCTTACATCCGCCTCTCCCACCACCTGTCCTCAGTCATGGCGGGGGATAAACACGTTCTCTATCTGGAAATGTGACTTGGTAAGAGTGGAGCGGGGGTGGGTGGAAGCAAGAATGTTAGAACATTCTGCAGTGCTGGACACAGGGGTGTGGTTGGTCTACACACTGAGGGAAACTGAAACTTCTCCTGACTCCCCTGTACTGGGAACATCCTATATTTATGGTTGTGACAGGAGCCAGCATGGGGGAGTGGTGAGTCCTGGGCATGCTGGGTCTTGTAGTGTACAGGCATAGGTGGACCCCTGTGTTCATTCAGAGACCTAAAACCAAAGCCCCCCAACAGGGCTAATAAAAAATTAAAATCATGAAAAAAAATGGTAAAAAAAAAACACTTTAACCTGTCCTCTGCTTTACTGACACCATACTCTGCCCTACTGACACCGTCCACTGCCCTACTGACACTGTCCACTGCCCTACTGACACCGTCCACTGCCCTACTGACACTGTCCACTGCCCTACTGACACCGTCCACTGCCCTACTGACACCGTCCACTGCTCTACTGACACCGTCCACTGCTCTACTGACACCTTCCACTGCCCTACTGACACCATCCACTGCTCTACTGACACCATGCACTGCTCTACTGACACCGTCCACTGCCCTACTGACACCGTCCACTGCTCTACTGACACCATCCTCTGCTCTACTGACACCGTCCACTGCCCTACTGACACCGTCCACTGCCCTACTGACACCGTCCACTGCTCTACTGACACCATCCTCTGCTCTACTGACACCGTCCACTGCTCTACTGACCCCGTCCACTGCCCTACTGACACCGTCCACTGCCCTACTGACACCGTCCACTGCTCTACTGACACCATCCTCTGCTCTACTGACACCGTCCACTGCTCTACTGACCCCGTCCACTGCCCTACTGACCCCGTCCACTGCCCTACTGACACCGTCCACTGCCCTACTGACACCGTCCACTGCTCTACTGACGCCGTCCACTGCCCCACTGACGCCGTCCACTGCCCCACAGACGCCGTCCACTGCCCCACAGACGCCATCCACTGACTCCGTCCACTGCCCTACTGACACCATCCTCTGCCCCAATGACACCGTCTACTGCCCTACTGACTCCGCCTCCACCCACCCAGGGACTTGCCTTGTCCAGCTCTGATTACCAATTCAGCCCCGGAAGATTTGCAACCAGGCCATTTTTTTGCAATACGGCACTGTTAATTTAACTGACAATTGCGTGTGACGCTGTACCCAAATAAAATTGATGTCATTTTTTTCCCCCCACAAATAGAGCTTTCTTTTGGTGGTATTTGAGCACCCCTTTGCGGTTTTTATTTTTGTGCTATGAACAAGAAAAAACATAATATTTTTTTACTTTTTGCTATAATAAATATCCCCCAAAAAAATGTCTTCATCAGTTTAGAACAATATCTATTCTGCTACATATTCTTGGGTAAAAAAAGAAATCGCAATGAGCGTATATTGATTTGGTTTGCGCAATAGCGTCTACAAAATGGGGAATATATTTATGGCATTTTTTATAAGATTTTCTGATAAATTAAATTTTAGTTGTCATGATATAAAATAATCAACGTGCGTGATTTTTTTTTTTGGTGGTGGTGGTGGTGGTGGGGGCAGCATTTAATTCTTGGGCCCAGGCAGCACAATGTCTTGGGCCGGCCCTGGTCTTAGGACTACTTTGTCCGGGTAGATGATCAAGTATGGTTCTTTCGCCAATAAAGCTTGCATCTCTGAGACTCTTTTGGCTGATGTTATTGTGATTAAGAAAGTGACTTTGAGTGTTAAGTCCCACAAGGAGATGTTTTCTAGTGGAAAAAATGGTTCTTGTGATAGAGCTTCTAGTACGACCGAAAGATCCCAAGTTGGGAAGGAAGGTTTTCTGGGAGGCTTTAACTTTAGGCATGCCCTCTGGAACTGAATGACTAGTGGCTCTTGTGCCCACTTGACTCCTGTCATAGCTGATAGTGCTGACACGTGAACTTTTAAAGTGCTTGACCCAAGACCTTTCTCTAGGCCTAACTGGAGAAACTCAAGGATTTGAGCAACTGTTGGAGAAGATGGGTTCCAGTATTGTTGCTGTGCTACTGAGAGAAACGTATCCCAGATCCTCTTATAGGTATTGTTGGTGGTGTATCTTCTGGCTTGAAGAAGAGTATCTACCACTTTTTGGGAGCAGCCTTGGTTTAAGAACCTAGCCCTTTCAATCTCCAGGCTGTCAGGTGCATTCTTTCCGGTGATGGATGAAGAAGTTGTTCCTGGGAGAGTAGGTCCGCTGCTGGTGGAAGCGGTAAAGGTTTTGCTGTATTCAGCTGAAGGAGAGTGGTGAACCATGGTCGTCTCGGCCAAAATGGAAGGATTGTTATCACTGTGGAAGATGACCTCTTGAGCCTGAGAAGGAATCTCGGTATGAGAGGTGTCGGGGGGAAGATGTAACCCAGATGGAAGTTCCACTCGTATTGTAGACAGTCTGTCCCCTCCGCTGAAGGGCAGGGGGTTCTTGTCAGGTACCTCCGGCACTTCGCATTGTCTGGAGTTGCTGCCAGGTCTATATCTGGCATGCCCCAAGTTCTTGCTATGAGGGAAAAGGCTTGGTGACTCAGAGCCCATTCGATGTTGGAAACTAAGCTTCTGCTTAGCGTGTCGGCCAGCTGGTTCTGCGTTCCTGGGACATATAACGCCGTTAACCCCGACAGGTTCACTTGCGCCCATTCGAGGACTGGGCGGACTTCCTGCATCATGGATCGGCTTTTGGTGCCGCCTTGCCTGTTGATATAGGCAACTGCCACCCTGTTGTCCATCCTCAACAGGACTTCTTTCCCTTTCAGGAGAGGACTGAAGGCTAGTAGCGCTTGGAAAGCTGCTTTCATCTCCAGGATGTTCGATACTACGTCCTGTGTCTCGAAAGACCAACGGCCTTGAACTGCGAGTTGCTGGTAGTGTGCTCCCCAGCCTTCCCTGCTGGCGTCTGAAGTAATCACCTCCTGGGGAGGGGTGACTATGTGTTTGTACCTTTTTAGGTTGTGCAACCGGGTCCACCACCATAGTGATTGTTTGACCTTGTTTTGGATGGTGATTCGTTGGGACATCGACACCCCGTTCCACTGTGTCAGAAATGACATTTGGAGAGGTCTTGTGTTCCACTGGGCCCATTGGACCATAGGAATGGTTGCTGATAGCGACCCCATGATGCTGAGACATTCTCTGGGAGTGTGTTGGATAAGAGTAATCTCTTTGCCCTCTGGATTATGATGGGAATTTTCTCTCGGGGAAGTTCTATGGTGTTGAGTTTGGTATCCAGTTCTGCCCCCAGGAAGACCATTCTCTGAGTGGGTTGGAGATTACTTTTCTTCCAATTTATCAGCCACCCAAATTTTTACAAGGTGGTTGTTAAAGTGTCTCGGTGGAGTAGAAGAGATTCTTGGTTGTCTGCCAGCAGTAGGATGTCGTCCAGATAGTGATGGACTCTTAATCCTTGCTCCCTTAGTAGAGCTATCACTGGTAGCAGGACCTTGGTAAATGTTCTGGGAGCGGTAGAGATCACGAACGGGAGACTTTGGAACTGAAAATGTGGGTGATTTACCGAAAAGTGGAGAAATTTTTGGAATGCTGCGTGAATGGGAACATGCAGGTAAGCGTCCTTTAAATCCACAGAGAGCATCCAATCGCCTACATTTATGGCATAGAGGATTGATTGTAGACTTTCCATCTTGAAAGTCTCCACCAGGATTGAGCGATTGAGACTTTTTAGGTCTAGGACGGGACGCAGATCCCCAGTCTTTTTCTTTACCAAGAACAGAGAGGAGTAGAAACCTTTTCCTCTTTGTGGAGGTGGGACTTCCACTATGGCCTGTTTCTGGATTAGATCCTGGACGTATTCTGCCAATATGAGTTTCTTTTCTCGGGATGTTGGAATTCTGGTTCTGATGAATTGGTCTCTGGGAGGTCGATTCTTGAACCTCCATTTGTGTCCGTCTTGGACAGTAGCCACTGTCCATGGGTCTCTTATTATCTCCGCCCAAACCTACTTGAAGTCCTTTAGTCTGGCTCCTACTACGGCTGGTTGGGCGGACGTATCTTCAAAAAGACTTCTGTTCCCCCGGAGTAGGGGTCTTAGACTTTTGGATTTTTAGGAAGGAAGATTGTGGATTCTTCCAATTTTTTCTGTACTCCCTGCCAGGCTTGTAGGACTTTGCTTCCCTGTATCTATCTGGGAGGTTCCGTCTGAATGTGGGTGCCCTTTGTTGTCTAGGCCTTCTGTCTGAAGGGATGAGTCCAGACTTCCCACCGGTGACTTTTGAAATGGCCGAGTCCAGTTTTTCTCCGAAGAGGTTTGTGCCGTCAAATGGGATTCTACACCAGTTGGATTTTGAGGAGGGGTCTGCTGACCATGGTTTTAGCCAGAGTGCCCTCCTGGCCATCACTGAGCTTAACATTGCTCTGGATGTTGACTTAATCATGTCTACCGAGGCTTCTGCGACAAAGTCGCCTGCAAGGCTGAGTTCCTGGAGCGCTGAGATTACTCGCTCTTGCTCTATTCCTTCTGCTACCAACTTCTCGGCGTTGGAGGACCAACTTGAGATAGCCCTTCCCACTGCTGCTAATGTTATTGCGGGTCTGCAGGCACCACCTGCGGATAGGTAGGCTCTCTTAAGATCCAAATCGATCTTTCTGTCCAATACATCTTTGAATGTAGTCGCATCTTCTATTGGAAGAGTTACGTGCCGGGCTAGGCGCATCAGGGAGGAGTCTACCACTGGTGGAGTTACTAGTGGATTGGCACTGGATTCCTTTAATGGGTATAGCTTGGCAAGTCTATTGCTGAGACTGGTCTTCTTCTCAGGTTTTTGCCATTCGTCTTTAATTAATTCCTGCAGTTCTTCTATAAATGGGAAGGTTTCTGGTTCTTTTTTGAGATTCGGAAAGTATTTCTTCGCTTTTTGCAGAGTTTCTTTTTCCTCTTCCCATTCTATGGCTTCCTTCACTGACTTTATGAAGGGTTCTATAAGTGCGAAGTCAAACTCAGTGGATACCTCCAAGTCCTCATTGTCAGATAGGGGGTCTGACTTTTTAGATGTGGAGGGAGTCGCAGGTGAAGTGCCTTGCACTGATCTGCTTGTTTCTGACTCTGCGATTTGCAGGGATGTAAATATAGCCGGTTCTCTGCTTGGCTCTCTCTCTCTAGTTGCTTCGTCCAAGCATGTGCGACAGGCCAGCTTGTCCGGAAGTGCTATGGCACCGCAAACCCAGCATGAACTCCCTGATGGACGGGAATGCTGAGGGGGAGGAGAGCGTCTACGTGAAGGAGACCTCCTGTAGGAGTGTCTGTGCCGTGAATAGGATTTTGAACGGCTCCTTCTGCGACTTGAGCGACTTCGTCTTGTGCGTGAGCGACTTCTACCGCGATCTGAGCGGCTTTGTCTATGGCTTGGGCTCCTTCTGGATGGCTCTTGTCGTCTTGAATCCGACGATCTGGCCGACCTGATAGGGCTGTCCAATTTAGACAGCATTAGTGACAGGCTCTCTTTTTCAATCTTCACTACTTACCAATCTTTCCCCCCCCTTACCTATTAGGCTGGTGATGGTCTACCGGGGCAGCGACCTCCATGAGGAGTGATATAGTATAACCTCTTGAGTTCCCTATAACAGATAGTGGTATGAGTGTGCAGGTAGTAGGAAAAGGTGAGACCCAGTAAGGAAATAGATTTTAAGAAGCTTACCTTAAGGAGGAGACAGTAGTGCAATCTATCCCACCGAAAAACGCTGTTGACAGGTGCAGTGTTCAAGAGAAATAGCAGCAGAAAGGATTTGGTTTTTAAAACTGCCGCCGCCGTCGCCCAGTGATGACGTCATGAGCGCGCATGCGCCGTAGCGTCGTGAGAGAGCCGGCGCCATCTTGGAAACTGGAATTACACAGGAATTACCATTGTGGATACCTTTCTCTGTCTGCACATGCGCGGAAGTAGCTGGACGCTCGGCGCTATGCCTGCTGTGGGACTACAGGTCGCTGAAAGCCCGTTTTTTAACAGGAGAGCTGAGGGCCGCTATAGAGACCTAGTTAAGGTCTGTGAGGAGCTGGCATACATCGGACTAGGATGCTTTGAGGAACTACAAGGCTCAGGTTAGTGAAAGGGTGCACAGAGGGACTGGAGGTCGCTGCCAAGAAAAAAACCTATTTAAGGTTTGTAATAGAAAGCTGGTACATACCCCTGAGACCATCAGAGTGGGGTTCCTTCCATATAGCTCATTTAGAGGCTGTACAGGATAGGACTTCCACCCAGGAGAGGCCGAACCTGGCTGGGGCGAAGCAGTAAGGGGGTTCTTCATCTTTGCTGTCCTTGTCAGGTCTTAGGTGAGGAAAAAAAAGAGAATACCTGGGCGGGGGCCCTCTCTGGGCTTAATAGTTAAACGGTCCTATCAGGTTGTGAGGGCGGAGCCACAACCCAAAGGTGTATGCTGCCATGATGCGACAGGAAAATCAGTTTTTCATTTGCTTCTTGGAAAATAACGCCTTTTCTTGTACAAACACAGACACCTAGTGATCCAAACTCCCCAAATATCACATTTTGAGATAAGAATACCAAATAAAATACATTTTATATAAAGAATAATAAATATATTTTTTCATACCAGAGTTTAGTGTCACTTTAGAAATAAAAACCCAAACTCCAGACTCAGCCTCTGCCCCCCCCCCCCGCCCCCCAGCATGTATTTTATGTATGTACATTTTTTTAACACTTGGCATTTCCAGATGTTTTTAGGCCAGTCACATAACCCAGGCGGGCATCCTCATTTCCCGTGACATGGCAGTTCCCCGTGCAGATAGTGGTGGTGACATGATGAATCAAGGCTGCTTTCTGTATCACTGTATGTGAGTGCAAGGCACCTTGGTGACATACCTCTTAGGGACAGGTTCACACAAGGTGTCCACAGTCTAATGGGTTGAATGATGTATATATTGGGAAAAAGTGAAACTATATCACACACTGCATTAGTGAGTTAGAATATATAAACATCAAATATCACCTAACTTCAAAACTAAGCGACACTGAACTATGTTTAAAAATGTTTTTTGCTGCTGTGATCTGACTTCCTGTTAGAGGGTAACTACTTTCAGTCGCCATAGTCGTGTAGGAACATAGCTACCCTCTCCTGCTTTCTCCTGATATGGACTATGGAATTTGTAGCGTACATAGAGCAGTGCATGTGACCGCAACTAATGTGCACTGCTTGCTCCAAACAAATGGAAGTGAGTGAAAAAGGAGAGGTTCAAGAGCTCACAGAGGATGTTACAAGGAGGCAGAAAAACCAGGCAAGAAAAAAAATTCTGCAAAATATATTACAGAACTATTAAGCCCTGTACACACGATCGAATTTCCGATGGAATCAAATCCGATGGATTTTTCCATCGGAATTCCGATGAAGCTGACTTCCATCAATCTTGCCTACACACCATCAGACAAAATTCCGACCGTCCCAAACGCCCTGACGTACAACACGTACAATGGCACTATAAATGGGAAGTTCAAATCCAGTGGCGCCACCCTTTGGGCTGCTTTTGCTGATTTCGTGTTACCGCGTGTTAGTAATAGTTTGGTGAGAGCCGATTCGCGCTTTTCAGTCTCCGTGCTTTTCAGTTTGTTACAGCATGACGAATGTGCTATCTCCATTAAGAACGCTAGTTTTACCAGAACGAGAGCTCCGGTCTCCTAATTCAGTCTAAGCATGCGTGGATTTTTTCTCCGATGGAGTTCCACACAGACGATCGGAATTTCCTATCGTTTTTTTTCCATCGGAAAAATTTAAAACATGTTCTATTTTTTTTCACCGCTGGAAATAAGTCCGATGGGGCATCGGACTGTTTTCATCGGTAAAACCAATCGTGTGTGCAGGGCTTTAGTGTATATGTATAATGTGTGGTTTATTTTGACGCCTAAGGACATTGTTTAGTGTTACTTTAAAATTATTGTGCAGCAGTTACAATATTTCATGCTTTCTTACAGTTGTGTTTTTTCTTTGGCGTTTTAGGTTGACAGAAAGTCTTCCCCTCGCAGCCCAACAAAGGTAAGACTTTTAAACAGTTAATTACGGTAGTAAACAAGATTTACAGACTTGTCTATTGTGGAAACTTTTTTTTATAAATTAATGGTTTTTGGTTTGAAGAGCTCTCCCTCACACCCTGGCCTTTTCTGGCATCTTTTAGGCAGCGACAGCCGGTCCAAAAGGCATCTCTATGCGCCGGGGCCTAATCTCCGTGTGGGGCGCCTGACGCATAGATTTGTACAAGGTTTTTTTTTTTAAGCTTATGATTGGTTTATGATTGGCTTCAAAAAGGTTGGGCTCACCCACTTGTGACATTAGCGAATCAACATTTTCTATTGTCTTCCTGCTTTTTCTCCCAGCCAATCAGGACAGGAAGCAGGTCTTAAGAGCGCATTGGCTGGGAGGAGAAGCGATCGAATTGGCAGAGAGGAGAAGCCGGGGAAGCCGCCCATGACCTGCATGGGGTAAGTGCGGGGCTGGCGGAGGGGTGGGGGTCACTTGTTTGCCGCCCCCCCCCAAAAAAAAAATTAAGCACCAGCCGCCAGTGCTTTTAGGTGTGTAGAAGGAGGCTCTGAACCCAGAGGCACCCTGCAAAAAATGGGTCTAAAAGCATTTAATGTACACACTTCTTGGGTGTGGCAGTGCGGCAGTGGAAATGTTATCTACAGTGTTGGGACCAGAGCTGCCCTAATGTTTTCTATGGCTTCTTGTGGCAAAATTTTCAGCAGCAAGCAGAAGACTGTCCATAAAAAGCAGTGGATGCAAAGGCCGATCATCAGATTGTGGTCAGCTGGTCTAGTTGGAAAAGTTTGCCCATTCTCAGACTAGAACAGGGATTGGAGATGGCTGTCAGCAATATCTGCTTGTTGAAACACACATGAAGGGCATATTAGAGTAGGAGATCTGAATAGATGGCTCGTCAATATATTGCTGCTTTTGTGTGACTAATAATAAAAATGTCCAGTGTTCACTTTCTATTGTATGGGTGTCACTCAAATAAATCTTTTTCCTTTGGGACTCAAATAATCTACAGCTCATGTGTGACTCACAGATGAGTGGGGTGAAGCTGCTTGACTACTAGTCTGTAATTGTTGCTTACACACTGGGTATTTCCTCTTGGCTGGAATCCGAGGATGGAGCTATGTTTATCTGGCATTGGCAGTTTAGTTGTCTCTGCATCAGTTAAGCATCCTCCAAACAAAAAACATAAAACAGTCTGAGGCACATCATGTCTAACCCAGTATTTCTCAACTCCAGTTCTCAAGGCGCCCCAACAGGTCATGTTTTCAGGATTTCCCTCAAATGAAACAGCTGTGGTAATTATTAAGGCAGTGAAACTGATCAAATCACCTGTGCAAAATAATGGAAAGCCTGAAAACATGACCTGTTGGGGGGCCTTGAGGACTGGAGTTGAGAAACACTGGTCTAACCTACCCTGCCCACCTGTGTTTGGGCAGTTGGCAAGCTTGGGAGACATCAACCCTCATGAGATTGACCTTGACCAGGTGCAATTAGGCTTTTTTCACAGGCAGATATATACCGCATATAATTCTAATTTACATTAAGGAATTGTACATATTAAAAGCTTTTTGTTATTTGTCTTGCCTTGTAATGATGGGCTCATATGTTTTGGCTGTAATTTGTTGTGTCACGGCTAATCAATTCCCCTATTAGGGATGGGCTGAACACCCCCCCCCCGGTTCGGTTCGCGCCAAAACACCTTGAACAGGCAAAAAGTTCTAGCGAACATGCGAATGCTATTAAAGTCTATGGGACACGAACATGAAAAATCAAAAGTCCTAATTTTAAAGGCTTATATGCAAGTAATTGCCATAAAAAGTGTACGGGGACCCAGGTATTGCCCCAATGATCGATCAACTTAGGTAAAACCAGCCTGCCGGATTTGCTTGCGATTATCGCAAACGGCTGCTATAGCCGCTAGCGATAATCACTGTCTTCTCCTGGCGGGGAAAGCTTCCCCGCCAGGAGAAGACAATGGCATGGCAGGAGGGATTCCTACATCAACACAGTCTGTGTTAATGTGGGAATCTAGGGAATTTCTTTCCTGCAACCTGTGGTTGTAAGAAATAAATTTGCTCTGTGTATGGCCAGCCTAAGAAAAGTTAATGGAAGTACTACAATAACCTGATTAATATCAATAAAGAGAAGGGGAGGACCTGGATACAAGGTAACAATGGTGGCTGGGGTCAGTGGAACAAATACAGGCATACCCCACTTTTAAGTACACAATGGGACCAGAGCATGAATGTAAAACGAAAATGTACTTAAAGTGAAACAATACCTTTTTTCACTTCTAGAATGTAGTGGGGGGTCAGGGGCTGTAGTGGGGGTGTCAGGAGCTGTAGTTGAGGTCTCAGGGGCTGTAGTGGGGGTGTCAAGGGCACACTGGAACAGGGCGGGCTATGCTCTCGGAGCTTCAGCTCCTTCTACTGCGGCTGCAAAATTTCTGTACAGTACTTGTGAGGCACTTTACATACACTCGGGGGTATGTCCTTACTCGCGAGTGTATGTAAAGTGAGTGTACTTAAAGCGGGGTATGCCTGTAGCCAAGTACCAGACTAAGAAGAGTCATATGGCGAGTCCCACAGATAGAGCAGAGGACTCCAGCATGCTTGAGATTGGATTTTTTTTTCATATTTAGGAATTTGCACTACACAGTATACTGCAAATACTTTTTTCTATATGCATAGATGATGAGCCAGATATTAAACAGGGCATTAGGGACATTCAATTTAGTAAAGAGGTAATAAATTTCAGACATTGGCTTTCATTTGGCTATTGCTAGAAAAAAATCCCAGTTAAAGTAAGTCAGCAGATTCTAGAGGAATGCTAGAACCTTCACTGTTGTATCAATTCCAAGACCTCAAACAATGGTTTCCTAAGGTAATCAGGAATGATGTATGAATGATGTATTCAATTAAATGTAGTTAAATGGCACAGTGTCAGCAATGCCTTAAATGAAGTGGTCAGCTATATATATATTTATATTTATGCTGTCATTCCTGTCACCTTATTGTGCAGCCATGTAATTCTAATACATTATTTTGTACATATTCTGCTAACCAGCTTTTCTAGTCTCTAAAAGACCATTACCGTATATACTTGAGTATAAGCCGACCCGAATATAAGCCGAGGCACCTAATTTTACCACAAAAAAATGGAAAAACATATTGACTCGAGTATAAGCCTAGGGTGTCCATTTGCATGCCTCACTGTGTCCATGCCTCACTGTGTCCATGCCTCACTGTGTCCATGCCTCACTGTGTCCATGCCTCACTGTGCCTCACTGTGTCCATGCCTCACTGTGCCTTACTGTGCCCATGCCTCACTGTGTCCATGACTCACTGTGCCCATGCCTCACTGTGTCCATGCCTCACTGTGTCCATGCCTCACTGTGTCCATGCCTCACTGTGCCTCACTGTGTCCATGCCTCACTGTGTCCATGCCTCACTGTGTCCATGCCTCACTGTGCCTCACTGTGTCCATGCCTCACTGTGCCTTACTGTGCCCATGCCTCACTGTGTCCATGACTCACTGTGCCCATGCCTCACTGTGTCCAATCTCCCTACCTGATCTCCTACGCTGTGTGACTAAACTGATGTTTAACATGGGAGTCTATAGAAGGGGTGCCCGGCTTTAAAAAATCAGTGCTCCTGGCCATAGGTCCCCCAGACAACAAATTTTGCACACCTGTAGAGGAAGAGTGGGGATACATGTGTGCCAAGTTCGGGATCAGGCACCCAAAGGTAAAGATGGACACAGACTCGAGTATAAGCTGAGGGGGGCATTTTCAGCACACAAAAATGTGCTGAAAAACTCGGCTTATACTCGAGTATATACGGTAATTCCCTTGCCCCACATACAGTATTATATTGAAAATTTGGAAGTTCTCTTATGCCGCGTACACACGGTCGGAATTTCTGTCGGAATTTCCAACGGTCTTAGATAGAGAGCAGGTTCTCTATTTTTCCGTCGGAAATTCCAACTGAGGTTTTCCCTTTTGGAAAGTACAACCATGTGTACAGGTGTGTAAAGGTATGTAACTGGGATGCAGAGCCCACATAACATCTGTGCCTTCCCACAATTATACTGTACGCACTTATTGACTGAAAATTAACTGCAGTAAAAATCAAAAATGAACTATTCTTGAAAGGTAATGGTTGCAAATGAGTATGATCAGGAATGGCCTATGAAACAGAGCATTGAATATTGGGAACTTGGATGTCTATCCACCCTGAAGACCCTCGCCACCCAAGTTTCTGCATCTTTCAGAGCTGTGTTTTCGGAAGGGGGTCACCATTTACAAATGAGATACCCTCAGCTTTTAGGTTTTCAGTTTACAGTAAAACCTCTCTACTTCTTTGTACCCATCTGAACAGTTAGTTGCCTATTATCATCGCAGTGTTAACAAATGAGTTTGTAACGAAGCTGATGTTTGGGCAGACCAGGTTTGCAAACAAGTGTATCTTTTTTTTTTCAAGCTTTTTTTTATTTTTTTATCCGGTAATCCTGCCAGTAACAGACTTTCTATCTCTGTGTGGCTATGTTCACTCCTACACTCTTTTTATGGAGGGAGCCATGGTTGCCTGTCCGACAGGACTAAAAATATGTCTGAACTTAGCGTATGAAATTCAAAATACTAAGGCAGCCCATGCAGCGCCACCTGGTGCAAGCTAAAAGGAAGTTTGTTTGTAAAGTATAAGGTAAATGACTGCTAATAAAAAATTGAACGGGCAGTAGAAAAGTAAAAAAAAATCATCAACAAAATTACTTTGGTAATGAACAGTATATAACGGCATAAATATACATGACCTTTCATAAATAAACACATATTGGATCCAAACCCATTTTACAGATATCCACCTGTGTGCCTACATCCCTAATTTAATTATTTACCATTATTTGATCATTTACCTTATACTTTACAAACAAACTTCTTTTTAGCTTGCACCAGGTGGCGCTGCATGGGCGCCACCTGGTGACACTTCAATAAGTTCTATAAACTCAACATTGTTGCAATACGTTTATTCTGCACACACCACTGCAACACAGTGGTGTAAACTGAACTTTTAGGGAACAAGGCTTTTTGCCTTGTCTTGGGCTGGGACAGCACAGGACAGTTCCAATGCACCAAGTGTGAATGAGCCCTAAAGCAGAAAACATTTAAAGGGAAAGGATCACAAATTAATTTAAAAATAAAAGTAGCATAGGTGTTAACAGTTGAAGATTTAGCTATCATTTATCATTGTGGACAGATGTTCGTCCTGTACACACAAGCAGGGCACACATAAAATGTACCCAGCGCTGCAATTCAAAGAACATAGGTTGTAGATGTAAACCCAGCCACTACATTCTCATATAAGCGCTACATGATAATATCACCGGGAAAGATTATTTTTATTGTAATAGCTAGCTTTTATGAAAATTGCTGGTGATAATGATGTAAATGTTCTGATTTGGGCACTTTGTGTTATGGGATGACAATGCTCTGCCCCTTTCTCCCACAATCTCCTACCTCTAAAGCACCCATTATTATTTTTTTTGCACATTGCAATGCTGTTTCCATATAAAAAAGGGCTCTTTTACTAAAATAAAATTGCAGCCAGTAATAATTAGGAGATATGCTTTGTAAAAAAACACATTACAATATATGCCCTGAGAAATAAACAAATGCAGCCATTTATAAATGTAGGGTATGTGCACAGGGACAGGCTGTAAAGAAGCTGCAGGACATCAGCAAAATTGAGCAATGAAAACGTCTCCCCCAAGATACATAGCATTTTACTACCTACAGGACATTTAGTATGGGGTTACATCATAGTGTCTACAAGCCAGTGGTGGCTGGTGCTCAAATTTTTTTCGGGGGGGGGGGGGGCGCAAAATTCTGAAAAATACTGAAAAAAAACATCAAATGCTGCCACTGTGTCCATTGGTCTTATAATAAGGACTTGTGCATAGCTCCCAACTGTCCCTGATTTCGAGGGACTGTCCCTGATTTAGAACAAAGTCCCTCTTTCCTCCTCATTTGTCCCTCATTTGGTCTGATCTATACATTTGTAAATAAAATGCACTATTTATCTTTCAAAAAGTGTTTCCCAGTGCTAAATCTTTCATCCAATTTCTAAATTGCTGCCTTTGTAAATCTCAAAGGCCAGTATAAAGGAATAGTAGTGGTAAAAAAAAAAAAAAAGCACTTGTGGGTTTAACTATTCTTTTTTTTGTTTAACCACTCATGCCCCGGAAGGTTTACCCCCCTTCATGACCAGGTCATTTTTTGCGATACAGCAATGCTGTACACGAAACTGATGTCCTTTTTTTCCCACAAATCTAGCTTTAATTTGGTGGTATTTGATCACCCCTGTGGTTTTAATTTTTTGCGCTATAAACAAAAAGATTGACAATTTTGAAAACAAAACAATATTTTTTACTTTATGCTATAAAACACACCCAAAAAAACAAATGTAAAAAATCTAATCATCAGTTTAGGCCAGTGGTCTCCAAACTGCGGCCTGGGGGCCAGATGTGGCCCTTTGCTTACTTTTATTAGGCCCTTGGGGCACTATATCATCCACTGATACCAACAATGAGGCACAATTCCTCCAACTGACATCAATGATGGGGCATAACTCCTCCCACCAACACAGGAGCACAATCTCACCCAATGACACCAACGATGGGGCACAATTCCTCCCAATGACACCTCGATGGAGCACAATTCTTCCCACTGACGTTAAAGATGACGCATTGTTTATTCCCACTGACGTTGAGACCTTTTCTACTCAAAATGGCCACAGTCCGGCCCCCCCAAAATCCGAGGGACAGTAAACTGGCCCCCTGTTTAGAAAGTTTGGAGACCCCTGGTTTAGGCCAATACGTATTCTGCTACATATTGTTGGTAAAAAATCCCAATAAGCGTATATTGATTAGTTTGCGCAAAAGTTATAGCGTCTACAAACTAGGGGATATTTTTATAACATTTTTATTTATTTATTTTTACTAGTAATTGCGGCGATCAGCGATTTTTAGCGGGGCTGCAACATTGCAGTGGACAAATCGGACACCTAACTGCCACTTTTGCCACTTTTTCTGGACCAGTGACACCAATACAGTGATCAGTACTAAATATGCAATGTAACTGTACTAATGACACTGGCAAAGAAAGGGTTAACATCAGGAGCGATCAAAGGGTTATGTGTGCTCCTAGGCCTAGGGAGTGCATTATAACTGTGGGGGAAATGCTGTAACTGGAGGAACACAGAGATCCCTGTTTCTGCTTAACAGAAACACAAGATCTCCATCTTCCTTCCTCACAGACAGCTGTTCTGTCTCTCCTGTGGATGATCGCGGGTGGTTAATTTTCCTTTAGGGCCGGTTCCTACTAGTGCGATGTCCGAGATCGCACCAGTAGGTGCAAATGCAAATCACATGCGATCTCTGTGCCAATGAGATTTCAGTCATACAGATAGTATGGCTAAATTTGCATCGCATTCGGACCAAACTCACTCAGGACCCTTTTTTTTGTCCGCAGCAGAATCAGATCGCATGGCTGTTCACACCCATGCGGTCCGATTCATGTCAGAGTTTGCTGATCTGCAAACTGATTTGGGGGTGTCATTAACTTTTAACTGACACTCCCAGCAGTTCGCATAGGGCAGTGTGAACTGCCGCCGGGGGACATGCAATGCGGGAACCCACAGTGGATTCGCAGGGTTCCCGCATTGCAGCAGTGTGAACCGGCACTTAAGGGGGAGTGGCAAGGGGCGTGTCCTATGCCTACATACTTTTGCTAATAGGTGTCCTTCGTTTTCCATCGCAAAAAGTTGGGAGGTATGACTTGTGTCTGTTTCGCACTTTCTGTTAGTATAAATAAATAAAAATAGACACATATGTTCAAGCTTTTATGAAAATGTGGTTCATCCATTTCTATAAGCTGCTCTTCAGTAAAACTCCTAAGTGGGATATGAGCTGGGATAAAAGCAAGCTTGCTTGATCATCCCTTTGAACCATGTAATTGTACGTAATACCAGAGCTTTCCTGTGATTTTGATTTGAATAATTCATGCATCATAATAAAACTGAGTGCTTTTGGTTTCCTGGCCACCTTCCATTGATTTTCTTCTCTGTGAAATGCACATAGGTAAAGCTGAGAAATGTTTATGTTAACTGAAATAGAAGAATACATGACATGATATAATGTGTAGATCTGTTAGAATTCTCCTTAAAGAGGAACTGCAGTCTGCTCATGTAATTTGTATTAAAAATATATTTGCCATTCTGAAGCTTCCCTCCAACCACTTTACATATTATTTTATATATACTGTGATTCTGTACTTGCCAAATATGCTGCAGAAATCTCCCTCCACTGAGTCTGGCTGCAGCCATTTTAACTGTGGGCAGCTGAAGCTGCTGCCTGTTCCCTTCCTAGATTTACACAGACACACACCTCCAGCTCTGCAGCTTTCATTGGCCCTCTTATGACTCATCCCCCCTCCCTTCTTGGCAAACTCACCAGAGTGAGAGAGAGAGAGCTGTACGTGATATCATAACCTAGACTTTTTACCAGACAAGAAACAGGAAGTGGGCTGTATAAGGTATTTACTGGCAGAAAAAAAAAATGTTTTACTATCCAAAGTTAAAACAATAAGGGCAAAAGACTTATTAGATGGAAAGTCGAAAAAAATTACCGAAGGTCGGCTTTAAGGAATAGAAATGACCAAGGAAATCTACCATTAGAGGCTCCATTCAACTTTAAAAAGGAAGTAAACCCTGATGGGTTTTACTTCCTATTTTTTCCCCTGTAAAGTAAAAGCATAATGGGCTACTATGCATCGCATACTAGCCCATTATGTTGCACTTACCTGCAAACGAAGCCCGCGACGTCCCCGCTGGTGGCCGCATCCATCTTCACCCCTCTTCATTCCGGGGTCGTGGACTTCGGCTCTGTGACTGACCGGAGTCGCGTGACGTCACTCCCACGCATGCATGTGGGAGCCACCGGTCACGGCACGGGCCCTTTAGAAATGGCACGATCAGGCCCTTTCTTCAGTGCGCATGCGCAGATGACGTCGGCTCAAGTGTATATGGTAAATATCAACAGTACCTACAGGTAAGCCTATAGACTGACCTGTAGGTAAAAGTGGTGTAACTAGGTTTACAACCACTTTAAGTATGACACACTGACACTTACCATATGCAAAGTATTCATAATGTTGCATGCCCCAAAATGCCCTAAATTGAATGTGAAGGAGTCCTTATTGCATTAGACATTGATGTGAGCCCAACAAATATGTGTGCTGATTGCAGGAGAGTGCACAGAGATGACCGCAATGAACTGCTGTTCTGTCACTATCCAAACATAGTACTCAGCAAGCTGTATTTTTTATGCTTTCTGTTAAAAAGTGTGAAAATAATTTAAATATGCAAAGTGATAAAAGTTATTATGTTTGCTGACACATACCTAACCCTGCAAAATGCGGTCTGGTCACCAAGGTTTCAGTTATCTGATCACAAGCATCAAATGGAGAGAAATATACGCACTCCTCTTGTAGAGATTATAAGGCTCCATTCACACTTGTGCGACTTGTCTTGCAACTTTAGCCTCCGGAGTCGCATGACAAGTTGTTTCCCATGTTTTCCAATAAGAACCATTCATATACGTGCGACTTAAAGTTGCTGCAACTTCAAAGTAGTTCATGCACTGCTTTGGTCAGACTGCCATGCAATTTGCCATAGACTTCAATGTTAACCCTCAAAAGTTGCATGAAAGTCGTACCTGAATGTTATACAGTGCAAAAGTTGTCCATTATCACTGGTCAAAGCCAAAGTGGTATCCAAGTTGCACCCATCCAAAGTTGCACTCAGTGGCCAAGCTGGCACACATTTGCACAGGCTTGCGTAGGGTTTAGATCTACCTTCAGATCAAAAAATCTGTAGAATGTTGATCTAATGTTTAACCATATTTCCAAAGTAAACTTCCCCATCAACTACAAGGCACTCCGTTGGGATTCCCTTTACGATTTGTGATATTTAGACAAAAAAAAAAAGTGTCAGGCCACTGACACCACCACTATAGAATAGCATATAATGAAATGCCTGGCATTTTAGTATTGACGCTGAATATATAGCACCACCATATTCTATCAGGTTGTACAGTATTCTGTACATTTAAAGGCACAACAAATAACACTAAACAAAAGATACAAGGTCCTTGCTTATCAGAGTACACAATATAAATAAAAAAAAAACAAGGTCATGCAACACTGTACACAAAATAAATGTATATCATTTTTTTTTTAAACGACTAGAGCTTTATTTTGGTGGTATTTTATCACCACTGTTTTATTTTATATTTTTTATAATATAAATAAAAAAAGACCAAAAATGTTTAAAAAAAACATATTTTCTACGTTCTGTTCTAAAAAAATATCCAATAAAAAAAATTGGATTTATTCATAAATTTAGGCCAAAATGTATTCTGCTACATGTCTTGGTTAAAAAAAAAAAACTATTCCCCCAATGGCCCCTTTTTAGAAAGTAGTTTTTTGAAGTTGTAATTTTTTGTAAAAATTTTGGGGAAGACAAAATTAAAGAAAAAATTCCTTTAGTTTAATAATATTTTTTTTCACATACTGTCATCAGTGTAGTACAGCATTATCATATATGACTGATGTGACAGTGATCAGGAATACTTACTGGTGACACTCAGTATGTAAAAAAATAATATGTATATATATATATATATATATATATATATATATATATATGTATGTGTGTGTGTATGTGTGTATATATATATATATATATATATATATATACATATTATTATTATTTTTATTCAATTTTTACAAACTTTACCTTTCTTTTTTTTACATCCTGTCTTCACTTCACCTCTCATCCACATCACCATAGTTCCACTGTACTTCTTTATTCTTTTTTTTTTTTTACACTGTTATTACTTATACAGTGATGATCACTGTATAAGCCATGCCCATGCTCTCTCCTCACAGGAGTTTGACTGACGGCAGAAGTAGCCTATGGCTCCCGCTGCTCTCAGTGTCTCTTGTGAAAGCAGGAAGTGAGAGGAGCGGACAGTGTTGGATAGGTGACTCGGTCAGGTAAGTGTTTAAGGATGGGGGTAAGTAGATTAGGTAGTGGGGATTTTTTATTTTTTTTTGCAGTTAATGCAATGAGGTAAAAAAAAAAAAAACAGTTTGAGTTTAGAACCATCTTAAACTTGATTTCTTTTTGTTGTTGTTTTTTTTTTTGTTTTTTTTTTTTATGCCAGACTGTTCTTGTATTCAATCTTTGGTGTAAAGTATTTTCTGTTTGGTGAAAAAATACATTGAAGTATTTCAAAAGACTTCACACTTCTTTCCCTTCTAACTGGCACAGTAAAAACTAGGACATGCAGTACACAGTCCAATTCCCTATGCGTTTACAAGGTCAGCAAAGCCTGAACTTTTCCCCTTGCATATTTCGCATGGCTGGAACTGTGAATTACATGATACCTTCTAAACACATCACAGGGAATGTCTTTTAATTACCACTTTCCTTCTAGAGTTAAATGTGTCTTTCTTTTTTTAACCCTAATAGCAGGAAATGACACTGTCTCGGATTGTGGTCTTTCCTGTGTCAGATTTTTAGCAGGGAACAAGTGCAGGTTGTTGTTTGAAATAATAATGGCATGTACCAAGTTCTTCAGAAATGTATGCAGGCCAAGAATGAGCTTATGGGCGCTTTTAGGCTTCATACACAGAAATGTTTTCAGAGGTGCCTCTCTACTTTTTCATGTTTTCTAACAAGAGACCATAAATGGGGGTTAAAGTTGTAGGGCAGAGAAGGGGGGCCTGTAGAACAATAGTTTTCTATACTGTACATTCATGAATATCCTGACCCCACTGCTGTTGGGGTGAAAATGCGACAAGAGAGGTAGACGGGAAGTATTTAATCACTTGCTTTTGTGTGCACCATTTCTTGCTCATCAAGACAGCACTGGAGAAAACTGTTGATCTTCAAGCTAACATATTCTGTATGATACCATTTGACCTTTCTGTCTCAGATATTACCAAATATATGGTGGCGAAAAGGAAAATCTTAAAAAAAAAAATTGAGTACCCAAGCCTTGAATCCATCCTTCTATCTTCTGATAAATGGAAGTGAAATAAAATTGTGCCTGTTATCATTGCCTAATGTGTAATGCCGCGTACACACGATCGGATTTTCTGTCGGAAAAACCTTGGATGGTTTTTCTGACGGAATTCCGCTCAAGCTTGGCTTGCATACACACGGTCACACAAAAGTTCCCTGAACGTTCGACCGTCAAGAACGCGGTGACGTACAACACTACGACTAACCGAGAAAATTAAGTTCAATGCTTCCAAACATGCGTCTAATTGTTTCCGAGCATGCTTGTTTTTTTTGCGCGTCGGAATTGCATACAGACGAACGGAAAAATAGAGAACCTGCTCTTAATCTTTTGCTGGCTGAAATTCCGACGGCAAAAGTCCGATGGAGCATACACACGGTCGGAATTTCCGACCAAAAGCTCTCATCTGACTTTTGCTGGCGGAATTTCCGACCGTGTGTACGGAATTAATGATCATTTTCTACCATTTTTCTATTCATAAGAGTTTTGTGACCTGCAATGCTGGTAGACCAGCCCAAAACTTGCCTGGCCAAAGACTCAACATGTCCTCTAGGATTCCAAGGAATCAGAATGTATCCTAGGATGTTCATGGGTTTTTTCAGGCCTCCACTCCGCTAGATGTGCCTGGACATTATCTATCTGGAGCATCCATATACAAAGCCCAATCTTCCTTAGGCCCCTTTTACACAGGTTGTCTGATTAGGTCTGCCTGTCAGTTTTTCTGACGGACCTGATCGGACCCTCCATTCACCTCTATGGAGCGGCGGATGTCAGCGGTGACATGTCCGCTGACACCCGTTGCTATCCGACCCTCTCCGCCAGAACCAGACAGATGGAGGTCCTATTTTCCATCCATCTGGCGGATCGGATGAAAACGGACAAGCGTTCTGTTTTCATCCGATGATCTCCCCATAGAGGAGAGCGGGGCTCTCTCCATCTCTGCTCTGCTCAGTAAGCAGGGACAAACGTGTCATCTGCCTGCTCAGCGGTGATTAGCGGAGTGATCCCCCACTGAGCAAGCGGATCCCACAGAACAATGACACCTGTGTGAAAGGGGCAGTAATATTATATATTTAAAAAAAAATAAACATATAATACGTACCTGCTCTGTGCAGTGTTTTTTCACAGAGCAGCCCCGATACTCCTCTTCTTAGGTAGCCCCTTCCTCCTGCCAAGTGCCTCCAGAGCAGACAGCTTGCAATAGGGGCACCCAAGCAGGCTCGCTCCCGTGCCGCGGCTCTGTGTGTCAATTTACACACAGAGCCACAGCTCGGCCCCTGCATGAAGGCCCCTGCATGAAGCGAAAAAACCTTTAGCCTTTAGAACCACTTCAAATGGTCACTTTGAAAAATCCTTTGGCAAACATTAACAGTTGGCTCATTAACACCTGGCTCACTATTTAGCAGCTCCGCTATACTGCTCATTGGTCCCACAGACCATATCCTGAGCTCTCCTGGTTGTCTATGTTCTCCTGGATCCCTCAGCCTACAGTTGCAGCTTCCAGTTGCACAGGCCCACTCTGGCCTCGTAATATGGGATCTTCTGGCACTCCGGGCTCTCTCACTCCACTGAGGCTCACAGACTTCCTCAGTCCCCTGGACTCACCAAGTCCCCTAGCTTTCTCAGTCTCCCTGACTCAGCTTAGCTGTCCCAACTCTCCCAGTCCTGTGGGAAAGGAACCTCTCCAACATTAAATGCTGCCTCCTGAGTAGATCACTCCATCACTCTCCAAATAGGAGCACACAACTCTCCCCTGATAGAACACACCTCCATCTTAGCTGGACCACTGAGCTATGGCCAGACCTAGCTTATGAGTATGTACACATGCACCCCCACACCACCTGCAGGTCTCCAGTAAAACCTGGACACAGGATTGAAGATTTTGTCCCACCCAAGACATTTTAAAGCCTTCAAGCTCCAGACCCTGATTTGGGATTACAAAACCCAGAGAAAAATGAATACTCAGTTTTCTCCGCTCAGTCACAATTCTGGAGCCCCACACTCTGCATTAGTACGAACCCTGTGTCGATTTTTCCCTATCCTCAAATGGTGGCAGGGCCTAGCACTGTCACGCCTTATAATATATGTAAATGAACTAAAGGGTACACTTTTTCCACTCTCAATAAAACTTATGTTTCACTTTAACTAGTGTTTTTTTTTAGGTAATGGAATTGACTTGGATCTGTAAACTTTAAGTGAATATTAGATCACTATCTTTAATCTTTAAAGTGGAGTTCCACCCCAAAATGGAACTTCTACTTTTTGGAATCCTCCACCCCTTCTGTCACATTTGGCACCTTTGAGGGGGGAGGAGGGAGCAGATACCTGTGTAATAGGTATTTGCTCCCACTTCCTGGCATATATCACCGCGGTGACCTATGCCACATCCGGCGCCTACTCTGTCCCCCCCCGCTGTCTTCTGGGAGACACACAGGTCCCAGAAGACAGCAGGGACCAGTGAGGACACGCAGCGCGACTCGCGCATGCGCAGTAGGGAACCAGGAAGTGAAGCCGCAAGGCTTCACTTCCTGATTCCCTTACCGAAGATGGCGGCGCCTCCACCCGAGAGCTGAGGGACAAATCGGCTTCAGGACCCGACATCGTGGGTGCCCTAGACAGGTAAGTGTTCATATATTAAAAGTCAGCAGCTGCAGTATTTGTAGCTGCTGACTTTAATTTTAATTTTTTTTTTCGGCGGCACACCTCTTTAAGTGAGTTTAGCTAACACTAAGGGAACTTCAGGTCACTTTTATGAGTTTACATTGAACAAGCATGAACTGTCTGCATCAAATGGCAGTATCATGGGCCACTGAAGAATGACCTAGCTTACTTGTGCAATATATGCCATGGAAAGATTTGTCACATGGACTGTACTGATGTGGCAATGTACTTCATAGCTGTCTTTCTAATTAGAATTAACTACAAGACAACTGCAGTACAATGTTGACGTTTTGGAAGAAACTTTTTAGCTGGCATGGGAAAAGTAAGCAAAGATCCTAAATGCTAAGAATATTAGCAGTAGGAGAGAGGAACAAGAACAAGTAAAGTGAACCTGTGGATTTTTCTTATTCATTAGTGTCTGAATAATTAAATAGCAGTTTTTTACATTTTACAGCTACACCGTTTTTATGGTGGCAGTAAAAGTATCAGGTTGGATTATGTGATCATACAGTATTGTAATTAGGTTATTGGCCACGTAGGTTCTGATATTTTATCATCTTTATCAGTATTTCCAACATACTAGGCAGATCTGTGAGCAATTTCCCAAATCTTTTTTGTATCTCAAGAGATTGCCTAGGCAAGTAGAAAGTGGGTATTTTAGGTTGGGTATCGATATAGGTGCAGACAATGTCAGCCAAAAGAAGAGGCTGGAGACCCAGATAATGCACAGCTGATAAATTCATAAAGCTAAAGTCCAGGAAAATTGGTTAATACACCACTGAAATATGTATTTACCTGCCAAAATGTTTGTATTTCTGACCATACCTTTTGCAGTTAAGCAACAGAGATAAGTCATTACCTACCTCCAGCCTGCCGGTGTTCTGCCGAGAAATGTCCCCCCGGCGGATTCTGCCCCCACCTGTACTGCGCAGGTGCGACACTTGCACAGTACGAACGTGAATGAGCTTCCGAAAATAGCTGAACATGTAGAGCTGAGAGTCAGCTCTAGAGGGCGCCTGCGTGGACCTAGCTGTAAGTGGCCAGTCGGCCTCACGTCCTCGCTTCGCTCGCTCGGCCTCCTAGCTTTTTTTTTTAACATCCTCCATGTCCACGGGGATGGTAAAGAAAGAGCCTGGATGCCAGAAGCGTAGCACAATTTGGTGTCCGCAGGCGCCATCTAGAGCTGACTCTCAGCTGTACATGTTCGGCTATTTTCGGAGGCAAGCACCGCGCCTGCGCAGTACAGAGCAGGCAGAATCCGCTGGGGGGCAATTCTTGGCAGGACACCGGCCTGCGAGAGGAAAGTGAAGTAGCATCAGTGGACTGATGAGGTCTTCACTTTGCTTTGTTCACCTGTCAGCATCTTTGGTGTTGGCACGTGTGCATTAGGGAAACCTGATTGGTCACAAGTGCTGCTTCTAACGCTGCATTAGAAAACGTTGTTTGCACAGTAATCTTTACCCCCAAGATAATTTAGCAACAGAGCTATCTGCATGTACTTCCCTTCCACTGATAAGTTAACAGTTTCGTGTTCAGGATTACAGGTCAACCTTAGGGAATACGTTAGATTTATGATTTGGAAGAAAATCTAGGGTTACATTTAGGAATAGGTTAAAGCCTGGTACACGCTATCAGCTCAGGTCGGAGCCAATGTACTAACAATACGACGTTAGTACAGCGATCTCCCATGCTGAGCTATTGTGTTCTGACAGGGGGACCGCTAGAACACTCCGGTCAGCGCTCTCAGCCATTAGCTGAGAGCACTCACTGGGAGCCAGTAGACTACTGGCTTTCCAACATGCCGAAAGGTCAGCTTTTGTGGGACCGCCTGCCATACACACGGACCGAATGGTTTTTATTGAACCGGCTGATGCCGCTCAATGTCTATGTGTGGCTATATGCAGCAGCTGCGGTCCTGGGAACGTTTTTGGGAAGTCTCTGGACAATGTATGTCCCCCTTTTGGCCATGTGTATGAGCCCTTATGATGTGAACAGACTCCTAAATATGAAATGCTTCACAATAGTAAATATGCAAACAGTTTAATGTCTATAGTCTGGGTACAGGTACACTTTTAAAGTCTTGAGTTTAGCATGACAGCCAGGCAGGTGGTGGCTTCAGAAGGAAAGGTTGGACATGGTAGTCTCTGAAAGTTCAATCAGAACAAGTTTCCTTTCTGCCTCTACTGGTATCTCCTAGTTGTACAGGAGTTGCTCTTCACATAGTATTCAGTACTACTTCTAGTGCAGTTCATAAGCCCATTGCAACTTAAAGTGGTTGTAAACCCTTACATACACCCAGTGAAGTGACTGGCCTCAGGTGATACACAAAGATAAAATAAATCCTCCTACATAAGTTGTACCTGTTTATCAGCAGTCTTCTCTTCTCTACACCTGTTCAAAGTGCAGCATTTATAAAACGTCTGAGCTGTGAGAAAACAGGGGGGATGAAAACTGAAATTACACTGTGCAGGGCTCAGCAAGGAGAGCTCTGACAGCTGATTGGAAGGAAGGGACAAACCCCCCTTCACACAGCACACAGGAACGGAGCTGAAGCTTTCAATCAGCTGGAGATCCCTCCCCTGTCACCTTTTTTCTTTTGGTGTCAGGGAAACCTGTTGAAAGTGATGAATGCTGATAGCAGAGGAATGAAGCAGCAGACAGAAATGACACTTAGTGCTCTTAATGAAGACAAGTGCACACAAGAGAGGGATGTGCTTTACAACCAATTTAAATCTGATCTCCAGGAAACCTACATTAAAGTATAAAAGTCCCCATGCTCATAATATGTGTTTTTTTTGTTTTTGTTTTGTTTTTTGGTACCTAGCTTTATTGTTTAGCTATTCAATTTTTCAATGCTTGTCACATTATCACAGGCTTTCCAAAAACGTATCCCCAGACTGTGGGCAGAATCTGCAGGGCTTCCTATCCGTCTTCTACACACATAGAAAAGAACTTCAGATGCTCATATCAAGTTATAACTTACACAGGAAAGGTGCACATGAGAGGGGGAAGTACACTGACTAATACAAAAATTCCCCAGAACACCGTCCAGCTATCCAACACCAAATACCAGATTAAACGGTACAAAAAAAGAAATTAACAACCAAGGTTTTTGTTGCGTTGTTGCACATTTGCAAATGCATGTATAGCCAGCCTAAATACACTATATAGACACCTTTTGTTGGCTCATTCACACCATGTGCATTGACAACACAAGACAAGGTGAAAATCCTTGTTCTTTCTCAGGTAATTTCGTACCATGGTACGTGTGTGTACTAACGGTGTGTGTTGCAAAAAAGTACGACATGCAGTACTTTTTTTTCCAGTGTGGTGCAACACCCTATCGCCAGTGGTGTATTTAGGTTTTGTGCTGCCCTAGGCCTGACTAAAATCGTGCACCCCTAATTTAAATATGACCCACCCCTTTCTGTCAAGGCCACACCCCTTTCTGTTTAAGACCCGCCCTGAAATTTTCCAGTGGGGACGCTAGTTCTGAGGGCCTGGGGGGGGGGGAATGGATTCCCTTAATTTGCATAGATTTCCTCTCACTTCCTGTTTGACTATGGGGCAGGAAGTGAAGGGAAATCTCTGCAATGGGAAAGGGATGGTAAAAAATAAACTGATAGGGGCTCTAACCCTCCCTTACTCTATCCAAAATGGAAAAAAAAGTGTTGCGTATAGTTCTGTTTTTAAGCACAAATTTCTGATAATTTTATGGAGAGGACTAAGAAGATATAACCATGCCAATGGTGCAGCAGAAAATATATAGCACAGCGAGGAAGGTTTGTGATCCAGGATGATAGGACAGTCAAAATTATAAGCAGCGCCCCCCCCCCCCACACACAGTTGCGGAATGCTGGCCGCCTGCATACTAGAAGCAGTGCGGCCGCTTTATGGGGGCGCTAGACTAATTTGCTTCTCAGCCCAGTCCGCCCCATATGACTGGCGCTACACTAACAGTGTACCGCAAGCCGGCGGGGACTCTTTCGGTGCTGCCCCCCTGCAAAGTGCTGCCCTAGGCCTGGGCCTTGTTGGCCTAGGCCAGGATACAGCATTGCCTATCGCACAACATTGTAGCCAGTAGAACTTACAGTGGGCCAGCCCGATCCCTGTGTGCTAGATTGCTCCTGTTATTGCAATAAAGATGACCGAAAACTAGCACACAGGAGAAGATGCCAGCGAAGGATTGTTTGAAAGGTGGTTATTGATCCCTTCAGTTCTGCTTTAATAAAATGCCACTAATGCAAAACTAACAAAAACAAGAAAAAAAAAATGAAACCGCACCCGAATCAGCACATCAGCACTATTTCTACCAGCGCATACTAGTGGTAGTGTGTTCAGCATGGCTGCTGGTGTGAAGGAGTCCTTAAAAAAGGTGAGTCTACCTCTCAATTCGTTGCTATATTCCTTTAAACAGAGTATGTATAGTAAGGGATCACACACAGAGATTTCTTGATGCATCATTGTGGCCCTATATGTATTTGCAAATGTATGCAACCGAAACCTGTTAACCTTAAAGGGGTTGTAAAGGTTTGTGTTTTTTCATTTTAATGCATCCTATGCATTAAGGTGAAAAAACACCTGGCAATGACGGCCCCCCCAGCCCCCCGTTTACTTACCTGAGCCTGTTCACCTCCTGTGCCCGTCCCCCAGCGTCCTCTTCTCCATGGAGTCTGGCCGTTGATTGAATAGATTGGATAGATTGATAGCAGTGCAGCCATTGGCTTGCGCTGCTGTCAATCACATCCAATAATGCGGCCGCCGGGGGGCGGGACTGAGTCATACACTCTGTGTCTATGGACGCAGCGTGTATGACAGGGAGCGCACCCACAAGCTAACCTCCTCGAGATAGAGCTTCCAAGAGGAGGTTCACTATTGCGGAGAGGATTGGGGCTGCTCTGTGCAAAACGAACTGCACAGTGGAGGTAAGTATAACATGTTTGTTATTTAAAAAAAAAAAAAAAAAACGAACCCATACAACCCCTTTAAGTGTTGAAACTGTTTGTATACCGTATATACTCGAGTACTACTCGGACAAGAGGACGTCCGTGATTGGCGGAACACTGAACACAGTGTCTGCTGGGAAACTGAGGATGAGAGAACGTTCGTGATAGGCGGAACTGTGTCTGCCTAGAAACGCCTATCATGGAAGGGACCAGGAAGAGACTGCGAGTTTTAAACAATGAATGGACGCCCGCAGTCTCTCAATTTCAGGTACACTGACAACGCCACAGTGAGGATTGGCACAGTGACGATGGGCACAGTGAGGATTGGCACAGTAAGGATGGGCACATTAAGGTGGCAATGGGCAGAGTGAGGTTGGGCACAGTGACAATTGGCTTAGTGAGGTTGCAATGGGCACAGTGAGGCGTGTAAATGGGCATTGTTGACCCTCTTCCACTTACAGTAGCTGCTGCATTCTCACCCTCGGCTTATACTCGAGTCAGTACGTTTTCCCATTTTTTTGTGGTAAAATTAGGTACCTCAGCTTATACTCGGGTCGGCTTATACTCGAGTATATACGGTACATTGTATTAGGAGGGATATTTTATCTTGATGGTTGATGCGTTTTTGAGGTTAGTCTATGCCAGACAGGAACTATATTCAAGGGCTCAGCAACCCACTTTTATTTAAACAAAAATAAAGTCTTTACAAGGTTTCCCACGCAGGGGCTTCAGCTTCACAAAACAACAACAGGTAACGAAAAATGTTTGCCCACCTAGCTACATTCAGCAGCTTTGCTACTGTTAGCAAAGGTCTCCCTGACCAAAGGTTACCTTAGGCTCTCTGAGCCTTAGTTGCAGTACTTTACTGCACGGGCCCACGCCTGGCCTCCAAACAGGGTTCTCCAGCCCCCCTAGTTTGCTCACTCTTTCAGAGACTTTCAGACTTTCTACAGCCCCCTAGACCCACTAGCCACCCCAGCTTTTTCAGCCTCCCAGACCCTTTCTTGGTCTCCCAGGCCATGTAGCTGTCTCGACCTTCCCAGTCCTTTAGGCAGAATTCCCCCTCACACAAAGGATGCAGACTCTGTTAAGAAAAAAAAAGGTCTCCTGACAGGGCTTTGTCTTCAAATTGCAGCATCTGCCCTGAGCTATCACCAGTTCATCATTATAAGGGCTGTGTGCACCTGGACACACACCGTGCTGGTTTTCCACAAAACCCATACACTGGACTGGAGATTTGTTCTCTCCCAAGACACTTTGAAATCTCCAAACTATGAAGCCCAATCCAGGACTACCAAAATCCAGAGAAAAAAAAATCAGTCCACATGCTGCACATGTGCAAACCCAGTGTCCTTACTGTGGCAGGGTTTCGCACAACATTTAGTTTAGTGTTGACTAGCTTGATAGTATGCTGGTGGGTTTTGCATTGTTCCTGTACATGTACATGTAGGTCGGCCCTGCCAGACTCCAAGAGTGCAAGAGTATGGGCCAGTTTATGAGTGCAGACAAATGGATGGATGTATGGGCGTATGGGCGGATGTATTGGTGCAGACGTATGGGAAGATTTATGGGTGCAGACATATGGATAAATGTTTGAGTTCAGAAGCATGGGCAGATGTATGGAAGGTGACAAAAGAACTCCCGTGCCTTCTCTGTAGCATCGACCCAAGCAGCATTATTTTACAAAGGTGAGTCATCTTGCACACGCTCTATTGATTCCTTACTTAAAGCTCCCATCATCCTTAGCTTCTGAAAAGTAGATGGTGGTCGGGCAAGGCAAGGCCAAGCAGGGAGATGCTTGCCAAGGAGAGGTAGATTCAATCACATGAGCATCTGGAGCTTGGCATCACCTGATTCACATGGTGAATTTAGGGCTGCCTGATTTAAATCATAGAATAATAAGGCCTCATGCACACTGCTGCTCCTAAACTGGGGTTTTTGGGGATTTTGGCTTTTTTTTTTGCCTAAGCCCCTGAACACACCTCAATAAAAGCCTATGTGTCCCTTTAGAGGAGTTTAGGAGCAGCTGAGTTTAGAGGCAGACAAAGTTCCTTCTCCTGAACGTAGAAGAATCACATTCATCACAGGAGCTTTTGGGTATAAAAACACTGAACACATCCAAACGAGCTTTAAGCGCTAGGCGCATTTAGCACTATTATTAATTTTAATACCCAGAATAAATTAAAATCCTGGCTAATGAATTAAATACATAAACGCCCAAACGCTGCTAAACTCGCCTTGTGGTGAGATTTTAACACTGATTTTCTCCTGTCAGAAGAAACAGTGTTTACAATAAACCAGTGTGAATGAGGCCTAAGGGTTGGTGAGGTGACCAATCACACAGGACATAAGATGTAGGCTAAGGCAGTGTTTCTCATCTCTAGCCCTCAAGGCACCCCAACAGGTCATGTTTTCAGGTTTTCCATTATTTTGCACATGTGATTTGATCAGTTTCGCTGTTTTAGTAATTAACACAGCCGTTTCATCTGAGGGAAATCCTGAAAACATGACCTGTTGGGGCGCCTTGAGGACTGGAGTTGAGAAACACTGGGCTAAGGTGACCGGTCTCTCCAAGAGGAAATGTGTCTGTATGCTTCCCAAAGGAAAACTGAATAAATAAGGTATATGTAGCAGCAAAATGTAGTGTACATGTTAAAAAATTAGCATGCAGCTAAAAAACATGTAGGTCAACTTTAAGTGTGTAGTAGCTCTTATAGTAGATCTTTGTAAGCAAGCCTTCTAACATTCTATCGTAAAACCTCCTTCAAAAAAAAAACTACACTCACTCTACTGTAATATCTAGCTGCACCACACAGATCTCTTTTTTAAAAAGCTAGTAACTAGTTTACATTGCAGTAATACCATACGTAGTACGTCACAGGCAAAATAGGAGACGTGAGAATTGTTTCGCTACGGCTGAAGAGCCAGAAGAGCAGATTGTTGAATCATGTGCACTAGATGCCAAGATAACTGGGCCCTGCTCCAGGCTTCCATTATGTGATCACTGAGTACAGCACCTACCGTGGGCGGGGAAATCGGCAAACTCTCAGCTCCAGAGCTTTACACAGACTTGGATCAGATAGAAAAATTACCATGGATTATAAAATGTAATAAGATTTTTTTTTTTTTCTGTGGCATGCTATGCTAAAATATAGCACAGACATTTGTTGTGTTACACACTTCATCCTGGTTTTAAAGGACAGCTGTAGTTTAAAAACATTCCCCTAGCTGAACCCACTGCTTTTCCTAAAACACAGATTTGGGTTTTATTGTGGATCTCTGGGCAGATATAAATTATACAACTTAGTTCCGCTTATATGTTCATTAAAAGAGAAGCATGGACAAAGCTCTATGGGCTATATTTCTCATGTGGATCACAGAAGTGCACCTATTTCTGCACTCCAGTGACCCAGATTCAGCCGACTACCGCTAAAGCCCGCTGTTGGCTGATATCACAGAGCCGATCCAGGCTCTGCAGGGATCCCAACAATAATGTCAGGATCCACCCAGATGCCTGACTGGCAGCTGGCTTGGCCTTTCAGCACTCCACTGAAAGCCTGAGCCAGCCGCTCCCTCCCCTTCCACAGTCCAGTGCTCCAGTGAGTACGGAATGGGCAAGTATCATAGTTTAACAAGATATCAGCTTCTTGCAAAACCTTGTACATAAACATTTAGATTTAGAGCAGAAGAGATAGTACTGGGAGCCAGTGCAAATGAGCTAGAAAGGAACATTCTCACAGCAGGAGAGAGCAGAAGAAACGGAGGGTGACTTATTACTGTGCTTATGTACCCATACTGACCATGCACAGGCTGGGGGTAAAGAGGTGACTGGCTGTGGTGCAGTAGTGTAAAGTTTGGTCACCAACCTGGCTCTATGGTGTGGCAGGGCTGTGAAAATCTCATGACTTCATGGACAGAACTACAAATTATTTTCAGGTAAAACAGCTCCCATTTACAGTATGTGTTTCAATGTGTTTAGCTGTTTGCCTGATGTTCAAGCTTTCAAAAAATTGTATATGTTGTATTTGCTCAGGGAAAGGGGAAAATATCATATCATAAAGGGTACCTACATCCCAAGAGGTTGTTTATTGAAGATATAAAATTTAACCTCTTCAGCCCTTGAAGGTAAAAAAAAATCCCAATAAGCGTAAATTGATTGGATTTGCGCAGAAGTTATAGCGTGTACAAACTATGGATTATATTTATGGAATTTTTATTGTTTTTGCTAGTAATGGCATTGATCAGCAATTTTTAGCAGGACTGAGACATTGCAGTGGACAAATCTGACATTAAGTGACACTTTTTTGGGGACCAGTGACACCAATTCAGTAATCAGTGCTAAAAAAAAATACACTGTCACTGTACTAATGACACTGGAAGGGGAGGGGTTAACATCAGGGGTGATGAAAGGGTTAAATGTGCTTCTAGAAAGTGCTTTCTAACTGAGTGGGGAGTTGCTTTGACTGGGGGAAGACAGAAATCTGTGTTCCTGTTAGCAGGAACACAAGATCTCCATCTTCCCCTCTCAGAACATCGGTCTGCGTCTCCTCAGAATGATCGCGAGGTGTTGGCGAACATCATTTCCGCCTGGTGACGATAGCCTATGGGCCATTTGCCTGGCTCTCGCTTGACCATACCCAGCTGTGGGGTTAAGTATCCTCTAATTATCTTATGTACAAATCATATAGATATATGTTGCACTTCCTTGCATGTTTGCATTGTTATGTAGGTATACATTATTAAGTTATTGTTTTGTGATACTATATGCTTTTGTTATTATAGTATTCTGTTCCCTCCACAATGTTCTCCTGAGGAAGCAGACAACTGCGAGACATGTCGAGTTTGACTACACATGTGCATCCTCCCTGGATTAACCTCCTGGAGTGACCCCAGTATTTGGGGTGTAGTACAGCCGTTCAGAGGGTTACTAGATTGTTTTATAAATTTTTCTTATGTATGATTTGCTTCTTGATTGTTCTTAAATTTTGTATGTTCAGTAAACAATTTGATTTTAAAAATGTGGTCTATGTCTGTTGACATTGCCATGAAAATCCCCCCCCCCCTTTTTTTCCCTCCTAATTTAAAGTAATTTGAAAATTTGTAACGGAAAGGGACCTTATTTATTGATGTCTGTGATAAGAATTGCTGGTGTGGCCCAGCAGTAGTTAGCCAAGGTAAAACTGGCCTGGGAAATTTAAGATTAAAAGAGAGCATACCAGCCTTGTGCAAAAAGTTCAATAATTTTTTTTTTCTTTTATACTCACAAAGGTGTTTCAAATCAAAGCATATCAAACATGGTATTCATCTGAGCACACCAGATATGGATGACCAACCATAGGACTCGCTCAGCCAACCTTGGTAGTTGACCTTCTTACTCAAAGCTGACTTTTTTGCCCATGCATTATTGAGTTGAAGGGTGATGTCCTCTTATTGTCTTATAGTGTTGGTTGAAGATTTCCTGGCCTAGGGAGAGCTGCAAGGCAAAGGATTATATAAATTTACAGTCCCATTGGATTATTAAAAATGTATATAATGTAATTTATTAAATGTTTAGACAACAGCAGTGGGGTTGTATCTTTACTAGCGAATTCTACATACTTTTGGCCTGGAAAATTATTCATGAAATTTTGCGCCTGATGGGTTACTTCTGTGACAGTACAAACAGATGTTATGTCAAAATTTTTATAAATGAAGGCCAATTTTTTGTGCGTTGGGCACAGCTGTTTATTGTTTAGCCTAGATGATGAGTGGAGCAAGACTTTTTGCATTTATACCAGTCATTTTATCAGCCGTCGTTCTGCCATTTTGTATTGGCCTGAGGATTCGGGCAAAAAGGAAGCAACTTTACTATCAGCGGCATACTAGATGTCTTTGCTTTTGGACAAGTCTGAAATGCGAGACATTAAGTGGAAGCATTAGCTCAAGTATCCCCCCCTCCCACCTTACACACACTTAGTGGTATATCCCACAGGGAAACAGGATTTCTCAGTTTTAAGTAAGCTGTAACTGTTCTTCTTTAATGAGTCACCTTGACACATCATATGTTGGCAGACTTGCTTTATGCATTAGTCACTCATCTCTTCTATTCTATGGATAGGAACCTTCATGAGTAGCATGACTTGTTTCATAAAACAGCTGCATGCAGATCTCACAGGCCTTACTTCAAGGTCTGTGTATTGATAAACCTTTTGTGTGATCACTATGCATTTCTGTTCTCACCTTTTAAGTGCACTTTTTGTCTGCCCGCAGAAAAGAAAATACCGTATTGGGAAATAATGTAAACCATTGTCCAGCCTTACCCTATCGTTTCCCACAAAATCAATAGTCTTATCGGTGCTAATGTGTGAAAATTGGAGCCATCTTACTTCCTAGGTTTACTGTGCTAATGCTGCTTGGGTTGTTGATTGGCGGAGATAACACTTAAGGTCCCACGCATCTCAGCTATTTGAAAAGTGGTTTGAATCTACACCGGAATTGCTTTAATGCTCAGCACCAGGATTATATTCAATGATGCCCATTTATATTTGAACATAGTATCCCATGAAGCTTGAAGCTCAATGCTTGAAAAAGTATGTGAGCTTCTTCTGGGGCAGATTCACGCATTTTGGTCCCAATAGACTTTAATAAACCTATCCTGCATTTTTTGGACATATAACATATAACAAGCCTTCCTTTGGCTAAAAATGTATTTAAAAACATGCTCAAGCCTGTAATGTGTACAGACAGTCATGAAAAAGATGACCATCGATGCTCAGCCCAAGCGTGAATGGGGCTCAAGCCTGCAGAACTTTTACAAAAACATGCAATAGGGTTGATTTACTAAGACCCCCACTGAAGTGCTGCTAAAAGAGCCGCTAAAGCACTGGTCGTTTTTGAAGGGCTTTAGTGGCATTTTCACTGCGCTTTTTGGGCACTTTTTTTAAGGTCAGGTGACAACCAAATTACCCGTTTTGCAGCACTTTCAAATCGCTTTTAAGGCGCTTTGGAAGTGCTGCCTATTAATTTCAATGGGAAGGGGGCATTTTTGAAGCGCTATTTATAGTGCTCCAAACATGCCCCAAAAACGCTGCTTGCAAGACATTTTCTACTGTCCTGCAAGCGCACCACCCCAGTGTGAAAGCACCCATTCAAATGAATGGGAGGCAGTTTTCCGGTGGTTTTCAGGCGCTATTTTTAGCGCTAAATCGCCTGAAAACAGCCTCAGTGCAAAAAAGGGCTGAGCCCAGGTTCACAATGGGCTGCGGGAATGAAGCCGTGCGAGTTCAGGTAAACTCGCACAATTTCACTCCCGCTTGTCAGTCCTGATTTTGGCTGCGATTACAGAGACATCTGTGCAGGTTTCTGCACAGATGTCAATGTAAATCGCGGGGCGAAATCGCAAAAAGTAGTACAGAAACTAAGTTTTGAAATCGGTGCAGCACAGCAGATGCGGCGTCGCACCGATTAGGACAGTTCCATTGCCGGCGATTGCCGGCAAATGCCGCCGATTTGACATGCGATTTGACATGTACGAATGTGAACCAGGGCTAAAACTGGAGAGTGCACAAGCTGGTGCAGCTGTGCATGATAGTCAATCAGTTTTCTTTTCTTTTTTTAAAACTTTATTTCTTTATTAGGTTTTTCAAATTTTTACTAAATATAATAAACAGTCTTCCCCATTGAGTCTCCACTCCCCATCCCAGGATCCATCCACCCTGTTAATAAACCTTGTATATCGTGTAGGCCTTTTAGGTTATACCTGGGATGGGCGACCCCTGGGGTTGTCTATGTAATCTTCTATTTTAAAACATATTCTCACCTACTCACTTCTCCCTCACAACTTCATGCATCCCACTCATTTCCTCACCTTCCACTCTCTCATAATCTAATTTTTCTTGGGTCTCTACCCATCATTTAAGTGTTTTTCCATATTATTAGGGTTTACATACTGATCCCTCTTGGTTCCCACTAGGGATGAGCCGAACACCCCCGGGTTCGGTTCGCACCAGAACCTTCGAACGGACCGAAAGTTCGCGCGAATTTTCGAACCCTATTCGTTATAATGGACGCGAATGTTCGAAATCAAAATTGCTAATTACAACGGCCAATATGCATGTTAATGTCATAAAACAGGTTTGGGGACCCGGGTCCTGCCCCAGGGGACATATATCAATGCAAAAAGAAATTTTAAAAACTAAAGTTTTTTCGGGAGCAGTCATTTTAATGATGCATAAAGTGAAAAAAAAAAAGTGACATTTTCCTTTAAATATGGTACCTGGGGGGTGTCTAAAGTATGCCTGTGAAGTGGCATGTGTTTCCCGTGTTTAGAACTGTCCTTGCACAAAATGACATTTGTAAAGGAAAAAAAGAAGCCATTTAAAACCACTTGCGGCTTTAATGTCATGTCTTGTCCTGGCCGCCATATGGCTGAAAATCCTTGAGAAAAATGGCATGGCCTTTGGTGGTGGTGGTGGTGGTGGTGGACGGTGTTGCCACAAGACTGTAAGCCCTCACAGTTACTCTTGGTGGGTGCAGGAATGGGCCCTGCTGTGAGTTATTAGATCAAGATTTGTAATTGCATGCACCTGTTGAACAGGGCAGAAAAATTGGGCCTTTGGTGGTGGTGGTGGTGGTGGACGGTGTTGCCACAAGACTGTAGGCCCTCATAGTTACTCTTGGTGGGCGCAGGAATGGGCCCTGCTGTGAACTATTAGATCAAGATTTGTAATTACACGCCCCTGTTAAACAGGGGCTGAAAAATTGTGCCTTAGGCATTGGTGCTGGTGCCACAACACTGCAACCCCTCACAGATACTGTACTTGGAGCACAGCAGTCACACCTGTTGCGAAGCATCTTTTTAAAAAATTGTAATTACACGCCCCTGTTATACAGGGGCTGAAAAATTGTGCCTTAGGCACTGGTGCTGGTGCCACAACACTGCAACCCCTCACAGATACTGTACTCTGAGCACAGCAATGAGACCTGTTGCAAAGCATTGCCTAAAAATTGTAATTACACGCCCCAACAGGGGCTGAAAAATTGTGCCTTAGGCACTGGTGCTGGTGCCACAACACTGCAACCCCTCACAGATACTGTACTCTGAGCACAGCAGTCAGACCTGTTGCGAAGCATCTTTTTAAAAAATTGTAATTACACGCCCCTGTTATACAGGGGCTGAAAAATTGTGCCTTAGGCACTGGTGTGGTGGCATGGATCATTGAGGAGGAGGAAGAGGATAGTCAGTGAACATAACAGGACAGTCACTCAGCATCAGCATAGGCAGTCTTGAAGGGATGTGACATTATAAATTATTCCGTTATATCCGCTTCAGGTGTCTGGTAGCTGGTGGTGATCCAAGACTGATTCATTTTTATGAAGGTCAGTCGATCAACCGAGTCGGTGGACAGGCGCACCCTATGATCGGTGACAAATCCTCCAGCAGCACTGAATGTGCGTTCGGAAAGAACGCTGGATGCAGGACAGGCCAGTAGCTCAATTGCATACTGTGCAAGCTCTGGCCAGTGATCCATCCTCAGGACCCAGTAAGCCAGAGGATTTTCGGTGGGAAAGGTGTCCAAGTCTGACCTTGCCCCTAGGTATTCCTGCACCATGTATATCAGACGCTGGCGATGGTTGCTGGAACCGATCATACCTTGGGGCTGCGGACTAAAAAATTGTCTGAACGCATCGGTCAGACGTCCACCTTCCCCACCGCTCCTTCTGCTACTGACCGAAGCCTCAGCAACTCGTCGTCCAGGACCAGGAGTTTGTAACCTCCCAGTTTCTGGGAACGCGTTGCACAGACCTTTCTGCAAGGCCTCCCTGAGATGTCTCATCCTCTGCTCCCTCTGCGACGGCAAGATAAGGTCCGCAACCTTACCCTTGTACCGTGGATCAAGGAGAGTGGCCAGCCAGTAATGGTCACTCTCCTTGATCCGAAGAACACGAGGATCCTTCCGCAGGCTTTGCAGGATCAGGGAGGCCATGCAGCGTAGGTTAGCTGAGGCATTCGGTCCGGAGTCTTCTGGGTCACTGAGGATGACATGATCGCCAGCCACCTCCTCCCAGCCACGTACAAGTCCACTGGTTTGTTGGGACTGTACATCATCCCTAAAAGACTGCTGCTGCTGATGCTGAGTGCCAGGCTCCACCTCCATGCTCACACAATCCTCCTCCTCCTCCTCCTCCTCCTCCTCCTCTTCCTGTGTGATGGGTGGGACAGAAGGAACATTGTCTGGATAAAGGGGGCCTTGAGAGACAAGGAAGTCCTCCTCTTCCTGCCTCTGTTCTGCCTCAAGTGCCCTGTCCATTATCCCACGCAGCGTATGCTCCAACAGGTGGACAAGAGGTACAGTGTCACTGATGCATGCACTGTCACTGCTCACCATCCTCGTGGCCTCCTCAAATGGTGAGAGGACAGTGCATGCATCCCTGATCATGCTCCACTGGCGTGGGGAAAAAAAGCCAAGCTCCCCTGACCCTGTCCTGGTGCCGTAGTCGCAAAGGTACTCATTGATGGCCCTCTGCTGCGTGTGCAGTCGCTGCAGCATGGCCAACGTTGAGTTCCACCTGGTGGGCATGTCACATATTAGGCGGTTCTTGGGCAGGTTCAGCTCCTTTTGCAGCTCAGTCAGCCGAGCACTGGCATTATAAGATCGGCGGAAATGCACACAGACTTTCCTGGCCTGCCTCAGGACATCCTGTAAGCCTGGGAACCTGCCCAAGAACCGCTGCACCACCAGGTTGAGGACGTGAGCCATACAGGGCACATGGGTGAGCTGCCCCTGTCGCAGGGCGGAGAGGAGGTTGGTGCCATTATCAGAAACGACCATTCCTGGCTTAAGCTGGCGTGGCGTCAACCACCTCTCGGCCTGCCCCTGCAGAGCTGCCAGAACCTCTGGCCCAGTGTGGCTCCTGTCCCCCAAACACACCAGCGCAAGCACGGCATGGCATCTTTTTGCCTGCGTACTCGCGTAGCCCCTTGTACGCCTACGGAGCACCGCTGGTTCCGAGGACAGAGCACTCGAAGAGGACATGGAGGAAGAAGAAGAGGAGGGGGTGGAGGAGAGAGGTGTGTCACAACCAGTAGTAGCATTTTGGAGGCGTGGTGGCGGAACAACCTCCAACACTACTGCACCTTGTCCTGCATCCCTCCCAGCTGCCAATAGAGTGACCCAATGGGCCGTGAAAGAAAGATAACGTCCCTGTCCATGCCTGCTGGACCATGAGTCAGCGGTAATATGCACCTTACCGCTGACCGCCCTGTCCAGCGAGGCATGGACATTGCCTTCCACATGCCAGTAGAGAGACGGAATCGCCTTCCGTGAGAAAAAGTGGCGTTTGGGAACCTGCCACTGAGGAACCGCACATTGAACAAACTCACGGAAGGGGGCCGAGTCTATCAACTGAAAAGGCAGCAGTTGAAGTGCTAGCAATTTAGCCAAGCTAGCATTCAACCGCTGGGCATGTGGATGGCTGGGAGTATACTTCTTTCGACGGTCCAGCAGCTGGGGCAGGGAAATTTGCCTGCTACAATCGGACGTCGGTGTACTGCAAGTACTTGGTTGTGACACACCTAATTCTACACCTTCAGTCCTCTCAGAGCAGCTTTCAGAGAGGACTGAAGATATAGTGGGGATGGAGATCCCAGCTGATGAGGAGCAAGGAGAGGTCCGCTTTGTTCTTTGGTGTGGGTCTTTTATGTGTGCTTGCCAACGAGCTGCATGGCAGGTCGACATATGTCTGCTCATGCTTGTGGTGCCCAAGCGGCTGATGTTTTGGCCACGCGAGATACGCTTGAGACAAATATTGCAAATAGCAGTGGTGCGATCTGATGCACTCGTCTCAAAAAAGGCCCACACCAAAGAACTTTTGTGATAACGTGCAGAGGCAGCGCCCTGCACAGGCGGAGCTCTGCGGTGTGGTACAGTTGCTGTGCTGGCCTCTAGCTGGCCTCCAGGGGGCATCCTGCCTCGTTGGACATGTGACGCTGCATCCTCCTCCTCCTCCTCCTCTCTCCCTTCAGGCACCCACGTGGAGTCAGTGACCTCATCATCCCCTCCCTCTTCACCACTAGAGCAAACCTGGCAGTAAGCTGCAGCTGGTGGAACACTACTGCCAGATTGCTGTCCTTCAGCATCCCCTCTCTCTGCGCGCACACTACTGACTTCCTCAAGCTGGGTATCATCATCCGAGCCTTCGAATCGTTGGGCATCCTCCTGGAGCATGTACCCAACACTGTGCTCAAACAGTTCGGGGGACTCCTCAGGAGGACATGGTGGGTCTAGGGAAGGGGTGGCTGATGATGCCATTGAGTACGCGTTGGCAGCTGCTCTGCCAGTACCCTGAGCCTGGGTGAGAGAGGATGAGGAGGATGAGGAGGGCTTGGTCATCCATTCTACCAAGCCTTCGGCATGATGCGGCTCCACATGTCCAGCTGCCGAAAACAAAGACAAGCGTGTCCCATGGCCACGTGCTGATGACGATGCACGACCACGTCCACGGCCAGCACTGTTGTCTCTAGAAACAGAGCCTGCCTGCCCTGTGTTCTTGCCTCGGCACGCTCTGCCTCTCCTTGGCGGTCTTCCAGCCATTGTAGTCGGTAGTGTATATAGTATAAAAAATAGAACTCCTATGTGTGCTCACAACACACTGTAGGTCCTATGGGTGCTGACACTAACACACTATAGGTACTATGTGTGCTGCTGACAAGAAAATATAGGAGCTCTGTTTGCTGCCACTAACACACTAGAAGTCCTATGGGTGCTGCTGAGAAGAAAATATAGGAGCTCTGTGTGATGCCACTAACACACTAGAAGTCCTATGGGTGCTTCTGAGATGAAAATATAGGAGCTCTGTGTGATGCCACTAACACACTAGAAGTCCTATGGGTGCTGCTGAGAAGAAAATATAGGAGCTATGTGTGATGCCACTAACACACTAGAAGTCCTATGGGTGCTTCTGAGATGAAAATATAGGAGCTCTGTGTGATGCCACTAACACACTAGAAGTCCTATGGGTGCTTCTGAGATGAAAATATAGGAGCTCTGTTTGCTGCCACTAACACACTAGAAGTCCTATGGGTGCTGCTGAGAAGAAAATATAGGAGCTCTGTGTGATGCCACTAACACACTAGAAGTCCTATGGGTGCTTCTGAGATGAAAATATAGGAGCTCTGTGTGATGCCACTAACACACTAGAAGTCCTATGGGTGCTGCTGAGAAGAAAATATAGGAGCTATGTGTGATGCCACTAACACACTAGAAGTCCTATGGGTGCTTCTGAGATGAAAATATAGGAGCTCTGTGTGATGCCACTAACACACTAGAAGTCCTATGGGTGCTGCTGAGAAGAAAATATAGGAGCTCTGTTTGCTGCCACTAACACACTAGAAGTCCTATGGGTGCTGCTGAGAAGAAAATATAGGAGCTCTGTGTGATGCCACTAACACACTAGAAGTCCTATGGGTGCTTCTGAGATGAAAATATAGGAGCTCTGTGTGATGCCACTAACACACTAGAAGTCCTATGGGTGCTGCTGAGAAGAAAATATAGGAGCTCTGTGTGATGCCACTAACACCCTAGAAGTCCTATGGGTGCTTCTGAGATGAAAATATAGGAGCTCTGTTTGCTGCCACTAACACACTAGAAGTCCTATGGGTGCTGCTGAGAAGAAAATATAGGAGCTCTGTGTGATGCCACTAACACACTAGAAGTCCTATGGGTGCTTCTGAGATGAAAATATAGGAGCTCTGTGTGATGCCACTAACACACTAGAAGTCCTATGGGTGCTGCTGAGAAGAAAATATAGGAGCTATGTGTGATGCCACTAACACACTAGAAGTCCTATGGGTGCTTCTGAGATGAAAATATAGGAGCTCTGTGTGATGCCACTAACACACTAGAAGTCCTATGGGTGCTGCTGAGAAGAAAATATAGGAGCTCTGTTTGCTGCCACTAACACACTAGAAGTCCTATGGGTGCTGCTGAGAAGAAAATATAGGAGCTCTGTGTGATGCCACTAACACACTAGAAGTCCTATGGGTGCTTCTGAGATGAAAATATAGGAGCTCTGTGTGATGCCACTAACACACTAGAAGTCCTATGGGTGCTGCTGAGAAGAAAATATAGGAGCTCTGTGTGATGCCACTAACACACTAGAAGTCCTATGGGTGCTTCTGAGATGAAAATATAGGAACTCTGTGTGATGCCACTAACACACTAGAAGTCCTATGGGTGCTGCTGAGAAGAAAATATAGGAGCTCTGTTTGCTGCCACTAACACACTAGAAGTCCTATGGGTGCTGCTGAGAAGAAAATATAGGAGCTCTGTGTGATGCCACTAACACACTAGAAGTCCTATGGGTGCTGCTGAGAAGAAAATATAGGAGCTCTGTGTGATGCCACTAACACACTAGAAGTCCTATGGGTGCTTCTGAGATGAAAATATAGGAGCTCTGTGTGATGCCACTAACACACTAGAAGTCCTATGGGTGCTGCTGAGAAGAAAATATAGGAGCTATGTGTGATGCCACTAACACACTAGAAGTCCTATGGGTGCTTCTGAGATGAAAATATAGGAGCTCTGTGTGATGCCACTAACACACTAGAAGTCCTATGGGTGCTTCTGAGATGAAAATATAGGAGCTCTGTTTGCTGCCACTAACACACTAGAAGTCCTATGGGTGCTGCTGAGAAGAAAATATAGGAGCTCTGTGTGATGCCACTAACACACTAGAAGTCCTATGGGTGCTTCTGAGATGAAAATATAGGAGCTCTGTGTGATGCCACTAACACACTAGAAGTCCTATGGGTGCTGCTGAGAAGAAAATATAGGAGCTCTGTTTGCTGCCACTAACACACTAGAAGTCCTATGGGTGCTGCTGAGAAGAAAATATAGGAGCTCTGTGTGATGCCACTAACACACTAGAAGTCCTATGGGTGCTGCTGAGAAGAAAATATAGGAGCTATGTGTGATGCCACTAACACACTAGAAGTCCTATGGGTGCTTCTGAGATGAAAATATAGGAGCTCTGTGTGATGCCACTAACACACTAGAAGTCCTATGGGTGCTTCTGAGATGAAAATATAGGAGCTCTGTTTGCTGCCACTAACACACTAGAAGTCCTATGGGTGCTGCTGAGAAGAAAATATAGGAGCTCTGTGTGATGCCACTAACACACTAGAAGTCCTATGGGTGCTTCTGAGATGAAAATATAGGAGCTCTGTGTGATGCCACTAACACACTAGAAGTCCTATGGGTGCTGCTGAGAAGAAAATATAGGAGCTCTGTTTGCTGCCACTAACACACTAGAAGTCCTATGGGTGCTGCTGAGAAGAAAATATAGGAGCTCTGTGTGATGCCACTAACACACTAGAAGTCCTATGGGTGCTGCTGAGAAGAAAATATAGGAGCTCTGTTTGCTGCCACTAACACACTAGAAGTCCTATGGGTGCTGCTGAGAAGAAAATATAGGAGCTCTGTGTGATGCCACTAACACACTAGAAGTCCTATGGGTGCTGCTGAGAAGAAAATATAGGAGCTCTGTTTGCTGCCACTAACACACTAGAAGTCCTATGGGTGCTGCTGAGAAGAAAATATAGGAGCTCTGTGTGATGCCACTAACACACTAGAAGTCCTATGGGTGCTTCTGAGATGAAAATATAGGAGCTCTGTGTGATGCCACTAACACACTAGAAGTCCTATGGGTGCTGCTGAGAAGAAAATATAGGAGCTCTGTGTGATGCCACTAACACACTAGAAGTCCTATGGGTGCTTCTGAGATGAAAATATAGGAACTCTGTGTGATGCCACTAACACACTAGAAGTCCTATGGGTGCTGCTGAGAAGAAAATATAGGAGCTCTGTTTGCTGCCACTAACACACTAGAAGTCCTATGGGTGCTTCTGAGAAGAAAATATAGGAGCTCTGTGTGATGCCACTAACACACTAGAAGTCCTATGGGTGCTTCTGAGATGAAAATATAGGAACTCTGTGTGATGCCACTAACACATTAGAAGTCCTATGGGTGCTGCTAAGAAGAAAATATAGGAGCTCTGTTTGCTGCCACTAACACACTAGAAGTCCTATGGGTGCTTCTGAGAAGAAAATATAGGAGCTCTGTGTGATGCCACTAACACACTAGAAGTCCTATGGGTGCTTCTGAGATGAAAATATAGGAACTCTGTGTGATGCCACTAACACATTAGAAGTCCTATGGGTGCTGCTGAGAAGAAAATATAGGAGCTCTGTTTGCTGCCACTAACACACTAGAAGTCCTATGGGTGCTGCTGAGAAGAAAATATAGGAGCTCTGTGTGATGCCACTAACACACTAGAAGTCCTATGGGTGCTGCTGAGAAGAAAATATAGGAGCTCTGTTTGCTGCCACTAACACACTAGAAGTCCTATGGGTGCTTCTGAGATGAAAATATAGGAGCTCTGTGTGATGCCACTAACACACTAGAAGTCCTATGGGTGCTGCTGAGAAGAAAATATAGGAGCTCTGTTTGCTGCCACTAACACACTAGAAGTCCTATGGGTGCTGCTGAGAAGAAAATATAGGAGCTCTGTGTGATGCCACTAACACACTAGAAGTCCTATGGGTGCTGCTGAGAAGAAAATATAGGAGCTCTGTTTGCTGCCACTAACACACTAGAAGTCCTATGGGTGCTGCTGAGAAGAAAATATAGGAGCTCTGTGTGATGCCACTAACACACTAGAAGTCCTATGGGTGCTGCTGAGAAGAAAATATAGGAGCTCTGTTTGCTGCCACTAACACACTAGAAGTCCTATGGGTGCTTCTGAGATGAAAATATAGGAGCTCTGTGTGATGCCACTAACACACTAGAAGTCCTATGGGTGCTGCTGAGAAGAAAATATAGGAGCTCTGTGTGATGCCACTAACACACTAGAAGTCCTATGGGTGCTTCTGAGATGAAAATATAGGAACTCTGTGTGATGCCACTAACACACTAGAAGTCCTATGGGTGCTGCTGAGAAGAAAATATAGGAGCTCTGTTTGCTGCCACTAACACACTAGAAGTCCTATGGGTGCTTCTGAGAAGAAAATATAGGAGCTCTGTGTGATGCCACTAACACACTAGAAGTCCTATGGGTGCTTCTGAGATGAAAATATAGGAACTCTGTGTGATGCCACTAACACATTAGAAGTCCTATGGGTGCTGCTAAGAAGAAAATATAGGAGCTCTGTTTGCTGCCACTAACACACTAGAAGTCCTATGGGTGCTTCTGAGAAGAAAATATAGGAGCTCTGTGTGATGCCACTAACACACTAGAAGTCCTATGGGTGCTTCTGAGATGAAAATATAGGAACTCTGTGTGATGCCACTAACACATTAGAAGTCCTATGGGTGCTGCTGAGAAGAAAATATAGGAGCTCTGTTTGCTGCCACTAACACACTAGAAGTCCTATGGGTGCTGCTGAGAAGAAAATATAGGAGCTCTGTTTGCTGCCACTAACACACTAGAAGTCCTATGGGTGCTGCTGAGATGAAAATATAGGAACTCTGTGTGATGCCACTAACACACTAGAAGTCCTATGGGTGCTGCTGAGAAGAAAATATAGGAGCTCTGTTTGCTGCCACTAACACACTAGAAGTCCTATGGGTGCTGCTGAGAAGAAAATATAGGAGCTCTGTTTGCTGCCACTAACACACTAGAAGTCCTGTGGGTGCTGTTGGGGTGCAATGCTGTGCTAACAGCACTGCGGTTGGTACTACTGCAATACTGTACTAACAGTAAGCACGCACCAGACTAATCCCCAGCAGCAGCTAATAACACGCTAACTGTGCAATCAGCAGCAATGAACGATCAATGACTTAGGTAGCAATGGTTTAGCAAAGAAATAGCCAATGGTTTAGCAAAGAAGAGCAAATCTTTCAGTATCAAGCAAAGACAGGTTCAGCAGACTGATCTCTCCTAAAGCCGGAACTCATGTGACCGGGGCCGATGGCGTGGCGGCCTTTTAAATGGTGGGGCATGTACTAAAGCCCCTGAGCTGTAATTGGCTACAGGCGTCCTGCCTGTAGCCAATTATTGCTCTCCGAGTTTCGGGCGCTGTGATTGGCCAAGCATGCGGGGTCACAGTGCATGCTTGGCCAATCATCAGCCAGCAATGCACTGCGCCGGCCGCGCCGGCCGCAATGCATTGCGGGGCCGCTCGCATCACACGAATGTGATGCGAACGGCCCAAATAGTTCTGGGCTCGACGAGCGAGCACCGGGCCCATCCCTAGTTCCCACCAGGGTTTCCAAATCATATCATATTTCGTTAGCGCACCTTGCTTTATGTATACCGATTTCTCTTTAAGGATTACTCCGTTCATACTATTTAACCATTCCCCACTAGATGGAGCTGTTGCTGACTGCCATCTCTGGGCAATCAGAATCCTTGCTTGAAATAAGTATCTCATAGATGCCACTTGGGTGCGTCCTAGTTTTCCCACTCCCTCCACCAATCCCAATAGACATTGTTTTGGCTCCAGCTCAATGAAAACTCCAAACACCCTATCAATGGTTTTCACCACCTCCGTCCAGTAGCGGAACAGCTTCGGGCATCTCCAAAACATATGGAGCAAGTCCCCCTCAAGGTCCCCACACCTGGGACAGCTAGGGTCTGGCCGGCGGCCGAACTGAAAAAGTCTGTAAGGAGTGTAATAAGTTCTGTATAATAAGAACAGGTGTGACACCCTCTGCGAGGGGCATAGCGAGACCAATGGGGCCAGTTCGACAATTCTATTCCACTGGATATCAGAAATATCTCCCAGATCTTTTTCCCATTCCCTCTTATAAAAGGGAGTTCTAACCCACCCAGTCTTCCATTACTGATATGTGGGTATATTTTTGAGATTAAGCCTTTCCCTGAATCTGCATTAATACATTTTTGAAGTACTGGGATTGTGCTCCATTCTAAGGTCCTTCCTCTGAACTGTTCCTCTAGTGCATGCCTGACCTGTAAATATCTAAAAAAGGATTTATTCGGTAGGGCATATTAGGCTCTCAATTCCTATAAAGTTTTCAAGGTGCCTTCTTGGTATAACTGTGTAATGAATTTTATTCCTCATCTCTCCCATTCCCTTACTGCCCCCATCTTCTGGAGTTTTCCCAGTTTACTATTTGCCCACAGTGGGGTGTATTCCGTAAGGCCTCTATACTCCAATATTACTTTCGCTGTATCCCATACACTCATCATTAGGTTCAAGGTTGGAAATCCTGGAGGAAAGGAGCCTGCCTCCAGAGCTTCGGGTATGGAGTCATGTGGGGTGTTTTGTAGGAGCATCTTTCTTCCTACATCTTGGCTTATTAAATTACACCCCCTATATACTGGAGTTGTGATGCCAAAAAATAACTAAAGGGATGCGGAAGCGCTACTCCTCCTTCCTGTTTCTGGAGCTGCAGAGTGCTTAGCCGAATTCTTGCGGGACCACCCTTCCAAATCATTTCCCTAAACAGGATATCTATCCTTTGGAACCACTTTTTATACAGCCAGATTGGGGAATTATGTAATATGTAGAGAAGCTGGGGCATCCAAATCATTTTAATTAGGTTGCAGCGACCTGCCACAGATAATGGCAGGCGTATCCAGACTTTTATTTTTCCCTTGAATTTAATCAACAAGGGATCAATATTGTCTGAAGTGTAATGTTGAGGGTCTCTAGAGATATTTATGCCTAAGTATTTTAATTTATTCACTACTGGGATCTGAGCTACCTCATCGGGCAAGGGGCCTCCCAGAGGATCTACTGGTAACAGACTGGATTTTGCCAAATTTATCTTTAATCCGGAGATTTGGCCAATCTGTTATTAATATTCATAGCTTTCCGAAGGAAGTCCTGTGTGACTCCGAGGAACAGCAGAAGATCATCTGCATATAATGCAAATTTTTCCTCCGAATCACCTCTTCTAAAGCCCCTCACCTGATCAGAGGACCTGAGGGCAGTAGCTAGAGGTTCAATTGCAATGGCAAAGAGGAGGGGTGACAGGGGACATCCCTGTCTCGTCCCCCTCCCCAGTCCAAACTTATCAGATTGTTCATTGTTCAACTTTACTGTAGCCTCTGATGCTCTATAAAGCATTTTGACCCAGTTGGTGTAGCCTGGTCCCAGTTGGGCCATTTCCATGGCCTTTCAAAGGTACTGCCACTCTAAACTGTCGAAGGCCTTGGCGGCGTCCAGGGACAGGATGGCCCTATCCTCACCCAAATATAGCCACCTTATATTAGTACTAGTTGTTCTTCCAGGTATAAAACCCGATTGGTCGGGTGGATAAGTTTTGATATAACCCTGTTCATCCTAGCCGCCAAGATCTTCGCCAGGATTTTCATGTCCGTATTCAACTGAGCAATGGGCCTGTATGAGGCTACATCAAGTGGGTCTTTACCCTCCTTATGTATGGTAATTATGGTAGAGTCCATCATTGAAGAGGGAAGCTCTCCCTTTACTAGCGAGCTATTCAATACCCTCAACAGCTCGGGTAGCAATACCTTCCTATAGTGCCGATATATCTCGGCTGGGACGCCATCTGGACCTGGCGATTTCTGCCTCACCATCTCATTGGTAATACGCGTCATCTCCTCTAATGTTATAGGGCAGTCTAGGTCAGTTCTATCAATCTTATTGAGGAAAGGTAGATTCAAATCCCTAAAAAAACTGTCCATTGCGTCGCTCATCTCCCCCCTGCCGAGATCTGTAGAAATCTTCATAATATTCTTTAAACTTGCCCACTATTTCTGGAGTATATGGGGTCACTCTTCCATCCTCCGTGGTAATCGTGGGTACCACGGAGGTGGGAGAGTTTGCCCTAACTAATTGTGCCAACATACGTCCCACACTTTCCCCTTCTCCAAAGGCAGCTTGTCTCTGGAAGAGATATTTATTCTCTACCTTCCGAAGGGTCATTAGCCGGTAATTTTGTTGCTCCTCTATCCAGCTCCTAAGTGTATAGGGTGTCGGGTTATTAATATATTGTTCTTCTGTGGTTGTTACCCTCTCTCCAATTAGTCTCTCCCAGTCCTTAGTCTGCTTCTTAATTTTTGAAATCTGTTGTATCATCATACCTCGTAAAAAGCCTTCAAAGTGTCCCATACTATACCTTCTGAGGCAGTACCCCGGTTCGAGTCAATAAACTCTCCCAGGGACACCAATATATCATTCGGGTCTCCCATCAGTTCAATCCAAAAAGGGCTTAACCTCTACTCTCCAAAATGATTACACTTACCCAGCTCTAATGACACTGTCACCGGGGAATGATCTGACAAGCCCCTTGGTTTATAATTCACATTTTTTATTATGGGCATCACCTCTTCGTTTCCCAAAACTAAATTGATCCTGAAGAGCGTAGAGTGTGTCCTGGAAAAGTACGAGTACTGTCCGACCCCTGGATTTTGTATTCTCCAGATATCACTCAGTCCAGTTTCTATCAGAAAATCAGGTAGCCGACTATCTGCTACACTACTTGTGTAGGTCCCTGGGGGGAACCTGTCTAATTTCCGGTCAATTACCATGTTAAAATCCCCTGTTACTATCACCGGAACCCCCGGCTTATCCAGGACAAACTCAGTACGCTCAGAAAGAATCGAAAGATCAAAAAGTAGGGGGGGGGGTACACATTTGCCAATACGCAGGCTCTATTTTCAATCCTGCAGAATAAGAAAATGTATCGCCCTTGTTCATCTGTCTTAGACTGTATACAAGTGAAGACCACCCCAGCTCTAATAAAGGTACTCACCCCTCTGGAATAGGAGGTGTGGACTGAATGGAATTGTGTAGGATAATCCTGCCACCTCAATTGAGGGCTAGAGATTTTTGTGAGGTGTCTCCTATAGGCACAGAACAGCTGCCACATACTGTATGTTTTTGCGATCAGGAGAACTGCTGCTTTTTTCTCTGGATCTCCCATTCCCAGAGCATTCCAAGAACACAAAAGTTTTTAGTCTGAGTGCTTCTAACCATAAAATTTTAGTTTTCTGTGTGCCATGTGACCAATACCCTTTTCCATTTATATACTTTACTTGTGTCAGTTTTATCAGTTTTGTGACAAAATATTGCCAAACCTCATAACTGTAATTAATTCCAAACCACCTTGTGTACCAATCGTGCCACTAGTCAATCAGTTTTCAGGCTGGGTTCACACTGGTGCGACAAATGCTCCGACATTGGGAGCTCATGTCGCATGACGTGTGAAAATAAATGTTTCCCTATGAGGGCCGTCTTAACCGGTCCGACTTTGAAAATGCTCCCTACACTAATTTGGTCCAACTTTGATCCTACTTCAGCCCATTAGATAACACTGAAGTCGGATCGCTGTCTTGCATGATCCGACTTTGGCATGCGACTTGTGCTCTGATAATCTTGAGGGGGAACGCCACGCCAAATAAAATAAAAAAACGGCCTGGGTTCCCCCGCCAAGAGCATACCAGGCCCTTTGGTCTGGTATGGATTTTAAGGGGAACCCCCACATCGGTTTTTCGGCGTGGTGGTCCCCCCCAAAATCCATCCCAGACCCTTATTCGAGCACGCAGCCTGGCCGGTCAGGTAAGGGGGTGGGGACGAGCGAGCGCCCCCCTCCTAAACCATACCAGGCCGCATGCCCTCAACATGGGGGGTGGGTGCTTTGGGGCAGGGGGGGCCCTGCGCCCCCACCCCAAAGCACCTTGTCCCAATGTTGATGAGGACAAGGGCCTCTTCCAGACAGCCCTGGCCGTTGGTTGTCGGGGTCTGCGGGGGGGGGGCTTATCAGAATCCAGGAGCCCCCCTTTAATAAGGGGGCCCCCAGATCCCGGCCCCCCACCCTATGTGAATGAGTATGGGGTACATCGTACCCCTACCCATTCACCTGGAAAAAAAAGTGTCAAAAATAAAACACACTACATAGGTTTTCAAAGTAATTTATTAGGCAGCTCCGGGGGTCTCTTCCGACTTCGGGGGTCTCTTCCAACTACTTCTCCGCTCTCTCCGGCCTCTTCTCTGCGCTCTCCGGTTCTTCTCCCGCTGTCCAGTGCTTTCTGCCGGGTTCTTCTGCTCTTTTGCTAGCTCTTGCCCAGTCTTCTCCATCGTCTTCTTCCCTCTGCTCTTTTTCCGATGTTGACTCAACGCTCTCTCCCGCTGTAATGCAGTGTGCGCGGTGCACAATGACTTATATTTGCATGGGGCGTGGTCACCAGGTGATGTCATCCGGTGACCCCGCCCCTTATGACGGCACCGTAGCATCATGCCCCGGGCAAAAAAGACTGTAAAATAGATTCCCTGTAGTTAGCAACAATGGACCCACCCGAAACAATAGACCCGCCAGCAGCAATAGACCCCTCCCCAAAAGGAGATCCCTTCCAGCAATGATTGACCCACCCCCAGAAACAACAGATCCTCCATCAGCAACAATAGACCGCCCCCCCTGCAAAATGACAGTAGATCCCCTCCAGCAACAATAGATTCCCCAGCAGCCAGCATCAATAGAACCTCCAGCACAACCTCAGCACCCCTTGCCATTACATACATTCAGTGCTGGAGGTGCCTGGAACTGTGTTCCCCCACGTTCCCGTTGAAAAAAAGCCCTGCATAACATTCATTGGTGTTTTTTTATATCTGTCTTGTGTTCAGCTTTAAACAGTTTTTACTATCCTGGGCAGCTGCATTCAGAAAGCTTTCATCAATACTTCAAAATGAGACCACAGCCACTAGATGATTCCATTCCTTTTAACCTCCTTCCCTATGAACTACAGAGGACCAAAGGTGGAACATGGGAACATAACGTCCTGTGTTTTCTCCTGCTCCGATTCGGCACCATTCAAAAAACGTCTGCCAGACATATGCTTTGAGTAAGTAGAACAGCCCCTGAAGATTAAAGAAGAATAAGTGTTGCAGCCAGACAGTAGGTTCGTTGTGTTCCCTGTGTAAGTTAATGTACAAAATTTGCAGGTTTGTCTGAAGTTTACATTTGATTGCTTTTTCAACAAAGTTTGCGTTATATGTACTGTTCTGCCTAGGGAAAATAAGGTCACCAAAAAGAGCTGTAAAACTATGCAAAGTTAATGTTTAATACCATGGAATAGAATAAGACAGATTGCGTTGACAGTCTTCTCATTAGGAGCTTGCTATGGAGTACCCAGTCACAAACATAAAAAGACTCTGGAGATGAAAGGGGTTGCAGCTTTTTAAGCTGGCTGCCTCGCAATGTGCTGTGCCAGTCAACCTGTTTATATAAGGTACAAAACCCAACCACTTAAAACTATTCTGACACTACATCTCCTCCATTATTATGTAAGAAGCTGGTAAATTGCAGAGCTGGGTTTGTTTAAAGAAACATAATAAAGCCACTTTACTTTTTCCAAAAAAAATAATTTAATAGAATATTTCCCGAAAATAAAGAGGAATGTGCAAGGATTCAAAGCAACCATTCATAATTTATCCTTAGCTGAAACGGCTACATTAAACTGGTCTGGTTGCTCTGGTTTACAGCCATCATTCATCCTTGTTCTCCCTCCATATACAAACCTGGCTGTGTTATATTGTCACTGACTTTAAAGTAGAGCTGAAGGCAAAACTTTTTTTTTTGTTCATTTTGGATAAAGTATTGGAGGGTTATAGCCCCTGTCAGGTTTTTTGTGTCCCATTGGGGGAGAACTACCCAATACCCAATACCCATCACTTCCTGTCTCATAGCCACAACAGGAAGCGAGAGCAAACCCCTCCAAAGTGATAGATACCCTGGTGGTGTTTCCATTAGAGCTGCACAATTCTGGCTAAAATTAGAATCACAATTTTTTTGCTTAGATTAAAGATCACGATTCTCGCGACGTAACATCATCTTTCACATTATACAAAAAAATTGGGCTAACTTTACTGTTTCGTTTTTTTTTTTATTCATTGAAGTGTATTTTTCCCCCAAAAAATTGCGTTTGAAAGACCGCTGCGCAAATACAGTGTGACATAAAATATTGCAACAATCACCATTTTATTCTCTAGGGTCTCTGCTAAAAAAAAATGTATACATATATATATATATATATATATATATATATATATATATATATAATGTTTGGGGGTTCCAAGTAATTTTTTTAGCAAAAAAAAAACAGATTATAACTTTGTAAGAAACAAGTGTAAGAAAAAGGTTCAGTCTTTAAGTGGTTAAACCTCCCTCATCTACACACGGAGGTTCATTCCTTTGATCTAAGTACAAAAAGTTACAATGTTTATAGTTTGCTGACAATGTTGTGAAAAGCTTGGCAGGCTGCTCATTTTTTTTCTTCTTTTGTCAGCTGAGTGAGCAGAGAACTCGCTACACTTGTTACATGAATGAATTGGGAAATTCTGCATAGAGATTGTGAGGGGGGTTGAATCGAGATCATGATTTTTTAACGATAAATCGTGCAGCTCTAGTCTCAATTGAAAGATTTCCCCTCTATTCCTGTTGGAGGGTGAACCTCCTTCGAACAGGGACACACAGCATTAAAAAAACTGTAATTACTATACATTATAGGAGTTTCAGCTGTCTCCTAAAAAACACCCGAAGGAAATTTTAATAATACAAATAAATCAAAACCATGTATTCAAGGAAGGCTTTATTTTGCTAACATGCCCAAAAAAATAAATACCTAAGAGCCCCAAATTATATTAAAACCAATTTAAATAGCAGAAGAAACGGCGAGGCAATATGGCCCTGGATTTGCTTTTGACACGTTGTAGCATAGTTTGGTACAGATGGTATTCATGCCACCTGCACTAAATTGTCATCTTTTAAAGCAGGGGTCTCCAAACTTTCAAAACAAAGGGCCAGCTAACTGCCCTTCAAAAGTTAGGGTGGCTGGACTGTGGCCTGTGGGAGTAGAAATTGCCTTGGCATCGGTGGGAGTAGAAAATGCCATAGGCTTGGTGGTCGTGAGAAAGAAATATTGGTGTCAGAGGGAGAATTAGTTCCCCATCTCTGCTGTCAGCGGGAGCAATAATGCCACAAGGACTGGGTAAAGGCAAGCAAAGGGCAACATCCAGCCCATGGGCTGCAATTTTGAGACCCCTGTTTTAATGCATAAGTTCAGTTTGACATATTGTATAGTATCATAATATTATATAGTGATTTATTGTAGGGAATGCAGTTAATATAAATTATTAGTATGGAGTACAAAAGGGAATCAAAGAATAAGGGTCAAATTCCCTTGGGGCCATTACAGGTATTTTACTCTTTTATTAATCTGATTTCTGCAGTACTTCCTTACCATAACCTGTATAGTCATACGTGCTTGTTGGGTTCCAAGCCCTACTTCATAGAAGCCAAATGACTTGTACACACGATCGAAATTTCCGATGAAAAAGTCTGACGGAATTTTTTCATCGGATATTCTGACCGTGTGTGGGCCCCATCTGACTTTTTTCCGTCGGAGTTTAGAAATAGAACATGTTTTATTTTTTTCCTGATGGAAAAAAATCCTATCGGAAATTCCGATCGTCTGTGAGAAAAAAACACGCATGCTCAAAATCACGTTGACGCATGCTCGGAAGCATTGAACTTAATTTTTCTCGGCTCGTCGTAGTGTTGCACATCACCGCGTTCTTGAGGATCGGAATTTGGTCTGACAGTGTGTATGCAAGACAGCTTGAACAGAATTCTGACGGAAAATTCCATCGGATTTTATCCCATCGGAAATTCCGATCGTGTGTACAGGACAATAGTTTCCATAAACTTTATTCATGATGGCCTAAAAACAAAACAAAAGACCAATGTGCACTGAATGCAGTTTAGAATAAATGGCTCTATAATATGAGGCTTTATTTATGGTATACACAAGTGGCTCAGGATGTGAATTTGGCCATTAGGGTATAAAGAAATGGTTGGCATGGCTCTGCCCACTGTCATAAAATTAGGAATAAATCTCTTCTTTCTAGGATATATGATGGAATATTACATGTAAAAATCTTCTGTTTTAAGAAGGCTCTACTGTGCTACACACTGATTTGGTTTTTAAAAGTGAAGACCAGGAATTCAGCCACTTTGGAAAAAGTGAAGATCGAACTATGAGTTAAGTCCAATGAGGTGCATGGGATCTATTATTTACATCTGACAGGTTTATTGCACTCCCAGAGGAGACTCGGGGCTCTGAAAAGAGAGAAGCACATGCTCCTTTCCTCTGTTGACCATTCACAGAAGCCTTTGTATTTGGTAAATGATTTCATATAATACAAAGGCTACTGTGATTGGGCAGGAGGAAGGAAAGAGCGGGCATAGCAGTAGCAGCGACTCTACACCTAAAGGAACCAAGACCATCGCATCCAGCATTGGAGCTGAAGAAGCTATTTTCCTGGAGCACAATAAACCTGTCAGATGTAAATTAAAGAGATAAGTCCACAAGATGGATTGCACCTCGTTGTACTTAACTCGAGGTATGCCTGAAGTTTTTACAAAGTAGCTGAATTCCTGGACTTACGCTTTAAATCCATTAGTCCCCTCTTACTATAAATATAATGGTTATGCTTGCTTTTTCAAGGACAGACAATGCACCTTGATGTCTGTTGGTATCTCTGTTAGCCAACGAGCAAAGAGCACATTCACACCAGCCCTATTGTGTTGGGTTGGGCAGTGCTGCTCAACAGAAGCACAACGCAAAGACAAGGCACTATCCTGTCAGGCACTGAGTCCTATCAGTCCAGTTCACACCACTGCACTGCAGTGGTGTGCCCTAAAAAAATGTAGGACAAGCTGTACTTTTTTCAGTGCAGTGTATTGTGATGCATTACTTCATCACAACACACAATGAATGAAGATGAATGAAAATCATTTTGTGACATTTCAGTAAAGTTGAAAAAAAAAAAAACTAAAGCAAAAGGGGGCTAACAGGTTGATCTTAACTAACAAAGTGGCGAAGCACTGGTTGTGAAATAGAAAGAGGAGAAAGAAGTCACCTTTAAGGGGTATACATCTTTTCTCCTTCTCTCTCCTCCTCTCTTTTTCTCTCTACTCCTCTTCCTCTCTTGTCTCTCTTCTCCTCTCTCCTCCTCTCCCTCTCTTGTCTTTCTCCTCCTCTTCCTCTCTTGTCTCTCTCCTCCTCTTCCTCTCTTGTCTCTCTTCTCCTCTCTCCTCCTCTCCCTCTCTTGTCTTTCTCCTCCTCTTCCTCTCTTGTCTCTCTCCTCCTCTTCCTCTCTTGTCTTTCTTCTCCTCTTCCTCTCTTGTCTCCCTCCTCCTCTTCCTCTCTTGTCTTTCTCCTCCTCTTCCTCTCGTGTCTCTTTCCTCCTCTTCCTCTCTTGTCTCTCTCCTCCTCTTCCTCTCTTGTCTTTCTCCTCCTCTTCCTCTCTTGTCTCTCCTCCTCTTCCTCTCTTGTCTCTCTCCTCCTCTTCCTCTCTTGTCTTTCTCCTCCTCTTTCTCTCGTGTCTCTTTCCTCCCCTTCCTCTCTAGTCTCTCTACTCCTATTCCTCTCTAGTCTCTCTCCTCCTCTTCCTCTCTAGTCTCTCTCCTCCTCTTCCTCTCTAGTCTCTCTCCTCCTTTTGTCTCTTCTCTTTTCTCTTCCTCTCTTGTCTTTCTCCTCCTCTTCCTCTCGTGTCTCATTCCTCCTCTTCCTCTCTTGTCTCTCTCATCCTCTTCCTCTCTTGTCTCTCTCATCCTCTTCCTCTCTTGTCTTTCTCCTCCTCTTCCTCTCTTGTCTCTCTTCTCCTCTTCCTCTCTTGTCTTTCTCCTCCTCTTCCTCTCGTGTCTCTTTCCTCCCCTTCCTCTCTAGTGTCTCTCCTCCTCTTCCTCTCTAGTCTCTCTCCTCCTCTTCCTCTCTAGTCTTTCTCTTCCTCTTCCTCTCTAGTCTCTCTCCTCCTTTTGTCTCTTCTCTTTTCTCTTGTCTTTTCATGTTTCTCCTCTCTCTCTTCACTCCTCTCGCCTATGGATGGTCTTAGACAGTGAGAAAAAGACAAGCTCACATAAAAATGATGATGACTGGGAGAAATAATTGTAGGCACAGAAAAGTGCAGTCATACTTGATCTGAAGAAGCTATGCAGCATGGAAGGACCAGGAAGAACCAAAGGCTGGCTGTCCAGAAATAATTTTTTTTAAAGTATTTTTCTATGTATTTTTTTGCTTAATATCTGTAGAGCTCATTGCAGGTTTTGCTCAAATGTCAGTTAGGTTATCTTACTTTTAAAGAGGGTGTTGAGTCTGAGTTCATATAATTATGTTGCTATCACAGGAAATATGAGTGGCTGTATTTTTCATGATGGTAGTTGTTTTTATATTTAGAAACTTGGGCATTGCATAAAAGGCGGAGTGGACATGTTTGATACAGTGCCACAGTGCTGTTAGTTGCTCTTGCTTCCAGAAGGGGAGGCAGTCCTCCATGCTGACTTGTCACATGCTCTACTATACACTGAATACCAAGGCAGTATTCCAGCATGTCACTAGTAGGGCTTGCAGATACTAATAGCTATTGCACACGTAAAAATACTGTGCAGATATGCTCTCTGAAAATATGGGATGAGGACCCTCAAATGCTAAAAAAGTCAAAGCATAGCTAAACCCAGAAAAAAATATATAAAATATTGCAGTTTACCAATCCACAGATGTGGAGGCTGCATTCGATTAGGTTTTTTTTTTTGTTTTTTTTGTGTTAATTCTGCTAACACTATACTTGGAGTCCTAGGATGACAACACTCAATTGTTCTTCTGAATCTGAACAATAGAAACAAGATAGGACTAGGGAACCTTGCTCTTCCTCCATTGTCTGTAGGATAGAGGGGAGTGATCTTGTAGTCCTCAAAAAACAATGTAACTGATAACAGCACAGGCAGAGCACAGAAAGTTATCGGCTCACAAGATTTCTAACAGGAGCAATCTCCGGGTGCTACTAACCCACAATAGTAAACATCTGTCCAATCCTCATAATAAGGGGACTTTAATATGTAGCACACAGAAAAAGATACAAATTGAACACGTATATGTAAAATAATTTATTTTAAATGAATTATTATTCAACGTACTTATATTAATAAATATATATATATGTAGCACCACTCTCTCCTCTTAGGGTAAAGGAGAGGCACCCATGCCACAAGCCCGTGTCCTCTAGTTTAGAGGTCAGGCGTTGTATATGTTCCTGGGTCCAGCAGCGAATTCCCTCCTTCCACCGGTTCCCATCTCCGGAGTGTAGAGACAAGTCTGTACTTTTCCCTTCTTTAATAAAGTCAATGTCCAAACCACTTAAACTCCAACGTTGAGTTTATTTTGTATCTTTGCTTGATAGGTAAGAGAGAGTAGATGAGAGAGATAATAGTTGAACCAAAGCAGATTCAGGTACAGAACTCCCAGATTTATCACCACTCGGTCCCGAGTGGTTACAGCTCATCCGGATAGTCCCTCAATGGCCCTAGCAGCCGAAGTGGAGCTCAAACAAGCAATTCAAATCCTCCAAGGACAAGTTCAGTACGTCCTCAAAGAGCAGCAGCACTCCGCAGGGTCAGTTCTGCGGAGCATAGGATCCTTCCCTCCGACAGGTCACCAGGCCTTTTCCGAGACAGCAATCTAACTATCACTCGTCTCCTGTTATGGGACCGATCCTCCCCTGGCTTCCTCTTGGTCAGAGCGGATACCCTCACCCGGGCATCCTAGGACTCCAAAGTTCTGCCTGTAGACCCAGTTGAAGGTACTGGGCCTACCCGGAACGTTGCGGTCTCGGGCCGAAGGTGCCCGAGACTCTTCAGTCGGGGTATGCACCCCCCTCCTTAGGGGGCACACTCCTCCGGGTACTTGTCCCCGGGTCTCTCCTATATAAAAATGGCGTCTGCCTCTTTTATATCCTCTCCCGGCATGCACAGCAGGCAGAACCAGCCCACCACACGGTAGCCGAAAGAGGACATCCAATCGCGCCAATGCAACCTATGGTTCAACCCTGACCCAACATGGCAGCGCCACCTGCAGGCCACAGGGAACTCTACATAGGCACACAGCAACAAAGCAGAGTCCAGCACAATTAGAAGGCCCGAACCATACTAGTGCTCGGGTCATCCCCCTAAATTTAGACATAGAGACCCCCTAAATTTGGAGTACCCGCTACATATATATATATATATAGACATAAAATACTGTATATTAAAGGAATACAGGTGATGGTCAATTCTATACACTGTTTTATGTGATTATCTTTAATGTCCGCAGTGGAAGGGTTAAAATACATTCATACATTTCTGTAGCAAATGTGTTATTCCACACATAAGGCATTATGCTATTACTTTTTATGCCATTATATGCAGCACCATGTATCACTGAAATAAGTTAATCATCTGTTTAGGGCTGCAACTAACGATTATTTTCATAATCGATTAGTTGGCCGATTATTGTTTCGATTAATCGGATAATAACCTTAAAAAAAAAAAAAAGGTAATTTTGCTGCGATTTGCATTTAAAAAAATTTTTGGGCCAATTTGTTGTTGGGCAGATTAAAAACACCAATTGACGCAAAAGCGCATTACATGCTTTTCTGCAGCTTCTCCATTGAAGTATATTGAACCTAAAAAACAAAATGGCACAGTTTTGCGTTAAAAAAAAAGTACTTGCCCTTTCCAAATACGCAGCAGCTGAAAAAAGCATGGATGTGAACGTGTCCCATAGGAAACCATGTAAATGAACTGTAGTGTATTTCTGCAAAAAGCACCAAAAAACACAGAGGTGTGACCCAAGCCTGAGATGTTTAGTAACATAATGGTGTTAAAAAAACTAAAATTAGTACAAAAAGAGCAAATAATCACTACTGTAAGGGGTTAATTTTTTTACTGTGGGACAGAGAAAGTAATATTTACAGTAGCAATTTGCTCTTTTTTGTACTATAAAGGGCTAATTTTAGTTTTTAGTTTTTTTTTTAACCCCATTATGTTACTGGCCGATTAATCGATTATGAAAATGGTAATCGATTAATTTCATAATCGATTAGTTGCCGATTAATCGATTAGTTGTTTCGGCCCTACATCTGTTCCATTTAGATTAAGCTGATTTCAGGCGTGTTCAAATTCTCTCTCCTACTGCTTTCCTCCATAAACAATTGCTTGCTTGGGACTCGGAGATAGATGTGAAATATTGCTTAAAAACTGTTGGGTTGCCATTGTGATGAGCAATGGATCTGTGATGCTTTTTAACATTTTGTATTTCTTATTTTCAGTTCTGTTGTATATAATAAGTAAACATTTCTTTAAAATGTATCTGTATAGATTACAGTGACTGGGAAAACAACCCTGTGATTCATGGTAATTATTGGCACTGCTGGAGAAATCAGATTGTGAAATAACACCATGTATAAAATATTCAGTAGTTCCTGAGCGGTTGACATTCTCAGACACCACCTGTTTAGTTATGGACCAGACATGTGAAAAATACCTGCTGGACTGCAAGCCAAGATTGTATCCCACTCAGATGTTCCATGTTTTCAGTACAGATTTCGGGGGTTCTTGGATGAACCTTTTATATGGTATTGTTTATACAATGATTTAATTATGTTAGTTCTGTCTTGCACATAGAAATAAGGCAATCTGTTTGTTTTTTTTCCAAAGAGGCTTTGCAAGTAAAGCTTGAACAGCTCCTGTAGGCAGATAAGGGTTAAAGTGACACTAAACGATATTCTCATTCTCCGAAAGTAATCTATATGCATCCATGACTTAATGGCCTGTAATCTACGGTATTTTTCATGAAATTGTTTCTTGTGTTGTTCTGCCTTTTTGAAATGTCCTCCATGAGTTACCGTATATACTCGAGTATAAGCCGACTCGAGTATAAGCCGAGGTACCTAATGTTGCCTCAAAAAACTGGGAAAACTTACTGACTCGAGTATAAGCCGAGGGTCATCCTTACTGTTCCTATCCTCACTGTTCTCCTATCCTCACTGTTCTCCTATCCTCACTGTTCTCCTATCCTCACTGTTCCCTAGCTCGCTATTTTACATTGTAAATCGTACCTGTAAATAAGTTGCGGCTGCGGCGTCCATCGGTCGAATTCCACGGTCTCTTCCTGTTCCTTCCGTGATAGGCGGAGAGTGTCTGATGAGAATCGCCTATCACGATCATTCTCTCATCCTCAGTTTCCCAGCAGACACTGTGTTGGGTGTTCCGCCAATCACAGACGTCTGCTGGGAAACTGAGGATGTGAGAATGATCGTGATAGGCGGAGAGTGTCTGATGAGAATCGCCTATCACTGAAGGAACAGGAAGAGACCGCGGAATTCGAACGATGGACGCCGCAGCCGCAACGTCTTTACAGGTACTATTTTCAATGTAATTTTTTTTTTGCTGACTCGAGTATAAGCCGAGGGGGGGACTTTCAGCCCAAAAAAAAGGGCTGAAAATCTCGGCTTATACTCGAGTATATACGGTACATACACTTAAAAAAGGCCCATACCATACCCATCCTTCTCACACTAGTAGGAAAAGAGGGGGGGGGATTTGGGGATTTTGAATGAGGCACATGCGATGTGCCTCCATCCCTGGTTCAAAAGATAAAGTGGGGAAGTTGGGACTTTGAATGAGGCCATGGACAAAGTGGGAGTAATTAGATTGAAAGTACATATTTATTGATCATAGTGATATGTATAACACATGTCAAAGACAGAAAACACAAATAGAAAAAACATTGTAATAAATATAATTTCATAAGATTTACAACCACATGTATATGTGCGTATGGAAAAATGGGCATCAAGGGTACATCAATTATATAACAGCTTGGCGCCACGTAGTGGTCTCAGTTGATAAGTATATACATTCAATAAATTCATATATGTACATGGAATATAAAAGCAGCACTTGCGAAGGGAAAAAAAAATGTACAACAATAAAACCATGATTGATGGGTGAAAGATGTTCTGAGTTGATGGTATGATATAAACACAGGTCTGCATCTCAATTTTGCCGACGCGTTTCGTGTAAAAACACTCATCAGGGGCGGATTCTCAGAGATATCCAGAGTAGAATAAGATAAAATGAATCGAATTGTAGCGGATCAGAACAGGGAAAGGCGAATAAGCCCACCCTGAGTACTTGCATGGAGTCAATGCAATGAGATGTGGCAGGTATAGAGCCAGGGCCAAAAGGATTGTGCCTGTCCCGGGAACTGAGGTATTATGGAGCCGCGTGCTAGCGGGGCGCATATACATGCCCCTCCACACACAGGGCCCAGGGTGCTGGTATTCATAGTAAGACAAGGTGCTGCGCCAGTAGTGACTACCAGAGAGGAGTCTAAAGTAAACGGATGCATAATCAGTGTATCATAGTATACTGACAAAGTAAAAAGCATACTGATCTATTCAATGGAAAGGTAAAAATCAGGGGAGTCTGTGCAATTAAGTAACATAAAACAAAAATAAAAATAAAAGTGTAAATCACATCCAGATGACCATAGAGTGTGATATGGAGAGAAGTCAAAAGACAGCAGAGACAATCCCGATTAACCAAGACCAATGAGTTGAAAGAAAAACCTGGCTAGCAGAATAGTAGGTATCATAACCTTGTAATGGCTTACATGTATCCCAAAATGGGGGAGATAGGGTACTGTGATGGGATGTAGCGTCCTCAGTTCGTGGCACCCAAACTATGTCAGAGGAGGCAAGATATACCCGCCTGGCACACGTGCCCGCTGACACATACCAGCGTCACACGGGCGCGGCATAGGTGGGGAGGGGCTCTGACGCGGACAGTAATCACCGCCCGTCTAGAACACCCATATTCCCCAGCTGGACCGGCTAGGATTGAAAAACTTGTGCTTCACATCATGACGCCAAGTCGTGACGTCACACGTGAGGCAGGGTGTGTGGCACCGTGGTTCCCCACCGCCCGGATGGGACGGAAAGGAGGGGGAAGGTGAGGGGACACACAGAACACATCGCAGCTCCCGGGCTACAGACATGAACAAGGCCCTGGATGTACATGGGCCACAAAACAAATCCAAAATCGTAACACATCGCAGCTGTGCTGCCAAACCTCATGGACACAGAGTGTTTGTGTCCAGAGTGTAGGGGACCGGGACATGGTATATTACTATCCAGGTCACCGATACCTCCCACATGGGTGGCAGGGGAACACTGCCAACCCTGTCCATGTACCTCCATCCCTAATGCAAAAAAAGAGGGGGGGATTGTCTTACCATGAATACCAGCACCCTGGGCCCTGTGTGTGGAGGGGCATGTATATGCGCCCACTAGCACGCGGCTCCATAATACCTCAGTTCCCAGGACAGGCAATCCTTTTGGCCCTGGCTCTATACCTGCCACATCTCATTGCATTGACTCCATGTAAGTACTCAGGGTGGGCTTATACGCCTTTCCCTGTTATGATTTGCTACAATTAGATTAATTTTATCTTATTCTACTCCAGATATCTCTAAGCATCCGCCCCTGATGAGTGTTTTTACATGAAACGTGTCGGGCAATTGAGATGCAGACATGTGTTTATATCATACCATCAACTCAGAACATCTTTCACCCAGCAATCATGGTTTTATTGTTGTACATTTTTTTTCCCTTCGCAAGTGCTGCTTTTATATTCCATTTACATATATGAATTTATTGAATGTACCGGTATATACTTATCAACTGAGACCACTACGTGGCGCCAAGCTGTTATATAATTGATGTACCCTTGATGCCCATTTTTGCATACGCACATATACATGTGGTTGTAAATCTTATGAAATTATATTTATTACAATGTTTTTTCTATTTGTGGTTTCTGTCATTGACATGTGTCATACATTTCACTATGATCAATAAATATGTACTTTCAATCTAATTACCCCCACTTTGTCCATGGCCTCATTCAAAGTCCCAACTTCCCCACTTGGGCTGTAGAATTGACACGTGGAATAACCACACTGCTTCGGCAGAAGGCAGCTCATTTGGTAAAGCAATGTGTAGTCACCCCTTGTAACCAGTCAAAGGGTGTTGTTTTTTTGTCATTTAACCATAAACTTAAATCTTGATTGGCTATCAATTCTTGAACATATGCTTATAGGCTCCATGCACACTGGCCTAAAAAACGTTGCTTCTACAGGAATTTTGTGTTATGCCTGTAGAAGCAGCTCAATGTTATCTTATGTGTTCATGCACGTTAGGACGATTACAGGCATATTTTGAGCCCGGCATTTAGCAGGGAAAAAAAAAACCCTTCTGGTTCGCGTTTCTGTTTGTAGCTTACTGGCAGAAAAAAATTAAAACTCTCCTAAACTCGTCTAAACTTTATACAAAAAAATGCTCTATATGAGCGTTTTTTACTGCCAAGAGAACAGATGTTTTTCTAAGCCCAGTGTGCATGGAGCCTTATAGGTAATAGAACCTTCTTATTCTGCAAAGTTACACATACAGTTCTAGCCATTTCCTCCAGTGGAACTTTAATGTATAGATATACACATGAGATCAGCATAAGCACAACCCTTATCAGTCAGGGTGAGTAAAAACATTTTTTTTTTTGCAGCAGCAGCAGCTAGTGTATCTATGGGCAAAATATAAAGTGGTTGTAAAGCAGGGGTATTGAATAAAAATTTCCGCAGGTCCGATCAGTAAAAAAAAATTCTAGCAGAGGTCCAAATTGCATGTTTGTTTGAAACCTCTTTTACATCGCAGCGCCCCCGTTATATCACAATCCCTTCTTACATCAGTGTCCTCAGTCCCCCAAACATCAAAGTCCCCCACTTCACTTCACATTTCTCTCTTCAAAGTAGTGTTCTTTCCAGATTAACCAGCAGGTGATTGGTGGCTAGGACACATGACGGTCCTAGCCACCAATCACTTGCTGGTTTATATGAAAGGTTATCTCCAGCAGCTCCCATCCCGCCCTCCATCCAATGCAGAGCTGGGCCTCCTGCTCTTCACTCGATCTTGAAAATGCCAGCAGCGGAGGCTGGGAGATAGAAGCTGCTCCTAAATGGCACGACCGCGGGTCCAGATGGGACAGTGGCTCGGCTCGGACCCAGACCGCGGTCCTCCATTTAGTGATGCCTGTTCTAAAGCCTTAACATTTTTTACCTCAATACATTCCTTGCATTCATCTTCCCACAGTGGCTGAGCTGGTCTCCTAGATCCAGTCACGGCAAGGACACTCTCTCAGTGATATGTTCATCTCTTTCCTTTACTCTGGAGTGCATAAATTCTTTATTTTATGAATTTATTAAATAAAGAGACATACTACACTATGTGGTTGCTTGGCGCCCTCATACTTTTTGTTTCCATACCAAGTAATGTGAAGCATTGTGTGAGGCATTGCATGTAACATAGTGTTGAGAGGACATGTGTAACAGAGTGTTGTGAAAGATTGTGTGTTACAGAGTGTTGTAAGGCATTGTGTGTAATTTAGTGTTGTAAGGCATTGTGTGTAACAGAGTGTTGTGAAGCATTGGGTGTGTAACAGAGTGTTGTTAGGTATTGTGTGAAACAGTGTGGTGTAGTATTGTGTATAACAGTGTGTTGTGTGTATAACAAAGTAATTTGAGGCAGCAAGGGAGATTTACTAAAACTAGCGTACACAGAATCTGGTACTACTGTGCAAAGTAACCAATCCGCTTCTAACTTCAGCTTGTTCAATTAACCACTTAAGCCCCGGACCATTTCGCTGGTCAAAGACCAGGCCACTTTTTGCGATTCTGCACTGCATTGTTTTAACTGACAATTGCGTGGTCGGGCAACGTGGATCCCAAACGAAATTGACGTCCTTTTTTTCCCACAAATAGAACTTTCTTTTGGTGGTATTTGATCACATCTGCGGTTTTTATTTTTTGCACTATAAACAAAAATAGAGCGACAATTTTAAAAAAAATGCAATATTTTTTACTTTTTTCTATAATAAATACCCCCAAAAATATTTATAAAAACATTTTTTTTCCTCAGTTTCGGCCGATACGTATTCTTCTACATATTTTTGGTAAAAAAAATCGCAATAGGCGTTTATTGATCGGTTTGCGCAAAAGTTATAGCGTCTACAAAATAGTGAATAGTTTTATGGCATTTTTATTAATCCTTATTTTTTTTTTACCAGTAATGCCAGTGATCAGCGATTTTTATCGTGACTGTGACATTATGGCGGACACACCGAACACTTTTGACACATTTTTGGGACCATTGTAATTTTTACAGCGAAGAGTGCTATAAAAATGCACTGATTACTGTGAAAATGATACTGGCAGTGAAGGGGTTAACCACTAGGTGGCGCTGAAGATGTTAAGTCAGTACTAGGGAGGGATTCTTACTGTTAGGGAGCGTGGCTACACGTGACACGTCACTGAAGACCGTTCCCGATCACGGGGAACAGTCATCAGTGACAGTGTCACTAGGCAGAATAGGGGAATGCCTTGTTTACAAAGTCATTCCCCTGTTCTGCCGTTGCGGACCGCAATCGCCGGCCGCCCGGGAACATCGAGTTCCCAGGACCCACGAGAACACTCGCGAGGTACTCGGCGGGCCCCGCTGGGCGGCAAATTTAAAGGGACGTACCTGTACGTCAATGTGCCTGCCCGTGCCATTCTGTCGACGTACATCGTCGTGCGGCGGTCGGCACTTGGTTAAGGGTTGACAATAAGACCTAGAAGCTGATTGGTTACTATGGAGAGCTGCACCAGATTCTGTGTGAACTAGTTTTAGTAAATCTCCTCAATTGTGTGCAACAGACACGAGGTAGTGCTTGTAGCAGAGAGGCATGAGGCATTTGAGGAAAGTTTACCTTTGAGTACCCATGATAAAGAGGACACATTTGAAGGGCAGGACTTCATAATTCGTTATCCTTCAAGAGTAGAAATGAAGGATTTCTCATGAAAATGGTTACACTGACATAGAGAGTTCTGTTCACAGCTGATTTTTAGTGTCCAACAAGTGAGCAAGACTAAGCAATGTTGTCATGGCAATGAACAAATGCTCCATAAATTCATAGCAACTAGAAAATGAATTCCTATTAGAATGTAATAGCTTTGCCATTAGCTGGTAGCTTACACATGTCAAAAAGGATTGTGCTGTTAAGCTATGATGGATCCTAACAATTTTATTTACAGTGTGGCCCAGCGTGTTTCAAGCCACCAAAAATGACACAAATAAATCAGTTTTCCTTTCTGTGAAGGTTCCCATACCCAGCTTCCTCAGATGGTCATCTGGCCGTCTGGTACATTGGGGAGTTTATGAAAATTCCCCCCAATGCAGCGTATTTTAGACCACATACTGAACAGTCTACAACACCACACTCCTTGAACTGGAGTCTTAGACTGCGCCAGAAACGATTATTGTTTTATAACAATCTGCAAGAGCCCACTTAATTTATTTTATTTATTTTGGGGGGACTTACGCTAAAGCAGGTAATTTGATGTACAATGAAAAGTGCAATATTTGACGATTCTATAAATTACAACCAAGAGCTAATTCTAATAAGCATTATGCTACTACTGTTAAAGAGAGCCAAACTATGACCATTGTTCTGCCAGTGGTGGCCTGGGGAATCCCCCCAACCTCCACCAAAATAGTCCCTCTGAACTCACTTCCTACTCTCTCTATTCATTCATTCTCTTTCTTCTACACCCCTACATGCTGCTGCTCAATTCCACCTACTCCCCCTCAATGTCTTTTCACCACCCACTAGACTGGCGGACCTCATGGTTCCATTCTCCCCACCACCCTAATGACTTGGGGGGACCCAAAAAAACATAACCCAAAGGACACACTTCAAGTCTGACGTATCTTAGTCTTATGGCTACCCCATAGGCACTTCCTACACCTCACTTTATATTATCCTTCACAAGACCACTCTATTGCCTTGTACACACGGTCGGAATTTCCGATGAAAAAAGTCAGACGGAATTTTCTCATCGGATATTCTGACCGTGTGTATGCCCCATCTGACGTTTTCCTTTGGAAATTCCGACAGAGTTAGAAAGAGAACATGTTTTCTTTTTTTCCGACAAAAAATAATTTTTATCGGAAATTTCGTCCGTCTGTATGGAACTCCGACGGAGAAAAAAATATGCATGCTCAGAATCAAGTCGACGCATGCTCGGAAGCATTGAACTTCATTTCTCTCGGCTCGTCGTAGTGTTTTACGTCACCGCGTCCTTGACGGTTTGGAATTTGGTGTGACAGTGTGTATGCAAGACAGCTTGAACGGAATTTCGTCTAAAAAATTCTAAGTTTATCCCAACGAAAAATCCGATCGTGTGTACAAAGGCATAAGTAATGCAAAACTCAGTGTTATGCAATATTTAATTGTTTTGCTGTATGATGATTGATTTTTGCTTTCCATTGCTTGTATCCCTGGATTGCTGATGTAAATGTGGTTCTAGAATTTTCTTTCAATCTTCATTGAAGTGTGATACAGATTGTTGAATGTGCCTCCTGTACACGATTCAGCCTTGCGGATTTAAAAGCTAATGAGAAAACACAGAATTTGCAGGTGGCAGCACTCTTTTTGTTGATGGGCCACCAGCAATGCAGTATATTCAAAACTCTGCCAAAAAGCCAGGTATGTGCAATCATTAGACAACAATTTGGGGGCTTGTTGCTGTCAACACTAGTGGCTAGAAAAGAGACATACTACTAAAAACTTCAAATGTAACAAATTCAATATGATACAATATAGAAACATTACTTTCAATATGTAAAATTCCTGAATCGTATAATCCAGACATTGAGAATGTTCTGTTGGCCATTCCTAAACAATAAAATAAATTATAATCTGACAATGTAAAAAAATCTGGTTTATAAAATTAAAAATAGGTTAAATTCTACATTTACATCTCTGGGGTGTATAGTATTAACCAGTTGAGTACCAGCTTGTAATACTCCTTAATTACTAGACATGTGCATTCGTTTTCGTCCGAATGCATTTTCGTCCGAATTTCAGGTATTTTCGTTATCGTTTTAACAAACGAAAACGAAAATGCAGAATCCGAAAACCGAAAGATCCGACATAAACAAATGCTTAATTTTCATTTTCGTTGCAACAACAGTTCGATATAGATAGGAGATTCGACATGTGTCCATCGAACCTGTGGTCGAATGTGCCTAGCCTTAACTCTATTAGTCCAAGATTATTCTACATAGAGAGAAAAGATTCGACATTATAGAGAGAAAAGATTCGACATTATAGAGAGAAAAGATTCGACATTATAGAGACATGAAGATTCGACATTATAGAGAAAAGATTCGACATTATAGAGAGAAAAGATTCGACATTATAGAGAGAAAAGATTCGACATTATAGAGAGAAAAGATTTGACATTGTAGAGAGAAAAGATCGCTGCTGGAATTGGGTGGGGGAAGTAAAATAAAAATAATGATGATGATGAATGTTATTTGCTGATTGTAACCAAAGAGGAGGAGCAGTAAAATAGCTAGAACTAACCTGACAATTCAACGTGAACGACAAAGATTCGACAAAGCATCGAAAAACATACAAACGTCGAACTGTCAGTTGAAGGCTTATGGTGTCTGTTGAAAGTTCTAAGAAGATTCGACAAGCAGCTAAACTGTACGACGCTGCAATCGTACATTTCCGGTCAAATGCTCGGCCCATAGGCTATAGAAGAATTCTAATGTTGGTTGACTAGTAATAGTAATTAATAAATATAATTATTACTAGTCATACAACATTAGAATTCTACTATAGCTTGTAGGCGGAACATTCGACCGGAAATGTATGATTGCAGCGTCGTACAGATTCGCTGCTCCGTCGAATCTTCTTTGAACATTCGACAGACACCATAAGCCTTCAATGACAGATTCGACCTTAATTAATTTAGATTTTCGGACGAATGCAATTTCTAACGAAAAACTAAATAAATAAAAACGAATTTCGGGAGTAACTAAATTTTATTTTTCTAACGAAAACGAAATTCCGAAACAAAATATTTCAGTGTGCACATGTCTATTAATTACAGGTAATTTTTCAGTTTTCTGTATTCTGACAATTTCCCCTCCCTTTCTAATCTGATGACAGATGCTACTTGTCCCCAGGAAGTGAGGAATCTCCCAATTGGTTTAACAAAGATGGGACTTCTCCTACCACTACGTTCTGTCATGTCAGCAGGACGGGAAAGTATATATTGCAATAGGGATGTAACTTTACTTTCCCCACACTATAAAAAAATAAAAATGGATGGAATTTTACTTTAACCTAAAACTGAAGGCCATTATTCGGAAGGACAGTACTCCATAACCCTCAATAGATAATCACCAGAGAAATGTAATAATGGATCATGGCATCACTGAATAGCAGGCTGAGTTCTTTATTCAGTTATAGCATACAAGAATTATGTTTGTTTTTGTTATTTATTCACCACACGTGGTCCTAAAATACTTTTACAAAATATTTGAATATCCCAAATACATACCTAAATCCATGTTCATGTGACTCATGGAACTTTCTGGACTGCAGGGTTCTTCTTTGGTTGCCCCTGTCACTTTTGTGTTTTCCGAAGTATACACGCCCTATTGGGTTAATTGGCTAGGTCTTCACAGGGTCCTGAAGACTTCAGTGGGGACATGGTGACATCACAAAGGGAGGGGGCATATGAACAGTACAGCAGTGGTGGATAATAGGTGTTCAGTCCTGGAAGAGGTACCCCGGTGAGTCATATTTTGGTTCAGGAGAGTAATAAAGGGCTCCTGAGGACTCCAGTGGTGGCATTGTGACATCACAATGATGGTTGACAGTCTCAGACAGCAGTGGTTAGTCTGTATTCACTCCTGGAAAAGGCACCACAGAGAGTCATGTGATGGTGGACTACATTGTGAATGGTTGGAAGTGGTGTTGGTTGGGTAGGTACCACATTTGCCTTAAATGTGTGCTGTATTGTGCCTTTAGTTCAGCTCAAGACTATAAGTCTGCTTTGTCTGGCTGAAAACAGCCCTTTCTCAATATGCATTTTGTTCTGTAATGGTTTTGGATGAACTATTATTCTATATAAGAAATACCATCCTTACAATATGGAACAGTAAGCAAGGTGGATATAAATCAATGATTTAACATTTTTAAATTAAAAAAAATCTGATTTTTTTTTTAATTAAATCAGTTTCCTTTGATTTACATCAATTGTTTTTATTTCTATCAAATGTATTTGAATAAAATGCTTTTGGAGTAAAAATCTATCTAAAGATAGTTTTCTATTTAATATACATTAATAATTTAGTTTATTCAGCATGAAATGGAGCTTAGTTATATAGTATGAGGCTGTATATTATGCAATATTAAAATTTTTGGTAAACTCATTCAATGAATCCATGAATTGATGCATTCACACCATTTCACAGTAACCATAAAAAAAATACCAAAGTTCAGGAATATTCCTTTATCCCATTGTTTTGCAAATCTAAGTACACTACAAATGGTATGATTGAATTGGTTCTGATATCGCTGTTTTACTAACCTGACAGCTTATTATTCTAAATAGGAAACCTTCATTTTGTTTGCAAATATTAAAGATTCTAACTACCAGCAAGAATAGAGCACCTGTCATTTCAGATCCATCAGGGCAGCGCCTGTTAGCGGGCATCCACTCACCTGCTGCCGTCACGTCCCTCACCTTGTTGTGTTACCAGCTGTCCCATTAAAGTGAATGGGACTATCGGTGAGTCAACAGCGGGTCAGAGGAGGAGCCGCTGCAGGACAGAGATGACAGTTGCTCTTTAAAAGTTATGATTTAAATCAAGCCTTTTTCTAGTGATTTAAATCATGATTTAAATCGTAATTTAAATCGACTTGATTTAAATCAAATCCACCCTGACAGTAAGTAAACAGCAAAACATATAAACAATTTTGAAATTAAAACTACAATTATATATCAAAATGCATATATAGTGGTGATATATCCTGACTAAAAATGAAAAGCCAACGTTTCTAGTAGGCTGGAAGATTCCTTGAATGAATCCTACTTACTTCCACTGGTTGTTTGCTTGCTTGCAAGTTAAGACGGTCATAACAAAACTCTTTGCCATTCCAATTGAAAAGAACTGTCTTCAGTCAGTAACCATTGTGTTAGTACACATGGTACATTGAGACTAATTAAGGACACCATCTGGTTTTATGAAGCACTCTCTTGCTGAATACATCGAAGCTTAAATGTCATTAATGTCTGAACATTTTTTTGGTCCATTTTCCACCATCTGTATGGGCTCCTTGTAAGTACTGTATGTAGCCTGTTCAAACTTTCTAAAGCAGACCTTGTAGTACAATGCAGGGTCTGCTCAAGTTGCCCGGACCGCCTCACCCTTTACAAATTACCTACTCTTAGTAGGTGTAAAATATAAAATTAAACTTACTTGATCTCCATTTTCTTCATCACTGGTTATGATGTCCGCATCCTTCCAGGAAGGGTCATGGGGAATACAGAGCAGGTAAAATTGGGCAAGACACTTCAGCCTATTGCATCTTCTCATGAGATTTTTGCTACTCTGTATTCATTCCCTCTTCACCTAGCCAGAAGGCGTGTGATGTTATCCTCACCTAGGCACCGTGGGTGGAAGATGGGGATGAGAAAAGTTTACATCCTGTTTGTTTGTTTGTTTTTTTGCACAGGTACATTTTACACCTAAGGCTCCATGTACACAGAAGCTGATAAACTGCAGTTTATTGGCGTTTTGGCGTTTTTTTTAAAAAGCCCAATAACTGCACTCTATGTTAGCCTATGTGTTCATGTACACATAACGTTTTTTAGCTTTAATGAGCAGTGGAGTTAATGGGCTTTTTTCTGAATGCAAGAAATTCACGTTCAAAGTGCCGTTTTTTGGCAGAAAAAAACGCAGAAAAACGCAAAACGCCGAAAAACGCTCATAAACGCTCAAAAATGCTGGTCGTGAGCGTTTTTTTGCGTTTTTTTGTCTATTGAAAAAAAACCAAAAAAACGCTACACTGAAAAACGCTAATAAAAGCTAGTAAAAAAACGCTGATAAAAGCTAGCTTTTTCTGCTACTTTAAAAACGACCGTTTTTGAGCTTCTGTGTACATGGAGCCTAATAGTTTATGTGATTTGTGAAGTGGGAGAGGGCCTGGGCAGTGTAAGTGGACCTGGCATTTCACTGCAAAGTCTTCTTTAACTTGTAAGTTGTAACCTATTTTCTAAGTATTAATTTTGTGGTATGACTGTAACTATTATCCCAAATCTTGTTGCGTGATTTTCACATTTTACATGCTTATTGTTCTTTCATGCCCATAATTCATATATATATATATATATATATATATATATATATATATATATATATATATTTAGACATTGGCTTACATACTGTATCTGTCGTCAAATAGTGTGCTCACCAAAGAATTATTGTAGGAAGTGTCAGTATGGAAAGCAACCTGTTGTCTAACTTGTAACCTGAGCAGGAATGGTGTCGGATTGTGTGACACTCCCACAACTTTTATTGAGACTAGGTTGTGAGGCAATTAACCACAGCCTGCATTTTCGTATGTTCAGTCTAATGTGGATTGTAAATATAATATTGGGGAATAAGTAATTAGATGTATTTTTTAATGTGAAACTGGTTGCTCTTCTTCTATTTTATTATTTTATTGTGCTTCTCAAGTACTCATGTCTATGGGAATAATATATTTGCATTGGTGTTCAGTGGTAATGAAATATTTGCATTGGCGTTCAACGGCAAAAATACATTAACATTAGTGTTAATCTCCCATCCTGTGTTACATATCTTATAGCTGCTTGACTCATCCGGTGTTGCTGTCACTCACCAGTGATACTGGGTACATGAAATTTAAAGGCACCATCAAGTTAAAATCAATCTCACATAATGATAGCCAGTGCCAGAGTTGTAAAGGCAACATCGGGCAAATATAAATCTACTACAGTGGTAGCCAATGACAGAACAGTAAAAACACCTTTGGGCAGATATAAATTAGTGACAATGTTAGCCAGTTGCTGAACCCCCATGGAACCTCTTATATATCTGTCACGATCAGGGGTCAGGCTCAAAGACCAGTTGCTATAGCAGTAGCAGAACTACCACCAACCAGTAAGATAGGTACACAGGAAGTCACCCTGGTAATTGACGCAGGCCCATCTGAGGTGCTGAGTCTAAGTACTAACCAGTGTTCACCAGAGCTCCTGATGGTGGGGATGGATTTTGCTGTGTGTTAGTAACAGGTCGCGGTTCTTGGGATCGCCCCACCAGGAGGTGAACAAGCCTGTGCCCAGTAGTGCATAAGCAGGTAGGGATCAAACAGAAGCGTAGTCAGTAAACAAGACAAAGGTTGATAACGAGTAGTTGAAGGTTGGGATTAGGCAGAAGCATAGTCGAGGAACAAGCCAAGGGTGTACAATGAGTGGTAAAAAAATTTGGACGGCAGCAGGGAAGACAGGAAGCGAGATACTGGCTGGAGAGGACACAATAATTTGGCAAACAGGAAGTGCAGAGACATGGCTTAAATCAGGAATTTCATGGGAGGAGCAAAGGGTTCAAGACAGGATCATTCAAGGAATTGTCCAGGAAACTGTCCAGCATTCCAGGTAGCTCAGCAAGAAGAGACAATGCCTGACACAGCAGAGGTGCTGGGTACAAATCCAGGCCCTGATAAGATCCCTGGTTGAGAAACACTGACCTAAATATTTGATTTGCTGCCATGCTGATCCATAACATAATTCACAAGTCAAATTCCTCAGACACAGTTTGGATAGTATTATTTACATTAAATTATTACTTTTCCTTAGTGTCAGGCTGCATAGGGGAAAAGTTTCCCCAGCCCTACCTGATATCTATGTGTAGCCTTGCTGAGGTCAAATCTTGACTGTAATGGGGGGGGGGGGGGGCATTTAAAACCAAACTCAAGGCAGATATAAAAGACACAAATTACAACAGCCATATAATCATTCAAGTGTAAGTTCTCCTTTCCACAAAAAACAAAAAAATGAACTAACACCCTACATCCTCCCCACTTCCCAGTCCTTGCACTTCTGTGGATGATTAGCGGTTACTGCCACACAGCCGGTGCAGCAATCCAGGAATTTGAAAGCTCTGCTCTTCTTCCCCCTCTTTCCTTTTGGCTTTAGGGACGAATCAGACTAATTCTGATTTGTCAAAATGGTCTCGTAAGAGCAAGTGAGCAGTCAGAATCGCTCTGATCAGTCCCGAAGCCTTAAAGCGGATCTCCCGCGGCCATTCGTTTTTTTTTGGTCATTAATTTATTTATGGCTTTTTAAAAGAGTACTCACTGTTTTGCTTTTTTTATTCATCCGCTGTCCGATTCAGTCTTTAATTTTAACTTATATTCTCATAGTAACGCTGTTTCCATTTTGCTTGTGGGCATGAGAAGCCCACAAGCACTCACTTCCTTGTTGCGGTGAATGCTGTTCTCCCAGCATTCACCACTCGTTCTCGCGCATGCTCAGTCTTTACGGCGTTGTCCCTCGTTTGTTATAGAGGGTTTTGAAACGCCTTCCACACTTTGTTATTGTAATCGTGTCACTTCCGCTTTTGGAAATCACTCGATAACTCGCAGAAAGCCTCTGCAATGACTCCTGGGAGCAATGACAAAAGCTCCCAGGAGACATTGCGGCCAAAGGAAATAACGCACTACCCGCAGACTACCCGCAGGAGATAGAGACAGGAAGCACAGTGACAGATGCAGAGAACAAAGGTACTGTCACAAAAAAAAACAACTTCCGTTTCTTACTGCAATCGAGTCTGCTATTTGATTAGGCTAATGTTTTGAAATAGGGTGGAGCTCCGCTTTAAGGAACGATGGGGAAGAAGATAAGACAAACTTACAGTGTATTACATTGTTAAATGTATTTTTCGTTAGTTCAGTCTAATCTTATTAGTTTTAACCTACAAGAGATGTAAACAGAGAATATGCAACGTGTGGTAAACAGGCACAACAGAAATGTTGGTTACAATGGTACAGATTATGTGGCATAGAGACATAGCAATGCAGAACATCAAAAAAGAGTGAATGAATTCAATTATAAGTCTAGATATCATGAATGCCCTATTTAAACTGCATCCAGTGCCATATCGAATATTCAGGTTGAAGTGGGTATTTTTATTTTCCAGTGAATTTTTCAAATTTTTTTTTCTGTGAATTTTTAAGGTACACTGTTAAAAAACAACTTGGCATTGCACCTGATGATTGAAGCTATTTTAAATGTGTGTGTTTTTTTTTATAATGCACATGTGTAAGTACCCGATTCGGACCTGGTATCAGCCTCTTGCATTTCCTCAATAGCAGAACTGGAGTGTGAGTGAAATGATCAGTACATAGATCCAATCAGTTCTTGTGCTGACAAGAAGCATATTGATAGGAGAATGAAGAGTGACAAAGGGATGAGCTCATAACTGTACTTCTTCTTTTTTCACTGTCCAGTCATAGGCTGGGGTGGGTCCAGGATGACCTGGACTCAAAAGAAATGGCTTGAATGATTCTGGCCATTAGACTGAGGATACCTAGTGGCAGAAAAAAAAGTGCTGTGGGAAAATCTTTGTATTGCAGATGAATATTGAAGCAAAATCTGTTCTTTTTTATTTTAGCTTTTAACATTAATTTCTGGAATGTTATTTTGTCTGGAGTTCCGTTAAGATTCCATGTATTTGTTACATAGTCATGTTGAAAAAAAGAAACACAATTTCATCCAATAGAAAAATGTAATAAATAGAAAAGCTCCATATACAAGACCCATAGTATTATTGTTTGAATTTTAGTACATTTCTGTTAGGAGCCTATCATGCTTTGAAGTGAACCTGTTCTTTATTAAGCTAGGGCAAAGCAACAGAATCATTTTAATATTCCCCTCTCCAACTGCACATACTTACGTTTTCTTCGCCCCCTCATCACTCACTTGAGTCGCTAGGAGTACAGAAAATCCCCTGTGCCTCTGGATATGAAGAAACAGTTGATTCACGTGGCCTTAGCATAGGTTCACTTTAAAGGAGAAGTAGGACCAAAGCTTATTTGGCCTTAGTTCTTTTGTGGGTTACAGGAGTGCCCTTAGTTCTGCCCTTAGTTCTGCACTCCTGTGACCTGTATTTATCTGACAGGGGGCTAAAGTCTGCTATTGACTAACGTCACTCAGCTGGTCCAGGCTCTGAAGAGATCCTGACTTTAATGCCAGGATCCACCCAGATGCCTGTTCAGCAGCTGGCTTAGCCTCTCAACGTGCTGCTGAGAGCCTAAGCCAGCCCCTCCCACCCCCTCCAAAGCCTGATGCTCCAGTAAGCACTGGAGTCACTGGCTCTCTGCTCACTGAAGATCAAGAACTGAGAGATCAACAGTCTTTGATCACTCAGTTCTTGGTCTTAAAGGAGGTGAGGGACAGCCTTGGTCTGATGCTGCACCCACCTAGGTGAGTATGATTTTTTTTAATTCCTGCACTTCTCTTCTCTTCTCTTTTTGTTTTATTTTTTTATGGTAACAATTTTATTGTTGCCCGGATAGTGTTAGCAGTTTACTAATAGCCTGGAGTTCCTCTTAAATGTTGTTGTTGTGGGATGTAAAGGGTAAATCCATCCAAAGATGGGTACTAAGCAAAGCATGGGTTCACTAATTGCTCTGATATACTGTATGTATCTGATTAAAAATATTTTATTTAAAAATATTAGGAGACATATTGGTGATCCCAGATGAACAAAGACTACAATTAAAGAGTAACGCAAGGCAGTACCTAAAAACACCCTATTTCCAGTGATGTAGGTATTGAAAATCATGAAATATATTTTGAGATACTACTAGTAAAGCTGATTGTTATCAATAGCCATATTATCTTTTACAGTCACTTCCACAGTTGACATCAATCTATAAATGTAATGGTATGCAATGTGAGCCAGCCAATTACATTGTGAAATGCTGTCAATCTAACCCTGGTCTAGTTCCTTGAGCTGTGAATGATTGTCCTTTTCATTTGATGGTGCCAGCAAAGTTCCAGAGCCAACATCACCTGGCAAAGCCAGCAGCATGGCACTAAATATCTTTGACTACCACTGCAAAGGTTTCTTTCTTTCCACTGACTAACAATGTAAGAGGATTTTTCCCATTGACCCCCAGATGCTTTGTTTTCAGCAAGGGTCCCCCAAGACCTGAAAATTATTCTAGAAACGTCTTGGGTAAAAAGGTTGAGAAAGGCTGATCAACCTTGTAAGCACTGGAGAGGAATGTATCCATGCAGCTTACAGGAGCTGGGATCACCTTAGAAGTATGATGATGCTCTTTTATTCTCCCAACACCAAGCAGATGACTCAGAGAAGTGCATTGTTGAATTGTGGTGTCTCCCTCCCCATGACTATTCAGCTTGACTGTTTGTTAAAGCAGTACTAGAAAATCCGAAATCTCCATTTACAAAACCGAAAGACTGGTTGCACAATTTTTTTTCTACTTCTTTAGCCTCACAACCCACTTTGCAATGACTTTCAGACAAGGACTGTTATTTATGTTGGCGTACTGAATAAGCTGTGACTTAATTTGCTCATATATAACGCCAGAAAAAGTCTTTAAGAAGTTTTGTACTGGTGATTCTATTGTTATGCACAGTGGTATGAAGTGCACCATTGCTTTTAGACATCACGTTGGACAAGAGGATATGAATGAATAAAGCCAAATGCAGTAGCCATGCCCTGAGATAATAGAAGATGATGTTAGACTGTGAGAGAAGAATATTAAAAAGCCTTGATAATTGTATGAGCAAAGTGTGGAGAAACTCAGAAAGCTTTTTGTCCCATGGTAAGCACAGATGAACAATTAATTATGTATAACTGGCAGAAATTCTCTCTCACTGACTGCAGTCAGTGTATCCTCTGCCAGCCTGTTCATACCATTATCATGCCAGAGCATTAGGATTTCCTATTTAGATATCTTTTGCATGGTTGGGGCTCCCACTTATTTGAAATGGAAAACCAGGACATTCCTGTCACACAAGTGCTATACCTCTCTCACGTCTTTCAAATTTTGATCTTATAACACTTCATTGAATTAATCATGTTATTAATACTAAGATTCTAAGCTTTTCTGAAGGTCAGGTTTTACTTATGTAGTGCTACCCCCGAAGGAGCTTCTTGGTAAATCGTGTTCTGTTCTGCACCTCAACTCCAAGAACACCCTCAGCCCCTCTGACACACCAGGTTGAATTAAAGTTACTGCAAGCACTTACAAAGAACACGAGTAAAAATACCTTAAACTCTGCAGTTAAAGTGGTTGTAAACCCTTACACACCAGTTTTCCCTACAGGTAAGCCTATAATAAGGCTTACCTGTAGGTACCGGAAATATCTCTTAAACCTGCATGGTTTAGGAGATACTTACCATATACTCTTGCGCCGACGTCATCGGTGCATGCGCACTGAATAAAGGGCACGATCGCGCTGTTTCTAAAGGTCCCATGCCGTACCCCGTCGGCTCCCGCGCGCATTTGCGAGAGTGAGGTCACGTGACTCCGACTAGTAACAGAGCCGCAGTCCATGGCTTCGGGAAGGAAGAGGGGTGAAGATGGACGCAGCCACCAGCGGGGACCTCTGGGACATCGTGGGCTTCGTTTTGCAGATAAGTGCAACATAGTGGGCTAGTATACGGTGCATACTAGCCCATTATGCTTTTACTTTGCAGTGGAAAAAAGAAAAAGTAATACCCATCAGGGTTTACTTTCTCTTTAATTACAACCAGGAAATAGATGAAAGACTGTTTAGTGGTAAATTAACTCAATGCATTGGTACGGGTTGGAATAAATGGTGGTTCAGACTCAGTTCACTAGATAGTATAATCATGATGCTAAGGTAACTTAGAATAGAGTAATGTACCACTGGACTGCAATCAACACATAATCCAGCAAAGTCAGCAATAAACTGCACATAAGCATTAACTGCAATATGTATAATAATACTATAACTAATCAGTGGCGTAGCGTTGGTTGTCAGCACCTGGGGAAGGCAAGTAATTTGCGCCAACTAACCTGTAGGCTTTTAGCACTCCCTGAGTCCCTTCCCTTCCTACAATAGTACTGACCAGTATTCCTACACTGACCTACCTGACCGCTGTACTAACCTACCTGATTCCTACACTAACCTACCTAATTACTACACTGACCTACCTGACCACTACACTAACCTACCTGCTTCCTATACTGGCCACTACACTGACCTACCTGTCCAGTAACCTGACCACTACACGACCTGATTTCTACAGTGTCCACTACACTTAACTGACCACTACACTACATAATTCCTACACTGTCCACTACACTGATCTACCTGACCACTACACTGTCCATTACACTGACCACTACACTGTCCATTACACTGACCACTACACTGTCCACTACACTGACCACTACACTGTCCACTACACTACACTGTCCACTACACTACACTGACTACTACACTGTCCACTACACTACACTGACTACTACACTGTCCACTACACTACACTGTCCTCTACACTGACCACTACACTACACTGTCCACTACACTGTCCATTACACTGACTACTACACTACACTGACCATTACACTGTCCACTACACTGTCCATTACACTGACCACTACATTGTCCACTACACTACACTGACCATTACACTACAGTATTCCTATACTGACCAATAAATACTGACTCTGTTTGTCTAATCTCTCTAATCTCTCTCTCTCTCTCTGGCTGGCAGCTCCCTCTCCCCAGACCATATCCACGACCCCTGGGGCCAGCAACATGACCCGACTCTCACGACAGAGTCTCACCTGCAGCTTGTGTCTTCCATCCTCCTGGAGGAGGTGAAGACAGCACATCGGTCTGGAGGCTAGGCGGAGGCGGGACTCCAGGAGCACCCACGATCGCAGATAGGCCAGACCCACCGCGATCGTGGATAGGCCAGCCCCGCCGGAATCGTGAATAGGCCAGCCCCGCCGGAATCGTGAATAGGCCAGCCCCGCCGCGATCGTGGATAGGCCAGCCCTGCAGCGATCGTGGATAGGCCAGCCCAGCCACGATCGTGGATAGGCCAGCCCTGCCGCAATCACGGATAGGCCAGCCCTGCCATGATCGTGGATAGGCCAGCCCCGCCATGGCTGCTGCACATGACCCCGTTCGCCGAATCACAGAGCGGAGGGACACACGAAGTAAACATTAGGGGGATGGAGCAGGCAGTGACGCACACTGCCTGGCATGGGATTTCGCCCCCCTAAATGTTGCGCCTGGGGCCACGGCCCCATCCGCACCCCCCATGCTACGCCACTGTAACTAGTCTAGTGTGCACTCTAGGAGAATGGCTAGGATATGGTGCAATATCCCCCTAGAGGTGTATCTTAGCCTAAGAAATAGGTCATGGCCTCTGTGCAGCAGCTGTAAAGGGACAGTCTTTAGTCCTAGCTCTTTAGTCAGCTAGCATTGGGGTCCAGTTGTACCGTTGGTGCACATGAGAATAGTCCCAGTCAAACCTGCAGGCAGCAATAAGGCTACTAGATGGGAGCTGACAAGAGAGGGTTTATTACCATAATGCAGAGAATGCATTAAGGTAAAAAAAAAAATCAGCCTTTACAATCATGTTAAGGGGGGGGCGAGATCTAAGGGTGATGTACATCATGATTCCACCCTCAAGTCATAAATCATGGCAAAAGCCTAGTCTAATGATTTGTTTGTATATACTATTTGCTTGTTACCTTTTTTTTCAATATGTTTGTTTACCATTATAAATGAGAAAAAGTTACAGGGTTTACGTTAATACTGTTACACTGTTTATGTAGCAGCACTGAAAAGGCAGGAAGTGTCCAAGTGGGAAAACCAAAACAAAAAAATGAATTAAAGTGATACTAAAGACTTGTTTTTTTTAAGTTAAACTTACCTGCTCTGTGCAGCGGTTTTGCACAGAGCAGCCTGGATCCTCCTCTTCTCTGGTCCCTTTTCTGCGCTCCTGGCCCCTCCTTCCTGTTGAGTGCCCCCACAACAAGCGGTTTTCTATGGGGGCACCTGATCTAAGCCACAGCTCCCTGTGTCCATTCAGATAGGGAGCCGCTGCCTGGCCCCACCCTCTTTCTCTCCTCATTGGCTGACTGACTTTGATTAACAGCAGCTGGAGCCAATGGTGCCGTGCTGCTGTCTCAGACAATGAGGAGGGTAGTCCTGGGCAGCCAAGACACCTGCAACATCGCTGGATCTAGATGGGCTCAGGTGAGTATGAGGGGGGCTGCTGCGCACAGAAGTTTTTTATTTTTATTTTAATGCATAGAATGTGTTAAGATAAAAAAAAACTTCTCCCTTTACAACCACTTTAATTAATTTTATAAATACATATAAATACAAAATATTAAATGTCATATGTGTAACTACCTAAATTTGACTTGGTATCATTCTCTTGCTTTTTAGTGCACAGCAGCACTTGCACGGGCAGAGGGAGGGGCAGGACTGGGAGCCACTCAAGTGTGCTGTATGTGACTGTGTTCACAAGAAGCATGCAGAATGGAGGAGGGTGCAGAGGGCTGACATCATTAGTCTGATGCTGCTCTTTCACTGTGCACTCAACGGGCTGAAGGTGGAGAGGGGCGGCTAATGTATTCCTCATTGTAAATTGTTCCCTTGGCTGTGCAGTGTGGGGAGTCTGAGTAAATCTGAAGACTGAATAAAAAAAAATACAAATCCTTTGGTGGGTAGAATAGCTCCAATACACACATTTAGCTGTTTGCATCTATAGAGGTGCTCTTAACATTTAGAATAAGCCACACTGATATGGATTGCTGTTATAAATTATACTGTTTGTCACAGAAGGCAAAATGGTGCATGTGCAGCTCTCAGTGGCTCCTTTTCCATGTTATATGTCCCATTCTATAATTGAAATCCTGCAAACTGTTGCTTGCGTAAAACCTGTCCAAGAAACGGTTTCAACTACATGGAATACGATAGCAACTGTTGCATTACTGAGACTCTACTTGCAGTGAATGCAATAACTAGTCTGTTTGATGCAACCTAATTCTCTAGCATGCCCTAGTGATAAACCCAACCTGGGAGTGGCTTCAAAGCCAGGGTAACGTGAGTAGGTCCCTTCTGTCATGCCCTAATGCATTTAACACATGGATCAGGATCAAGCCTCTCACAGCAATCCATGCAATATTATACATTCACTTTTCCCGTCCACAAGAAAGAGGGCAGATCTTCAAGCAAGCAAAGCTTCCGAGACTTGTCAGCAGTCTGCAGCTCATTCCTGTTGTGCTCGTCAATACCATTTAAAGGCTGGAAGCAGTGTAGTAAGAGCTTGGTTAGAAAAGTCTTATTCCCATCTACTCCAGGAATACAGTGTGCTTAAAGCCAGATTGGGTTAACCCTCATTTATTTAAAGTAATAATAGTCTTTTGTGTCAGGGAAACTCCCAGTTTTTTTTTTCTTCCCTTTAAGCACAGGCGGTGAGCATGGGCAATCTCTGTCTGTGCAGCTGGAATTAAGACTGTAGAGCTGTCAGCTTGCAAGCAGTACTTGTCTGTGACACATCGGGAGCAGGAATTTTGGTTTCTGTGTTTTGAATCCACACGTTGGCTTTGGATGTTGGAATATATAGGATCAGCGGTCCCTTTCGCTACATCACATCAGTAAAATGAGTGAGGAACCTAAAGAGAAACCCTCTAAGCCTGCACACAGGAAAAAGAAAGGAAAAAAGGTAATGTGTCTCCATTGTTTCCTTTGTGTTTTTGTGTGTTGATCATTGTGATCAAGGCGTTCATTTTCTTTACCGATAGAGAATAAGTTGCTGTTAAAGGGGATGCTTGCTGTTTATGCCTTCTGCTGGGTGTGTTCTAAAAAGGAAAACATGGATTGTCCAGATTTTAAAAGAAGAAGATAATCAGACACACCTTCTCATGTTATTGATAATTGATAGATGTGTCAAATTTTACATCACATCGGTAGAAACCCTACATTTGGTACAGCTATATTGCTTATCCAGATATTTTGTCTTTATAACTTTTTGAATTGTGGTGTTATGGTAGGGCTGTATGTAGCTACATATTAAGAGGATGTTAGGGCTGGGCACTTGGAGGTGTATCCAGATAACCTACACATCATCTAGAGGGGACTGGTACCCTTATAATAAGATGAACACTTTGCAAGCTATTGACCATGTTAACTATTTGTTTGTTGTGTTCTCTAGGTGCTATCTACAAGTCTTTCAAAATTCTGTGATTTTAAGCAAACAGGTGTTCTGTTCCAATCAGGAGGTACAGAGGAAAAACCCAACATAAAAGTCATGTTTTGTTATTCTGCGTTTGACAGCCATGGTAAATCGGGCAATTCAGATAATCAGGGTGTGCTTATGCCGACAATCTGCTTCAAACTGTCACTTCTGTCGGGTTTTCGGAATGAAAGGGATGAAATGACAGGCATGACAGAATAGTAGTCACACAGCACTACGCCACTTGCTATTTTAAGCACAATTTAGATACTGGGAAAACCTGAGATGGTAAATGACAGAGGATTCATTTAATATACAAAATGTTTCAAGGTGAACAGAGTGTGAATGGGTATGGCCACCTGTTTTCTGTTAGAAGGGGAATAGTTTGAGCGTTCTTTCTTGTTAGATTTCGGCTGTGTCGTCTTTTTTGTGGGATTAGAAAAAAACTGGATAGTCATTTTCCAGAGTACTGCCATACTGTTTTTGTAGGATTAACTCCACCCTAGACACACCTCTTTTTATGACATCACCTCTTCAGCTGGTAATCTGAAGGTGTGCATGGAGTCAATTCTAGTGAATCAAGTCTAGTTTATTATGAATAACACTTCTGCGCTTTTATGTCTTGTCTGCATTATATATAGTGTTTGGAATTAAAAATTATACCAGAATCTTTTTTCGGACAATTTCAGAATAGTCGTAAATGGCTTAAACTCAGATAGATAGATAGATAGATAGATAGATTGATAGATCGATAGATAGATCGATAGATAGATAGATATTTCACATTACAAGATTGGTGGATTTATGGTTTTTGAATGTTGACTTAGAATGATTACTTTTTTTTTGCCAGATTTCTTTATAAAAAATATCTTCAATTCACGTTGTTGCTATTTTTACTCACTTGAAGTGTGTTCTTTCAAAATGTGGTTGAAGAAGAAAATTGAATTGTTTCCATTTTTATCTTCTCAGCAGCTATTATAAAGCAATTTCAGTACCAGTAATTGTAATATGGTTGTAGTATTTATATGTCACTGTAAGCACAGAAAAGCATTCTAATGTCATGAAATGACTACTGTCATTTACATTTTTCTAGTGTGTCTTTGACTTTATTCATTTTTTTTTTTTAGATTGCTTACTTTGTTCCTGCTAACATTTAATTCATGCTGGTGGCTCCAGTAATCAAATGAAGGCTAGCTAGTTAGAGGGAATTAATGGACATTATAATGTGAAAGATGATTCCTATGTTTATTAAGAAATAATAAAATAACTACCAACTAGACACGTTCATTTATGTAAAGGTAGACTAGATTATTTTAAATCAAATTAAAGAGGAAGTAAACCCTGAAAAAATAAAAAACCCTGCAAAAGAAAGCCATAATGAGCTAGTATGCATAGCATACTAGCTCATTATGAATGAATGAATGACTTACCTGAGATCGAGATCGAAGCCCCCACAGCGGTCCTCGGTCACCTCCGCCGCCGCCATCTTGCCTCGATGTCCCGTCATGGATGTCAATGTATCGCCGCTCCGACGCTGTGATTGGCCGGAGCGGCGATGACGTCACACGTATGCGCGGTAATCAAATGAAGGCTAGCTAGTTAGTAGGAATTAATGGACATTATAATGTGAAAGATGATTCCTATGTTTATTAAGAAATAATAAAAAAACTACCAACTAGACACGTTCATTTATGTAAAGGTAGACTAGATTATTTTAAATCAAATTAAAGAGGAAGTAAACCCTGAAAAAAAAAAACCCTGCAAAAGAAAGCCATAATGAGTTAGTATGCATAGCATACTAGCTCATTATGAATGACTTACCTGAGATCGAAGCCCCCGCAGCAGTCCTCGGTCACCTCCGCCGCCGCCATCTTGCCTCGATGTCCCGTTACGGATGTCAATGTATCGCCGCTCCGGCGCTGTGATTGGCCGGAGCGGCGATGACGTCACACGTATGCGCGCTCGGGCCGGCAAGAGCCCATTCAGAAAACCGGCAATGAAGCCGGCCTGCTAGTACGCATGTGCGTGACGTCATCGGCGCATCGATTTATAGTAAATATCTCCTTAACCATGTAGGTTAAGGAGATATTTCTTGCACCTACAGGTAAGCCTTAATCTAGGCTTACCTGTAGGTGCAAGTTGTCTAACTGGGTTTACAACCACTTTAATAGATGCTGTAGAGTTGAACCACCTAACAAATTCCCATAACTCTCAGGGACTCTGTTGGTGAAGTATGTCTGCTTAAAGCAGATCTTCACTCAAAAGTAAAAGTACCATTCATTCCCCTCCTCCACCTGCCTTTAACACATTTGTGGTGTTATTTTTTTGGGGGTACCTTTTTGACAGGTACCAGCCCCACACTTCAATTCTCCCGTAGGCAAGAAGGATGGCTGCTTGGGCTGCCCCTTTTGCCACCCGCAGTCTCCTGGGACACCTCATACATCCCAGAAGGCTTCAGAACCAGTCCCAGAGTGCTGCCTTTGCCTCGCACATGTGCATCAGGTAGCCGGCTGTGAGGCATCAGGAAGTCACAGCCCGCTCCTAAATCCAAGATGGCAGCCCCAGAAAGTGGAAGACCAGCAAGGAATCGGATTCAATGTAGACTGTGCTGGATTACATGGGCTGTTAAGTGTCTGTTTCTTAAAAGTAGGTTCCTCTTTAAATTTGAGTGAGGTTCCTCTTTAAATTTCTTGCTGTGGGACTTATAAGGAACTCCACTTGTTGAATTTTTTTTATTTTTATATATTTTGCAACAGATGGTTGTAGAACATACAGGTAGATGGGAACACCTAAAACTACCAAGACAGGAATAGGGTCCAGAATTATGGCTGGCAGATCTCACTTCTGGAATGCCCAAGACATACAAGAAACAAGGAGCTGATTGGGCACATACGACTCCATTCGTAACTACAATTAAATTTGTCGGTGGATTCAGAGGCGGTCCATAAGGGTGCACGGGCACCACCCCCTCTCTCCAGCCACCCCCTCTATTACCAATAGATAGATTCATGCATTGCGTGAATTTTCTCTATGGCCGCCGCTGCCACCCCTATTCAGGCGCCCAGCCCCTTTTCGGGCGCCTGAAATACAGCGACGGGGGGCGTCAAAAAAGGTAAACAGCGAGCGGCATGCTTGGCGCTCGCAGTTCACCCAGCTGTGTTAGAAAGCGAATGAATATTCGCTTTTCTAACACTGAACCACCTCTCCCGCCAATCAGGTGCTCGGGTCTGTTACCCGTCCCCTTTTTGGCTGAAACGACAGGTGCTGTAATTGGACGCCTGATCATAGCAGAGGACAGGAAGAGAGGACGGGAGAAGACATTGAGGAGCATGGAGGACACCGCTCGCCGCCCACCGCCGTCACCCGCTGCCCCACCGAGACAGGGTAAGTGCCGGGCATACGTCGGGCAGGGGGGCACACTGGCAGCATTTGATGGGCACAGTGGGAGCATTTGATATGTCACAGTGGGAGCATTTGATGGCACAGTAGCAGCGTTTGATGGGCACAGTGGCAGCGTTTGGGGACAGTGGCTGCGTTTGATGGGCACAGTGGCAGCGTTTGACGGGCACCGTGGCTGCATTTGACGGGCACCGTGGCTGCATTTGACGGGCACAGTGGCTGCATTTGACGGGCACAGTGGCTGCATTTGACGGGCACAGTGGTTGCATTTGATGGGCACAGTGGCTGCATTTGATGGGCACAGTGGGAGCATTTTATGGGCACAGTGGGAGCATTTGATATGGCACAGTGGGAGCATTTGATGGCACAGTGGGAGCAAATTGATGGCACAGTTGCAGCGTTTGATGGGCACAGTGGCAGCGTTTGATGGGCACAGTGGCAGCGTTTGGGCACAGTGGCTGCATTTGACGGGCACAGTGGCTGCGTTTGATGGGCACGGTGGCTGCATTTGATGGGCATGGTGGCTGCGTTTGATGGGCACGGTGGCTGCATTTGATGGGCACGTGGCTTCATTTGATGGCACAGTGGCTACGTTTGATTGTACAGTGGCTGCGTTTGATGGCACAGTGAGGCTGCAATTGATGGGTTTTTTTTTCAGAATTTTTCAGTTTATTTGCGCCCCCCCAAAATTTGGAGCACCAGCCGCCACTGGGTGGATTGAACCTTTAATATCATCTATTTTATTAACATACTAAATCAAAAACAACTTGGAGCAGTTGCCTGATACTTGGAAGACATAACTTCCAATGTTTTAAAATGGGAGAAAGGAACACATCCCAAAATGTTTAGGGCATGCTACCAGTCTCTCAGACCATGAAGAATTAGTGCACAAAACATTTATGCAAAAATACCATTGTGATAAGTTAGAGGTTGCATGTAGTATATGAATTGTTTGAGTTAAGTTTCCTTAAAACACTTTTGTTACTGAAATAGTAAAAATATTTGAAATAGGCACACTGGAAATAAGGATGGGGGATTAAGAATCTAAAAGAATGGCAGCTGGAAGCAGTGTGAGAATATAGAAGAATATGGAATATAGAATTTCCCATAGAGGCATGTCTGCTTGTGGCCTGTAGACTATTAGAACTCAATGGTTCATGTTTTAGCAGCACCAGCTCCACATTCACAATAATACTGTAAAAATACAAGAAAATATGTCAAAGTACATGGTGGGAACTGCTGCTTTATGATCCTGCAGGTTACACATGGCAGTGATAGTTTCCCTTCCTGGTAAACTGCAAACGAATCAGAAAAATGATTACTTGGGAAAGTAAATGATCAATGACAATCCACTATATAGGATCTGAGTACAGCAGAGTACATTAGGTTTGTCAGCTACTGAAAGAAGCCCTCAATTGCAAAAATAACAGTGGCTTGGGGACATTTACCCCATCAGCAGCTCTCTCCTGAGGCCCAATTCTACTTCCAAGAAGTTGGAAATGTTTTAGGGGATGGAGCAGGAGTCGGAATCACCCAAACATGGTGCATCTGTAAATAATTGGATATAATGGATCTAAATGAGAAAACTAAAGCCCCTGACATTACCTGAGGTAATGTGAAGAAGTCTACCTGTATACAAGCATGCTTGGTTGTAGGCGGGTGCTGAAGTTCATTCCAATAATGTTTACTAACTTGGTTGCCAGTCTGTATAGTATACGGTGCATTTTTTTCTTCATTTGGATAAGATTTTCATTTCACATTACTATTACTAATGACCTGGCATAAGCATTGGTAACTTATCCTCATCTGTTTTAACAGGAGCCATTCAGGACTGATTAATTCAACACAATAGAATAAACTATGCCTTCATGAACACTTTTTAAGTGTGTTTACAGCGCGTCCTCTGGTTTCCTTGCACCACTTACCTGAACTTCCAGGTGGAGAGGGGCACACTCATGCCTCGTACACACGACCGGTTTTCCCGGCAGGAAAAAAAACAACGATTTTCCCGACGGGATTCCTCTCAAGCCTGCATTGCATACACACTGTCACACAAAAGACCGCTGAACTTTTAAATGCCAAGAAAGCAGTGACGTCAAGGACTACGACGAGCCGACAAAATGACATTTTATGCTTCCGCACATGCGTCAAATTGTTTACGAGCATGCACGTTTTTTTCCCCACAACGGGAAAAAGCCCGCCAGGATTCCCGGCGGGAAAAAAGAGAAAGTTCTCTTTTTTTTTCCCCACAGTTTTCTCGTCGGGAAAACTGCGATGGAGCATACACACGGCCAGTTTTCGCGGCCAAAAGCTGTCATAGCAGTTTTCCTGCCGGGAAAACCGGTCATGTGTATGAGGCATCATAGTATCATGTTTTACAAATCTCAAGACTACATGTCCCACCAGTCTTTGCACCTGTATTCAGAACATAAATGAATAGAAGGAAAAATCTGTCACTCAAGCTATACCCAAAATAAATGATACCTAGGGAGGAGTTCAGTGGAAACAATCCCTCTACCTAGATAGAAATACCATCACTGAATCCAAATAAAAAATGGGGGTGTGTTCCTCTGAATCAAAAAGGTCAGCATCCAGAAAAGGATTCTTCAATAAGGAACAAGAGGTATTTATCAAAAACATTAAACTTTATTAAGAAAAAATCCACGGATAACGTAAAATTGTATCCTCCACTACAATGAAGAGTTAGAAATTGACAATGTTGTCACGGCACAGGTAGCTACCACTAACATTCAACTCTCACACTGTCTAGTATAGAAAAATTGAACTGGCTGGAATATTCATCTTGGTAGAAATATATTGTAACAGTACTGAGTTGGCTGATTGCCAAAAAACTCAGCATGGACAGTCCACTAGGATGATATAATCAACTGCACAGCTATGTTAAAACTAGATAAAGCAGTGTAATTAACTTGTAGACAGTCTCAGGTATAAACTTCAATCACCTCAATGATCACATATTGTGGACACTGAACGGTCCCGGGGAAGGTAGAGATGGAAATTCACAGTGATGCGGTGGATGGTTGACTTTGAGTCAGACAGACAGCCAGTGTATAAATCACAGCTAGAGCAATAGACCCAGTATCCGTGTTACACCTTCCACTCTCAAAACGGCACAAATGGAGGAAAGTTGATGGACAGTAAATGTCAGTAACTCAGCCGGGTATAGAATAACGCTAGTCTAGCTCACCACTCTCCAGATTCCAAGCAGTTAGGCTGTGCTGGAGACCGTTAGATCCAGGTTGTGGTAGTAGGGATAGAGCGTGTAAACCCCGACTATGTGAACATCACTACCGTCTGGTGTCTCACTCAACAAGCACCGCTCGGGTCAAAGAATAACTTCCGTTACTTTCATATACCACATCCCGCTAGACATCCGAGAGTGTCACCTAGAGGAAAGTTTGTGGCAGGGAAGCTGTGTCAGCATTAAGCACGATGTGGTGGCGTCATGCTGATGCGTTTCACGGGGGATTCGAGTTTCTTCAGAGCATGTATGAGCATGGAAGAGTGTCTCCTTATATTGCAAATAAATTAGACTAATTAGTGTATCCAGACATCATTAAACACACGCCCACTTCCTTCTGACAAACCAAAACACACACCGACTTGGGGAAGTCCTATCTCTGAGTGCAGTATTCATATGTACATATAGATAAATTCATATTGGCACTATCTCTTGATGGAAAAAGATAAGTGATGACATTTATATAAAAAACGTAGACATAGTAGGGCCCGCAACCCCAAAAACCATCCAAGTGAAGAGAATTATCGAAAAACAAACACACAACCATTGATTAAATATGCATACGTATTCTTCTACATATTTTTGGTAAAAAAATCGTAATAAGCGTTTATTTATTGGTTTGCGCAAAAGTCTACAAAATAGGGGATAGTTTTATGGCATTTTTATTAATAATTTATTTTTTACTAGTAATGGCGACGATCAGCGATTTTTATTGTGACTGCGACATTATGGCGGACACATCGGACACTTTTGACGCCATTTTGGGACCATTGTCATTGATACAGCGATCAGTGCTATAAAAATGCACTGTTTACTGTAAAAATTACACTGGCAGTGAAGGGGTTAACCAGTAGAGGGTGCTAAAGGGGTTAAATGTGTCCTAGGGATGTGTTCTAACTGTAGGGGGGATGGTCTATGTGTGACACGACACTGATCACCGCTCCTGATTACAGGGAGCTGTGATCAGTGTCCTGTCACTAGGAAGACTGGGGAAATGCTTGTTTACATCAGCATTTCCCCGTTCTTCCTCTCTGTGAGACGATCGCGGGTATCCCTGCGGACATCGAGTCTGCGGGACCCGCAGTCAGACTCATGGAGCTTGCGGCGGGCGCGCGCCCACAATGCCGCATCTTAAAGGTATGTCCATCTGCCCAGCCATGCCATTGTGTCGACGTATATCGTCATGCGCTGGTCGGCAAGCGGTTAAAAATAATCACACACATTGTAAAATTTAACAAGCTGACCAACCATGCCAAAGTAGACCCCTTATTTGGTCAGTCTTAAATTAGTTTCAAAATATACAGTAAATTAAATTCACATATACAATGTACACATCTGAATATTTAACATAAGACTTTAAAAGGACACAAATGGAATAACCTGCAGAAGCAAGCTATATAGTCCCAGACTTTACAGCATTTGCCAGGTTTTACATGAATGTAACGGCATGAAGTAATCTATGTCTACCTTCAATCTCCTTGCTCATGTGTTCCTTCCAAATAATTGAATGCTGTCACCAGACTATACACCAGGGGTGCATCTGCCACGAGGCAAACAAGGTGCCTTGGGTGGCATTTTCGGCGGGGGGGGGGGGGGGGTCACGGTCTCCCAGGTGACCGCGCTATAGCTACAGTAATGGCATCCAGTTATGGGACGCATCCCACAAGCGTGTCCTTCAGACACAGCTGATTACAGATCGGGGTAAAGAGCCAAGCACAGCAGCCCTTTACCACGTAATCATCTGTGTCCAATCACAGCTGATCACAATGTAAATACACTTGCCGGTTATCGGCATTCCTTTCCTTACGCTGTCACAGCAGGAGAGGAGAGAGGCGGTAACCGGCCAGTGTAAAAATGTACTGATTATCAGTGCAGCCTCAACAGTGCCCATCAGTGCTGCCAATCAGTGCCCAACATTGCTGACAATCAGTGCCGCCTATTAGTGCCTCCTCATCAGTGCCGCCTCATCCTTTGGCCCGCTGACCCCAGCTTCTGCTCCATTGACCACATATGTGGCGCATGGACTAATCATGTCTCTGGGTCTAATGAGGAAGCCACAGCCATTCACTTTGCATTGCTGCAGCTTCCTAATCAGACCCAGAGACAAGAACGGTATATCGTGGCTGGGGTGGGACAAATTTAGATGGGGGGGCAGCCGATATTAGGGGCAGCACAAAACCAAAATACACCACTGCTATACACTATACTAATCTTAAAAAAAAAATGACCAACTAGTCTGAATCTCATCTCACAATCTGATCTGTATTTGTACATGGAAGCAGCATCATATGGCCATCTGATACTTTGGGAATTGTTCATTTGCATACTACACAGGCAAATCAGAATGTTCACTTTAGCTTACCCAATCCTAGAAGTACTGAATATCTTCTTTGGCTCCCAGAGTTTAACAGAGCAGCAAGGCAACAAAGGAAAGGTAAGTACAGTATATGCTGGACATAGGGGATTACAGCAATCATGTTGCTCTACCCTGAATGGACCAAGCACAGGTTGGCTTTAAATAGGATTAGAAATAAAGTGGGTGAAGTTCCATTTTCCATTTTCATGCCACCTCCCCTCCCTCTCTTTAACAATTGGGCACTTTTTTGGGATAGGGGAGCAGGTACTTAGTTTTGATAGGTACTCACTCTTACTTCAGCTTGGATCACCTAGGCAATCAGAGTGGAAGTTGCCCCCCCCCTCTTTGCCCACAGCCTCCTGGGACACATCACAGGTCCCAGAAAGCTGCGGGACCATTTGCAATGCACAGTGCAGGGAAGCCGTGCACACTAGACAGGTTGGCACTGGGGACCCAAACACTGGCGAAGAACCGGCCTGGGTAAGGACAACTCTAGATCCCTGAACAGTGTCCTATTATTAAAAGTCAGCAGCTACAGTATTTGTAGCTGCTTACTTTTATTTTCTTGGGGGGGGGGGAGCTAATGATCATCTTTAAGTTTACTCAATGCTTACACTAAACATGTGCTGTATAGGCTAATGCTTAAAAAAAAAAAAAAAATCCTTGATTGATGGAAATGATTAATCACATTTTTGTCCATGTGCTCATTGTGTCCAGAAATGTTCTAAATACAAACAAAAAGGACAGCGTCCAGAAAGGGATTCTTCAATAAGGAACAAGAGGTATATATCAAAATAGTAAACTTTATTAAGAAAAAATCCACATAACATAAAATTGTATCCACCACAATGAAGAGTTAAAAATTGACAAAGTTGTCATGACACAGGCACATGAAAATGCTGGAAATGCTGTATTTCCTGTAATATCATTATAATTTTCCATGGTGTTTATAAAATAAGTTTGTCTGTGCGATTTGGGTAGAGACTTTCCCCTTATGGTTCTATTACTCCTGAATTATATTGGAGGATACTTTCCACTTCCTACCAGTGCCCCTTGGTCTGTTTGAATTTATTTAAACTTTGCTTATCCAGATCAATGGGCAAGAATTTCTATATACTGTATTTAAATTTCTATGGCCCTATCTAACTCCTGGGCAATCTGTATATCTATGCTCATAAAGATACAATTATGTTTATGAATATTTAATCAATGGTTGTGTGTTTATTTTTCGATAATTCTCTTCACTTGGATGGTTTTTGGGGTTGCGGGCCCTATATATAAATGTCATCACTTATCTTTTTCCATCAAGAGATAGTGCCAATATAAATGCATCTATATGTACATATGAATACTGCACTCAGAGATAGGACTTCCCCAAGTCAGTGTGTGTTTTGGGTTGTCAGAAGGAAGTGGGCATGTGTTTAGTGATGTCTGGAAACACTAATTAGTCTAATTTATTTGCAATATAAGGAGACACTCTTCCACGCCCATACATGCTCTGAAGAAACTCGAATCCCAAGTGAAACGTGTCAGCATGACGCCACCACATCGTGCTTAATGCTGACACAGCTTCCCTGCCACTAACTTTCCTCTAGTTGACACTCGGATGTCTAGCGGGATGCGGTATATGAAAGTACCGGAAGTTATTCTTTGATCCGAGCAGTGCTTGTTGAGTGAGACGCCAGACGCCAGTGATGTTCACAGAGCTGGATTTTACACGCTCTATCCCTACTAGCACAACCTGGATCTAACGGTCTCCAGCACAGCTTAACTGCTTGGAATCCTGAGAGTGGTGAGCTAGACTAGCGTTATTTTATACCCGCCTGAGTTACTGACATTTACTGTCCATCACCTTTCCTCCATTTGTGCCGTTTTGAGAGTGGAATGTGTAACACGGATACTGGGTCTATTGCTCTAACTGTGATTTATACACTGGCTGCCTGTCTGACTCAAAGTCAAGGTTGTTCTGGACCCGTCTCAGTCTGAGACTGGACAGCAAAAGGATAAGCAGCACAATGATCAGCTCATCTCTGTTCCTCTGCTCTTTCCTCCATTCAGCATGTTTCTGGTCAGCACGTGAACTGATTGGCCATTTAATTAATTTATTATTTATTGGCAATTTAATACATTTAATGATGTAATAATGATTACAGAGCTGCATTTATTTGTGTTTTTAATATTTGCTTAGAGTTCAGCTCATTTACACAGTGACTGACGTTTTCTTCCACACTGCAACAATGCCAGTCATCGCTATGGCATATAAAATATAATTGTTTCCTATGTGCCCTGGTCACACTGCAATACAGCCTGAAGGTGCTGTGGACTGAGCTGCAATAAAATGCAGAAATACTTTTATTTATCACAGAGCACAGGAAGGCACCACATGTCATCGCACTGCAGGGCAATGCACCTTATCGCTGTGTGGTGAAATGAATCAAGTGTCACTTTGTGCACTTCAGATAAAGTTGACAAAAAAATGGAACTGTAAAACAAGCATTACACCGCCCCTGTCACGCCACACTGCAGCCTGAAACTGACAGTACATTAACAGCGAGCGTTTAGCATGCGAGCAGTGTTAATTGGCCCTTAAAATTAAACTTCTGCTTTGCCCTGCTCTGGACTAGTTCTAAAGGTACAAGGTTTTTACCATAATGCATTAGGGTACAAAAACCTTCTGAAAGCAACTCCCCCCAGTCCCCCCCTTATAAGTACCTGAGCCCAATTTCGATCCAGCGATGTGCACAAGAGCCACGGCTCTCCCAGCTCACTCTCTCCTCATTGGACAGAGAGGCAGCCATGGGAGACGACATTGGCTCTTGCTGCTGCCAATCACAGCCAGTGAGGACAGAGCGGGGGACGGGCTGAGCCATGCTCTGTGGACACACAGAGCCAGCTTAGGAGCGAACACGCACGAATACTCCCTGCAAGCGGCTTGCTATGGGGGCACTCAGCAGGGGGAAGACCCTAGAAGAGGAGGGTTGGGGCTGCTCTGTACAAAAGTAAAATGAAACTCTTGCACTTAATTCAACCCAAATAATAAGATGTAAACAAATGATTATGAAATTAATTAATTTGACTGCTGCAACCCAGACACTGGACCCACAGTAACCTAAAACAAAAAATAGTGCAAAAATATTTCATACCTTACATAATACAAACCATTTATATGATAAGAAATGGGAACCTTGGTTCGCACATACCAAACACTTTTTAAACCCTGAATAAATAATAGTTTTCATTAGATGTCTTTATCAACTGAAAGTTATTTACCTATTTCAATAATACTACTGATTTGATGCTCCGTACTTTGAATATTTAATGTAATATATTGACATCTTTTTCCTTACTAAGAAATGTTGTATATTGCATTTTTCCTGATATATGATATCACTGATTGTACCACTATTTTGTACCCAATAAAAAAGATTAGTGCGCTGTCGCTTTAAATGCTAAATAATTCATATACTTCACTCATAACACAAAAGTGGCAAAACAAATTTATGCAAATTGCAAGAATATGAACCTTATATATAACATGTGCAATTAAGGTAATAATATCAAATATATTCAAGCAAATAAGTATAATAACAGTCCATAAAAAACAATACATAAAAAGAAAAAATCAGCGATAGTATAATAAAAGCCGCTAGTAATTGAGGAAAAACACACAAACCTCCAATTAAATGTAGCACATGAACCCCTTTTTCCTCGCTTTTGGCTCACTTGCAGGAAAAGAGGCACACCGTGCTATATGCCCGTACTCTCTTGTGTTAAGAGGTTGAGCAGTGTCATAAACTAGGGTCTCCACAGCTAGGTTCTCCAGAGAATGGTTCTCATCTCCACATACAATAAAGACAAATCTCTAGTTCCCCCAATAACTCCAAGTTCAACACCAGTTGCAACTCCAACGTAGAGTTTATTTACTCAAAGCACAGTCACTAGATAGAAAGGGTGGATGGAGAACAGGACAGCAGAAGGTGTGGAGGAGGTCCAGGCACAAACAAAGTATATGACTCACTACTTATCTCTCAAGTAGGTTTAGCTCACCCGGATAGTCTCCCATATAGTGGATCCTAGCAGCCGGAGTGATACTCAAACTAGATTACACACAGTCTCTGCACAAACTCTGCCACAGATCCAGTGCTTTGGGTCACTCTCTACCACAGACCTGGTGAACTTTGGGTCTCTGCCACAGACCTGGTGAACTTTGCTTGTGGTGTTAAGCCTCTTTCAGGGAGATAACATCCCTCCAGAGAGTTACCGGGCCCCTTCCTTCACTGTGATTCTCTCACCAGTCCCTCGGAACAGTCCTCCCCCGGCCTCCTCATCTTAGAAACAGGTCTCCTCGCAAGGCAGCACCCTGGGATTCCTCCATCCTCTGTGGGCCCCAGCCAAAGGTGATGGACCCAAGGCCTTCAGTTGCAGCCCCAGGGCTAAAGGTGCCTGGGACGGATTCACGGAACAGCAACACACTCCCCGGGGGTAGGACCCCCGGGACAGAACACATCCCCACTCTCGGGGAAGAAGACAAACCCCCCAAACAGGCAGCGTCTGCCCCTTTTATCAAACCCATAAAAATCAAACACAAATGTGTATGACCATAAAAATAGTCCATAAATTGTCAAGTGCAATCGTCCTTCATATGTAGAAGTATGGAAGAAATGGCCACTCACCAAACAGAAGAAAATAGCTTACTCAGGCTGGGTTCACACTATTGCAAATTAGATGTGGGTTTCCCCTCATCCAATTCGCATGTCAGCAGATTGTGCCCAGCTCACACATCTCCGGAGCAGCTCCAGTGCCAGTTGCACAGGAGTCCTGTAGGTCTTCTAGTCCGTATCAGGTCCGAATTCAGCCAAAAATTCAGGCTGAAATCAGACCTGAAGCGGTGAACAGGGACGCACCGGACCCCTGCTGTGAGCCGCTCCGTGCTTCAGTGTGAACCCAGCCTTAATGAATTACACTGAAGGTGCCTGTGTGGATCTTCAGAAGGAGCCTGCTGTTAATGATGAGTGTTTGCTTCTATCTCACCACCATACAGTGAAAGATCAAAAGTGTAGTATATCATCAAAATGTTAATAGAAGTGAATAAGGAGGGCACACCTGTGATGGTGGCAAACATAAAAAATTGGTGCATCACTCCATCTTCCCCACATGCAGTGCAAACTCACCAGATGGAATGAAATATTGCGCCAATTACAATACAGTAAACACAGCAGGGAGTATACGGAAACCAGAAACACTGCCTCCAATATCCACTTGTTCCAAGGATTTCAATTAGTAAGGATTTAGGGGACACTCAGTCGCTCCCACCACATCATCATACCAAACAAAGGAAACAGGGTATCATAGTGTAGTATTTATTAAAAAGTCCAGCTTAAAAAAAAATCATGCATATAATACAATTGGCATAAAACACTCACATGTAAACGCTGCCATGATCTTAGGATGAGCATTGGGTGGTGCCACTCACGTGACATCACGGCACTGCGACTGCCTCTAATCCATGCGCCTGGCCCCTAATATCCATGCAGGGTGCCGGACACATGGATTTCGATGTTTTTTTTTTTTTTTTTTTTTTTAAGCACATGATTGGAGCCTGAGGCTCCAATTGGCTTTAAAAGGGGTGGGCTCCGGGTGCAGAGCACTGCACCCCGAGCTCACCCACTTGTGTGACATTAGCAAATTAATATTCGCTAATGTCTTCCTGCTTCTCCTCCCGGCCAATCAGGAAGTGGGTCCTGAGACCCGATTGGCTGGGAGGAGAAGCAGGGAGTCCTAAGACCCGAATGGCCAGGAGTCCGAAGACCCAATTAGCCGGGAGGAAAAGCAACTGCCGGGACTCAGGAGGAGATGTAGGGGGGAAGCCGCGACCTGGATGGGGTGAGTGCGGGGCTGAAGGGCAAGCAAAATTGCGATCGATCGAGCGACGAGTGGGGGTGTAAGGGGGCCAGGTTTGCTTGCCGCCAGCCGCCACTGCCAATAATTCCACAAAAAGTGCTGGAGTGCTCAAAGGTGCTCCTTTAAAGAGGATGACCGCTTACCAAACGATGTAGATCCCAGATTATAGGAATCATAAAGGCATGTTATCCATCTCCTAATGGGAAATTCCCATCACACACTAATGCCGCGTACACACGACCGTTTTAATGACGAGAAAAATGCCAATTTTTAAAATGGTCATTAAAAATGATCGTGTGTGGGCTTCAGAGCATTTTTCACGACGTGAAAAATGGCCATGAAAAAATTGGAACATGCTCTAATTTTTCTTGTAGTTTTTCACGTCGTCGTTTTTCTCATCATGAAAAACGGCCATGTGTAGGCTTTAACGTGAAAAAAATGCGCATGCTCAGAATCAAGTATGAGACGGGAGCGCTCGTTCTGGTAAAACTAGCGTTCGTAATGGAGATAGCACATTTGTCACGCTGTAACGGACTGAAAAGTACGAGGCATAAAAGCGCGAATCGGCTCTCACCAAACTTTACTAACACGAGGATCAGCAAAAGCAGCCCAAAGGGTGGCGCCATCCGAATGGAACTTCCCCTTTATAGTGCCGTCGTACGTGTTGTACGTCACCGCGCTTTACTCAAGCATTTTTTTCCACGATAGTATGTAGGCAAGGCAGGCTTGAGAAGAATCACATCGAGAAAAACGCAGTTTTTTTACAATGACATTAAAAACGGTCGTGTGTACGCGGCATGAGCCTCAAAGGATGTACTCCACATACGAATAGAGCCAGTTTATGGAAATTGAACCCTTATAGCCTCATAGATACAATTCTCCAATGCGGTCATATATGAAAAGCAAGCAGGGAGAACCTCATTGTGTAATACAGCAGGGTGTATTTTATTACAAAAAAGGATGGCACTTACATTAAAACAGCAAATATCAGGCCTGAAACATAAAAAAAATGCCGGCCGCAGTGTCTCCCAACCCGCCGCCACGCAGTGACGTCACACACTCTCCCCGCCCATTCATGCTCTGCTTGTTGTTTAAAAAAAAAATTTAATCACTTCGGTCACCTGATATCAAATATTATTCACAAAATATAGCCGCCTTGGTTTTCTAGTATGTAAAATGTAACACACCTGTCAGTCAGTCATATGGAAAATACTTATTGTGTATTTCACCTGGAAAAAGACGCTTATTTTACAGAAAAACATGGCACTCCCAGTGTTTGAAATCAAACAACATACAGTAACATCAATCTGCTCTTTCCTTGTGAATGTAATGGAACCACAGTAATTAAGGATGACATGATTGACAAGGTCACGTTTAAGGCTGAATCTCCTGGAAGCAAAGTGCTAGTCTGTTCACTATGCTGCAAATCCCTAACATGTACACTGTAAGCATTTCCTTCTAATGCACACCCAGTTCTCATTGATTGGTACTTATACAGCAGTATAATATTTAAAGTACACGCACGCATAACACGTTCCATACAGCTGCGAATTACCCCAGGGCAAGATCATTTTCATCTAATAAAATACATGAAGTCTGTTGAATATGAGTTCTGAAATTCTGCTCTGGGCTTCAAGTGCTGCTGGCGATTTTGATAACCATGTAAATACCCAATCAGATTTCATTTAAATCACTTCATTACTGCTGATGCAGAAGTGTCCTGTTTTTGTGTTGTGTGTTAACATTTTCCTTTTAGTTTCTGAAAATAAATATGATAAAAAAAAAAAATATTTGTGCTAAGTTTATACAAGCCCGCAAGGTAAAACGCAGCAATTTACCATGCAGGCTAGTGTTGGTGTCGGCGTATCACACTGCATACTTCTTTTTATTTTATTTTTACTTTATATGAAGTATCACATTCAGTAGTGCCATTCAGTGCGCTGCGGAACTATGAAGGCATGCTGTATTTTGCCACACCGCACATCACACCAGCATTGTGGTGTGAATGCGGCAAATAGAAAGCAATTGTTTTCTTTGTGCCCTTGTGGTGACCTGCGTTTATCCAGTGGGGAAAAAGGCAGGTCACCGCAGATAGTGTGAAAAAGCCCTAAAAGTGCAGCTGGTCTGTACATTTCTGTAGTTTCCATTTAATGTTTATATTTATTTGATTTATTTAAAGTGATATTAAACCCAGGACCCTGCATTCGCTATATCTGGTCTCCCACAATATACAGAACATAGAAATGCAATTAATTTAGTAAATATAAACTGCTAAATACCTTTTTTCATCAGCAGTATATAGCAGTCTTATGACATCTATCTGTGTCTGGTTAAAGCTTGTAGGAGGAGTTTTCATTCTCCCCTGACTGTCCTATGAGGCTGCAGGCTGTGTTTGTTTCAAGCTTGTAGGAGGAGTTTTCATTCTCCTCTGACTGTCCTATGAGGCTGCAGGCTGTGTCTGGTTAAAGCTTGTAGGAGGAGTTTTCATTCTCCCCTGACTGTCCTATGAGGCTGCAGGCTGTGTTTGTTTCAAGCTTGTAGGAGGAGTTTTCATTCTCCTCTGACTGTCCTATGAGGCTGCAGGCTGTGTCTGGTTAAAGCTTGTAGGAGGAGTTTTCATTCTCCTCTGACTGTCCTATGAGGCTGCAGGCTGTGTCTGGTTAAAGCTTGTAGGAGGAGTTTTCATTCTCCCCTGACTGTCCTATGAGGCTGCAGGCTGTGTTTGTTTCAAGCTTGTAGGAGGAGTTTTCATTCTCCTCTGACTGTCCTATGAGGCTGCAGGCTGTGTCTGGTTAAAGCTTGTAGGAGGAGTTTTCATTCTCCTCTGACTGTCCTATGAGGCTGCAGGCTGTGTCTGGTTAAAGCTTGTAGGAGGAGTTTTCATTCTCCTCTGACTGTCCTATGAGGCTGCAGGACCCCTGACCCTCTGTCTGGACAGTGCTGATTGGCCCTGTGCCGATCACATGCACTCTCTGGCAATACACACCAAACTGAGCATGTGCAGAGTGCCTCCTAGGCTCTGATCTATCAGGAGATGGATTGGCCCCCAGGCTGCAGGTTGGTTGGAGACCACTGCTCCAGAAATTCTAAACCAGATTTCTGTTGAATCCTAGGATTCCTTCAGAAAATTCTAGGGGTTCCTTAAACCGTGGTCAATTGACCTCCCATCCAATGGTGTCTGCATAGTTTTAGGGCCAATGCCACTTGGCATAGCACGCAGCATGTGCCAATTATTTTTTTACCTGTCTGTAAGGGTGGCACTCTGATTACCACTGTAGTGTTTGCATTCTGCCTACTGGTCACCAATGTAAGGAGCAATTTCCTCATTGTGCCATTTTAATTTGGTTTTGCTAAGAGTTCTCCAAAACCTGATTATTTTACCTTATTTTAGGAGTTCCTCTGGAGTTAAAGGTTTGAGAAAAACTGCTCTGGACAGTATATTGGCTGTGCCAGAGTTGCATTGAAAGTAGGCCACAGTCTGAATGTTTGAAATAGTGAGACCCTTTCTATAAGAAAAAGTTCACCTTTATAGTGCCTCCATGCCACAAATTGACAGCCAGATAAAAAGAAATATGCCCTCAGGCACCGTTTTGGTCTGTGGAAAGATACTTTGGTTCAACATGTCATGTTTGGGTGGCACAGACACCTTGTTTGTTTGGGTGTCACGCCATTGACTACAAAGTAGCTGTTACCCCAGTATATGGAAATCAGAGACCATTGTGAAGCTAGAAATAGGAGATCTGTCATTGCCGACACTTTTTTTTTTTTTTTTTAAGCTGCTGGTTATTGGGTTGTCATCCTGATTAGAACTTTACTGCTTCAAACACGTTCATAGAATAGCTAGTAGTAATTAGTCACATTCAACTGGACTTGTTCTGTAACGCTGAAAGTGTTTTTAGATTATCCAATGAGCTTCTTCAGTTCTAATAGGAGTCAGGATAGTATTCCAATATTTATATCCACACAGCATTATCCATTCACCACAAAAAGACAGATGTTATTGTCCAAGAACATGATGGGATGTGTGAAAGTTGTAGGACCACCCTGTGCTAGATACATAGGGGATGATTTACTAAAAGCAAAGACTGTGCACTTTACAAAGTGCAGTTGCTCCTGAGCTTAGTAAATGAGGTGAAGCTTCATTTGGCAAAGAATACCCAATCGCATGCAAGAAAAAAAAAAACAGCATTTTTGCTTGCATGTGATTAAATGATGGCAGTGAGCAGAGCTTCTGCTCATTTACTAAGCTCTGGAGCAACTGCCCTTCAGAGGCAGCTCTAGGCTTTGTGAGGCCTTAAGCGAAACTTAGACACTCATGCCCATAATGGGTGAAAAAAAATCAAGCAAATAAAAATGGCTGCAGAAAGATGCACGGATCTAGAACTCAGTGATTGAGAGGCCCCTGTGAGTGCGAGGCCTTAGGCGACCGCCTAATTTGCCTAATTAAAGAGCCGCCTCTGCTGCCCTTGCAGTGTGCAACTGCAATTTGCAAAGTGCACAGTCTATTTGCCTTTAGTAAATCAACCTCATAATCCCATTTTTGGTGTCAGGAAGGTATCATGCTTACTCTTTCGATTTACATGGCTAAAGCCGAGTATTGTTTGCAAAGTACCAGGGTAGAGATGGTAAAATGACAGTATGTGTGGTAGCAACAAGATGGCGTGAAAGGACCCCCACCCCTGTTCAGTTCTTCAGATCTTGGGAATCAGTTGTCCTCTATGTCCAAAATATGCACCTCACTGTCTTCATAAGAATGTCTCTTTTCCTTTAAGGTGTAGGAAAAAAACTTCTGAGTCTTGACCTGTATAATTAGTTTGATAGGTTGTTTTGGCTCCCCAATGTACAGGTCTTTGCTTTTTTCACTACACAGCACTGCATATACCAAGTTACTTTTCTTGTGTTTGAACGCCGGGTCTTTTGGATGTAGAAGCTTCTGTTTTAGTATTCTTCTGGGAAGGGCTTTTTTTCTCAGACAATGGGTGAAGGAACTCCCCCCTTTCTGAATCACCCCTTGTCTCTGCCCCCTACCCACCTCTGAGCACCGCCTAATGGTTTCACCCCTACCCACCTCCCAGTACTTCCCTTTTTAGAGAATACAGAACCAAATTTTAATTGTGGTACTGAGTAATTTGTATGAAATTTGTTAATGATAACAAAAAAAGCAGTAAAATAGATCCCATGCAGCCAGCAACAATAGATCCCCCCAGCAGCAATGGACCACCCGCAACAAAATACCCCTCCTGCAGCAACAAAAGATCCCCAGCAGCTATAACAGATCTCCCTGCAGTCAGCATCAATAGTCTCTCCAGCAGCCAACAACAATAGACCCCCCAGCAACAATGGGTCACTCACAACAAAATACCCCATCCCCCAGAAAGAACAGACCCCCAGCAGTAAAAACTGATTTCCCTGCAGCCAGCATCACTAGATCCCTCCCAGCAACAACTGACCCCCAGCAACATACGACCCACCCCCAGAAACAGTAGATCCCACTCCAGCAACAATAGACTTCCTTAGCAAAAATAGACACCCCTGTCCCACAAAAATAGATCCCCCTCCAACAATAACAGACCCCCCAGCAGTAATCGATCACTTATAACAAAATACCCCCTCCCCAAGAAACAACAAACCCCCAGCAGAAACAACAGATATCCCACCCAGCAACAACTGATCCCCAGCAACATAAGACCCACCCCTAGCAACAGTTTATTCCACACAAGCAACAATAGATCTACTTAGCAAAAATAGACACCCTTCGGCAACAATAGATCCTCCCAGCAACTAGCATCAATAGACACCCTTGCCGTTACATACATTCAGTGCTGGGGTTCCCGGAACTGCGTTCCCCCGCATTCCTGCTGAAAAAAATCATTCTGGGCTTGAAAGAGACAGGGATCCGATGCTTGTTTAAGATCCTTCTGAGTTTTTTCAGTGCTTCAGCTACATATGGAATGACTATATTACTCAGTGTGTTCTGCTTCTTCCCTCTGTTAGATGGTCCTTTTTTTTTTTTTCTGACCTTGTGGATGCTTTATGTTCTGACAACAATTCACAGCTTTAGCTGTGTAAATCGAAGGATTGACACCTATGAAACCTTCCTGACACCTAGGGTGGGATTATATAACTAGAACAAGGTCTTGCAACTTTCACACTTCCCATCCTGTTCTTAGAAAATAACATCTGCCTTTCCATGGTGAAATGATTAAAGTGCTTGGAAACCCTCTCCTTGCAAAATAACCCATTCAGTTTAAAATAGAAGTGAAAGGCAAAATATTTGTGTATAGATATAAAAAACATTATAAATACCTTCTTTTTATTCTTGTTTTTATAAGTTATCACATTACCTCTGTTCTCAGCTGCATAAGAGCTGGGGTAGGGGAAACAGCATTACACCAATCTTCACTGTGCGGGGGTGGGGGGGCGTGTCAGGATAAGTCTGATCATTGGAGGAAAGCAGGCTGCATTCCCAGTACAGCTAGAAAATAGACCACAATGTGTTTTCATGCCTAGTGTATTCAGTCTTTAATAGGAAAGCGAAGGGACTGGCAGGAACACCAGGGATTTTACAAAAAGAAAGCAATATTAAGAGAACAGGATACTTGTCCATGGAACAGAATGCACATATCAGGAATATGAAATGTTTGGTTTACATACTCTTTAACCACTTAAGGACCGCCGCACAATGATGTACGTCGACAGAATGGCATGGACAGGCACAAGGGCGTACAGGTACGTCCCCTTTAAGAACCTATCCGTTGGTCACGCGCCTGCCGCCATCGTGCTCGTGACCCGGCACGCTCGCGACCCGGTCCGAAGCTCCATGACCGTGCCTGCGGGACCTGCGGACCGGAACGCGATCGGGTCACAGAGCTGAAAAACGGGGAGAGGTAAGTGTAAACAAACCTTTCCCCGTTCTTCCTAGTGGCAGTGTCACTGATCGTCTGTTCCCTGTCATAGGGAACGACGATCAGTGACGTCACACGCTAAGCCGCGCCCCCTCACAGTAAGAAACACAAATCAGGGCACACTTAACCCCTACAGCGCCCCCTCCTGGTTAACCCCTTCACTGCCAGTGTCATTTTTACAGTAACCAGTGCATTTTTATAGCACTGGTCGCTGTAAAAATTACAATGGTCCCAAAATAGTGTCAAAAGTGTCCGATGTGTCCGCCATAATGTCGCAATCATGAAAAAAATCACTGATCGCCGCCATTATTAGTAAAAAAAAATTTTTTTTATAAAAATGCCATAAAACTACCCCCTATTTTGTAAGCGCTATAAGTTTTGCTCAAACCAATCAATAAGAGCTTATTGCAATTTTTTTTTAACAAAAATATGTAGAAGAATACGTATCGGCCTAAACTGAGGAAAAAAAAATGTTTTTTTATATATTTTGGGGGGATATTTATTAAAGCAAAAAGTAAAAAATATGTAATTTTTTTCAAAATTGTCGCTCTATTTTTGCTTATAGCGCAAAAAAATAAAAACCGCAGAGGTGATCAAATACCACCAAAAGAAAGCTCTATTTGTGGGAAAAAAAGGACGTCAATTTTGTTTGGGTGCCACGTCGCACGACCGCGCAATTGTCAGTTAAAGCGACGCAGTGCCGAATCGCAAAAAAGGGGCCTGGTCCTTATGCTGCATATTGGTCCGGGGCTTAAGTGGTTAAAGATGTCTCACTTTTTAGCATTAATGTGGAGTTGTCTGAAAACAAAGAATTGCAAGCAGTAAGTTTTTTTTTTTTTTTTTTTATCACAGAAGATATATACTTTGTCCCTTCTGCAGTAAAGGCTTTTAATAAGGGGTGACCAACCTTTTGACCTTCTTGAGCCCCAATGAAGAAGAGGCATGGCCTTGGGCCACACATAAAATACACTAACAATAAGGATAGCTGATGAACAGAAAAAATCTGGCAGATCACAAGTTAATGATCACTGATAAAGATAATGTACCTATCTAAGTAAAAAAAAGTTTTTGTTAAAATATTTTTTATTATAAAAGTAAAAGATGGCAACATAAAACTAGTGTGATAATTGACATTGTGAGGTTGATTTACTAAAGGCAAATATACTGTGCACTGAAAGTGCACTTTAACCACTTAAGGACCGCCGCACGCCGATGTACGTCAGCAGAATGGCACGGCTAGGCACAAAGGCATACAGGTACGTCCCCTTTAAGAGCCCGGCCGTGGGTCGCGAGCGCGTCGCTCGCAACCCGGTCCTCTTCTCCGTGACCGTCCCCGCGGAAACAGCGGACCCGATCGCCGCCGGTGTCCCGCGATCGGGTCACAGAGAGGAAGAACGGGGAGAGGTAAGTGTAAACAAACCTCTCCCCGTGCTTCCAAGTGAGCCTGTCACTGATCGTCTGTTCCATGTCATAGGGAACGACGATCAGTGACGTCACATGCTAAGCCGTGCCCCCCCCACAGTAAGAAACACACATCAGGGCACACTTAACCCCTACAGCGCCCTCCTGGTTAACCCCTTCACTGCCAGTGTCATTTTTACAGTAATCAGTGCATTTTTATAGCACTGTTCGCTGTAAAAATTACAATGGTCCCAAAATAGTGTCAAAAGTGTCCGATGTGTCTGCCATAATGTCGCAGTCACGATAAAAATCGCTCATTAGGAAGCACCGGGAGAGGTTTGTTTACACTTACCTCTCCCCGTTCTTCCTCTCTGTGACCCGATCGTGGGACACCAGCGGCGATCGGGTCCGCTGTTCCTGCGGAGACGGTCACGGAGAAGAGGACCGGGTCCGTGACCCGCGGCTGGGCTCTTAAAGGGGACGTACCTGTACATCCATGTGCCCAGCCGTGCCATTCTGTCGACGTGCATCGGCGTGCGGCTGTCCTCAAGCGGTTAAGAAGTACCAACATAAAAATGTATTTTATGCAGTTGTTTACTGGATTGTTTTTGGTAGAGTAATACTATACATTTTGTATAATAAGACAAAGTGCCACTGCAAAAGTGCAGTAACAATGCCAACTGATATCTGTTTGTTTTGACACTGTTAGGCATCCAAATCGGTGCGATGCCGCATCTGCGGCGCTGCACCAATTTCAAAAAGTCGTTTCTGTACTACTTTTTTGCGATTTCGGGCCGCCATTTACATTGACATCTGTGCAGAAACCTGCACAGATGTCTCTGAAAACAGGACAGACAGGCAGGAGTGAAATTGGGCGAATTCATCTGAACCCGCACGGCTTCATCCCCACAGCCCTGTGTGAACCAGGGCTAAAGTGATGAAACTTGGATACTGCAGGTTATCGGACAGTGGGATAGATTTACTAAAACTGGTGCACTCAGAATCTGGGGAGGCTGCGTATGGTAGCCAATCAGCTTCTAATTTCAGCTTGTTTAATTAAGCTTTGGCAATAAAACCTGGAAGCTGATTGGTTTCTATGCAAAGCTGCACCAGATTTTGCACTCTTCAGTTTTAGTATATAAGCCGCATTGTTTTACTTTTCACAACTTTAGGAAATAAGCCCTCATATCTGTTCATGAAACGTCTATTTAGATTGAAGACCATGGTCCACCAGTGTTTTTAGTTTTGGGTATGTTGATTTGGGACCCCTCTGTATTGCCCGAATTTCTGTGCATTTAGTGTCCTGACCCAAGGTACAAATTCACTCTCTGAAGAGACTGTAGCTCTCACTGGTATATGCATATACCAGTACTCATTAATATTGCTCTTAAAATGCTGGCCATTCATGCAGCAAATGTTTGTAAAATATCATTCCACCGTACAGACCCCTGTTCAGTAATGTGAACATCATTGGATGCAAGAGATCTCCCCAGTACTGCTTTAATCTAGTAATATATGGTCACATTTTAAAGTAGAACTATAGGCAAAGCTTTTCCATTTTGGATAGAGTAACGGAGGGTTATAACCTCTGTCAATTTATTCTTTGCCAACTGTGTCCCATTAGGGAGATATACCTTCACATCCTGTTCCATAGCTAAAACATGAAGTGAGAGATAATCCCCGTAAATTAAGGAAATTCCTTGGGGGCCCCCAGGTCACCCATTGGAAAAGTTCCCCTCTATTACTTTTCTGAAGACAATCCAAAATTTGGGATTTTTTTTTTTACTTTCACTTTCAACGATAACATGAAAACAGACAAGCAATAAAAATCTAATAACTGTCCAAAACTAAAACTAAAAAAAAGTTTTGCCTTTTTAATTATACTTGAAATTTCCTGCATTGCACACAATATATATTTCTTTATGTGCAAGGCCACCTTGACATCTTAGGTGCCTCCAGTGCACACAGAACAAAGAATTGTTAGTATGTTGTGACGCTTGAGTCCAATGGTAGAATAAGAAGCCTTTGTACCCGTCACTCAGGAGCACAACATGCAGACTGTCCAAGATACCACATGAAGACAGTTCTCATGTTCTAACAAACAGAAGACTTAGTTCATGGCATTACTATTCACAATAGCATGTTGACTACTTCTCCATTGTGTTTTGTGACCCAAGGCTTTGATCTCCTACTATAGTGGGAAAAAGAAGGGTTTGTTGGAATATTTGTGATCAGTCACTCCATTGTTCTTTTTCCAAATGGAAAACTCAATGCTCCTTTCACCATGCACATATTGTTTAATTTTTGATGCACAAATTATAAGAAAAAGTTGGAGCTTGACAATCATTTTGTTGCATTGGGCAGATTTCATAGTCATGTAGAAAATCTACCAGGCTTTGGCCACATGCATAAAGACATTTTTGAACATTTTTGCTATTTTATTTCTCCATGAAAGTGGAATTACCCTTTAAGGTAACTATAGAGGACAAAACATCTGAAGCAGGAGACAATCTAATGTCTAGGGAGCATTAGCAGACACTGCTGACGAAAGCTTGTCGGGAGAAGAAGTACAGGCTGGAAAACCTGGTCTAATCAAGATTGCTCCTCTCCCCTTTCCTTTCCACCATTAGCTGATGCAAACTGTTGTACAGTGTGACATTTCATGTTTAGGTTTTTGATTGTAATTAATAGCCATGTGCACACTGAATTACTTTGTTTCGGAATTTTGTTTTCGTCCAAAAAATACAATTATTTAGTTACTTCCGAAATTCGTTTCTATTCATTTTGTTTCGTAAAAAAATGCATTAGTCCGAAAATCCGAATTAATTAATGTTGAATCTGTCATTAAAGGCTTATGGTGTCTGTTGAATGTTCTAAAAGGATTCAACGAAGCAGCTAAACTGTACGACGCCGCAATAATACATTTCCGGTTGAATGCTCCGCCCACAAGCTATAGTATAATTCTAATGTTGTGAGACTAGTAATAATTATATTTATTAATTATTATTACTAGTCAACCAACATTAGAATTCTTCTATAGCCTATGGGTGGAGAATTTGACCGGAAATGTACGCTTGTGGCGATCGTATGTTTTTAGCTGCTTCGTCAAATCTTCATGTCTCTATAATGTCAAATCTTTTCTCTCTATGTCGACTCTTTTATCTCTATGTCGAATCTTCATGTCTCTATAATGTCGAATCTTTTCTCTCTAAGTCAAATCTTTTATCTCTATGTCGAATCTGCATGTCTCTATAATGTCGAATCTTCATGTCTCTATAATGTCGAATCTTCATGTCTCTATAATGTCGAAACTTTTGTCTCTATGTCGAATCTTCATGTCTCTATAATGTCGAAACTTTTCTCTCTATGTCGAATCTTCATGTCTCTATAATGTCAAAACTTTTCTCTCTATGTCAAATCTTTTCTCTCTATGTCGAATCTTCATGTCTCTATAATGTCGAATTTTTTCTCTATATGTCGACTCTTTTCTCTCTATGTCGAATCTTCATGTCTCTATAATGTAAAATCTTTTCTCTCTATGTCGAATCTTCATGTCTCTATAATGTAAAATCTTTTCTCTCTATGTCGAATAATCTCGGACTAATAGAGTTAGGTTCGGCACATTCAACCGCAAATTCGATAGACACAGATCGCTATTGTCACCGTCATGTCGAATCTTTTATCTATATCGAACTGTTGTCGCAACGAAACGAAAATAAAGCATTTTTTATGTCGGATCTTTCGGATTTCGGACTCTGCACATTCGATATAGTTTGTTAAAACGAACGCGAAAATCCCTCTAAATTCGGACGAAAATGCATTCGGACGAAAACGAATGCACATGTCTAGTAATTAACATTTAGATGCATTTGCTTGCTTAATCCCTACGGGAGAGCACTATTTACCATTAGTTTACATTTCATGTTTAGGGAAGCACTGCATTTATAAGGTACATAAGCGTGTTCAGATCATGCCTGCATGTCCTTCTTCCTTCCAAGGTCTATGGCAACTCTTTAGGCAAGCATACAATCTTGTTGTGAGACCAAAATTGGTTACAAGCAAACTTATTGAGCTGAAAATCTTTGTGTGGAGAAGAGAAGATGAATAACAATAAGCCAGTGCCTTGTGGTTTATTTCATAGGCAGTAATGAGTAGTTGGCTAACCTGCACTGAATTGTTAATGTTCATGCCAGGATTATTTAAGGATCTGATTGGTTACAAACTATCAGATCGCAAGTTTAAATATGGCACTTTTACCCAATATGCGAGCAGTGTCTGGCCTCTGTCAACAAGCAGCAGTGTTCTTCATTTTGTACGGGAATAGATGACTACATAGGTGTGATATAAACTCTCTGCCAGCAAGAAATCCCTCAGGCTTGACTATCCTAGACTGACAGCAAAGGCTGAACTCTAGTGTGGCAATATGTAGCTTGTTCGATGCATGAAACATCAATAAATACATACTATTTGAGCCGTTCTTGAGTCAAGCTTAAGAGTCCTAAGGTTATCTGTAAAGAAAGAAAATAACACTACAGAATAAACAACGTGAGGTATTGAGTTAGAAAACCCGTATGCATTTCCCCAGGTGGTCAGCAAATCAGAAGACACCAAGGACTTCGTATCTGACAGTAAAACAACTCTTTAAATCCATTTCATAGAATAAAAAGCAAGCTGTATATTGGCATCATTGGGCTACGCCATCATTAGAATAAGACGTTTCACAGATTGAACGAAGGTATATTTGAGATGTTATACTGTTGTTTTCTTTATATATAAAATATTAGGAAGAGATGGTTTACCTGCATAACAAATTCTATGCCGCGTACACACGACCGGTTTTAATGTCATGGAAAAAAATGACGTTTTTCTCGATGTGATTCTTCTCAAGCCTGCCTTGCATACACACTATCGTGAAAAAAAATGCTCGAGCAAAGCGCGGTGACGTACAACACGTACTACAACACGTACGACGGCACTATAAAGGGGAAGTTCCATTCGGATGGCGCCAGCCTTTGGGCTGCTTTTGCTGATTTTGTGTTACCGTGTGTTAGTAAAAGTTTGGTGAGAGACGATTCGCGCTTTTCAGTCTCCGTGCTTTTCAGTCCGTTACAGCATGACGAATGTGCTATCTCCATTACGAACGCTAGTTTTACTAGAACGAGCGCTCCCGTCTCATAACTTGCTTCTGAGCATGCGCCTTTTTTTCCTGTCATTAAAGCGTACACACGGCTGTTTTTCATGACGTGAAAAACGACGAGAAAAAATAGAGCATGTTCTAAAATTTTAATGCCCATTTTTCTCGTCGAGAAAAATGCTCTGGAGCCCACACACGATCGTTTTTAATGAACAATTAAAAAAATTGCATTTTTCTCGTCATGAAAAATGGTCGTGTGTACGCGGCATTAGTGCTGACTGATTTTCACTTGCTTGGTCATAGGTGTATTCCCTTGAGCTTTCATGTCACACTGCATTGCCAATACTCTGTGTAGTATACCAGTCAGCTAGGAATGCTACATACGGTGCATCCAGAAAGTATTCACATCGCTTCACTTTTTCCACATTTTGTTATGTCACAACATTATTCCAAAATGGATTAAATTCTTTATTTTCCTCAAAATTCTACAAACAATACCCCATAATGACAACAAAGAAGTTTGTTTAAAATCCTTGCAAATTTATTAAAAATCAAAAACGAAAAAATCACATGTACATAAGTATTCACAGACATTGCCATGACACTCAAGATTGATCTCAGGTGCATCCTGTTTCCACTGATCATCCCTGAGATTTTTCTACAACTTGATTGGAGTCCACCTGTGGTAAATTCAGTTAATTGGACATGATTTGGAAAGGCACACACATGTCTATATAAGGTCCCACAGTTAACAGTGCATGTCAAAGCACAAACCAAGCCAAGAAGTCCAAGGAATTGTTTGTAGACCTACAAGACTGTATCGAGGTACAGATCTGGGGTACAGAAAAATGTCTACAGCATTAAAGGTCCCAGTGAGCACAGTGGCCTCCATCATTTGTAAATAGAAGAAATTTGGAACCGCCTGGACTCTTCCTAGAGCAGACCGCTCAGCCAAACTGAGCGATTTGTGAAGAAGGGCCTTAGTCAGGGAGGTGACCAAGAACCCAATGGTCACTCTGACAGAGCACCAGCATTTCTCTGTGGAGAGAGGAGAACCTTCCAGAAGAACAACAATCTCTGCAGCACTCCACTAATCAGACCTGTATGGTAGAGTGGCCAGACAGAAGTCACTCCTCAGTAAAAGGCACATGACAGCCCATCTGGAGTTTGCCAGAAGGCACCTAAAGGACTCTCAGACCATAAGAAACAAAATTCTCTGGTCTGATGAAACAAAGATTGAACTCTTTGGCCTGAATGGCAAGCGTCATATCTGGAGGAAACCAGGCACCACTCATCACCTGGCCAATACTATCCCTACAGTGAAGCATGGTGGTGACAGCATCATGCTGTGGGGATGTTTTTTAGCGGCATGAACTCGGAGACTAGTCATGATCGAGGGAAAGATGAATGCAGCAATGTACAGAGACATCCTTGATGAAAACCTGCTCCAGAGAGCTCTGGACCTCAGACACCTCAGACTGGGGCAAAGGTTCATCTTCCAACAGGACAACGACCCTAAGCACACAGCCAAGATAACAAAAGAGTGGCTATGGGACAACTCTGTGAATGTCCTTGAGTGGCTCAGCCAGAGCCCAGACTTGAACCCGATTAAAAATCTCTGGAGAGATCTCAAAATGGCTGTGCAGGGACACTCCCCATCCAACCTGATGGAGCTTGAGAGTTCCTGCAAAGAAGAATGGAAGAAACTGCCCAAATAGGTGTGCCAAGCTTGTAGCATCATACTAAAAAAGACTTGAGGCTGTAAATGGTGCGAAGGGTGCTTCAACAAAGTATTGAGCAAAGGCTGTCAATACGTATGTACTGTACATGTGATTTTTTTTCATTTTTTATTTTTAATAAATTTGCAAAGATTTCAAACAAACTTCTTTCACATTGTCATAATGGGGTATTGTTTGTAGAATTTTGAGGCAAATAATGAATTTAATTTGGAATAAGGCTGTAACATAACAAAATATGGAAAAAGTGAAGCGCTGTAAATACTTTCCGGATGCACTGTATGTACAGTGATATAGTTGCTCCATGCACATGAGTAACCTCATTATACCATATGCAGTGACATTTTGCTAACAGAGGCTTGGCTTTATTGCCGTATCGATGCCATAGCTATATTGCTTTTATTCAGATAGTTTTAGTCAATTACTTCCAACAGAACAACAGGAAAAAGGTGCCTGCAGGTACCTTAAACTGCCCTTTACAGTGCCCGGAAATCTAGGGTGTTTAATTATAGAAATATCTTGGCTCTAAAATCAGAACTCTGACCTCCTGTCCTCTCTTGTACCTCAGTATTGGTCAGTAAAAATGGCCATCAAACATATCTCAGGCTTAAGCGAAGAAGGGAGGAGGCTGAACTTCATATTTTTTTTAGCTGACTTTGCAGTATGCTATAAGAGATTATCTTGGGTTACAGGGCTCCTGGAATTCAACTCAAGGTGTATGGTAACTTCTGTTCCATACAGAGGCTTTACATTTACCAGAGTTTGTTTTTAATGCTCTCAACTGAATAAAAAACTGTATTTTACATGTCCTACATCACTGTGCAGTCTGCTGTAAAATTACAGGTTAGGTTTAAAGGCTGAGATCACCTTTACAGAAAAAATAATAAATGCACATATTTTTGCAGAAAAAAAAATTGCATTTATTATTTTTTCCTTAAGAGGCCTGGAAAGCATTGCACCCGTGATCAGTAGAGCAGTAGCTGGAACATGTTACATGTTGCACCCTATGTACAGGTGGAATATGTAACAAGTTCTGAAGGTGAACTTCTCCATTAAAATACATTTTTCACAAATTAAGGAAATTCAAGCTGAGCATGTAATGAGAAAAAATGCACGAGCAGAGGTTACCCACAGTAAAATCGGTAGGTAAAGGCAGCCCTCAAAAATTCCATTCGCCTGCTCGCATTTTGCGAGTGTATTTTGAGGGCTGGTGAGGAAGGGCTGCCTGGGAGGAGGGGGGGGGGTGTGCATCGCCGGGATGCAGAGTTGTATGGGAGTCCTTCTCCCAGCGCTCGCGGAGGGGAAGAAAGGAAAGCAGTTAGCCGGATCATCAGAGCGCAGGGAACATCACTAGCGGCTTTCATTTCAATTGCCGTGTGCACTCGCTGTCACACACAGCCCCGCCCCCTGGTCCCAGGACTTTGATAGACAGATCACCCATCCAAGCTAGTATGCATCGCTCAAGCAGGTTAGGACACCAGTCCGAACCCGCCTGACCTACTCTGCCAGGAAGTTGTCAAAGCTGACAGCCAATCATAGGCTGCCAAGGTATTTTGCGACATGCAACTGCACATATACACACCCCTGTTTGGCAGGGAGTGCCTCCGCCGCCTTTGATTTGCTGTTGACTTTCTTTCTGGTGGGATAGCTCAGGCGTGTTTGGACTCATGTCAGAACATAACTGAGCTTATCCCTACCCAAGCCTTAAATTTGGTTCCCTAGTGGTTAGCAGCCTCAGTGACCAAAATGAAGGCTTGAAAGGGGCCAGGGAGAGCTTAAAGGATAAGTGCACTTTCAAAGGCTGACCTAACTGATCACCCCCCCCCCTCCCTCCAGAGATGCATACTTACATTGATTCGACAGCTGCAACTGTGTCTCCAACTGGAGATGGAGGTAGATGGTCCCTATTGACTTCTATGGGGCTTTACTGAGCAGGCACAACCAGGAGACAGAGAACTTGCTCAATGTCACTAAAATAGTCACTGGATATTTCAGAACGTGGTAAATTATACATCTCTGGAGAGGTATGGGGGTATCTGTTGGATCAGCCTAATAGGGCAAACAGGTTAAGTGCACTTTTTTTGAAAATGCGCTTCTCCCTTAACTTTTAGGACAAAATATTATCAATGACCTGTAGCTCTAAATCTACAGTGCCTTGATATTTTCCACATTTTGTCATGTTACAACCAAAAACGTAAATGTATTTTATTGGGATTGTATGTGATAGACCAACACAAAGTGGCACATAATTGTGAAGTTGAAGGAAAATTATAAATGGTTTTCAACATTTTTGTTTGATATGTGACAAATATGTGAAAAGTGTAGCGTGCATTTGTATTCATCCCCCTTTACCCTGATACCCCTAACTAAAATCTTGTGGAACCAATTGCCTTCAGTAGTTAACTAATTAGTAAATAGAGTCCATCTGTGTGTAATTTAATCTCAGTATAAATACATCTGTTCTGTGAAGCCCTCAGAGGTTTGTAAGAGAACCTTAGTGAACAAATAGCACCATGAAGGCCAAGAAGCACACCAGACAGGTCAGGGATAAAGTTGTAGAGAAATTTAAAGCAGAGTTAGGTTATAAAATATCCCAAGCTTTGAATATCTCACGGAGCCCTGTTTAATCCATCATCTGAAAATAGAAAGAGTATGGCACAACTGCAAACCTACCAAGACATGGCCGTCCACCTAAATTGACAGGCCAGGCAAGGAGAGCATTAATCAGAGAAGCAGCCAAGAGACCCATGGTAACTCTGGAGGATCTGCAGAGATCTACATCTCAGGTGGCAAAATCTGTCCACAGGACCACTATTAGTGGTGCACTCCACAAATCTGGCCTTTATGGAAGAGTGACAAGAAGAAAGCCATTGTTGGAAGAAAGCCATAAGAAGTCCCATATGCGGTTTGCATGAAGCCATGTTTGGGACACAGCAAACGAGGAAGAAGGTCAGATGAGACCAAAATTTTACTTATTGGCCTAAAAGAAAAACGCTACGAGTGGCGGAAAACTAACACTGCACATCACCCTGGACACACCACCCCCACCGTGAAACATGGTGGTGGCAGCATCATGTTGTGGTGATGCTTTTCTTCAGCAGGGACAGGGAAGCTGGTCAGAGTTGATAGGAAGATGGATGAAGCCAAATACAGGGCAATCTTAGAAGAAAACCTGTTAGAGTCTGCAAAAGACTTGAGACTGAGGTGGAAGTTCACCTTCCAGCAGGACAACAACCCTAAACATACAGCCAGAGCTACAATGGAATGGAATAGCTTAAGTGTTTAGTCCAGACCTAAATCCAATTGAGAATCTGTGGCAAGACTTGAAAACTGCTGTTCACAGACGCTCTCCATCCAATCTGACAGAGCTTGAGCTATTTTGCAAAAAAGAATGGGCAAAAATGTCACTCTCTAGATGTGCAAAGCCGGTAGAGACACCCCCAAAAAGACTTGCAGCTGTATTTGCAGGGAAAGGTGGTTCTACAAAGTATTGACTCGGGGGGGCTGAATACAAATGCATGCAACACTTTTCAGATAATTATTTGTAAAAAATGTTGAAAACCATTTATCATTTTCCTTCCACTTCACAATTATGTGTCGCTTTGTGTTGGTCTATCACATAAAATCCCAATAAAGTACATTTACGTTTTTGGTTGTAACATGACCAAATGTGGAAAATTTCAAGGGGTATGAATACTTTTCAAGGCACTGTATGGATGGTTTCCACTTGTGGGTTTTTTCATTATATGCTCAGTTTTAATTGTCTTAGTTGAGATAGGTTTGCTTTCAGTAAAATGCACATTTTCCAACGCTGAATATTCTTTGTGTGTGGATTTATTTGCTACTTAATTTAAACCTCCTTGTTGGGACATGTGTAACCTTTCTATGAACTGGAAATGACATTTGTGCTTATTAGTCAGCACTACTGCATATTTGTGGTGAACCAAAAAACGTAATGCTGCTTTTCATTTGCCCACTAAAAGCCAGTAGGCTAAGCTTATAAACCAGTAATTGGTCATGACTTGGCAACTTGAGGCTGCATTGAGTTTTTTATTGGACCACGGAGTCTGGTGATATTATTATTGTTTAACTTCATTCCATTACTATCACATTAATTTAATGTTTCTGCCTAAATTGATGATATAAAAAGGAAAGCTGGTCACAGATGACTCAGTCATAGCAGTATTCAAATGTAAAGTGATGTAAATATGATTTTTTGTTATTAATAGAAATAAGAACAGGAATAAACTGTTGCATCTTAGGAAGGGTACTCAGTCTAGCAGCCGCCACTATGTGTCTGCGTAGGCTTTGATTGAAGTTTTACTAATGGACAACAACTCTGGAACACTCATTGGAGGATTCATGGCTCCATGTTTTTAAGCCTCTGTCGCCTTTTGCTTGATGATGCTGCTATTTATGAAAATTTGTGCTATTACAATTAATATATTCTGGATTTATAACTTCGACTGTACAAATATGGACATTCGGCTTTTTTCTAGAAAGCACTCTTAATTGCACATCATAGCTTTAAAAAGAACAGGCCAGGAATCGCCATTTTGTAAGAATTTCAACTCTTAAATTGTTACAGATACCCCCATCAAATGGTTGTGTGTCCTGTTATTGACTGGTATTCTGTCCTTTTGGAGCAGATGTATCAGCTCAGTGCCTGCCCCAGATCATTGCTGACATTCGCGACTGCATACCTGAACAATAACTGCATCAAATAGGATGCAGTCACTGTTTGGCTGACACATTTCTACCTAACTTGGGAACAGGAGCACCTACAGAATAAATTTTGGTGATTCAGCAGGAATCTACTAAAACTTGAGCCATGTATGGCCAGCTAAAGAGAATTCTATATATTAAAAGAACCCTTTTGCCTTTTTTCCTCTTGATATGTAAGCAGGTTAAATCAGCCATTTAGGTGCTGTCCCAGCTGGGAGGGTAGGAGTTAATGTCTTTTCCAGTTCTTTGGTCTTTTGGCGGATTCTTCTCTAGGTCCAGCCAACTAATTCTGTGATATATAAATATGGGACAGTGTTACAGTACGAAGGAGGCCTGTAATAATACTCGTAGAGAGGTTCACCCCTGAGAGAGGACCAGTGAAAAGGTTACAAGAAGCCCTCAGTAGAGAGGTCCAGGGCCTGCATCAGGTCCGATGCTTGTAAGGGAATGTAGAGGACAATACCCACGAGGAACAGAAGGATGTTGCTCATTGCTGCTTGGATGTAAAATCATCAGAACCTGGGGTTTGCCCTGAAGACACCAGCTCTGAAAGAATGCCTCAGTTGGACTTTGTGTCACACGATCACTACCTTTGAATGTATGGGGGGGGGAGGAGCAGTGCACAGCCTGTAGTTAGGGAATTGGGGAAGAATAATACCTTATAATGTTGGACTTTGTAATTGCACTTTTCTAAGTAAAGCATTTGAAACATTGTTCCTGCCTGGTATGAAGTTACTGAAAGGGGTGTGCTGCAAGTAAGTGGGTCTTAAACACATTGGGGTATGAAGACATCGGTGTGGAATGGAGTGGAGTAGTGTGAAAACATAAGTGGTTACCTAGGGTAATGGAAGTTTTACAGCAGCATGTCAATGGCATGTACCTGTTATAGGTGGCCTCTAGCAGCGAGGGAGATGTTGTTGGCACTCTTTCTGCCAGTGGTCTGTCTCCCAGAGCAATGGGAGTGGATTTGCACGGCAGAGGTTCCCCTTCTCGTACCTTTTATACACACACACTAATTACAAGCAAACAGATCACAGGTGAGGATGGTTACCTTTACTAGTTATTCAGACCCCTTTGTGTCAACTTGTGTGCATGTTATCAGGCCAAAATCACCAGGGGTATGTAAACTTTTAATCAGGGTCATTTGGGTAGTTTGTGTTGTCATTATGATTTAAAAAGAGTAAATGCACTTGATTGATAATAAATGGCTTCAGCCAAACACTAACCACGAGTGAAAGAAAAGTTTTTGTGTTATCATTCATATTCTCTGAAAAATGGCCAAGAAATCATAAATTCTGCCAGGGTATGTAAACTTATGAGCACAACTGTATATTGATGGATTGACCATGCTTGTCACTTTTTTATTGCTGTGCATTTCATTGTTATATATGCACTGGAATTGATTGAGCAGCGCTGTACCAGGTGGGGATCTTGGGATTCCATGATCTTCAGACTTTATTTATTTATTATTTTTTGTTGGTATTAAGTCATTGTCCTAAAGCACAGAAGGGTTGAGTACTGATATACTAAACTTAGCCAGCCCAGGGCAGGGGCGCTACATCACAGTTAGCACATGTCAGATCTAAGTGCTGGGGACCCAACAGAGCATGAAAGGGCTCCCAGGCCAGCACATGTATAGAGCCAAAATAGGGAGGCATAAGAGAGTTTTTGGAGAGGTGACATTCATTGCTTTCTTACAACCAAGAGACCTTCATTGTCGGGGTTTACATACACTTTAAACAGCTACTGCATTTTTCTGTTTTTTGGATTGCTTGATACAGGGGTGCCATGTTATAACACGCAGTTTCTATGTATATTTGCATATACTGTATATACAGCTGAGACTTCTGTATCTATCTTAAAAACATTATAGGTCCTCTTTGCTCGCCAGTATGGTCGGGTTCCAGGAAATATTATGTATTAATGTTTAAAGAGCAAGTAATCCTAGAATTCCATCTGGATGAAAAAAAAAAGAACTTTGAATAGTAGTTACCGTATATACTCGAGTATAAGCCGACCCGAATATAAGCCGAGGCACCTAATTTTACTACAAAAAAACTGGGAAAACGTATTGACTTGAGTATAAGCCTAAGGTGTCCATCTGCATGCCTCACTGTGCCTCACTTTGCCTCACTGTGTCCATGCCTCACTGTGCCCATGCCTCACTGTGCCCATGACTAGACTGACGTTTAACATGGGAGTCTACGGAAGGGGGGCACGGCTTTGAAAAATCGGTGCTCCCCGGCCGTAGGTTTTCCAGACAAACTTTGCACACTTATAGAGGAGAAATGGGGCTACATGTGTGCCAAGTCGTAGGTCCAGGGAACCTACGACTGGCTGGTATCGGGTCCCCAAAGTCACCAGAGAAATTACCATTTAACATGGGAGTCTATTGAAGGGGTGCCCAGGTTTGAAAAATCTGTGCTCCCCGGCCGTAGGTTCCCCGGACAACAAACTTTGCACACTTGTAGAGGAAGAGTGGGGCTACACGTGTGCCAAGTTTGGGGTCCAGGGGACCTACGACCGGCCAGTACTGGGTCCCCAAACTCCGGGAGATCAGGCGCAAAAACGTGACTTGAGCCGAGGGGGGCATTTTCAGCACAAAAAATGTGCTGAAAAACTCGGCTTATACTCGAGTATATACGGTAAATAAGCACTACATGGGAATAAAGGATTTGGCACTAAAATGCAGTGAAAGGAGATTTATTATACTGCGCATTGCTGATTTCCTGTCTGCTAATTCCATTTAAATATATTGCAATCAGTTTAATCAGATCTAAGCCTGAAGTAGCTAATTATTTGCACACAGCTGCATAGATAACATAAGTAAAAAGAGAGTTCCTATACTAGTATAGTATGTGTATATATGAATATATTACCTATTTATGAAACGTCTGTGTTTTAATTGAATTAGTGATAAAGAGCTATAGAAGTTTGGCATCTGATAAAGAAGTTTGCTGTCACTGTGAAAACTTTTAGCCATCTGAGTATAAAATTACTCGACCAAGAGCGATGAAACCTCCTTTTTTCGATCGTGTGTTGTACTGTAAAGAAAAAAACGTTGTTAAAGAAAGCTAAACTGTAGGAGATGTTCAATGGATTTGGAAGTAGCTTCTCTTTATGGTGACTCATGTCACTTTTTTTGTGGGTGGGGGCACAGGTTTGCTTTAACGTAAACCTGTTATACATTTAAAAAAAAGGAAATATTTTGCATAAGAGCAGTCACCATTGTTATCTATAACCTTTATTAGCGACAAAAAAAAATGTCTGTGCTCTGCTCATTGCTTCACTTTGTTGCCAAATACTCAACGTTGCTGTCTTTCAGACTATACAGACAGTCTCTGGGTTACAAACAAGATAAGTTCTGTAGGTTTGTTCTTAATGTGGATGTAAACCCGAAATTTTATTTTAAAAAATTGCTGTCACAATGTAGAGTATAAGATTTCCTATCATCTGTGCCCAGTCTTGCCACAAAGAGTTAATCCAGCTCTGAGCAATCCTCTTTTATTGTTCAGTGAGATAAAACGGACAAACAGAGAAAAACCTTTGTCCGTTCCGCCCCCTTGCTTTGAGTGACAGGTTATTTACATATCTTGTGCACTAGCTTTAGACAGGCATTATTTTTTAATTCCCACCCCTACTCCTTTTTTGAAGTCATGTGGTTACTTTTCTGGATTTTGTGATCATAGCAGAAGGAATACACAGGAGAAAATGCATGTTGACAAGAGGAGTGTAGAGGTGGGCGGGGAGTCTACTGACATCACGACTCCACCCACCGAGCTCCAGACAACAGATCCACCCACAGAATCTGCAATTTTTCAGTTCTTATAACAGAGGGGAGACATTTGACAGATAAGGATACATGCAGGAGGCATGTAAATCCTTATAGATCAGGACTATGGCAGTAGTTTAGAAAGGATGAGAGTGGGTTTACTTCCACTTTAAGTTGGATTTTTATGTAAGTTGGAACAGGTAGTATGGATAGTATAGGGAAGGGTTAACACCCCTGTAACGTTTATTTTGACTGTCTGTGCCCCTGTTCAGAAGATTTCACCTCCCTTTCTGTCCCTGTGACAATTGGATTTTGAAAATTTTGGGTTGTTGTGGAAACAAGGATTGGTGATAAAGCTTCAGTGGAGACACCTTTTCCCCCATAACTCTTACAGGAGTGAATTTCCCTTCCTTGGGGTAGATTTCCTCTCACTTCCTGTTTTCTACCTCTGTTTGTAAGTAGGAGTCGGATGTATATAACTCAGGGACTGCTTGTATCCTGTTCACAGAAAGCACCTCCATGGTAATAAGGGCACTTTCATTGCACCAGGGGGTGGCATATAGAAGGGGCTTTAGACCCCAGATCATGGATTTAGAGTCTTTAGGCAAACCAGGATCTAAGGAGTGGAACTAAAATGTTTCTCTACCTAACAAAGGTAGTAACAGGCACAGGTTAGTCAAAATATTTGATCTTTTATAAGTTTAAAATGGCTGCAGGTTTATACATTATAGATTGTACTTAATAAGGCAACGTAATAAGAGTTAAACCAACCTTAACAATCTTTTACTAGTTTAACCAAAATCTACCAAAATCATGGACTGTTACTTACGATTCGATCATCAGAATGAATCCTCCAGTGCAAAAGCTTGCTGTTTAAAATGCAAACTTCAGTGATATCTACACAAAGCTGCAGGCTATAGTTCTGCTCAAAGTCAGAGGCATAATTCGCTGTGTTATTACTTAATTTTCAGTTCCATTCATATGTGATTTAGAATGTTGAATTGTTCTGCTTCCCCCTTCATGCTAATTGGCAATGTAAGCTGATCATTAATTTCAGTTTGTGCTATGAGTAGGATTTGTCTCTTTTCTTATGCAGTGTGAGGATTTAAATATAGCAGTATGTGTAATCCATTTCTAGCAGCTTTAGTCTTGATAAGACTAGAGATTTTCTATCCTTACAAGTTGTGCTTGATTCTTATCCTATTTCCTCATAATATATATGAAAAACAATACAGTGTAGATTACATAGACTATAGCCTCAGACCCACAGGTTCTAAGAACTTTTTAATGTGTTATGTTATCGTCTTTCCTTTTTATCCGGTGTCTATAAGCAAAGCAATATGTACAGTTCTTGCATTGAAGTGTTATCCCTCTTGATTTTTTGAACTAGTGGTACGTGAGTCTATTAAAATGTAGAGTCATAATTGTAGTCATAAGAAACTTTGATAATATAATTCATATTTTATTTCCCACATATCCTTCTTCTCAAATTTGAAATTCAAATACACAGACTGGATCTGGGCATTTATTTTTATTTTTTTTGCAGCCTGACTTCATTCTAGGTTTGAAACCGTGTTTTTGTTCTCCAACTTTCCCTACAACTTCTAAATCTGTGCACGAATGCCACCCAGCCATGAAGTAGATAAGGCCCCTTTACACCAGCGAACCGATTGGGTCCGCCTGCCTGTTTTTCAGGTGGACCCGATCGGACCACCCGTTGTTTTCTCTAGAGCAGACACCCACCGGCATACGATCCCATCTGGTCCACTAAAACAAAATGGATGGGGGATCCATTCCCCATCCATCCGGTGGATTGGATTGGATGACATCTGATTGGCTGTCGGATGGAAACAGACAGGCAGTCCATTTCCATCCAGCCTCCCAATAGAGAATAGCAGGCTTAGCTGACACGGACCTGTCATCCACCTGCTCAGCGAGGATCATCAGAGAGATCCTCCACTAAGCAGGCAGATCCGCTTGATGGATTCCGTTCCGTCTGAAAGGGGCCTACAAGTTTTATCATCAAGCACACTTACTGTACTTTTAAAAATGCAACTTTACCATTTGACAGGTGATGTTATACTGCTGGCCAGTAGTGGTGTGACTGATTGGAGCAGGATCTGCATTAGCCAGGCCTTGTGGGAGTTTGGTAATGAGCAGTTTTCAATTTTTTAAATGAGATCGTTATTGAACAAGGAAAGATTCCATGTTTGAAATCTCTTTTGTGATTAAATAACTGATGATACCATGTGAGTCTCATTAGCTTGTCATTGTCCTCCTGCCAGCGTAAACCCTGTAACTGGATATATCTCTTTCTTGGTTATGCTGTAACAAGCTTTTTGATGCATTAGTTTTGACCTGTGAGAAATATTCACATTCTATTCACCTTTAGAGAATTGTGAACAGAGCTTGGATCCAGTTGTTTATCATTGTCTCTGGAAAGCTTTGTGTAGAGAGATTTGTTCAAAATCAGATTTGTAGTTGGCCTTGACTGATAAAATCTGGGTAATTTGAGAGATTTGTGCAGGTGGGTTGGTTTATTGTCCATTTCTATGGGGTGTTAATCAACGTTATATCATGTTGTTTTCGAGAAAAATTTAAAAGTTTCCGTAGTGTCTCATTTATGTTATATGCAACCATTTCCTTTTCTATTTAAATTTTCTCCTTGCAACCTCTGCGATTTGGCAAACAAGTTGTAACTAAGAAAGTTGCTCCCTGAATTATTACTGGTCTGTGAAAGTTTACAGACCAGTAACTGGCAGAAAGATTAAATATCTTTCTACAACTCGAGGGCTGTACAGAAGGTGGATGTGGCAGATCTCTGAAAAGCCATAATCTTTAATGTATCGTATTGAAGCTGCCAACATACCAGCAAGCAGTGAAACACAAACATGTGGGGTGCTCATGGAAGCCAAAATTTAGACATTCTTAGATTTTACCCAGGGCCAGATTACCATTTTGGGAGCCTGTAAGCGAAACAGTCTTTAACGCCTAAAGTAATAGTCTGCATTAGGTCAACCTTCTGCACAGAATGTTTTAATTTTTTACTGGTCCATACTTGGTTTAGAATATTGTGACAATACATAGCTACTGAAAGCCTAGATGAGAGATTTATATTTATGATGGAAACCAGGAACAAACCCCCCTCTTTGCTTCTGTGCTTAATACTAAACCCTGGATGGAGGTGCACTTCTGTTCTCACCCGAATGCTAGAGGCAGCCTAGCAGCCTAGCATCAGCGTCATGCATTGCCATGGTGCGGGTGGGCCAGCTAATGCCTCCACACGTCCTGGCCCTAGACATTAGTATCATTGATTGTTATGAAGCTGGCGACCAAAAGGCCCCACCCACACCATGGAAACCTATTTAATGAAAATACAGGGCAAACTGTGTCCCATATTAGCAGTACTCTGGACGAACCCTAATGACACCCCGGATGCAAGACAATGTTTTTTAAAAGGTTTTGATTATTCTAAGTCAGCCTTTTTCAACCCTTTCAACACAGAGGAATCCTTGAAATAACTTTCTGGTCTCAAGGAATCCCTTGTAAAAATTACTATATCTACAACTCATGACAATGATGTATGATGTGATGGTCAATGGGAAGAATGCTCCTTACAGTTATGGTCATTGGAAAGAATTACCCGCTTACCGTACAGATAGATAAAAAGATCATTTGTGTCAGTGGGAGCCTATCTTAAAGACAGAAATTGTTCATTGCGCAAGGAACCTCTAGCAACTTCTGGAGGAACCCTGGTTGAGAAACTGTTCAAGGGTAAAGAATGTGCACAAAACAACTTGGCTATTTATGATTGCTTTAATTTATAAAATGAAGATCTAGAATCTGTTAACTTTTAAATATTCCTCTGTTATATCGCTGGAAGTGCTACAAACCCCATAGACCAGCTCCTAGCAGCGTCCAGAAAAAAATCCAATATGATTGCTCCTAAAATGAATTTATAGCACAGTATCCATTTCCACTACACACGTCAGCCCTCTTGATAAGGAACACCCCCATATCATTAGCTTTTCTGTATCCAGTTTGTCTGTCTTCTAGGCTTGTAACTTCCTCCCACTCCTTCCTGCAAGACTGCTCTCATTGTGAACTCCATACATCCTAGTGTTCTGAGCTGTATACTATACAACTGAGTTTTACAACAAAACCTTTTCCATGATCTACTTTTCCTTATATTTTATGTTATGAAGTCATAGCTCATTTTTCTTTTTCCTATGCCTGTTAAACAGATTTTCCCCTTTTCAAGGACATGTGTTCTTTTATGTAGCTAATGTAATCACCATGGGAATGTATATGTCTGCTCATTTACGTCTAAAGCCATTTAAAATAAATTTAAATAAACACTGATTGCTGGTTTGATAATCATGGGCCTTTATTAAAATAGATTCATGCAAATAATACACAAACTATAAAGAAATGATAAGCATTACAGTAAATAACCAAACTGTATTTTAACTGTACCTATAGGCACCTTAGTCCATTACCCAGCCTGTCCTAACCCCTTAGTGCCTAAGGCCCCTTTCACACATGCGGATCCCGTGAGGATCCGTTTTTGGACATCCGCTTGCTCAGCAGGGATCGCTCCGTTGATCCCCGCTGAGCCCGCAGGTGACAGGTCGGTCTCTGCACTCTGTGCAGGGACCGACCTGTCAGAGTGCCACTCTCCTCTATGGGGGATCGGATGAAGACGGACCGTAGAGTCCGTTTTCACCCGATCCAATCCGCCAGACGGATACAAAATAGGGTTTGCATCCGCCACACTTTAGCGGAGAGGATCGGATCGGGGGTGATCGGATGTCAGCGGACATGTCACCGCTGACATCCGACGCTCCATAGAGGTACATGGAGCGCCCATTCAGGTCCACCTGAAAAAACTGACAGGCGAATCTGAACGGTCTGCACGTGTGAAAGGGGCCTTAAGGGTAAAACAAATATTAGTGCCTAAGCCCAATTTTGCAACTTTGACATGTATTAGTAAATCCGTACATATCATCATAACTACTTTGTGCATCCAGGTGGATTATACCTTGTGTTTTTTCAGGACAAATTGGGATTTGATTTGGTCGGAAATGGTAATGGATATCTCCTGATTTATTATTTTTTTATTACCAAAAGAAACAGGCCCAAAATAGTAAGACAAATAAAATATATATTTTTTAAATTTAGCTGTATATTTCTTGCTACTACCATAACCTACCACCAAAGAACAACCCAAGATAAATTCTCCTGCTTCTGACGATTGCAGCAATACCACATATGTGTATGTTGTTGTTTGTACCCGTAGTACTGCCCAGAAACAATAGTGCACATTTTGCTTTTTTTTTTTTTTTAATCCTACCTAAAACACAGACACTGATACTAATTAAAAAAAAAAAATCCTGTCCAAAAAATACTGACCCTGACTTTTGACCCTGATATTAACCTTTGACCTTGACCCAAACACTAACCCTGGCATTGACCTAGATCAAACCTTATTCTAGGTATTTAAAAAAAAAATATATATTTTAGTTTTTTAACCACTTGACAACTGGGCACATAACCCCCTTCCTGCCCAGGCGAAATTTCAGGTTTCAGCGCCGTCACGCTTTGAATGACAATTGCGCGGTTGTGCGACGTGGCTCCCAAACAAAATTGACGTCCTTTTTTTCCCACAAATAGAGCTTTCTTTTGGTGGTCTTTGATCATTTCTGCGGTTTTTATTTTTTGCGCTATAAACAAAAATAGGGCGACAATTTTGAAAAAAACACAATATTTTTTAATTTTTGCTATAATTAATATCCCATTTTTTTTTAGAAAAAACGATTTTTTTCCTCAGTTTAGGCCGATACGTATTCTACATATTTTAGGTAAAAAAAAAAAAATGCAAAAAGCGTATAGTGATTGGTTTGCGCAAAAGTTATAGCGCCTACAAAATAGGGAATAGAATTATGATTTTATTTTAATTCTTTTTTTATTTATTTTTTTACTAGTAATGGCGTCGATCTGCGATTTTTTTTTTTGTGACTGTGACATTACGGCGGACACATCGGACACTTTTGACACATTTTTGGGACCATTCACATTTATACAGCGAACAGTGCTAAAAATATGCACTGATTACTGTATAAATGTGACTGGCAGGGAATGGGGTTAACCACTAGGGGGCGATCAAGGGGTTAATATGTTCCCTGCTAGATGTTCTTACTGTGGGGGGAGGGGAGTGACTGGGGGAGGTGACTGATGGTTGTCCCTATGTACAAGGGACACACCATCCGTCTCCTCTCCCCGACAGGACGTGGATCTCTGTGTTTACACACAGAGATCCACGTCCCTTGCTCTGTGACAGCCGATCGCTCGTACCCGGCGGACATCGCGGCCACCAGGCACGCGCATCGGCACTCGCCTGACACGGCGGGCACAGTTTTTCCCCGACGCGCGCCCGCGGTGGCGCGCATCGCGGAAGTAAATAAGAGGACGTCCATAGACGTCCTATCAGCAATTGACGACCGCTTTGCGGACGTCTTTTGCTTATAGCTTGGGCGCGAAGTGGTTAATTATTACTATTATTGTGTAGCACTTACCCCTATTTAAGGGACCAGCTGGTTTTGTTGGGTCTGCAAACTACCTCCAAGGCTTCCGTTGTCAGGGTGTTGAACAGTGTTGCCAACCCCCTGAAGTGAAATTTACTGGCAAGGATGCCAAAATTTCTGTACAGCACCAATTTCTTACTGGCAAAAATAATGAAGATTACTGGCAGAGCCGCATTTTTTACTGACGCTGCAAAAAAGTACCTGGAATTACTGTTTTTAGTGCTAAACAGTGCAAATATCAATATTTCAACTATAAACACACAACTAATGCTAATATCACAATGTGTTTCAGTTAAACAAAAGTAAAAAAACATATTTCTCAATTCACATGAAGGTCAGGATACTATAACCCAGCCAGCACAGAGTTCCCTCTTACATCAGAGTCTGCAGGGATCCCCCTTACAGTGCAAGGGAACTCGTATGTAAAGGGGAACGCTGCAGATCATGATGTAAGGTGGAACTCTGATGTGGAGGGGGCTCTGGTGAATAGAGACCACCTTCCACAGTGTGAATACGGTAAGGGGGGGTACTAATATAGGGGGGGACCTTTTATATCAGTGCCCCCTTACATTATTGTATTTACTCCCCTCCTTAGATCAGTGACCCCCCCTCAGACTGGCCTGGCGGCGCTGTCACTGACCTCCTCTCAGGTGCACAGTGCGGGGCTCAGTCAGACGGCTCCAGCTTGGCGGCTCTGACCTCCTCTCCACAGTCCACACGTCTGTTTCTTCCCGTAACCCCCATCACGGCACTCCCACTCTTGACATCTTTCTAGGATCCCCTCAGAGACTGCAGACATAAAAGACAGGAGATGGTCAGAGGCTGCGGACATGACACAGGAGGGGGACAGAGGCTGCGGACATGACACAGGAGGGGGACAGAGGCTGCGGACATGACACAGGAGGTGAACAGAGGCTGCGGACATGACGCAGGAGGTGGACAGAGGCTGCGGACATGACACAGGAGGTGGACAGAGGCTGCGGACATGACACAAGAGGGGGACAGAGGCTGCGGACATGACACAGGAGGGGGACAGAGGCTGCGGACATGACACAGGAGGGGGACAGAGGCTGCGGACATGACGCAGGAGGGGGACAGAGGCTGCGGACATGACACAAGAGGGGGACAGAGGCTGCGGACATGACGCAGGAGGGGGACAGAGGCTGCAGACATGACACAAGAGGGGGACAGAGGCTGCGGACATGACACAGGAGGGGGACAGAGGCTGCGGACATGACACAAGAGGGGGACAGAGGCTGCGGACATGACACAGGAGGGGGACAGAGGCTGCGAACATGATAGGGTCCTCCTTACCCCCTCACAGTGGCCTTCTCCTCTGTCCACCATCATATAACTTCTCCTCCACATCATCAGTATGCTGTCCTCCTTCTGTGCCCCTTTCACCTCTGCACAGGTCAGGGCAGCTCTGACATGTGGAGAGGTGAAAAGGGCACGGAAGGAGGACACAGCATACTGATGATGTGGAGGAGAAGTTATATGATGGTGGACAGAGAGAGCACATCAGTCTCTGTCCCTCCCCTGCATGCCATGGCCGCTTCACCCTCCGGGCTCCCGCTCCCAGCGCAGTTCTCCTCTTACTTTTTATCTCCCCCTCCTCCTCCTCCTCACCCCTGCTCGGCCGAGTCCTCTCCTCCTACGGCGACTGCGAGACACTGTAGCCCGCCCCGCGAGCACTCCCGAGTCCCGTCCTGGCTGAAAGTCTATTCAAAAATGGCGCCGGGCGGCGGCATTACGTTACTGCGCATGCGCCGCTTGGCCGAACACATACGAGCTTTCCAGAGTCCGGCCGACGTCGCAACGGCGCATGCGCCGTTGCATGGTCGGCTCGCGGCCATCTTTTTTATGGGCAGCCGATGCCCACAACGGACTTTACGTACACCCGAAAAAGGGGGTTAAATTTACGTGCTGTACGTAAATTAACGTACGGTTGGCAACACTGACTATTGCCATGCACAGCTGCTTCAGATTCTGTCTGCTCTATAGTTTTGATAAATTCCCCTAAGGGCTCATTCAGACAGGCACTGAGAAAGGCCCTGTATGCTGTGCCACTTTTTGCTGCATCTGCATCCACCAGAGAGCTTCACCTATAGAAGTGGGTGCACAGATCCGAATGTAGACACTGTGCATTTGGATACATGCATCCCTTCCTGTCTGCAGGTCAAATTTTGACATTCGACTATATCCATGCAGCTTGTTGCCCAATTGACTTTGATTGGACTGCCTGCACAGGGATGCACAGGACACCATGCATCCCCACGCGGTACACAACTATGGCACTGGGCATGGATGCATATGCTCCCTGTGAATGAGGCCTAATTGTCATCATAAGGACCGAATAGCATGAAAGAGGAGATGTCGGGTAATTAAAAGAGAAGTATGGGAATTTTGATTATGAATCATACTTACCTAGGAAGATCCACCGGCTCTAAGGCTGAGAACTGAGTAATCAAACAGCCGATCACTCAGTTCTCAGTGCTCCCTGAGCAGAGAGCTGGTGGCTGTCAGTCTATGGCTCTCTGCTTTGCCCCCCACACCCCCCTTGGTGCTCACTGAAACACTGGGCTGTGGAGAGGGCGGGAGTGGCCAGCTCAGGCTCTCAGTGGCTTGCTGAGAGGCTGAGCTGGGTGCCGGTCCAGGCATGTGAGTGGATCCCAACCATATTGTTGCTATCTTTCCCTAGCCTGGACCGAATCTCTGACATCACCTGACAGCAGGCTTAAGCCCGCTGTCAGCTAAAAATTGGTCACAGGAGTGCAAAACAATTTGCACTGCGGTAATCAACAGGAGAAGTATAACCAAACAGGCTTTGGCTGTATTTCTCCTTTAATAAATCTATCACACAACCTGTCTCTGCTCCTGTTTGGCAATACTTGCGACAATTGATAAATGTCCCTGTTTATGTTGTGAACTCACCCTCCAGGGCCCAGGCAGGCTCTTCCTCAGCCAAGGCTTTAGATCCAGGCTCTTTCTCCCTGAAGCTGGAAGGTCCTTCAGGCACCCTCTTTCCTATTTTTAGAGGGCCTCCATGATCCCCCTATCCTAATCTGGAACCTCCAGGCAACCCCTCACCTAGTCCAGTATCTCCCTTGTACCCCCCCTATCCAGGGGCCTTTGCCACACCAACCACCATTTTATAGTTAATGGCCTCCTCTGCACCCACCCCCCTAGTCCAGGGTCTCCTTTGCACTCCTCTCCTAGTCCAAGGCCTCCTTTACAGCCCGCCCAAAGTTAAGAGCCTCCTCTGCACCCTGCTTTCCAAATCCAAGTCCTTTATTAACCCCACTTTTAAAGTCCAGGGCCTCCTTTACACCCCCCAGTCCAGGGCCTCCGGTGTACTCCCCTCCTAGTCTAGGGCCTCCTCTGCACCCCCCCAGTCCAGGGCCTCCTGTGTACCCTACTCCTAGTCCAGGGCCTCCTGTGCACCCCACCCACTCCACCACCTCCTCTGCACCTCCCCAGTCCAGGGCCTCCTCTGCACCCCCCCAGTCCAGGGTCTCTTCTGCATCCCCCAAGTCCAGGGTCTCCTCTGTGCCCCCCCCAGGTCAGGGCCTCCTCTGCACCCTTCCAGTCCAGGACCTCCTTAGCAGCCCCAAGTCCAGGGTCTCCTCTGCCCCCCCAGGTCAGGGCCTCCTCTGCACCCCCAGCCCAGGGCCTCCTCTGCACTCCCCAGCCCAAGGCCTCATCCACACCCCCCCATCAGTCCAGGGCCTCCTCTGCACCCCCCCAACCCAGAGCCTCCTCTGCACCCCCCCCAGACCAGGGCCTCCTCTGCACCCCCCAGTCCAGGGACTCCTCTGCATCTCCCAAGTCCAGGGTCTCCTCTGCGTCCCCCAGGTCAGGGCCTCATCTGCACATCCCCCATGTCCAAGGTATCCTCTGCGCCCCCCAGGTCAGAGCCTCCTCTGCACCCCCCCAGCCCAGGGGCCTCCTCTACACTCCCAAACCCAAGGCCTACTCCACACCCCCCATCAGCCCAGGGCCTCCACTGAACCCTCCAGTTCCGGGCCTCCTCTACCCCCCCCCCCCCACTCCAGGGTCTCCTCTGCACCCCCCCTCAGCCTAGGGCTTTCACTGCACCCCCCAGTCCAGGGCCTCCTTTGCACCCCCCCCCAGTCCAGGGCCTCCACTGCACCCCACCATCCAGTCTTTAAAGCCCCCCCTTCTCTGGGATGCCTCACGCAGAAAAGACATAGGCTGTTTGGGCACTGGGCAGGATTAGGAGGGAGACCTGCCTGTCCATTACACTTGATCGGGCAGCAGTGACACCCTGAAAGCAGCAGTTCTCAGTGCAGGTGGGGGCGGAACCACTGGTAGCGCCCCCTAGATGCGTCGACTGGGCCAGGCGCCCCCCAGTTTCGGCCCTGAGCGTAAATGAAGGAATCTGTTAAAAAATTATTACCGGTAACACAAATACCTGTCCATTCCAAAAATGTAAAGCAATAACAGGAATAGCATTGTATTAGCTCTAATACAGTTTAAATGTTTAAAAGTATATATTAGTATAGTATATGTTATATGTTATATGTATATGTTATCTTTTTCACTGAAAACCAATATATTAAATATGAATGGGCTATAGTAATTTTTTTAAATATAGTTGAACAACTTCCCCAGTAACATCTGGTATACTGTGTACTGTCTGTCCTTTGTGCAGCACTCATCAAATGTATTCAATTTTTCAGAGAAGATTGCCTATTAGCACTTATTCTGATTTTAATAATATGCAATCTGGGACTATGTCCAAATCCAATTCAAGTCCTAATGGAAAGGAGTGGCTTGTTGGGCTTACTGCCTGACTGTTCTTCCTAGAAATGGTGCCATGCCATCCCGTTCGCTATTAAATGCAATCTGCAGTAGTTAATTTACTTCTCCCGTTATAATGCTTAATATGCTGCCTAGTCTCTGTTGTTGGGTGCATGGTCTACCCAGATGACCGCAGCAGAGCTGCCATAGTGATTGATGTTTGTTTTCTAGACCAGGGGTCCTCAAACTTTTTAAACAGGGGGCCAGTTCACGGTCCCTCAGAATATTGGGGGGCCGGACTATAGTTTGAAAAAAATATAAACAAATTCCTTTGCACACTGCACATATTTTTTTTGTAGTGCACAAAAAACTGTTTTAATCAACATAAACATATTAGTATTTAACAGAATCCCTTCATCACAGACTCCCCCCCCCCCTCCCAGTCACAGATCCCCCCATCACAGACTCCTCTACATGAAAGACCCCCCTCCCCCATCACAGACTCCTCTCCATCACAGATCCCCTTCACAGATTCCTCTCCATGACAGACTCCCCCATCACAGATCCCCCCCCATCACAGACTCCTCTCCATCACAGATCACCCCATCACAGACTCCTCTCCATCACAGATCACCCCATCACAGACTCCTCTCCATCACAGATCACCCCATCACAGACTCCTCTCCATCACAGATCCACCTTCACAGATTCCTCTCCATGACAGACTCCCCCATCACAGATCCCCCCCCCCTCATCACAGACTCCTCTCCATCACAGATCCCCCCCATCACAGACTCTGCTCCATCACAGATCCCTTCATCAGACTCCTCTCCATCACAGAGCCCCCCATCACAAACTCCTCTCCTTTACAGATCCCCCATCACAGATTCCTCTTCATCACAGACTCCCCCCCCCATCACAGACTCCTCTCCATCACAGACTCCTCTCCACCACAAAGCCTCCCATCACAGATTCCCCCCAATCACAAAGCTCCCCATCACAGACTCCTCTCTATCGCAGATCTCTCCATCACAGACTCCCCCATCACAGATCCCCCCATCACAGACTCCTCTCCATCACAGGTCCCCCCTATCACAGACTCCTCTCCATTACAAAGCCCCCCATCACAGATCCCCCAATCATAAAGTCCCATCACAGATCCCCCCATCACAAAGCCCCCATCACAAACTCCCCCATTACAAAGCCCCCCCATCATAGATCCCCCCAATCACAGACTCCCCCCAATCACAGATCCCCCCATCACAAAGCCCCCCAATCACAGATGCCTCCCTATCACAAATCCCCCAATCACAGATCCCCCCCAATCACAGACTCCCCCTTATCACAGACCCCCCAATCACAAAGCCCCCATCACAGACTCTTCCTATAAAAAAACAAATCATAGATCCCCCCATCACAGATCCCCCATATCACAGATCCCCCATATCACAGATCCCCCATATCACAGATCCCCCCATATCACAGAGTCCCCCATCACAGATCCCCCATATCACAGAGTCCCCCATAACAGATCCCTCCAGCGATATTACACTGTCCCTTCCATAAGATCGCAGCTCTCCCCCCTTCCCTACCTTATTCACACAAGATGCGAAGCATGACAGGTCCGGACAAAGCGCGGGACTTTTCAAGTGAAAGGCAGATAATTGATTGCTGGGACCGCCCCGCTGTCTAGTAACCAATTACCTGCTTCTTAACTCGAAAAGTCCCACCCTTTGTCTGGACCTGTCATGCTTCACGTCTTGTGTGAATAATGTAGCAGAGGGGAGGGGAAGTGCTGCAATCTTATGAAAGGGGCAGTCCGTGCCGTGGGCCGGTTAAATCACCTTGGCGGGCCGTATGCGGGCCTTAGTTTGAGGACCCCTGTTCTAGGCCTTAGGATATATGGATTACATTGAGTACAGTTCCAGACATTATTTTGTGACCGCTTCCAAATTCACCAAGTCTGAAGATTCAGCTTTTATCTATATAATGCATTTTTTTAAATCAGATTTCATTCAGCGAGCACAGCCTGCCTGTTGAATGTTTACAACTTTCATCCTAGCATTTATATTCTGCAGCTAGCAGTTCCAATCCCTCAGGCGGGGTTCACACTTGTGCGACACGACAGCCGTCCTACTTTGGATCCGACTTTGCCCTGCGACATGAAGCCGACATACGTCCGACTTTCAATGAACGGGGATCCGACTTGGATCCCCGCCAATACCAGACACTGTGTTTGGTATGAATCTTGAGGGGGAACTCCACGCCAAATTTTAAATTTTAAAAACCGGCATGGGTTCCCCTCCAGGAGCATACCAGGCCCTTCGGTCTGGTATGGATTTTAAGGGGAACCCCCTAAGCCGAAAAACGGTCCCCCTCAAGATCCAAACCAGACCCTTATCCGAGCACGCAACCTGGCAGGCTGCAGGAAAAGAGGGGAGGACGAGAGAGCGGCCCCCCTCCCTCCTGAACCGTACCAGGCCGCATGCCCTCATCATGGGGGGTTTGGTGCTTTGTTGATGAGGACAGAGCCTCTTCCCGACAGCCCTGGCCGTTGGTTGTCGGGGGATGCGGGCGGGGGCTTATCGGAATCCGGGAGCCCCCTTTAATAAGGGGGCCCCCAGATCCCGGCCCCCCACCCTATGTGAATGAGTATGGGGTACATCATACCCCTACCCATTCACCTGGTGGAAAAAAAATGTCAATAAAAAAACACTACACAAGTTTTTAAAGTAATTTATTACACAGCTCCGGGGGTCTTCTTCCGACTCCGGGGGTCTCTTCCGACTTCGGGGGTCTTCCGACTTCGGGGGTCTTTTTCCAACTTCGGGGGTCTTATTCGACGTTGGAAGAGGCCTTCTTCCCACTTCTCCTCTTCGATGTTGACACGTTGCTTCCTCCCGCTATAATGCTGGGTGTGCGGTCCGCAACGATTTATATAGGCCTCTCATGATGTCACAGTCACAAGCTCCGGGTGGCCCCGAAGCATGTGACTGTGACGTCATGGGAGCATGTGGCCACCCGGAGCATGTGACTGTGACGTCATGAAAGGCCTATATAAATCGTTGCGGACCGCACACCCAGCATTACAGCGAGAGAAAGCGACGTGTCAACATCGAAGAGGAGAAGAGGGAAGATGGCGACGGAGAAGACCGGGCCCTGCTAGCAAAAGAGCTGGAAGAAGATAGTGGAGGCCCGGCAGAAGGAAGAAAGAACCAGAGAGCGAGAGAAGAACCGGAGAGCGCGGAGACGACATCGGAGACCCCCGAAGTCGGAAGAAGACCCCCGAAGTTGGAAGAAGACCCCCGAAGTCGGAAGAGACCCCCGGAGTCGGAAGAAGACCCCTGGAGCGGTGTAATAAATTACTTTAAAAACCTGTGTAGTGTTTTTTTATTGACTTTTTTTCCACCAGGTGAATGGGTAGGGTACGATGTGCCCCATGCTCATTCACATGGGGTGGGGGGCCGGGATCTGGGGGCCCCCTTATTAAAGGGGGCTCCCGGATTCCGATAAGCCCCCGCCCGCATACCCCGACAACCAACGGCCAGGGTTGTCGGGAAGAGGCCCTGTCCTCATCAACATGGGGGCAGGGTGCTTTGGGGTGGGGGGCCGCAGGTCGCCCCCCTGTCCCAAAGCACCAAACCCCCCATGTTGCGGGCATGCGGCCTGGTACGGTTCAGGAGGGAGGGGGCCGCTCTCTCGTCCCCCTCTCTTTTCCTGCGGCCTGCCAGGTTGCGTGCTCGGATAAGGGTCTGGTTTGGATTTTGAGGGGGACCCCCACGCCGATTTTTCGGCTTAGGGGGTTCCCCTTAAAATCCATACCAGACCGAAGGGCCTGGTATGCTCTTTGAGGGGGAACCCATGCCGTTTTTTTATTTAAAATTTGGCGTGGAGTTCCCCCTCAAGATCAGCAGAGCACAAGTCGCATGCCAAAGTCGGATCATGCAAGACCGCGGTCCGACTTTGATCCGACTTCAATGATAGTTAATGGGCTGAAGTAGGATCAAAGTCGGACCAAAGTAGTACAGGGAGCATCTTCAAAGTTGGACCGACATGTGTCGGACCAGTTAAGACGGCTCCCATAGGGAAACATTATTTTCACACGTCATGCGACATGAGCTCCCAATGTCGGAGCGTTTGTCGGACAAGTGTGAACCCGGCCTCAATCTCTGTGGCTGCTGGTATCCTTAATTTTTTAATGGCTTCAGGTGGGCAATTTTAATGGTCGTCTGGTTAACCCTATCAATAGGCTTACCATCTTAACTAGCAATTCACCAAATTATCACATTATTTGCTGCTATCAGACCATAGAAATCCTGTGCTAGCCTGACATGCTTAGTAAAGTCTAACCTACTTGGCTGAGCCTGGTGTTTGACAGATTCAAAACCCATGAAGCTCTTTGTATTGAAGTTTTTAGCAGGCTATTTCACTTTAGGGTTTAAACACTATGGGATGAATTTATATTTAAAAAAAAATCACAGAGCTATTTGATCTGTGAAACTGCATGTACATTTGTTCTGTGCAAATGGGGGCCAAATCAAATGTTATTAGGCTATCTAGGTCAAATGTTATTAAATCATAAAAAAATAGAGTGGTTTGGGAAAATACAGCATTTTGGTCACTAAGATGAACATGACAATCAAAATAAATATTTAATTTGGTCATACCATAAGGCTACATTCATATCCGCCTTTTTGCCTAAGAGGGTGCACATGTGAGAAAATCTATGCAGCGATTATCTGCGAGTGATCGATGGTGGACGCAGACTGTCTGCATCTAGGGCCAATCACTCACAGATAATCGCCACATAGTGATTGGCTGTAATTAGCTACGGGAGCTGACAGCCTCCCATTGCTTTCAGTGGGGCAGCCTCCCGCAGCGAATCAGTGGGACCTGTTGATTTTCTCACATCTAAATGCTGTCAGGCCAAAATACAGGTGTGATTGTGGCCTAATGCATTGGGCCCCTTTCACACAGAGAGTCTGATCAGATCCGCCTGACAGTTTCTCAGGCTGACCTACTAGGACAGTCTATTCACTCATATGGACCATCGGGTGTGAACAGTCTCATGTCCGTCTACACCCGTCTACCTCTGCTCTGCTAAAAAAAATGGAAGGGGATCCGCTCTCCTCCGTCCAGGTGGATCGAATCAGAGTGAAGTCGGGTGTATATGGACAGTGAAATCTGTTTACTCCTGGCCAACCATAGAGCAGAACAGACTCTGCCCATGTCCACACTGCATAAAGTGAGTAGACATGGATGGCTCATCCGCCTGCTCTGCTCTGATCAGTGGACAGATCCCCTGCTGATATCAACAGAGTCCTCCCTGAGTAAAAAGGGCCTTATTTTCTGATTTACTCTATTCTGTATAACTGAATAACATTCCACCTGGAAAGAAAATAGCCTAATGACTTTTCATTTTCCCCCCATTCACACAGAGCAAATGTACAAAGAACAAATAGCTCAGTATATGTTTTTTAAAATAAATATACCTCTGTTTTAAACATTTTTTATTCGCCAGAACAAGCAAACACGGTCATCAATCACAAAATGTATACAGTAAGTTGCCTTGTACATTTAAAGGTACAGGGCAGCAGTTCATATTACATCGTATAATCATATATAACACTATGGTATGTGAAAAAATAAGAGAACGGTAATCAGCATTGGCATATAATGTCCGTTAAAACAATTCATATTTTAGAAATTAGCTGGGAATAATCCCAGAGGCATACATCAGTGGAGTTGGACCAGGGGGATGGAAAGAATTTTTATTTTGTTACTTTTTTATTTAGTACACCTCTATGTTTTTAGACGATCCAGCAGTAACCTGCTAAGATTTCAACTTCATATGGCCATCTTAAAGAGATTGATTTACAAAAGGAAAATAGACTGTGCACTTTGCAGGTGCAGTTGCTTTAGAGTTTAGTAAATGAAGTAAAGTTTCACTTTTCAAACCATACCCAATCACATGCAAGGAAAAGAAAAACATTTTGCTGGCACATTATGGAATGGTGGAGCAGGGGTAGGCAACCAGCTGTTGCAGAACCAGAAGTCCCATCATGCCTCTTGGAGTAATTGTAACTGCAGACTTGCAATGCCTCATGGGAAATGTAGTTTCACAACAGCTGGAGGGCCCCAGGTTGCCTACCCCTGCAGTAGAGATTCCCCATATTTATTAAGCTCTAGAGCAACTGCACTTGCAAAGTGCACAGTCTATTTGCCTTTAGTAAATCAACCCCACAGTGGAACTACACCTTCCTATCCTTTGCTGCCAAGGAAGCTGCCATCTTAGCCTCTGTTTGATCTGCAATGGCCATGGTGAAGCACATGTGATCAGCTATGGGACCAGCCATTTGATGGCTTGGCAGTTTGGTTGAGAGAACAAACAACTGTGACAGTTTTCATTCACAGCATACCTTGAATTTAAATGTTATGGGAAATCATTAATTCGATAAGTTAAGTCACATTCTTTGTTTCCATTTTTAAACCTGCGCTGAAATAAAAATGCCTGTTGAAGACTTGTTGTTTCCTTTAACAACCTTATTAAATATCTGAAATGTTATGATTCTGCATCAGTTCCATTAAGATGTTCCAGATGAGGTCAGGGGAATGTTGTCATTATTGGCTAATAATAGATATTATCTGTTGCTTTGATGCCTTGGCAGATGTTTAAAGTGTTACTTTATTGTTACTCAGTGTTACTTTTTTGTAACGTTCATCTTGTTGCCTTATGGTGTACTTTGTGTTTTGAAATAACATGTAAAGTACCATATATACTCGAGTATAAGCTTACCAGAGTATAAGCTGAGGCCCCAATTTTACCACAAAAAACTGGGAAAACGTATTGACTCGAGTATAAGCCGAGGGTTAGAATGCAGCAGCTACTGTAAGCGGAAAAGAGGGTCAACAATGCCCATTTGTACGCCTCACTGTGCCCATTACAACCTCACTGTGCCCATTTCAACCTCACTGTGCCCATTTCAACCTCACTGTGCCCATTTCAACCTCACTGTGCCCATTGCAACCTCACTGTGCCCATTACCTCACTGTGCCCATTACCTCAATGTGCCCATTACAACCTCACTGTGCCCATTGCAGCGTACCTGAAATTCTTGACAGGCTGCGCTGCGGGAGTCCATTTTTTAAAACTCGCGGCTTCCTCCTGGTTCCGTCCTGTTCCGTGATAGGCGTTTGACATTGTGTTCAGTGTTCCGCCTATCACGGAGGTCCCCTCATCCTCGGACAAGAGAAGGTCCGTGATAGGCGGAACACTGAACACAGTGTCTGCTGGGAAACTGAGTCCGAGGATGAGAGGACCTCCGTGATAGGCCGAACACAGTGTCAAACGCCTATCACGGCGGAGTGGGACAGGACCAGGAGGAAGCCGCGAGTTTTAAAAAAATGGACGCCCAAGGTACACTGACTCGAATATAAGTCGAGAGGGGTATTTTCAGCACTAAAAAAAGGGCTAAGAACTCAGCTTATACTCGAGTATATACAGTAATTATAAAAAAAATAATTCTTGTATTGAGCTGTGATGTTCCATTATACAAATAAAACACTGCTGATACTCAAACCCACAGGTGCTCACACACACACATCTTTAAAGCTGGCCATATTTACACGTTACAGATTTCTTTCGTTGAGTCTATGGGCTGAACTAAAGAAATGTAATGCCTTGCTCACACGATCGGATTTTCCATCGGGATAAACTCTGACAGATTTTTCCAACGGAATTCCGTTCAAGCTGTCTTGCATACACATTGTCAAACCAAATTCCGACCGTCAAGAACGCGGTGACGTACAACACTACGACGAGCCGAGAAAAATGAAGTTCAATGCTTCCGAGCATGCGTCAACTTGATTCTGAGCATGCATGTTTTTTTCTCCGTCGGAGTCCATACAGGCGAACGGAATTTCCGATGGAAAAAGTCCAATGGGGCACACACACGGTCGGAATATCCGATGAAAAAATTCCGTCTGACTTTTTTCCTCAGAAATTCCGACCGTGTGTACCCGGCATAACAGCATTTTCCGGATGAATCTCCTGCTGTGGACCATTGTATTCTGACAGCCGATCTGATCTGATTGGATGCAAGCACTGTTCCGGCCAACAATTTTCAATGAAAGGCGACCAGGGCATTGATTCTGGTGCTGATCTGGGTGTTGCCGACAAGGCCAACCACAGAACGAATTTGCACTGATTCAACAGGAATTGTCCAAATTGTAATACCTGTACAGCCAGCTGGCATCATGCAGCTGTTATTAAAGTAAAGTGAAGCTCACAGTATGTTAGCACAGGTAAAGAAGGTGTGTGCAAAAATTGCCACCAACATGATTTTCATGGAACACAGAAGATGCAAGTAAAGAAAAATGTTTTTAAAAATCTTGCAGAAAGGAAATGTATTGTGCTTTCAGTTACTTTTGGATATACTGTATGTGTAAAAATAGATCAGATTGATAGATTGATGTACATAAATGATATTAAATGATTGCAACATGTTTCTGTGCATAGTTTGCAACTGTATGTAAACATTAATCAATCATATTTACTCAATATGTCAGATTTCTGCTTTGCAGAGCTACACAGTGGTTGTGCTTTACGGTTTTATCGGTGGATGACTCACTCTAAACATTCGCATCCCTGCCAGGCTGATGCCTCAACAGTTGTTAAGCTGGCCATACATGGATTGAAATTTGGCCAGTTCAGCGGGAATCAGCTGAATTTCGATCCATGTAAATCCGTTCCTGTGCATGAGCAGTCACTCTATCAATCAACTTCACATGAACTGTGTGATGGTAAATTCTTGCTCGATCAGCGTACGCAGTCAATAGGCTGTAGTACTGATCACTGTATTATGACGGTGGGGGAGACCCGCTGTCAGGATACAATGACACAGTGGGGAGAATCGGGTCATTCAACCACCTGGTTGAACAAAAAAACTGTCCCATGTATAGCCAACGTTAGGCAGAGTCATTGTTGAGGCTAATGTACCGTGCGTAAATTGACTAGTCTACAAATCTCTACATATTAAGTACATGTATACCCAATTTCTAAAATATATGAGCTGTAACATATTACTGTGTTTTTAAAAGTCATTTTTATGTTTTTTTAAATCTGCAGCTTTTATTAAAATGATAACTGGTGATCCTCCCAGGAAGGTTTTTGTTTAGGCATATCCTGTTATAGGGTGACAATGCTCTGACCCAGTTCTTCAATTATTCTGCAGAGCCGCCACTTTACAGGGCTTCTGATGAAGACTGTAAGAAGTTGTTTCAACTCACATTGTACAGGCAGCCACCCTAAAAGATGTCATGTAGTCATCTCAGGAGCATGTTTGTGGAGGCAGAAAGTGGCTGCAAGAGTATACAGAAAATCTATGCAACACAGGATGAAAAACGGCAAAAAAAAAGTTGGCAATAGACAGTGCTTAAAGTGAGCCTTTACCCATTTTAGGAACTTTAAATGTTTTCTTCCTACCCCATCTGTAAAAAAATCAGCTCTTGAATCCACCCCTTAAAAAAAACCTATTCAGAAGATCCCAGAGGTGAATTATGTCCACCTCCTTCCCAAGGCCTCCTGGTTTACTTATGTCATGCACATCAGGAGGCTTTGGGGCAGTCTCGCGCACACTGCACATTACATCATCAGGGGGCCAGGTGCAAGAACCCAGAAGTGACACCAGGCCCCCTGATGACGCTAGTGTAGAACAGTGTTTCTCCACTCCGGTCCTCAAGGCGCCCCAACAGGTCATGTTTTCAGGATTTTCCTCAGCTGAAACGGCTGTGGTAATTACTAAGGCAGTGAAACTCATCAAATCACCTGTGCAAAATAATGGAAAGCCTCAAAACATGACCTGTTGGGGCTCCTTGAGGACTGGAGTTGAGAAACACAGGTATAGAAGATAGTGGCATGGTTCACCGAGCAGCAACAGGCTACACCACACAATGCTGGATTTGTTGGGCATGCGAGTATGCTTTTTGAGGACCTGTTCACCCTTTATGGACCAAAGCACTGTTTACATTTCTGCTAAGGACCTGTTTATTCAGCAATAACTTTGTCTTACAACAATGATTTTTCCCCCTGCAATCCTTGGACAATAAAACGCAATAAAACTAAACAAAATGCACTTTTTCTTTATTTTGAGCAGTGTTCGTTTAAAAATAAATAGTGTTACTTTACATAAAATGTGTTCAATTTATTTTGCAATTTGTCCTGTTTAAAATTACACTAAAATTATGATTCTGGTACAAAGCATTGCAAAGTTATTTACAAAATAAATAACGTTTTTTCTTTTGCACTTTTTTTTAAAAATGTGTAAAAATATTAACAAACAAAACAAAAACGTTTAAATATTATTTGTTAATAAAATTAAAACAAATGAAAAAATCATCAGGAAAATAATAGTTCAAGAGAGAAGGAAACAAAGGAGTTAATTAGGGCGGATTAGCATAAACCAAGGGTTAATAAAAGGTTAAACTGAGGAACATTTTATTAAAAAAGTAAACAAAACTTATGAGGTTGCTTTACCTGACATACTGACATCATCTGCAGATCTAACTTTACTCCTTTGATCTTCAGATGAATGAATTGGAAGATACAAATGTAACAATATGTTGCTTTGTATCTTTGTATAATCACTTTTGAGCAATGTTGTTTATAAACACTGAGCTGCTCTTCTCTGAGTATTCTGTATAGCTGGCTTTGATTAATCACAGCCAGCAAGGTATACTGGGGGGGAGGTCCCAGGTCCCAGGTCCCAGAAGTCCTGTGTACAATTTATTTAGATACAATGAGGTCTTCTTTGCCGTTGGTAGCATGCTCAAAGTCTGCAACTAGTTAAGCAAACTATCTGTTATTCAGTTAGGGTTTACATTTACTTTATTTAAAATAAAAAAACGAAAAAAGCAAGCTTGTTATAATGTTGCATCAAAAATGACTGTTCGGTAAATGCTATAACTCAAAATGAGTGGTCAAAATATATTTTATATAAATAGAAAAACACTTATTTGAGAGTCTACAAGGTTGCACACCCCAAAAGAATACAAAATGGGATGGTGCCCCCAAAGGTTGTTGTTTTTTTTAGCAGCAATTAGCATCCAATTACTTTGCTGCTAAAAAAAAACCCTTGGGGAAACCATCCCATTTTAAATATATTTTATATGCCCTTGGGGTGCAATCCATTATGTAAATACCTGAGTAAAATCTAAGTATAAGTAAAGGAAAACTTTTGTTTCGTTTTGGATAGATTAGAGAGGGATTAGAATCCCTGACAGGTTTTTATTGCTGCCTGTCCCCCTATTAGGGAGATTAAGCTTCTCCTTTTCCTTTTTACTGTTATCACCGAGAATGAAAGTAAAAGAAAATTCCAAATTTTGAGTGATCACCAGAACAGAAATAGAGGGTGAATCTTCTAATGGGGATACTAGTTCCGGTGACCCTGGTGACAACCACTGACTCCCTTACTTCCTGAAGGGAAATCTCCCCAATGGGACACAGATGTTGAAAACTGTCAGCGGTTACTTTATAAAAATAAATAAATTAAAAAAAAAGTTATGTGATTTCTCAATGTCAGGGTAAGCGTATATTATAGGTAAGTTTTAGATTTTTTTATTTATTTTTTAACCCAAACCATAAGCTCTGCCCTTGTCATGTCACAGAGCAGGGTTGGGGAAGTTTAGTTGTACTACCTGACAAATCACAGGTAAACCACTTTGAATCTATTTTACAAAGTTAACACGTAAGTTATAAAAATGATTCAAATTCTTTGTATCTCTCAACATTTCCCCTTTTTTTTGTCATTGAGAAATTGTATAGCTAATAATTTACATAAATGATCTACTGCAAATGATAAAGTGCTATTATGCAGACAGAACTGTCCTTCCTTCCAGAGCATCACAAATTAGATTTATTTAGGTATGATTTAATATCATTAAGATGCTTGACCTGGAAAGCTTTATTCTGTGTGCACTTCTTGAATGCCCTCTAGTGTTTGTATTACATTACTGTTTCTTAGGACATTCAGCTTTCTGTTTACATTCTTCGAGTGCATCTTCTTTGTAACACACACTTCACACATTGCTTTCAAAGATACTAGGGTGAGCAGGGAGACATCCTAAGATTAAGATGTTTTTCTTGGTTTTCACTCTTAGCAACCCTATTACACCAAAGCCTTCCTAGAACAGAAGTCACCATCCAGAGGCGTATCTAGTGAAAATGGCGCCTATGGCAAGAACCGAAACTGCGCCCTTGTCAATACATTTGAAACCCATCTTTCAGATAGCCTTAACAAAAATAAACAGCTGACAAAACTACAAGTCAAACTCTTTAATCTTCCAATTAACAAATTATGGATTGGCACTACATAAAAATTACAACTGCACCTTCCTTGCTTTCACTGATGCAAACTGGTCTATGATCTGCTCAAAGTCAGTTTTTTCTGTTTCTTCTCTTTCTACACTCAGCAGAGCAAGATCACAGAGTCTGTCTTGACCCATGGAGGCTCTCAAATACGAAAGTATTAGTTTTAACTTGCTAAATGATCTCTCACAGCTGGCAATAGAAACTGCAATAGTTAGCATTATCTGAATAGCAATGCGAAGATTGGGGAAGACACTCTCATCTCCATATTGAACAATAAATTCAAGAAGCTCTTTAGGTCTTGATATTTTCATGTTGGCACGACTTAATATCAACATTCTGCAATCCAAAATTTCTTCAAATAGCTGCTGTCCATCAACATCAGAGCTGTAGAATTCGCCCAAATTTTCACACTTCTTTTTTAGGTCGTTATTGTAGGCGCCGGAACACAGTCCCCCGACATCGAGAAGGAACCCAAACTTGGCGTCAGTGTCATGCAAACGGGTGAACCTTTCATCCATTTCTCTGTGAAGGCGATCGAGTGTTCCCTTCATGACTCTTTCCATCTCCTCCTTGGCGGATAACCCAGCATCTCTTAAGTTCTCACCAGGCATTCATTTCTTTCGTCTCTGACGCCTTTCAACTTCAATATTCCAGTCTTGACAGAGGCCGAGTCCTTCTTCGAGTGACTCACTGACTAAAACTTCTCTGTCATCATCAAAATTATCTCGGAGGGCTTTCAAATCCAGTACAGCATTGTGGAAGTTCATGCTAGGATCCTGCAGCCTCTTTTGAATACGGTCAATGCGAATGAGTACTTTGTTCCAAAATCCTAGCAAAGTCAGAAAATCGTAACTCAACATGCGGTTATACAGCTGTCTTGCATCACTTCTTGTTTCACTGGTCTCATTTTCATTGTCTGTCATGTCCTGCAGAACTTGAACTATCTCCTCAAAGTAGTTGTTGACGGGCTTCACTGCTTCTGTCCTTGCACTCCACCTTGTTTCGGACTCTGACTTAACTACCATAGGCACAGCGTTTTTGAGTTTTTCCCAGCGCTGTGTTGAACGAGAGAAGAACACATAGAGAGCTTCGATGGTACCAAAAAACGTGACCATCATTGTATCCTGCTTGGCTGCATGTACACCCACCAAGTTGAGTGAGTGATTGTTGCAATTCACAAACACTGCCAGGTTGTTTTTCTCACTTATTCTTTGATGAACACCACTTTTGTGTCCAGCCATCACAGCAGCGTTGTCATAGCACTGTGACCGACAATCCTGTAGCTCCATTCCGTCCTTCTCTAGCCGTTTCAAGATGTCTTCAACCAAGCTCTCAGCATCCTTCTGGCTTATCTGTATAAATCCAAGGAAGGACTCTCTAACACGAACAGTTTTCCTCTCAAAGTCAACTTCCACGTACCTCACTACTTCTGACATCTGCTCACGGTGTGCCTGATTAGGAGTCGAGTCAAACATGAGACCATAGTACTTGGCCTTACGAATGCTGCTCAGTAAACTCTGGCGAACAGTAGATGCCATCATGTGAATGAATTCATTCTGAACACCTGGTGAAAGATAAGACGTGGATCCAGGATGACTTTCCACATGACTGAGGTGTTCTTTCATAACAGGGTCAAAGATGGCCAGTAGTTTCAGCAGGCCAAGGAAATTTCCCACGTTGGAGTCATCACCCAGCTCAAGTGACTCCCTATGTCCTCGCAAAGCCAGGTTCTGAGTCGCAAGGAATTTTATGCAATGAAGGATTCTCCTCAAGATATCACGCCACTTCTGCTTTTCCTTCTCAATCTGTGACTGAAGTTCCACGTCAATAACTCCCCTGTTTTCAGCAAAATTTCTTTCCATTTCTTTCCACTGTGTAAAGCACTCCCGATGATTCTTAGCATTTTCATGAACACTGATCCTTTCAGGTGCTTTCCATTGGATGAATCCACTTTCCTGCTCCAATGAGGACTGATGGTCTGACCGGGAATAGAGAAGACAACAGATACAAAATGCAGACTTTTTAAAAGGGGAATAGACCAGCCAAGAGCGAGTCACTTCCTCACCACGACCATTTCCCAATTTCCTCTTGAACCAAGTTTTGCTCATTGAGCGGTTATTTGTTGGTAGGAAAGGCCCCTTACTGTTCTGGAAATACTTTGAACCCAGCTTTATTATTTCTGTTCTTAATGCATCAGGCAGAATTGCTTTTCCAGATTCCTTGTCGAACTTCAGAAGTCCAATGTCATGGTGTTCAATAACTTCTGGTAAGACAGTTTGAGGCTCTTCAACCCCATCCAATTCACCAGGTTCAGTATCGTCAGGTTCAATCTCATCAATAAACACAGCACCACCACCATTGTCTTCCCCTCCTGTTATTTTCATGTTCTCTCTGGCCTCCTCCGTTCTAATCTCATCATACTCGGATTTATCTGACTTGACTTCCTCCTCAGTGTGTGATTCATTTTTACTTGATCCACCTTCAGATTCTAACAAACTTGTAGCAGGTGCAGGGGACTCCATGGAAGGTGTCGAACAACTTGTTCCAGGCTTTTCAAAGAAGGTCATTAAGAACTTGCTTGACTTCTTGGCTTCCTCCGCCTCCAACTTTCGTCTCTTCCGTCCTTCAGCTCCACTTTCCTTCTTCCTCGTCAAGAAGGGTTTCATGGTTTTGCACTACACCTGAAGATTGATAGAAGTGTTCTGTCAGGGCTGGTGCTCTCCAATTCTGTCACTGGGCTCTCCAATTTTTTCTTTAGTCATTTTAAAGAAGAACACATTATAATTATTTATATATATATATATATATATATATATATATATATATATATATACACACACATACACATACACACACACACACACATACACTTTCACTGACAATGACCCATACACATGCTCTCAGATACACATGCTGACTGGCACACACACAATGGCCCACGGGAACACACTGATCCAAAAATCACTGATGATGCCAACTCACACTCATTAAAATACATTGGTGCACACAGTAACTCATACAAAAACAATGACACACACTAGCACACAATCAAGGGACAGGGCCCTAGGGACACTGGGGACAGACAGAGAGGGATGCAGTGCGATGAGGACAGAGAGGGATGCCAGGGACAGGGAGGGACACTGGGGACAGACAGAGAGGGACGCAGTGTGATGAGGACAGAGAGGATTGTTGACGTCCTAGGCGAAACCTCATTTTGCCGACCCCCTGGCTCCACCCCTTACTCCACCCATAAATGCAGCCTTACCAGAACCCATAAATGCAGTAACCAGCACTCATAATTGCAGTAACATCAGCACCCATAAAAGAGGCCTTACCAGCACCCATAAATGCGGCCTTACCAGCACCCATAATGCAGTAATATCAGCACCCATAAATGCAGTAACATCAGCACCCATAAATGCAGTAACATCAGCACCCATAAATGCGGCCTTAGCAGCACCCATAAATGCAGTAACATCAGCACCCATAAATGCGGCCTTAGCAGCACCCATAAATGCGGTAACATCAGCACCCATAAATGCAGTAACATCAGCACCCATAAATGTGGTAACAGCACCCATAAATGCGGCCTTACCAGCACCTATAAATGCGGCCTTACCAGCGCCCATAAATGCAGTAATATCAGCACCCATAAATGCAATAACATCAGCACCCATAAATCCGGCCTTACCAGCACCCATAAATGCAATAACATCAGCACCCATAAATGCGGCCTTACCAGCACCCATAAATGCAGTAATATCAGCACCCATAAATGCAGTAACATCAGCACCCATAAAAGCGGCCTTACCAGCACCCATAATGCAGTAATATCAGCACCCATAAATGCAGTAACATCAGCACCCATAAATGCAGTAACATCAGCACCCATAAATGCGGCCTTAGCAGCACCCATAAATGCAGTAACATCAGCACCCATAAATGCGGCCTTAGCAGCACCCATAAATGCGGTAACATCAGCACCCATAAATGCAGTAACATCAGCACCCATAAATGTGGTAACAGCACCCATAAATGCGGCCTTACCAGCACCTATAAATGCGGCCTTACCAGCGCCCATAAATGCAGTAATATCAGCACCCATAAATGCAATAACATCAGCACCCATAAATCCGGCCTTACCAGCACCCATAAATGCAATAACATCAGCACCCATAAATGCGGCCTTACCAGCACCCATAAATGCAGTAACATCAGCACCCATAAATGCGGCCATACCATCACCCATAAATGCGGCCTTACCAGCACCCATAAATGCAGTAATATCAGCACCCATAAATGCAGTAACATCAGCACCCATAAAAGCGGCCTTACCAGCACCCATAATGCAGTAATATCAGCACCCATAAATGCAGTAACATCAGCACCCATAAATGCAGTAACATCAGCACCCATAAATGCAGTAACATCAGCACCCATAAATGCGGCCTTACCAGCACCCATAATGCAGTAATATCAGCACCCATAAATGCAGTAATATCAGCACCCATAAATGGAGTAACATCAGCACCCATAAATGCAGTAACATCAGCACCCATAAATGCGGCCTTAGCAGCACCCATAAATGCAGTAACATCAGCACCCATAAAAGCGGCCTTACCAGCACCCATAATGCAGTAATATCAGCACCCATAAATGCAGTAACATCAGCACCCATAAATGCAGTAACATCAGCACCCATAAATGCAGTAACATCAGCACCCATAAATGCGGCCTTACCAGCACCCATAATGCAGTAATATCAGCACCCATAAATGCTGTAACATCAGCACCCATAAATGCAGTAACATCAGCACCCATAAATGCAGTAACATCAGCACCCATAAATGCGGCCTTACCAGCACCCATAATGCAGTAATATCAGCACCCATAAATGCAGTAATATCAGCACCCATAAATGGAGTAACATCAGCACCCATAAATGCAGTAACATCAGCACCCATAAATGCGGCCTTAGCAGCACCCATAAATGCAGTAACATCAGCACCCATAAATGCGGCCTTACCAGCACCCATAATGCAGTAATATCAGCACCCATAAATGCAGTAACATCAGCACCCATAAATGCAGTAACATCAGCACCCATAAATGCGGCCTTAGCAGCACCCATAAATGCAGTAACATCAGCACCCATAAATGCGGCCTTACCAGCACCCATAAATGGAGTAACATCAGCACCCATAAATGCAGTAACATCAGCACCCATAAATGGAGTAACATCAGCAACCATAAATGCGGCCTTACCAGCACCCATAAATGCAATAACATCAGCACCCATAAATGCGGCCTTACCAGCACCCATAAATGCAGTAACATCAGCACCCATAAATGCGGCCATACCAGCACCCATAAATGCGGCCTTACCAGCACCCATAAATGCAGTAATATCAGCACCCATAAATGCAGTAACATCAGCACCCATAAAAGCGGTAACATCAGCACCCATAAATGCAGTAGCATCAGCACCCATAAATGCAGTAACATCAGCACCCATAAATGCAGCCTTACCAGAACCCATAATGCAGTAATATCAGCACCCATAAATGCAGTAACATCAGCACCCATAAATGCAGTAACATCAGCACCCATAAATGCGGCCTTACCAGCACCCGTTTTTGCGGCGCTATTCAGCCGCTAGCGGGGGGTCTTTTAACCCCTGCTAGCGGCCGAGAAAAGGTTAAAAAAAACGCCCGCAAAGCGCCGCTTTGATTTCAATGGGCAGGGGCGCTTTAGGAGCCGCTCCTACAGCGCCTCAAAGATGCTGCTTGCAGGACATTTTCTAATGTCCTGCTAGCGCACCGCTCCAGTGTGAAAGCCCTCGGGCTCTCACACTGGAGTGAATGGAGCCGCTCTTTCAGGGCGCTTTGCAGGCGCTATTTTTAGCGTTATAGCGACTGCAAAGCGCCTCAGTGAGAAAGGGATCTTAGGCTGCTTTCACACTGAGGTGCTTTGCAGGTGCTACAGCGCTACAAAATTGCGTCTGCAAAGCACCCTGAAAGAGCCTCTTTTTTCACTCCAATGTGAAAGCCCAAGGGCTTTCAGACTGGAGTGGTGCGCTGGCAGGACGCTCAAAAAAGTCCTGCTAGCCGCATCTTTGAGGCACTGTAGGGACTGTGTACACACTGCTTCTAATGCGCCCCTGCTCATTAAAATCAATGGGCAGCGCCGCCGAACCGCCAGCAAAGCGCCACTGCAGTGGCGCTTTGTGGGCGGTTTTAACCCTTTTTGGGCCGCTAGCGGTGCGCTGGCAGGACGCTCAAAAAAGTCTGCATCTTTGAGGCGTCCCGCTAGCGACAGTGCTTTACCGCCGACGGCGCAACGCCCCAGTGTGAAAATAGCCCAAACAGAAGCAAGCAGCCAATCAAATATAGTGCTTGCTCAATATGGATTAAATAAATTGTTATTATGCATAGCCATAGATATCATAAATAAAGTGATCTGTGCAACAGCAGGTACTACTTGCACAAATCACTTTATGATATCTATGGCTATGCATAATTACAATTTATTTAATCCATATTGAGCAAGCAGGCACTACAGTATACTTGATTGGCTGCTTGGCTGTTGGGCTGGCCTGGCACACATCCATATGAAGAAGGAGACATTGCTCATCTTAGAGATTAGAGATTCATACATCACATCCATGGGGTCACTTGTTGTGACTAGTACCTGCTGCAGTTGCTGCCTGGCTTGGGGGTTCGGGTTCCAGCAGGGTCCAATTGTCAGTTCAGTTATACAGAACTTGAAGACAGTTCTCCTCCTCAGCGACGGCGACCTCACCTCACGTGACGTCATCGACCCGCTCGCGCTCGGGGAGAAGACTGAAGCAGCGCAGAGAAGGAAAGCTCCACCTCCCCCAATTAGCCAAATGACAGTCGGAGACGTAGTGGACGGTTCCACTTCCTCTACAAGCATGGGGGCGCCCGCGCCTGTAACTCTCCAAACACTGCCATTCAGCCAAGTAAGACAGTACTTAAAAGTGAAGTGCCATGCCGCCGCCGGGTGCTATAGTGCGGGAGGCGGCCCGCAGGAGGACAGGTGCGAGTGGGATTTTTTTTTTTGTTCAGTTAATTTTGCCCCCCCCCCCCAGGGCGCCCATGGCACTTGCCATGGAGTGCCATACCCTGGATACGCCACTGTCACCATCTGTCCAACAAGTGTCCTACAATGCTTGCTCACTCACTGTACTGTTTGTGTGTATACTGTATAAAAATATATAAATGCAACATTGTCAGCCTAGTCTGCTCTTCTGATTTGAACTACAAGCACCTTTTCCTCCCTTCATCTTCTAAATATAGAGGTGCAGTTTTGTAGTTGACAAAAGATAGCTGGGAAAGCAGACAGCGTTGTTTAAAGTGGAGGTCCACCCTGAAAAAATCTTCACACTAAAAAAATCTAAAAAATAAATAAAAAATTAATAGAAAAAAAAAAAATTATACTCACCCTAAATGCCTGTTGCTATGCGGAAGTCCCCTAATCTGCCGCTAATGTTCCTCTTCTCCGTCCGTGGTGGCTCTCCTTCCGCTTCCTCTTCTTGTAAATGGGCCGCGCTGCCTTCTGGGAACTGTGCCCATTCACAAAGCGCCGTGCGAGTGGCGCATGCGCAGTAGGAAACGGGCAGTGAAGCCTTACGGCTTCACAGCCTGTTTCCCCTACTCAGAATGGAGGAGCCGGGAGCCTGCCAGCAGCGATCGATCGCCGCGGCAGGACCGAGATCGCGGGAGAGTAGGACAGGTAAGTGTTCTTATTAAAAGTCAGCAGCTACACTGTTAGTAGCTGCTGACTTTTTTTTTTCCTGCACCACCGCTTTAAAGTATCAGTTCAGAGCTCAAAAGATTTCAAGGTCACTGGAATTTTTGCAAGATCTACAGATATTTTTCTGGATTTACAGAAAATGTACTTGACCGAAAAAACAAACAAATGCAACCACCACATCTAAGGTTTAGTTAGCTGCAAGTTTTTTGTTCCTGGGCTTATATCTCCTTTAAGTGCATCTTTAGTGGCCACTGATGTCTGTAGAGGAACATTCCAGAGGTTGTTACCAGCACTATGTGGGCTAAAATACTGCACACCGCAGTATGATTTTAGGGGATGCTTTATACAGTGCAATGAGAAACAACCAGGAAAACGAAACAGGTGTAGGAACATTTCCTCAGGCCTCTTGGAGTCCAAGAGACTGTCAATCCTGCCATGGAGTCATGGGGGAGGAGGGTGGGTATTTACTAAAGAGAGAACCCAAAATCTGGTGCAGCTGTGCATAGTGTAGCACTACCCCCTGTAGGAGCTGCTGGTATTAGTTTTGGGTCTGCACTCTGCCTGTCAACCCCAGAAATTTGGCTCAAACCCCCCTTGGCACAACTGGATAACAATTTGGATGTGGGACCCAATGGCAAAGAGGACCACAACAACACCACACTGTAATATGTATAGTTACCGTTACCTTGGCCCTGGTCACCTGACTCTCAGCTGCAATAGATAGAGTTCCACACAAGATGTAACTTAACCAGTTGTAAAATGTTTACTTGGAAAAAAGTAGAACAATGGTTATACAGATAAAATTGACTGTAAACAGATCCCTGCAAAGTCAATGACATACAACTGGTTCAAGGTTTCTATATCACAAGACCCAATTACATAACCTGGGTCAGGTGCAAGTAAGTGTATAGTGGCGGAATCTCCCAATGCTATGATACCGACACTGGGACACTTCCCCACCAAGTTTCACACACACTCACTATAACAGCAGAACCACAGAGGCAATATAAACAGTTACATCAAGCATTAGAGTTCTTCAGGCTATATGGCTCCCTCTAGTGGACAGTTCAAACTGGTGTGTATCCCTTTGTAGTAAACGTTGCAGAGATATAAAGTGATGACTGTTCATTTAAGTTCAACTAGTCTTCTGCTAGCTCTGTTGGTGCACTTAATTGTATTACAAACAATATGTGAAGAGGAAAAGTAATCACTCTGTAAATGTAAAGTAGAAGTAAAGAAAACGCTAGTTCTTCCAAGCCGCTGTCCCCCTCTCGGGTGCAAAGGATCCCTATCTGTGGCACTGCAAGTGTCAGATGGTACAAGTGGGACTATAGGGACCACTCTCCTGCAACTCAGGTAAATATGTTGGTAGGCAAGTGCCTTCTCACCACTAAGAGTCCTCTCCTCACTGGTATCTCCGTCAGGCAAGATGTCGCCGGTTCACCGCGCGGCCGCTTAGAAGGTGCCGGTGAATGGATGGTGTCAGATGCGGTGGAGCGTAGGACAGTCCCCTCTCTGAAGCCCAGTCAGCGATACTGTCCACAAGGATCCCTCCGTCGGCGATCCGCTCTCCAACTTTTGGCCCAGGCTTCTACGGCCTAGGCGCGCTCACAGCAGGCCTCTTGTCTGTTGAAAGATGGCATCCAGAGAGAGCGTGCTGAGGCCTTGCTTGTCCTTATACAAGGTTCCCCAGCAGGCTGTGCGATTGCACATTGCATCCTGGTAACACAGTTGCATTGTGGGTTTGTAGTTCTCCCTGTGTACCAGTCTATGGGGCCGTTTGTGTGAGAACTTCATGTCCCAGAATCCATTGCTGCTCTCCTCAGATCTGTACAATCTCCTCCAATGGCTGTTGTAACTCTGCTGTTAATTGGTTTTCCTCTCCAGCCATAGGAACACAATAGAAGTCACTGAATCCAGAGCTGTGTGTGTGTGTCAGCTCATATTACACTCCCTCAAGTCTGTGAAAACAGGAAGGAGGAGCGGGGGTGGAAAAAAACCAAGACATGACAGGCAACTTCTCCCTAAATGAAGCTGGAAAGCCTGTGTACATTGCTCTGGCCAACTTGGCAAGATTTGCGGGTTATATTGTGAGACACCCGCTACACAAGTAACCAATCCGCTTCAGCTTGTTCAATTAGGCTTTGACAATGAAACCTAGAAGCTGTTATTTTCCTGAGAAATCATCCCCCAAAGTCTGCTGGCCAACCACCATTTTAAGAATGTTGATCTAGTCCCATGCAGTTCTCACTGTTACCCCCTGCTAACTTCCAGGTCACTACTTTAGTGACTTGGAAGTTATCAGGAGAAACTATCAACCGCTGTGGGAGACCAAGTTGATCAGCACTACTGAAAATGTGCGGCCGGCGCTTCCCTGCCCTTTAAGAGGTTTCAGATTCCGGGAGATCGGGGTTTATGATCATGTGACTGCCGTGATTGGCTGTCATGGCGTTCACATGATCAGAAAACTCCCGATCGCTTCTTAGCCGCTGGTAACTGTGCCGGGAGCTAGCTGTGTCTGCTAATTGGTACACAAGCATATTTGTGCACTGTCAGTGCCTAGGAGCTAAATGACACATCAAAGTAAAATTCCAGCCTAAACCTAACTAGTCCTAAAAGTACCCCAATCCTCCCTTCTAACACCTATGCTGACTAACCCGTGTAAGAAAGATGTATATACTTGCCTATTTTGAGCCCACTCCAGTCTTGTTATGTGATCCCCTGTATCAGCCAGTGGCGGCTGCAGGGGAGAGGAGAGAGACACCCATTGCCGGTGCACCCTACTCTCCCCTGGAGTCGCATTGGCTGACATGGAAGCCCAACCACCTGACCGAATCGGAGCAGGCAGAGAATAGGTAAGTATTTAGTAGTCGTTTGTCTTAGGCTGAAATTCTACTTTAAATAGCACAGATTGCAACACACCAGTGTATTGTAGCATAATCTTTGAAACCAGACCAAAACCAGAAGTAAATAATAGGTTACAATCAAATAATAATTATTCATTATTGTGTAATGTTGTTTGTACAGGAAGTCTGGCAAATAGAACCTTTTTAAATGGTTACAGCGGACATCAGCTGCTTTAATTTAATAGCTGTTTAAGTGAATGGTGGCAAACAATCAATAATTATAGTTTTATCACAGTGAATTAAAACATGGGATTTCTGATGATGGTGTATAAATGTATTCTTTTTGAAATCTTAGTACAATGAAGAAACAGTGGGCTTTATGAAAGCTAATATATGTTTTATTCAACCAGGAGGCTGCATGTGTAGGTTTCCAGCTGATGGCAACACATAATAAAATAAGGAGAAAAAAATGCACATTTTTACATTTGTAAAATATCAAAGCCGTAGTCATTGCTGCTTTACTTTATGGGCTCCGCCAAGCACTATTTACATCTAAATCCCACAGAAAAACTACAACCCTTCCTGTGAAGGAAATTACTTTTTATGGACTCTGCATGTTTACCTGCTAAGTACAATTGGAAGAATAAAAAATTAGATCGTTTATGTATCTGCTACTACTCCTCATTATTTTATTGCAGGTACAAATAAGAGCCCTGGTCCTGTGAAGTAATAAGTACTTCCTCTAACATGGTATATAGTCCATTCATTCATTCAAACCAATGAGGATACAGTGTGCAGTACAGGCAGCGCTAAATAGAAGGAATGTAAACACAGAAGGATGCCAAAGCAATTTAACGGAGGTAAGCCACTGTGATGTGGGGCAGCACAGTGGCTTAGTGGCTAACACGTCTGCCTTGCAGCATTGGATTCCCCAGTTCATATCCCATCCAGGACACTATCTGCATTGCATTTGCATGTTCTCACTGTGTATGCATGGCTTTCATCTGGGTACTCTGATTTCCTCCCAAACTCAGAAGTGAGCAGTGGTCAATATTCCACTAACCCCCAATGTAAAAGGTCACGTGACGTCTACGCTGGCCAATAATGCATGGGGACAGCACAATTTTTATTTTAAGACTATTACTGGCAATTATTTTTTGTATAGAACAGGTGGTGGTTAAAAAAAATAAAAATCTGTGCTGGGTGTCAAATACACTAGGTAGGCCATGTGCTTTATTCCTTTTTTTAAACTTTGTACAACTTACTGATCATGCTAATGTACCATGAGTTGGAATTTTCATCATAATCATTTGCAGAGGTTTCCTCAGGCTGGGTTCACACTTATGAGAAATGTATGCAGGCTTCCCCACATCCTATTCGCATGACAGGAGCGTGTGACCGGCTCTCAATTGAGCCAGTTCACACACCTCTGGGGCGGCCGCTGTCCACATTTGGAAAGGGTCCTGTGCATCTTTGGCTCTGAATCAGGTGCGAATTCAGACAGAAATTAGGAACTGATTCGCACCTGAATCGTTGAACAGGGACGCGCCGGACTCCAGTAGTGTATTTAGGTTTTGTGCTGCCCTAGGCCTGACTAAACTCGTGCACCCCCCAATTTAAATATGACTCACCCCTTCCTGTCAAGGCCACACCCATTTCTGTTTAAGACCCACCCTGAAATTTTCGAGTGGGGACACTAGTTCTTAGGGCCTGGGGGGGGCAATGGATTCCCTTAATTTGCATATATTTCCTCTCACTTCCTGTTTGGCTATGGGGCAGGAAGTGAAGAGAAATCTCTGCAATGGGACAGAAATGGTAAAAAAATAAACTGACAGGGGCTCTAACCCTCCCGTACTCTATCCAAAATGAAAAAAAAAAAGTGTTGCCTATAGTTCTACTTTAAGCACAAATTTCTGACAATTTTATGGAGAGGACTAAGAAGATATAACCATGCCAATGGGGCAACAGAAAACATATAGCACAGTGAGGAAGGTTTGTGGTCCAGACTGATAGGACAGTCAAAATTAGAAGCAGCTTGCGTTACATTAACAGTGTAGCACAAGCCGGCCGGGACTCTTTTCGTGCTGCCCCCCTGCAAAGTGCTGCCCTAGGCCTGGGCCTTGTTGGCCTAGGCCAGGATACAGCGTTGCCGGACTCCCTGATGTACCCAGCCTAAGACTTGATACTTATTTCAGTGGTTCCTCCAAGGTAAAATGTTTGAGAAAGGCTGGCTAATGGAAGATTGTTACAGTAGCTCAGTATTTTTTTTTAAGTAGTCTGCGGGAGCAACACACTAATAAAAAAGCATAAAAGGATTATCCTATCAAAATCTTTATCAGTACTCATACATCATCATTTCTTTTGGTTCAAAGTTGACTTTACATGGACAGAGCTCTCACTTTGAACCCTGGTGGAGAGAGATCTTCATGTGGTCCCTCATATCACCACAGTTCTATGGGCTCCAGTTAGTTTTAACACCAACTCAAATGTTTCTTTTGTCTTTCAGTTGCTTAGTAAAAGGCTGGTTTCCTTCTGTGGAGAGCACATAATGAATAATGCATGTGTGTTTGTGATAACAAGGAATTGGGATCCTGCCACATTGGCATGTGTTTGTTATCTCTTGGAAACAATCCTGTACATGGCCCTAATCTCACAAGTCATGATCAAGCTTTCTGTGATTTTCTTCTTTTTTTTTTTTTTTTATAACCCAAACTCTAATTTTGAATGTAAGATCTAGAACTTCTTTGAGGTTGGGATTTTTGCATCTGCGTTGTGGAGATTTCCCTTCACTGCCTGTCCTAGTCACAGGAGGTCAGAAGGACAGGAAGTGATAGGAATTCTCCCCACAACAAAATCAGATCACAGCAAAAATCGTCTTTCTTTAGTAGGATAGGAAGATTAGATCCCCATTTTCCTCATTTATTGTCCTGGTTTCAGATACAGAGTGAGTAAAATACGTAGATAAAGAAAGGACGCATTTATACATTAGTATATGAATATGTGAATATGACAAGGAAAATGTAAAACTGTGATATAAATTCTAGGCATAATAAAAAAAAAATCTTACAAAGAATGTTTGATGGACTAACAGTATTTTCACTAACCCCCTACACTTATAAGGCCAAAAGTATTTAGAAACTTGACCATCTCACATATATGTATATGGACAAAAATATGTGGATGTTCCTTCAAATTATTGAGTTCAGGTATTTTCAGGGAGCGGCATACAAAGACATTTTAGATAAACGGCCACATCCACGTGAGGTTTACTCCAAAACCTGTACTCTATGGAACATGTTCATATATTCTGAGGAGGGGAAGTCTCTTCTTATGGTGAGTTCTACTGGCGGTTAAATACATGCCTGATTTTCTTTTCTCTAAGAAACCCATTTCTCCTTCAGCCCCCCCCTTTTTATTTCCGATCACTTTTTTCAGCCTTGCCCATCTTCTATTCTCCTGCTTTCTCTTCTCAGCTTTCTTGGCCTCTACTTTTTCTCTTCCCAGGCTACCTATTTTGTTTAGCATTAGGGAAGAGTCAAAATATTCACCAGTGTCCCAAATCATGTTAAACTTCAGAGGTCCTGCCTCAGTTGTTACTCTTTGACCTTCCGATCTCAGTGGTGACCCTATGTTACTAGAGTCATCATATGTGTTACCTGTTGTACGCTGTAACTGTCAAGAGGGTGCATTATGTACTGGATACTTGGGCATTACTGTGTTTGCCTTCTAATCTTTTATGTGGATGGAACCTGCTGTTTTGTAAAAAAATGGATACATCAATTCTTGTGACACCATTATTTTGTTCCAGTATGACGGTGCCCATGTGCACAAAGCTAAGTCCATTAAGACCTGGTTTGATGACTTCCATATAGAGTAGCCTCAACCCTATTGAGAACTTTTGAGATGAATTGGAACAATGATTGTGAGTCAGTTCTTCTCATTTAGCAAGGCCAGCTTTACCAGAAGAGTGGAGGCTGTAATAGTCACAAATGGTGTTTAGGAGATGTATGCAAACCATTGGCTATATAGTTCATTAGTGGAGTCTTAAAGATAGATTTCCCAAACCAACGTTCACTTAGGGAAAAAGTGTGTTTTTACTGACGGCTTCAATCATCTGCATACATATTCATCCCTGACTGGTTGATTGTACAGTATATAGTAAAGTACACTTTCTACTCTTAATCACTTGGTCTTGTTAATCATTTAGTGCTCATGTTTCTTTGTAATACTCCACACAGACCGTATGCCCTCTTTTCCCATCTAGTTCTAGTTACCCGGAACATTAAAAATGTATTTTATGCGCTGCTTAACTTGGAGGGAAAAGTACCATATACATAATTAAACTGGGAGCGTTTTGTATGAAAAATACTCTGCGTGAACTGATAACATTTTTTCTTCTCACATTTTAATTCTATTTTATTTATGCTAATTAAAGCTGGCTAGCATGAGTGAATCCCTGAATGCTTGATTATTGAAACTGACTGCAATATTGGCTCTGAAGCTGGGTGCAGATTTTCATTAATTGTGATTTTCATTTCTGTGCTTTTTCCAAGTCTTTGATTAAAATAGTTTAATGTTAACATGGAACTAAGGTCACTGCAGTATGCAAAGGCATAGATTCATTTTATAGTTTTCAGGACAACTGTTTTACAATACTGGCATAGCAAAATTAATGTAGTGTACATACTTGATGTTTGATATTATTCTTATTTATTAAAAAATAAGGCTGATTACAGAAAATAAATCAAAAAAGAAGAGAAACGAAGCACAGTGGTACATTAACCATATGAGGTTCAAAAATTAAAATGTTTGTCCAAGTATGGGTTTACTAGATGTGTTTGATTTGGTTGGAGAGATACTTAAAGCAGAACTTAACTGTATCTGAGCAACACAAACTGAAAAAGCTCTTTAAACCATTTTTAATATTCAAAGCAAAATCACCCATCTATTTGTCTCCATACTTTATTTTGTCAGGAAATCACTTTTGGAAAAATACCTGTAGCACACGGACCCTTTTCCCTTGCTTTGGCTCAATTGCAGGAAGGGCACACAGTACTATGTGCCCGTACCCTCCTGGATGAAGAGGTTAAGCGGTGTTATGTATTTGGGTCCCACAGCTAGGTTCTTCCGTCAGTTGGTTCTCATCTCCTAGGATATAGGGACAAGTCTCTGTATTCCCCCCAGTAATTCCAATGTCCACACCACTCTAAACTCCAACGTTGAGCTTATTTTCTCAATGTTCAGCAGACAGGTAAAGGGTGGAAGAGAGACAGGACAGCAAGGTTTTGGGAGCTTAGTCCAGGCACAATGGATAGCACAATCACTACTCTATCCCTGAGTAGGTTTAGCTCACCCGGATAGTCTCCTACAAGTGGATCCTAGCAGCCGAAGTGATGCTCGGACGTTTGATCAAGTTCTTTCCTAGATGCGATCGGGAGACTCTCTGCCACAGAATCTATCAGACCCCGAACCTCTTATCTTCTGGTACTTAAGGACAGGTGCCAGCAGCAGCACATTCCTAGGCCCTTAGTGAATAGGAAAATCCCTCCAGAGAGTTACTGGGCCCCTTCCTTCACCGTGAACTCTCACCGGTCCGTCAGAAAGGTCCTCCCCCCGCCTCCTCCTCTTAGAAGCGGGCTCCCTCGCGAGAGACACCTTGGGACTTCTCCTCCTCGAAGCAGGCTCCAGCTAAAGATGCTGGGCCCAGTGTTGAAGATGCAGCCCCAGGACTAAAGGTGCCTGGGACTGATGCACACATGGCCCCATGGCCTGGAGGGCCATGCACCACGCACCAGGACTCCGACTCTGGAACGAAGACCCCTCCCAGGCGGCGGCTGCCCCTTATGTATCCTGTCCCGGCATGCACCGCAGGTCGACCACACTCACCGCACCGCTGCTGAGAGAGGACACCCAAGGCACAGCACTAATACCAGTGGTTCAACCCTGACCCATTATGGCAGTGCCATTTATAGGCCACAGGGAACTGCACACCAGTATACCATCCTGGAAATAAACAGCACAACCTAAAAATTGAGAATGGTCTGAGCCTAACTACTATCTCAGACCAGCCCCCTAAATTTGGCTATATAGCACTCCTAAATTGGGTGGGCGCTACATACCCCTCATGTTTTAGCTGTGGCTATTTTGAGTAAGGGCAAATGATTTATGTAGCATTTTTTTTTTCTGGAATCTATCTGCCTTTACTGTGATGACGCCCTAGAAAATCGTGTGCATGCACAGTACAATATACACAGGCTGCCAATACATTTTTGCAATCATGCAGGCAGGATGGCATGCATAGCTGAGAATGCCCCTCCTCCAAATAAAAAAAAAAGCCCTTGATGACTCCTGGGATGTATGAAACCATTTTGGCTTAGGCCAGAAACAAGAAAACAACTGAAGACATGTACAAAAAAAAGTTTAAAATAAGTGAATATAATATACATTCCTACCTATTTACTGTAACTAGCAGCTTTAGCATTAAAAATAGTTAACGTTGATTGAGAGAGTACGTTTCCGCTTAAGTGTATGGCCAGGACCCAAAACTCAGTATGGAACCTGTCAGGTTTTACTGTTGTCGGAAGCTCCAGTGGATAGATTTTCTGCTCTGCTGACAACCTTTTGCCAAACTGGAAGTGACGGAAAATCAGCACCAGGGAAACAGACGACAATAAAAAGCTGACAGAAGTTTTTAGCATTCCCCTACATAAAGTGTTAGTAAACACTACCTAAAGAAAATAAAATGTAGCAGCATACCTTATTTTGATGCATGTTTCTAGTACCCTTTTTCTGTTCAGCCTCTGTTTGTTGCACAACCAGCTTTTACAGTGGAGTGTAACTAATTTCTACCTTATAGGGTGGCTCTGTTTCTTTGCAGGGTCTTCCTGGAGCCACCCTGAGATGCACACTCTTGGCAGAGGTTTTACTCAGTCTGTGGGTATGCATGCACAGTGTGGTAGGGGACTCCCTCTTATTGTGCCTGCCCAGGTGCTGTGTTTAGGGCATGCAAATATGGTATGGTTTAGAGCCTTTCGCATTGTGCCTACATGCGCTGTTTTAGAAGTGCACATGCACAGTGTGGCCAGGGTATTTTAAAGGGCATGCATGCACAATGTAATGAGTCTGCAAGGAATTGCGGGACATGTAGTTAAAGATCATCATATCAAAACTATTTCCCAGTGCGTACCTCCTGACCCAAAGTGCAGATGAAGCGCAGCAGAGAGGGAGATTTTCCAAAATTCAAATGTATTTTTGCGGAAAATGAGAGTATACAATTATGTTTAATAGGTAGTTACATTGAGCTTTTGTCAAAAAATCTATTTACACTAATGGTATAATACTACCGTATATACTCGAGTATAAGCCGAGATTTTCAGCCCTTTTTTTGGGGCTGAAAGTCCCCCCCCTCGGCTTATACTCAAGTCATAGAAATTTTTACATTGTAAATATTACCTGTAAAGAAGTTGCGGCTGCGGCGTCTATCGTTCAAATTCCGCGGCATCCATCGTTCAAATTCCGCGGTCTCTTCCTGTTCCTTCCTTGATAGGCGAGTCTCAGCAGACACTCTCCGCCTATCACGAACGTTCTCTCATCCTCAGTTTTCCAGCAGACGTCTGTGATTGGCGGAACACCAAACACAGTGTCTGCTGGGAAAACTAAGGATGAGAGAATGATCGTGATAGGCGGAGAGTGTCTGCTGAGACTCGCCTATCAAGTAAGGAACAGGAAGAGACCGCGGAATTTTGAACGATGGACGCCGCGGAATTCGAACGATGGACGCCGCAGCCACAACTTCTTTACAGGTAATATTTACAATGTAAAAATTTCTATTTACAGGGAACAGCGAGCTAGGGAACAGTGGGGCACCGGCTTATACTCGAGTCAGTAAGGTTTCCCAGTTTTTTTGGGCAACATTAGGTACCTCGGCTTATACTCGAGTCGGCTTATACTCGAGTATATACGGTACTTTAATATTACTTTACTCCTATTAATCTGAACAATCTTGAATTTTGTAAACTCACTTTTTGAAAAATCCTACTACCTATTTACTACCTTGAATTACATTATCAATATGCCCTGTGTCCCACATTTCACAGAGCCCACTTTCTGAACTACAGAGGTGCTGAGAGAAGGAGTTTCAGGAGGCGGAGCCAATACAGGAATCACTGTTGGCTGGAAGTAAGGTACCATGGGATAGGTAGTTCTTAGTAAGTGAAAATGACATGCAGAGAGGAAGCTGCCAAAGAATGCAAGGAAACCAGGAAGTTGTGGAAAGAGATGACCTGCAGATAGGCAGCATTCACAACATGAAAGGAGATTTTTCTAGAAATACTTTATACTGGATTGTCACCATTTTCTATCGATTGTATTGCTATTACATATAATAAAACAAAAGCAATTATGTCACATAAATATGTGCACACTATCACTTCCCTTAGCGCACATATATAAATATAGTACTATGAATAGCGGCTACTAATAAATTTCACATAAAACCATACAATGTGCTTTGTCTACCAAAATAGAAAAAGCTTTAGCAGCGCTGCAATAATAAATCTTAAACACAAAGTCATATGATTCCATTCACCCAAGTGAGTCCAAAGAGTTAATTTCAACTCTCATATAGGGCAGGAAACGGTGATCATAGTTACTTCAAAGATCCCATCACCACACCTCGTCCCACTCCCTATAGATGTTACACTCACCAGATCTAAGTATAAATCACGCCTTAGAATCAACCACTTTGTTCAGCTGGAATCCTCCTCTGATCGGCTGAAACCGGTATCCACTAGGCTTGTGCAATTCGTTTCGTAACGAATCGAAATTCGTCCGAATTTAGCAACTTTCGGACATTCGGAAGCATTCGAATTTCCGAACAGAGCAATTACGAATAAAACCGAATCCGAAATAAATTATACCGCAAAATAGCGAATGCCCGAAGGTCTTCGGCATAATTCGTTATGAAAAAAGTTACGAATGTACGAATCCATTCGAAGCACAATAACACTCACTCTGCTCTCTGCTTCTCCCTCACCATGCTGAACTCCCTCTCAAAATGGTGTACAGGGGGCGGAGGCTATAGCCGCATGAAAAAACGAAAGTAAAATACGAGATTTTGAATCCATTCGAAGCACAATAACACTCACTCTGCTCTGCTCTCTGCTTCTCCCTCACCGTGCTGAACCCTCTCAAAATGGTGTACAGGGGCGGAGCCTATAGCCGCATGTAAAAAACGAAAGTAAAATACGAGATTTCGAATCGTTACAAATAACCGCTATGTATTTAGAAAAGTACAAATCCATTCGAAGCACATTAGGCATAATAGGCAGCGTCGTTGTGAGAGAGACACGGAAAATTACGAATCAACGAACCCAAAAAAAGTTACGAAAGTAGGAGTTGTGTCCAGAATCAACGAAAAACAACGTACTCTACCGAAAGTACGAATTATAAAGCAGCAAAAAATTAAACGAAAAATGTCGCTTGCAAAAATACGAATGAGTCCGAACACGAAAAATCCCGTCTAGCAAAATTACGAATGATTACGAATCAACAGGACCGGAAAGAAACGAACCGAAACGGAACGAATTTTTCCGTTGTGCACAAGTCTAGTATCCACTACACCTTAAGCACAGGGAACCTCTCCCACCGGAGTCCGATGTATAAGGAACCCCCCCTTGTCAGAAGTACACAGCAATGGAAACAAACAGTCTCATAGCGTAATTCTGTAAATGTATTGATCCCACGAATCCCCCCTCAAGTAATGAACTTACAATGTTAAAATTATTTAAAAGCATGTAAAAAGCATGTAACACTTTGGATCATTGCTGAGTCTGAGTGTGAGGCTGTCACCAATTGTAGAGTGACTGCGTGATCCCAGGTTGAGCAACACTCTCACTGACTGACAATGTAGCCGCGTGGTAACGCTCCAATGCGTATCGTCATAGACTTCATCATAAAGTAAACAATTTGGGAAAAGCAATTCAAAATACTTTAACGAAACTAGAAATAATTTAAACTTACTGTATCCAGCTACGGCTGTTCAAAACTATGCACTTCTGTACTGCTGCACTTCATTGAACTGCTTCGTTGTACTGCTGCACAAAGTTGAAAGAACAAAGTCTACATGTCAAAGTTGGCAATGGCTTGCATGTTTCAATGGTGGCCTCTCAGTTACAGGCGAAATTAAGTAGAATTTAGGCTAAAACCTAACTACTCCTAAAACTGTTCCCTCCTCCCTCTTAAGGCCCCATTCACACCTCAGCATTTTGTAACTTGAAGCCTGAAGCTCCAAAACGCTGGAGGAGAAAAAAAATCAATTATTCTCTATGGAGATGGTTAACATCTCCACTCCATGTCGCCTGAAGCCAAACGCCTGAAGCAAAAAAAAGTTCTGCCGCTTTTTTTGTAGCTCAATTTGGGTGTTTTTTTGCTTTTTACATTGGTGACCTTTTGACCTGTACAAAATCGCAGCAAAAAAGTGGCAAAATCGCTGTAAATACACTCACATTTCTGCCTGAAAACAATACGCTCAGGTGTAAATGCAGCATAACACCTATTCTCAGTAACCTGTGTAAAAATGCATGTACTTACCTATTCTCAGCTTGCTCCAACTTGGTCATCGGATCTCCCCTATGTCAGCCAGCATCGGCTGCAGGAGAGAGAGTGCCCTGACAACCATTTGTAATGCCTGAGAATGTGACGTTACTCATAGGCTTCAGTGGCTCATCTGTTTTTGGGGCTTACTCCTCTTCCTTGCAGACACAGGGGAGCAGGATCACTTGACCACACCAGGTAAGTATATGCATCTTTCTTACAGGATTTGTTAGCATAGCTGTTAGGAGGGTGGAGAGGTTTTAAGGATAGTTATGGTTTGCCTGTAATTCCTCTTTGTGGGGAGAAGCACAAAAGCGCCACTCTAAGTGCAGTATAATCAATAAAATTTTATGTTTAAAAAAGGGGGGGGGAGCATATATATACTCACAAACATAACGTTAAAATGAGCATGTAGATAAAAATCAAAGTCTTATCTGTAAGAAGGCAGTGACGTGGGCCAGATGATCCTAGTGGGAGCCGATGTATGCCGGCACAGCACTTCCGCGGATGCAAAGGAAGGCAGAATGAGAGGAGTCCACAGCGAGCGGTGGATGGATGAATCTTGCTGCACACCGTGACTTAGGAACAACTTCCGGGTGGATAGCTTGCCGTGGCTTGCGGTGAGTATCCGGGTTGACCTAGGTCTGATGAAGGAGCGCATGCTCCGAAAGCGCTCACCACCCATTGGTTACCAGTCACACGGATTTTATTGGTCCTCCTTCAACCCGGATACTCACCGCAAGTCACGGCCAGCTATCCACCCGGAAGTTGTTCCTAAGTCACGGTGTGCAGCAAGATTCATCCATCCACCGCTCGCTGTGGACTCCTCTCATTCTGCCTTCCTTTGCATCCGCGGAAGTGCTGTGCCGGCATACATCAGCTCCCACTAGGATCATCTGGCCCACGTCACTGCCTTCTTACAGATAAGACTTTGATTTTTATCTACATGCTCATTTTAATGTTATGTTTGTGAGTATATATATGCTCCCCCCCCCTTTTTTAAACATTAAATTTTATTGATTATACTGCACTTAGAGTGGCGCTTTTGTGCTTCTCCCCACAGTTCTTCCAGGATTCGCTTCATATTCTCACTGGGCTGCCTTCTAGGTGCATTAAGATAGACTAAAAAAGGACTTTTTACAGTCTTACAAGAATTATCTTTTATAATTTTCCACTCAGTGCCTTTTTTAATTTTCTCCATTTTTAGTTTTCACATTGTATATTGTCTTTGACACCAGCACCAACTTTTTCCTATGTGCTGTAATTCCTCTTTAACCACTTGACCTCCGAAAAATGTACCCCCCTTCATGACCAGGCCATTTTTTGCGATACGGCACTGCATTACTTTAACTGACAATTGCAAAACTATGCTCTTTGTAGTCAGACAATACAGTGCAAATTCTAAATCCAAAGACCTGTGATAGCTTTTTAGTTGCTGTTCCTGTCCAGGAAATTTACTTCTGTAATAAGCAATCTCGAGACCTGCCATTGTACTTACAATCCATTTTATCAGTTTTAGGCCCTGCATGAATAATTCTTGTCTGTTATTTTGTCACGGTTAAGTGCTTTCTTCTTTCTATACAACAGATGCAAATAATAATATGGTAATCTTTTATAAAATATATGCAGATTTAAATTGACTTGTATGATTCTCTTAGGGCTGAAACACACATATTAAGTGTATTAGCACATTTAGTTGACCTCAGTTTTGAATGGTACCCTAACACAACTCCAATGCACTTGTGTTGCAGCAAAGAATAATGTACTCCTTACCATGCATTGTAGTATGCTGATTTGGGAAGAATGCTGCATGTCCATGTTTTGCTCCATTCCTATGGCAGCAGCTCCAGTGTTGGCAGCCCATTCACAATTATTAGGCTTATTTATGGAATGCACACTAATTCATGACACAATATGCATTCATGCAATGCACATGAACAGAAAAGTGTAAAAGGGTCCTTTTTTTTTATAAGTAGAGATGTATTGTTATTTTGCTCTGTAATTTGATATGTATGTGAACCATATTATTGTATAATAAAGGTAATCAGCACTGGGGTCACCGGTTTGAATCCCAACCATGGCACTACCTGCCTGGAGTTTGCATATTCTCCCTGTGCCTGCGTGGGTTTCCTCCGGGTACTCCGGTTTCCTCCCACAATCCAAAGACATGCTGGTAGGTTAATTGGCTCCTGTCTAAATTAGCCCTAGTATGTGAATGTATGAGTGTGAGTAAGGGGACTTAGATTGTAAGCTCCTTGAGGGCAGGGACTGATGTGAATGTACAATATAGATGTAAAGTGCAACGTAAATTGACGGCACTATAGAAGTACCTGTAGAAAAATAAAATAAATAATAATTTTAATGTATGGATCAAAGAGTTGAAATCTAACAGTTGGTGGTTTCCCTCAGGATGTCCTCCTATGTGATTTCACACAAGCGCGTTGCTAACTTGTTCCCGCAGATCTGCTGCTGCTTGCAAATGGCCAGAAGGGGAAATTTAAGAGTCAGACAGACTCTAAAGATCTTGTTTCCAGTGTCATCAAGAGCCCTACTAGGTCAGTGTGTGGTTCAGTCCAACAGCATCAAACACAACTTAAATACCTTATGGCTTTATCCTGTTAAAGTGCGTTTATAGCTCCATGGTCTCCAAACTGTGGACTGGGAGCCGGGTGTGCCCCTTTGCCTGCTTTTATCTGGCCCTTGGGACACTATTTCTTCTACTGACACCAATGAAGGGGCACAATTCCACCCAATAATTTCAACAATGGGGCACAATTTCTACCAATTACACCAATGATGGGGCACAGTTCCTTCCAATGACATCAACAATGAGGCCCAATGACACCAACGATGGGGCACAATTCCTCTCACTGACACCAAAGATGGGGCATTGTTTACTATGATGCCTGAAATTTTCTACTCCCGATTGTCCCAGTCCAGGCCCCCTAAAGTCTGAAGTAAAATGGCCTTTTGTGTATAAAGTTTGGAGACCCCCTGCGATAGCTCCTAGTTTTGTATAGAGTATTTTGTTTTTTGTTTTTGTTTTTTCACAGCTTTTGGGGGGGGGGGGGGGATTTTGTATTACTCATCATTTTATGTCCCAGTAAAACTGGTCACTAGGACAAATAAAGGGTGAATTTTCCCATTGGGGACATACACAGCAGTAAAAACCTGTGAGGGGCCTTCTCCTCTCTATCCAAAAAAATAGGAAGAAGGGGAAATAGTGCTTCCTTCTCTTTGTAAGATAGGTCACCTGAAGCTGCTCCATTTTGCTGCCCAATGTCATGATGTACAGTGCAGGACCAGTGGTGCTGCCTTGTATGTAAGGATGCAGAGGCCCCGCCCAAATCCTGGGAGTGGAGGACAGCGCCAGCTGCTGGAGGAGTGAGGAATAAGGTAGTTAACCTTGTACATCATGCAAGACAAAATGAGCATTAAACCCATGCAGCAGAGAGAGGGCAACATTTTCTCCAGCCTGGAGTTCAGCTTTAAGCACAGATACATTCCAAAGATTTATGGTAAAACATTGATCCGCATCAAAACATCATAAACTGAACCTCCAACTTTACACATCAGTGGAAGTGCATTCTGCTGAGAGACTACATAAAAAGTTACTTAATTACTGTCTATATTTTAAATGTATTTATTTGATTGTTGTGCTTTTTGAATTTTTATTTTCCCATGAGCAGTGAATTATTTTTCCTCTAGCATCTCTACAGATGTCGGGCTCACATTTCCTCCAGCCAACCCAATGATTTTTATTTAATTTACTTTTTTTGTGCGTGCTGAAAAGACAGCTCTGTTGTTCCTGGTCACTGTCAAGAGTTTCTAATTAGCAGTATATATAGGAAGTTGTATTACTCACTCTTTGGAAACAGGATATGATTGGGTATAATAGGAATAACTTGAACCTAGTGGATGGCTCGTCCGGTGCAGTGTTGACATTACTTACATAGATCCAATGTTTCCGCTGCTTTGGAATCAGAGCTGTGTGCTCCAGCACTTCCTAGAGATCATAGTGCATCAGGAATAGCTTACTCCAGATAAAACACATTCCTTCATCCAACTCATGTGTCAGGGTGCCCACAATGCTTGCAGAAAGCTAAAGTAGAGACTTGTAGGAAGTGGGAATCCTTATGCCAGGTTCTTTTAAGGCAATGTAAAAAAAAAAAAAAGCCAGAGCAACCAATTTGTATTAATGTATATACTCGAGTATAAGCCGACCCGAATATAAGCTGAGGCACCTACTTTTACCACAAAAAACTGGGAAAACATATTGACTCGAGTATAAGCCTAGGGTGTCCATCTGCATGCCTCACTGTGCCTCACTTTGCCTCACTGTGTCCATGTGCATGCCTCACTGTGTCCATGCCTCACTGTGTCCATGCCTCACTGTGCCTTAATGTGCCCATGCCTCACTGTGTCCTGCCTCACTGTGTCCATGCCTCACTGTGCCCATGCCTCACTGTCACTGTGCCTATGCCTCACTGTGTCCATGCCTCACTGTGTCCATGCCTCACTGTGCCTTAATGTGCCCATGCCTCACTGTGTCCTGCCTCACTGTGTCCATGCCTCACTGTGCCCATGCCTCACTGTCACTGTGCCTATGCCTCACTGTGTCCATGCCTCACTGTGCCCAATCTCCCTACCTGATCTCCGGCGCTGTGTGACTAGACTGACGTTTAACATGGGAGTCTATGGAAGGGGTGCCCGGCTTTGAAAAATCTATGCTCCCCGGCCGTAGGGCCCCCAGACAACAAACTTTGCACACTTGTAGAGGAAGAGTGGGGCTACATGTGTGCCAAGTTTGGGGTCCAGGGGACCTACTGCTGGCCAGGATCAGGTGCACAAATGTGAAGATGGACACAGATTTGAGTATAAGCCATGGGGGGCATTTTCAGCACAAAAAAATGTGCTGAAAAACTCGGCTCATACTCGAGTATATACGGTAGTATATGTTGTCAAGCAAGTGGAGTAAATATATCAAGGAGATATACAATTAACTGTTTATAACCTCTTCGTATTTGTATAGTTCTGATGTAGCTTTACAAAGTATATAAACTATTCACATCACTCGCTGTCGGTAAAAGAGCTTACATCCTAATATCCCTACCAAAGTCACACGTGTACATGCACGCTGTCCAGCCTGGCTTTAGGATGATTCTCATACAAGTATGATTTTGCAAGGAAACCCATGAAAACTCCGGGAGAACATGAATTGTATCCTACGGATCATTTTTTTTTTTTTATTTGCATCCTTAGGGCCATCAGACTTTAGCCCTTGAGATGAGCATTCCCACAGCTATAAGTTGGTGACAAACAAGACATTGTGCTGCCTGGGCCCAAGAATGAAATGCTGCCCCCCCCCCCAAAAAAAATCCTATGCCCATCCAGCAAAAGAGACGTTTCCATAAAGCAAAGAGACAGCCCAATATATTCAGCAAGAGACATCCCATATATTCAGCAAAGAGACATGCCCCTTCTAGGGTGACCACGTGTCCCGGATTGCCCGGGACAGTCCCGCATTTTGCAGATCGGTCCCGGGCACCTTCATTCCAGGACAATACAGTGTCCCAGGCCAATCTGATGCCCCCAAAAAAGGCCGCCACGTGACTGCTTTACTCACTGACAGTACTTGTCCTGGCCGGGAATGCCTGGAGGAGCACAATCCCCGCACCCTGCTTGTGATTGGAGAAATCATAAATCCCGCCTTTTGTGTCCAATCACTGTGCTGTGATTCGTTACAGAACAAGCTGATTTTTGGGAAGGGAGGGTGTCCCTGAATGGTAGTTTGGAAATGTGGTCACCCTAGCCCCTTCCTGCAAAGAGTATTGTGTAGCACCACAAAAGCTCCCCCCTTTCTCTCCACTGCCACCGACCAGCTACGCTCTGATCCCAGCTCAGTGATGCAACATGCTGCAACAACAGCGCTGCAGTGGCGGCTAGGGTGACCACATTTCCAAACTGCCATTCAGAGATACCCCCCTTCCTTCCCAAAAGAAGATGAGGGGGGGGGTGTAGTCTCGCTGACAGGGAATTTGGCAGCGGGTGATTTGTCGGGCAAATAGCTGGTGTTAGCACATAAATCATCCTAACATTATGATTGATATGGTGTCAGGATGATCAAATCACATTTATATTACTACATTGTAATATATAATGAAATAGTTTAACTCACCATAATGCCGAATCAGTGGAAGCCCTGAGCTTGTCATTTGCCACCGTTGCCTGCCACCAGATGTAGCTTATTGCTTGCCACCGTTGCCTGCCACAACATGCAGCGTGTCACTTGTCAACAATGCCTGTCACCAGTCACCATTGCCTGTCACCAGATGCAGCCTGTCACTTGTCACCATTGCCTGTCACCAGATGCAGCCTGTCACTTGTCACCATTGACTGCCACCAGATGCAGCCTGTCACTTGTCACCATTGACTGTCACCAGATGCAGCCTGTCACTAGATGCAGCCTGTCACTTGTCACCATTGACTGTCACCAGATGCAGCCTGTCACTTGTCACCAATGCCTGTCACCAGATGCAGCCTGTCACTTGTCACCATTGCCTGTCACCAGATGCAGCCTGTCACTTGTCATCAATGCCTGTCACCAGATGCAGCCTGTCACTTGTCACCGATGCCTGTCACCAGATGCAGCCTGTCACTTGTCACCGATGCCTGTCACCAGATGCAGCCTGTCACTTGTCACCATTGCCTGTCACCAGATGCAGCCTGTTACTTGTCACCAATGCCTGTCAATTGTCACCAATGCCTGTCACCAGATGCAGCCTGTCACTTGTCACCAATGCCTGTCACTAGATGCAGCCTGTCACTTGTCACCATTGCCTGTCACCAGATGCAGCCTGTCACTTGTCACCGAAGCCTGTCACCAGATGCAGCCTGTCACTTGTCGCCATTGCGTGTCACCAGATGCAGCCTGTCACTTGTCACTTATGCCTGTCACCAGATGCAGCCTGTCACTTGTCACCGATGCCTGTCACCAGACGAAGCCTGTCACTTGTCACCGATGCCTGTCACCAGATGCAGCCTGTCACTTGTCGCCATTGCCTGTCACCAGATGCAGCCTGTCACTTGTCACTTATGCCTGTCACCAGATGCAGCCTGTCACTTGTTACCGATGCCTGTCACCAGACGAAGCCTGTCTTTTGTCACCGATGCCTGTCACCAGATGCAGCCTGTCACTTGTCGCCATTGCCTGTCACCAGATGCAGCCTGTCACTTATGCCTGTCACCAGATGCAGCCTGTCACTTGTCACCGATGCCTGTCACCAGACGCAGCCTGTCACTTGTCACCGATGCCTGTCACCAGATGCAGCCTGTCACTTTTCGCCATTGCCTGTCACCAGACGCAGCCTGTCACTTGTCACCGATGCCTGTCACCAGATGCAGCCTGTCACTTGTCGCCATTGCCTGTCACCAGATGCAGCCTGTCACTTGTCACCGATGCCTGTCACTTGTCACCGATGCCTGTCACCAGACGCAGCCTGTCACTTGTCACCGATGCCTGTCACCAGATGCAGCCTGTCACTTGTCACCATTGACTGTCACCAGATGCAGCCTGTCACTTATCACCGATGCCTGTCACCAGATGCAGCCTGTCACTTGTCACTTATGCCTGTCACCAGATGCAGCCTGTCACTTATCACCGATGCCTGTCACCAGATGCAGCCTGTCACTTATGCCTGTCACCAGACGCAGCCTGTCACTTGTCACCAATGCCTGTCACCAGATGCAGCCTGTCACTTGTCACCAATGCCTGTCACCAGATGCAGCCTGTCACTTGTCACCATTGACTGTCACCAGATGCAGCCTGTCACTCAGCCTGGCTCTCTCTCTCTCCCTCCCCTTCAGCTTGGCATGCTGGGGGCTGCAGTTTTCCCCCTAGAATTGCAATGGGCCAGCCAGTTATTTGCACAACATATCCCATAATCCTCTTTTCTCCTTTTTGTTTTTTTCCCTGGCCAATGGGAGAAAAAGGGGGAAGAAACATAGCGGTGGCTGTCCTGGGAACAGCAGCATGAGGAGGAGAAGGGGGGGGAGAAGAGCCCGCAGCTGCTCTCTCTGCACACACACAGCCGCTCCGATCTCATGCTGTTCTGCTGCCCGCTAACAGAAGAGGGAATGGGCAGGAAACAACAGAGATAGCGGCACCTCGAGGGAAGAGGAGGCAGGCAGGCAGCACTGATCCTCGCACCGCACGCCGCTCCTATCTTTCTGAGGGGAACATACAGGGAGGAGGTGGGTGGAGCTAGCGGAGGAGGAGGAAGTTAAATCCTCCTCCGCAATGAATGGTGGGCCTCTCTCTCCTGACGTCACTGGTTGCTAGACACAAAGCGGTCCGCAGCTAGCAACCAGTTTGGGCAGGGAAGCAGGGGCCGCTGGTGAGACCCTTGAAGTGGGTCTTGCCACTGCGGCCAGTGACAGCGGCGCCGGCGATGCAGTACAAGTATGACACTGCACACTAGATGGAGGGAAACCCAGGTCCTCAGGCAGTGCGCCCCTGTTGCCGCCCCTCCTAAAGTGCCGCCTGGGACCATGGTCCCACCGGGTCCCATGGTAGGGCTGGCCCTGCAAACAAGTAATACAAATGTATTGCTACTGTTTGGGAGAGAATGCCATAAACAGTGAAGTGTTTCTACAGCTAAACTTTTGAGGGTAAAGTCTGGTAAAAAGTTGCCTGTCTTAAGTATTCCTCCTTCCACAAACATGCAGAATATACTGTATGTAGACACCAAACACCCAGGATGGCTGAATGCACGTAAGGCCATACTAGGGTGACCACATTTCCAAACTGCCATTCAGGGACACCCCCCCTCCTCTCACCTTCCCCAAAAAAAGATATGGGGGGGGGGCGGGGGGAAATGTAGTCTCAGGGTTGATGGGGAAAGGCGGCGGGTTATTTGCCAGGTGAATGTGCCACTTGCCACCAGATGCAGTGCTGCTTGCCACCCATAGCCTGCCACCAAATGCAGTGCTGCTGTCACTCCCTCTGCATGAGCCACGTGCGTAGAAGGAAAGCAGTGGCGTCACTATCTAGAGAGAGAAGATCACACCAGTCCCTGCTGCTTCCCGCTGGGTGTCGGAGAAGGAGGAGGTGCCGAGGTGGGTGCGGACAGCAGTGCTGCACTAGGCGCAGGCCTCGCTCCCGGTCTCACTGTCTGAGAGTAAATTGTCACTGGTTGCAAGATGCAAGGCAGCGCTGGCCCTAGCAACCAGTTCCAGAAATGTAGTTATTAGTTAGTAGGGGTTGGCTGTGTCCTCTATTTCATTCCGGGACATTGTATTGTCCCAGAATGAAGGTGCCCGGGACCCAGGACAGACATGTCAATTGCGGAACAGTCCCGGGCAATCCGGGACACGTGGGCACCCTAGGCCCATACCCTCCAGAATGTGACTCTTGCTTCTTCAATATTGAGGTTTAGAAAAGATTGGATACATTTTCTGTAATCTCTGTTACTAATATCAAATTCAAATTAAAGCTATTACCTCAAAAGAAGAATATCAGTACCTAAAGAAGCCTTTCTCAAACAGAGTTTCATGCAACCCAGGGGTTTCTCCAGTGGTTGCTATGTGTTCCTTCAGCAATGAGCAACTTCTGCTTGTCAGATGAGTAACCACTGACAACAATGATATTTTTAACTATATCTGAGTAGGAATTCTTTTCAGTGACCTCAAATGTAGGGAGCATTCTTCTCAATGATCATCAAACTAATGTACTGTGAGCTATAGAAATCATAATTATTAGCAGGGGTTCTCTGGACTAAAAACTTCAAGGGTTTCTCAGTGCTAAAAAGGTTGAAAGAGGCTATCCTAAAGGCTAAGTACGCCTTTAAAAAAAAAAAAAGAATAAATGCACATGATTTTGCAGGTAAATAAGTGCATTTTTTATTTTTTTTCTCGGGAGCCTGCAGAGCATAGCACTGGTGATCAGCAGATTGCGGGTGCAATGTTGGCCTCCTTCAGACACCACATAGAGCATTCAGACTTTCTGTTTGAAATCTATTGGATGTATCCATGAACTACGAGAGCATCACCAGCACCCTTGCAGTTCATTGAGAACTACAAGCCATCTTCTGTGGTGGCCGACAGGACTTGTAGTTCATTAATTCACAGATTCCTGTAAATGAATGACGCAGTTGTGTAGGCAGAGCCCCGCACAGCTGCGCTGTTTTCAAAATGTGACCGTGGGTTCAGGGAGAGGAACCCCATCTGCTGTCACAAGAGGGGGAGTTGGGGGCTGTGGCTGGAGGTGTTGGAGCAATTTACACATTACACCCTAAATACAGGTGTAACGTGTAACATACTGCCAAAGGTAAACTTAGCTGCTCCAATGCTAAAATACTTCTACTCTGGGAGTGATGATCTCCTGCATTCCCTGCAACACCCAGTGGTTCTTACTGTCTAAATCCATGTCACTACAGGTGGCAGCAGTAATGTGGAGGTTGTCGGGAGGTACCACTGAGTGATGTGGGGTACACAGGTAGCTGACACTTGTTTCCTAACAGAGCCCTGTATAGCAGTAAAAAAAAAAAAATCTTGGCTTGAACACTCTGTATATGTTTAGTTACAGTTTGATGGGGCTTATTAGAGAATGCTGTGCAATGCTGTATCCTGGCCTAGGCCAACAAGGCCCAGGCCTAGGGCAGCACTTTGCAGGGGGGCAGCACGGAAAGAGTCCCTGCTGGCCTGCGCTACACTGTTAGTGTAGTGCCAGTCTTATGGAGCGGACTGGGCTAAGAGGCAAATTAGTCTAGCGCCCCCATAAAGCGGCCACACTGCTTCTGGCATTCCGCAACTATGGGGGGGGCAACACTGCTTCTAATTTTGACTTTCCTTTCATCCTGGACCACAAACCTTCCTCACTGTGCTATATGTTTTCTGCTGCACCATTGGCATGGTTATATCTTCTTAGTCCTCTCCAAAAAACTATCAGTGCTAAAGTACTAAAAGTAGCAACACTTTTTTGGGAGGGCTAGAGTAAGGGAGGGTTATAGCCCCTTTCAGTTTATTTTTTACCATCCCTGTCCCATTGCAGAGATTTCCCTTCACTTCCTGTCCCATAGCCAAACAGGAAGTGAGAGGAAATCTATGCAAAGTAAGGGAATCCATTGCCCACCCCCCCCCCCCAGGCCCTCAGAACTTGTGTCCCCACTCAGGGCGGGTCTTAAACAGGAAGGGATGTGGCCTTGACAGGAAGGGGTGGGCCATATTTAAATTAGGGGGTGCACGAGTTTAGTGAGGCCTAGGGCAGCATAAACCTAAATACACTACTGATGCTGTGCCTAAATTCCATGGACAGCCGCAGATTTTGAAGATGTGTCCTTGAACAATTTTCTTGCGATTTGTTATTTTTTAAGTGCTCAAAAAATCCTTATTTTCTGTATATTAGATTTGAATGCCGTTGTTTCTGAGTTTAATTTTTGTATTTAATGCAATATTTAAGGAAGGGAATGTTTCGAAAGAACTCAACAATACATTTCAACATCAGCTCTTTTCAACACAGTAAACATTTTTTTTAGCTAGACTGGAATTTGTAGTATGCCTGTGTAAAAAATAAATAAATAAAAGTGATATAACTGTAGACAAAAGCAGGTACTATACATACCAACTTCATAAAACTGTTGATTTACTGGGCATTTTTTTTTTAATGATTTGGTTCCACTGATATATTATGGTATCTACAGTTATTAACAGTTTTTTGTTTGTTTCATTAACCCAAATTGGCATATTTATTATTAGGGATAGATAATCCCTAGGCAAAACCATTTTTTTATGTCACTATAAATAGGGGGAAATCTCATCTTAAACAGTTGCCACTGGCACAGGTCTACCCATTGAAAGAGTTCCCCATACACTGCTCTTCAGTTGACAATTGTGAAATGTTTCATTTTCCTTTTTTTTTCTGTCCGAGTAACGTGGTGTGGTCTCCAGAGAGGGTGAATGTCCACAAACAGGCTTGTTGCCTCCTCGCTGCCTATTTTACCAATAAAAAGCCGGTACCACTGTGCCTCAACCGCGTGCATTGTTGCAGGAAGCATGTTTGGTGGTAGCACTGTGACAGGGGGCACGGCTACTGTGTTAGGTTAAGCGAGGTTGTAGGGGGGCAGCAAAACCGTGGCTCAACTGACAATTTTTTAAACATTATTTCTAACCGGTTAAAGCGGAGCTCCCATCATAAAATGTATTTTTTTTTTTGCCCAGTTAAATTGAAATCCACTGAACATGACATTAAATATAGTAATATATCGCCAAATGATCTGTAAATCTATCTAACACTTGCCTTATTTGCTGCTCGTCATTCTGTGCCCGTTGCCATCCTATGTGTGGGCATCTGAAGCTCAGTACATTTTTTTTCTTCCCTTCGTGGTGAGGTGCATGCTGGGTAGTAGAGCGATGCTCTTAGCGCAGGTTGTTTGTGCCATTGTCATGACAACGGGCGGCGGCGGCGGACCGCCCCCGCCCCGTTGTTATGACAACGTAGATAACACAATCCCCACAGTAATAAGAAGAGGCACGGAAGAGCGCACAGTCTCCTGGGAAATTATGACACTCCTTTCCCAGGAGTCTGTGCGGCTTAGGTTGAACAGGAGAACCACCGTGGTCCAGGAAGAAGGCAGATTAGCAATTCTGCCTAGCAACAGGGATTTCCAGGCAAGTAAATAAAAAAAATTTTCACATAACTTTTCTAAACTCATTAAAAGGAAGCTAATGAGGTGAACTTTAATTTATGGGTGGAGCTCCGCTTTAACTATAAAACTGAGAAAGAAGCCAAGTGTAACCCCATATGGAGTCATATTCTTTATTATGTATAGGTGTTGTTTTGTAAAGCTCTTAGTAAATCATCAGCTTTATTTTGTAGATATAGAATGTAAAAAGACTGATTGCTGATGTGATGTCAGAACTGCTCAAGCAACAATTAAAACACTTGACCATCGCTTTGCATTTTGAGCGTATTGTGTGTAATCAGGTAATTTGTACAACTTGGTGACTCAGTAAGAAAAATAATCAGAACAATGAAAGTCGTGATTCACAATTGCTTTCCTGCATAAATCTTTTTAAACAATGTGAGTAATGTGTTTTGGATATTACAGGTACTTGTGAGAAAATGTACAACGTATAACAGAAAAGTCATCATTAAAATAATTGCATTGCTTCTCTTCATAGTGTGAGTCATTCATCTGTTAATGCAGTGTTTGCTGTAGTGTGGTATATGTACTCATACTTTTGGATGCCTTCAGTATGAGTGTTGTGCACCAGCAGGAAAGAGTTTGATAGTCCAGAAGACTTTTTATTTTAAGCCTCGTACACACGATCGTATTTTCCGCAGACTAAGGCCTCGTACACACGATCGGATTTTCCGCAGACTAAGGCCTCGTACACCAGTGGCGGATCCAGGGGGGGGGCAACAGGGCAATTGCCCCCCCCCCGAGACCATCTGTCACACTCACTTGCTTGCTCTGTTTTTTTTTTTTGCGCCTGATCTCCCGGACTTTGGGGACCCGGTACCGACCCGCCGTAAGTCCCCTGGACTCCAAACTTGGCACAAATGTAGCCCCATGTCTCCTCTACAAGTGTGCAAAGTTTGGTGTCTGGGGGACCTATGGCCGGGGAGCACTGATTTTTTAAAGCCGGGCACCCCTTCCATAGACTCCAATGTTAAACTGTAATTTCTCCGGTGACTTTGCGGACACGGTACCGGCCGGTCGTAGGTCTCCTGGACCCAAATCTTGGCACACATGTAGCCCCATGTCTCCTCTACAAGTGTGCAAAGCTTGGTGTCTGGGGGACCTACAGCCGGGGAGCACAGATTTTTTAAAGACGGGCACCCCTTCCATAGACTCCAATGTTAAACGGTAATTTCTCCGGTGAATTTGCGGACCGGGTACCGGATGGTTGTTGGTCCCCTGGACCCCAAACTTGGCACACATGTAGCCCCATGTCTTCTCTATAAGTGTGCAAAGTTTGGTTTCCGGGGGACCGACGGCCGGTAAGATCCGATTTTTCAAAGCCGGGCACTCCTTCCATAGACTCCTATGTTAAACATCAGTCTAGTCATGGGCACAGTGAAGCGTGGGCACAGTGAGGCATGGGCACAGTGAGGCAAAGTGAGGCACAGTGAGGCATGCAGATGGAAACCCTAAGCTTATACTCAAGTGTAACGGCACCCCCCAATATGAAAGGGGTATACGCCGTTTAGAATATTCCCTCTCTGAACACACAACCACTATCGACCCTCCACAGCCAGGCGACCACTTTCCATAGGATTAATCCTTCCAGAGATACGAGACAACGCTCTGTATTTCAAGTTCCAAAACAGGGAATAACTTTATTTTCAAAACACATGGTAACACATTTCTCTTCAAAACCCTTTCCCTCCCATCCTTGGGGGAACAGGGCGGGTTAAACTATCCAATGACAATGGTGATACAGGTCAGGTGTGTTCAAACTTCTCATTTGATAACCAGTCTTAGCAGGAGGGGTGATTTCCCCCCCCCCTCCTCACAGAAGACACTTAAACATCCCATAATAATAGGCAGCCAGACGGTCTACTAAGCTCCAATCCACATCATCACAATGAAAGGACCTGTAGCCTAGGTGAGGCTCATTAGCATTACACAAGCAGATAGGTGACACATCAGCATTTCTCAACTAACCTGTTGAGTTCAGAAACAGTAAATAGTCCTTCACAGATATCCTTGGGGATATGGTGGATAAATATTACAGACCCATTTTAGGTAGCCCAAGAGATATTTCTTAATGTCCATTATTTTCTGGCTCACCCTGTGTCCAAAGTGACCCTCCTGTCACACATCTCCCCTTTCGGCAGAAGACTAACAAAGGAGGTGACCCCAGACGGGTTGACTCCGAAGTTAGTCCATAGGTCCATTCTTCTAATGCCAGTAGCCACACAGTACCCCAAATAAATTGCTCCAAACAGAGCATTACTTACCCAGCCAACCTCTGCCTCTCTCAGAGAACATACCCGCCGCTTGGGAGAAGACAGGGTGACTGGGCTCAATCCGTCATGCTGTTGGGGATCTGGGCGGACTGCCCAGCATCCCTGGGGTATACAAGTGGAGACTGAAGTCCCATCCCCTTGTGGTAGGTGAAAATACCCCAGTGCTTGCAAAGCAAGGCTGACATCCTCCTGTCCCAGTGTCACACCATTTTCTGGGGTTGTGTCAGTGAGGACCGAAGTCCCATCCAGTACCACAGGAACTCCCTCTTCTGTTAGTTGAGAGCAGAGGCCCGCGGCACTCTGCTCTGTTGCCAGCTCTTGTGCTGGGTCGCTGTGAGTGGAGACCGCAGTCCCATCCACCGATATCCGCTCAAGTGGCAGTTGTGTGCAGCGGCCAGTAGCATTCTGCCCTGCTACCAGTGGTTCAGCTGGGGGTAAAAGCTTTACCACCTCAGCTTGTTGCTGGAGAGGGGGGCCAACTGCCCCGGCTCCCTGAAACTCCACAGTTGTTTCCGGTGCTGGGCAGAGGTTGCTATCACTCTGCCCTGTTGCCAGCACTTCTGCTGGGGACTCCACACCATCTGCTCTGGCTAACTGTTGGGGAGGGAAAAGGGCTGCTTCTCCCCCCTGCATCTCTGAAATCCCCTGGGAAAGAGGAACCATCACCTTCTCACCTCGGGCCTCCAAAACTGCCACGGGTGTAGAGCAGGGGTCTGCAGTACTCTGTCCTGCTGCCAGTACTTGGGCAGGCGATGCATAATCCCTAACATCCTCTGAATAGTCCCTTAAATCCATACCTTCTGTAATCTGTGGCTGGGGAGATGAGCCAACTGCCCTAGCTCCCTGGAACTCCATATCATTCATTTTGGCTTTAGGGAGGGCAATCTTCAGCTTTTCCACTGCCGATTCTTCAGCCAGGCTAGCTCCCTGGAACTCCATATCATCCACTTCGGCTTTAAGGGTGGTAATCTTCAGATTTTCCACTGCCGATTCTTCAGCCAGGCTAGCTCCCTGGAACTCCGTATCATTCACTTCGGCTTTAGGGATGGCAATCTTCAGATTTTCCACTGCTGATTCTTCAGCCAGGATTTCATAGTTGTCAACTGGTATTTCCTGATAGTCCCAGGCAAAGGGAGCCCCACCCTGCTGCTGAGCAGATTCTAGCAGCTGTCTGTAGGCGATCTCCGATTGTCGTATTTCCGCCATTCTCCACTCATGTTGCCGCTCTAGTTCTCTCTCTTGTCGCTCTAGTTCTCTCTTTTGTCGCTGTTGTTCTTTTTCTTGTCGCTGTCGTTCTTTTTCTCGTCGCGCATCCTGCAGCTGGATGCCTTTAATGGCTTCCTGTATGGCGGTCTCTGATGAGTTAGCACCATATAATGCCAACCGCTGTTGAACACGTTGCTGAAACAGGTCTTCAACTGACCGGGGTCCTGCATCACCAACCCTCTGATCCATCTCGGTTAGCTCCCTGATCAAGATGGCCTTGTTCTTTGTCCCACCGGACCCTCCACGGCTCTCAAGTAAGTCTTTCAGCGTGGCTTTCCTGCCGGCTGCATTCATCCGGTCATTCACTGTGGTGGTTTGGAGTGTCCCAGGAACTGGAGGGAAAATCCCGCTGCTGCCAACCAATGTAACGGCACCCCCCAATATGAAAGGGGTATACGCCATTTAGAATATTCCCTCTCTGAACACACAACCACTATCGACCCTCCACAGCCAGGCGACCACTTCCCATAGGATTAATCCTTCCAGAGATACGAGATAACGCTCTGTATTTCAAGTTCCAAAACAGGGAATAACTTTATTTTCAAAACACATGGTAACACATTTCTCTTCAAAACCCTTCCCTCCCATCCTTGGGGGAACAGGGCGGGTTAAACTATCCAATGACAATGGTGATACAGGTCAGGTGTGTTCAAACTTCTCCTTTGATAACCAGTCTTAGCAGGAGGGGTGATTCCCCCCCCCCCCCTCACAGAAGACACTTAAACATCCCATAATAATAGGCAGCCAGACGGTCTACTAAGCTCCAATCCACATCATCACAATGAAAGGACCTGTAGCCTAGGTGAGGCTCATTAGCATTACACAAGCAGATAGGTGACACATCAGCATCTCTCAATTAACCTGTTGAGTTCAGAAACAGTAAATAGTCCTTCACAGATATCCTTGGGGATATGGTGGATAAATATTACAGACCGATTTTAGGTAGCCCAAGAGATATTTCTTAATGTCCATTTTTTCCTGGCTCACCCTGTGTCCAAAGTGACCCTCCTGTCACATCAAGTCAATAAGTTTTCCCAGTTTTTTGGGGTAAAATTAGGTGCCTCGGCTTATACACGGGTCGGCTTATACTCGAGTATATACAGTACTTGTTCTGCAGCTGCTGCTGCCCCAATCTTGGCACACATGTAGCCCAATGTCTCTTCTACAAGTGTGCAAAGTTTGGTGTCTGGGGGACCTACGGCCGGGGAGCACTGATTTTTTAAAGCCGGGCACCCCTTCCATAGACTCCAATGTTAAACTGTAATTTCTCTGGTGAATTTGCGGACACGGTACCGGCCGGTCGTAGGTCTTCTGGACCCCAATCTTGGCACACATGTAGCCCAATGTCTCTTCTACAAGTGTGCAAAGTTTGGTGTCTGGAAAACCTACGGCCGGGGAGCACTGATTTTTTAAAGCCGGGCACCCCTTCCATAGACTCCAATGTTAAACTGTAATTTCTCTGGTGAATTTGCGGACCCGGTACCGGCCGATCGTAGGTCTTCTGGACCCCAATCTTGGCACACATGTAGCCCAATGTCTCTTCTACAAGTGTGCAAAGTTTGGTGTCTGGAAAACCTACGGCCGGGGAGCACTGATTTTTTAAAGCCGGGCACCCCTTCCATAGACTCCAATGTTAAACTGTAATTTCTCTGGTGAATTTGCGGACCCGGTACCGGCCGGTCGTAGGTCTTCTGGACCCCAATCTTGGCACACATGTAGCCCAATGTCTCTTCTACAAGTGTGCAAAGTTTGGTGTCTGGAAAACCTACGGCCGGGGAGCACTGATTTTTTAAAGCCGGGCACCCCTTCCATAGACTCCAATGTTAAACGGTAATTTCTCTGGTGAATTTAAAACATATTTTTTGGCAGTGCCCCCCCCGAGAAAAGACTCTGGATCCACCCCTGTCGTACACACGATCGGATTTTCCGCAGACTAAGGCCTCGTACACACGGCCGAGATTCTCGTTGAAAAAAACATGTCGTTTTTTTCGACGAGATTCTTGGACAAGAAACTTGTCCCGGCCGAGTGTACACACGCTCGTTTCAAAGAACCCGCGGTTCTTTGAAAGGAGTGTACGCGGTGACGTCATCGACTACGTCGAGCATGCACTCGTCACATTCGATGCCGTCGCCGCCATCTTGGTATACCCTACGTATGCCTAGGAAGCTACCGCGCATGCGTCAAATTCATTTCGAACATGCGCGGGCTTCCGGGAGGACAGGTAAGTGTACACACACTCACTTTTCTCGTCGAGAAACATGCCGAGGAGAATCTCGACGAGAAAATAGAGAGCAGGTTCTCTATTTTCTCGTCGAGGTTTCTTGTCGGTTTTCTCGACGAGAAACCCGATAGCAGCGTACACACGACCGATTTACTCGGCAAGACCTCTCTGCCAGCAAGTTTCTTGCTGGTTCTTGCCGAGAAAATCGGTCGTGTGTACGAGGCCTTACCCTCAGATTTTTGTCTGAAGGGTGTTGGCCAGGAACTTGTCTTGCATACAAATGGCACACAATTGTCTGCCAACAAACACGAACGTAGTAACGTACTACGTGGTTTTTCAGCTCTTTAGCGCCACCCTTTGGGCACCTTCTGCTTATGTTGTGTTTGGTGTGCATTGCTTCCGAGCATGCGTGTTTGTACTTTGGACTTTTGTCCGATGGACTCCGGTGTCCACGGAAAATTTTAAAGCCTGCCGTCCAACATTTGTCCGTGGAAAATCGGGTAACAATTTTTCGATGGAGCGTATAAACGGTCGGATTTTCCGCCAACAGGCTGTCAACACACAATTCCCGTCGCAAAATCCAATCGCGTGTACGAGACTTTAGAAGAAAATTTGGGGCCTCTAGTTAAACTTGGACCAACCCTACTGATAATTTGTTCAAAAAATGAGGGACAAAGAAATGTCCACAGAAAGCAATTAAGGGGTGGGTCAACAATGGTATAATTGTACAAAAGATAAGGCTTTATTGATGAATTACACAAACTAATGAAAAAAGTCCAACCAATTTGGTACAATGACCGTACTGGTGGACCTCGTTCCTACAAAGTACACAGTGACCAATAAATAATTACTGCAGTAATAGACAACGTTGTCGTTAAAACCCTGCTGAACCCGAATACCCCGCTACCCCCACCATGGAAGTCCTTATATCCAGGACGTGGACAAAAGATGGTGCTACAATTTATCCTGCTCCTTTTAGGAGAGCCCCAGTATTGAATCCACCCTTGGATTATTTACCGTATTTATCGGCGTATAACACGCACAGGCGCATAACACGCACCCAAACTTTAAGAGGGAAGTTTCAGGGAAAAAACTTTACACAGCCCCCTGCGTATAACACGCAGGCACAGTTTGCCCTCTATTTTCAGGGTAAAAAAGTGAGTGTTATACGCCAATAAATACAGTAATTAGTCCTTAGGACAAATCCTTTTGTCCATTTGAAAAGGCTTATACTGGTATGAGAGCAACGGGTAGTGGAAAGGGAATGGTTTGGGAGTTCATAGCAACCCTCCCTTTAGTTAGGTTGGAGAAAAACTTCTATTGTTCTACTCAGCAAATCACAGGTTCCAACAGAAATAGAGGGTGTTGAATCATTGCCCTATCACAACGAAGGCAGCAATATCAATTCTACACTGATTGATATTAACAGTGTATGTCTGTGTAGAGGGCTGCATATTGATCGCGGTGGGCAGTATAAGAGTACAAGACGATCAACACAGTTCAAATTTCAGTCTTTGAATGATCGCCAATGTGACACTCTATAGGGAAGTGGCATATACATAAAGTACGAGCTCTTCCCCCTCCTGTATTCGGCTAATTATGCCGCGATTAATGCCATTCAGTGTGTCTTCTGTAGAGGCGATCGTGTAGTATGGCTGTGAAGCCACTTTACTGAGTTTCCACCGCTTGCAAAGACTGAGCCCAGGGGTTGTTTGTTTCCTCCATGTGGTTATCACTCAGGACTTCCTGGTTCAGGCGTCTTGAGTACTGCAGAGAGCACAGCTATGGTGGCTTGGATGAACCGCTCAGGAATGCGGAAGTAGGCTTATCCAGAGTGTATTCATGAAAAAATCAGCCTCCATTCATGGATGAGGAGCCATAGTGGGGTGCGGGGAGAGGGCCGCAGCGTCAGAAATGTTGACGCGTTTCGTGCACTAGACTGTGCACTTCATCTGGATGTACTGTGTACTTTGTAGGAACGAGGTCCACCAGTACAGTCATTGTACCAAATTGGTTGAACTTTTTTCATTAGTTTGTGTAATTCATCAATAAAGCTTTATCTTTTGTACAATTATACCATTGTTGACCCACCCCTTAATTGCTTTCTGTGGACATTTCTTTGTCCCTCATTTTTTTAATAGAGTAACTAATTGCTAAAGTGGAGGTATCCCGGCACTTGGGGCGAATTGGTCATTGTTCAAATCAGTTTTATACTACTCCTGCAGGGTGTATTCCAAGATTTTTTATATTTAAGTTCCTGCTGATAATTTGGCCTAGGTCAATGCCCAGCTGCCCACTTCCATGCCCGCCCAAGTGGCAATACAAGTAGTTGATCATCTAGTTCTATCGCAGCACAAGGTCAAAGTTTATCGTATGTCCTCATATGGATAGACCTATACAGAAAATACCAATGTCAAAAGCATTGCTAAGGGTCAAATGCCAGAAGAGTCAAACGCACAATTTTCAACGCACACGTTCCTGTAGAAATGGCTGTGCATGTAAGTGGGTGCTGAGGCGACCACTGCCTGGAACCGTAAAAAAGTCAGTGAGAAAGAATGTCACCAGCAGACCATGGATCTCCAGAACTGGTCCAGAGCTCTAATCAGGGATTACAGCAGATAGCAATGTTTCGAATCGGCGCAGGACCCCTTCATCAGTCATTGTCACATGCCTAAAAAAAGGGGTTCCGCATTCCAAAAAATTTTGCTATCTGCTGTAACGATGTGATTGCTGATTAAGCTTTGAACCCGTTCTGGAAATCCATGGTGTGCTGGTGACATTCTTTTGCTCTGACTTTTTCCGAATGCCAGAAAAGCACTGATATTAAATTGATGTTGTCGGGTGACATTTGTGGGATGTCTGCTAGAATACGTATCAGTTCTTCTTTTTACACATAAATGTGAATTGAGGTGTTTTTCAAGTTCCTCTCTTGACGCAGAGTTCTCTTTGCTTTACAGCAGAGAGCGAACCTAGCTATACCAATGTAAATCTGTCCCTAATTTAACATGCATGGTCTCCTCACCACTAAAATAGTTACCATTCAGTTGCATGGGACATGTTGAAGCATGCGTTCTATCCATGCTCCCTGTATGTCCAACATGTCTAATGCAATGGAGTGTGGTCACTGGCCATGTTTTAGACTTTACTCTTGTATCATAGTAAGGGATGTGAGAAATATTTCATGATTCAGAGCTTTGTTCATGTGCCTTTGGCATCATTTACATGGACTTTGACTGTCAGAACCTTCATGTAGCATTTACAAAACATTTGGTAATTTTGAAAACACTTAAAAGCAGCCTGGGGGAAGTTGATTTAACCTCTGCTAAGCAGTAAATGTCTTTTCAGAGAGGAAGTGATATCATAAAAGAGGAGTTGATATCTGTGGTGAATTTTGATGTTTTATACTGTGTTGGTTGTTCAGTTTTTTCTTTGGCTGTATATTGTTCTACACTTGGAGAACCCCAACTGTGATTTTAAAGACATGGATTCATTTTCCGTCTTATTCATATTCATCACTGAGAACATAGCTCGCCATGCTGGAAAATGGCCTCTGTCCATTCTCTATCATCCCCTTAGCACTGCGGAACTGTTTCATCATAGAAAGCATTTTCCATGGGGATAGAAAGTTCAATAGGTGTCTGACTATAACCCTGCAGACACTTATCATGTGCCACATGTGGGCTTCAAAAGGCCTTAGGAGGACATTCCAATAGAATTCCGTTGGAGCCGTAGTAAAAGGTTTGCACCTGAAGAAAATGGAAAATTGTAGGAGTAGGTTGTATATACAGTAAATATAATGCAGCGGCAAGGCGGCTCCCCTGGGCAGAATCATGTACCTGTATGTGATCCTGATCTTCCAGATCAGGGGCGCACACACATGCCACCAGTGACCCGCTCCTGTTGTGATTGCACAAAGCGGGAGCCAATCAGCAGGTCTGGCAGATGCGATGTCACCCGGGCCCTGCCAATCGTTCGGGACACAGGCAGAGCGGCAGTCTGCCAATGTAAACAAGGCAGATCGCCGTTCTGTGAGAGGGGAAGGTTGTGATTCTGTATTTCTACAAAGCAGGAACACGGATCTCTGCCTTTCCACAGTAAAAGCACCCCGCAAACAGCTGGCAAGTACTTCCTAGGCACACATTTAACCCTTTGATGTTATCTCCTTCCCTGCCAGTGTCATTAGTACAGTGACCGTGCATGTTTTTAGCACTGATCACTGTATTAGTGTCACTGGTCCCCAAAAATGTCACTAAGAGCCCTTTCACACTGACAGCGCCCAGGCATCAGCGGTAAAATGCCGCTATTTTTATCGCCGCTTTTACCGTCTTTTTGCAACGCTTTTCAGACGCTAGCAGGTCACTTTTAACCCCCGCTAGCGGCTGAATAAAGGGTTAAAAGTGCCCGCAAAGCGCCGCTGCTGAGGCGCTATGCAGGCGCTCTGGCGGCGCTGCCCATTGATTTCAATGGGCAGGGGCACTTTAGGAGCGGTGTAAAGCGCTGCAAAGAAGCTGCTTGCAGGACTTTTTTTGATGCTCTGCCAGCGCAGCGCCCCAGTGTGGGCTTTCACACTGGGATTGCAGATGAGGCTTTTTACAGGTGCTATTTTTAGCGCTAAAGTGCCTGAAAAATGCCTCCAGTGTGAAAGGGGTCTTAGTGTCCAATTTGTCCTCCGCAATGTCTCAGTCCCGCTTTAAGTTGCTGATTGCCGCCATTAATTGTAAAAAAAAAATGTATATTTTTTTATCCCATAAAAATCTATCCCATAGTTTGTAGACGCTATAACTTTTGTGCATACCAATAAATATACGCTTATTGGGATTTTGTTTGCCAAAAACATGTAGTAGAATAAATATTGGCCTAAATTAATGAAGAAATTCAATTGTTTTTATAGTGGAAATTAAGGAACATATTTTTTTCAAAATTGTCAGTCTTTTTTTTTGTTTATAGCGCAAAAAAATAAAAACCGCAGAGGTGATCAAATACCACCAAAGAAAGCTCTATTTGTGGAGAAAAAAAGGACATCAATTTCATTTGGGTACAGCGTCGCATGACAGCGCAATTGTCAGTTAAAGTAATGCAGTGCCGTATCGCAAAAAATGGCCTGGTCATAAAAGGGGGTAAACCTTCCGGAGGGCAAGTGGTTAATCCAAGTGACAGCCAACCTCGACTGTGTTTACCACAATCATAAAAATGGATAGGCATTTGGTGAGCATTTCATAGAGCTAGAAAACTGCCCATCAAACACCTTCGCTTGAAGCCTGTGTAAACAAGGCCTTTGTCACTGTGGGGCCTCTTTCTCTTTTGTGTGGCTTGTGTGGGGGTCCCGGCTCTTGATTGGATAGATTGATAGCAGTGCAGTCATTGGCTCCCGCTGCTGTCAATCAAATCCAATGACACAGGCGCCGGGGGGGCCGGGTCGAGTCATACATTTGGCATCTATGGACACCGAATGAATGACTCGGGGAGAGCGCTTCTCCTAGGGGGTTACCTGATGAGCCGCCAAGAGACCCCAGAAGTCGAGCTGGACAGTGGAGGTAAGTATGACATGTTAGCTATTTAAAAAAAAATTATCCTTTAGTATCATTTTAAACCCTTTTGCATACCGCCTGTTAGCGCCTACCTTGCTCACCATCATTCCCTACAAGCACCTGAAAAGCGCCCAATTAACTACTATTGGTGCATGCTTTATCCTCCACTATCGCTTGCCTTGCACCCCATTGATTCCTATTGGCGCCTGCCTTGCGCCCCATCTCTCCCTGTTAGTGCCTCTCTTGCCATGCCTGGGTCACTATTCAACATTCCTCCTCCATCATAGCATCACTCACACTGGCTACTTATATCCCCGCCTATATGAACGGCCATTGGTTAATGTGATTTTTTGCCAGACCAGGTGGGCGGGGTTTGCGCTCTGCTGTCACTCTGATTCCACACACTGTAATAGATTGCCTCTGGCCCAATACCAGAATACTATTCTTTATTCTGCCGCTGATCCAAATCTATGCTTATGTGAGGGCATGCATGCTTAAAGAATTACACTGAAAACAGACTTGTCAGTATAGGTTCTCCCTCATCTCTGGCCCAACAGGAAGCTCTTTATTCTGTTACAGCCCTTTATAGACAAAGTGACATAAGCAATCCTCATCACAAATGTGTACATATCATTGGCTGATTCCTTATATGGTCGTCTTCCTCTTGAGTCTGTTCTTCCACGTGTCAAACCACATGCTGTTCATTCCTCAGCTCGGCGCCATATTGTTAGAGTCGATGGGAGGGGGGAATTGAAGGAGTGGACATCTGTTTCTCATTTATCTGTTTGTCATCTAAGGAAACTTACTGCTGGCTGGTTATAAGATTACTATAACACACACATGATAACACTCTTGGTTATATTCTTAGCTAGCATACATAAACTTTCTGGTTCCCAATATGAACATCAATAAGTTTCTTATTGTATAAATATATCTTAGTGTGTGTGTGTGTGTCCCTATTGTTCCTTGCAAATATATCCCTCAGATGGGTGGGGGCTATTTACTCTAAAATTCCAAAGGACGGGGCTGTGAACCATGTGAACAGCCAAAATGAGCACTAAATCTTAGAACCAATACACCAAAACATAATGAAAGAAATAAATAATAAAAATAATGAAGAATAAAATAAAATACCAATATTTGAGTGGATAATAGAGAGAGACTACATAGACATAAAATAATCATTTTATCAACTCCATCACAACACTATACAGAGGGTGAGCTCTGCGAGCTTCATCATCATCATCATCATCATCATCATGTATGCTGATTGCATCCCTCACATGGACACTCCCGGGATCACCACACTCAGCATCCATTCAAAATATTTTATTCATAGACGGTGTGCCAGTGCAAATGGTAATGGTCGAGAAGTCCAGTCCTCAGCACACTGTCCTGGGGAGGTGATTACTACAAATAACTCACTGATTTCCTTTTCATAGATCTCCTGTGCTATCAGTATATCAGGCTGCACTTGCTCACTCCCCAGAGTTGTGCACAGACCTTCCAGTGATTGGTGAATTATGTCCACATAAACAGAATGCTGCAGATGAATGTCTGTAGACAGGAGTACTCCTATCAGAGTGATGCCCACATCCTTCCTGCTCATGGGCAGGGCCATCTTTAACACAGGGCAAAAGGGGCAGCTGCCCAGGCCCAGTCATTGTTGTGGGGCCCAAAGCAGCTGCCCCTTGAATCCGCGCTGCCTGCAAATAATTGATAAGTGAATTTGGGTGAGCCCAAGAAATTGTTTTCCCAGGGTCCAATCAGTATTAAAGATGGCCCTGCTCCTGGGTTCTACAATTGTAGGATGATTGTATCCCAAGGTGAGACGTCATCCTTTGTGTCAGTGCTGTGAATAGCAGACAGAATGATTTTACGGCCAGTAAACACCACTATCAATGATTTCCCAAAATATTCACACAACTTTCACCCAGAATTCACAGCATTTTACAATTGAATGCACTAAGAAAAATGTGTGGATCTTGGGCAAAAGTTGTGTAAATCTTGTGTAATGAGATTTATAAACCCAACTATGTTGTCAGTGGGAAGAATAATGCCCCAACTATGGTATCAGTGAGATAAATAGTGCTCCATCTTTGGTGTCAGTGGGAGGTATAGTGCCCTAAGGGCTGGATAAAGGCAAGCAAACGGTCACATCTGGCCCGTGGGCCGCAGTTTGGTGACCACTGGTTCTAGAAGAATTGTATGGTACAGAAGCTGAATGGTTACTTTAGGATAGGCAATTTGGTTCTGTTTCACAGTAATACAAGGACTGGTTCACACTGTGTTTTTAATGCATTTTGCAGAAACGCACTTTTAACATAGTTTTCTATGGGACACGTTCACATCTATGCATTTTTCAGCCGCTGCATTTTTGGACAGGGTTAGGGACTTTTTTTCCTGCAGCAGGTTGCTTTTTGCATGTGATAGACTTTAGTGGACCCGCACCAAAAACGCAATTTTGTTTTTCATGCGATTTATGATTTTTTTTTTTTTTTTTTGCGACTAGGAAAGTATGACCGCTCTGTTCTTGTAGTGCAACTTTGATGCTACTTGAGTGCCAGTGAGTGTAAAGTCACATCAAAGTCACACTACATGAACAGAACTGTCTTATTTTCCTATTAGCAAAAAACAAAACGGAAAAACACATGTTCAAAAATGCAAAATGCACCAGAAAAATGCAATAACCGCAACCTGCATAGATGTGAACCTAGCCTTAACCAGTGGCAGTCACCATAAAACTCTATATCAAACCCAGATGAAGTGGTGAATTCCAGCTAGTCAAAAGAAAGCCTGATTACGTTTGTTTGCATAACGCATGTTTGAAGATTACTTGCATGTTTGCTGTCAGGCCGGTTAGGATTGTGCGCGACACCAGTAAGCACGCTGGGGTTTGCTGCTATTTGTGGCTCCTTTGAGATGTCAGTTGCCTAGGAGATCGTTGGCAGACTCCCAACAACAACCTGCACCCGGCTGGCCTACAAAGAGAGAAAGCTGCCACAGATCTCGCTGCAATCATTTGATATTTCCTGAAGGGATAACCACAGCGAGACTTGAGAGGCTTACATATCCATCACCTGCCCCATTGTCTCATCTGTTGTGCGATCCCTCAAACCGTCTGAATGTTTCTGTTCAATAAATTAATTCTTTCCCGTCTCTAATGTGTCACTCCATCAAATATCCCCCTCGCCCCAAGGTTAAATACTCCTGTTTCCTTTGCCACGTCAGGCCCTGATCCTACTTTGTGTCCAAACCAATTAGTAGCATGGTAAAGAGCTTAGCCTTGTGCGATTAGCAAGCTCAAATTTTGTCCTTTTCTCTTTCCAGGTAAGTGACCGTGAACCGTCTCTTCTCCCTATCACTTTCTATGGTGCTATGTTGATGATGGCTGCTATGTTAACGTTGAATTTTCTGATCCCCTGTGGATTTAAAACCTGAACAATATGGTAAGTGAACAATACCCGTCTTGCAGAGGACTGACCACATCTGACAATGGCCGTAAATTCTTTCCAAGAAACAGAAGCTTTATCTCGAATAAAGTGGCCACTTTGCTAGATTGGGAAATATTGATTTTCTGTTGATGTACCGGTATGTGTTTTCTTAAGGCAAGGGGGCACTCTGGAAGCTTGCCCATGACAACGTGTCAGCATTTTGTGATAATATTTGATAATTGCATATGATGAGAAGAAAGTCTATTGGTCACAAGCTAAATGGCTGTACTTTGTTGTAATCACTGGTATGTTTACAGGGCCTATAGTAATGAGAAATATCCCTGCTGACGAGCTGGATTACATTTCTCCACTATTTTGCTTGTGCTTGGCTTGGCATTTATTTGGAGATGTATAGCCCTGTAAACCACAGATAAACATTTATGGACGTATTTAAAAAAAAAAAATTGGCACGTGCTGAAGTTGGTATCTATTTGAGAATTATATACAGTACTGTCATTAGTCTACAAACTTGCTCTAGTTAAAAATGGTGTTGGATTTGTGCGAATCGTTCTGTTATGGGGACTAGGAACTTTTTTTGCCAGTAGTAACCAATCTGTTTCCCTTTATCGTTTAGGTCTGATTCACATCTATGTAGGTTGCAGTTGATGCGTTTTTTTCCAGTGCATTTTGCATTTTTTTCACAAGCGGTTTTGTTGTGCTTTTAGGCCTGGTTCACACCTATGCATTTTTAGTGCTTTTTGCATTTTGCAGATTTGCACTACAGAACGTGTTCCATAGGAAACCATGCTAAATGGACTGTAGTGCAAATCTGCAAAATGCAAAAAGCACTAAAAATGCATAGGTGTGAATCAGGCCTTAATGTGTTTTTGATGCATTTTTGATGCCTGTTATCCTCCGGGAAAATAAAACAGTAAAAACGCAGCAGAAACACATAAAATATGCAAGTACTGTGTTTTTGATGCATTTCCATTAAAATCAATGCAAAAATGCAACATGCTGCAGAAAAAAAAAAAGTCCCTGACCCTTTCCAAAAAAAAAAATGCACCAGTGGAAAATGTGCAGATGTGAGTGGTACCTATAGGAAACCATGTTAAACGGACTGTAGTGCGTTTCTGCAAAACTGAAAAATGCATAAGTGTGAACCAGGCCTTATGCAGTTCCAAAAATGAAACAGGGATTCTGATTGGTTGCCTCGAGTAACAAAAAAATTGCCTACAAGTGTCCACCTTTACAGAAAAAAATGAAAAGGTGAGCCAACACTGTAAACCCCACTGCTGTACTTACCTCCATGCTGAGCTGTCAGTGTCCACGCAGCCGGTGTTGCGGTCCAGGGATTAGAATTCTCTGCTCTTCTCCTTCTTCTCTCTGCAGCACTTCTGAGATGGATCAGTGTGATGCTCTTTTCTGGCGCTGACCAATCAAAATCACTCTGATCTTTCCTGGAAGTGCTGCAGAGAAAAAAGGGAGAGGAGCGGGCATTTTAAATCCCCAGACATTTACAGCAGCTGTGAGAGCACTGCCAGCTCAGCATCTACGGAGGTAGGTACAGCAGGGACTAGGGGGGTGGTGAGGCTGTACGGTGATAGGTCACCTTTTCATTTTTTCTAAAAAGGTGAAGTAAAACTTTAAACACATTTTCATTGAGCAAGTTCATATTACACTTCTCGGGTAGCCCATAGCGACCAGTCAGTGTCCAACTGTCATTTCGGCAGTGCAGGGTTACAATTGAAACCTTGATTGTAGCTATGAGCAGCAGGAAATGTTCTTCTTATGCCGCGTACACACGATCGTTTTTTTCGACGGTGAAAACACCGTCGAAAAAATCGACGTTAAAAACGAGGAACAGCTTGTTCCCCTCACACACGTCCGTTTTAAATGTCATTTTTTTTTTGGTCGAAAAAAACGACCGTGTGTGGGCTCCGCGGCAGTGTTTCCCTATGGGAAACACTGCCGCGGAAAACATGTCGAAAAAAACGACGAGAAAAATTAGAACATGTTCTAATTTTTCTCGTCGTTTTTAATGCCGTTTTTCTCGTTGAAAAAAACGACATAAAGCCCACAGACGATCGTTTTTCTCGGCGGGAAAAATGATCGTGTGTACGCGGCATAAGTACACCTTTTAGGCCTCATGCACGCTGGACGTTTTTGGACGTTTTTACAGCTGCTGTTTTTGGCATCAGACATTTTTTTCTACAGTCAATAAACTCCCCATCATGTTATCTTATGTCTCCATGCACACATAGGCTGTTATCAACTGTTGGCTGGGGCGTTTTTTGGCTGTAAAAAACCCCCCCAAAACTAGTGGGTTCTGAGAGGAGTTCTTCAGCTGTTTTCAGCTGTAAAAACACTCTAATGTAAAAAAAAAAAAAAAACACAGATAAACGCTCAAAAACACGGCTCACCAGCGTCTTTTAACGTTTTTGATCCATTGAAGAAAACGCTAAAAAAACGCTAATATACGCTATTGCAAAAACTTTGAAAAACTGCAAAGTTACTGGAGTTTTTATAACGTTGTTTTAACGTCCAGTGTGCATGAGGCCTTATATATTAAGCCTCTTCTTGTATATTGTTCTGTAGAAAAATGAAAGCTACATATTGCAGTGATTCATTTATTTTTGTATCAACATATTTGTTTCTAAATACATTGTTATTTCCACCTTCTTGTGAAAGGTCTCCACATCTCAAATCACGGATTATACTGTATGTTGTAAAATACATTGAGGAGTGTAACAACATTTATTTGGCTTTGTAATGACAGCACCTGACATTTGAGTTTTTGCAGACACTGACATTTAATAACATTTTTGTGGAATTTACCAAAACTGGAGCAGATGTGCATGGCAACCAATCAGCTTTGATCTTTCATTTTTAAAGCTTAACTGAACAAGTAGAAGCTGAATTGCTCCAGATTCTGGCTGCTCCAGTTTTGATGAATTCCTCTCTTTATATCTTGCTTGTATTAACTAGTTAAAGGTAAACCTATCACCAGAGAGGACCCAGAAGGTTAGTAAATCAAACCGTTGAAGAGGAAGTAAACCCTCCTCAACATTTTGAGATAAACATACGCCCTGCAAGAGAAAGGGGCCGGCTTTCTCCATTGAGACAACCGGCAGTCTCCATTGAAAAAAACGGCAACGCGCAGTGCGCCTGCGCGTGACGTCATCGGCATGGTTTTTAAAAGCAAATATCTCCATAACCGTGTAGGTTAAGGAGATATTTCTTGCACCTACAGGTAAGCCTTAATCTAGGCTTACCTGTAGGTGCAAGTTGTAAGGAGGGGGTTACAACCACTTTAATTGATTGGCTGTCATTCTAACCTTCTTGCTCCAATACTTTGAGTCAAATACACATATAGATCTCTGATAAAGTGAAGTTCCACTATCATTAACGTGCGTACATTCCGTAAATACATATTTGTTTTGTTTTTTTATTGGAAATGGCACTAATTCCTTAGTTGATGATGGCAGCAGTATCTTGGTATGGAAGTAAATGGGAAGAAGTCCAATGCTATCAGACACGGAGAACAGGTGCAATTTTGGGGATCAGAGCATTTTCTACTAGAAAAAAAACATTACTGACTTGAAGAGCTGTTATATGACTTGGCCTTGTCGTCAGCCAATCGCAAAAAAAATGACTGCCTCCACTGTGCCAGACACCTAGCATGGATCAATGTTGTGCTTGTCAGAGTTACATTCCACATAACATTTCAGAATAAAATGATTTCAAATATGTTAAATCCAATATATTATATCCATTTTTTTGCTTAATGAGATTTGGATATACAAGGAAAAAAACAGGTTTACATTTTAGATTTAATTTAATAAAAAAAGGAAAGGGGGCGTACATTTGCTTTGTGTATATTTCTGTCTGTTATAGTAATATTTATAAAAAATAAAAAAAATTGAATCCGGTAAAAATTGGAATAATCCATATGAGTATTCCAGATTTAAATTTTTACAATGTAAAGATTGAGACAGTGACACTATAATGTCATTTGCAGAAAAAAAACAAACAAAGAAAGCAAAGTTCCAATACAAAAGTTCTAACAAAACTTGAATCTGGCATGTTCTGGCATATTCCAAAAAAAAAAAAAAAGCGGGCTGCTCTGCATAATCTTGAATCGCACGTAATACAATTAGTCACCATCAACAGCATAATAATAAATCATCATAAATCAAAAAATCATCATAGTTTAACCTCGAGAGAGGGTTGCTAGAAGTTTGAGGAATAAGAAAAGAGAGAAAAGGGGAGAGGCAGAAAAAAAGAAAAAGGAAAAAGAATGGTAGGGGAAGAGAATCCCCGAAACATAGAAAAAACTAGGTCGGAGGTGAGGTATATAAGGAGAGGAGGAGCTCGGAGTCTGTATAGCACCTGGAGTCAAGGACAGGGGTACGTGTATATATGACGCCCAGGGTTCCCAAGTTCATTCAAACAAAGTACTTCGGTCATTGATGATACTAACAATTTTTTCATGTATCATAATCCATGATATTTTGTGTTTAAGCCGTCCAAAAGATACTGAGGGCGTCTTCCATGCTCCTGCTATAGTGATTTTTCACCACCAGCAGAATAAAGTATATCAAGTGTTTCAATGGGCGTGGCCACTCGGGAGGCAAGACATTAAGTAGAGCCAGGTGTGGTTGTTGTTCAATAGAAAGCCCCGTCACTTTGCGGAGCATCGAAAACACCCTATTCCAGAAAAGACTAATTTTAGGGCATAACCACCAGATATGCAACATAGAACCCCGCAACATACAGCCCTGAAAGCATTCCATAGTTGCCGTATTATACATCTTGGCCAGGCAAGCCAGGATCAAGTACCAACTGGTCAGTACTTTGAGTCTAGCCTCCATAAGGAAGACTTTTGGAATACCTTTATAGGTGACCTGAAGCTTGGGTAACCAGCATGGCTTATTGAAGCTCTCGGCAAGCTTTAGGCAGGAACATACTGCGATGACTGGAGCAGTTTCGAAAGACAGCTGAAGCAGATACTCAGAGGTAGTATGAAGTCAAATCGATGGCAGGAGAGAGGTCACAGGGGTAGCTGAGGTCAGCAGCAGGTGGGCAACGAGGTACAGAAGTGTAGGTGGAAGCGTGATCAGGAACAAAGCCAGGGTCAGGAACGGGTGAGCAGAAGTACAGGCAGAATTCAGGATCAGGTCAGTAACAAGCCCGGTCATCAATGTAAATCGGATACAGGATACACGCGAGACACAGGAAAAGCTGAAGACCCGTCAGCACTGACAGTGAGCAAGTGCATCCCATAGCCTGTCTGGCACCAGAAACTTTGGGCACGCTCTCACATACGCCTATGCTCATTTCTATTAGCGATGCGCTTGTACTCATTCCTATGAGTGATGCTATGCTCATGTGCACATCTATGTGCCAGTCGCCGTACTGGAATTCCCTTACACAGAGGGACAGTCCACTGACTGAGCATTAGGGAGCACTGTCTGCCAGGGCAGCAGAAAATCTGTTAAGTAAAACTGACTTCTTATCCCCTCAATGGAAAGGGGAATTCAACCCTTGCAGAGTTTCAGTGTGGGTACAGCCATTAATTTTTGCGGAGTTGGGCTTAACGCTTCATGTAATAGAGCAGTTCAAAATGTGAAGACAGGACTCTCTTTAAAGTTGAATTCAGTTGGATTTTCCACCAAGACTGCATGTTCCTTTTAATCTGTTGATATAAAAATGATACTTTTATCTAAATAATTATATTGTAATGAACAGTTGTATGGTTATTTGTATGGTCAGCAGATCAGATCTGAAGGTAATCTAAATGGCATGTGGCCAGACATAGATTACATTTAGATCTTTAGATCCACTGCATAGAGGGAAGAAGTGCAGCATATCTAAACAATGTAACACTCTCAATATTAATAGTGCTGGATAAACAAATTAAATGTAATATAGTGTACAAAGTAGTCTCTGCAAAATCTTCTACAAATAAAGTCTTCCAAAGCACCTTAAGTGACATCAAAGAGGCTTTCAAAGAGTTATTTTTAATCACTCCACCACTGATTGTAAATCCCTCCACCCACAATTGAACGCATACCACCTCACTTGCCTTTCTAATTACTCAAAGGCTAGAGCATTTGTATACAACTTCTCCAGAATGCCACCTAAAGCCCTGTACACACGGGCGGGAATCCCGTTGGAAAAGAAAACGGTCGGTTTTCTCGACGGGATTCCTGGTAAGCTTGTCTTGCCAAGCCCTGTGTACAGACGGCCTTTCAAAAGAACCGCCGTTCTTTTGAATGGCAAGAACGCGGTGACGTCATCGACTACAACGAGCCGGCGCTCGTCACATTCAATGCCGTCGCCGCCATCTTGCTACACCCCACACTAACCTTATATTCTACAGCACATGCGTCAAAATCTTATCGAGCATGCGTGGGTTTACCTTGGACAGGTAAGCATACAGATGACCGGTTTTCTCGGCAGGAAAACTCTGCCAAGAATCCCGACGAGAAAAATAGAGAGCAGGTTCTCTATTGCCTTGTTTCCACTGAACGGAACGGTTCGGGTCGGTACAGAATGGAACGGTTTGAATGGTCCGGTCTATTCTGGTGAGCGTTTCCACTGCAAGTCGGACCGTCAGGGACCATTCAGGGTTTAGAAAAAATGCCTTGCGTGTCCGCCAATCAGTGGAATGTATTGTAGCTCCGCCCTAACCGAACCGTTCCATTTTCTATGGCCCCACATCTGAAGCAGGACCCAGAATGGTGCGGTACGGTTCGGTTTTATGGCACGCTTTTATAATGGAAACACCCAAAATAGCGTACCGTACCGAACCGTACCGAACCGATCCGCTCAGTGGAAACTAGGCATATTTTTCTCGTTGAGATTCCCGGCAGTTTTCCCGACGAGAAACCATACACACGAACGGTTTTCTCGGCAAAAAGCTCTCCCGGCAGTTTTCTTGCCGAGAAAACTGGTCGTGTGTACGAGGCTTAAGAGTGATGACTCCTCAGTTTCTATTCTTTCATTTTCCAACCAGCAAGCTTGGGGTGTGTTTTTGAAGAAGCCATTTGTTCTGCAGTGGAGGTCAAGGATCTGTCTGCGTTATTTGAAAGAAGATTGTTTAACAAGAGTGGCTACACAGAAGTACAAATGTTTCACGGATAAAACATTCACTTGTATGTATTTTTAACATGTTTTAGCTGCTTGACTGGTCTTCTGCCTTAAATATATTTATTTTAAGTGGAGGAATTAGGTAAAATAGATCACTGCATGTTTTTGGAAATGGCAATTTTGTCTGCTTGAGAAGTTTAGGAGCAGAAGTTTTCATTCATGGAAGGCCAGATGTCACTTTTTTTTTACTTAACCTCTTGGCGCCCCCAGGCCGTCATATGACGTCCTTGACTTTGTGGGGGTATATCTGAATGATTCCTGCAGCTACAGATATCGGCATTTTCAGCCGGTGATTCCCTACACCATAAGAATGATCACAGCGGCTGTTCCTCCGCTTGAGCGTTCTTACGGGCTGCGAAAAGGGACGCTCCCACCGCGATCGGTGAGTCGGAGAACGCATCCGCCGGCCCCGGATGTTGACCATAGAGATTTCCGGCAGACCAGATGGTCGCCGGAGTCTCTTTGATCATCGGAGGCCGGGCGCGATGTTATGATGTCACGCCCGGCCTCTGCATTCAAAAAAAACGTTCCCTGCTGGAAAGCCGTTTTTGTAAATTTTATTTTAGGCTTCCCAGCCTAGTGGTGAGATATGGGGTCTTATTGACCCCATATCTCACTGTAAAGAGGCCCTTTCATGTCAAATTCCTATTACAAGGGATGTTTACATTCCTTGCAATAGGAATAAAAGTGATCAAATCTTTTTATTTTTTTTAAAGTGTCAAAATAAAAAAGTTTAAGTAAAATTAACAATAATTTCCCTGTCCCCGTGTGCTCGCACGCAGAAGCGAACACATACGTAAGTCCCGCCCACATATGAAAACGGTGTTCAAACCACACATGTGAGGTGTCGCCACGAACGTTAGAGCGAGAGCAATAATTCTAGCCCTAGACCTCCTCTGTAACTCAAAACATGTAACCAGTAAAAAAAAATAAAGCGTTGCCTATGGGGATTTTTAAGTACCAAAGATTGGCGCAATTCCACGTGTTTTTTCCCCCAAAAAAACGCATTTGAAAAATTGCTGCGCAAATACCGTGCGAGGTAAAAAGTTGCAATGACCAGCATTGTATTCTCTAGGGTCTCTGCTAAAAAAACATATATAATGTTTGGGGGTTCAATGTAATTTTCTAGCAAAAAAATTATGATTTTTACATGTAGGAGCAAAGTGTCAGAATTGGCCTGGATGTGAAGTGATTAAAATAATAATGTGATAAAGTAATACTGACATATGAAATGCTAATCCTTATGATGTGTGGTAGGTAAACCTTGACATGGAAATTTATAGATAGGCAACTCCTATCCTCTTATTGATTAGTGGTTCCAAATTAATAATAACTACTGCAGTGGGGAACAGACACAAAAGATACACTCTGCATCTTTCCAAATAACTGTTCTGCTTTATTATGACACAATTGAAGGTTGCCCTTGCAGTGTGGGTAAAGCGTATCTGTGGTCAAAATTTTAAAACATTTTTATATTACTTTCCACATTGTATATTTAATTATTTTTAACTGATTCCTATTAGTCTGAATAACCTTGATGTTTGTAAACTTACTATGTGAAGTATTACAAAAATGCATACAATATATACCTGCACAAGCTGTCCTTCCCAACAAATTAGCATTGACAATGTATTAAATAGGGATACACTAAAGTTACTTAGCTTTGGTTATAGTGTAGATTTAGTGTCATCTCCAGGTGAAGCTCCTTCTCTGGTCTTGAGAAGTCCCCTCTGGCACAGACCTTCCTTCTACTCAGTTCTTCCTGGGTTATGGAGTTGTCCTACTTCTACCCAGGTCTTCTTCCAGAACTCCTCTCAAACCCTTTGTGTCCAGCACTTGGCTGCGTTATCTCCTTTCTTGACTCCTCCCATTTCCTGCCAACATCACTTCCTGTTTTACCAGCCTCCATGAACCAGTCAAATGGGTTAATTAGCATTTGAGTAGAGGAAGCCCAGCTTCTGGGATAAAATGTATTATTCCATATATTTCACTATAAAAAGTCACTAAAATAGCCATAGCAACACAGGTGTGTTAAAGCACAGCTGCAATATAAAGGTAGGTTGGAGTGCCATTCAAAATGAAATGGCACCGCAGCACATATTATGCGTGGTGTTTCCACCGTAAAATTTCCCCTCTCCTCTTGTTCCAATGACAACTATAAAATTATAATTTTCTCATTACTTTCTGTCAACAATACCTTTACATGTTTTGTCTGCTGACCAGATGTTTCTGGGCAATAAGAGGCACTATGGGTGATAAACTATGAGAATTACAAGACCAGCAACTAGCTATTTATGTGTTTTTTGATAGTTAGCAGCTAAGGCTGTTGCCAGTTTTGGATTCTCATTACTGGAGCCTGTAAGCAGACACCTTGCCCTAAGCAGCACCCATCTACCAGGATTACTTCTATTATATAGGTAGGCATTCTCAACCAGGGTTCTGTGGAACCCTAGGGTTCCTTAGGAAGTTGGTAGTTCTGGGTCAAATGGCACTTGGCCGAACCAGCAGAATGACATTAGTTATCTTTTTACCTGTCTTTAAGGGTGGCATTCTGACCACTACTGTAAAGGGGGCCATTTCAACTGATCACTAGTGTAAGGGGCATGCGTGCCATTGACCCTTGATGAATTCATTTTAGCAGGGTTTGCTTCAGACCTTAAAATATTTTCAAGAGTTTCTTTGGAGTAAAAAGGTTCAAGAAAGGCTGACACAGACCATTCCATGGTCTTAAGCCCTGTACACATGGGCGGGAATCCCGTCGGAAAAAAAACGTCGGTTTTCTCGACGGGATTCCTGGCAAGTTTGTCTTGCCAAGCCCTGTGTACTGACGGCCATTCAAAAGAACCGCCGTTCTTTTGAATGGCAAGAACGCAGTGACGTCATCAACTACTACGAGCCAGCACTCGTCACATTCAATACTGTTGCCGCCATCTTTCTACACCCCACACTAACCTTGTATGCTACCTTGCATGCGCCAAAGTCTTTTTGAGCATGCGCGGGTTTACCGTGAAACAGGTAAGCATACAGACGACCGGTTTTCTCGGCAGGAATACTCTGCTGAGAATCCCAACGAGAAAAATAGAGAGCAGGTTTTCTATTTTTCTCGTTGAAATTCCCGGCAGTTTTCCCGACGAGAAACCATACACACGAATGTTTTTCTCGGCAAAAAGCTCTCCCAGCTGTTTTCTTGCCGAGAAAACCAGTCGTGTGTAGGAGGCTTTACTGATTCTAATCTGTCTTAGAAAATGTAGATAACTTTATATGGGATGACTGCCATTTTGCTGATGATAGAAAAAAATATGTAGCAGACACTGATATTGAGAAAAGCTATCTTTTTTTCCTTTTGCATTTATACAAACAGGCCTACTGTGACCTATTGTAATCCCAGCCCAGGCTGTTGCCAATCAAGGAAAACAGATCCAAATTTTTTATATCCTGGGCTGTCTAATTAGAGCTAGCAGAAGAATAACAAAAGAAAGGCTCCTCAGGCTGAGTGATAGCATAAAAATCTGAATCTCACAGAAACTGGGAAGTTTTAACAATTACGACATTAAAGGATGATTGCATAAATGTGTAGGTTAAATTATAAATCCGGATTAGAAGCACAAGAGGCAATCGCCTCTATAAAACCTTTTGGATTTCCAACTACTTTAATCATGTAATATTTATTTTGGTAAATTTCTGTACCAAGACTGCCATGTTTTATTTATCTTTCCAGTTTACATCCTTGGCTCAGCACCTGGAGCTCATATAGGTTTTGAACACCCAGTGTATTATGTGTCATCTTAAGCAACAAGCTATTTCCTTCCTTCCTTGCATAGACGATGGATATTATTTGAAATACTTTACTTCCAATTACAGCCTGTGCACAGTATACCAGCTGAGCCCACTGTATGACTTCAGCACTTTCAGCTGTGTCTAAGGAACCAAAAGAAATTTCACTCCAAGCTTCATTCTAAGAATTCTCCTTGTAAGCTCCAAGACTTCCCTTAGCTGAGCAGGCAGGCATTTTCGGCTGCTATTTTTAGTTGGCAAATAGCTTTATTTCATAGTGTCACTGTATGATGATTTGAATAGACATGCATGATATTTTTTCATTCAGTGTATTGTACGGTGGCAGAAACAAAAGGCCATTGATACTTTTAAAAGAAATAGTTAAAAAAAAAAATGTAGATGCCTTATATAATTTGATATTAGCATGCTGGATTGTCTTAAATGACACGTATATAAAGAAGCCTCTAGTCATTGAAAAAAGCAAAATATATATACCCGTTATATAACATTTGCCATTCGTCATTTTCCCTTATTTACCAGCGTGCTTATTTTTAAAGATATGTTGTCACTCCGACCATTCAGGGCAAAGTGACAGTATATTTTTAAATCTCACCCCCAACCCACTTATCCTCGCACTCTCCCACTGCTTGATTACTCAGCAGTCCTAACCCTGTCCAAACTTTATTTTATTTATTTATTATGGGTATATTTGTAGCTCCAAATAATTTGACAGTGCTGTACTGTACATTAACATCAGTCCCTGCCCTCAAGGAGCTTACAGTCTAACGTCCCTAGATACATGCACACACATACTAGGGCCAATTTATACAGGGGCCACTTAACCTACCAACATGTCTTTGAAGTGTGAGAGAAAACTGGAATACTTAAGGAAGCTTTATTATACATAGTGTTGTAGCTTACACATAGTTGATGATGGCTATCCTGCTTTCAAGGTGAAAGTGTTCAGGTTGCCAATTGGCCACTCAGGCCTGGGCACTGCATCCTGGAAGAATCTATATATGGAAACACTAGGTATTTGCAACAGCTGTTATTGAGGTGGTGAAGTGTAGCAATGGAAAATGTAAGTGGGTTGGGGTTGGGCTAATAAGAGACTTTGTGTTATTGTCCTGAATGTGAAAGAGATTTTCTCTTCCCGTTCTAGTTCTTAAAGTGATTATAAACCTATTTTTAAAATAATAAATATGTTATACTTACCTTCTCCGTGCAATGGTTTTGCACAGAGCAGCCCCGATCCTGCTCTTCTCTGGTCCCTTGCTGCTGATCCTGGCTCCTCCTCTTCTCAGTGTGCCACCATAACCTGTGGGCTTGATCCCAAGCCGCGCTGCCTGTGTCCTTAGACACAGACACCGTGGCTCTGCCCTGTCCTCTTCTCCCTTGTCATAGGATTTTATTGACAGCTGCAGGATCCAATGGCTCCCACTGTTCCCTGTTTGTCTGGTGAGGAGGGAGAAAACAAAGAGTGATGCTGCTCTCGAGCACAGCTCTGGTCGACATGGGGCTCCGGTAAATATAAGGTGGAGCCAGGGATCGAGCCGCACACAGAAGTTTTTTTTACCTTAATGCATAGAACGTATTTAAAAAATAAAAAATAACTTTTACCTTTACAATCACTTTAAGTGTTAAAAATAGGTGTGCGCAGGGGGTGTGCCTGGGCACTCCCTAATTACCCCGTGCAGCGCAGATTACCTCCGCTGCCCGGGCCCCCAGTGTCTGAATGACAGCAGTGAGTGATTGGTACTGATCATTCACTGAGCTTATATATAACTGAAGTATAGCAAACTGTGTTTACTATACTTCAGTTTGTGAATGAACAGAAAGCCACTCAGCACAGAGCACCTCCCATTCATTCACTATGCAGGGCAGCTGAGGCTGCAGAGAAAGGTACAGGGGAATCTCTGCCCCCCCCCCCCCCAAGAGGCCTCCTAAAAAAAATTGTAAACAAATAATAAAAAATAAACATTTTTTTTTAAAACTACCGACACGATCCAGTGCCTTACTTACACCAATCTCTGCTCTCATGGCACCATCCCCTGCCCTACTGACAAAGTCCACTTGCTTACTGACCCTGTCCACTGCCCTACTGGCACTGTCCATGTTTTAATACATTTTAAAATGTTTGTTTACATTTATAAGGGTGTGTTTATGTGCTTTTATATACATATGTGTGTTTGAGCTTTGGGGTGCCCACCCTAATGCAATAGGCTGTGCACAACTATGAGTAAGGCCTCATGCCCACGGGCGTTTTTTCAGCCGCGTTTTTGAGCGTTTTTTACAGCTTAAAAACGCCTGTCCATGTTAGTCTATAGCTTCATGCCCACCTAGGCGTTTTTGAGCTGTAAAGAGCATAGGCGTTTGTAAGCTGTAAAAAAAACCCAGGGCCAGTGCGTTCCTCAGCGTCAGAATTAGGCAGAAAAAAACGCGAGCGTCAAAAAACGCGCAAAAACGCGCAAAAAACGCGCACTAACGCGCGGTCGCGTTTTTAGCTCCGACGTTTTTTTTTTTTTTTTTTTTTTAAATATTTACAATAACATGGACAGGCGTTTTTAAGCTGCAAAAAACGCAGCTGTAAAAACGCCAGTGGGCATGAGGCCTGATAGTTTAACCTGCTTATTCCATGTCAGTCAGCAACCATGCCATTGTCAGTTGGAATTGTCTTCAGGTCTTAATAGATGTGGTCTAATGACCGTTAGTATATAATATTGCACAGGCTTTCAACATATTTAGTATTGCACAGTGTTACTGAGGACCCTGTTTATTATTGAAACAATATATTATGTAGTATACTGCTAAATTTGACATACTTTTACATAAAAGTTACATACTTCAAAAATCATCTGTGTCACCCTGGGATTGCCCAACCACAGCCCTATGCAAATATTGACCTTTAAGCAAATCAAGAATTTATACGCATCCTACAGTGCAATGTGGGTGCCACTTAACTGATCACTTAAAGTGGTTGTAAATCCAACCACACAACTTGCACCTACAATAAGCCTAGATTAAGGCTTACCTGTAGGTGCAAGAAATATCTCCTTAACCTACATGGTTAAGGAGATATTTGCTGTAAAGCACAGCACCGATGACATCACGCGCATGCGCACTATCGGGCCGGCATCGTTGCCGGTTTTCTGAATGGATCTTGCCGGCCCGAGCGCGCATGTGCGTGACGTCATCGCCGCTCCGGGCCAATCACAGCGCCGTAGCGGCGATAACAGGAAGAAGATCATCGGAGACATGGCGGCGGCGGGGAAGGCACGGAGGAGAACTTCGGGGGCTTCGATCTCAGGTAAGTCGATCATAATGACCTAGTATGCTATGCATACTAGCTCATTATGACCTTCTCTTGCAGGGTTCATTAAAAAAAAAAAAAAAAAAGGGAATGAGGGTTTACTTCCTCTTTAAAGCAGTTTTTGAGCATAGCTAGTTGTCTGCAGGAGTTGATATTGCCTAATGTTGACAAATAACCAGTGACAACACCAAGCGACTAATTTGCCCACTTGTTATCTTTTGCCTTGACTATTGCAACTTCTTCTAATTGGCCTACCTCTACATAGGCTATTCTCCCTTTTAGTTCATCATGAATGCTTCTGCCAGACTAATCCACCTTAAGCACACATCAGTATCTGCCGCCCCGCTCTGCCAATCCCTTCACTGGCTTCCGCTCACCCAATTAATAAAATTCAATATCCTATCAACATCATCATAGTAAGCCATCCACAACTCTGGCCTGAGCTACATAACTGACCTAATATCAATTTGTCACCCAAATCATCCTCTGCTCCTACCAAGGCCTCTTATGCCCTGTACACACGATTGGATTTCCGATGGAATAAAATCCGATGGATTTTTCCATCGGAAATCCGATGAAGCTGACTTCCATCAGTCTTGCCTACACACCATCAGTCAAAAATCCAACCGTCCCAAACGCTGTGACGTAAAACACTCCGAAGAGCCGAAAGTTCAATGCTTCTGAGCATGCGTTGACTTGATTCTGAGCATGCATGGGTTTTTTCTCCGATGGAGTTCCCCACAGATGATCGGAATTTGCTATCGTTTTTTTTTTCATCGGTATAATTTAAAACATGTTCTATTTTTTATACCGATGGAAAAAAGACCGATGGGGCCCACACACGATCGGTTTGTCCGATGAAAAAAGTCCATCTGTCTTTTTTCATCAGAAAAAACGATCGTGTGTACGCGGTATAACTCTTTTTAGTTCTTTTGTCAACTCCTCTCATGCTCAAGTACAGGAGGACTTCTCCGGAGCCTCTTTCATCCTCTGGAACTCTCTACTCCAACCTGTTTGGTTATCTCCTGTTCTGTACTTCTTTAGGCGATCCCCGAAAACTCATAATATCAGGGAAGTCTATCGCCTCTAGCCAACAACTGACGGTTTGCTTTCTTGACAACTCATCCCCACGCAGTTGCTACGTTTTCTAAGCTTTGCCCTTTCCTTTTAGATTGTAAGCTCTCCCGAGACGGGCCCTCCTGACCCTCTTGTCTTGAGTTGTATTGTAACTGTACTGTCTTCCTTTAATTCATAAAGGGATGGGCAAATTGTTGGTGCTATATAACTTCCATATAAGCTAGTTTTACACAATGGTACTTCTTACAAGTTTGCTTTAAAGGTCAGATTTTTCTTTAAGTCACTTGTGCTTTTTTCTACTCATAAACTGTACAGGTTCTAGAACAAAACAGGGTATGGGGAGCAGGCTGTGTGAAAACAGCTCTGATTTCAGATTTAATCAATGGCAGCCCAATCAATGTTATAACTCAGCAGGTGATTAAAATATAATGCGACACCGTAGCAGTCTGCTGAGTCCTTTGTAGGGAACGTAGAACCGGAAACAAGACTGAAATATTCTGGATGTAGTGATGACAGGAATGTATGGGTTAATTTTGGTACCTTCTGACATGACATCCCAGCTGTATGTAGATATCTGCTTCCATTATTTCCTGGACAAACTCTTAACATTGATTGCAATACCAACTGCATTCCCTTGTACGTGCTCTAAATGTGTTAGCAATTTTTCTTGATGCGAGTCTCACAGAACAGACTGTACTCAGAGCTTTTAAATCCATCTTGTTGTATTTCTGATTGTCTTTCAGGATACACATTAAATTAGACACACTTGCTAAACCATTATTCTGATATTGTCTGGTGGATGTGAAAGGCTGGTAACTTCTAATGGAATTTTATTGCTAGACAGAGTTGGTACATTAACTGACCTGTCTGTAGGGGAAAATCTTACATTTTGTAAAAGGATGCCAAATGAATACTAGGTTGAAAGATTGGAAAGTATCCTAGGTGGAGCACATGGTGTTATATGTGTGATTGCACTGAGACTTTTCATTTGTTGCTGTGGGAAAAATGACAATCAAAGATTTCTACATTAGCGTGGGCCACAGCTCTCCTTGACTCCTGTCCCTGTCCTCTCCATTCATGGGAAACGGAGGAAATCTTACGTTCTCATGTGTGGGAGGCTTGTGAAGACTTTATCTGAGAGTGAAAGTTATTGTATGGTGTTACTGGTAAATGGCTGGATGATTCCAATACTGTTTGCTGGACAACCAAAGCACAGACAGAAGTCAAACATGGTGCTATGCAAGTATCAAGGTGCATGCGTTATATGGCTGTTTAGTGTTCATAGAGTCATTCTATGGAGAACTTCCACTTTAAAGCGGAATGAAACCCATCAATTTAACAGTTTCGAAAAACAGTTAAAGCGGAATTCCAGCTTGTTTTTTTTTTATTTAAAAAAAAAAAGAGGCCCCCGTGATGGTCGCAACTAATCCTAAAAATCAGGGGTCTCAAACTGGCGGCCCTCCAGCTGTTGCGAAACTACAAGTCTGATCATGCCTCTGCCTGTGGGAGTCATGCTTGTGTAGCGCCCCTCCCAAATATTGGGACGCTATGTTAAATTTAGGGGTAGTCTGAGCCAGTAGTTGGGCTCAGACCAGCTGATTGTTCTAAATTTTGCTTCTGCTCTGGGTGTGATACTGCCTGGCAGTTGTGTTCCCTGTTCGCCTGTAGGTGGCACTGCCACCACCGGCCCAGGTTGAAATACAGGGGTATCACAGCACATTGGGTGTCCTTTCTCGGCAGCCGTGCAGTGGGCGTGGTTATCCCGCGGTGCATGCTGGGATGGGGTACATAAGGAGCAGACGCCATTGATTGGGGTGGTTGGTGTGCGCGCCTCGTGGCCTGCATGGCACGGGGTGCGTGCATGTGTTCCAGCCCCGGGCACCTTCAGCCAGAGGCTGCATCGCTACCTGGTAGGCCCAGCTCCGCTGGCTGGGGCCTACACATTTGAAGAGGATCCCATGCTACCCATCTTCTGGAAGTCTGCCCTTGAGGAGGAAAGCCGGGGGAGGACCTTTCCCCAGAGGAGACTGGCGATGGTACTGCTCTCTCGGGAGAGGCCTGGCAACCCACCTACAAGAACTTAAAGGCCCTGCAATATGCCAATCTGGCATAAAGGTTCTTTCTTATTGCTTGGCTAGGAGGTTTGGGACCTTGAAAATCCTGTGGCAGAGGATTCCTGAATGCATCCTCAGATTCACCTAAGGGTCTGTGACAGAGACTGTTAAAGATAGATCCGTGCATCATTCCGGCTGCTAGGACCGAAGGAAACGGGTGAGCAATACCCACTCAGGCTTGAGTGGCGACGTTGACAAAATTCTGTGTGCCTTTAGTGCTGCGTGCCTGAACCTTCCCCTATACTTCTCTCATTTCCTGCTTTCTCTACAAGTTCCCACAGCAAAAGGAAAATAAAGCCTTCCTGTTTGGATTTTACATTTGTGTGGACATTGACTTTTCTAAAGACTTTCTATACCCTGACAATGGAAGCCTTAGAGGTAGTTTGCATGACCCAAATCAAAACCAGCCAGTCCCTTAAATGGGGTAAGTGCTACACTTGTAACTGTCAGCCTTGCAATGCCTCATAGGACTTGTAGTTTCGCAAACAGCTGGAGGGCCGCCAGTTTGAGTCACCTGCTTTATATACATAATGGTATTAGTAATATATGTAGGTTTTATTATTCCTTTTCTTTTTTTAAAACTCACTCTGCTCTCCCCAGCGAGCACGCTTCCATCTTCAGTGTGGGCATCTGAAGCCCACCCACTCTTCGCTCGTTTCCGGCATACAGTGCTGCTGGCTACCCAGCATGCAACTCCCGATCTCGTGCATGTGCATATCGTACAGAGCTACAAGTGGCGGATGCCCATTGACTCCTGGAATTGATGACACTCATATCTCAAGAGCCAATGGGCGGCCGAAGATGATGTCAAAGGAGACATTATAAAGTGTTCACAAATGCAGGGGTGCAAAGTTTATAAAATGGGTGGAACTGGTAATGTAACTGTCACATTGGTTGTGCTCTCAACCAAACTGTCAAACCTTCAAATGGCTGGTGTGATAACGAATCATACATACAGCATAATGGCAGTTGCTGATCAAACAGAGGCTAAGATGGCGGCTTCCTTGGCTGAAAACGATACGAGGGTTTAGTTCGTCTTTATGTTTACCCTGCCTTTTTTGCATTTATATTTGTTCCAGTGAAAATAAAGCAACAGATAAAAGGAAACGGGAAAGTACAGCTCTATCTGGTAAATCGCATGCCACAAATAAACAACCCTTTATACCGAATTAAACACATTAATGCCTCATCTCTCTAAACCATGTCTCCGGAAATGAACCAAGCAAAGTGGCTAAGCAGAACAGCAAAGGAAATATTAAAGACAAAGTATATTTTTCCCCCTCCCTACAAACTCATTTTCCTAAGTGTGTTCCATGCTGGGAGCAGATCGGATTAAAGGCATTCAGATACGCAATTCCATCCAGTTCAAATACAAAATCCAAAAGGTTAGAGATTCTTTAATTCTAACATTGGGGACAGAGTGTGTTTTTTTTTTTTTATGCTTTCAGTAACCATGGTGACGGCTGTGATTATGTTCTTGAGCGTGTGATGAATGTACATAAATGCTGCGGAATGGTCCTTTGAGCTTCTACTGCATGAAATTGACTGATAAGGATTCTGAGAAGCGGCCATGCTTATCTGTGTAACACATTTGTTTTTGTTAAAAAAAAAGTCCAGATTTGCATCTTCATAATTATTGCTGTTCTGCAGACAAAACAAAAGGATGTTTGGTGAAGCAACAAATTATTAATTGCGCTTCTTTGACCTTGTGCACATTGTGCGCACATTTATGTCCTGCTCATCCGAGGACTATAATAACATGTATGTGCATTTTATGTTGCACCCGTAGGTTTGTTCTGTAAATGTCCCTCCCTACTACCTCCTCTACTCCCATGTTATGGGACTTTGGGGTAGGAGTAGAATACATTTTGTTCTGTAAATGTACCTTTATCTGGAAATAATGTGGACTCTGGTTCTATATTTTGACAATCGTTTTTCATATGCAGCCATCTGTATATCAAACAGGGTAATCTTGTTAGTGTAATAGGGTCAGTTTATAGCTCTCAAACAATTAAAGTGTTACTAAACCCACAACAGTAAAATCAGTTTGTATATGCAATAACCCAGTGTTTCTCAACTCCAGTCCTCAAGTACCCCCAACAGGTCATGTTTTCAGGATTTCCCTCAGATGAAACGGCTGTGGTAATTACTAAGGCAGTGAAACTGATCAAATCGCCTGTGCAAAATTATGGAAAGCCTGAAAACATGACCTGTTGGGGGTACATGAGGACTGGAGTTGAGAAACATTGCAGTAAAGCATGCTTGTTATGCTCACTGTCAGTGGTGGCTGGTGTTTTTTTTTTGGGGGAGGGGGCGGCAAACAACCACCCTTCCCTCCCGAGCGGCACCCACCCCCGCTGTTTGCCAGTCGGTCCAGCACTTACTCTATCATGGCGGGTGGCAGGCAGCGTTAGGCAGCGGCTCCGCTCCGAGTTCTTTTCTTCATGGCGGCTTCCAGCTTCTCCCCTCCTCCTCCTAGGCCTCCAATCTTTTCAGCCAATCGGGTGACCAGTGTCAAAACCTGCTTCCTGATTGGCTGGGAGGAGGATTCGTTTTACAGCAGCAAATATTGATTTGCTGTTGTAACTCATCTGGGTGGGCTTCGGGCGCACTCTCTGCTATCCGAGCCCACCCTATATTTAAGCCTATTAGAGCCTCTGGCTCTAATCGGTGCTTCATAAAAATAGCCCTCCCTGCATTGGAATCCATGCGCCGGTGTCCTGAAAGTGAACGGACGCATGGATAGTGGAGGCGGCGATGGACATGGGCGGGACAGCGCCGGGGTCCTGAAAGGGGCCAGACGCATGGATAGGGGAGGCAGCAATTTACAGGGAGGCGGCGCCCTTAATAGACAGGCCTTCCCCTGCTCACTGTGGAACCTAAGGGGTTAATCCTCCACATTGTGTAAAAAGGCTGTTTGATCCTGTCTTTTCTGATACTCCCCTTCTTCCAATGTCCCTAATCTATCTCCTGATAAGACAGAGCCTTTGGAGTCACTTTGCACATGCTCAGTTTGGTGTGTATTGGTAGAGAGTTTTTGTTTTCTTGGTAGGGTGCATGTGATCAGCACAGGGCCAATAAGCATTGTCCAGACAGAGGGTTAGGGGTCTTGCTGTCTCATTGGACAGTCAGAGTAGAATGAAAACTCCTCAGACAAGCTTTAAACCAGGCACTGATAGAAGTCACAAGACTGCTATATACTGCTGATGAGAAAAGGTATTTAGCAGTTATGTATAGGCAGGCCAGTCCAATTCCTCCACCCCAAACTCGTTCATCCACGTCTTTATGGACCTTGCTTTGTGCACTGGTGCGCAGTCATGTTGGAACAGGAAGGGGCCATCCCCAAACTGTTCCCACAAAGTTGGGAGCATTAATTTGTCCAAAATGTCTTGGTATGCTTCACTGAAACGAAGGGGCCAAGCTCAATTCCTGAAATACAACCCCACACCATAATCTCCCCTCCACCAAATGATTTGGACCAGTGCACAAAGCAAGATCCATAAAGACATGGATGAGCGAGTTTGGGGTGGAGGAACTTGACTGGCCTGCACAGAATCCTGAGCTCAACCCGATAGAACATCTTTGGGATGAATTAGAGCGGAGACTTGAGCCAGGCCTTCTCGTCCACATCAGTGCCTGACTTCACAAATGTGCTTCTGGAAGAATGATCAAACATTCCCATAGACACACTCCTAAACCTTGTGGACAGCCTTCCCAAAAGATCTGAAGCTTTTATAGCTGCAAAGGGCGGGCCAACTCAATATTGAACTCTACAGACTAAGACTGGGATGCCATTAAAGTTCATGTGCGTGTAAAGGCAGGTGTCACAATACTTTTGGTAATATAGTGTATATGTTACGCTGCCCAAACATGTTTTTCTCTCCTGCAATTAGTGGGCCTTCCAATCTAGATATTTGCACTATCCTGCTTTCCACCTACCGCCATTATTACTTTGCTAGACACGTGTAAAGAAGCTTGGTTTAGCATTTCAATGCATGTAGTCTGTTTTGTACTTGTCTGCTCTGCTAATGTCCGAATGACTCCGGAAGGAGCCTGGAATACCATTATGAGTAATATTGTAAGTCACACTCTGGCTATAATTGGCCATGTTTTTTGAGGGTTTTTTTTTTACTTTATTTTTGCCTTTGTATGCAAACTTTTCAATAAAGACCTTGCTTGTTCAACGTAAAAAAAATCTTATAATACAAGATCCTCATTGCTTCTAACCTGATGATCTGTGAAGGTTTTATCTGCACATTGCCTCATTCTCTGTTTCAGACGATCGTCATACTTCCCAGTAAGACATCAGTATTGTTTGAGTGAGATCAGTGACTGATGTTGATACCTGGGTCAGTGGGTCTAGACTGACAGCGACAAATGACAATAATAACTACCGTAATATGTTGTCATTTTAAATGAGACTTGACATTGTTGCTGAATGAGTCTACCTAACTTTGTCAGTCATTACTGTCACCTCTGATCATAAATCCAGTTTTTTAAATTAGATGTGACTCTGGGTGCTACACCTGATTCCGTCAGTCCTGTTCAGTTTTCACTGTCACCTAATTTTTCCATTTTTTTTTTTCCTATAAGACATCTATCAACTGAAGCTGACACTTGACTGCAGGCAAAACTGTTGTTATGAATGTGGTGCATTTTTATAAATCCCTAGGACACCATATTGTATTGCTAGACCAGTGAAAAAAGCATCTACTGAAATTGTTATGGAGAGCTTTGCTGACATTTATGATGAATAAGCAACTGGAAGTAACCAGTAAAATAAATCAGTGAGCAGCTAAGTCAGTACATCGCTCACCTTTAAAAGCCATTCCTGGGAAAAACATGGGAGCAACCAGTACTGACCCCCATCTGAAAAAGCTAGTTTTCTACACAGATTCCCCATTTTCAGTACTTTCTGAGTAGTTAACCAGGAATAAGCAAACAGATCCAAAAAGTCAAAGCAAAGTCAGATCTCCTAACCTGCGCACTTTGTCTGAGTCAGTGACTGAAAGTATTAAACTGAAAGGGGTCTGAATATTACTAAAGCTGGCCATACACTGAGCGAATTTCAAACAGTCCCTAATGAACTAGCTAAAATATGATCAGTGGGTGGCCCTGATTGCACCATTCTCCTTGACATCCTTCCATCGAAGATGCAGGCACTGTTCTGGTATTCTGAAATAGCCATTCTCAATTAGAGTTTCCCCAAAGGTTGCTAGGGGTTCCTTGAACTGTGGCTGATTGACCTCCCATTTGATGGTGCCTGCAGAGTTCTAAGGCCAATGCCATGAAAAATCAATGACAGAATACAGAATACTTTATTAATCCCAAAGGGAAATTGGGAAATTGTTGTGACATAGCCACACTCAAAGACAACACAAGATCACAACAATGAACAGAACAAGATACAAAAACGCAACAAAATTACCAGTAACAACCATTAGCACCAAATAAAACAAATTGAAACTACACTACAAATAAAACCATCCTTACAATTAAAATACAATATAGAATAAATAACACAGATTAAGATAACAGAAAGTCAAACTACCAAATGCAAATAATACACCCCTTACTCTAACATTATCCCAAATAATAATTAACTTACCAACATACTATAAATACAACAAAAAAATGTTCATATACAGTTGCGGCCCATCCGTTAGGGGCGCACAGGCACCGCCCCCATTATCCAGGCATCCGGCCCCCCTGATCTACTGTACTTACAGGGATGCCGAACGCATGGATTCCAATGGGTGGGGGGGGTAAAGCACATAATTAGAGCCTGAGGCTCTAATAGGCTCTAATAGGCTTCAAAAAAGGGTGGTCTCGAAGCACAGAGCACTGCTCCCCAAGCCCACCCAGTTGTGTGACAATAGCGAATGAATATTCGCTATTTTCACACTAAATCTCCTTGTGAGACCCATTTCCCGATTGGCCAAAACGTCTGGCGATCCTATTGGATGCCTAAGAGGAGGAGGAGGAGAAGGAGGGAGGAGGATGAGAGAGGAGAGCACGGCCAGAGGGGAAGACCAACTAACCCACCGGCCATCACTGTGACATGGATGCCATCCAGCACTCCCCGGCTTGGACAGGGGAGGGAGGAGGAGGAGAGATCGGAGTCCTCCCAGGCAGTTAAGGAGGCTGTCCGTCTCGTGGGGGCGTGTTCCCCACATCCAATTTACCCACATTAATTTCCCCTCCCGGGGGGGGGGGGTGTGGCACGGCCTCTTCTCCCAGTGAGAAGGGGTGCATCGTGGTTGTAACAATCTCTCACTGATGGTACTCCGCAGACTGACCAGCGTATTGTGGAGTGGGTGGGAGGAGGAGTTCTAGATTTAATGTACCTTGAACAACAATCTCCTCTCCAAAACTGTTGTTAAAGACTCCAATTCCAATCCAACAACATCACTGGCCTTGCAAATCATTTTGTTGAGTCTGTTAGTGTCGAACATCCTAAACTTGCTTCCCCAGCATGCCACTGCAACAATGACAACAATGATCTTTTTGCTATTCAGAAAGGTGGGAGTCTGACCACAACCTTATAGGGGCTGTAATATTCATACTGACCACTGGCTGATGATAAAGTGGTTTTAGCAAAGGTTTGCTGAGACCATAAAAAAAATTTAAGTACCGTATATACTAGAGTATAAGCCGACCCGAATATAAGCCGAGGCACCTAATTTTACCACAAAAAAATGGGAAAACTTATTGACTCGACTATAAGCCTAGGGTGGGAAATGCAGCAGCTACTGTAAGTGGAAAAGAGGGTCAACAATGCCAAATTTTCCGCCTCACTGTGCCCATTTGCAGCTTCACTGTGCCCATTTTCAGCCTCACTGTGCCCATTTTCAAAGATTGAAGTGGTGGGTGCCCAGGGTCAAAGGTTGAAGCAGTGGGTACACAGTCCTGCTGTAAAAGAATACATAGTTTGAATGCCCAACTCTACCCACCCCTACCCATATACTGCCAGACAAGGGGCCCCACACACAGCTGGCAGCACGTGTGTTTCCTCTCACAGTAAACTGTCTGCCAGGCAGCTTCCATTACTCTCCATCCCCCTCCTCTTCTCCCAGAGCTGACAGGAATGATATAGAGGAAGAATAAAGTGAAAGCAGAGAATTCTCAGGGTTTCTTACCTCCCTGGGTCCGCTGCGGCTGTACATAAGAAGAAAGACAACTATCTCCATTAATTTTCTTACTTTATTCCAGGCCGCAGCTCCACACGGAAGGCTTGTCTCTATGGCAACCGTAACGCTTCGCCACTGCTGCTAGACCTCGTCTCCACGGCTACCGCGCTTCCCGCCACAGCAATTCGAGCCCCTGACGTCTCCGGTCAGCAATGGATGCGGGCGGGTGTTCCCCTCACACACGGGACAATAGCTGTCCTGTTTGCTCTACTGTTTACAGTCCGCGCCGTCCACTGTAACAAAGCTCCGCCGCCTCCTCATCATGGACGGATGAGGAGGAGGCGGGTCGGTGTGGACGGCGCGGACTTCCTGTATACACACAGCCCTCACTGACACAGCAGATTAAACCTGACTCGAGTATAAGCTGAGGGGGCATTTTCAGCACAAAAAAAATGTGCTGAAAAACTTGGCTTATACTCGAGTATATACGGTATTCTTCTAGGGTAAAAAGGTTGAGGAAGGCTGTTCTGACAATTGGCCGTGGGCTAGGTAACAGATTAGAAATCTGTGTTGATGGGTTTTTCTTTGCATCATACAGGTTTTGCATTTTGATACAAGTCTATGGTATAAAGTAATACTTCAAAATGTGTAATGTTTAATCTTGAGTAGAAACTTACACCAGTCAGCCATAACATTATAACCACTCACCATAACTCTTCAAGGGATGAACTCCACTAGACCTCTGGAGATATGCTGTGGTATATGGCACCAAGCTGGAGCAGATCCTTTAAGTCCTGTAAGTTGCTAAGTGGGGCCTCTGTGAAGCTGACTTGTTTTTCCTGCCCATCCCACAGATATTCGATTGTATTGAGAATTTGTAAGCAACAACCTCAAACTTGTTGTTGTGTTCCTCAAACCATTCCTAAATTTATCAGACTAGACCACATTCTTTTATTTCTCTGTGGTCCAGTTCTGATGCTCACTTGCCCATTGTAGTCTCTTTTGGATTTGGACATGAATCAGCACAGGACACCCTGACACCTTTCTATCAGAGCCAGTTTTAAGTTTTTGAGCAATTGAAGCTACAGTAGCTCTTCTATTGGGTTAGACTACATTGGCCAGCCTTAGCACCTCGCGTGCATCAACAAGCCTTTGACCGCCCATGTCTGATGGTTCACCAGGTTTTCTTTCTTGGAGCACTTTTGGTCGGTCCTGACAACTGCAGACTGGGAACATCCCACAAGAGCTTCATCTTTGGATTTGCTCCAACTCAGAAATACAAATCCTTTGACAGGTAAAAGAGCACTCGTATATGTGTTTCTTTTGTGTATTTAATTTTAAGTTTTCACCTTGAAAATAGGCGCTTTTGGGAGCTCTTATTAAATGGTGAAATATACAAGGTGAACCTGACCTAGTAAATATACAGTCACTGGCAATTTTTGTCTCAGCTGGAGTTATCTAAAGACATTTCGTTTGAGTCACTGCAGAGTAGTCGTCATCATCACACAGCAAGAATCAATGTTTCTGCAGGTTATATAAAACCTCAGAACTCGAGAGTTGGCGAATGTAGCACTTTAAGAGACCGTGGTGCTGTAGCCTTCATTGCTGCGTTTCCTGTAGAATATGTCACTTCTTATTGGAGATATTGCTTGCACAGTGTGGTAATCCCTGTTAGGGCGCAGGCTGCTCTCCAAACACTTTCCTGCTTCATTAGCCCGCATCAATATTTTTCATTCCTTACGGGAAAATGGCTGTTTGCTTGTTGTGACTTGTGTTTCCATAAATGTATTTAATGGACTGGGGATATGTTTTTATGCTGTTGCAGATATTATGATGAGGTCATGGCATTTTTTGTTCTAGCTCTCAAGCTCTGTACATTGCTCATTATCCCAGAAAAATAGTATTTATTTACCATGCACTGTAGCTTTGATACTTTATCATGTAGAAGAGTTTCAGTCCTGCTATCAGTTTCTGATTGTCATATCTTATGAAGCTTCAACTCATTGACCTTCCAGTCATCTCTGTAGACTGCTGCTGTCCTTTGCTAACATTCTTCTCTCTTCTCCCAACCTCTTTTTTTTATCTTGTTTACTATATATAGTTATATATTTGGTGAGTTGGTTAATATTTTACATTGTACGTTTAGTACGTCAAATGCTTATTTAGTCATAATGAGATCATACTTAATTTTATATGTAACAAAATAGAAAATTGAGGCTTAGTGAAATGTTTATGATTTGCCTAGGGTTGTGTTTTACATGTTAAGGGGCCCATGGTCATTAAAGGACAGCTGGATCTGGGGATGATCTAATAAATGCAGAGCATCCTAGGAAGTCTAAAGCCGTGTACACATGATCGGATTTCCGATGGATTCTAATCCGATGGATTTTTCCATTGGAAATCCAATGAAGCTGACTTCCATCAGTCTTGCCTACACACCATCAGTCAAAAATCCGACCGTCCCAAACGCTGTGACGTAAAACACTCCGACAATCCAAGAAAAATTTAATTCAATGCTTCTGAGCATGCGTCGACTTGATTCTGAGCATGCAAGGGTTTTTTGTCCGATGGAGTTCCACACAGACGATCGGAATTTGCTATCGTTTTTTTTCCAATCGGATAAATTAAAAGAAATATCTATTTTTTCTCACCGATGGAAAAAAGACCAATGGGGCCCACACACGATCGGTTTGTCTGACGAGAAAAGTCCATCGGACTGTTTTCATCGGTAAAACCGATCGTGTGTACACGGCATCAAAGGGCTCATGACAGGGGGAAGGGTGCTTGGCAATGGGAGGTTTGTTAGAAGGGGCAGAGAACAAAGGACTAGGGTCACCTAACCTGGCTGTAAAGGGTAGTCGCAGAGGGGAGGTGGGGGGCATTTTGAGCCTATCTGCAGAAGGAAGGAGGACAGGGATCATTTTCAGCTCGACCAGTGACCGAGGGGACCTGTCAAGTTGTTTTGGTAGAATAAACCAAAACCGTAACGGTCTGCTGCCTGTAAAGCCATGCCTGCTCCTCTGGCGTCTATCACTAAAAAGGGACATGCATGCATCTTGATCATATCTCTCTATAACCACAGCTGGCACCAGCAGATATGCTTTCACATCCAACCATTCCTTCACGTCCAGCTTTAATCATAGATATGTCTTTATTCTTCAGATATGACTCCTTTGCTTTTCATACTACACAGAAAGTGTAAACTATGTCAGTATGAGTCACTATAGCATATATTTTCTTCTATAGATTAGGCAGCTATTATTTCAAACAGTGAAGGCTGCAGTTCTTTCTCTTACTTCAGAGCATGACTCAGTCAGCTTGGTAAGTGTCAGTATGTTCAAAGCAGAAAAAGATGTGATAAAGGTATTACTTGGGCAGTAGTACAGGACAAATATGCAGATCAGGAATTTACTAAAGTTATTAAAACAACGCCTCTCTATTTAGAATAGGTTCTACACCTTTATTATTGACAATGCGAAGCAACTCCCAAAGATATCATGAACAATGACTGAAAAAGTACACTCATATATATGTAGCGCCGGTCCCAAATTAGTCCACGCTATGTTAAATTTAGGGGGTGTTCTGAGCTAATAGTTGGGCTCAGACTTACTGATTTGTATTCTGCTTCTGCTGGTTGTGATACTGCCTGGCAGTTATATTCCCTGTTTGCCTGTAGGTGGCACTGCCACCACTGGCCCATGTTGGAACACGGGTGTATCACAGCAGTATTGGGTGTCCCTTCTTGGCAGCCGTGCAGTGAGCGGGGTTGACCCACTGTGCATGCTGGGGAGGGGTACATAAGGGGCAGATGCCATTAGGGAAGGGTTCGTCCTTCTGGTACGCCTCGTGGCCCTCATGGCACGGGGTGCGTGTGTGTGTTCTAGTCCCGGGCACCTTCAGCCCGAGGCTACATCTCTGCTCGCCAGGCCCAGCCCTGCTGGTTTGGGCCTACATTTCTGAGGGGTATCCCAAGCTGTCCATCCATGGGAAAGAGGCTCTTGAAGAGGGAGCCAGGGGAGGACCTGTCCCAGAGGAGACTGGCAAGGCGCCGATGTCTCGGGGGAGGCCTGGAAACGTATTCAAGGAGGGATACACTCAAAAGTTCTATTATTGCTTGTCGGGAGGTTTGGGACATTTAAAATCCTGTGGCAGAGGATTCCCGGACGCATCCTAAAGCTCATCAGGTCTGCGGCAGAGACCTTTATTCATCTATAGCAGTTTGTGGCAAAAACTGTCTAAATCTGATCACTGTATCATTTTGGCTGCTAGGACCATGAGAGGGGACTATACGGGTGAGCAATACCCACTCAGGCTTGAGTGGCGAATACACTAACTGTGTGCATCTATTGTACCGTGTGCCTGAACCTTCCCCTGCTTCTCTCGTTTCCCACTTTCTCTCGAGTTTTACAGCAAAAAGAAAATAAAGCCTTATTGTTGAGGTTTTTACATCTGTGTGGACATTGACTTTTCTACAAACTTTTTACCCTGACAACGGAAGCCATGGAGGTAGTTTGCATGACCCAAAATTAACCAGCAGCTCTTTCGGGGGTAAGTGCTACATATATTTATTATAAATCTTTATTACTATTGAAAAAGACAAAAGTACCCAAACAGCAATGTTTCATTGATGCATTCTGCTTACGTTCCACCAACGTGGCCTTTTGGTTCCTCGCCGTGTAACTATTGAAAAATGATACAGGAGCTTGGATGTCTCTAAAGCAGTTCTTCAGCTTTAAAAAAAAATACAAAATAATTAAAGTCAGAAGCTACAAATACCATAGCTGTTGACTTTTAATAAAAGGAAACATACCTGTCCAGCGCATGCTCACCTGAACCTATTCTTTGTAGGTCTTCTGGTCCCGGCGCCGGCATGTTTACTGTGGGCAGCCGGTTGTGATTCCTTATGGATTCACAGCTGGCTGCTCATTGTGCATGTGCTAGCCACGCTGCTGTTTGTGAATGGTCCCGCAGCCCTTTGGGACCTGTGACGGCGATCCGACTGGAAGTGGGTACCTGTCAAAAACAAGTTCCCGCTCCCCCCTCCAAACGGTGGCACCAACAGAGGGGGAGGTCATATAGCGGAACTTCCCCTTTAGATTGAAGTTCCAATGTAGGCTGAATAATTAACTTATAGGGAATATGGAAATACAGGGCCCAACAAGGATGGAAGGATATTGACTAAGTGCACTGTATTAGGCTAGGTTAACACTATATGTGGGTGAATACACTGTTATTATATGGATATCACTGTTGGCATGATATATAAAAAAGTTTTCAGTTCTATAATAAAAGCACCTGTGTTTTTGCTGGCAGTCACTTATATAAAACAGCACTGGTTTGAAAAGAAGTCTCCATAAGGAAACCTTTTGGAAACATGCACCACTGCTCCTCTACTTATTTGAGCTGTATAATTTGTGAACCGTAAAAGCAACAGGAGTGAGAGGAGCATATAGTAGTGACCGATGAACAGTCTGGGTAACGTTCCGGTATTAAGCAGCACAAGTTGATGTGTTAAAGTATGTGGACACTGGTGTTTTATGTTTGAATATTCTGAGCACATGGACCTATGTCAGATGATATAGAGGATTATTCATTTGTAGTTTAATAATATGAGGAAAGCTGAATTTCCACAGGTTAACCAATAAATATACTGGTTAAGGTTGTAGTCGATAAGATAATACAAGTAGACTATGGTGAAAGAAGTACCGTATATATGCATAAAACAGCTGCTGGAAGAAGTGGTTATAAACCCTGGACACTCCTTGTTTGATACAACTACATAACAGAGCTATGGGGTTGGTTTACTAAAATTGCAGAGTACAAAATCTGGTGTAGCTGTGTATGTAGCCAAGGGTAGCCAATCAGCTTCTTACTTCAGCTTGTTCAATTAAGCTTTGACAAAAAACATGGAAGCTGATTGGCTTCTATGCAGAGCTACAACAGATTTTTCAAATGTTTTAGTTTTTATTAAACAACCCCTATGTCTCACTTTAATTGATCCTGAATTTATAAATTTTATCAATTTTACTTCATAGGAATTTGGGAAACTGAAATTAAAGGGTTTGTTAATTCATTTATATAAGACTATGCCAGCCCATCTATTAGAGGCTGGCATAGCACACTATGTAAGAAGTTTTAAAAAACAAGCATTCTAAATACCGAATTTAGGCTGTCTTCAGGCCGGTCACGTGACTCGCGACCGCTTTACAGCTCCAATGGATGTCTTCTGCGGGAGGGGCCGTGATCTCCCTCTGACGTAAGCCGGGCAAATCATGTGACCACTCGTCTCCTCTGCAGAAGCTCTGTATCGTAGCTGTAAAGTGGCCGCTAGTCACATGACCGGCCTGAAGATAGCTCAAATTCTGTATTTATAATGCTCGTTTTTGAAAACTACTTACTTAGTGTGCTATGCCAGCCTCTAATAGAGGGGCTGGCAGTGACAATTTTAGGTTTTTATTTTACAATGATAGTGGCGGGGTGGTGGGGCCGAGCTGGAGATAGACATAGAGAGGGAGATGACAGGCAGGAAGGAGGGGTGAGGGGGGAGAGAGGAGAGCAGAGGGGACAGCAGAATATGATGCAGGGACGTACTCTGACCACGGTGTTCAGGGCTGAGCAGCTCTGATTTTTGTGGTCAGCGCAGAGAGGGGATACAGGAAGTGAAAAGTTCATGGAGTTTTTTTTTTACAGTTTAGAGGGGGGCAGATTACACGGCACAAGCACTGTGCCTTGTAATCTGCTTTAAGGGACCAGGATCTGTATTTCTTTTTTCTGGTCCAACAAACACTTTCAGTGAAGTATTAGCTAGAATACAGAATTCTGGAAGTATTAGATCAAATACATAATTCTAATTATATTGCACAATGCATCACTGAGAATAGGATCCAGGAATAGTGTCTAACAAATGTGTGTGCTGTTTTAATGACAGATGTGTTAATTTATGGTCATGGTATTCATTGGTTCTTTTGTATATTTTTTATAGAAAAAGATTTTTCCTATTTGTAAGTTTTCATGGCTGCGTTGGATCCATTTGTTCAGTCTTTATTTATTTATGAAATAAAGAATTTTGCCTTCCGATGCTGTGTGTTTAAATTACATTTTCACAATAGTCAGGTCAGCTTTCAGGGGCGTCTGTGAAAGAAGAATTTAAGATTATATCCTAATTTACACCCATTTACATTGTCATCTGAAGCTCTGGATCTCATACACAACTGCACTGATGACCTCACTTCTTTCTTTTTTCTGGTGATGTAATATAAAATGTTATATAGCTGTAAAATTTACTTTTGTTGCTAGGTTACTGGCCTTTGAGTTCTGAGGAGGCAGGTCTATATTCAGGGTGAGGGATAACCTGAAAACCACACAATTTTAGGACTCTGAAACTTTGCTCTTTCAACTCTTATGCGCCGTACACACAATCGGACCTTTTTCCGATCAAACTTCCATCGGAATTCCGATGGAATTTCATCAGAAAAAAATAGAACATGTTCTATTTGAAAATTCAGATGGAATTCATCTGAATTTCTCCGATGGGGCCCACACACAGTCAAAATTCCTATCGTGTGTACATGGCATTAGGAGGCACCATAGATTGGTCAAGGTTAAAGTAGCAATTCAGTAAAATCCTAACTATACCTAAACCTATCCCCAACCTCATTCTAAGCGTATTCTAACTACCCTGTAATGGAAAGATGTGTATACTTACCTATTCTGAGGTTGCTCTGGTCCGGTTACATGATCTCTCCAACAGCTTGCTTCAGTGAAGAGCAGATATCGGCAACAACGTCTGCAGACCTTGGACAATGTCTTCACCCATAGACTTGCTATGGGGCATCTGTTGTCGGCTGTCCCTCCTCTACACTGAAGCCAGCGCTGGGAACCGATCATGTGACTGTACCCCTTAGCATAGGAAAGTATAGACATCGATCCTTTACAGTATAGTTAGTATATGTTTAAAATGGGGGTGAGATTTGGGTATAGTTAGAAATTTGACTGGAATGCTACTTTAAACAACTTTTTGTTATTATTAATTGAGTCTGCCTGTTTAACGAATGATTACTGTTGTAATCAATAATTTTATGAAATACATTTAAATCTGTGCACAGAATAATCTGACTTCTTGTGTGATGATGCTGTTTGATGATAGTCAAAGGCAGGTTTGTTGACTGGTGGCCAAAGCTGGCACTGAAGTCACCACCTTGTGAGGCATTTAATCAGCCTAACCAAAATGTGCACACTCAAGCCCTGTACACACGATCGGTTTTACCGATGAAAACAGTCCGATGGACTTTTTTCATCTGACAAACCGATCGTGTATGGGCCCCATCTGTCTTTTTTCCATTGGTGTTAAAAAATAGAACATGTTTTAAATTTATCCGATGGAAAAAAAAACGATAGCAAATTACTATCATCTGTGGGGAACTCCATCGGATAAAAAACCCACGCATGCTCAGAAGCATAGAACTTCATGATCGGTTTTTTGACTGATGGTGTGTAGGCAAGACTGATGGAAGTCAGCCTCATCGGATTTCCGATAGAAAAATCCATCGGTTTAAAATCCATAGGAAATCCGATCGTGTGTACAGGGCTTCAGAGTTGGTGCAAGTATAAACTTTGATTATATGTTCAATATGTTTAGCTCTGCCCCTCATTCTGTCATTTCCTGAGAGGTGGTGAGATTACAGTTGTGCCAGATCTGCTTTGGTGGTGATGGAAGCCTTCTAGAATAGGTGAATGAGACTGTTGTCTTAAAAGGAAGGACAGGGACCAGGACACCTTAATATTACATTAGGAAGGCAGCTACAGTAGAAGGAGCATTTTCCCTCTTTAACCTAGGAGTCAGAGCATTCAGGCAACATGAGAGTTTTAATTCAACTCATTTTCACAGGCCTACCTCTCCATAGGCTATCCCCGTTTCAGTTTATCATGAATGCTGCTGCCAGACTCATCTACCTTACCAACTGCTCAGTGTTTGCTTGCCCTCTCTGCCAATCCCTACACTGGCTTCTGATTGCCCAGAAAATTTAATTTAAAATACTAACAGCAACAAACAAAGCCATCCACAACGCTGCCCCGAGCTACATCACCAATCTTTTCTCCAAATATGACCCAAACCATCCTCTCTGCTCCCCCCAAGAACCTACCGCTTCCAAGCTCTCTTGTTTTCTCCTCCCATGTTCGTCCCCAGGACTTCTCTAGAGCCTCTCCCATCCTCTGGAACTCTCTACCTCAGCCATTGACTGAAAGCATTGATTGGCAGTCGATCGGCAGACCTATTTCGGTCATGCCCCTTCGACCGACTGCAGTACATACGGGCCATTGTCTGCTGCTTTCTATTGAACCAACCGATGCCGCCCAACATTCGGCCTGTGTGTACTAGGCTTAACTCTTCCATCAGCTCATCCCCACAGTTATAACCTTTTGTACCACTTGCCTCACACTATTAGATTGTAAGCTGTTATGAGCAGGGCTCTCTTAACCCTCTTGTATTTTATTGTAATGTAGTTGTTCTGTCTCCTTTTAGATTGTAAAGTGCTGCACAAACTATTAGTGCTATATAAATCCTGTATATTAATAATTTATTTACAGACCTGGAGGTCCTTTTGAAGCCCCGTGAGACTGGACATAGTGATTTTTTTTTCTTTGTTCAGTTTTTATTTAGGTTTTGTAAGTGGGTATAAAGGGAAAGAGTCAGTTTAACACATTTTACAAAAAAACCTTACTTGTAATAATGAAGTTATGATTTATATAAATCATTACAACATCTAAAGTTTGTACAAATAGTGTTGAAAACACGATCCAATGATCCAGGTTGGCCCACCCTTGCTCCTGGGTGCATCTCCAGCTTGTTACTAAAAAACAAGAGTAAAATAGTTGATGACTGCATTTCCAGTAAAGTTTAAAATACTTTGTTATTCATATAAATTCGTAAGACACCACAAAAGGCAGAGACACTGACGCATTTCACACTTAATCATAGAACGTACCTTTAACTTTAGTGTTGTTTTGTGGATTTATACAAATACGTACAATATTTTGCACTGGAAATAAGGTTTGTAGAAGCATAATTTCAACAGATATTTTTTTATAATGGAGTCTGTTTCCTACTGTTGATCATAATTTTGCAGATGTATATTATTTTGGAATGAAGCCAAGTAGACTACTTATTGGAAAATTTATGTTTTTGTTGTATTTTACCCTTTGTAAAAATACCAGTCACACACCAGGATGCCTGCACCACAATCAAGCTTCACATTCCTCCAGGAAATATATATATGCTGTATGGTTGTGTTCTGGGGGATTGGGGTAAAAATGTTTCTCATCTTAGCTTTTTTAAAACATTGGTGAGATAACTACTTCGTGTGGTGAGCTCTTTAAAAATGGTGGTGTCCTTCACCATCTTGGATGCCTCAGCTCTTTCTTGTAGTAACGTAGTCCCCTCCTCTTTTTCGAATTGGGGTCTCGCCATAACTCCGTTATTTTTATGCCACATTGCAGTTTCTATAGGGAAGCTTTGCCTCCATCCTTCCTTATTTCTCCTTCTTTTCTCTCTTTTTTTCTATTTCTATTATGATTTATACTTATTTAATGTTCTTTCTGTCTCCCGTTAGCCTTTGCCATTGTTACAGTTACTTATATTAGTTACTTATATTACATGCTACCCCCCTCAGCGGCTGCTCTGGGGTCCCTTTTACAACTCCAACCAATAATGTTTACTGTACTTGTTATTTGCTCTTTGTTCTAATTCTATGTGTAATTTCATTTGGGAGATGTTAAGTCTTTTGTTATGTACCTTGTTTTTTTTCTTCTTGCATATGTTCATAAAAAATATTTAACCTTAAAAATGGTGGTGGTTGGGGATACCACTAATTGTGAGAAGGTACTGTAGCGATACCCTCAAACTAAGAGAGCCGCTGGTTTTGTTTTGGGCCCTGTACACAGCACAGCCAACCCCCGGCAATCTACTCGACCCTTCTCTGGCACAGCTAGTCTAGGGGTGGTATATATGTATGGCTCTATACCTGTTCATGAACAATCCCACAATAATCCAAACAGTTGTGAAATATAGTAATGGACGCCAATACCAGAATGATTAACTGTAATAGATTTACTTGTATATAAAGGTTAACGATCAATACCATATAACACGTGCATGCAGAGCCCTGCAGTAATAATAACACTAGTCAACTATAGTGCACATATAGTTCTATCACACACTGATATATAACTATTTTGCCTGTGAGCAATATGGCGCTCAGCAATGCTATAAACTCCCAGTCAGGCCTGACTCAATTAAAGCTCAGTCTTTAAGTGAGGAATCTTTGCATGCAAGATGATCGGTGGCGCTCATACAGGAACAATAATTTTGTAATCCAACAGTGGTCTATGGCAATAGAAGCAACTCCCTGGAGACTATATAACTCAGTTCTGAAACTAGTCTCCTGTCAGGAAAAGTAAGTATAACCCGAAGGCCAAGGCAGTCAATAGGCCTAACAAAGTACTCGGTTATAGCTGTGAGAAGGTGCTCTCTCACCCCTCCGGACTCAATCCCAGTCCGGGACTCCCACCGCTGTGTCTCCGCACACAGGATCTGCCACAGCCGGATCTCTGGTCCAACTGACGTCCGCGAAGCAAGTAGATGTCAGATGCCACAGAGGCTCCGCAGCGAGGTGGAAGGCTCTCTGGAAGTGCGCAAGGCCCAGGCCTCGGGCCTTGCACTCACAGCAGGTCCGCACAGGAAGTCCTCTTGCCAGCCGCGCGGTGTCCAAACAGGCCGGGCTTAGCCTCGCCCTCCCCTTTTATACCCCACCCATGAGTCTCTGCGGCAGCCCAATGCACCCTGGGTGCCAAACGGGGTTCTGGGTAATGTAGTCCATGGGGCCTCAACGGAGACCCCGCTACAGTACCAAAGCCAAAGATTCAAAAAACAAATCTCAGCGAAGCCCCTGTTAGCTGTGTGTGGCATAGCATCCAATGAGATGTAAGCTTGTGTCACTGCATAGCGTTGAAAGCTGCAGTTTAATTACATGGAACATTTTGCGCCATTGCTGATTACACAGAATGCAAAGTAATTTTTCTAAAAAAGCTATACATGTTTTCATCTCCAAGGATCTGCTCTCCTGGTGAAATGTTGAATGCATTAATAATAAATAATATTTCCCAGGTGCTCTGACATAAGAGGACACTGGATGGTTAAACATTTGAGTGTTCATCTTCATCCACCAACACAGATTCCTAATAATAGATATTGAACATCTCAAGTACTCTGTGCTTTAAACTTGAGGCTTTTCAGTGATGGAAAAACATTTTCCTTTCTTTGTAATTGCTTGTGCGTCATAACAAGATGGTTCTATAAACTACTAGAAGGAATACACTGTATGCAGAATAAATCCTTGTGTGAAACAGCGAGAAGCTGAATATTACTAATGGAAAACTACTTTTTTTCTGTATTTAGAGACCAATACGAAAGTGTTTTTATAAGAAAGCTGTAAACCTTTTAAAGGATTTGAAATGTTTAATAAGTCATTTTATACATTTAAGTAAAAGTCCTACCTAATAGCAGGTGTCTGCTTAAAGGAGCACTAAAGCTTTTTTTTTTTTTGCTTAAAAATAACAAACATGTTATACTTACCTCCACTGTGCAGCTCGTTTTGCACACAGTGGCCCCGATCCTGGTCTTCTGGGGTCCCTCGGCGGCTGTCTTGGCTCCTCCCCGCAAGGACTCCACACCTTAATGCGAGTGAGCTCGCATGGTGTGGAGTGATTGCGGGCGCGCTCCCGTGATACAGCGGCGGCCATAGCCGCCGACTGTATCACTCGGCCCCGCCCCCCGGCGTGCCGCGTCATTGGATGTGATTGACAGCAGCGCCAGCCAATGGCTGCGCTGCTTTCAATCCATCCAGTGTAGCCAATCGGCGGCCAGGCTGAAAAACGAAGAGGATGACAGGGACGAGCATGGGACTTTCGAGGGGCCAGGTAAGAAAAACGGGGGCTCGGGGGGGGGCGGTATTGTCGAATGTTTTTTCACCTTAATGCATAGGATGCATTAAGGTGAAAAAACATGTAACTTTACTACTCCTTTAATGACCAGAAAACCCTGCTTTAAGCCTAAAGCCTCGTAAACACGGCCGAGATTCTCGTTGAAAAAAACATGTCGTTTTTTTCGACGAGATTCTTGGACAAGAAACTTGTCCCGGCCGAGTGTACAGACGCTCGATTCAAAGAACCCGCGGTTCTTTGAATGGAGCGTACGCGGTGACGTCATCGACTACGACGAGCATGCGCTCGTCACATTCGATGCCGTCGCCGCCAACTTGGTATACCCTACCTATGCCTAGGAAGCTACCGCGCATGCATCGAATTCATTTCGAACATGCGCGGGCTTCCCGGAGGACAGGTAAGTGTACACACACTCACTTTTCTCGTCGAGAAACAGGCTGACGAGAATCTCGACGAGAAAATAGAGAGCAGGTTCTCTATTTTCTCGTCGAGATTACTTGTCGGTTTTCTTGACGAGAAACCATACACACGAACGAATTTCTCGGCAAGACATCTCTGCCAGCAAGTTTCTTGCTGGTTCTTGCCGAGAAACTCGGTCGTGTGTACGAGGCCTCACTCACCTTACTGTACCATATCCAGTAACACAGTGTAGATATTTTCCAGCACACCATGGATCTTCAAGTTGAGTCTAAGCTTTTTTTTAATAAAGTATGATCACATCACAAACAAGAGAGTCAGGCATCACCCCTTTGTCAGGCATGTGACCATGTCATCGCATTCAAAATGTTGCTTGTGATGTGATCATACTTCAATAAAAAAAACTTTGGACTCAACTTGAAGATCTGTAGTAGGCTCAGTGCTGTGTTCTGGCCTTGCGCTATAAACAAAAAAAGAGCGACAATTTTGAAAAAAATTAAAAATTTTGTACTTTTTGCTATAATAAATATCCCCAAAAAATATATAATTTTTTTTTTTTCCACAATTTAGACCGATACGTATTCTTCTACATATTTTTGGTAAAAAAAATCGCAATAAGCGTTTATCGATTGGTTTGCGCAAAAGTTATAGCTTCTACAAAATAGGGGACTGTTTTATGGCATTTTTATTAATATTTTTTTTTCTACTAGTTAGCGATTTTTATCGTGACTGTGACATTATGGCGGACACATCAGACACTTTTGACACCATTTTGAGACTATTTTTACAGCGATCAGTGCTATAAAAATGCACTGATTACTGTAGAAATGACACTGGCAGTGAAGGGGTTAACCACTAGGTGCCGCTGCAGGGTTAAGTCAGTACTAGGGAGTGATTCTTACTGTTAGGGGGCGTGGCTACACGTGACACGTCACTGATGACCGTTCCCGATCACGTGTTACTAGGCAGAATAGGGGAATGCCTTGTTTACAAAAGCATTCCCCTGTTCTGCCCTTGCCGACCGCAATCGCAGGCCTCCCGGGAAAATCGAGTTCTTGGGACCCGCAGCCACACTCGCTAGGCACGCCCATGTGCATGCCCGTGCCATGTTGTCGATGTACATCGGCGTGCGACGGTCGGCAAGTGGTTAAACAAGACTTTTAGGATTAAATTATTGATTTGGCCTACAAGTTTTCTCTAAAGGGTTAGGTCACCTTTTAGGGCCCTTTCACATGGGCCGTCCGATCAGGTCAGCCTGTCTGTTTTTCAGGTGGAACCAAAGCTCACCTCATCCACCTGCTCAGCGGGGATCAGCAAAGCGATCCCCCGCTGAGCAAGAGGAATCTGCCACACTGAGGCACTCATGTGAAAGGGGCCTGAAGATGAATTAACACCCTTCCCGCTCTTCAGTCCCTGCTGTACTTACCTCTGTGTGTGATGAGTTGTCAGTACCCACGCAGCCGTCTGGGATTTAAAAACCCTGCTCTTCTCCCTCTTCTCTGTGCAGGGCTGTTGGGAAGGATCAAACAAATTCTGCTTAATCAGCTTTGGCACAAAGCATCACTCAGAATAGGAACTCTCTAGAATAAGTATATATGTCTCATAATCATAGTCACTGTTAGGTGTCAGCACCTACCATACAATTTTTATAATAAAATACTTACTTCATGGTGGGAGCATAGACCCAACCTCAGCTTGCATCCAACAGTTCACGATTATCCTTTCAAGATGCCAGGGCATTGCCATGTGTTGAGCAGTGGATTTGCATGTTTTTTTCAAATTTAGTACTTCTCCCTAGAATTAGACAGTTGGCGTGTATGCAGAAAAGTGTCACTTGCTTTGTAGGATGGCTTCGTTCACTATGTTCACTAGGCTCTCATTGGACTGATTAAACCATGTCCAGAAATGTTCCCTCTAACTGTTCAGTTGAATCTTCCTCATTCATCAGCTCTCCTTCTTGGCCAAGAAAACCATCAAGAGTAAATAAACACAGACAAGTCCAGTATTTTTGCACTTTGGGCCAGTTAACCACCAGAAGGCGGTGCAGGTAATCTGCGTTCCGCATGCATTTCCCACACTGTGTTCAAAATGCACTGCAGTTGTGATCCACAGCAGGTATCAATATTACGTTAATGACACTCCAAATGCAGGTCTCAAATGCAGTGCATTTGCCCACACCGGATCGCTTGGTACAGAAGTACCTTGCAATGCAGTTGCAGTGAGTTTCCAAAAGTAGTGCATGCACTGCTTTTGATGCTGTGCGGCGCAATTTCAGCCATTTCAAAATTAATAGCTGAAATCGCATTGCACAGAACTGCATGTTAATTGCACCCAGGGCGCATTCCGGTGTGATTCTCGGTGTGAATCGACCCTAAAACTTACATAGAACATTTTGCTTTAGAAAAAGTAACCTTGGAGCACACAATTTAAAGTCAAAGCAGTCTTGTCATTATAAATAATATATAAAACAACTGGAAAGTTTCAGGCAAGGAGAAGTTAGTCATAGACTTTTGCGCACTTCTCCCAGTGGTCCAAAGGCTGCATGTTTAATTCCAAATATACTGTATCTCAAGGACAGTTTTAGACTGAAGCCTCGTACACACGGCTGAGATTCTCATCAGGAAAAAAACTTTGTTTTTCCAGACGAGAATCTTGACAAGAAACTTTTCCCGGCCGAGTGTACACACGTATGATTCAAAAGAACCGCCGTTCTTTTGAATGGCACGAACGCGGTGATGTCATCGACTACGACGAGCGTGCGCTTGTCACATTCGATGCCGTCGCCGCCATCTTGCTACACCCTATGCCTAGGAAGCTACCGCGCATGCGTCAAAGTCATTTCGAGCATGCGCGGGTTTCCACGGCGACAGGTAAGTGTACACACGCTCGGGTTTCTCGTCGAGAAACAGGCCGACGAGATTCTCGACGAGAAAAAAGACCGCAGGTCCTCTTTTTTCTCGTTGGGAATCTGGGCAGTTTTCTTGACGAGAAAACTGAAACCCGCGTACACACAGCCGGTTTTCTCGGCAAGAAAGCTCTCCCGGCAGTTTTCTTGTCGTTTTTTGCAGAGAAAATAGGATTTTTATAACAGCTTACCTGTAAAATCCTTTTCTTGGAGTACATCACGGGACACAGAGCGACATAGTCATTGCTATGTGGGTTATATAGATTACCTTCAGGTGCTGGCACTGGCAACTTCCAAACCGGAAGTACCCTCCCCTATATAAGCCCCTCCCATCCGGGAGTACCTCAGTTTTGTAGCAAAGCAATAAGTGTCCCCAAAAGAGGGGCGGGAGCTCTGTGTCCCGTGATGTACTCCAAGAAAAGGATTTTACAGGTAAGCTGTTATAAAAATCCTATTTTCTTTCTCGTACATCATGGGACACAGAGCGACATAGTCATTACTATGTGGGACGTCCCAAAGCAATGCCAAATGAGGGGGGGGATACACCATACATAAGCTGGGCGCTATCAGACATGAGGATCTTTTGCGGCCTGCAACACACTGCGCCCAAAGGCGACATCCTCCTGACTTCTAACGTCCACCTGGTAGAACCTAGTAAACATGTGTACTGAAGACCATGTTGCGGCCTTACAGATTTGAGCCAGGGAGGCCTGGTGATGCACTGCCCATGAAGTTCCAACTGCTCTCGTGGAGTGCGCCCTAACTTTGAACGGAGGCGGTCTCCTTCTCAAGCCATAGGCTTGCATTATGACCTGTCTAATCCACTTGGCTAAAGTAGATTTTGACGCTGCCTGACCCTTTCTGGGGCCTTCCGGCAGAATAAACAAAGTATCCGTTCTGCGAATCTGAGCAGTGGCTTTTAGATAAGCTTTAACTGCTCTTACTACATCCAAAGAATGTAATAACTTTTCCTCTACCGAACTAGGTTTGGGGAAAAAAGAAGGAAGAACCACATCTTGGTTCAAATGAAACCTCGATACCACCTTAGGAAGAAAAGCTGGATGAGGACGTAACACTACTCTGTCCTTATGGATAACCAGATATGGCTCCTTACAGGACATAGCGGCCAATTCCGACACTCTTTTAGCCGAACAAATGGCTACTAGAAAAATCTATTTCCTGGTGAGAAGAACCAAGGAAATGTGCTGTAATGGTTCAAATGGTTGTTTCTGTAGAACCGACAGAACCAGGTTTAAGTCCCATGGACATATGGGAATATTAACCGGAGGGCTAATACGCATTACTCCTTGTATAAAAGCTTTGACTAGTGAATGCGAAGCCAAGAGCCTTTGAAAGAATATTGACAAGGCCGAAATCTGACCCTTGATAGTACTCAAGGCAAGCTTCCTATCTACAGCCCACTGTAGGAAGTCCAGAATCCTACCTATTACGTATTTACGTGGATGCCATTTCTTGGCCTCACACCACGCGATGTACGCCTTCCAGATTCTATAGTAAATCTGCCTGGATACCGGCTTCCTGGCATTGATCATGGTAGATACCACAGGATTAGAGAGACCTCTCTTTTTTAGAATGTGGGCTTCAATAGCCAGGCCGTCAAACCTAAAGCCCCGTACACACGATCGGTTTAACCGATGAAAACCGTCCGATGGATTGTTTTCATCAGACAAACCGATCGTGTATGGGACCCATCGGTCTTTTTTCCATCGGTTTTAAAAAAAAAAACATGTTTTAAATTTTTCCGATGGATCAAAAACTGATAGAAAATACCGATCGTCTGTGGGGAACTCCATCGGATAAAAAACCCACGCATGCTCAGAATCAAGTCGACGCATGCTCAGAAGCATTGAACTTCATTTTTCTCGGCTCATCGGAGTGTTTTACGTCACCGCGTTTGGGACGGTCGGTTTTTGGACTGATGGTGTGTGGCCAAGACTGATGAAAAACAGTTTCATCGGATTTCTGATGGACAAATCCATCGGACTAAAATCCATCGGAAATCCGATCGTGTGTACAGGGCTTTAGGCTAGTAAGGAAGGATGGTATATCGGTCCTTGCGAAAGCAGGTCCGGACGATGTGGGAGGGTCCAAGGACTCCCCACAGACATTTTTACAATCTCCGCGTACCATGCTCTTCGGGGCCACGCTGGAGCCACCAGAATCACTGGTTTCTTTTCTACCCTGATTCTGCGGAGTAATCGAGGTAACAATTGTGGCGGTGGGAATGCATATATCAGCTTGAACTGATCCCAAGGGAACACTAGAGCATCCGAGCCGCACGCTAGGGGATCCCTTGTCCGAGAGACAAATCTGTCCACCCTTGCGTTGAATCTGGATGCTAGCAGATCTACATCCGGTGCTCCCCACCGCTGACATATTGTCCGGAAAACCTCGGGGTGAAGGGACCATTCCCCTGGGCATAATTGTTGGCGACTTAGAAAGTCCGCCTTCCAATTCTCCGCTCCTGGAATGAATACCGCGGATATGGCTGGGACATATCTTTCTGCCCATTTCAGGATGCAATTCACTTCCCTCTGGGCTGCACGACTCCTGGTGCCACCCTGATGATTGATATATGCCACTGCCGTGGCATTGTCTGATTGAATTCTGACAGGGGACCCTTGGAGTCTGGATGTCCATGCTACTAGGGCATACCGGGCTGCTCGTATCTCTAAGAGATTGATGGGCAGGGCCTTCTCTTGGCTCATCGGAGTGTTTTACGTCACTGCGTTTGGGACGGTCAGTTTTTGGACTGATGGTGTGTGGCCAAGACTGATGAAAAACAGTTTCATCTGATTTCTGATGGACAAATCCATCGGACTAAAATCCATCGGAAATCCGATCGTGTGTACAGGGCTTTAGGCTAGTAAGGAAGGATGGTATATCGGTCCTTGCGAAAGCAGGTCCGGACGATGTGGGAGGGTCCAAGGACTCCCCACAGACATTTTTACAATCTCCGCGTACCATGCTCTTCGGGGCCACGCTGGAGCCACCAGAATCACTGGTTTCTTTTCTACCCTGATTCTGCGGAGTAATCGAGGTAACAATTGTGGCGGTGGGAATCCATATATCAGCTTGAACTGATCCCAAGGGAACACTAGAGCATCCGAGCCGCACGCTAGGGGATCCCTTGTCCGAGAGACAAATCTGTCCACCCTTGCGTTGAATCTGGATGCTAGCAGATCTACATCCGGTGCTCCCCACCGCTGACATATTGTCCGGAAAACCTCGGGGTGAAGGGACCATTCCCCTGGGCATAATTGTTGGCGACTTAGAAAGTCCGCCTTCCAATTCTCCACTCCTGGAATGAATACCGCGGATATGGCTGGGACATATCTTTCTGCCCATTTCAGGATGCAATTCACTTCCCTCTGGGCTGCACGACTCCTGGTGCCACCCTGATGATTGATATATGCCACTGCCGTGGCATTGTCTGATTGAATTCTGACAGGGGACCCTTGGAGTCTGGATGTCCATGCTACTAGGGCATACCGGGCTGCTCGTATCTCTAAGAGATTGATGGGCAGGGCCTTCTCTGCATCTGACCATCTGCCCTGGAGAGACCATTGCTCCAGTACTGCCCCCCAGCCTATAAGGCTGGCATCTGTAGTGACCACCTTCCAAGAAATCGGACTGAAGGATTTCCCTTTTACCAGATTCTGGGGAACCAACCACCAACGGAGGCTCTTGCGAACGGAAGGGGACAAGGACATTGGTAAGTCTAGGGCCTGAACTTTTTTGTTCCAGGCTGACAGTATGGCCCTTTGCAAATTCCTTGAATGGAATTGACTGTAGGGTACTGCTTCGAATAATGCCACCATTTTTCCCAGCAGCCTCATGCACAGGCGTATGGACGGCTGTCTTTTTGTACCCACTAGGTGGATCAAATCTCTCAAAGACGACACCTTTTCTTGAGGCAAGAAATTTTTTCTCTGGTCTGAATCCAGCCTTAGCCCCAAGTATTCCAGACTTTTGACTGGTTTTAGGGCTGACTTGTCTCGGTTGATAATCCAACCGTGAGATTCCAGATACTTGATTGTCTCGTGAACAACCACTTCTAGTTTTTCCACTGAGTGGTCCATCAGCAACAAGTCGTCTAGATATGCCATTATCGTTACACCTCGTGTTCTTAGATTGGCCAATAATGGGGCCAGAATTTTTGTGAACACTCGTGGTGCTGTGGCCAGACCGAAGGGTAAGGCTCTGAACTGAAAATAATAGCGCCCTTCTACTGCAAAGCGTAGAAATTTTTGGTGGACTGGAAAGATGGGAATGTGCAAATAAGCATCTTTGATGTCGATCGAGGCTAGCCATTCCTCCCCTTGTAGGGCAGTGGCCACCGATCGGATCGACTCCATCCGGAAAGTCCTGATATGTAGGAATTTGTTTAGCCCTTTTAGATTTAATATGGGCCTCACGTCCCCGTTTGGCTTCGGGACTGTAAAGAGGTTTGAGTAAAACCCGAACTCGCATTCTTCCAGGGGAACCTCCATAATTACTCCTTGGAGCAATAGTTGTTCTAGTGCCAACAGGAGGGATCCTCTCTTTCGGGGATCCCTTGGCACGTTTGACCTCATAAAATGGGAAGGAGGAGAGTCTTTTAACTCCAATTTGTATCCCAGACTTACTGCGGAGAGCACCCATCTGTCTCTGATCGTGTCCCGCCAGGTCTCTGCGAACAACTGACTTGGGGGGAGGTTTTGTACCTCTCCTGACCCAGGGTTTCTTGTTACCCTGCGATTGTCCCTGATTTTTACCCCCGGGATTTGACCGAGGAGGCCGTCGGAACTGCTTCACAGCTGATGTCCCAGGGACTGGAGAAGCAGGCCTCTTAAAAGAGGGACCTCTAACTCTGTTTTTAACCGGCAAGAGTGTACTTTTACCGCTGGAAATTTTCTGGATATATTTGTCCAGATCTTCCCCGAATAAGCGTTCACCATGAAATGGGAAGCTAACCAGCAATTTTTTACAGGGAGCTTCAGCAGACCAGTTCTTGAGCCATAGAAGCCTACGCATATGTACTACAGACAGCGTAAGGCGGGAGGCCTGATGGATTGAATCCTTGATGGCATCAACCGCAAAGCATAAGGCTCTAGGTAGATCAGCTAGGGCAAGGGCCTGCTGATCTGGCAAGTCCCTTAAGACCTGTTTTAACTGATCCTTCACTGCTTGGCAGACCCCAATAGCTGCTACTGCTGGTTGTGTCACCAAGCCTGCTGTAGAAAAAAGCAGATTTTAATAAGGACTCCAATTTTTTATCTATTGGGTCCTTGAACATTTGAACATTATCTACTGGACATGTCAGTGATTTATTCACACAAGAGATGGCTGCGTCCACTGTAGGCACCCTCCATTTTTTGATGAACTTATCCTCCATGGGATAGACCACCGGAAATCTCTTGGAGGGAGTAAATATTTTATCAGGATGTTCCCAATCCTGGTAAATGAGCCCTTCCAGTAAAGGATGGATTGGAAAGGAACAAACAGTCTGGGGAGCTTTTAGCGACCCCAACGAGGAGACAGAAGTGGTTGATGGCTCCGCAAGGGGCATTTTAAATGCTGATCGGACCATATCAGTCAGGGACTGAACCCATAATCTTTCAGCATGTGATGCTGAAAATGGCTCTTCCACTGTTGATTCCTCCACAACAGAATCAACCTCATCCTGATCCCCTTCAGGTAGGTCGATCCCTGTATGGGACTGTTGATCCGCTAACAGGCACTCTGAGGGAGGAGACGGAGATCGGGCGCGCTTTCCCTCTGACAGGGAAGCAGCGATCAATGTTGTCAATCTCTCTTCCAGTCCTCCCAGAGCTGAGGAAAAAAACCTCCTCTGTTACATACACAGGAGCAGGTGAACTGAGGACAGCCACAGTACCAGGTACTCCTGAGGGTTCTCTACGGTCACTAACCTCTGATTTTTCAGGGGAGATTGGTGCAGCCAAAGCATGCCCAGGATCCTCAGAGCCCGATGGAGACCCCCTTTGCTTCCTGGGAGTCTTAGTCCCGGAGACTTTGGATGGCATATTCCTAAGCCCAAAGCTGAGGTATTCCAGCCGTAATACACCATTTACTGACAATAGTCTAGCACAATTGCTGCTATATAAACAGTTGGTGTCTACTAATGTGCCTTTCTATGGGGATGCCTGCATCAACCGCCTGCTGTATGCCTTTTTTAAATGTTGCCAGCTCTGTCTCTGCACTCCATAGCCAGCTGACAACACCTAATTGTGCCTTTTAACATGCTGGGACGCCCGCACATGCGCAGAAGCGCTGCGGCGCGCACAGAGCGTCATCCACCAAGCTCCGCCCCCTTTTCCAGCTCACCTCTATATATAGAGGCGCGTGCACGCGCACGGGCATGGGGACGTGCGCCTTCGGCGCTCTTTTTGAAAAAGAAACTAGGGACAGGAGCCAGGGCCCTGTTTGCCGCAGGGCCGGGGGATGGACGAGCATTGCAACATGGCAGAGGAAGCAGTTTCCCACAAGAGAACTCACCATCTGCCTGGACTTGACTCAGGAAAGAAAAAGTCCACATGACAAGAAAATGACGTTCCACAGCGGCCTCTAGTGGATTAACACAGGTACCGCGGTTTGTCTATTTTTTTTTTTTTTTTCTTGACCACTATTAAAATTATTACATTGTTTAGTAGTTACAGGCATGCACAGATATTTAGCGGGAATACCGTTAGGTAACAGGCAGAAAGACATATTAGGCTTGGGGGTCCCCCCAATAGAACCAAGTTCCTGAGGGGCCCCCACTTACCTTTTCCCCGCTGCAGGACTCTGTTTGGTCCACAGAAGCCCAAACTTCACCTCTCACGGCAGGCATTGTAATTAAACCTTCAGGGACCGGGTTCCCAAGGATTCCACTCCCCTGGACCTGTATAGCACCCTGCACAGAAAACATCTTGGTCGTGGGTATGACCAGAGCTCTGGATCCCAGGGTCCAGCCCTCCTAAGAGAGGCATTACAGGCAAAACCTTGCTCTTCTCTGCAAGGCCCGGGTACAGACCGTTTAGCTATGAAGCTTTTTTGGTCGGATCCGGAATAGCTTGCTGAGGCCCAAAAGAACCTGTACACAAGCCCAGATGAAAACCATGTTAACCTTTGGCCAACACCTTAGACACTGGCAAAAAACTGAGGTACTCCCGGATGGGAGGGGCTTATATAGGGGAGGGTACTTCCGGTTTGGAAGTTGCCAGTGCCAGCACCTGAAGGTAATCTATATAACCCACATAGTAATGACTATGTCGCTCTGTGTCCCGTGATGTACGAGAAAGAAAACCGGTCGTGTGTACGCAGCCTAAATGTTTCCAGGGCAAAAGGATTAAACTAGGCCCTTCTGAAATCCTCTAACCTTGGCACAGCACCATTTCTGTTACCAGAGTTAGCAGACCCAGAAACATTGCTAAATGGTCAAAACCAGAGCTGTGTTATAAGAAAACCTATGTAGCGAGAACAATGATACTATGTTATAAGAGCCAGGACTGCCTCGTCTTGCTAGATTCAGAGAGATGCCATGCTCCAAGACCCTAAATTAATCCTTGCCTTTCATAATTACAAAGCACTGTGACTTCTAATGATCAGATATCTTGGAATGTTTCTTGACTATAAAAATGCATCTCCAGCAAAGTGAATAAAAAATGTACAATATTCATACCTGTAAAAGGAACCTGTGACCAGCTTATGGCTCAAGTATTTACATCAGGGTTTTTCAACCAGTGTTCCACAAGGGGTTCATGGAGCAATGGGCAATTTCTGCCTCGCCTAAGTTCCCACTGACACCTTTGATCTTTTTAGCTTTCTGTAAGGGGGTAATGCTTCCCAATGACCGCAAGTGTAAGGAACATTCTTCCTGCTGACCATCACACTAATGTATCATGAGTTGTAGATATACAAATTTTTAGCAGGGGTTCCCTGAGACTGGAAAGTTATTTTTAAGGGTCCCTCTGTGTTGAAAAGGTTGAGAAAGGCTGATTTACATATTGTTAAAGCGTATTTATGGTCAAAATTTAAAATATTATATATTAATTTCCACATCGTTTTTCTAATATTTCTAGCCTACTCCTATTAATTTAAATGATCTTGAAGTTAAACTTACTTTGTGAACATCACACTCATTTACTTCCTTGAATACTTTGACACACATTTACTATGCCCTGTTAATATGCATTAGAGTGTCACAGAATTTACAGAGCCTGCCTTCTGAAATACAGAGTTGCTGAGAGAAGGGGTTTTAGGGGATGGAGTCAGTACAGAAATCACTGCTTGCAGGCAGCAAGGAACCATGGGATATGTAATCCTTTGAAATTTAAAGATAACAGCTGAAAAGAAGCATGCTGGGAATCCAGGAAAATGTGGAAAGTGGAAAAAGATGGCCAGCAAACAGGCAGAACTTGTAGCATAAATGGAGGATTTTCAAGTAAGCTTTTATTGGAGTGTCACAAATTACTATTGTTTGCTTTTATTATTGCAGTACTGATACTATAAAATGAAAGTGTATGCTGTGACCATAGATCTCCTTTAGCAATATATCAAGTGCTGGCCTCTGTACCTGCAGGCGCCGTTGAGCAAAGTCTTTTGAGTTCACAGCAGAAATACTGAAGTCATCTCTCAGCAGCTTCTCTCACCTTCTGGCTCCCCTCTCCCACTAGTGATTTGGCTTCCTTTCAGCCTTCTAACCCTTAGGGCTAGTTTACACTTGCTTCAAAACAAGGCTAAGGACACGCTTTAGTAAAGCTCTCTTAACGGCAGTCAAAGCTCTTGTCACTAAATAAAATGGTTAGCTTACAGTCTTGTGTATATCTTGTGTTTGCTTTGCTTCAGCTTCGCTTAAAATTGTATACCCCATGTAGCTTTAGTGGTGCTTCAAAGCGTCTTCAAAGCCTCCATAGAGCTCTATGACAAAGCTTGTTTGAAGCTTGCTTGAAGCACCTGCTGCTTTTGAGAGGCTTTAATTCAGCTTTAGCTTCGCTTTGTTTTGGAGAAATTGCAGGTGTGAGATATCAACACACACACACGGCATCTGCCAAGCTTCAACAAAGCTTCAAAATAGCTCCACCGAAGCATCATCAAAAGCACCACTGAAGCCTCATCGAAGCACCACGGAAGCCTCATCAAAGCCTCATCGAAGCACCAACGAAGCATCAAAAACACATCATAAAAGCTTATTGAAGCAGTAGGAGCTTTAATGTATGTTGAAGCCGAAGCAAGTGTAAATGAGGCCTTAAAGCAGACACAGAACGAGGGAAGCAGAGTGAACTGAGCTGCAGAGAGAACAGCTTAGAGGACATTAGTGCTTATGCTCGCGACCCACGGCTGGGATCTTAAAGGGGATGTACCTGTACGCCCTTGTGCCCAACAGTGACATTCTGCCAACGAATATCGTCGTGCGGTGGTCCTTAAGCGGTTAAAAAACTTGACACACAGCCAAAAATATATTAAAGTGTTTGTTAACCCGTATATATAAATCACTGGCAGCCCCTCTATTATAGGCAGGCATAGCACACTGTACCTGTCTTTTATAAAAACTAAGCTTGTAAATACCGTTTTAAAACGATCTTCAGGCCGGTCACGTGACTCGCGGCCTCTGTATACCTCCAATACATGGCTTCTGCAGGAGGGGTCGAGATCTCCCTCTGACGTCAACCGGGGAGATCACATGGCTGCTTGGCCCCTCCTGCAGTAGCCCTGGAAGCCAGCCAAGAGTCACGTGACCGGCCTGAAGAATCATGTGACAAGGAGCTCAGTGCTTGTTTGCATGAGGATCTTAGATAACTGTACATTGAAAATTTTTAAATAATATAAATTGAGTGGACTTTTTGATTTCCTTACAGTCTTGAATATTAGCAATTCAATTAATGATTTCACTTTTTAAAGTTTACATGTCATTGACTTAGAGATGTGTTATTAAAATGTTAAAATCTTATGGAAACTACAGTGCTAAGGGCTTGCAGCAAATCCTTTGTCATAGTCCTGGCTGTTGACACTATACTTGGCGAAGTGAAATGTGCAATTGATGTTGTCCATGACAAAACTGCCCATAGCGAAAACCTGTCAAGTCGTACAGTGTGACAAGAGGCATTTTTTAAGCCATGTCACTTCCCCTAAACATCTTTGTATGCCAACAGGCAAAGTTACTCAGGCAGACTCTTAGCAAGGTGCACCGTGGAAACCAAAAACTGCGAATGTCATTGCGGGAAGCCCCGTGTCACAAAGAACATGATGTTGTGTACAGTGATACTGTGTAAAGCTGTGTACAGACGCTGCATTCTAACTGCTTCCAAAACCGGCAGTTATCTGATCTCCACACCATGCAGCCTGCGGGGATTCAGCACTCTGGGTATCATGTCACAGAAATGCTTGGTTTAACAGTATAAAGCTGATCAAAAGTTATTGATGGGTGTGTATGTGCAGCTACAGCCTGGGAAATGCCTCACTGCCTATGATTGGCAGTGTTCAGTGACGGATTCCTGGCGGTTATGATCCAAACGCGCCCAAGCTCATTCTACTGGACACATATGGAAACAGCAGGCATGCTTTGATACATGAAATTTGTGTGGTCTTTGGCTTGAATCTCCCTGCCTTGAAAGTTGGCCAGGTTCCCTACATCCTATAACGTTAAATGCAAAGTAGATTGAAAGTTAACTTTCGTTGCTGATAATCAACCTACTATTGGACGCCCTTACACAATACAAATATTTTCTGCAGCATTCTAGCCCTAAAGATTAGCCCAACACCTAAAGTGCAACTATGGGTGGCTATGGACTAATGCCGCGTACACACAATCGATTTTTTTCGACGGTGAAAACACCGTCGAGAAAATCGACGTTAAAAACGAGGAACAGCTTGTTCCCCTCACACACGGCCGTTTTAAATGTAATTTTTTTTTTTTGGTCGAAAAAAACGTGTCGAAAAAAATGACGAGAAAAATTAGAACATGTTCTAATTTTTCTCGTCGTTTTAATGCCGTTTTTCTCGTCGAAAAAAACGACAGAAAGCCCACAGACTATCGTTTTTCTCGTCGAATGGGAAAAATGCCGTTTTTTTCAACGGGAAAAACGGCCGTGTGTACGCGGCATAAGCGATTTTGCAATACTTTTACTTTTGGCATTTTTTTTTATTAACTTCAGTTCCATTTTTTTTCTCATACCAGCGTTTAGTTAGGCTCGATTCACACCTATGCATGTTGCTTTTGAGCGTTTCTGCAGTGCTTTTTGCAGTGCTTGCCGCGTTTTTCGACACGCTTTTTTAACCGCGATTTTGATGCGATTTGTGTTTCGCGTTTTTTTTTAACACTGTATATAGCTGGTTGCTAAGGAGGGGGCCGGGAAGCCGGCTGCCGCGTCCTTAACCACTTCAATACAGGGCTTTTATACACCCTTCCTTACCAGACCAATTTGTAGCTTTCAGCGCTCTCACACTTTGAATGACAATTACTCAGTCATGCTACACTGTACCCAAACCAAATTTTTATCATTTTTTTCTCACAAACAGAGCTTTCTTTTGGTGGTATTTAATCACCGCTAGGTTTTTTATTTTTTGCAATATAAGCGAAAAAAGTTAGATTTTTTAAAAAAAAAACACTTTTTTTTTGTTTTTATTGTAAAATTTTGCAAATAAGTAATTTTTCTTCATAAAATTGGGCCAAAATGTATACTGCTACATATCTTTAGTAAAAATAACCAAAAAAGTGTATATTATTTGGTCTCTGTGAAAGGTATAGAGTCTACAAGCTATGGTGCAAATCATTGAAAAATTATCACATCTGATCACACCTGATGTACTGAAGGCCTATTTCATTTCTTGAGACCCTAACAAGCCAGGAAAGTACAAATACCCCCCAAATTACCCCTTTTTGGAAAGCAGACATTCCAATGTATTTAGTAAGAGTCATTGTGAGTTTTTTGAAGTTGTACTTTTTTCCCACAATTCTTGGGAATTTTTTTAAATTTTTTTAAATTTTTATTTTTTTGCACAAAATTGTCATTTATTTCTCTCACACAGCACATGCATACTTGCAATGACACCCCAAAATACATTCTGCTACTCCTCCTGAGTATGGCGATACCAAATGTGTGAGACTTTTACACAGCCTGTCCAAATACAGAGGCCCAACATTGAAATAGCCCCTTTAGGCATTCTAGGAGCATAAATTACACATCTCATTTCTCAACCACCTATTACAGTTTTGAAGACCCTGGAGCACCAGGACAATGGAAATGCCCATAAAATGACCCCATTTTGGAAAGCTAACACCCCAACGTATAATCTATGAGGCATAATGAGTCTTTTGAACGGTTCATTTTTTTCCAGAAGTTTTTGGAATATGTGGGAAAAAAATGAAAACGCATTTTTTTTATACAAAGTTGTCCATTTATAAGATATTACCAACACATAGCATGTACATAGCAAAAATTACACCCCAAAATACATTCTGCTACTCCTCCTGAGTATGGCGATACCAAATGTGTGAGACTTTTACACAGCCTGGCCAAATACAGAGGCCCAACATTGAAATAGCCCCTTTAGGCATTCTAGGAGCATAAATTACACATCTCATTTCTCAACCACCTATTACAGTTTTGAAGGCCCTGGAGCACCAGGACAATAGAAACGCCCATAAAATGACCCCATTTTGGAAAGCTAACACCCCAACGTATAATCTATGAGGCATAATGAGTCTTTTGAACGGTTCATTTTTTTCCAGAAGTTTTTGGAATATGTGGGAAAAAAATGAAAACGCATTTTTTTTATACAAAGTTGTCCATTTATAAGATATTACCAACACATAGCATGTACATAGCAAAAATTACACCCCAAAATACATTCTGCTACTCCTCCTGAGTATGGCGATACCAAATGTGTGAGACTTTTACACAGCCTGGCCAAATACAGAGGCCCAACATTGACGTAGCACCTTCAGGCATTCTAGGAGCATAAATTACACATCTCATTTCTCAACCACCTATTACAGTTTTGAAGGCCCTGGAGCACCAGGACAATAGAAACGCCCATAAAATGACCCCATTTTGGAAAGCTAACACCCCAACGTATAATCTATGAGGCATAATGAGTCTTTTGAACGGTTCATTTTTTTCCAGAAGTTTTTGGAATATGTGGGAAAAAAATGAAACCGCATTTTTTTTATACAAAGTTGTCCATTTATAAGATATTACCAACACATAGCATGTACATAGCAAGAATGACACCCCAAAATACATTCTGCTACTCCTCCTGAGTATGGCGATACCAAATGTGTGAGACTTTTACACAGCCTGGCCAAATACAGAGGCCCAACATTGAAATAGCACCTTCAGGCATTCTAGGAGCATAAATTACACATCTCATTTCTCAACCACCTATTACAGTTTTGAAGACCCTGGAGCACCAGGACAATGGAAACTCCCATAAAATGACCCCATTTTGGAAAGCTAACACCCCAACGTATAATCTATGAGGTATAATGAGTCTTTTGAACGGTTCATTTTTTTCCAGAAGTTTTTGGAATATGTGGGAAAAAAATGAAAACGCATTTTTTTTATACAAAGTTGTCCATTTATAAGATATTACCAACACATAGCATGTACATAGCAAAAATTACACCCCAAAATACATTCTGCTACTCCTCCTGAGTATGGCGATACCAAATGTGTGAGACTTTTACACAGCCTGGCCAAATACAGAGGCCCAACATTGAAATAGCCCATTTAGGCATTCTAGGAGCATAAATTACACATCTCATTTCTCAACCACCTATTACAGTTTTGAAGGCCCTGGAGCACCAGGACAATGGAAACGCCCATAAAATGACACCATTTTGGAAAGCTAACACCCCAACGTATAATCTATGAGGCATAATGAGTCTTTTGAACGGTTCATTTTTTTCCAGAAGTTTTTGGAATATGTGGGAAAAAAATGAAACCGCATTTTTTTTATACAAAGTTGTCCATTTATAAGATATTACCAACACATAGCATGTACATAGCAAGAATGACACCCCAAAATACATTCTGCTACTCCTCCTGAGTATGGCGATACAAAATGTGTGAGACTTTTACACAGCCTGGCCAAATACAGAGGCCCAACATTGAAATAGCACCTTCAGGCATTCTAGGAGCATAAATTACACATCTCATTTCTCAACCACCTATTACAGTTTTGAAGACCCTGGAGCACCAGGACAATGGAAACTCCCATAAAATGACCCCATTTTGGAAAGCTAACACCCCAACGTATAATCTATGAGGCATAATGAGTCTTTTGAACGGTTCATTTTTTTCCAGAAGTTTTTGGAATATGTGGGAAAAAAATGAAAACGCATTTTTTTTATACAAAGTTGTCCATTTATAAGATATTACCAACACATAGCATGTACATAGCAAAAGTGACACCCCAAAATACATTCTGCTACTCCTCCTGAGTATGGCGATACCAAATGTGTGAGACTTTTACACAGCCTGGCCAAATACAGAGGCCTAACATCTAAGTAGCACCGTCATGTGTTCTAGGAGCATAAATTACACACATAAATTCCTGACAACCTATCACATTGTTGAAGGCCCTTCATATTTCTAAAACATAGCATGTACTGTACATACCAATTATAAACCAAAATACATTCTTCTGAGAAAAAGGGTAAAGAAAAGATTACCTGCGGTTTTAGTAGTGCAGTGGTCCAAAGAGGAGAGCATCGGTCCAGGCAGCAGGCAGGAACGTGGACAGCGACAGCAAAACAGGCAGCAGGCAGGAATAGTCAGTACAGGTAGAGATGATGTCAGCACAGCCAAAGCATTGGTCCAGATAGCAGGCAGAGATGTGGTCAGCAGTAGCAAAAGGAACAAAGGATCGTCCATGCAGCAGGCAGGAATACTGTCCATAGTTAGTACATGCAGCAGGCAGAGGTATGGTCAGCACAGCCAGAGTATTTGTCCAGGGAGCAGGCAGGACCATCAAGCTTAGGGCAACGGTCAGGAAAGAATGGGGACAGGGGTAGAGGCTTCTCCCACCCAAATCGCTTTGAAGCCTCCGGACAACCAGACCCTGTTCTGGGAACACAGAAAACCAAAAACTGGTTTTCTGAACTCAGAACACTATTCTGGAGCCCCTCACATATGTGAGACCCCTGTGTAGCAGGGTGAAAGATCAGTCCAAGGGGGCAGGCAAAAACATGGTCAACAGGCCGAGGTCAGTGCAGGTAAAAGGCAGAAATAAACGGTAGGCAGAGGCATAATCCATACAGTCCAGGGTCAGTTCACGTGAAAGGCAGAAACATGGCGGATAAACAATGCAGACAGTAGGCAGAGACATAGTCGAGAAACAGGCCAGGGTCAGTTCACATGGAAGACAATGATATGGTTGGTTGAGGCAGGGAAATATTCAGGACATATTGAAAACGGGGAAATGGCAGTATTAGAAATATGGGCTAATAGTTTTCGAGAGTGTGATATCGCTTGAAGCATTTTCCGATGCAAAGGCCAGGTTGGGAGGGACAGTCGGGACAATGGAAGCTGGTGTCTTTCCTAATTCCTCTTCTGGTGCACACCCGACATTTTTTTTGCCGTCGTCTTCCGGATCGTGATGGTGGAATATGGTCTGAAAAATGGCGCTCATGTAGTCTGCTGACACAATCTGAGTGAATGCTTTCTGGGGGGGATGTTTGTTGGTAGATCAGGGCAGTGACAATGTCTTCAATAAATCTCATGAAGGTGGTGGGTCTATGTGTGGATTTTTGGTAGACTATGAAAGAATTTAACAGGGCCAAATGAAAAAAGTAAATTGCGATTTTTTTATACCAGAAGAGGGATTTTCGGGTTGAAAGATAGGGCTGCAACATTTGATCATTTAAATCCACACCCCCCATGAATTTATTGTACTCATTGATGCAGGAAGGCTTGCGAACGGTACTGCGTCTTCTGTGAAGTTCCACCGAGGTGTCATCGTGGATGGTGGACATGATGTACACATCTTTCCTATCCCTCCACTTCACAGCCAACACTTCCTCGTTCCTCAAGCTTGCCGATTCCCCCTTTTGAATGGTTGTGGTGACAAGACGCTGTGGGAAGCCCTTTCTGTTTATTCTTGTTGTACCACACGCCAGAGTTTTTTTTAGGTAGAGGTGGCGGAGAAGGGGCAGGCTGGTATAATAGTTGTCCATATAAATATGATACCCCTTTTGGAGGAGTGGAAATACCAACTCCCAAACAATTTTTCCACTTATTCCCATGTACGATGGACACTCAGGGGGCTCGAGCTGGGAATCTTTGCCTTCGTACATGCGGAATGAGTGCACATAACCAGTGGCGCTTTCACAGAGCTTGTTGAGCTTCAAGCCGTACCTCGCCCGCTTACTGGGGATATATTGCTTGATTCCCAGCCGGCCTGTGAAATGCACCAGGGATTCGTCCACAGAAATGTTTTGGTCAGGGACATAAAGTTCGGCAAACTTCTTGGAAAAAAAATTAATTAGGGGGCGAATTTTATATAATTTGTCAAAGTTTGGGTGATCTCGGGGGGGGCACTGTGAGTTGTCACTGAAATGCAGGAACCGCATTATAAGTTCGTATCGGGACCTGGACATGGCCGATGTAAAAATTGGCATATGGTGGATGGGTTTCTTCGACCAATACCTATTCATTTCATTTTTTTTTGTAAGCCCCGTGTTAAACGTTAGGCCTAAAAACAATCTAAGCTCCACCACTGTTAGGGGTCTCCATTCAAAAGGGCGGGCATAGCTGGAGCTGGGGTTGTTTTCAATGAATTGTTGAGCAAAAAGATTAGTTTGCTCCACAATGCCTTGAACCAATTCATCAGGGAAAAATAAATTAAAAAAATCAAGTTTGGAAAAACCCTCAGTGTTGACCTGCACACCTGGCTGTGCTGTAAAAGGGGGGATCGTGGCTGACCCTGAGGTAGAAGGCAGCCACAATGGGTTTGCCAAGCCATCTGGAAGCTGGGTTCGGGTCCTACTTCTTTGGCGTGTACTTGCACTGGGCCTTTCCTCCTGGGGTCTAGCAGCGCTTGCACTGGGCCTTTCCTCCTGGGGTCTAGCAGCGCTTGCACTGGACCTCGCCTCCTGGGGTCTACCGCCGTTGGCACTGCTGGTCGCTGCCTGGTGTTCAGACCGTCTTCTTTTTGGACGGACTGTGTCCTCCTCTAATTCGGATCCGGATGTGCTGCCTTCGGGGGGTTCATATTCCGAACCAGAATCGGAATCAGAACTGAGCGGTGAGAGCTCCCCGTTGCTCTCATCGGTCAGACTGAGTATTTGATATGCTTCTTCTGGGGTGTACACCTTTCTGGACATAGTGGGTACGCTGGTGAGGTGGCAGGTACTCTGGTGGCAGGTTCTCTGGTGAGGTGGCGGGTACTCTAATGGACAGGTACTCCTGATGGATTGGTGGTGGGTACTCTGGTGAGGTGGCGGGTACTCTGGTGAGGTGGTGGGTACTCCTGATGGACAGGTACTCCTGATGGACTGGTGGCGGGTACTCCTGGTGAGGTGGCGGGTACTCCTGGTGAGGTGGCGGGTACACCTGATGGACAGGTACTCCTGATGGACAGGTACTTCTGATGGACTGGTGGCGGGTACTCTGAGGTGGCGGGTACTCAGGTGAGGTGGCGGGTACTGCTGATGGACAGGTACTCCTGATGGACTGGTGGCGGGTACTCAGGTGAGGTGGCGGGTACTCCTGATGGACAGGTACTCCTGATGGACTGGTGGCGGGTACTCTGAGGTGGCGGGTACTGCTGATGGACAGGTACTCCTGATGGACAGGTACTCCTGATGGACTGGTGGCGGGTACTCTGAGGTGGCGGGTACTCAGGTGAGGTGGCGGGTACTCCTGATGGACAGGTACTCCTGATGGACTGGTGGCGGGTACTCTGAGGTGGCGGGTACTCAGGTGAGGTGGCGGGTACTGCTGATGGACAGGTACTCCTGATGGACAGGTACTCCTGATGGACTGGTGGCGGGTACTCTGAGGTGGCGGGTACTCAGGTGAGGTGGCGGGTACTCCTGATGGACAGGTACTCCTGATGGACTGGTGGCGGGTACTCTGAGGTGGCGGGTACTCAGGTGAGGTGGCGGGTACTGCTGATGGACAGGTACTCCTGATGGACAGGTACTCCTGATGGACTGGTGGTGGGTACTCTGAGGTGGCGGGTACTCAGGTGAGGTGGCGGGTACTGCTGATAGACAGTTACTCCTGATGGACTGGTGGCGGGTACTCAGGTGAGGTGGCGGGTACTCCTGATGGACAGGTACTCCTGATGGACAGGTACTCCTGATGGACTGGTGGCGGGTACTCTGAGGTGGCGGGTACTCAGGTGAGGTGGCGGGTACTCCTGATGGACAGGTACTCCTGATGGACTGGTGGCGGGTACTCAGGTGAGGTGGCGGGTACTCCTGATGGACAGGTACTCCTGATGGACAGGTACTCCTGATGGACTGGTGGCGGGTACTCTGAGGTGGCGGGTACTCAGGTGAGGTGGCGGGTACTCCTGATGGACAGGTACTCCTGATGGACAGGTGGGTGGCTGGTGATCTGGTGGCAGGTACTAGATGACAGGTACTCTTTATTTAGGGGGGGGCAATCTGGGCACAGTAGTACATATGTATATGTGTATAACATATGTGTAACTCACTGTTAGCTGATCTCCTCCTCACAGGTGTGTGAAGAGGAGAACCAGGCAACAGTGAGTTACACACAATTGTGTGTTTTGTTTACATTTAGTGACCTGCTGTGATTGGACACAGCCGGTCACGTGGTAAAGAGCCAATTTCATTGGCTCTTTACCCTGATCGAGGCTGGGCTGTATCCAAGGGAAAAACCTCAGCCCCGATCGCCGCGCGGGCGCCGTGCACGCCGCTGCGCAGCTCTGCATCATCAATTCCGGTAAGTTTATACCGGAATCTCCGCCGCCCGCCGCCACATTACTTGAATCGGTGTGTCCAGAGGGACACACCGGATCCCAGATCGCCGCGCTGCGCGCCCCCGGGGGCGCGCGCGGGCGCCATGCACGTCGCTGCTGCAGCTCTGCATATGGGAGCCGGTAAGCCGCTCCGCTGCCCGCCGCTGCTGCTCCGCCGCCACTCATTTACCCCCATCAGGGAACTGCTGTGTCCTAAGGAACACAACGGTACCTGGGAGAGCCGGCGAAGCACTGGATGGCGGCGGGAGGGGGGGGGTGCCCCCTCCCGCCGCCTATAAGAACGATCAAGCGGCGGAACCGCCGCTATGATCGTTCTTATGGTGCAGAGAATCGCTGGCAGAACAAAAGGATATCTGAATGATGCCTCTAGCTGCAGGCATCATTCAGATATTCCCCTACAAAGCAGAGGACGTCATATGACGTCCACCCAGGATGGGAGATCCCATCTGTGGACGTCATATTACTATGGCTGGGTAGGGAAGTGGTTAACAACCGATGAGTCATCAGTTGTCAGCGGGCTTCCCGCTCCTCCACCGGTGCTGAGTTCCGCTGATCTGTCGGCGCCGATGTCCGGCATTACTTAAATAACGGTGGGGGTGTGGCAATCGGATAACGTCATCCATGGTCACGCCCCCTTGTGACGTCACGGAACCATCATGACCCAGGCGGTGACGTCACACGAGGGTGTGGCCTCCGGGTGACGTAATCCGATTGCCACGCCCCCGCCGTTATTTAAGTAATCGCGGTAAAAACGTAGTACTTGCGTTTTGGATGTGGGTCCATTGAATTCTATTACATGCAAAATGCTGCTTTTTGCAGGGAAAAAAAAAGAAGTTGGACTTTAAAGTGAAATAAACTCTGAAAAAAGTGCTGACAAGCTGAGATTTTCTGACAAAATATACCCTATTGGTCTTTCCTGTTGTAAGTGCTTCTCCCACCTGTCATTGTTAAAGTACACAGAGCCATGCACGTGCAGGTCATCATGCATTTACATCACGGCATGGTGCCATAATGATATGACTCCTGTGTGCATTGTCAGGAGTGACATAATTGTGGCCCATGCAGTCAAGCGGCTCTAGTGTTTGAACCTGGAAGGAAGACCAGAAGATGAAAGCGCCCATGACAGCCGAGAACACTGACACTGACAGGTAAGTTTGCCATAATGTGCTACCATGCAGTGAATACGAGTACATTATGGCATAAAGCTCCTGGGGGCCATTATTTTTAAGGTTTTTTGATGGATATATCAGCTTGCTGTTTTCCATAACTTATATAGGAAAAATAAAAATCTAGTGCCTATAAGTGCCGGTTCACACAGGGGCGACCTGTCAGGCAACTTGTCAGCCTGACAAGTCACGCTCCATTCAATACAATGTAACCGTTCTAATAGGAGCAACTCAAGTTGCTCCAACTTAGAAAAAGGTTCCTGTACTACTTTTGGGGCGACTTCGGAGCGGCTTGCATTGACTTCTATTAAAGAAGTAATTTGAAAGCCACTCTTAGGTCGCGCTGTGTGGGGCGGCTTCAGAGTCAGTTCCTACATAACAGTACCAGTTTCATCGCTGTTTGTTTATTAGTTCAGTCAGCATAAATATTAGCTCTGTGTCTGATATTACATTTCAAATAAAATTTGCTTCCATATGTTTACACAGCACACCATACGGCTCATCACGTTTTTGGAAAATAGTTCAGTTTAAAAATAGGACGCTGCTGTGTATCAGAATATTTGAACATGAACAATCAAATTACTCACTTTCAGGAAAATCCTCCTACACAACCTTTAACCATTCCTTTCCATTTCTGTATGTGAATTATGAGATTAACCACTTCAGCCCTGGAAGGTTTACCCCCCTTCACGATCAGGCCATTTTTTGCGATGCGGCACTGCGTTACTTTAATTACAATTGCACGGTCGTGCGACACTGTGCACAAATAAAATTGATGTCCTTTTTTTCCCACAAATAGAGCTTTCTTTTGGTGGTATTTGATCACCTCTGCGGTTTAAATTTTTTTGCGCTATAAACAAAAAAAGACAATATTTTTAACTTTCTGCTACAAAACATATCCAATAAAATAAAATAAAAATCAAATTTCTTCTTCAATTTAGGTCAATATGTATTCTGCTACATATTTTTGGGATTATTTTATGGAGTTTGTATTTATTAATTTATTTTTACTAGTAATGGCGGCGATCAGCTGCTTATAGAGGGACTGCGACATTGTGGAGAAATTGAACACTAAGTGACACTTTTGACACTTTTTTGGGGACCAGTGACACCAATACAGTGATCAGTGCTAAATAATATGCACTGTAACTTTACTAATGACACTGGCAGGGAAGGGGTTAACGTCGGCAATCAATGGGTTAAATGTGTCCCTAGGGAGTGCTTTTTAACTGTGGGGGATGTTTGTACTGTAATAAGACAGAGATCCGTGTTCCTGCTTAGCAGAAACACAAGATCTCTGTCTTATCCCATCACAGAACGGCAATCTACCTTGTTTACATAGGCAGACCACCATTCTGTCTACCTTGGGAACGATCGGTGGTTCCTGGCGGACATCAATGATTGGCTCCTGCTCTGTCCAATTACAGCGGTAGCTGGTCACAGGCAGCCCGCCTGCGTGCCCCAGAACAGGAAGAGAGGCCTCCCCGCTGCAGTAAATGGGGCTGTCTAGAAACGGTTAAAAGACAAGTACATTTAAATTGTATCTATTTCAGGAGGTGGTGGGGAATCCTTTCCTTCTCACCCTACTGTACATTATCCAACTTTCCCCTCTTATACACACTTGTAGGAATCCAAGTTTCTATAATAATAATCACATATACTGTATATACTCGAGTATAAGCCGACCCAAATATAAGCCGAGGCACCTACTTTTACCACAAAAAACTGGGAAAACGTATTGACTCAAGTATAAGCCTAGGGAGAGAATGCAGCAGCTACTGTAAGACTGGCCATAAAAGAGCAAAGATAAGGTATTTACAGGCATCATTTAAAAAAAGCAATTACACGGTGTAGGAGAGATTAAAAGAACAGAGGAGCTGGTTGTATCTTGTTTTTTACCTTTACAACCACTTTAAAGCCCTGTACACACGATCGGTTTTACCGATGAAAACAGTCCGATGGACTTTTTTCATCGGACAAACCGATCGTGTGTGGGCCCCATCGGTCTTTTTTCCATCAGTGTTAAAAAATAGAACATGTTTTAAATTTTAAAATCCATAGGAAATCCGATCGTGTGTACAGGGCTTTAGTTTAATCTCCTGTTCTTTTAGGATAGCCTCACACTTTTACTGCAAGTTGATTTACATTTCTTTAGGCCGCATTTGTGCATGCAAATGCACCCTCTGACTGTGATCTAGGTGCAAGGACCCCAGCGAAGGCTTCCACGATTAGCCTTGAGTTGGAATCTCAATTTAAAGCAATGGAAGGCTGCCTTTTCTCGCAGCTAATCACGCCTACTCGCATGTAATCTCTCAAGCAACAGCCTCATGCGAGTGATTGTCCCTGGACAGTCTGTGCACCTGGGATTAGAACATTGGGTACCGCTGATGATGGCGCCGGTCAGCTGCTGCTGAACTCGAAGAAACCTCCTCCACAACCCTGGATTATTGAATGAGATGCTGGTCTTGCCCTGCGTCCTCTCGATTTTACTCCCCCTACCTACCGGCCTCCAGTGAGCCTCAGAGATGCAGTGGTTGAGGGGGCCTTGTTCAAGGAAACACTGCGGTGCAAGCCGCCTGGAGAGACTCTGAGGATGGGCGATGATTGCGGAGGTGAGGAACAGTGAGAGCGGGAAACGCAGCCAATCACCAGCCAGAATGCGGAAGTAGAGAAGAGCGAGTGTGCGGCGTGCAGTGAGGCGTGGAGCTAGGGGAGAGAGGGGGCAAGTGAGAGGAGGGAGTCTCAGGCTTCAGCGGGGAGAACGAAAATGGCTTAGTGAGAGAGCCGACTGACCCTCATATTCGGATCAAGGCATTAGACCTATGCCTAGTCCCTGACTCTATCGCTGCTGCAGATGGGCACTGCGCAGGACGGACTCGAGTGTAAGCCGAGGGGGGCATTTTCAGCACAAACAATTTGTGCTGAAAAACTCGGCTTATACTCGAGTATATACGGTAACTTTAATCCTCTGTGTTTTCTACCCTCTCTTATTTTTGAGATTGAACAGCATTGATGTTGTCTTACCCAGGTGATAGATGATACAGATTGCAGGAAAGAAAATAGTTTGATTTCCCCATCAACAATGTCAGTGTTAAGCCGTCCCTACTGGGAGAACAAAATGGGGTTTATTTACTAAAGCTGGAGAGTGCAAAATCAGGCTCACTTCTGCATAGAAACCAATCGGCTTCCAGGTTTCGGCCTTCAGTTACACTGAACATGGCTGTAAAATTGTGCAACTTTATCTGAACTCGCGTGATTTCAAAGCCTCATTACAGTCCGACTTCGGGGGTGACTTGAAAGACATCTGTGCGGGTTCATGCACAGATGTCTTTTGAAATTGCCCCCGAAGTCATCAAAAGTAGTGCAGGAACTACTTTTGGAAATCGGTGCGGCGCCGCAAAGTCGGTTGGGTCGGTGCTATTGCCGACAAATAGGCTGCGATTTGGCCTGTCAAGTTGCACCAATGTGAACGGGGGCTTATTGCCAAAGCTTAAATGAACAAGCTGAGGTTAGAAGCTGATTGGCTACTATGCACAGATACACCAGATTCTGAGTGCACCAGTTTTAGTAAATCTACCCCAGGTGTTATTTCTAGAGGTCTATAGCCATTGGCAACAATCAAATATCCCACATGCTGGCTGTACCGAAGTCAATCAACGGATCGTCTTGGGTACAATCAGCCTGCCCATACATGGTTAGAATCTCATCCGTTACCTGCTGATACTATTCTGGGTATGCTGATAGAAACAATAATATATTTATAACTTTACAAGTGCCTCTATTTTGCTTTTATTTATTATGGGGGAGATTTACTAAAAAAGGAGAGTGCCACATCTGGTGCAGCTCTGCATAGAAACCAATCAGCTTTCAGGTTTTTTTTTTGGTCAAAGCTTAATTGAACAAGCTGAAGTTAGAAGCTGATTGGTTTCTGTGCAGAGCTGTGCCAGATTTTGCACTCTCCAGTTTTAGTAAATCAATCCCAATGTGTAGTTGTTTTCTCATACGGCAGTTCCGGAGACATCACAAACATTGATTATACTGTATATGCTTGTGTGGGTTCTTTTTATCAGCGACAATTCTCTGTTCTATTGTACAGTGTATATTCTTTCCCCCAAAAAATAAATAAAATCTGATTAAACATAGATTGTATCTTTTTTTTAAATAAACTATTTAACGATTTGTAATATACACAGTATGTTCATAGGAAAGCAAGTCACACCATAGAAAGTTTTCAGGTCTTTAACAGTTAAATTTGCTATTCAGTAATATATACTGCTCAGTCATAACATTAAAACCTCCCACCAGAACCTATCAAGGAATAGATGCCACTAGACCTACGAATGTATGCTGTGATATCTGGCATCAGTAGCAGATCCTTTAGGTCCTGTAAGTTGCGAAGCTGGGCCTACATGGATCAGACTTGTTTTTCCACCACATCCCACAGATGCTCGATTGGATTGGGATCTGGGGAATCTGAAGGTCAAAGCCTCAAACTTGCTGTTGTGTTCCTTAATTCATTCTTGGACTATTTTCATAGTGTGGCAGGGGGCATTATCCTGCTAAAAGAGGCCACTGCCATCAGGGAATACTGTTTCCATGAGAACAAGTAAACACGTTGTCCATGAAGTTGATGTGTTAAAGGCAGAAAGCATGGGCAGTTTGTTATATATCTGGCTACATAGCTACAGACTTCTCAGGGTGCCTATGCTGTCCACATAGCCAAAAGTGCTTACAATGGGCCAAGGCTGGCCAAAGACATTGTGCTGCCTGGGTCCAAGAATGAAATGTTATTCCCCCCCCCAAAAAAAAAAATCATGCCCACCAAAAGTCCCCCACATCCATTATTTTATATCATGATAATTAAAACTAAAATGTAATTTATCAGGAAGTCAGATTTACATGCAACAGCACCTTGTCTATATGCAAAATTATATGACATACCATTATGTTCAATTCCAAGGAGTGGGCTAGGGCAGTATAGGGGCAGGCTGGGGTAGTATATAGACAGGCTAGGGCAGTCTATCATCAATTTTCTGGGTAATAAGAAGAGAAGGAAAGGTGGTCGTGGATCAATTTGCTGCCCCTCTCAAAGTGCTGCCTGGGTCCAATGGACCCACTAGGACCCATGGTAGGGCCGGACCTGCAATGGGCACATGAGCAACAGAACTGGAGCACAGAGCCATGGAAGAAGATGGCCTGGTCTGATGAATCACGTTTTCTTTTACATCATGTGGATGGCCCGGTACGTGCGTGTCACTTACCTGGGGAAGGGATAACACCACAATGCAGTATGGGAAGAAGGCAATTCATCTGAGCCAGTGTGATGGATTGGGCAATGTTCTGCTGAAAAACCTTGGGTCTTACCATCTATGTGGATGTTACTTCACACGTACCACCCACCTAAACATTGCTGACCAAGTACACTCCTTCATGGAATTGGTATTCCTTGATGGCAGTGGCCTCTTTCAGCAGGATAATGTGCCCTGCCAGAATGCAAAAATGCTTCAAGAATCATTTGAGGTATTGACTTGGCCTCCAAGTTCTCCAGGTCTTAATCCAATCAAGTATCTGTGGGATGTGCTATAAAAACAAGTCTGATCCATGGCGGCCCCACCTCACAACTTACAGGACTTAAAAGATCTGGGCAAAAAAGGATATCGCGCTAATGATAAACCATAAGCTGCAACTAGACAGTGAGATACACACCAATAAGAAATATACAAAAATAAAGCAGCGCTCTAAAGGGTCCCAACAATAAGATTGGGGCTTATGACTAGTGATAAATGAAATCAATCATAAATAGTGATGACTAAGTAACTGAAAAATCGAATGTCAATTAGCCAGTCACCTTACTTCATAACACATGATGACAAGATTACATATTGTAAAAAAAATAAAGTGAAAAGGTCCATATGTGGTGAAAAATTGTAGTAGGCAATATGAATAGAAAACAGTCCGTAAATGTTGAGTTGAGTGAAGAGATGGCAATCCCCAAAACACCGGAAAATAATCAAAGTGATAATTAATCCACCACAAAGTAAATTAATAGTGCACCTCCACCGTACAAAATATAAGCTTACCAGAAGCAAGCTATTTCAAGCCTGCGGCTATAACCCAGCCGGGTCCTGCGACCAGGAAATATCAGCAGCACATAAGATAATCCGGGTGAGTGGACCACAGCAAGTCAACAAGGGGATGATCCCGAATGTTAGCAAGACTCAGATAGATCAATGAATCGCCCAAAAATAAAGAGGAGCTCACATAGTGTAAAACCATTACAAATTGCGAATTTATTGTAAAAGAATGCACTTACATGATAAAGGACATTACAGGACACAAAAAGAAAAGCCGGCCGGCATGTAGGCATACACCCGTCCACAAACGAGGATAGCGTGATGGCGTCAGTACGTCCAACCTCCAGACACACGTTTCGTCATACACTGAAGTTATCTTGGGGAACAGGTGACGCACTGACGCACCACATTATATAGGCAGAAAAGGAACCAAGCCTCGGTTTGAGTCACGGACCAGGAACACCTAAACTTCCGCATGGGGATCCGGAAACCCAGATTCACCATCTTAGAAGCTGGCAGGAAAGTTAAAATCCCTGACATTATTAAAAAATTTAAATGAATACATAAAACTAAATAAGAGGACGGAGAACAAATTAAGACACATGATAGACACCAATTCAAGGAAGCCAGTCGTGTAGGATAAATTTAGCAAGCATAGATTGTGGACGGGTGTATGCCTACATGCCGGCTGGCTTTTCTTTTTGTGTCCTGTAATGTCCTTTATCATGTAAGTGCATTCTTTTACAATAAATCGCAATTTGTAATGGTTTTACACTATGTGAGCTCCTCTTTATTTTTGGGTGATTCATTGATCTATCTGAGTCTTGCTAACATTCGGGATCATCCCCTTGTTGACTTGCTGTGGTCCACTCACCCGGATTATCTTATGTGCTGCTGATATTTCCTGGTCGCAGGACCCGGCTGGGTTATAGCTGCAGGCTTGAAATAGCTTGCTTCTGGTAAGCTTATATTTTGTACGGTGGAGGTGCACTATTAATTTACTTTGTGGTGGATTAATTATCACTTTGATTATTTTCCGGTGTTTTGGGGATTGCCATCTCTTCACTCAACTCAACATTTACGGACTGTTTTCTATTCATATTTCCTACTACAATTTTTCACTACATATGGACCTTTTCACTTATAATTAGGGTTGTCCCGATACAGATACTAGTATCGGTATCAGGACCAATACCGAGCATTTGTGCGAGTACTTGTACTCGCACAAATGCTCCCGATGCCTGACCCGATACTTGGTTGGCGGGTGGACTCGGTGGGCGGTGTCAGTAGGCGGAGAGGGCGGGCGGTGTCAATAGGTGGACAGGGCGGGCGATGTCAGTAGGCGGAGAGGGCGGGCGGTATCAGTAGGCGGAGAGGGTGGGCGGTGTCAGTAGGCGGAGAGGGCGGGCGGCGTCAGTAGGCAGAGTGGGCGGGCAGCCTCAGTGGGCGGAGTGGGCAAAGTCAGCGGGCCGGAGAGTCCTCACCTGCAGTAGAGAAATATCTAGGTAAGCTGTCAGGGTGCAGCCGCATCAGGATCGGTCACCGGACTGTCACATTCGGTCGCTGTCAGCTTGGACATCCCGACGCCCATCTTGGCATACCCTGCACTTGGCCACAGTAAGCCAGCAGCTGACATCTTGTTACACCCAGCCCATATAGTTGAGGCTGGGTGTAACAAAATGTCTACTGATACTTACTGATGCCAAGTGCAGGGTGTATCATTTAGTCATGTCATTTATTGCTGCATTTCAGTGTCATCCACCTGTCAGTGCCATCAGTGCCTATTAGTGCCAGCCACCTGTCAGTGCCATCATTGCACATAAGTGCCGCCTGTCAGTGCCATCAGTGCCCATAAGTGCCGCCTATCAGTGCCAGCCATCAGTGCCCATAACAGTGCCAGCCATCAGTGCCCATAACACTATCAGTGCCAGCCACCTGTCAGTGCCATCAGTGCCCATAAGTGCCGTCTATCAGTAACATCAGTGCCACCTATCAGTGCCAACCACCTGTCAGTGCCCATCAGTCAAACTGTCACATGGCATTAAAAAAAAGTATTGGTAATCGGTATCGGCGAGTACATGAAAAAAAGTATCGGTACTTGTACTCGGTCCTAAAAAAGTGGTATCGGGACAACCCTACTTATAATATTTTACAATATGTAATCTTGTCATCATTTGTATTTTTCAGTAACTTAGTCACTGTATCATCACTATTTATGATTGATTTCATTTATCACTAGTCATTAGCCCCAATCTTATTGTTGGGATCCTTTAGAGCGCAGCTTTATTTTTGAATATTTCTTAAAGGATCTGCTACTGACAGCTTGGTGCCAGACACCACAGCATACCTTCAGAGGTTTAGTGGTGTCCATGTCTTGATGGGTCAGGGCTGTTTTGGCAACAACAAGGGGGGGCCTACTCAATATGAGGTTTTTTTAGCTGATCAGTGTAAAGTGTCTCAAGATCCCATATAAACTAATATATTGTCTATAAACATAAACTATTACTTAATTTATACCAAAAATCTAAATACTGTACAGTGAAACCTCGGATTGCAAGTAACGCGGTTAACGAGCGTTTCGCAATACGAGCACTGTTTTAAAAAAAATCCTGACTTGGTTTGCGAGCGTGTCTCACAAAACTAGCAGGATTCAAGCCACAGCGGTGTGCAGTACCTCGTTTGGCCTGAGGTGGGGGGGCGCCAGAGCCGAGCTAAGCCGAGCAGAGCCAATCGGAGCCGCTCGGAGCCGTTCGGAAATGCTCAGAAATACTCAGTTCCCAAGTCTTTCCCGGGCCTTTCCGAGTGTTTCCAAGGCTCTCTGGTGCCCCCCACCTCTGGCCACATGCGGTATTGCATGCAATTGAAGTCAATGCAAAACAAATGATTTTAGTTTCCATTGACTTCTATGGGGAAACGCTTTGATACACGAGTGCTTTGGATTACTGTATATTCTGTATATTCAATTTAGGATATGGCACCTATATCAATATTATATCTATTGCCCCCCCCCCCCCTTATACTTGCTGGTACACAAGCAAGTATGACGTATCAATGTCCAGGTAACTTTCTCTTCATTTTTTTCAGTTCCTCTGTGCAGCCTGGGCCTTTGTGCCACCATAATAGTGGATGTTAAAACCAAAAAATGAAGTAAAAGCAAAAGTTAAAGGATGCATACTGACTTGAGTTTTAGTAAAGGGGGAAAAGGTGCACCTTTCATTGTATATTTAAAGTAGATCTAAACCCTAGCTGGAAGAAATTTAGTTTTCTATAGTGCTATGCATAACAAACATTTCTTATGATTCAGTTTTTTATAAAATTATGTTTTCACTATTTTTCATCCTTTGTTGTATTTCAGTGCGGCAGTCTACATGCACTCGCTTCAGTGTGAGCTGCACATCATTGACTTGAGCTGGCTTCCTCATTGGGACAACAGTGGACCATGTTTGTCCAATGTGTGTCGGCATGGTCCTTTGTGGTCCCCACCAGGGGTGTGAGTGACAAAATGAGAAAGTAGGAGCACAATTAGGAAACAGTTGTCACGTAGAAGTCCCTGAACAAGAGTCTACACGGGGGGGGGATAACCAGATATTTTTTTAATGAAAGAGTTTATGAGAATTGCGTTTAGACCTAGATAATAGACCCAAAAGATGGAAAAAAGAGAAGTTCATTGTTAGAGGGTTACGTACAATTTTGGCAGAACTTGCCTCCCCTATGAAAAGAGATCTGCAGTGGATCACTTTTCAGAGGCATTTGCCAGGAAGTGAGATATGTCCCCCCTCCTCATTGCCTGTTTTAACCCTGCAAAACCCGCACCACAACTGCGTGCATTGCAGAGTGGTTTTGGCACAGCCCCATTCACTTAAATGGGTCATGTTCAGCATGATATGAGGAAGTTTATTTTTCTTTTGAGATATTACCTTTTTTGATCACGGCAAAATAACTGATTTGTTATGGCAAGGTGTTCCGAAAAGAAACAAAAAAATAAAAATAAAATGAAAAAAACTGTTACTTTCTTAAAATGTAAGATATTTGCCTATTCTGTTCTGTAGAAGTTAGGTCGCTCATATCTTGTAATGATGAGGAATACTGAGCCTGAAACAGGTGTATGGTAGTTGAAAAATTCTCTTTTTTTTAAGCTGTATCTATGCTAGAAGTCATGCAACATGGGATTCAGTAGAATAACAGAGCCCTCTAGTGGCCAAAAACGTTTTCTCTTTCTTTTCTCTGTACAGTATTGCATGTAGATATTTGTGTTTGTTTCATTAACCTCTTCAGCTCCTGAAGGTTCACCCCCCTTCCTGACCAGGTCATTTATTGCGATACTGCACTGCTTTGCTTTAACTGACAGTTGCCCAGTCATTCGACGTTGTACCCAAATAAAATTGATGTCCTTTTTTCCCCCACAAATAGAGATTTCTTTTGGTGGTGTTTGATCACCTCTGGGGTTTTTTTTGGGTTTTTTTTGCGCTATAAACCAAAAAAGACTGACAATTTAAAAAAATATATATATATATATTTTTACATTCTGCTTTAAAACATATCCAATAAAAATATGTAAAAAATCAAATTTCGTCTCAAATTTAGGCCAAAATGTATTCTGCTACATGTTTTTGGTAAAGTAAGTAAAAAAAAAAATCCATAAATATATCCCATAGTTTGTAGACGCTATAACTTTTGTGCAAACCAATCAATATACGCTTATTGCGATTTTTTTTACCAAAAATATGTAGCAAAATACATTTTGGCCTAAATTAATGAAGAAATTTGATTTGGATATATTTTATAGCAGAATGTAAAAAATATATATATATTTTTTTCAAAAAGTCTTTTTTTGTTTATAGCGCAAAAAATAAAAACTGCAGAGGTGATCAAATACCACCTCTGCGTTTTTTTTTTTTTGGTTTTTTTTTCATTCTGCTATAAAACATATCCAATAAAAATATGTAAAAAATCTAATTTCTTCATCAATTTAGGCCAAAATGTATGCTGCTACATGTTTTTGGTAAAAAAAAATCCCAATAAGCGTATATTGATTGGTTTGCGCAAAAGTTATAGCATCTACAAACTATGGGATATATTTATGGATTTTTTTTTTTTTTAACTAGTAATGGCGGCAATCAGCGATTTTTAGCGGGACTGCAACATTTCAGCGGACAAATATGACACTAATGCCGCGTACACACGGTCGGAATTTCCGACAACAAATGTTCGATGTGAGCTTGTTGTCGGAAAATCCGACCGTGTGTAGGCTCCATCGGACATTTGCTGTCGGAATTTCCGACAACAAATGTTTGAGAGCTGGTTCTCAATATTTCCGACAACAAAACTTGTAGTCGGAAATCCCAATCGTGTGAAGCCAATTCCGACGCACAAAAGTTCTACGCATGCTCGGAATCATTGAACTTCTTGTTTCTCGGCTACTCGTAGTGTTGTACGTCACGCGTTCTTGACGTTCGGAATTTCCGAGCAACATTTGTGTGACCGTGTGTATGCAAGACAAGTTTGAGCCAACATTCGTCGGAAAAAAATCCACGGTTTTGTTGTCGGAATGTCCCATCGTGTGTACGCGGCATAAGTGACACTTTTTACAGTGATCAGTGCTAAAAAAATTGCACTGTCACTGTACTAATGACACTGACAGGGAAGGGGGTTAACATTAGGGGCGATCAAAGGATTACATCTGTTCCCTGGGAGTGCTTTCTTACTGTGTGGGGGATGGTTTAACTGTAGGAAGACAGAGATCTGTCTTTCTTACTACCAAAACGACGAGCTGCCTTGTTTACATAGGGAGACCGCCGTTCTGCCTCTCTCAGAATGATTGTTGGGTTCCCGTCGGACGTCGGGTCCGCCAGACCCGTTGATTGGCTCCCGTTGTGTCCAATCTCAGCGGGAGTGGGTCTCCGGCAGAGCGCGCACCCCAGACACAAAGAAAAAAAAATCACGTACAGGCACTTAAGGGCCATCCTGCCGCAGTATATGTACATGGGGCGGTCCTTAAGCGGTTAAAGTGGTGCTAAAGGCAAAATAAAAGATGAAATATACGATGCAGTCTGTCACTAGCATTAAAAAAGCAGGCTTTGCTTTTCTGAGTCCCTCCTGTAATTTTGTTAAATGTTTAATCCTATTTGTTTAAAATCATCCGTTCGTTTCAGAAAAAGTGGCATTTAGAGGTTTAAAACCATTTCACACTGACAGGAGGGGCTTACAATGGTCAGTTTTTATCCCAAAAGGAAAAAAATAAATGTTTTGTAATAGCTCAATAGGTGTTATTAAGCTAGAGTTTGGCTTTAACCACTTAAACTCCGGAAGATTTACCCCTCTTCACGACCAAGCCATTTTTTGCGATACGGCATTGCGTTACTAAAAATTGTGCGGTTGTGCGACACTGTACCCAAATAAAATCTGTAATTTTTTACCACAAATTCTTTTGGTGGTATTTGATCACCACTTTGTTTTTGTTTTTTTGTGCGATAAACAAAAAAATGCTGACAATTTTGAAAAAAAAAAAACAATATTTTTTACTTTCTGTTATAAAACATATCCAATAAAAAATTCTGCTACATTATTTTGGTAAAAAAAAAAATCCCAATAAGCGTATATTGATTGGTTTACACAAACGTTATAGCGTCTACAAACTATGGGATATATTTATGGAATAAAAAAAAAAAAATGTATACTAGTAATGGCGGCGATCAGCGATTTATAGCGGGACTGCGATATTGCGGTGGACAATCGGACACTAACTGACACTTTTGACACATTGCAGGAACCAGTGACACTAATACAGTGATCAGTGCTAAAAATATGCACTGTCACTGTACTAATGACACTGGCTAGGAAGGGGTTAAACAGCTAGGGTGAACCAAGGGTTAACTGTGTTTGTGTTTACTATGTGTGCTGCTTTTAGTAGGGGAAGACATGGATTCTAGTCCCTGTTTGCCGGAACACAGAATCCATGCCTTCCCCCCTGTCAGAACTGGGATCTGCCTTGTTTACATAGACAGATCCACATTCTGTAAACAAACAAGTTCACAGCAGAAGCCGATCTGCGGGTGTCGGGCACTCGATGTTCTCTGGCACCCACTAATCGTCGGTAAATTACATAGAACTGGGATCTTGATAAAGTGCATGCACGCAAAACGCTTCATCACGGCAACAGGGCGCTGTGCTCAGGAGCTGAGATGAGGAATAGTGAATGGTGGCTGCAATAAACCACAATGTCTCTACAATAAGATTGCTAGTGATTTACTTAAAGAAGTGATAAAACAGTACATAGTTCATAAAATATATGGTTGCAACGTTACCGCGCTGGCTGTGAGGCTGACTCAGGCACTAATGAATCACTGTATCCAGACCAGCAAAATCCAAGGGGAAGTGCCGACCATCATCGCCGCAGTTGGAGCAGGCAAACAGTGTGTTCCATGCTGGACCCGCCGGCATGTATGGATGACGTCACTGGAGCTAAGGGCGGAAGCATGGTGCCCAGAAGGGAAAGCCGCCATGGCCGGCCTGTGAGGGTGGCGTCACTGGAGCCTTGGACGGAACTAGGGTGTCCAGAAATAGTAGGCAGCCGCGGCCAGTGTGGAACGCATGCTTCCCTGTTGCCGTGACGAAACGTTTTGCGTGCATGCACTTTATCAAGATCCCAGTTCTATGTAATTTACCGACGATTAGTGGGTGCCAGAGAACATCGAGTGCCCGACACCCGCAGATCAGCTTCTGCTGTGAACTTTCCCAGTAGAAGTGGCCCACCGGCTGTGTGCGCCCCCTGCAGGTGGAAGTCCGGAATCCCATATATATACACACACGTGATCTGGTGCACAGCTGCCACCCTGTAGCAATAAAACTACTATAGGGCGGTCGCTAAATGGTTAACTTGTTAACCTCCCTGGCGGTATGATTTTTGATGCTGAAAGCGGTACAATTATTTTGCATGGAAATTTGGTGTTTTATATTGTAGGCCTGTAATTCTTAGAAATAACTCACTTAAATCTGTCCAAACAAGAGTCTAGTAGACATCCGGGGTATGATAAAGTTTGAAACACTAAATCATAAATTATAATATAATAAATAACTATAAATAATTATAACAAATAATAATATAATAATAATAAAAATAATTCAATAATGTAATCAAATCAAAAACACTGAAATTTGCTCAGTTGCAGAATTGTCGCTGTCATTAGATTCAGTGTTTGATGACGAATTTCCCCACAAATCGCTATCTCTCAATTCTGCAAGTGATTCTAATTTACTATCACTGTTTTCTAGCTGGTCTAAAACCACTTTTGACATAAAAGGACACTTTTTGGTTGCTATGGACAATCTCCAGTTTCCAGGCAGAAAGAACAGTATTTATAATATAAAACTGCATGCAGGACACTGGACAGACCACTAGGGACAAAGGGGATGTGTAATTATTTGATACAGTACTGTATGTATATTGTGTTTTTTACTTTTTGAATTTGGCGCCGTGCTCCGTCCCCGTGCGTCGCAATGTCGCAGGGAACGGAGTTTGGCACTGTGAATCGAGCGGAGGACACGCGGCTCGCAGACACAGCGGGGAGACATAGCAGGATCCAGGGGACAAGGTAAGTACGCTGTAGTAAGTACGCTGTACATGGATCGATGCAAATTCCAAGTGTGGCTCGAGGTTACCGCTTTTGGTATGAAAAATTCACCCCGAGCCACACTCGGGAATACCGCCGGGGAGGTTTACACACTGTGGAGTCCATCTAAAACTTCTAGTCCATCTAGCACTACCCTCCCTGGACAATGCTACTGTCCAAGGGTGACTCCATTGCTTCTCCATAGATAGAGGAGCCAGGCTAAGATAGGAAATTTGTTGTTAATCGGATCATCAGGTGAAAATAAAGAAACATCTGTCACATTTTTTTTTTTTTTTGGCGGGGGCTTATACTGACCTCATCCTTAGCTAATAATCAGCTTGTGGTGTGGGCCAGCTTAGAACTGCTTCATCACTTCACATTAGGAAGCATGTCCTCAGAAAGCACTGCCTTCATGTAATGGCCTGTTATCTTGTACCTCCAAACATCGTTTGATAATCATTTCAAGTTAAAGTGTTACTAAACCCAGTAATATGAAAATAGTTCATCCCACCCCCACAGTGCCCACAGCTTATAAATCTTCTTTTTACATTAAAATACTGCCACTATATACCCTTTTGGCTGATCTGCATACCACGGTTACATGATAAACTGCACAGTTTCTCCAGTGCTGAGAGTTCAGGTAGGTGGAGATTTTCACTACAGCCTGTACACACATCACATGTGTGATGTCTATATCATGTGACCTAGCTAACTCTGAGAACAAGTAAATGTTCTCTCCAGCATAAAAGACACAACTGAGCATGTGCAGGTCGGCTACTCTGCCTATGTTAGCTGGCCTTCCCCAGATAGACAGTGCAGAAGGGGGAGGATCTGTGCATACAGGATAAAACAGCCTTTTTACACAATGCAGAGGATTAACCCCTTAAGTTCCACAGTGAGTATAACAAGCATGCTATGCTGCATATACAGACTGATTTTACTGGTGTGGGTTTAGTAACACTTTAAGCTCCAATTTGATTATGCCAAGCCTGATCTATGATGCCCTACACACTTTTTTAAAAACATTCTTTAATTTAATTATGATGCCTTACACTTAACCAAAACCACTTTTATTTTCTGCTGCCTGGGCCCCCCTGTGTGTACCCCCCCACCCCATTAACCATCCTGAACCCCCCCCCCCCCGTGTGCCTTCAGCAGCCAGCAGGAGGGAGAAAGTGGAGGGGAAGCCGGCAGCGATGCGGGGGGAAAGGGGCATACAGGGGGGGGGGAGCAGTAGAGGGAATCGGATGAAGGGAGGGTGATCGGTGTGGCAGTTACTGGAACCAAAGCCCCTGTATGTCTCTCCCTGCAGCAGCTGAAATATGGCTCCTCCTCTACCATCCGCCAGCTTTCAGCTGCTGCAGGGAGAGCCACACAGGGGGATCAGTTCCACTATTTGTCCTTCCACCCCGATCACCCCCCCTGTCCAAGATCTGATTCACCCTGCTTGTCAGCTGCCTGGGCCCTACTTCTGAACTTATGGGGCCTGGGATCTGTACAGGAGGGCTGGCGGTACCCCCTTATTTTGGAGGCCCTGGACACCAGCATGAAATGTATGTAGGAACAAGTGCTTGGTAAATTTAGAAGGTATAAAATCTGCTAATCAGAGTAGCTGTAAATGACAACAAGACCAATCTTGTATGGAAGTAGAACCGAAGGCAATCCCCCCCAATTTAGGATAGATTGGAGAGGGATTATTACTGTCAGGTTTTCATTTTGTCTGGGCCCCCCATTAGGTAAATTCACCCCTCCAATTGTCCAGGTGACCGTAATCAGTGAAAGTGAAAGAAATCCTAAATTTTGAGTGGTCACTAGAAGAGGAATGGAGGGAAATCTTCCGATGTGGACGCTAGTTCTGGTCACTACCAGAGATTCCCTTAAATTTTGAGGGATTTCCGTTCACTTCCTGTTGTGACTATTGGGCAGAAAGTAAATGGAAATTTCCCCAATGGCCCACCGATGGCAAAAAATAAAAAAACAAAACACAAGGATTATAATCCTCTCTTACTTTATCCAATATAAAAAAAGTCTTAAGCCCCGTACACACGATCGGATAACCTATGGATTTTCGTCCGATGGATTTGTCCATCGGAAATCCAATGAAACTGTTTTTCATCAGTCTTGCCCACACACCATCAGTCAAAAAACCGACCGTTCCAAACGCGGTGACGTAAAACACTCCGATGAGCCGAGAAAAATGAAGTTTAATGCTTCTGAGCATGCGTCGACTTGATTCTGAGCATGCATGTTCTATTTTTTCCAACCGATGGAAAAAAGACCGATGGGTACCATACACGATCGGTTGGTCTGATCGGACGGTTTTCATCAGTCAAACCGATCGTGTGTACGGGGCTTTACACTTATGCCGCATTCACACGGTCGGAATTTCCGACAACAAATGTTCGATAGGAGCTTTTTGGCGGAAATTCCGACCGTGTGTAAGCCCCATCAGACATTTTCTGTCAGAATTTCTGACAACAAAAATTTGAGAGCTGGTTCTCAAATTTTCCGACAACAAAACTTGTTGGAAATTCCAACTTCATGCTCGGAATCAAGCAGAAGAGCCGCACTGGCTATTGAACTTCATTTTTCTCGGCTCGTCGTACGTGTTGTACGTCACCGCGTTTTTGACATTCGCAATTTCCGACAACATTTGTGTGACCGTGTGTATGCAAGACAAGTTGGAGCCAACATCCGTCAGAAAAAAATCCATGGTTTTGTTGTCGGAATGTCCGATAGTATGTACGCGGCATAAGTTGTACTGTTGTTATCAACATTTGGAAAGTGTTAATAACCTCCATAGCGTTACCACTTTGTAAATGTTTCCAGATTGCTAAACATATTGTTTCATATTTGCACAATATTGAAGCCCAACTCCAGCAATGAAAGGGTTAGAATTTCTGTCAACCCCCAATAGGGATGCAAGCAGGAATAAAACACCTTTTTCTAGTACAGTTAGAAAAGTTTAGAACATCTGTCACGTTTTTTTTTTCTGTTTGCATCCCTTGAAAAATCTCCCCTTTATTTGTGTTTTCCAAAACAGGAAACAGAGTTTTTTTTTGGAATTTCACATGTTAACCAATTAAACCTTTAAAATGGAAGGTACTGCCTGGGGGCTCATTCACACAGACATAGAAAACGCTACAATCAAATGCGTACAGTGTATACTTTTGTATGCATCTGAACGCAGCAAACAATAAGTGTATGGGCCCATATATACATCTGTGTCCTGCAGTGTAAATTTGCGCTGTGTTCGGCAGTATACAAAAAAAGTAGGGCACAGCTGTGTCCAGAGCCGTATATTCATCTGTAGTTAATGATGTACACAGGTAATTCTTTGTGCAACCCTATTGTTCGCTGCTGATGCTGAAAGCCAATATGTATAGAGTATATCAGCAATCTGTAAGTCCTCCACACTGATTACACTTTGTTGATTTTCCATGTCGGTCGAATGAACAAGTCATTCATTCTTTGGGCATGATGCTGGAGGAGCTTACTGCATGTATGACCTATGGGCCTCGGTTCCCAATCAGGTCCGCTCTGACGGCTCAGCCAATCAAATTCTACTCATGCACAACTGACTAATCCCACTGGCTGTCCAAGCGCACCTGAATACATCAAATCTGCTCTGACGGCTGGTGGGAGGAGCCATTTTTTGCCTTTGTAGAAATTGAGTGCCTAGGATATTTAAATTCTACACATTTATAAATGACTCCTCCCATCAGCCGTCAGACCTTATGGGACATTTGGAAGGGGCGGGGCCAGAATTGGTTTAGGGTGTTTCGTTTCTCCATCAGGTCCATGCTGATGGGTGGAGACATTTCTGCCTTTGCAGAATATGATTGGCCAAGCCAGCCAATATTTACAAAAGCAGAAATGGCTCCTCCTATCGGCCATCAGAGCGGACCTGATGGGAGAAGCGCAAAACCATTCTGTCCCCCTGCCCCCCTCCCCATGTCTCATCAGGTGCGTCTAAAGGATGGAGTTCAGCTTTTACACGTGTACAGCACACAGACCATATACAGAGCAGATATAAGCAGGATCCTTTGTGGAAGTGCCTTCTCTTATCTTTAGTAAGAAAAGCCTTCTCTAAGCAACTGTCTGATTTTGTTTCTGTGCTAAACCCTCCAGCCATTCCATGTTCAATGAAAAGAAGGTTTTTGAAAAGGATGAAGACCAGGCAGGGTCCGTAATTCAGGGAGGTTAAAGCGTAACTCCACTTTTGTTGATAAAAAAACATTCCCTTCTGGGTGATCTATGTACATTACAATACATTACAAGGATTTTACCAAACGTTATTGCAGATTCCTACCTTTTGTTATCCTGAAATAAATCCCTGTGTTTTTGTCTGTGTCCATGTGGGAAGGTGAGTCTAATGGGAGAGGTTTCATAATTATCAATCAGCTGTGCACCTGCAGGGCTCTAATGAGAAAAGCTGCTGGGCCTACATCCCTTTAGCCATGATCACCAAAAATTACATTTTTATTTTAGGGGATAGAAAAGGAAAGAATGGCGCAAAAACCAACACAAGCGCTACATCAGTAATAGCAGCAATCTGAATAAAATAATAAATAATGAAAAAATGGTTGTTGAACAACAAGTCCCAGCAATTGATGAAAGGAATGGGTATTTGGCACCCATGTCAGCTCCCTTGGGAGTTGAAGCGAAAACAGGTAAAAGAAGAACAAGGTGCGCCAGAGTAAGTGCAGCATATGGCGATCAATTTATTTAAAAGTAAAGAAAGCCAAATGGCTACTCACACAATAAAAGTGAGAATCAGGCAGATGTGGATGGTAGTAATGAAGTCCGTGGTCCCTGACTGCTGTACCATCCTTTGCAGTTTGCTGGGACGCCGCTCTCGATGTCACCCTGGACCTCACAGTGACCACGGACTTCATTACTACCATCCACATTTGCCTGATTCTCACTTTTATTGTGTGAGTAGCCATTTGGATTTCTTTACTTTTAAATAAATTGTTTGCCATATGCACTTAGTCTGGCGCACCTTGTTCTTCTTTTACTTGTTTCAGGGGATGCCTGAAATCTGACTTGTATCTTAGTGCAGACTTCGGGGGAAAATCAGTGAGCCAATCACACAAGCAGGAAATTATGTTTCTGTGTACAAAACCGCTCCAGGTGGCCATATTGCAGTGCGTTTCCAAAAAATGAAAGAGCTGCAGATTGAAAAGGAAAGGTAATTTTTAATAACATTTAATTACATTGTGACTTGTGTCGCAATTGTATAAGCTATCTTATTTTTTTCTTAATTTGCCCCTCAAAAGCGGAGTTACCCTTTAACCACTTAAGGACCGGCTCACGAGGATATACAGCGGCAGAATGGCACGGACAGGCAAATCAATGTATATTTACGTCACTTTTAATTTTCCTGCCGCGAGCTCCGTGACCGTGCCTCGATGTCCGCCGGGTGCCCGTGACCGTGTCACGGAGCTGAAGAACAGGGAGATGCCAGTGTAAGGACAGCATCTCCCCGTTCTGCCTAGTGACACTGACACTGATCTATGCTCCCTCTCATCGTAGCCACGCCCCCTAACAGTTAGAATCACTCCCTAGGACACACTTAACCCCTTCCTAGCCCCCTACTGGTTAACCCCTTCCCTGCCAGTCACATTTACACAGTAATCAGTGCATTTTTATAGCACTGATCGCTGTATAAATGTGAATGGTCCCAAAATAGCACCAAAAGTGTCCGATGTGTCCGCCATAATGTCGCAGTCATGATAAAAATCGCTGATTGCCGCCATTACTAGTAAAAAAAATTTTTTTATAAAAATGCCATAAAACTATCCCCTATTTTGTAGACGCTATAACTTTTGTGCAAACCAATCAATAAATGCTTATTGCGATTTTTTTTTACCAAAAATATGTAGAAGATTACGTTTTGACGTAAACTGAGGAAAAAAATCGTTTTTTTATAGATTTTTTAGGGATAATTATTATAGCGAAAAGTAAAAAATATTATTTTTTTTCAAAATTGACGCTCTATTTTTGTTTATAGCGCAAAAAATAAAAACCGCAGAGGTGATCAAATACCACCAAAAGAAAGCTCTATTTGTGAAAAAAAAATTACGTAAATTTTGTTTGGGAGTCACGTCGCACGACCGCGCAATTGTCAGTTAAAGCGACGCAGTGCCGAATCACAAAAAAGTGGCCTGGTCGTTTGGCAGCCAAATGGTCTGGGGCTGAAGTGGTTAAGCACTTAGTAACAAGGTAAAACTAAATCAGGGAGGAATACAGAGTTGGAAAAAAAAAAAAAAAGCTCATTGTGGCATTTGCTGTTGGGCAGAACAATTTATGTTGGCAACTAGAGGTTTTGCCGTCGCTTGCAGCTTTATTGCATTTCAATTATTTTTCTTTACATTTTTGCATATGATCCAATAAATGAGCCAGCTCACGTTTGAGTGCTTACAGTGAATATTGAGTTATTCAGTACTGAATCGATTTCCACTGATTGATTTTGCAAACGCCTGTAGATGGCAATTTGTAGCTAACAAAGATGTAGTTTTATAAACACCTATAAAGCTTTATAACAGTAAAATGGTAATATGCAACTTGTCCACTAGATGGCACCCTATTTGTATCATATAACATTGCAACAAAAACTAGTGATTGATTTGCTATGGTTAAGCTGTGTCTGTTTATATATCCTACATACTGCATCAGACATTTGTCTGGCATCCTTGATCACCAGGAATAGTTCCCCCAAAAATGCCTAAATTCTTAGTCATTAATACAATTCAGCTCCACTGGCTCAGTATCAGTGTCCCTGTATAAAGATTAAAAATGTTGTATGCTGTTTAAATGTGACAAAAATCGAATGTTTTGTTCACGAATCTGTTCTGGAAAATGTTAGGGCAAAGTCTAATTGAAATTGCGTATCTGAAAAAATATTTACACAGCCAATGCTTTATTTACTAAATAATTCAACTTTGTAGGGCTTGCGTATGTCTGGGGAGAGCCAGATCCCTGTCAAGCTATTACATAGTAAGTCGGGTTGAAAAAAAAAGACATCCGGTCAAGAAAAATAAATAGATTTAAAAAATGCAAACCTTGAGTTGATGAAGAGGAAAGCCAAACAAATTCCTTATGAAGCCTGGTATAATTGCGCCAACAGAGAAAAAAAAAGTTTTCTGATCCCCAAAAGCATTCTTGGATAATCCCCCAAATGCTGTTAAATGAGTGTTGTGCAGATACTTGGATGCTCAGTTATAAAGTAGTGGTGGGACTTTACTGCAGCCATACTGCTGCCAAAAAAAACAACAACGCACATACTCCGTGTATTTGACACCCTTTTTCATAATAATATTCATTTTCATTGTTATTAAATGAAGACAAAAAAATTGAGACCGTAATTGTTTTCTTCATCTAAATGTTGTAAATATAATGATATTGGTGAAAAAAAATTCAAGGGTTTAACCACTTGCTTATTGGGAACATATACCCCCCTTCCTGCCCAGGCGAAATTTCAGCTTTCGGCACTGTCACGCTTTGAATGAAAATTGCACGGTCGTGCGACGTGGCTCCCAAACAAAATTGACGTTCTTTTTTTCCCACAAATAGACCTTTCTTTTGGTGGTATTTGATCATCTTTGTTTTTTTTTTTTTTGCACAATAAACAAAAGAAGAGCGACAATTTTGAAAAAACACAATATTTTTTACTTTTTGCTATAATAAATATCCCAATTTTTCTTTTTAAAAAACAATATTTTCTCTCAGTTTAGGCCGATATGTATTCTTCTACATATTTTTGGTAAAAAAAAATCGCAATAAACATATATTGATTGGTTTGCGCAAAAGTTATAGCGCCTACAAAATAGGGGATAGAATTATGACATTTTTTTTTTTTTACTAGTAATGGCGGTTATCTGCGATTTTTGTAAGGACTATAATATTACGGCGGACATATCGGACACTTTTGACACATTTTTGGGACCATTCACATTTATACAGCAAACAGTGCTATAAATATGCACTGATTACTGCATAAATGTGACTGGCAGGGAAGGGGTTAACACTAGGGGCGAGAAAGGGGTTAAATGTGTTCCCTAGGAGTGATTGTTACTGTGGGGGGAGGGGACTGACTGGGGGAGGTGACCGATCTGTGTCCATATGTACAAGGGACACAGCATCGGTCTCCTCTCGCTGACAGGACGTGGATCTCTGTGTTTACACACAGAGATCCACATCCTTGGCTGTGTAACGGCCGATCGTGGGTACTTGGCCAACATCGTGGCCGCCAGGCAGCGCATCGGCACCTCAGTGACGCGGCGGGCACGCGCGCGCCTCCCAGTGGCCGGAGGAGCAGAGGCCGTCAATAGACGGCCTCCCGGCCCTGAAGAGCCACCTTGCGGCCATCATTTGACAATGGCCCGGGCTCCAACAGGTTAAAGCAGGTGTAGGCAACCTTTTGAGCCCAGTGTGCCGAAAAAATGTTTTCAAAGAAATTGAGTGTGCCGATTTTATAACAAAAAACGTCAACTTCACACTCTCAGGCCTCGTACACACGGCCGATTTTCTCGGCAAGAACCAGCAAGAAACTTGCTGGCAGAGAGGTCTTGCCGAGAAAATCGGTCGTGTGTACGCTGCTAGCGGGTTTCTCGTTGAGAAAACCGACAAGAAACCTTGACGAGAAAATAGAGAACCTGCTCTCTATTTTCTCGTCGAGATTCTCCTCGGCATGTTTCTCGACGAGAAAAGTGAGTGTGTGTACACTTACCTGTCCGCCTGGAAGCCCGTGCATGTTCGAAATGAATTTGACGCATGCGCGGTAGCTTCCTAGGCATACGTAGGGTATACCAAGATGGCGGCGACGGCATCGAATGTGACGAGCGCATGCTCGACGTAGTCGATGACGTCACCGCGTACACTCCTTTCAAAGAACCGCGGGTTCTTTGAAACGAGCGTGTGTACACTCGGCCGGGACAAGTTTCTTGTCCAAGAATCTCGTCGAAAAAAACGACAAAAACGTTTTTTTCAACGAGAATCTCGGCCGTGTGTACGAGGCCTCATTCACAAAAAGGATTTTTTATAAAGTAAATGCTGTAAACTACTTGAGTAATAGTGACAAATTAACATCCTGCGCTCTCACGCCTCAGATCAGCCCCAATTCCTGCAGATCCACACTTCAGATCAGCCCCAATTCCTGCACCTCCAGTCCCCTGATCAGCCCCAATTCATGTACCTTCACACCTTAGATCACTGTACCCCCCTGCAAATTTATTCCACCACTGTACCCCCTGCTCATCTGTCCCACCTCTGTACCCCCCTGCTTATCCGTCCCACTGCTGTGCCCCCCTGCACATCTACTCCACCTCTGTGCCCCCTGTTAATCTATCTCACCACTGTGCCCCCCTGCTTATCTGCCCCACCTCTGTACCCCCCTGCTCATCTGTCCCACCACTGTAACCCCCTGCACATCTGCCCTATCACTGTACCCCCTGCTCATCTGTCCCACCTCTGTACCCCCCTGCTTATCCGTCCCACTGCTGTGCCCCCCTGCACATCTACTCCACCTCTGTGCCCCCCTGTTAATCTATCTCACCACTGTGCCCCCCTGCTTATCTGCCCCACCACTGTACCCCCATGCTCTTCTGTCTCATTGCTGAACCACCTTCTAATTTGTCCTGACACTGAACACATCTGCTCATCTGCCCCATCACTGTAACCCCTTTTCTCATCTGCCCCACCACTGAACCTCCTGCACATCTGTCTCACCTCTGTATCCTCCCTGCTGTTCCACCCCACCACTGTAACCCCCTGCTCATCTGTCCCACCAATGTACCTCCTTTCTCCTTTGCCAAACCACTGTATCCCCTTGCTTTCTGTCCCACCGTTGAACCCCCTTTCTCATCTGTCCCACCACTGTAACCCTCTGCTCATCTGCCCCATCACTGTACCCCCTGCTGTTCTGTCCCACCGCTGAACCCCTTTCTCATCTTTCCCACCTCTTCCCTTTTACACATCTGCCCCACCACTGTACCCCCCTGCTCTCCTGTCCCACCGCTAAACCCCCTCTCATCTGGCCCACCACTGTAACCCCTTGCTCATCTGCCCCATCACTGTACCCCCCTCCCTGCTCTTCTCTCCCACCGCTGAACCCCCTTCACATCTCTTCCACCACTGTACCTCCTGCACATCTGCCCCACCACTGTACCCTCCTGCACACCTGCCCCACTACTGTATCCTCCTGCACATTTGCCCCACCACTGTACCCTCCTGCACATCTGCCCCACCACTGTACTCTCCTGCTCTTTCGTCCCACTGGTGTACCCTCCTGGTCTTCTTTCCCACCGCTGAACCCCCTTCTCTTCTGTCCCACCACTGAACCCCCTGCTCATCTGCCCCATCACTGTATCCCCCTGCACTTCTGTCCCGCCACTGACCTCCCTTCTCTTCTGTCCCACTGCTGAACCCCCTTCTCATCTGACCCAACACTGTAACCCCTGCTCATCTGCCCCACTGCTGTACCCCCCTGCTCATCTGCCCCAGCACTGTACCCTCTCTGAGACACATCTGCCTGTCCTGGCACACTCATCCCCTGATTCACATACAAGCTTCTGGAATGGATGCGCAATGATGAGCTCAGGTCAGGGGCATTTTCTGAAAGCAGTGGGCATGTGTGCAAGATCAGTTGGGCCTTTCCAGCCGATAAAAAGTGTGGCGCAGAGCACCGCAGCAAAAGTTGGGAGTGATTTTTATTGCACTGAATACTGGCTGTGGCTTAAAGGGACAGAGTGCAGGGTAAGTAGTAAGTGGCACAAAGGTTCAGGAATAAGTGACTCAAGGTTTAGGGGTCAGGAGGCTGGGAGTAGGTGATGTTGGTAGATGCAGAGCTGAGGGGTCAGTAGTAAGTGACACATACACACACACAAAAATACATGTATATATATGTATGTATGTGTGTATATACTGTATATATATATATATTGTGACAGCAGGAAGGTAAAGTCACCTGGTTGCATCCAGGGGGGTAGATATATTTCGCCCAGATTCAGGCTTTACGCCGACTTATACAACTAGGTGGAGAGTTGTATAAGGCTAGTGGGCTCATGGATGACTCATACCTCTAGGGAGAGTGTGGGGCGTCGTACAGACAGGGAGTTGATGAGGCCAGCTGAAGCTTGTCAGCTCATTTAGGCCTCTATAAGAACTCCCAGATTCATTAGGTGTTAGCTCATGCCTGGAACCAGACCTGTGTGGACTGTCTAGGGAGAGTGAACCCCTGTGCGGTGAGACAAAGCCTGTCTGGCTATTTGCTTGGACATTTAAAACCAGGGACTTAGGGACTAGGACAGCACTAGGCTGATCCCAGTTGTTAGTTAGGAAACCTGTATGTTTAGTCAGAGGTCAAGTTGACCAGGATTTATTTTATTTATGTTTCTTTTGCTTTGCTGTGTTTTGTCACTGTAAATAGAAAATAAACCGCACCTTTTTGATTTTGAAAACCACAACCTCCGTTTGCTGGGCCTGTTTTTGTCTGGGGAGCCCATCCCGGGGGTCACACACACCCGCTGCCGAGCTAACCCCCTCACAGTTGGTGGAGAACCAGTGGCAGTTTTTTTTTAAGCCAGCATGGAGGAGATACTGAAACAGCTGGCTCTAGCAAATGCCAATCAACAGCAGACAAATGCAGGTTTGCAAAGGAGCCTTGCAGCCCAGCAGCAAGCTCATCAACAGAGCCTTGCAGCCCAGCAGCAAGCTCACCAACAGAGTCTGGAAGCTCAGCAACAAGCCCAGCAGCAATCTGAGGCCCGCTTCATAGACCTGTTACAGAAGCAAGAGCAGAGACTACAACAAATGGAAGCAGTAATGCAGCAACGTCCGCAGACCAGTGAGGAAAGCCGTCCCACTAATACCGCGTCCTTTGGGGTGAGTCGTTTATTGACAAAAATGACTGGAGAGGATGATCCAGAGGTATTTTTGACCACATTTGAAAGGACCGCTGAAAGAGAAAAGTGGCCTGAGGAGCAGTGGGCTGGACTGGTGGCTCCTCTGTTAACTGGTGAATCGCAGAAAGCTTACTATGACCTAGAGCCTAACCAAGCAAAAGACTATGTGATGCTAAAAGCTGAAATTTTGGCAAGGCTGGGTGTCACCCAGGCTGTCCGGGCTCAGCGTGTGCATAACTGGACTTTCCAGCTTGGAAAACCCCCCAGGTCTCAAATGTATGATCTCATTCACCTGAGCAGAAAGTGGCTACAGCCAGAGACTTTGTCCGCACCAAAGATTGTGGAACGTGTTGTAATGGATCGGTTTTTGAGAGCTCTTCCTACTGCCATCCAAAAGTGGGTAAGCCATGGAGACCCAGAGACGGCCGATGGTCTTGTGGATCGTGTGGAGAAATACTTGGCTACAGAGAACCTGACGGCCTCTTCCAGAGACACTCGGACTTTCCACCCTAAGACCAGACCATCCCCAGGGGCGGATAAGAGGATTCCAAGGGGTGAGGGTGGAGAGAGTGAGAGGGTGGGAGCTCTACCCCAAGTTTGGCGAGAACAGCCTGGGAAATCAGCGGCTCAAGAGGCGGCAAGAAGGATCGTTTGCTACCGCTGCCGGCAAGCGGGACATATTGCAGCCAATTGCCCGGTTGTGGAGGAACCCATGCAGTGTGACTTTCTGACGGGCAGACGTCAGTCGCTGTGTGCGACAGTCGCATGCACTGCCATTCGAGGAACTGAGAAACATTTATGCAAAATGTGTGTTAATGGTAGAAATGTTGTGGTATTGCTGGATTCAGGTAGCCTTGTGACCCTGATAAAGGCTGAGTTAGTTAAAACAGAGGTCTTTGGGAATAGCAAGGTAGCTGTTATTTGTGTGCATGGGGACACCCGAGAGTATCCAGTGACTACAGTGTGTTTCGAGACCCCCAAAGGTACCCTCTCTCATCCAGTGGGCTTAGTATCTCAGTTACCGCATGACGCCATTGTGGGAAGGGATTTTCCGAAGTTCTGGGAACTGTGGGATGATCCTGAGCCCCCCACTGGTGCCCCTATGTACCAGGAATGTGATAGCCAGAACTCCCCTGAGAGTGGTGAGGACTCTCCGGAATTTCCCTTATCAGTATTGGCAGGGGAGACTCAAGAAACTGGAGAGGAGCCCACCTCCTCAGACGAAAACCTACCGTCTGTGGAGTTTTCTGATCTTGAGGTTCACAGGGAAAACTTTGCCACAGAACAGTTGAAAGACCCCGCCCTAATAAAGGCACGGGAAAACGTAGTGAAAATAGATGGCGAGTTAGTGAACCCAGATAATACCTGCACTTACCCATACTTCAGCGTAGAGAAGGACCTACTGTATCGGGTGGCAAAAAGGGCAGAAGAAACCGTTGAGCAGCTTGTGGTGCCCAAACCTTACAGGAAGTTGGTGTTGGAGTTGGCCCATGGGCACATTCTTGGAGGTCATCTGGGGACAGAGAAAACCCGAGAGAGGGTATTACAGAGATTCTATTGGCCGGGGGTGATGAAGGACATAGAAAATTATTGTTCCTCCTGCCCTGTGTGTCAGAGGTCGGCCCCGATGCCACATTTCCGTAGCCCGCTGGTCCCTCTACCCATCATTGAGGTCCCGTTTGAGAGGATCGCCATGGATTTGGTAGGGCCTATAATCAAGTCCGCTAGGGGGCACCAGTACATATTAGTTATAATGGACTATGCCACCCGTTATCCAGAAGCGATCCCTCTCCGAAATACCTCGGCCAAAACCATAGCCAAAGAGCTATCTCTTGTGTTTAGCCGGGTGGGTATTTGTAAAGAACTGCTTACGGACCAAGGTACACCCTTTATGTCCCGGGTTATGAAGGAGCTGTGTAAATTGTTCAAAGTGACGCAATTACGTACATCTGTGTATCACCCCCAAACCGATGGGCTGGTTGAAAGATTCAACAAAACCCTAAAACAAATGTTGAAGAAAGTGGTGGATAGAGATGGAAAGGATTGGGACTGTCTACTTCCTTATCTGATGTTTGCTATTAGGGAGGTGCCCCAATCCTCTACGGGATTCTCCCCCTTTGAGTTACTGTATGGGAGACACCCAAGAGGGCTGTTGGATATTGCCAAGGAAACTTGGGAAAGTGAGAGTTCTCCCCACAGGAGTGTGATTGAGCATGTCGCCCTGATGCAAGACCGAATTGCACAGGTAATGCCCATCGTGAAGGAACATTTGGCCCAAGCGCAGTTGGCACAGCAGAGAGTGTACAACCGTGGAGCCAAGACCCGTACCTTTTCCCCGGGGGATAGGATACTGGTACTTGTCCCTACGGTTGAAAGTAAATTCCTTGCCAAATGGCAAGGCCCCTATGAGATAATGGAAAAAGTGAGCGAAGTGAATTACAAGGTCAGACAACCAGGAAGGCGAAAGCCCGAACAGATCTATCACGTTAATCTGTTGAAAGCCTGGAGGGATAGAGAGTCCCTAGTCGCAGACACTTGGTCACCAGCTCAAACTGGTTGCGTGATTCCTGAGGTTGGAATAGCAGCCACCTTGTCACAACCCCAACAACAGGAGGTTAAGGAGTTTGTGCTTCGCAACAAGGAGGTATTCTCTGAGCTGCCGGGACAAACATCTGGGGTAGAGCATGACATCATTACCCCGCCCGGTGAAAGGGTGAAGTTAAAACCCTATCGGATCCCAGAGGCCCGACGGGAGGCAATACGGGAGGAAGTACAGAAAATGCTGAACTTAGGGGTGATAGAGGAGTCCCAAAGTGATTGGTCTAGTCCCATTGTGTTGGTGCCTAAACCGGATGGGAGCTGGCGATTTTGTAACGATTTTCGTCAGTTGAACAAAGTTACAAAATTTGACACCTACCCCATGCCACGTATAGATGAGTTGATCGACCGGCTGGGAACAGCCCGATACATGACGACTCTTGACCTCACAAAAGGGTATTGGCAAATCCCCCTGGCCAAGTCGGCCAAAGAGAAAACCGCATTTGTAACCCCAGACGGGGCGTTCCAATATAAAAGAATGCCATTCGGGTTACAGAATGCGCCGGCCACATTCCAGCGGAAAATGGACCAGATGCTGAGGCCCCATCGGAAGTATGCTGCGGCTTACCTGGATGACGTAATTGTCCATAGCACAGATTGGGCCTCACATCTGCCAAAAGTGCAAGCAGTCCTGGACTCTGTTCGGGAAGCGGGGTTTACGGCTAACCCCAAGAAGTGTACCATTGGGCAGGAGGAGGCCAAATATCTTGGGTACACCATTGGGAGGGGAGTAATAAAACCCCAACTCAACAAAGTCGAGGCCATCCAGAGTTGGCCACGTCCCAACAGCAAGAAGCAGGTACGAGCCTTTCTGGGAATCGCTGGGTATTATCAGCGATTCATTCCCCACTTTGCTTCTAAGGCTGTGCCCCTAACCAACCTGACGAAGGGGAAAGGGTCGGTCATGATTAAATGGACCCCCGAGGCTGAGGCAGCATTCCAATTCTTGAAACAAGCCTTATGTAGCCAGCCAGTGTTGTACTCACCCGACTTCTCTAAAGACTTTGTCGTACAAAGTGATGCGTCAGATGTGGGGTTAGGAGCAGTATTGTCCCAGGTCTGGAACGGGGAAGAGCACCCAGTCATTTACCTCAGCAGGAAGTTGAAGTCCCATGAGGTAAATTACGCCACCGTTGAAAAGGAGTGTTTAGCGGTGAAGTGGGCTCTAGATTCCCTTCGGTACTACCTGCTAGGTAGGCACTTTGACATGGTTACGGATCACGCTCCGTTAAAGTGGATGGCTCAAAACAAGGAAACAAATAGAAGAGTGAATAGGTGGTTCCTGGCCCTCCAGGAATTCAACTTCACAGTAAAGCATCGCCCTGGCGTTCAAATGGGGAATGTGGATGCTTTGTCTCGAGTACATGAATGCCTGATTGCTGGTGTTCCAACCCCGAGGTTAAAACAAGAGGGGGGGGTATGTGACAGCAGGAAGGTAAAGTCACCTGGTTGCATCCAGGGGGGTAGATATATTTCGCCCAGATTCAGGCTTTACGCCGACTTATACAACTAGGTGGAGAGTTGTATAAGGCTAGTGGGCTCATGGATGACTCATACCTCTAGGGAGAGTGTGGGGCGTCGTACAGACAGGGAGTTGATGAGGCCAGCTGAAGCTTGTCAGCTCATTTAGGCCTCTATAAGAACTCCCAGATTCATTAGGTGTTAGCTCATGCCTGGAACCAGACCTGTGTGGACTGTCTAGGGAGAGTGAACCCCTGTGCGGTGAGACAAAGCCTGTGTGGCTATTTGCTTGGACATTTAAAACCAGGGACTTAGGGACTAGGACAGCACTAGGCTGATCCCAGTTGTTAGTTAGGAAACCTGTATGTTTAGTCAGAGGTCAAGTTGACCAGGATTTATTTTATTTATGTTTCTTTTGCTTTGCTGTGTTTTGTCACTGTAAATAGAAAATAAACCGCACCTTTTTGATTTTGAAAACCACAACCTCCGTTTGCTGGGCCTGTTTTTGTCTGGGGAGCCCATCCCGGGGGTCACACACACCCGCTGCCGAGCTAACCCCCTCACAATATATATATATATAATATATACATATGTCAACAAAGTTCCCAGAAACTCAACAGTAATTTCACAAACTCATCTAATTGTGGTTTTCTTAATCACAGTGAAATCCCTTCTTTCTGAGATTAGTAGCGGCAACCAAGAGAGTCATCTTCTTCCAGATGCTGGACAGGGCTAGCAGGACTGTGATTGGCTGTAGCGGTGGCCAATCACAGTCGTCCTCCTCCTGGAAACAAGGACCCCCCCCTTAGCAGAACTGCACCCAATCTCTTCCCACATCACAAGAGAAAATGATCGCAGCTACAGCAAATTTGGAGAACCAAACTACATTTCCCAGCTTTTACAGTGTGTGGGGGCACAGTGCCTCCCCCTCAGTGCAGGTGCAGTGTGGGAATTTGGAGACTGGAATGTATTAGTGCGGCAAATCTCGTGGCTCTGCTGATGGGGAGGGAGCCGCGTGTCGGCAAAAGAGGCTTTGCATGCCACTTGTGGCACCCATGCCAGGGGTTGCCTACCTTTGGTTTAAAGTGCAGCTTCATCCAAAAAATTTAAAGTCAGCAGCTACAAAAACTGTAGCTGCTGACTTTTAATAAACACACTCTCACTTGTCCCAGGATCCAGCACCATCCTCACCCAGGCTGGTTCTTCACTGATCTTCAGGTCCCCAGCACTGGCATTTTAACTGCAGGCAGCCTCCTTGTGGCTTCAGAGCTGGCTTCCCACTGTGCATGCGTGAGGCAAGCTGAGCTTTGTGAATAGTCCCGCAGCCTTTTGTAACCTGTGATGCATCCCAGAAGATTGTGGGCAGGCAAGGTGAGGAGAACGTTGGCTCGGATTGCCTAGCTGATTCAAACGGAGGTGGGAGCGGGTACCTGTCAAAACGAGGTGGTTTTCTCAAAAAGCTGAAGTTTAGCTAAGGAAAAAAAAAATCCTACAGCTTTAGGCACATCAAATATTTACTGCAGCGATGCCGGACCTCTTCCTGTTTTTGGCTTCAGGCAGAATAGCAGTACAGATGGTCTGATAGGGACACACCCTCCCCTTTCTCCTCCTCTGTTGAGAAAAATTCTTATATTGATTACACTGCATGTAACATGATCTGTGAATGGAGGAGTGTATGATTAGGATTGTCTCCCCCCTCTATGCATGTACTTACCAGACCTCAGAACAGCTTCCAGCAGAGTAAAGGGAAATCCTCCCAGGCTTCCCCTCTGTTGTGTTATGTGGCATATCAGAGACAAGGAGGAGCATAGGGAATGTTTTCCTAGCTCTATGCAACAGCTGTATTTGCCAGACACATTACTGCTATGAGGGTGCAACTGCAGATCGGCTGGCAAAGATTGCCCGCACACCAGGAATGTTCAGGGTCGATGGGAGGGGGTTGGTGGTATTGTAGTGCCCTCCCCACCTGACTTACCTATGTGGACCATATTTTCCAGGTATGCCACTGTGTTTAGCAATTCACTTGCTTTAGGACTCCAAAGCAAGCAAAGTTCTGTTCAAGCTAATTATTGGGGGAAAAAATGTCAAATGTCCAGTCAAAGTCCTGTGACTGCCCTTCCATCTATCATGAAGTGTTCTTTGGAGTAATATGCAGAGAACACCCTGTGGGACAGCACATACTCCACACTGTGGCCTCAATTATTAAATGGCCTATCTGGTGGAGAGGGGATAGTGGTATTGGCACTCTGTTATAATTGGAGGCCTTAGGCAGGCCTTAGATGATGCAATTTTCTTTCTTGCAACCACAGGTTGCAGGAAACAAAAGAGCTTGATTCCCCCCATCAAGACAGTAAAGTGTTGATGGGGGAATTCCTCCCATAGAGCTATTATGTTCTCCCAGTGGAGGGAAGCCATCCCTGCCGGGAGAACACAGTGATTATTGCTAGCAGCTATAGCCACTGGAAATAATCACATGTACAAATGTATAAGGGGTCCATATAGTGAACTTGGTGTTCAGTTATTCACTTTACGGTCAACACAAAGGACAAGGGGGCACTCTTTGCGTCTAGAGGAAAAGAGATTTCACCTCCAAATACGGAAAGGTTTTTTCACAGTAAGAGCTGTGAAAATGTGGAATAGACTCCCTGCAGAGGTGGTTCTGGCCAGCTCAGTAGATTGCTTTAAGAAGGGCCTGGATTCTTTCTTAAATGTACATAATATAACTGGGTACTGACATTTATAGGTAAAGTTGATCCAGGGAATATCCGATTGCCTCTCGGGGGATCAGGAAGGAATTTTTTCCCCTGCTGTAGCAAATTGGATAATGCTCTTCTGGGTTTTTTGCCTTCCTCTGGATCAACTGTGGGTATAGAATTGGGTATATGGGATTGTACGATATATGTTTATTTTTATTTTTTTATTTTTATTTTTTACGGTTGAACTGGATGGACTTGTGTCTTTTTTCAACCTGACTAACTATGTAACTATGTAACTATGTAACATGTAAAATCCAACATGTTGGTTATACCCAAGTTGATTGATGGATCGACTTGGGGGTACAATCAGCCTTCCCAAAGATGGTTCAGATCTTGTCCAGTCCCTGCTGAACCGGCTGAGATTTGAACCATCTATGGCCAGCTTTATTTTCCTGGTAGCATACCTTCAGTATACACAGGAGCTGCTATAGAGTACCATCCTATTCCTTGAAAGAGAAAGCACAGTCCTATGTAATGTCCAAGTCTTTGCCCCGTGAAAGACCAATCCTATAATCTTCTGAAAATGTCATACAGGCCTTATTATTGGGCCTCAAGGACACATTAGACTGAATCTCAGTCTCATCCTGGGTCAGGTGAGAAACAAGTCACTTCTGTGCATATCTTTGCTGGTTGGTTAACAAGGTAATCTCAAACGGCAGGCCATCTAACCAGACAGTGTCTCCACATGGCAAACTCTCTAACAGGGCAATACCTCCACATGGCTGGCTTTCCAACCATGCAGTGTCTCTACGTAGCAGGATGTCCAATCATGCAGCATCCTTACTTGGCAGGGTTTCTAACAGAGCTTTACTTCAACATGGCAGGCTCTCAAACAAGGCTGCATCTCCACGTGTCAGGCGCTTTAACCAGCCAGTGTCTCGACATTACAGGCTTTCTAACTGTGTGGTGTCTTCACAAGGCAAGCTCTCTAACTAGGCAGTGTCTCCACATGGCAGATTCCCTAAACAGACAGTGTCTCCCAATGGCAGGCTTTCCAAACACACAGTCTCTCCACATGGCAGGCCGTCCACCCAAGTAGTGTCTTCACATGGAAGGATCTCCAGCCAGGCAGTGTCTTTACATGTGGGCTCCCAACCCAGGCAGTGTCTCCACATGCCAGACTTCTTAACCAGGCAGTGTTTCCACATATAAAGAGAGAAAATACTGCGCTAATCTAAAATAGTGAATAAAAATAAAGCTGCTACATAAAAAGTGACTAAAATTAATAAACATGGAATGAAGATGTAGCGCTAAGTGAAGAAATGAAGCCCAATAATTTGGGCCTCCAATCAAACCAAAGTGATAAATAATATCAATATAATGAGTCCATACAGTGTCCATAGAAAATTTTCGTGTTGTGAAGAAAGAACATGTAGCACTGAAGGGTCATCACATAACTCTTGTAAAAAAAGAGAGGTAGAATACTCTTACCGGAACATTAGACCTGTGGTTTAGGCAGGTCAAATAGGCATACAAAATCCCAGTGGCACTCCTCATCAGTTAGTCTGGAAACTGGATCAGATGGGTCCCCAATGTAGACTGTCCGGTAGGCTCCCCGACTTGACAGCAGACTCTGGGTTTCACACCGATCCAGATGGTCCTCCGATGGAACTGGAACCGCCACTCAGCAAGAAGACTCTTTACCACGGTGAATATTAGTAACCAGCGCTACATCTTCATTCCAGTGTTTCCACATGGCAAGCTCTCTAAACAGGCAGTGTCTTTATATTGTAGGCCTCCCACCCAGAATGGTAGAACGTGGGTCTGTCAGCCTGCCCTAAAGTCTTGGGGGAGCATGTGTGTCCCTTAAGTACCTTCCACTGCTGCCTGGAGGTCTCTCTTCGAAGAACCCCTTCCACTGCAGCCTGGAGGTCTCACACAGTGAGCTTGAGTGAGTGAGTGAGAAACCTGTATAGCGCTACAAATGCGAACTAAATCGCCTCAAGGTGCTTATTTCCATCCGGTGTCGTCCTTTTCCTTCAGAAGAGGTGGGTCTTAAGTTTTTTCCTGAAGGCCCGATGGCTTGCAAAAATAAAAAAACTGTGGGCAGCATAATAGTCTTCTTTGCCAGTTTGAGGGTGGGATATGCTTAATTGGTTCTGTGTTCATCGATTTTGGTCAAAAACACAAATGTATTATATAAGTGAAGACTTTGAAGTAATGTACAGTACATGTTAATGTTTTTTAATTACCTAGTTTTGGATGAATGGAGAAGGGTCAGATTTACTATCAGTTTCTGGTGATGAAATGGGAACATGGAACCGCAATACAAACCTGGGGAAATGTTTTTTTTCTGGCTAGCAATTAAAATGATTGAATTACTGTAGTTAATACAGTATTCTGGTATCTGCAGTCTTTTTCTGGGGTAGTAGTTTTAAATGGCTTATTTACTCCAAGTGCAAAAAAAAAGGATGTTATTGAAATATTGTTGCTATATCATGTTTTATCCTGTAGGACTGACTATGGTTAATGTTTCTTTTCCTCTCTATTTTATGGATAGGGTAGATATAGCATAATAGGTTCAATGACTAGGGTTATTATTATTGCACCAAAACTACTGATCATAGTGTGAGCCACAGTGTTTCCCTATGAAAGCATTCAGGACCTCCGTAAAACCACCGGCGTTCTGTCAGTCACATACATACGGAAACCATTTCCCAGCTTTATTGTCCATCTATGACATAATATGCTGTAACCACTAGATGGTGTTCACTTCTGGTTATAAAGAACAGTTTAACTGTTTACACAGTTTTTCAGCTGAACATGAAAAGAAGGACGTTTTTAGATGCACTGAGCATTTTCTGACCAAGGTGCTTATAAGTGGATTATTTTGCTGAAGTTATTTTAATGAGTGTTTACTGGAGAAAAAAAAAACATTTTTTGATCTTTAAGGCACACGTTAGGTCACAGTTCCTTGGAACCCTGGGGTTCCTCCAGAGGTTGCTAGGGGTTCTTCCTTGAGCAATGAAGAAATTACTCCCAGTAACCACTGATATCAGTTATCTTTTTAGCTGTGTATAAGGGGGGTTGGGGGCAGAGGACAGTTTTTCCAATGGTCAACAAAATAAGAGTGTCCTTCTCCAACTGACCATTAATACAAGGGGTCCTTCTCCCATTAGCCCCCATTGTATGGGGCCCATACACCTTTCTACTGACACTCAATATACAGTTTTCACCGTCGGTGTTTCTTTTCTGGCCATTATTATTATTTGTTCTGTTGATTGTAACTGAAATATTTTTTTCTTTTAGAGCAGGATATGTAACTGCAACAGTTATTTTATTTTTTATGTCAATAATCAATAAAAATGTATTGCAAAAAAGAAAACATTTTTTTTAGGGTTCATCTGCATTAAAAATGGCGAGAAAGGCTGCTTTAGGTAAATTGTAGACAATTACACTTGCTCTTACTTGGGGAGCACAGACTTCTGAGATGTTTTAATTTGCTTTACTGACATCCAACTTCTGCCTCTGAGCCTAATTCCTGTAAAGTATCCTAACAAGCTATTTATTTTTTGGTTACAGCAATGCAATCTTTGCAGACTGATCTCAGTTGTAAATGGTTATGCAACTTTTGGCCCAGGGGATAAATACAACCCAGAGGCCCATGGTGCGGCGACTTGGCACCCCTCTCTCTCTCCCTCTTTCCCACCTCCTCCTGACCCCCATCACAGGCAGAAGCTCTGCTCCATGTACTCCCTGCCCACTGGGCTGGACAGCACCTTCTGCACCAACTCTGACAGGAGGCAGCCAGAGACTGCAGGGGGAGCCGGGCAACTCAGTATGGGCTGGCCAGGGGAGGAGAGCCTCTGATGGGACACAGAGTCGGCCTCTGCTCAGACACAGCAAACACCATCCATGCTTGGTGGTGGACTGCGATCTGTCCTCATCCTGATCCTGCAATTGGTAGGACCCCAGCAGGGATTTTTACTCCTTTTCACCAAAAAGCCTTTTGGCATGTCTGCATCAGAAGCGGTGCAGCCTTTTTACAGGGAATCAGAGCGGCCCGGTGGGCAATTGCCCCCCACCCCTGCCCCTGTTAAACTGTTTACCTCGGAGGAACCCTTAAAAAAATGTTCCAGTCTCATGGAACCCCTTTTAAAAATTATACTTTCAGCTTTGTTACATAAGCATGATCAATAGGATAGCACTTCAGACAAAAAGTGTGATTTAAAAGATAGCCAAACCAACATTTAAAATCCAAATACAGTCCGTTTATTATTCAATAAAAGTTTAAAAATAATCTAATGTGCTTTGGGGTTTCTGTCGAACAAGGACACCCAGCAAGACATTTTTTTCTTTTAAAATGAAAGCTGCACTACACTACTAAACAAAGTAAAAGTTCCCATAGTTGTACAGAAATGTATGTCTTATGAACCTTTTGCTCTATATAAATTGCAATTAAAGGCCATTAAAGGTTACAAGATGACAGATGGAGGTTTTTCCTCAAAAGGGTTAATGAGCTGTGTGTTGGAGAATATCACCTCCCACTGTACCACGTTGGTATTCAATGCCTTCTGTTCTTATCTCCTGAAAGGCTTTTACATATTTAGCTATGAATACTAATCAAACTTCCTTTACACAAACCAGTTTATGAAAATCATACAATTTGTGTATAGTGGTTGTTTGAGTTTTACTCTAAGCCAGATCCGGTGTCTGTTTGCAGTGTGACAAGCTTTTGCTGGGCCGACCACATTATCTGAATGACATTCAAACATATAACATTGCTTTCAGTCTGCAATTTCTGTCCTTAGACACACCACTGTAACATCATTCTAATACCTTTTAGGAAATTTGTGGGGTGCTCTGCTAATCAGAGTTGGATTAACAGTAAGGCAAAATAAGCACATGCTTAGGACACCAAGGGAAGGGGGACCCCAGAGTTTTTCAAACTTTTTTCACTTTCAGGACTTATTGAGTCATAATGTCTGATGGGGCCAATGGGGGCACCATTGTTGGGTTGTGCTTGGCCTTGCACTTGCATCAGTAACCCTTATTCCAGCCCTGGTGCTAACATTACTAACTAATCATTTCATGTGTATAAGATTTTGTTGTACTTTTTTGTTTACTTTACAGAAATCATTAGAGTAAAGGGTGGCTGGTAGAGACCTTTGAAATCTAGTTTCCACATGGTTTGCATTATTGGCATATACTCCATGGTAGGGCCTATGTACAGATATTATTTTGGACCTCAACCTTCCTTTCCTCTCTGGGCATTGTCTTATTGTAATCCCATTAGGTCATGTAATGAAATGAAACATGACCCAGTACAGAGGATGTGCAGGAATATATAATTTTGCCTATCTTGTACCTTCTCAGTCTGCCATCTGGAAAATTTGCTCCCTGTGCACTCACCTACTGGGGCGAAAAATAACGGGTTACTTTGAGAAGCACAGACATTTTCTTCTTCAAACTTTGTTTTTACCTCATGTCTGATTTTTTTTTGCCTCAAGCCAAACAGGCCACTTTCAGAGCTTAATGCCATGTAACTGATTTTACAGTATTTTACTTCCTTTGCTGTTGGCACAGTGGTGTTTATTCCCTTCTGATGTCTGCAGGCAGCACTGCAGCATAATCCTAACTGTAGTGTTCCTATTTTGCAGATTAACTGTTTTGTGTTTTTGTTGTTACAAGTAGAAAATGCAGGTATTTTGTGAGCTACAGACTCCCTGAGTAATATGTTCAAGGGTAAAAATGAGTAATATGTAGATTGGGACACCACAGTTACTTATGGACACTCATATCTATGTCCTGTTACAGAGAATCAGACTTTTTGTTTTACATCTGGCTGACCAAGGAGTTGCTGTTGTTTGTATATGCGTATGCACCAAAACAGAGCTTTGCACCCATCCTTCTATCCTCCCACCCTTGTACTGTTTATGAGAGGAATATGTAAATCCAGGCAGACACTGGGGTTGATTTTCTAAAGGCAAATAGACTGCTGACTTGGCAAGCACACACAAGGGGCACATTCCCGGAAGCTGACAGACATCCTGCTCTCCCTGAAAGAGCTGGTTTCACCACAACATTTCTGGGCAATAACATTGTTAAATGTACAGTAGATCTTAAAATCTATGCTAAACTTATAGCTAATAGGATTGCTTGCCTGATTCCTTCTTTAACTTTAATTAAACAGGGCCAGGTGGGCTTGGTCCCGGGGCAACAAGCCCCATATGCTACAAGACGCATTTTAAATCTCCTTCACTGGGTGGAGACCTTGGGGGAGCCTTCTCTGTTTCTTACACTAGATGCAGAGAAGTCCTTTGATAGGAAACATTGGGGCTATCTTTCTCAAGTACTGAACAAGTTTGGCTTTACTAGAGAAATACATGCAGCTATTTCAGTGCTATATACCTGCCCTACGGTTTTGTGTTTATAGAAGGCCAATTCTCGAGAAAGTTTCTCTATTTCTAATGGCACAAGGCAGGGGTGTCCCTTCTCCCCTTTAATTTTTGCACTTTTTATGGAACCAGTTGCAGAAAAGCTCTGTATTCACTCGCAGATTTTGAGCATAAAAGTTTGCAATAGTTTCCATACCATAACGTTATTTGCTGACGACGTGATTTTTGTCGTTATCAAATCCGGCTCTTTCCCTGCCTAAGGTATACAAGGTGCTCCAGTTATTTAATGAAGTATCTTACTACAAGGCCAATTAAATTAAATCCAGCATATTGGGAGGTAATATAAACACAGCACTAAAACCCTCTTTACTGTCCTTGCACCCTTTCCCATGGACTGAGGGGTCATTCCAATACTTGGCTATCTACCTTACTTTCCCTTTCTCTAATTTATATAAAGCAAATTATGCTCCCCTTATTGACTTGGTTTGCTGAGACACGGAGAGGATGAAGAAACATTCTCTATCATGGTCAGGTAAACTGGTAGCTTTTAAGATGTTAGTACTCCTGAGGCTTCTATATTACTTTGGAACATTGCCCATTTGTGTTCCCAATAACTTCTACAGAACCCTTCGGTTAAAATTTCTAAGTCGATTTTTTCACAAAAAAGGTTTGATGCTCATTCAACATCTTAACAAAAAATAGGTCAGTGGGAGGCATTGATTACCCTCAGGGATTATCATACGGCTGCCATTCTAGATCAACTAAAATTCTGGCTCCTTCCCTTACAGCTCAAATTATGGTGTCAACTGGAACTGGTCTGTGTTACATTGGGTAGTCTACGTTCCCTTCTGCTGGTGCCCCAACTCAGTCAAATTCAAAGAGTTTACATGAACCCTATCATAATAGCAGGTCTCAAAGGAATACTACCACCCTAGAGCTACTACCATTCCTGTGCAATTAGAATCCCTTCATTGTGCCCATGGAGTAAATTTGCTATCCCACATATTTACAAATGGTAGGTTGCTAACCTTTCCCGAATTGCGAGCCAAGTTTGACTTGCCGGCTAATATGCAGTACTATTACCTTCAACTCCAACATGCGGTTGCGGCACAGGGAGACGCGGAAAGATGGGTTCAGTCACCTGCCCCCATGTTTTATGTGTTGCACACCAGCACTGAAACTAAGGGATTCATATCACAATGCTATCAAACGCTGCTGGCGAAACACCTGCAAGCTTTTCCCTGTAAAGTGGAGTCCTTGTGGGAGAGGGATCTTGGTCAACTGACAGGTGATCAGTGGGAGGAAGCCATGCAATCTGTAACCATATGCTCTTTGAATGTAGAGAAGAAAGTGTCCCAATTATACATCTTGTTGAGAGCCCATTACACCATGACAAAACTCCATGAGATGGGTAGGTTGCCAGACCCTTTGTGTTTCCGCTGTCAATGACACAACGGAGACCTCATCCATCTCCTGTGGAGGTGCCCAAAGCTTCACAGGTATTGGAATGAGGTGGTGGGTACACTTATTGGAGTGTTTCAAACAACTATCCCCGTGGACCCCCTGTGTTGCTTGCTGGGGGTCCTCGAGGATGAGATTCCTGAGGAATTGACCAGGATCGCAGTCTTTAGAGCCTTATTTCAAGCCAGAAAGCTTATACTGATGGGATGGAAATCAACCTTACCACCCACCACCGCCTCATGGATAGCCCACGTGGGGAATACTCTCATTATGGAAAAGTATATATACCAACACAGGGGAAGCCCGGGCAGGTTTGAACGGATTTGGTCCCCTTGGCTGGATACTCCCGGTTTGAGCCCCAGGGAGCTAGTGCTGTCCAGAATTATGAAATGTCTATAGCACTCTTCTATACATGTATGCTGTACTTAGAATTGCAATATTGTGGTGCTGCACCTAGGTATTTATCTGGTGTTTGTCAGCGGCAAAAAAAAAATTCACAATGGAAACTGTTATGATTTGCCGTATGTTCAATAAAAACCTTTTTGATTAAAAAAAATAATCCCTTCATTTTTTACTTCAAGATGTCTCTTTTAAGCATTGGGAGGCTAAGGGAATCAAAACTGTCTTGGACATTTTGAAAGATGGTAAATTGATGTACTTTTGGCAAACTCACTTCGAGATTTTGAAGCCCACAGAGGGACTTTCACTATGTGCCAAGTTGGCTGCATACCTTTCCCAACATTCAGTTTTGGGCTCAGTCTTTCCAGACTCGGCATGGTCCTCCTAAAACTCTTCTCCACCCAAAAAGAAAGGAAATAACACTTTTTTATAACTTACCCCAATCCAAACTAACCTTTACTAAAATTCCCCCTTTGATTGTTGGAGAATTAATTACATTTTTCCTTTACAGACCCTCAGTGGCAAAAAGCTATCACGTACAATTGCTCTTTTTTAAAATGCACCAACTCTTGGGAGATGGCACAGAAAATCCATCTTAGATGGTATTTGACTCCATTTATAATACGGTAGCTACATTTTCTACAGAGAGTTCCAATGTCTGCTGGAGAGGCTGTAGTCAAGTGGGGATGTTGGTTCATATGCTTTGGGTCTGCCCCCACATCAGACATTACTGAAATTCCGTTTTCAGGTTACTGTCAGGAATAACAGGTATCATTACTAAAGTAAAAGTGGAACAGGCTCTCTTGACTGTAAATATGGACAAATACCCTCCCTCTGTAAGAGCTATATCGTAAACCATTTTGTCCGTATTTTGTCTCATGATTGTTAGGAAGTGGAAGTCTGATTTAGTTCCTAACATATCAGAGGTAGTGATGACCCGAACACCCCCGGGTTCGGTTCGCACCAGAACCCGCGAACGGACCGAAAGTTCGCGCGAACATTAGAACCCTATTAAATACAATGGATGCGAACGTTCGGATTCTAAAGTGCTAATTATAACGACTATTATCCATGTTATTGTCCGAAACAGAGTTTGGGAACCCGGGTTCTGCACCAGGGGACATGTATCAATGCAAAAAGAAGTTTTAAAAACAGACGTTTTCCGGGAGCAGTCATTTTAATGATGCATAAAGTGAAAAAAAAAAGTCAAATATTCCTTTAAATATTGTACCTGGGGGGTGTCTAAAGTATGCCTGTGAAGTGCCACGTGTTTCCCGTGTTTAGAACTGTCCCTGCACAAAATAACATTTCTAAAGGAAAAAAAGCCATTTAAAACTGCTTGCGGCTTTAATGCAATGTCTGGTCCCGGTAATATGGATGAAAATCTTTAGGAAAAATGGCATAGCTACCCCATCAACCCCCGCCCCTACCCCAGCCCATTACCAGCCCCGTTGGGTCTTGTATGGATATTAAGGGGAACCCCGCACACAAAATAAAAAAGCCCCTATATACTCTGAACAGCCGTATACAGGCGGTGCATACAAGACAGGGACTGTAGGTTTGTTCTTATGTAGAATCTGTTTGTAATTTTGAACAGCTGCATTGTTTAAGTGTAGCTCCATGCCAAATTCCTTTTTTTTAGCTTTTTGGAAAACATAGGGAACGGTTATCACCCCTGTCACATTTTTTTTGCTGTCTGTGCCCCTGTTCAGAACATTTCACCTCACTTTGCGTCCCAATGACAACTGTTTTTGAAATGTGGTGTTTGTATTGAAACAAGGATTGGTGATAAAGCATCAGTAGAGAGGAGACACCTTTCTCCCATATTAATTCTTACAGGAGAGAATTTTCCTTCCAAGGGGTAGATTTCCTCTCACTTTCTGTTGTCTTCTTCCGTTTGCAAGTAGTAGTAGTTTGTAAGTTGGATGTTTGAAAGTAGGGACCTTCCGTATATACTCTGCAGAAATTGGCCCCTTAGGTGTTGGTGTTGGCACAACACTGAAAGCACTCACAGTTATTCTTGGTGGGTGCTGGAACGCCCTGCTGTCAAGTATAATATCAGGAATTGTAATAACATATAATTGTTGATCAGTGGTAGTAAAAATTGGGCCTTTGATGGTGGTGCTGGTGCCACAACACTGTAAGGCCTGACAGTTACTCTTGGTGGGCGCAGCAATGGTCCCTGCTGTGAATTATTAGATCAATAATTATAATTGCATGCCCCTGTTGAACAGGGGCTGAAAAATTGGGCCTTAGGCACTGGTGGCACAACACTGCAACCCCTCACAGATACTGTACTTGGAGCACAGCAATGAGGCCTGTTGCAAAGTATTGCATCAAAAATTTTAATTACACGCCCCTGTTAAACAGGGGCTGAAAAATTGGGCCTTAGCCACTGGTGGCGTCACCCATAAACCAAAATGATCTTCCAAGCTATCATCGTTAATCGTATCATTGAGGAGGAGGAGGAGGATAGCCAGACAACATAACAGCACAGGCACTCAGCATCAGCATCAGTCTTGAAGGGATGTGACATTTTAAAATCAATTAGTCTGTTATATCAGCATCTGGTGTGTGGTAGCTGGTGGTGATCCAAGACTGGTTCATCTTGATGAAAGTCAGTCGATCAACCGAGTCGGTGGACAGGCGCACCCTGTGATCCGTGACAAATCCTCCAGCAGCACTGAATGTGCGTTCTGAAAGAACGCTGGATGCAGGACAGGCCAGTAGCTCAATTGCATACTGTGCAAGCTCTGGCCAGTGATCCATCCTCAAGACCCAGTAAGCCAGAGGATTTTCGGTGGGGAAGGTGTCCAAGTCTGACCTTGCCCCTAGGTATTCCTGCACCATGTATATCAGACGCTGGCGATGGTTGCTGGAACCGATCATACTTTGGGGCTGCGGACTAAAGAATTGTCTGAACGCATCGGTCAGACGGCCACCTTCCCCACCGCTCCTTCTTTGACTGCCCGAAGCCTCAGCAACTCGTTGTCCAGGACCAGGAGTTTGTAACCTCCCAGTCTCTGGGAACGCGTTGCACAGACCTTTCTGCAAGGCCTCCCGGAGTTGTCTCATCCTCTGCTCCCTCTGCGACGGTACGATAAGGTCCACAACCTTACCCTTGTACCGTGGATCAAGGAGAGTGGCCAGCCAGTAATGGTCCCTCTCCTTGATCCGAAGAATACGAGGATCCTTCCGCAGACTTTGCAGGATCAGGGAGGCCATGCAGCGTAGGTTAGGTGAGGCATTCAGTCCGGAGTCCTCTGGGTCACTAAGGAAGACATGATCCGCAGCCACCTCCTCCCAGCCACGTACAAGTCCACTGGTTTCTTGGGACTGTAAATCATCCCTAAAAGACTGCTGCTGATGATGCTGAGTGCCAGCCTCCACCTCCATGCTGACACAATCCTCCTCCTCCTCCTCTTCCTGTGCGATGGGTGGGACAGAAGGAACACTGTCTGGGTAAAGGGGGCCTTGAGAGGCAAGGAAGTCCTCCTCTTCCTGCCTCTGTTCTGCCTCAAGTGCCCTGTCCATTATTCCACGCAGCGTGTGCTCCAACAGGTGGACAAGAGGTACAGTGTCACTGATGCATGCACTGTCACTGCTCACCATCCTCGTGGCCTCCTCAAATGGTGCCAGGACAGTGCATGCATCCCTGATCATGCCCCACTGGCGTGGTGAAAAAAACCCGAGCTCCCCTGACCCTGTCCTGGTGCCGTAGTCGCACAGGTACTCATTGATGGCCCTCTGCTGCGTGTGCAGCCGCTGCAGCATGGCCAACGTTGAGTTCCACCTGGTGGGCATGTCACATATAAGGCGGTTCTTGGGCAGGTTCAACTCCTTTTGAAGCTCAGCCAGGCGAGCACTGGCATTATAAGATCTGCGGAAATGCACACAGACTTTCCTGGCCTGCCTCAGGACATCCTGTAAGCCCGGGTACCTGCCCAAGAACCGCTGCACCACCAGGTTAAGGACGTGAGCCATACAGGGCACATGGGTCAGTTGTCCCTGTCGGAGGGCGGAGAGGAGGTTGGTGCCATTGTCGCAAACCACCATTCCTGGCTTAAGCTGGCGTGGCGTCAACCACCTCTCGGCCTGCCCCTGCAGAGCAGACAGGACCTCTGCCCCAGTGTGGCTCCTGTCCCCCAAACACACCAGCGCAAGCACGGCATGGCATCTTTTTGCCTGCGTACTTGCGTAGCCCCTTGAACGCCTACGGAGCACCGCTGGTTCCGAGGACAAACCACAGGAAGAGGCCATGGAGGAAGAAGAAGAGGAGGGGGTGGAGGAGAGAGGTGTGTCACAACCAGTAGTAGCATTTTGGAGGCGTGGGGGTGGAACAACCTCCAACACTACTGCACCTTGTCCTGCATCCTTCCCAGCTGCCAAAAGAGTGACCCAATGGGCCGTGAAAGAAAGGTAACGTCCCTGTCCATGCCTGCTGGACCATGAGTCAGCGGTAATATGCACCTTACCGCTGACCGCCCTGTCCAGCGAGGCCAAGACATTGCCTTCCACATGCCTGTAGAGAGCCTGTAGAGAGCCAGAATAGCCTTCCGTGCGAAAAAGTGTCGTTTGGGAACCTGCCACTGAGGAACCGCACATTGCACAAACTCACGGAAGGGGGCCGAGTCTACCAACTGAAAAGGCAGCAGTTGAAGCGCTAGCAATTTAGCCAAGCTAGCATTCAACCGCTGGGCATGTGGATGGCTGGGAGTGAACTTCTTTCGACGGTCCAGCAGCTGGGGCAGGGAAATTTGCCTGCTAGAATCGGACGTTGGTGTACTGCTAGCAGAGTGCCCGCAAGTACTTGCCTGTGACACACCTAATTCTACACCTTCATTCCTCTCAGAGCAGGTTTCAGAGAGGAGTGAAGGTATAGTGGGGTTGGAGATGCCAGCTGATGCGGTGCAAGAAGAGGTCAGCTTTGTTCTTTGGTGTGGGTCTTTAAGGTAGGCTTGCCAACGAGCTGCATGGCAGGTCAACATATGTCTGATCAAGCATGTGGTGCCCAAGCGGCTGATGTTTTGGCCACGCGATATACGCTTGAGACATATGTTGCAAACAGCAGCTGTGCGATCTGATGCACTCGCCTCAAAAAAGGCCCACACCAAAGAACTTTTTGAATGACGGGCAGAGGCAGCGCCCTGCACAGGCGGAGCTCTGCGGTGTGATTCCGTCGGTGTGCTGCCCATACGCTGGCCACTCAAGGGCATCCTGCCTCGTTGGAGATGTGCCTCCTCCTCATCCTCCTCCTCCTCCTCTCTCCTATTAGGCACCCACGTGGAGTCAGTGACCTCATCATCCCCTCCCTCCTCATCACTGGAGCCAATCTGGCAGTATGCTGCAGCTGCTGGAACATGACTGCCAGATTGGTGTCCTTCTTGAGCATCCCCTCTCTCTGCTCTCACGCTGCTGCCTTCCTCTAGCTGGGTATCATCATCAGATCCTTCCAAACGCTGGGCATCCTCCTGGAGCATGTACCCAACACTGTGCTCAAACAGTTCGGGGGACTCCTCAGGAGGAGGGCATGGTGGGTCTAGGGAAGGACTGACTAATGAAGATAATGATACCAGAGAAGAGGACGCTTTGGCAGCTGCTTTGCCACTACCCTGAGCCTGGGTGAGAGAGGATGAGGAGGATGAGGTGGGCTTGGTCATCCACTCTACCAAGTCTTCGGCATGATGTGGCTCAACATGTCCAGCTCCCGAAAACAAGGACAAGCGTGTCCCATGGCCATGTGCTGATGACAATGCACCGCGTACACGACCAGCACTGTTGCCCCCAGACACAGAGCCTGCTTGCCCTCTTTTTTTGCCTCCTGACTGTCTGCCTCTCCTTGGTTGCCTTCCAGACATTTTAATGGATGGCCTGCAGGGAGATGGGAAAAACAGCAATAAGGGCTACCTTCAGGTGTATATTGTGCAGGAGGCTTAGCAACAATGACACTGACACTGTCCCCTGCCTATCCTTCTCTGTCCCTAAACACAAGGATTGAAAATATGGTTCAGCAAAAAAGTTTTAGAACAGAATCGCACACTGACACTTTCCCTCACTGTCCTACTCTGTCCCTCCCTACAAACAAGATTTAGCACAGAATAGCACACTGATAATTTCTACGAGTGTCCTTCTCTGTCCCTCAACTCAGGGATTGAAAATATGGAACAGCAAAATAGTTTTAGAACAGAATAGCACACTGTCAGTTTCCCTCACTGTAGCTCTCTGTCCCTCAACTCAAGGATTGAAAATATGGTTCAGCAAAATAGTTTTAGAACACAATAGCACACTGACACTTTCCCTCACTGTAGCTCTCTGTCCCTCAACTCAAGGATTGAAAATATGGAACAGCAAAATTGATTTAGAACAGAATAGCACACTGTCAGTTTCCCTCACTGTACCTCTCTGTCCCTCAACTCAAGGATTGAAAATATGGAACAGCAAAATTGATTTAGAACAGAATAGCACACTGTCAGTTTCACTCACTGTACCTCTCTGTCCCTCAACTCAAGGATTGAAAATATGGAACAGCAAAATTGATTTAGAACAGAATAGCACACTGTCAGTTTCACTCACTGTAGCTCTCTGTCCCTCAACTAAAGGATTGAAAATATGGTTCAGCAAAATAGTTTTAGAACAGAATAGCACACTGTCAGTTTCCCTCACTGTAGCTCTCTGTCCCTCAACTCAAGGATTGAAAATATGGAACAGCAAAATTGATTTAGAACAGAATAGCACACTGTCAGTTTCACTCACTGTACCTCTCTGTCCTTCAACTCAAGGATTGAAAATATGGTTCAGCAAAATAGTTTTAGAACACAATAGCACATTGACACTTTCCCTCACTGTAGCTCTCTGTCCCTCAACTCAAGGATTGAAAATATGGTTCAGCAAAATAGTTTTAGAACACAATAGCACACTGACACTTTCCCTCACTGTAGCTCTCTGTCCCTCAACTCAAGGATTGAAAATATGGAACAGCAAAATAGTTTTAGAACAGAATAGCACACTGTCAGTTTCCCTCACTGTACCTCTCTGTCCCTCAAATCAAGGATTGAAAATATGGAACAGCAAAATTGATTTAGAACAGAATAGCACACTGTCAGTTTCCCTCACTGTACCTCTCTGTCCCTCAACTCAAGGATTGAAAATATGGAACAGCAAAATTGATTTAGAACAGAATAGCACACTGTCAGTTTCACTCACTGTACCTCTCTGTCCCTAAACTCAAGGATTGAAAATATGGTTCAGCAAAATAGTTTTAGAACACAATAGCACACTGACACTTTCCCTCACTGTAGCTCTCTGTCCCTCAACACAAGGATTGAAAATATGGTTCAGCAAAATAGTTTTAGAACAGAATAGCACACTGTCAGTTTCCCTCACTGTAGCTCTCTGTCCCTCAACACAAGGATTGAAAATATGGTTCAGCAAAATAGTTTTAGAACAGAATAGCACACTGTCAGTTTCCCTCACTGTAGCTCTCTGTCCCTCAACTCAAGGATTGAAAATATGGAACAGCAAAATTGATTTAGAACAGAATAGCACACTGTCAGTTTCACTCACTGTACCTCTCTGTCCCTCAACTCAAGGATTGAAAATATGGTTCAGCAAAATAGTTTTAGAACACAATAGCACACTGACACTTTCCCTCACTGTAGCTCTCTGTCCCTCAACTCAAGGATTGAAAATATGGTTCAGCAAAATAGTTTTAGAACAGAATAGCACACTGTCAGTTTCCCTCACTGTACCTCTCTGTCCCTACAAACAAGGATTAGCACAGAATAGCACACTGTCACTGACACTCTCCCTACCTATCCTTATTTGTCCCTAAACACAAGGAATCCAGGATTAGTAAAGGTAAATAAATGTCACTGTCCCTGCCTATGCTTCTCTTTCCCTGCTCCGGAACACACTACACAAGGCCGCCGCGCTGGCGGCCTTTTATAGTGTGGGGCGTGTACTAAACCCCATCAGCAATAATTGGCCACAGGCATCCTGCCTGTGGCCAATCATTGCTCTCCTCGCTGCCGGCGCTGTGATTGGCCAAGCATGCGGGGTCACAGTGCATGCTTGGCCAATCACAGCGCCTGGATGACACTGCGATGGCGTAGTGCATTGTGGGCCGTTCGCGTCACTCGAATTTGGCGCGAACGGCCCAAATCGTTCGATCTTCGTCGAACGATCGAACAGCCGATGTTCGAGTCGAACGTATGTTCGACTCGAACACGAAGCTCATCCCTAATCAGAGGTTAAGTAACACATAGACGTAATATTTGGGTACAAACTATTGATAGCCTACAAAGATGGAATCGCTGATCGATTCCATCAAAAATGGGAGCCTTGGTGACGCCAACAATACAGGCTAATAGGGTGAATATGTCTTGCCCTGTATCCTAAAACCGTTTGCACCTTTTATTGCTAACCAGGGATAACCTGTGTGGTTGCTCCTTTCTTTAGTTGATCAGAATTTGTAATATTCTGATATATGATTTAACTATCATCTTGATGTTTAATGGCACATTACAACTCTGGTTTAAGTTTTATACAGTACAAATATCTATGTCTATTTATATACCTATGTCTATATATATATATATATATATATATATATATATATATATATATATAATTCTCCTTTGCTATATATACAACTCTTGGATGTTGTACATCTGACAATGTGACCGTTATTTTGTGCCACATATTATTTTTTGAAACTCACTAGAAACATATTTGAAAGAGACATCCTCCTCTCCCTTAACAAGGTGGAACTACACTTCACCTGAGCACCACAAATCATTTAATATACAAAGCAAACTCCCCCATTCATTCATGTCTCCATGCTTTATTTTGTTTATAAATCACTTTGGAAACCACCCCCTAACATTTTTAGCCGTGGCCATCTTAAGAAAGGGCAGATGATTCACATAACATTTACTTCCTGGAATCCTCCTGCCCTTAGCTCAGTCATGCAAGCAGGAGAGGGTGTGCTTAGATTAGATGATAAAGCCCCTCCTCCCCTACTGAAGACTCCTGGGATGTATGACATCATTTGCCTAGACATGGAAGCCAGGAAGTAACTGAAGAAATGTACAATAAAAGTTTAAAACAAGCAAAGATGATATACTTTCCTTTCCATTTACTAATGCTAACAGCATAAGGATTAAAAATAATCAATGTTGAGTGCGAGTGTGAAGTTCTGCTTAAACTTGGTTGGGACTTCCTCCCTGTGTACCTCCACACTTGGCCTGCTCATAGCCAGCTCCCATACAGCTCTATCAGCACCACCTGTACCAGCATGTCCAGCCTGGCACCTAAAAAGAATGACAGCTGAACTGGCCAGCACAACGCCTATGTACACATCAGGAATGGAATAATCCTCTCTGCCAAGCACGTCCTGTTCCTGGTTACTGGGATTGACATGTAAAGGCACATAGACTGTTAAATTTGAAAGGGAAGTTGTACTTTGCTAGGGAATTTTCTCCAGAGCTTAGTGAATGAGGTAAATCTGTTGACTTACATTATCTAGTAATGTGCAAGCAAACATACTCTTTTTTTTTTATTTCCTTGCATGTGATTGGGTATTCTTTGTGAAGTGAATTTTCACCATATTCACTAAGCTAAGGAAAAATTCTCTTGCAAACTAAAAATTCCCTTGCAAAGTAAACAGCCTTAAGCTGGATATACACTATACACTTTTCTTTAGATTTTTTCCTTGAGGCTGGGGTCACACTAGAACACGCGATGTGGGAACAAGCCCCATTTCCAGTGTGGGTTCCTGCATTGCCTAGAACTCACAGGCAGTTCACACTGCCCTATGAGAACCACTGCGGGGGTCAATAGAAAGTTAATAGCACCCCCAGATCTTTTCACATATTGCAGTGTGATCTGTGAATTTGGACAGGATTCTGGTGTGCACAAAAAACAGGGTCCTGCTCAATTTTGGTCCGAATGTGATGCGAATTCAGCCATACAATCTGTATGGCTGAATTTGCATCGCACAGACATAGCATGTGATCTGCACAGCAGTGCGGTGCGAATCACATGCGATGTCTGACATTGTACTGGTGTGAACCGGCACTAAAACTTGGAAGCTGATTGGTTTCTGTGCACAGCTGAACCAGAATTCACATACTGTATATACTCGAGTATAAGCTGAGTTTTTCAGCACATTTTTTTGTGCTGAAAATGCCCCCCTCGGCTTATACTCGAGTAAACTTTTTGCACCTGATCTCCTGGAATTTGGGGACCCTGGACCCCAAACTTGGCACACATGTAGCCCCACTATTCCTCTACAAGTGTGCAAGGTTTGTTGTCCGGGAGACTTATGGCAGGGGAGCACGGAGTTTTCAAAGCCGGGCACCCCTTCCATAGACTCCCATGTTAAACAGTAATTTCTCTGGTGATTTTGGGGACCCGGTAGCGGCCGATCGTAGGTCCCCTGGACCCGGAGATTGGCACACATGTAGCCCCATTTCTCCTCTACAAGTATACAAAGTTTGTTGTCTGGGGGAGCACCGATTTTTTAAAGCCGGGCACTCCTTCCTTAGACTCCCATGTTAAACGTCAGTCTAGTCATGGACATAGTGAGGCATGGGCACAGTGAGGCATGGACACAGAGAGGCATGGACACAGTGAGGCATGGACACAGTGAGGCAAAGTGAGGCACAGTGAGGCATGCAGATGGACACCCTAGGCTTATACTCAAGTCAATAAGTTTTCCCAGTTTTTGTGGTAAAATTAGGTGCCTTGGCTTATATTCGGGTCGGCTTATACTCGAGTATATATGGTACTTCAGTTTTGTAAATCCCCCACAGTGTCTTTCCCTGTTTCATACCCAGAAATACTCAAGAGATCATCCATATATATGATTCCTTACAGACCACTTATGCCGCGTACACACGACCGTTTTTAATGTCATTGAAAAAAACTGCATTTTTCTCGACGTGATTTTTCGTGTTTCCTCTCAAACCTGCCTTGCCTACACACTATCGTGGAAAAAAATGTTCGAGTAAAGCGCGGAGGCGTACGACAGCACTATAAAGGGGAAGTTCCATTCGGATGGCGCCACCCTTCATGTTAGTAAAGTTTATTGAGCGATGATTCGCGCTTTTCAGCCTCGTGCTTTTCAGTCCGTTACAGCGTGACGAATGTGCTATCTCCATTATGAACGCTAGTTTTACCAGAATGAGCACTCCCGTCTCATACTTGATTCTGTGCATGCGCATTTTTTTCACGTCGTTAAAGCCCACACACGGACGTTTTTCATGACGAGAAAAACGACGATGTAAAAAACTACGTGAAAAATTAGAGCATGTTCCAATTTTTCTCGTCGGGATTCTCTGCGTATTTCTCGTCGGGAAAAATGCTGGAAAGCCCACACACGATCATTTTTAATGACCATTTAAAAATAATTAATTTTTCTCGTCATTAAAAACGGTTGTGTGTACGCGGCATTAGACCTACAGGTAAGCCTAGATTAAGGCTTACCTGTAGGTGCAAGAAATATCTCCTTAACCTACACGGTTAACCTCCCTGGTGGTTTTCCCGAGTCTGGCTCGGGGTTAAATTTCAGTACCATTAGCGGTAACCCCGCATTGCAGGATCCTGGTGCAGCGTACTTACCCTGTCCCCAGGATCCTTCGATGTCCCCCCGCTGTGTCCGCGGGCTGTGTCCTCCGCCCGATGCCTCTGTGTGCCAGGCTCCGTTCCCTGCGAGCGTCGCGACGCACAGGGGCGGAGCCTGGCAGCAAATTCAAAAATGACAAAATTCATAATACATACAGTACACTGTAATCTTACAGATTACATTACTGTGTGCAATTATTTAATATCCCATTTGTCCCTAGTGGTCTGTCCAGTGTCCTGCGTGCAGTTTTTATTATAAAAACTGTTCTTTCTGCCTGGAAACTTGAGATTGTCCATAGCAACCAAAAAGTGTCCCTTTATTTCAAAAGTGGTTTGAGACCAGCTAGAAAACAGCGATAGTAAATAAGAACACTTGCAGAATTGAGCGATAGTGAATAGTGAGGAAATTAATTTTATTATATATATTTTTTTAATTATTTATAGTTATTATATTATAATTTATGATTTTGTGTTTCAAACTTTATCATACCCGGGATGTCTACTAGGCTCTGGTTTGGACAGATTTAAGTGTGTTATTACTAAGAATTACAGGCCTAAAATATAAAACGCCAAATTTCCATGCAAAATAATGGTAGCGCTTTCAGCATCAAAAATCTGACATAATCAAACCGCCAGGGAGGCTACGGAGATATTTGCAAGAAAGACGACACCAATGTCTACGGTGCATGCGTGCCGTAGACAACAGCGCAGGCGCACTGAGCGTGCCGTTTCTGAATGGGATCGTGCCATCCGTGACGGCTCCCGTGCACATGCGCGGGAGTGACGTCATCGCGGCTCCGGCCAGTCACAGCGCCGGAGCCGCGATGCAAGGAAGACACTCCAGGAGAGATGGCGGTGATGGAGGAGGGGAACGAGGACCGCTGCGGGGGCTTCGATCTCAGGTAAGTAATTCATAATGAGCTGGTATGCTATGCATACTAGCTCATTATGCCTTTGTTTTGCAGTGTATATTTATATTTTTTTCTTTTTGTGGGTTAACTTCCTCTTTAAGCTGGCCATAGATGGGAAAAGAATGTTCTAAGAAAGTTTGATCATTATTCTAATCATTAGTGGGGTCTAATCAAGGTTTGTTTACAACCACAGTGACCAGAAAATTAGACGGAGTAGGTTCTAAAAATTTTCTTGAATGAACGAATTCCTAAGACCCGGTTCATACAGGGGCGGCACGACTTTGGGGGCGACTCGGCAAGGCGATCTCAAGACGACTTCAGAGGCGACTTGCAAAATGACTTCTGTATTAAAGTCAATGCAAGTCGCCCCGAGTCGCCCCCAAAGTCGTACAAGAACCTTTTTCTAAGTCGGAGTGACTTGAGTCGCTCCTATTAGAACGGTTCCATTGTACAGAGCGGAGCGCGACTTGTCAGGCGGCTAGGTCGCCTGACGAGTCGCCCCTGTGTGAACCGGCTCTTACAGTGTATGTGGTTTATGTTTGGCAAAGCCCATTCATTCCAGAATCGATTGTTAAAAGCAAGCAAAATGATTTTAACGACATTTGAATGCTCTGAGAATTGGCATACTAATTTTCCTAAGACTTTTTTTAAGAATTTTCGTTAAACATTCTATCTATCTTTGGACAGCTTTAAGCTCCTCTGGCTTCTAGATTCTGTGCCTTGTGTGATTTTCCTGGTCAATCAAACTCCTAATTCAATCACAGACACTGGGGGTTATTTACGAAAGGCAAATCCACTTTTCACTACAAGTGCAAAGTGCACTTGAAATTGCACTGAAAGTGCACTTGGAAGTGCAGTCGCTGTAGATCTGAGGGGTAGATCTGAAATGAGGGGAAGCTCTGCTGATTTTATCATCCAATCATGTGCAATCTAAAATGCTGTTTTTTATTTTCCTTGCATGTCCCCCTCGAATCTACAGCGACTGCACTTCCAAGTGCACTTTCAGAGCAATTTCAAGGGCACTTTGCACTTGTAGTTTGCACTTGTAGTGCAAAGTGGATTTGCCTTTCGTAAATAACCCCCAGTGTCTAAAGCAGCCCATACACAGAGTGAATTTTTTTCCTGCAACCACGGGCTGTAGGAAACAGACGGTGTTGACAGGGGAATCCCTCCCGGCGGGGGGAGTCGTCCCTTCCAGAAGAAGACTGATTATTGCTATACTAGCTACTAGCGATAATCACATGCAAAATCTGGCAGGCTGGTTGTACCGAAGTAGATCAATCGATCAATTTGGTTTATTCAGCCTGTCCATACTTGAATTGAATCTCGGCCAGTCCCTGCTGAACCAGCCAAGATTCAATCCGTCTATGACCGGCCTTACCCAAGTGGTTATGTAGCAGCGTTTTGCAGTAGCTACTGAATTCCTTTTCTTACAGGTTTTTTTTTTTTTTTTTTTGGGAAAATAACTGAACTGCAGTCAATGAAAAGTTTGTGTCACAATTACCCAGTCATCTGTAGCTCAGTTGCTGATGACTAACCAATTGCAACATTTCAAGCTAGCTATGGTTTCCCCAGCTTCCAGCAGTAGTGTTGCATATAGAAGTATTGTAGGCAGATAGAGAAGCAACTCTGTAGCAGCTGCAAATCACCAGAAAGACCTTGTATTCGTTACATTTCATTGCTACAAAGTTGCTGATATGCCATGACTCCTAGCATTTCTCTTGCTAAGAACAAATGAATTGTTGTCAGTGAAAGGTCTGTGTTTCACTACAGTTTTCAAGTGATTTGTGACTTAAAGTGACACTCGATTTAAAAAAAAAAAAAAATTCAAATCCTTTACTTAAAGTGGTTGTAAAGGCAGAAGGTTTTTTTATCTTAATGCATTCTATGCATTAAGATAAAAAGCCTTCTGTGTGCAGCAGTCCCCCTCAGCCCCCCTAACACTTACCTGAGGTCCCTCTCTGTCCAGTGATGTCCACGAGTGTCTCAGCCATCCGAGATTCTTCTTTGTGATTAGCTGAGACACAGCAGCAGCGTCATTTGCTCCCGCTGCTGTCAATCAAAGTCAGATAGCCAATCAAGGGGGAGAGGGGGCTGGGGCGTGGCTCAGTGTCTGAATAGACACATAGAGCTGTGACTCGGCTCGGGTGCCCCCAGAACAAGCTGCTTGCTGTGGGGGCCCTCAACAGAAGGGAGGGGCCAGGAGCACAGAAGAGGGACCCGAGAAGAGGAGGATCCAGGCTGCTCTGTGCAAATCCACTGCAACAGAGCAGGTAAGCATAACATTTATTTTAATAGGAAAAAAAAACGAGATTTTACAATCACTTTAATGGCCCTGTAATCAGTTTTTTATGAAATTTCCTACTGTGTTTTTCTGCCTCCTTGTAACACCCTTCATGAACTCCCAAACCTCTCCTTTATTCCACTCACTACTGTTTGTTTAGCATGAGCACTGCATATTAGTTCACCCTGCCAAACACCCTGCAATGCACTACGCTCTGCACAGTGCATTCTACTGATTGGGCAAAGCTTTGCTCAATCAGGGTGCAGTGAATAGCTGGTTGTTAAGGGGCGGGCTGGGAAGCCGCCCACGGTGTCCTTAACAACCGATGAGTCATCAGCTGTCAATGGGCTTCCCCGCTGACAGCTGAATTAAAAAAAAACATTGCTGGCAATAAAAAATTGAGAAAAAACAACATGGGGCCCCCCTCAAAATCCAGACCCTTATCCGAGCAGGCAGCCTGGCAGGCCAGGAAAGGCGGGGAGATGAGTGAGCACCCCTCCCCCCTCCTAAACCATACCAGGCCACATGTGCTCATGTTTATAGGACCTTATCCCCACCACCCTGGGCTGGGATTGTGGGGGTCTGCATGCTGGGGACTTATCGGAATCTGTTAGCCCCTTTTAACAAGGGGCCCCCCCTTGGCTTTGGGATCCGGTTGATTGGCCAACGTATTTCCCAGGCAAACCACGTCATCAGGGCCTCAGATCCTATAAAAAGTACTGTAATTACCGTATTTATCGGCGTATAACACGCACCCCAAGTTTAGGAGGGAATTTTAAGGAAAAAAACTTTTAGGAGGGAAATTTAAGGAAAAAAAATTACATTTAAATGCAGCCTTGTCCATCATTGCAGCCTTGCCCAGTGTCCATCTGCAGCCTTACCCAGTGTCCATCTGCAGCCTTGCCCAGTCTCCATCATTGCAGCCTTGTCCAGTGTCCATCTGCAGCCTTGCCCAGTGCCTTTGCAGCCTTGCCAGTCTCGGCGATTTTTAAAATTGGCGCCGATTTCTGTGTGGAGAGGAGCGAGCGGGGCCGAGTGTACTTCAGCTAGACATGGCTCCTCTCGCAGTCCCGCCCACCTCCACTGACTGCGCCGCTGACATACAGAAAGCAGAGTGTACTTCGGCAAGACTCGGCTCTGCTCACAGTCAGGGGCGGGACTGCGAGAGGAGCCGAGACTAGCCGAAGTACACTCGGCTTTCTGTATGTCAGTGGTGCAGTCAGAGATGGGCGGGACTGCGAGAGGAGCCGAGTAAAGCCGAGTGTACTTCGGCTTCGTGGATCTCGGCTCCTCTCGCTCGTTTCAGCGAGAGGATCGGCGTATAACACGCACCCACGATTTCCCCCTAATTTTAAGGGGAAAAAAGTGTGTGTTATACGCCGATAAATACGGTATATACAAAAATATATAAGAGACGTTTAATCATTGAATGGCATAGTGTCATAACGCGTTGGCCAATCAACCGCATCCCAAGGCCAAGATAGATATCTATGTGGCTGCATAACTCGAGAATATGCTTTTAAAATAATTTTTTTAACCCACCTAGCGGTATTCCTGAGTCTGGCTCGGGGTAAGATTTCAGTACCTAAAGCGGTAACCCCGAACCAGACTCGGGCTGCATCGCAGGATACAGGGGAAGTTACTTACCTTGTTCTCTGGATCCTGCGATATATCCCCGCTGTGTGAGCGAGCCGTCATCTCGCTCTATCCACACTGTCGAGTGCCACCGAGCTCCGTTCCCTGCGATGTTGCGGCGCACGAGGGCGGATTTTGGCGCCAAATTCAAAAAGTGAAACACACAATACACATACAGTATACTGTAATCTTACAGATTACAGTACTGTATCAAATAATTACACACCCCCATTGTCCCTAGTGGTCTGCCCAGTGACCTGCATGCACTTTTATATAATAAAAACTGTTCTTACTGCCTGGAAACTGGAGATTGTTCATAGCAACCAAAAAGTGTCCCTTTATGTCAAAAGTGGTTTTAGACCAGCTAGAAAACAGCAATAATAAATTAGAATCACTTGCAGAATTGAGCGATAGGGATTTTCGGGGAAATTCGTCATCAAACACTGAAAAACACTTTTATTATTATTATATTATTATTTGTTATAATTATTTTATAGTTATTTATTATATTATAATTTATGACTTTGTTTTTTTAACTTTATCATACCCGGGATGTCTTATAGACTCTTGTTTGGACAGATTTAAGTGAGTTATTCCTAAGAATTACAGGCCTACAATATAAAACGCCAAATTTCCATGCAGAATAATGGTACCGCTTTCAGCACCTAAAATCTGACAGAATCATACCACCAGGGAGGTTAACATGTGATATCTAATAATTTGTAATATTTTTATACTTTCTGAGTTTGTGTCCAATATACCCTAGAACAGGGGTAGGCAACCTGGGGGCCTCCAGCTGTTGTGGAACTACATTTTCCTTGAGGCATTGCAAGGAAGGCAGCTACAATTACTCCAAGAGGCATGATGGGTCTTGTAGTTCTGCAACAGTTGGAGGGCCCTAGGTTACCTACCCCTGACCTAGATTGTACACTTAACGTCCCATACATTTTTTATTTTTTAATAATTATTTTTGCGGGCAGTACCATCTAAGGGTTAATCCTGTATAATATTCCATCCCCACACACCAAATCTTGCTTCCATTTTTAACCAGTTTGCCTGCTAGGCAATGTACAGTATGTGTACTGCAGATACCCAGGTTTGTTACAGGAAGGGCAGAGGTGTCTGCCATGCTGGCTGTGATGGTACACTGGCAGCACTAAATGGAGGAATAACTGTGTCCAGGGCCGCCATCAGGGGGGTACAGGCAGTACACCTGTAAGGGGCCCGGAGGTCCCCAGGGGCCCGGATGGCAACCCCCCTTTTTTTATTTTATTTTTTTATTTTATTTTTTATTTATTTACTTTTGTAAAGGGCCCAGAGGTTCCCAGAGCCCTGGATGGCAACCCCCCCCCCCCCCATTTTTTTTTTTTTATAAAAAAAATTTTGTTTTTAATTTTATTTTTTTTTGTAAGGGGCCCAGAGGTCCCCAGGGCCCCGGATGGCAACCCCCCTTTTTTTTTTTTGTAAGAAGCCCAGAGGTCCCCAAGGCAACCCCCCTTTTTTTGTTGTTCTTTTGGTGTTCTTTTGTTCGTCAGCACCCAAAGCCCCCCCGACCTCAACAATTCGCGGCAACAGCAGCCCCCCCGGTTTTCCTCTGCTCCAGGGGGCTCATGCCTGAAGCTGTGTAAGGGGCCCCAAAATTCCTGATGGCGGCCCTGACTGTGTCTTTGGATTAACAAACATTAGATTAACAAACTACAGTATATTGTTTGATTGTTTGTTCCTTCAAGATACATATTGTTTAAAAATTATAAACTGCTATAAATATTACATATAACCAATTAACTATTCTTCCAAAGCATTGCAAGCATTTAAAAACGCTATTATGGATCCCAGTACATGACAGACGCTTTAATCATATAGGAAATATTCTGCCCTTCTCTTTTGTGACATGTTGAGCAAGAGGACTGGCCACACACAGAACAAACATTCAGACTCATTCAGATGGTCCTTTTCAAAATTAAGATAACGTTATTTTGAAAAAAACATTTTGGATGCAATGAATAAAGTATTTAGTGGAGTTCTTTTAAGTCGAAAAAGCTGTCCACACCAAACCAATTGTCAGCACTCTATTACATTTAAAAGACAAAGTGCCCAAGGACACTGCCACTCCAAATAATATTTACTGATTTGATAATGGTGTCATGTTCATCAATTGCCACATTTCTGTATGCAGTATAATATTTGACATGGCTGGCATTTTTACAAAGTATACGCACAACCATATGGAATTTGATCGTCCATTAAAACACTGATCAGATTTTCACAGTACATTATAAGGCAGTGTGACACATACAGATATATCACATAACTGCAATTTCTGTTCATTTCAACTTATTTTATTGCTTAGTACCGACAATGAGCTTCTCTGCCAATTGGTGCAATTATATTACTGCCACCTATCCATTAATTCCAGCAGATAAAAACACTACACATTTATGATGCTTACTGGAAAGTAATTATTTATCAGTTTCTCTTATGGAGATATCAAGATTCACTGACTCACACTGGACAAGCAGAACATGGCTAATGGAGCCTAATGCCTTGTACACACGATCGTATTTTCCGATAAAAAAGTCAGATGGACTTTTTTCATTGGAAATTCCAATCGTGTGTGGGCCCCATCTGATTTTTTCCATCGGTGTTTAGAAATAGAACATGTTTTATTTTTTTCCGAGGGAAAAAAAAAAACGATAGGAAATTCCAGTCGTCTGTGTGGAACTCCGACGGAGAAAAAACCCACGCATGCTCAGAATCAAGTCGACGCATGCTCAGAAGCATTGAACTTAATTTTTCTCGGCTCTTCATAGTGTTGTACGTCACCGCGTTCTTGACGTTCGGAATTTTGTCTGACAGTGTGTATGGAAGACAGCTTGAATGTAATTCCGACGGAAAATTCCATCGGATCTTATGTCTTTTTGAGGAAAAAATACACTTTAATTAATTTTAAAGAAAAACACGATGTATATATATTGTGAGGGGGTTAGCTCGGTAGCGGGTGTGTGTGACCCCCTGGATGGGCTCCCCACACAAAAACAGGCTCAGCAGACGGAGGTTGTGGTTTTCAAGATCAAAAGGTGCGGTTTATTTCTCTATTTACAGTGACAAAAACACAGCAAAGCAAAAAGAAACATAAACAAAATAAATCCTGGTCAGCTTGACCTCTGACTAAACATGCAGGTTTCCCTAACTAACAACTGGGATCAGCCTGGTGCTGTCCTAGTCCCTAAGTCCCTGGTTTAGTAAATGTCCAAACAAATAGCCACACAGGCTTTGTCTCACCGCACAGGGGTTCACTCTCCCTAGACAGTCCACACAGGTCTGGTTCCAGGCATGAGCAAACACCTAATGAAGCTGGGAGTTTTTTTAGAGGCCTTAAACGAGCTGACAAGCTTCAGCTGGTCTCATCAACTCCCTGCCTGCACGACGCCCAGCACTCTCCCTAGAGGTATGAATCATCCATGAGCCCACTAGCCTCAGCTGGGCTTCATCAACTCCCTCCCTAGTTGTATAAGTCGGCATAAAGCCTGAATCTGGGAGAAATATATCTACCCCCCTGGATGCAACCAGGTGACTTTACCTTCCTGCTGTCACATACCCCCCCTCTTGTTTTAACCTTGGGGTTGGAACACCAGCAATCAGGCATTCATGTACTCGAGACAAAGCATCCACATTCCCCATTTGAACGCCAGGGCGATGCTTTACTGTGAAGTTGAATTCCTGTAGGGCCAGGAACCACCTATTTACTCTTTTATTTGTCTCCTTGTTTTGAGCCATCCACTTTAACGGAGCGTGATCCGTAACCATGTCAAAGTGCCTACCTAGCAGATAGTACCGAAGGGAATCTAGAGCCCACTTCACCGCTAAACACTCCTTTTCAACCGTGGCGTAATTTACCTCATGGGACTTCAACTTCCTGCTGAGGTAAATGACTGGGTGCTCTTCCCCGTTCCAGACCTGGGACAATACTGCTCCTAACCTCACATCTGACGCATCACTTTGTACGACAAAGTCTTTAGAGAAGTCGGGTGAGTACAACACTGGCTGGCTACATAAGGCTTGTTTCAAGAATTGGAATGCTGCCTCAGCCTCGGGGGTCCATTTAATCATGACCGACCCTTTCCCTTTCGTCAGGTTGGTTAGGGGCACAGCCTTAGAAGCAAAGTGGGGAATGAAGCGCCGATAATAACCCACGATTCCCAGAAAGGCTCGTACCTGCTTCTTGCTGTTGGGACGTGGCCAACTCTGGATGGCCTCGACTTTGTTGAGTTGGGGTTTTATTACTCCCCTGCCAATGGTGTACCCAAGATATTTGGCCTCCTCCTGCCCAATGGTACACTTCTTGGGGTTAGCCGTAAACCCCGCTTCCCGGATAGAGTCTAGGACTGCTTGCACTTTTGGCAGATGTGAGGCCCAATCTGTGCTATGGACAATTACGTCATCCAGGTAAGCCGCAGCATACTTCCGATGGGGCCTCAGTATCTGGTCCATTTTCCGCTGGAATGTGGCCGGCGCATTCTGTAACCCGAACGGCATTCTCTTATATTGGAACGCCCCGTCTGGGGTTACAAATGCGGTTTTCTCTTTGGCCGACTTGGCCAGGGGAATTTGCCAATACCCTTTTGTGAGGTCAAGAGTCGTCATGTATCGGGCTGTTCCCAGCCGGTCGATCAACTCATCTATACGTGGCATGGGGTAGGTGTCAAATTTTGTAACTTTGTTCAACTGACGAAAATCGTTACAAAATCGCCAGCTCCCATCCGGTTTAGGCACCAACACAATGGGACTAGACCAATCACTTTGGGACTCCTCTATCACCCCTAAGTTCAGCATTTTCTGTACTTCCTCCCGTATTGCCTCCCGTCGGGCCTCTGGGATCCGATAGGGTTTTAACTTCACCCTTTCACCGGGCGGGGTAATAATATCATGCTCTACCCCAGATGTTTGTCCCGGCAGCTCAGAGAATACCTCCTTGTTGCGAAGCACAAACTCCTTAACCTCCTGTTGTTGGGGTTGTGACAAGATGGCTGCTATTCCAACCTCCGGAATCACGCAACCAGTTTGAGCTGGTGACCAAGTTTCTGCGACTAGGGACTCTCTATCCCTCCAGGCTTTCAACAGATTAATGTGATAGATCTGTTCGGGCTTTCGCCTTCCTGGTTGTCTGACCTTGTAATTCACTTCGCTCACTTTTTCCATTATCTCGTAGGGGCCTTGCCATTTGGCAAGGAATTTACTTTCAACCGTAGGGACAAGTACCAATATCCTATCCCCCGGGGAAAAGGTACGGGTCTTGGCTCCACGGTTGTACACTCTCTGCTGTGCCAACTGCGCTTGGGCCAAATGTTCCTTCACGATGGGCATTACCTGTGCAATTCGATCTTGCATCAGGGCGACATGCTCAATCACACTCCTGTGGGGAGAACTCTCACTTTCCCAAGTTTCCTTGGCAATATCCAACAGCCCTCTTGGGTGTCTCCCATACAGTAACTCAAAGGGGGAGAATCCCGTAGAGGATTGGGGCACCTCCCTAATAGAAAACATCAAATAAGGAAGTAGACAGTCCCAATCCTTTCCATCTCTATCCACCACTTTCTTCAACATTTGTTTTAGGGTTTTGTTGAATCTTTCAACCAGCCCATCGGTTTGGGGGTGATACACAGACGTACGCAATTGCGTCACTTTGAACAATTTACACAGCTCTTTCATAACCCGGGACATAAAGGGTGTACCTTGGTCCGTAAGCAGTTCTTTACAAATACCCACCCGGCTAAAAACAAGAGATAGCTCTTTGGCTATGGTTTTGGCCGAGGTATTTCGGAGAGGGATCGCTTCTGGATAACGGGTGGCATAGTCCATTATAACTAATATGTACTGGTGCCCCCTAGCGGACTTGATTATAGGACCTACCAAATCCATTGCGATCCTCTCAAACGGGACCTCAATGATGGGTAGAGGGACCAGCGGGCTACGGAAATGTGGCATCGGGCCCGACCTCTGACACACAGGGCAGGAGGAACAATAATTTTCTATGTCCTTCATCACCCCAGGCCAATAGAATCTCTGTAATACCCTCTCTCGGGTTTTCTCTGTCCCCAGATGACCTCCAAGAATGTGCCCATGGGCCAACTCCAACACCAACTTCCTGTAAGGTTTGGGCACCACAAGCTGCTCAACGGTTTCTTCTGCCCTTTTTGCCACCCGATACAGTAGGTCCTTCTCTACGCTGAAGTATGGGTAAGTGCAGGTATTATCTGGGTTCACTAACTCGCCATCTATTTCCACTACGTTTTCCCGTGCCTTTATTAGGGCGGGGTCTTTTAACTGTTCTGTGGCAAAATTTTCCCTGTGAACCTCAAGATCAGAAAACTCCACAGACGGTAGGTTTTCGTCTGAGGAGGTGGGCTCCTCTCCAGTTTCTTGAGTCTCGCCTGCCAATACTGGCAAGGGAAATTCTGGAGAGTCCTCACCACTCTCAGAGGAGTTCTGGCTATCACCTTCCTGGTACATAGGGGCACCAGTGGGGGGCTCAGGATCATCCCACAGTTCCCAGAACTTCGGAAAATCCCTTCCCACAATGGCATCATGCGGTAATTGAGATACTAACCCCACTGGATGAGAGAGGGTACCTTTGGGGGTCTTGAAACACACTGTAGTCACTGGATACTCTCGGGTGTCCCCATGCACACAAATAACAGCTACCTTGCTATTCCCAGAGACCTCTGTTTTAACTAATTCAGCCTTTATCAGGGTCACAAGGCTACCTGAATCCAGTAATACCACAACATTTCTACCATTAATACACATTTTGCATAAATGTTTCTCAGTTCCCCGAATGGCAGTGCATGCGACTGTCGCACACAGCGACTGACGTCTGTCCGTCAGAAAGTCACATTGCATGGGTTCCTCCACAACCGGGCAATTTGCTGCAATATGTCCCGTTTGCCGGCAGCGGTAGCAAACAATCCTTTTGGCTGCCTCTTGAGCCCCCGACTTCCCAGGCTGTTCTCGCCATACCCTGGGCAGAGCTCCCACCCTCTCACTCTCTCCACCCTCACCCCTTGGAATCATCTTATCCGCCCCTGGGGATGGTCTGGTCTTAGGGTGGAAAGTCCGAGAGTCTCTGGAAGAGGCCGTCAGGTTCTCTGCAGCCAAGTATCTCTCTACACGATCCACAAGTTTACCGGCCGTTTCTGGGTCTCCATGGCTTACCCACTTTTGAATGGCGGTAGGAAGAGCTCTCAAGAAACGATCCATCACAACACGTTCCACAATCTCCGGTGCGGACAAAGTCTCTGGCTGTAGCCACTTCCTGCTCAGGTGAATGAGATCATACATTTGAGACCTGGGGGGTTTTCCAAGCTGGAAAGTCCAGTTATGCACACGCTGAGCCCGGACAGCCAGGGTGACACCCAGCCTTGCCAATATTTCAGCTTTTAGCATCACATAGTCTTTTGCTTGGTCAGGCTCTAGGTCATAGTAAGCTTTCTGCGATTCACCAGTTAACAGAGGAGCCACCAGTCCAGCCCACTGCTCCTCAGGCCACTTTTCTCTTTCAGCAGTCCTTTCAAATGTGGTCAAAAATACCTCTGGATCATCCTCTCCAGTCATTTTTGTCAATAAACGACTCACCCCAAAGGACGCGGTATTAGTGGGACGGCTTTCCTCACTGGTCTGCGGACGTTGCTGCATTACTGCTTCCATCTGTTGTTGTAGTCTCTGCTCTTGCTTCTGCAACAGGTCTATGAAGCGGGCCTCAGATTGCTGCTGGGCTTGTTGCTGGGCTGCGAAGCTCTTTTGCAAACCTGCATTTGTCTGCTGTTGATTGGCATTTGCTAGAGCCAGCTGTTTCAGTATCTCCTCCATGCTGGCTTAAAAAAAAACTGCCACTGGTTCTCCACCAACTGTGAGGGGGTTAGCTCGGTAGCGGGTGTGTGTGTGACCCCCTGGATGGGCTCCCCACACAAAAACAGGCCCAGCAGACGGAGGTTGTGGTTTTCAAGATCAAAAGGTGCGGTTTATTTCTCTATTTACAGTGACAAAAACACAGCAAAGCAAAAAGAAACATAAACAAAATAAATCCTGGTCAGCTTGACCTCTGACTAAACATGCAGGTTTCCCTAACTAACAACTGGGATCAGCCTGGTGCTGTCCTAGTCCCTAAGTCCCTGGTTTAGTAAATGTCCAAACAAATAGCCACACAGGCTTTGTCTCACCGCACAGGGGTTCACTCTCCCTAGACAGTCCACACAGGTCTGGTTCCAGGCATGAGCAAACACCTAATGAAGCTGGGAGTTTTTTTAGAGGCCTTAAACGAGCTGACAAGCTTCAGCTGGTCTCATCAACTCCCTGCCTGCACGACGCCCAGCACTCTCCCTAGAGGTATGAATCATCCATGAGCCCACTAGCCTCAGCTGGGCTTCATCAACTCCCTCCCTAGTTGTATAAGTCGGCATAAAGCCTGAATCTGGGAGAAATATATCTACCCCCCTGGATGCAACCAGGTGACTTTACCTTCCTGCTGTCACAATATATATATATATATATATATATATATCCCTTTTTTTTTTTGTAAAATAATAAAGATGATGTTACGCCGAGTAAATAGATACAGTGCCTTGAAATTTTCCAAATTTTGTCATGTTGCAACCAAAAACATAAATGTATTTTATTGGTATTTTATGTGATAGACCAACACAAAGTGGTCTATCACCGCATTCGTTCCATTCAAAAGAACGGCGATTCTTTAGAATGGAGCGTGTGTACACTCGGCTGGGACAAGATTCTTGTCAAGAATCTCGTTAGGAAAAAACCCGTCGTTTTTCCCTAACGAGATTCTTGGTCATGTGTACTAGGCTTTACAGGTTTTCTTCTAAGATTGTCCTGTATTTGGCTCCATCCATCTTCCCATCAACTCTGACCAGCTTAGGAAGAACACATACCAGCATAGGAAGGTACTGAAAAAAAATCACCAAAATCTGGCAGGAGTGGCTGGCGTCCCCTGGGGTTGCTCCTCTGCAACTTGTCCTTACCAGGTTTTTATAAGTATAATGGTGAGCAGGTGGAGATTTTACTGCACGTCCTCGAGGCCTGGAGGGGCTGGTAGTAATACTGAGAATGGTACATTGGAAAAGGCATTTCTTAGGATTTTTTTTTTTTTTTTATTTGCGCAGGAGGAAGGTGAACACCATTTGTGTTGATTATCTAAGAGTTAATTGTTGTTTGTTCTTTTCCTATCTTTACCTTGTTCTTCCTTTCTGCTACTGGAAATATACATGACAGTATAACGCACAGGTTTGGAGGAAAATGTTCTGTACTAATAAGTGTAAGATTTCCCTATATTCTCAGCTTGTGCTGCTTGCACTCCAATTGTTTGTGCATAAGGCAATTTATTCAACAAAATAAAATCGTATTTTCTGATTTAAAAAAAAAACACAGCTCTGGGTGTAACTTGTTTGAAAAAGTAAAGGTTTTATGTGTAAGGCCTCATTCACACGAGGCGGATCCGTTGCAGCGGAGTCCGCCAGCTCCAACCAGCTCAGCGGGAGATCTCTCCGTTGATCTCCGCTGAGCTGGCGGATGACAGATCCCTCTCTGCTCACTGAGCGGGGAGGGGCTTGTCGAGCGCCACTGTCTCCTATGGAGAGATCGGATGAAAGCGGACAGCATGTCCGTTTTCATCATATCTCACCCGATCTCCTATCTGCCATGGACGGATGATGACGTATCGCCATACGTCTGATTTTAGCTGGTCGGATGTCTGCCGAAAAAACTGACAGGCGGACCTAAACAGTCCATCCGTGTGAAAGGGGCCTAAGGTTTAAGGTATGTTTAAGGTTTTCCAATTTAATCTATCAGCTGATGTACCATATCATACTCCTATTCCACAGTCTACACAATAATGGTAAGCACAATAGTCCTACTCCTACTTTAAATTTGTTTGTGTTGGTTTTAACAATATGTGATTTTTAACTATGTTTATATAGAATAAAAAAGATTTTTATACATTTGTCTCAAATGATTTATACGCACCGAAAAAACTCCCACCTTTCTAACTCTTAAGCTTCGTACACACAAACGGTTATCTTGGCAAGAAAACTGCCGGGAGAGCTTTTTGCTGTGAAAACCATTCGTGTGTATGGTTTCTCGACAGGAAAACTGCCGGCAATCTCGACGAGAAAAATAGAGAACATGCTCTCTATTTTTCTCGTTGTGATTCTCGGCAGAGTGTTTCCGAGTTGCAGAGAAAACCGGTCGTCTGTATGCTTACCTGTCCGAGGTAAACCCACGCATGCTCGAAAAGACTTAGACGCATGTGCGGTAGCATACAAGGTTAGTGTGGGGTGTAGCAAGATGGCGGCGACGGAATCGAATGTGATGAGCGCCAGCTCGTCGTAGTCGATGACGTCCCCGCGTTCTTGCCATTCAAAAGAACAACGTTTTTTTGGAGTGGCCATCTGTACACAGGGCTTGGCAAGACAAGCTTGCTAGGAATCCCGTTGAGAAAACCGAAGTTTTTTTTTCCGACGGGATTCCCGCCCGTGTGTACAGGGCTTAACTCTTTCTAGATTCTGGGAGGTGGTGCATTTAGAATAAACCTTGTATCTTTAGCAAACTCAGTTACAATTAAAGTGTTACTAAACCCAGTAATATAAAAATAGTAAATCCGCCCCCCCCCCAACGTGCCCACAGCTTATAAATCTTCTTTTTACAATAAAATACTGCCACCATATACCTTTTTGGATGCTCTGTATACCACGGTTACATCATAAACTGCACAGTTTCTCCAGTGCTGAGAGTTCAGGTAGGAGGAGATTTCCACTACAGCCTGTATACACACCCACATGTGTGATGTCAATATCATGTGACCTGGCTAGCTCTGAGAAAAAGGAAATGTTCTCTCCAGCATAAAAGACACAACTGAGCATGTGCAGGTCGGCTACTCTGCCTGTGTTAGCTGGCCTTCCCCAGATAGACAGTGCAGGAGGGAAGGATCTGTGCATACAGGATAAAACAGCTTTTTTACACAGTGAAGAGGATTAACCCCTTAAGTTCCACAGTGAGTATAACAAGTATGCTTTACTGCATATACAGACTGATTTTACTGTTGTGGGTTTAGTAACACTTTACTTCTACCCTTGTTAGCCCACAATCACACCTGCCAACAGGTTGCCATTTCAGCCAAGCTGCTGTTGTCACGAGCTTGATAGTCCCAATGCTTCTATAGAGAATCTGCAAATAGACATATGATACTGTATTTCTGTACTCTACCAGCAACCAGTAGCAGACTTTTTGCATGGGACCCAAAGAGATGTAAAGAGCAGGTGGGATTTGGAATTTTGCCCCAGTGCATCCTGGAACCTGTGACTGGTTGAAGTTTCTCTTATTAATATTCTCTATTATCCAAAGCTCTCTTTTTTATAATCTTTCAGCATACAAAAAAAAAGCTTAGAGGGAGAGATCTTTTTGGAATACAGATAAATAAAAAGTAGTTCTAATACAAAGCAGCCTATACACTGACAGCTCTCCTTTATCTCATAAGCATTGTGTGTGAAAACCAGAGCAGCATCTCATATTCTGAGCTGTATTCGTAATTTCCAGGAACAAAGAGTTCTGTTCTGCTGAGCATTTAATATACAGTAATTTTATGACTTTTCTTGACAGAAGATAAAATCTCCTGCCCAAGGTCACAGTGAGACTTGCAATACCGTGCAGTCCTGCTTCTCAGAGAGAAAGAAAGTCTCATTTATCTGATACCACTGCCATATGAAACTGTTCATGTCTGAAGGCCAAAGCATTTGTATCTTAACATGTTTGTAAAAAATATTCATGGTCTAGCCAAATTTTGGGTTATACTGCTTTTGGATTTTAGTTCTTTTGTGGTAATGGAGACCCCGAATAACTCAAGTTTCCTCAAACCAATCCTCAGTGGAGTGCGAGATTAAGCAGGCTTTTCTGCCTTTACATAATCAGACTGGAGGCTCAGACCATGATGAATGGGATAGCAGATTTTAAGGCAACTGTTCCCTAAGGAAGCTGCAGACCCTGTAGGGAATAAAAAGGTATTCCTGTATACCTGACAAAGACTACCTAGGTATAATCACAGCAATTACCACACTCACAAGACCCGTTCAGTACTGAAGAGATAACTTCTTGTTGGACACAGGAAAAAGACGAGACAGTGGTTGTATCCAAATGTTATCTGGTTTAAAAAAATAGGATTTTTATAACAGCTTACCTGTAAAATCCTTTTCTTGGAGTACATCACGGGACACAGAGCGACATAGTCATTACTAATGGGTTATATAGTTACCGTCAGGTGCTGGCACTGGCAACTTCCAAAACCGGAAGTACCCTCCCCTATATAAGCCCCTCCCATCCGGGAGCACCTCAGTTTTGTAGCAAAGCAATAAGTGTCCCCAAAGAGGGGCGGGAGCTCTGTGTCCCGTGATGTACTCCAAGAAAAGGATTTTACAGGTAAGCTGTTATAAAAATCCTATTTTCTTTCTCGTACATCACGGGACACAGAGCGACATAGTCATTACTAATGGGATGTCCTAAAGCAATGCCAAATGAGGGGGGGGATACACCATATATAAGCTGAGCGCTATCAGACATGAGGATCTTTTGCGGCCTGCAACACACTGCGCCCAAAGGCGACATCCTCCTGACTTCTAACGTCCACCTGGTAGGACCTAGTAAACGTGTGTACCGAAGACCATGTTGCGGCCTTACAGATTTGAGCCAGGGAGGCCTGGTGATGCACTGCCCATGAAGTTCCAACTGCTCTCGTGGAGTGCGCTCTAACTTTGAACGGAGGCGGTCTCCTTCTCAAGCCATAAGCTTGCATAATGACCTGTCGAATCCACTTGGCTAAAGTAGATTTTGACGCTGCCTGACCCTTTCTGGGGCCTTCCGGCAGAATAAACAAAGTATCCGTTCTGCGAATCTGAGCAGTGGCTTTTAGATAAGCTTTAACTGCTCTTACTACATCCAAAGAATGCAATAACTTTTCCTCTACCGAAGTAGGTTTGGGGAAAAAAGAAGGAAGAACCACATCTTGGTTCAAATGAAACCTCGATACCACCTTAGGAAGAAAGGCTGGATGAGGACGTAACACTACTCTGTCCTTATGGATAACCAGATATGGCTCCTTACAGGACATAGCTGCTAATTCCGATACTCTTTTAGCCGAACAAATGGCTACTAGAAAAATCAATTTCCTGGTGAGAAGCACCAAGGAAATATGCTGTAATGGTTCAAATGGTTGTTTCTGTAGAACCGACAGAACCAAGTTTAGATCCCATGGACATATGGGAATATTAACCGGAGGACTAATACGCATCACTCCTTGTATAAAGGCTTTGACTAGTGAATGCGAAGCCAAGGGCCTTTGAAAAAATATTGACAAGGCCGAAATCTGACCCTTGATAGTACTCAAGGCAAGCTTCCTATCTACAGCCCACTGTAGGAAGTCCAGAATCCTACCTATTACGTACTTATGTGGATGCCATTTCTTGGCCTCACACCACGCGATGTACGCCTTCCAGATTCTATAGTAGATCTGCCTGGATACCGGCTTCCTGGCATTGATCATGTTAGATACCACAGCATTAGAAAGCCCTCTCTTTTTTAGAATGTGGGCTTCAATAGCCAGGCCGTCAAACCTAGGGCTGGTAAGGAAGGGTGGTATATCGGTCCTTGCGAAAGCCGGACGACGTGGGAGAGTCCAAGGACTCCCCACTGAAATTTTACAATCTCCGCGTACCACGCTCTTCGGGGCCACGCTGGAGCCACCGGAATCACCGGTTTCTTTTCTACCCTGATTCTGCGGAGTAATCGAGGTAACCATTGTGGCGGTGTGAATGCATATATCAGCTTGAACTGATCCCAAGGGAACACTAGGGCATCCGAGCCGCAAGCTAGGGGATCCCTTGTCCGAGAGACAAACCTGTCCCCCTTTGCGTTGAATCTGGATGCTAGAAGATCTACATCCGATGTTCCCCACCGCTGACATATTGTCCAGAAAACCTCGGGGTGAAGGGACCCTTCCTCTGGGCCTAATTGCTGGCGACTTAGAAAGTCCGCCTTCCAATTCTCCACTCCTGGAATGAATACCGCAGATATGGCTGGGACATATTTTTCTGCCCATTTCAGGATGTAATTTACTTCCCTCTGGGCTGCACGACTCCTGGTGCCCCCCTGATGATTGATATATGCCACTGCTGTGGCATTGTCTGATTGCATTCTGACAGGGGACCCTTGGAGTTTGGATGTCCATGCTACTAGGGCATACCGGGCTGCTCGTATCTCTAAGAGATTGATGGGCAGGGCCTTTTCTGCATCCGACCATCTGCCCTGGAGAGACTATTGCTCCAGTACTGCTCCCCAGCCTATAAGGCTGGCATCTGTAGTGACCACCTTCCAAGAAATCGGACTGAAGGATTTCCTTTTTTCCAGATTCTGGGGAACCAACCACCAACGGAGGCTCTTGCGAACGGAAGGGGACAAGGACATTGTAAGTCTAGGGCCTGAACTTTTTTGTTCCAGGCTGACAGTATGGCCCCTTGCAAATTCCTTGAATGGAATTGACCGTAGGGTACTGCTTCGAATGATGCCACCATTTTTCCCAGCAGCCTCATATACAGGCGTATGGACGGCTGTCTTTTTTGTACCCACTAAGTGGATCAAATCTTTCAAAGACAACACCTTTCCTCGAGGCAAGAATATTTTTCTCTGGCCTGAATCCAACCTTAGCCCCAAGTATTCCAGACTTTTGACTGGTTTTTTAGGGCTGACTTGTCTCGGTTGATAATCCAACCGTGAGATTCCAGATACTTGATCGTCTTGTGAACGACCACGTCTAGTTTTTTCACTGAGTGGTCTATCAGCAACAAGTCATCCAGATATGCCATTATCATTACACCTTGTGTTCTTAGATTGGCCAATAAAGGGCCAGAATTTTTGTAAACACTCGTGGTGCTGTGGCCAAACCAAAGGGTAAGGCTCTGAACTGAAAATGGCGCCCTTCTACTGCAAAGCGTAGAAATTTTTGGTGGACTGGAAAGATGGGAATGTGCAAATAAGCATCTTTGATGTCGATCGTGGCTAACCAATCCTCCCCTTGTAGGGCAGTGGCCACCGATCGGATCGACTCCATCGGAAAGTCCTGATATACAGGAATTTGTATAGCCCTTTTAGAATTAATATGGGCCTCCCGTCCGCGTTTGCTTCGGGACTGTAAAGAGGTTTGAGTAAAACCCGAACCCTCATTCTTCCAGGGGAACCTCCATAATTACTCCTTGGAGCAATAGTTGTTCTAGTGCCAACAGGAGGGACTCTCTCTTCCGGGGATCCCTTGGCACGTTTGACCTCAAAATGGGAAGGAGGAGAGTCTTTTAACTCCAAACTGTATCCCAAACCTACTGCGGAGAGCACCTATCTGTCTTGATCGTGTCCCGCCAGGTCTCTTGCGAACAACTGGAGTCCTCCCCCCACCCGACTGAGTGGGGGCTTCATGAATTTAACTTTGGGGGAGGTTTTGTACCTCCCCTGACCCAGGGTTTCCCCCAGGGACTGGAGAAGCAGGCCTCTTAAAGAGGGACCTCTAACTCTGCTTTTAACCGGCAAGAGCGTATTTTTACCGCTGGAAATTTTCTGGATATTTGTCCAGGTTTTCCCTGAATAAGCGTTCACCATGAAATGGGACGCTAACCAGCCATTCTTTACAGGGAGCTTCAGCAGACCAGTTTTTTGAGCCATAGGAGCCTACGCATATGTACTATAGACAGCGTAAGGCGGGAGGCCTGATGGACTGAATCCTCTATGGCGTCAACCGCAAAGCCTAAGGCTCTAGGTAGATCAGCTAGGGCAAAGCCTGCTGATCTGTCAAGTCCCTCAAGACCTGTTTCAACTGATCCTTCACTGCTTAGCAGACCCCAATAGCTGCTACTGCTGGTTGTATCACCAAGCAGATTTTCATAAGGACTCCAATCTTTTATCTATTGGGTTCTTGAACATTTGGACATTATCCACTGGACATGTCAGTGATTTATACATACAAGAGATGGCTGCGTCCATTGTAGGGACCTTCCATTTTTTTTTTTTTGATGAACTTATCCTCCATGGGATAGACCACCGGAAATCTCTTGGGGGAATAAATATTTTCTCAGGACGTTCCCAATCCTGGTAAATGAGCCCTTTCAGTAAAGGGTGAAGTGGAAAAGAACAAACAGTCTGGGGGCTTCTAGCGACCCCAACGAGGATACAGTAGTGGTTGATGGTTCCGCAAGGTGCATTTTTAAATGCTGATCGGACCATGTTAGTCAGAGACTGAACCCATAATCTTTCAGCTTGAGATGCTGAGAAAAGGTTCCCCCACTGTTGATTCCTCTATAACAGAATCAACCTTATCCTGATCCCCTTCAGGCAGGTCGATCCCTGTATGGGACTGTTGCTCTGCTAACAGGCACTCTGAAGGAGGAGACGGAGATCGGGCGTGCTTTCCCTGACAGGGAGGCAGCGATAAATTTTGACAATCTCTCTCTAATCCTCCCAGAGCTGAGGAAAAAACCTCCTCTGTTACATACACAGGAGCAGGTGACTGAGGACAGCCACAGTACCAAGTACCCGTGCGGGGTCTCTACGGTCACTTACCTCTGAACTTCAGGGGAGACTGGTGCAGCAGGAGTATGCCCAAGATCCTCAGAGCCCGATGAGACCCCCTTCGCTTCCTGGAAGATTCAGTTCCGGAGCTACTGGACGGCATATTCCTAAGCCTAAAGCTGAGGTATTCCAGCCGTAATACACCACTTTTACTGAGAATAGTCTAGCACAATTGCTGCTATATTACAGTTGGTGTCTACTAATGTGCCTTTCTAGGGGATGCCTGTATCAACCGCTTGCTGTATGCCTTTAAATGTTGCCAGCTCTGTCTCTGTACTTCATAGCCAGCTTACTGCAATAATGTGGCTTTTTAAAAACCTGCTGGGACGCCCGCACATGCGCAGAAGCGCTGCGGCGCGCACAGAGCGTCATCCCCCAGGCCCCGCCCCTTTTTCCGGCCACCTCTATATATAGAGGCGCGTGCACGCGCACGCGCGCGGCCACGTGCGCCTCGGCGCTAATTTTTAAACATGGAAACCAGGGACAGGAGCCAGGGCCCCCTTTGACGCAGGCCGGGGGATAGACGAACACTGCAACATGGCAGAGGAAACAGTTTCCTGTAGGAGAACTCACCAGCTGCCTGGACTTTGTTCTCTGAGAAGAAACTAGTCCATATGACAAGAAAAACATTCCACAGCGGCCTCTAGTGGACAAACACAGGTACCGCAGTTTAATATACTAAACATATATAAAAAAACATTCTTTTTTTTTTTTTTTTTTCTTGACCACCATTAAAAATTATTACATTTTTTTAGTAGTTACAGGCATGCACAGATATTAGCGGGAATACCGTTAGGTAACAGACAGAAAGACAAATTAGGCTTGGGGGTCCCCCAATAGAACCAAGTTCCTGGGGGCCCCCACTTACCTGTTCCCCGCCGCAGGACTTTGTTTGGTCCACAAAAGCCCAAACTTCACCTATCACGGCAGGCATTGTAATCAAACCTTCAGGGACCGGGTTCCCAAGGATTCCACTCCCCTGGACCTGTATAGCACCCTGCACAGAAAACATCTTGGTCGTGGGTATGACCAGAGCTCTGGATCCCAGGGTCCAGCTCTCCTAAGAGAAGCATTACAGGCAGAACCTTGCTCTTCTCTGCAAGGCCCGGGTACCGACCGTTTAGCTATGAAGCTTTTTTGGTCGGATCCGGAATAGCTTACTGAGGCCCAAAAGAACCTGTACGCAAGCTCAGTGAAAAACACATGTTTCTTCTTGGCCAACACCTTAGACACTGGCAAAAAACTGAGGTGCTCCCGGATGGGAGGGGCTTATATAGGGGAGGGTACTTCCGGTTTTGGAAGTTGCCAGTGCCAGCACCTGACGGTAACTATATAACCCATTAGTAATGACTATTTCGCTCTGTGTCCCGTGATGTACGAGAAAGAAAGGGCGGGAATACAAGTTATATAGGAACATTTCCAACCAATCAATAACATGGAAAAGTGGGCGTGGTTGATACAGGGGAGTACATTTCACATCATTAAGCATCATTACATATCAAATAACCAACCCCTTAAACATGGCTGCCATGAGTCATTTAAAGCATGATCACCTGCTTCCATGACTCATAGTCATGAGTTTGGTGGTTGTCATTAAACAGGAAGTAGTTCCAGAAAGAACACCACTGATGCAGAAGTGTCTATTTCTATGCATGGTATATTTCTATGTGCCTTTGCAGAAAACTGTCATACCACAAAAATATCAGAGTTAAGCTTTAAGCATATGAACCTATAATTCTTTCAACATGGCGTCACTATGGTTCAGTCATATTTACTCATATTACTACAGACCCAAGCTGTGTTTTAATGTGCCATTATGTTCTGTAGTCCTATCATACACTATCATACACTATTCCCAAATCCCTATGGCAGTGGTCGGCAATCTCAGAACTCCAGCTGTGGTGAAACTACAAATCCCACCCTGCCTCTGCCTCCGGAAGTCATGCCTTGTGGCTGTCAGTCTTGAAATGTCTCATGGGACTTGTAGTTCCACAACATATGGATTGTAATGCCTACCCCTGCCCTAGGGCATTTAGAGAGAATACGACTGTTAAGAAAATGTTTGAAAGAAAACAAGAATATGGATGTGGTGTCAAAAAGTCAAGAAAGTTTTGTAAATGGCACTGAAGATTATATCAATGTCTGTGAATTGGAGGCTGAAGATAAAAGACGAGAGATAGTAGTGCTATGAAGTAAGTATTAGGCCCCATTACATAGGCTGAAAAAAGACAATAGTCCATCCAGTTTAACCTGTGTAGGTGTATCAGCGTCTATAATTTCCCATATCCCTGTATGTTGTGTTCTTTAAGATGTACATCTAAGAGTCTTTTAAAAATATCCTTACTCCCCGCATTAACACTTGGCAATTTGGAATTGCAGGCGTAATTGCAATAATTCTGTCTGCGATTCCAAAACGCGTGGCAGTGGGTGCAAAACGCACAACCTGCATTTAGGTGCCATTCATTCTAAATGGCACCCTAAACGTGGTGCGATTTTACAGCAATTGTCATGCGACAGAGTTGCACTGCAAACTCGGTAAAACGCAACTTTTAAAAATCATGTGAATCTTGTCTCCCAAAAAGGGGCAGGAGCTTCTCTTGGGTAACAGACATGAATAGGGCAGCTCATTAAAGAGAATGGGATGCCCTATGCGTGACATACAAAAATTGCATGAAAATAGCTCATGCAAAACGTGACGGGAAGTGTGAATGAGGCCTAATGTTAAAAAAATAAAAAAAACACTGGGTACTGCTCAATTCATACATGCCTCCTGCTGTTTGTGAAATAGGCAGGTGTTGTGGTGTGTGGGTTCACATTGTACCCTGTTATAGATAAACGGACGTTAAAGGGGGCCCTGTATAAGAATAGTCATGTATAGTGAGAGAGAAAAAGGGGAGAGCAAGAGCGAAAAATATACCATTCAGAGACATTTTGCAAAAGTCGACCCATTTACAGTGTACTGTAGAGGAGTAAATATGTGAATATGTGAGAAGAAAATAAAGTAAATTGCACATGGGTACCTGAGCCCGTTCAAAGTAAATGTCACCCTATCTCCACCTGGGCAGTCCTGGTGCCATGTAAAGCCTCCCATATACATGCATGGCTTTGCCCTACTGTACTCTGGGTATTTGGTGGTGCTATCATAATCCATAAATATAGCATACAGCATATGCAAAAATTAACATGTTTTCTATTTTTGCATACGCCTATATGCTATACTCCTTTTTACGTGAGTAATGCCCTGTACGTGTAGTACAGCCATGCACAGTCATTCATGTCATTCATGTGTGGAAAAATACCAGAATTGACATTGAATTGGCTCAGGCGCCCTTGTGCAATAGGCCTTAAAGCGGAGTTCCACCCAAAAATTGAACTTCCGCTTTTCCAGGTTCCTCCGCCCCTCCGGTGTCACATTTGGCACCTTTCAGGGGGGGAGCAGATACCTGTATAATCCAGGTATTTTCTCCCACTTCCGGCGATAGATCGCCGCAGATTCCGCTGCGATCTACGCAATGTCCACCCCTCCTCCGTCCCCCCGCTGTCTCCTGGGAGACACACAGGTCCCAGAAGACAGCAGGGACCAGTGAGATCACGCAGCGTGACTCACGCATGTGTAGTTGGGAACCAGGCTGTAAAGCCGCAAGGCTTCACTTCCTGATTTCCTTACTGAAGATGCCAGCGCCTGCACCCGGGAGCCGAGGGACAGATCAGATTCGGGTGAGGACATTGCGGGCGCCCTGGACAGGAAAGTGTCCTAATATTAAAAGTCAGCAGCTGCTGTATTGCTGCAACATCGCTGCATCGAGATGGGCTCAGGTAAGTATTAGGGGGGCTTCGGGAGCTGCTGCACACAGAAGTTTTTTTATCTAAATGCATTCAGATAAAAAACCTTCTGTCTTTAGAATCACTTTAAATTCATCTAAATCTGCTAGTGCATCTGAAACTACCCATAGTCGACTTGTTTTTGATCAGCCAGTGGGCTTGATTGAAAAAAACAAATGGATTCCTCCATGTACACAAGCGAGGTGGATAGAGGAATTTCTCCCCACTGGTACATTGTATTCTGATCAGTGACTACAGCTGCTGATCAACAAAAGTTATCCAACATTCCCGTCCCATTCAACTAATGCGGCCAACATTTCTAAGGATTCATAATCTGCAATATACTGTATTACATTGTTGTTTTTGAGTTTAACACCACTTTAAAAGGTGTGTTGGTGTACCAGTTTAATATTTTTTATGCTGTATGTAATGCAGTGTTACATAGTTACATAGCAGGTGAGGTTGAAAAAAGACACAAGTCCATCAAGTCCAACCTATGTGTGATTATATGTCAGTATTACATTGTAAATCCCTGTATGTTGTGGTCGTTCAGGTGCTTATCTAATAGTGTTTTTAAACTATCGATGCCCTATGCTGAAACCACCGCCTGTGGAAGGGAATTTCACATCCTTGCCGCTCTTACAGTAAAGAACCCTCTGCGCAGTTTAAGGTTAAACCTCTTTTCTTCTAATTTTAATGCGTGGTCACATGTCTTATTAAACTCCCTTTCGTGGAAAAGTTTTATACTTATTGTGGGATCACCAGTACGGTATTTGTAAATTGAAATCATATCCTCTCAAGCGTCTCTTCTCCAGAGAGAATAAGTTCAGTGCTTGTAACCTTTCCTCATAACTAATATCCTCCAGACCCTTTATTAGCTTTGTTGCCCTTCTTTGTACTCGCTCCATTTCCAGTACATCCTTCCTGAGGACTGGTGCCCAGAACTGGACAGCATACTCCAGGTGCGGCCGCACCAGAGTCTTGTAGAGCGGCAGAATTATCGTTTTATCTCTGGAGTTGATCCCCTTTTTAATGCATGCCAATATTCTTTTTGCTTTGTTAGCAGCAGCTTGGCATTGCATGCCATTGCTGAGTCTGTCATCTACTAGGACCCCCAGGTCCTTTTTCATCCTCGATTCCCCCAGAGGTTCTCCCCCTAGTGAGTAGATTGCATTCATATTTTTGCCACCCAAATGCATTATTTTATGTTTTTCCACCGTAAACCTCATTTGCCATGTAGTTGCCCACCCCATTAATTTGTTCAGATCTACTTGCAAGGTTTCCACATCCTGAAGAGAAGTTATTGCCCTGCTTAGCTTAGTATCGTCCACAAATACAGAGATTGAACTGTTTACTCCATCCTCCAGGTCGTTTATGAACAAATTAAATAAGATTGGTCCCAGGACAGAACCCTGGGGGACCCCACTTTGCACCCCTGACCATTCCGAGTACTCCTCATTTATCACTACCCTCTGAACTCACACTTGTAGTTTTCAATCCATGTACTCACCCTATGGTCCATGCCAACTGACCCTACTTTGTATAGTAAACGTTTATGGGGAACTGTATCAAATGCTTTTGCAAAATCCAGATACACCACATCTACGGGCCTTCCTTTATCTGGATGGAAACTCACCTCCTCACAGAAGGATAATAGATTGGTTTGGCAAGAACGATTCTTCATGAATCCATGCTGATTACTGCTAATGATACCGTTTTCATTACTAAAATCTTGTATATAGTCCCTTATCATCCCCTCCAAGAGCTTGCATACTATTGATGTTAGGCTAACTGGTCTGTAATTCCAAGGGATGTATTTTGACCCTTTATTACAAATTTGGTGCTACATTGGCTTTTCTCCAATCAGCTGGTACCATTCCAGTCAGTAGACTGTCAGTAAAAATTAGGAACAATGGTGTGATATCTATGTTTGGGTGGGGTCTATGTGCATGTGTCTGTAAGTTCAGGAGGGGGGGGGGCAAATGTGGTTAATGTGGAGTAAGGGCTAGTTCACGCCATACCCATACATGAATCGCACGGAAACGTGCTGTGCATTCCTGTGCGATTCAGTGTTTGATCATTCAGTTGACATTGCAGAGCCGGTGGGGGTCGGATCGATGCTGCATCCACCTTAGATGCGTATAATTGTTTGTTTTTTTTAAATCACGAACATCTCTTTTAATTGTAGACCGTGAGAGAGATTTACTCCTGTGGCATCAAGAAAAAATGGGAACATTTCCAATAGGATCCAATAGGTAAAAAACCTGTAGAGATTTAGAGTGTATGTATAACCAAAACTTTTTGTGGTGGGTTAAGAAGGGAAAGGTTAGAACCCCTGACAGGTATTCTTATTTATTCAGGTGATTATTTGCTCATGTGATCATCGTCATGTGATGGCAAATTCAAAAATTGACAGATGTCACCAGACCAAGAGCAGATGAGAAACTTCCAATGGGGACATCTGTGCCAGCGACAGCTGTTTAAGGGGAGGCTTTCTACTCCCTGTTGTGTCTTCAAGACAGAAAGTGAACAGAAATTTCCCTAAAGCCCTGTACACACGTTTGCAATTTCCGATGGTCTAAAATCTGATGGAATTTTCAGTCGGAATTCCATTCAAGCTGTCTTGCATACACACTGTCAGACCAAATTCCGGTGACGTACAACACCACGACGAGCCGAGAAAAATTAAGTTCAATGATTCTAAGCATGCGTCGACTTGATTCTGAGCATGCATGTTTTTTTTTCTCCGTCGGAGTTCCACACAGACAATCGGAAAAAAATAAAACAAAAAAAATCCGATGGGGCCCACACACAGTCGGAATATCAGATGAAAAAATTCCGTCAGACTTTTTTCATCGGAAATTCCGATCATATGTACAAGGCATAACAGGACACAGACAGCAAAAAAACAAACAAAAAAAAACTGACAAGTTTTAATCTTTCCTTACTCTATTTAAAACTTAAAAAAAAAAGTTTGGCTGTATATACACTTTAATGAAGGCAAACATATAATACATGCTATTTACATTGTTTATTATTTCACTGCTCATCTGTAGGGGTGTGACGTAATCATCATTCAGAGGAGGAATGAGCAGCAAGCAATTATTCATAAGGTCAATACAGATAGGTCCAGGGGCTCTTTGCAGAGACTGTAACTGACTGCAGTATTCAAATCTCGTTGGAGCTGAAAATAACTGACATTTTTTTGAAAAGGAGTCTAATGTGTGTTTATTGTAGAAAGTTGGCAGAACTTGTGCGCGCTCTTGTGCAACAAAGCTGAACATTGTATTGGGCTTCAAACTGCATTTTCAGCAACATGCTTATTTGTATACATATGGAATACATTTTTTTTTTTTTTTATAACCTTATTTATATTGGGGTTACACATTATTTAGGCCTGGTTCACACTATCTTGATTTCAGATGAAATTTAAGTCGCACTGAGTCACATGACAATGGAGATCACATTATTCTCTATGGTGCCCGTTTACGTCAATGCAGCCCAGCACAATGTGTTTTTGGAAAAGGGTCCGGTGCTATTTTGATGCGATTGCAGCATAATTTTGGCCCCATAGACTTCAATAGAAACACACCAAGAAAACGCATGTACATGCGCTTTTGATGCATTTTTGCAGGTTGTTAAGGCTGTTAACAAACAGCATCTAGTCTCCTTCCCCTACCAAAAAGCGCAGTAGTATCAAAAACGCAACCAAGTCCCATTACATAATTACACTGACAATCGCATCAAATCGCAGTTGCACTAGTGTGAACCTAGCCTTAGGGATAGACAATTTTATTACCATTTTACAACAATAATAATATTTCGCCTTTATAAACATATATATTTACCATTTTTATCATTTTGTTTGTTTTGCTTGCTTTCTTTGTTTTGACTTGTTTCTGTATATAGCCTGACCTAGTTGGTGCTTACCAGTTGGTAAAATCAATTTTTCATCTGGATTAGAAGCATTTAGATAAACCAGTTACTGCTACATGCATATTAGAAGGTTTTATTGGTCTTGTGTTACGTATATGCCGACATCTGGATCAACCAAGCAGAGATTAACCGGGCTCAGGATGACATGATGGTATGCCCACTCTTAATGAAAAGTGGAATGGTCTGAGCTCTGTTGATCGTGTGTCTGTGAAATATAAAATAAATAAAATTTAAAAAAATGAGCCCTGTTCTATGAAAACAGGAGCAATCATTTATCTCCAACTTGCCATTATCACTATTGTACTACTGTATTGCTAATAAAACTAGATTTGTTTTTAAGCATGTTTATGTAACTATTGACAATTATTGGCTCTTTTATTTTAAAACTTCTGTGTATGTTCCATTATTAGCTGCTGCTCCAGGGCTAGAATACTGCTATTTTAGTTCACACGATGAATATTCAAAAGCTGCAGATAGTGAAGAGGTAAACAGATATTGAGGTGATGGAAGGAGATCTCATGCAACTCATTAATCCATAAGGCTGGGTTCACAAATATGCAAGTTTTTAACCACATCCAATTTGCATAACATGTGAATGTGACCGTCTTTTAATGGAGCGAGTTCACACATGTGCCGTGGAGCGGTTTGGAAAAGGGTCCTGTGTGTTTTTGGGTCCAGGTGTGAATTGTACCTGAATCGCACCTGAACCAGTGAACAGAAACGCCCTGGATTACAGACTGCAAACCGCAGCCACACATGTGTGACCCCCAGCCTAAAGCCTCGTACACACGATCGGATTTTCCGCGGACAAAGCCTCAGACTTTTGTCCGAAGGGCGTTGGCCAGGAATTTGTCTTGCATGGAAACGGCAAAAAATTGTCGGCCAACAAACACAAACGTAGTTACGTACTACGTTGCTTTTAATCCCTTTATCGCCACCCTTTGGGCACCTTTTGCTAATGTCGTGTTTGGTGAGCATTAATTCCAAGCATGCGTGTACACACGCTCGAAAAATCCGACAACAGACCGTTGTCCACGGAAAAATTTAAAATCCAACAACAATTGTCCGATGGAGCGTACAAACGGTCAGGTTTTCCGTCAACAGGCTGTCACACAGTTCCCGTCGGAAAATCCGATCATGTGTACGAGGCCTAAAGTGGTTGTACAGGCTCCTTTTTTATTTTTCAAAAATAACAAACCTATTATACTTGCCTCCACTGTGCAGCTCGTTTTGCACAGAGTGGCCCCCGATCGTCCTCTTCTGGGGTCCCACGGCGGCTCTCGCGGCTCCTCCCCGCAATAGATAACCCCCTCTGGGAAGCTCTCTCCCGAGAGGGTTACCTTACGGGCACGCTCCCCTGTCATACACTCAGCGTCCATAGCCGCCCAGTGTATGACTCGGCCCCGCCCCCCCAGGGGGCACGTCATTGTATTTGATTGACAGCAGCGGGAGCCAATGGCTGCGCTGCTATCAATCTATCCAATGAAGAGCCGAGAAGCCGTGGAAAGAGCGACGCGGGATCGCGCCCATGGAAATTCGGGGCTGAGGTAAGTAAAACAGGGGGGGCTGGGGGGCTGGACACTGCAAGGTGTTTTTTCACCTTAATGCATAGGATGCATTAAGGTGAAAACTCGAAGGTTTACAACCCCTTTAAGGGTGGTTGGAAAAAAAGGAAGGAAAAGTTTTTTCAATTTTTTTACTATATGCTATGTGAGCTTTACCACCAAAACATTTTTTTTTATTTTTATTGCACGATCAATGAACTATCAAATACATTAAAAAAAAAACAATGTAATTTGCATTTTCTATTATGTCATGAATGTTATGTCATGTTATGTCATGTATTGTTTTTAATTATTTTATTGAATGTAAACACTCATATTAGCAATATTTATTTCATATATATATATATATATATATATATATATATATATGGAAGTGGCAAACTGTAAGTTGCATTTATTTATGAAAAATAAGCTTCATTCCACCACCATTTATGAATGTGTTTTCATTCTAGAGTGAGGCAGCGTGCTATGCACATACTGTGTTAATAAAAACCTCCTCTCACATTGTGCTCTGCATAATGCAGCTTGGGGGCTGTGTGGCAAAATGATTTTTTTTTTCTTTTTTTTTCCCTCTTGTTTTATTTATTTATTTTGCCTTCCTCATCAGCAGCAACAGCAGCTATTTTCAAAGTGGGAGCCTGCACTGTATCTTGGGTTCAGAGACTTCTGCAAAGGACACGTTCTGCTCTTATGCTGATGACACTGTGCTTGTTTCATCTGCCCCCAGAGCCTGGGCTGGCAGGCGGATTGTAAAGCTGTGTGTTTGCATGTGCAGCTCCACATGACTGTTTTTCTGCATAGAAGCATCATTAGGAGCAATCCCCCTTTACTGGGATCACTTAGACACTTCCAGCTGGTGGCAAGGGGATAGTGCCGTCAAGCAGCACACACTGCTTCTGCTGTCTTTTTTTTTTCCCTCTCTCTCTATCTCTCTCATTGTACTGATACATAACAATGACAGGGAAGGCTTCAGGTACTGGAAGGTGATGGAAAAGATGTAAGCACTGGATCTGTACATGGTTCCCCTCCTCATCCTGAGCCTGCGTACTGGCTTCCCTGCTGTATCACTCCATTTATTGGAGTCCTCACTGTGAATCTGGATAGAAGGTGCACTAGGGTATACTACCTTCTTCAAGGGCGCTCTTCATGGGATATTCTCTCTCACAATGGCTCATGCAGCATCCCAATTAAAGAAGAACCGGGATTTTGAAATTAATGCAGAGGAGGAAGCTAAGGAGAAAAGAAGGCACAGGAAGCGCTCTAGGGATCGAAAGAAAAAGGTATCCTTTCTGCCTATGACAAGTGGAATGCTGTGTGTTTATTTTACAGGTGCACAACCAGGCTTGGGCTGCTCTGAAACCCTGGACCACATTTCACTGGTACTGACTGCTGCAGTAATGGTGCAGGGGGTGTTTGTCCTCTGTACACGTCAGTCTTCTTCATGGGATATACAATTTTGTTCCCAATTCTTTGGCTAACTGCTTCAGCTTCCATGTTTATTTGTAAAAATTACCCAACATGCTTTTCAGGAAAAAAAAAATGTTTACTATGGTATATAATGTTTGCTTACTATGATTTTATATATATATATATATATATATATATATATATATATAAATATCTATATATATATATATATAATGTTATATATCTGGTTTGGTTTTTAGTTTTCATGTCTAGCTCGTGTGACCTAATTCCCTAATATTCCATTTTTTTTTTATCCAATTTTTCTGGCACAAATGTACCATTATTCATTGAATAATGCTTTTACATCCAACATTTTTGTTCCTGCCTTTTGCTTTGCTTGTATCGCATTCACAGCCATGGACAAAGGGCAATTAAAATGCATGTTCCCATAGAGAATTAGGTACTGTATATCCAGTGTTCACTGAGCCTCTGCCCTCCAGTTTTGTAGATAAGGCCCAGAAGCGTTTTCACTCTCATCAGTCGCAATTAATAAATATTGACCAAAGGGCCGAAGACTAAGCAAAGGAGCTTGCCGCTATTTTTTATTTATTTTTTATATTGGCCTTCTGTTTTCTATGATCTTTTGTGATATTCCCTAAAGGACGGATAATCCTAATTTTCTGTGAGCATTGATGCATGTGCTCGTTCGGTGACATGTAGATTTGCTGCAGTAAAGGAGAATCCTCCTTGGTATATCACATAAAGCACCAAACTGCTTGTCAATCTTTTGTTTACACTGTTAGTCTTTTTATATCCCTCATAGGAAACAGTTACCTATTGTTATCAATGACATAATGAAGAAGCTGCTATAGGTGTTGACAGTGGATATTGCATAGAGTGCATATATTTTTGAAGTTAACTGGCATGCTTTGTTATAACAGTGTGTTAAAGGCCAAACAACTGTGTTGCTGTAATTGACATGATAAGGTATCAGTGGTGGCTGATTGTGGTGGATCATTGTGTATTCACAGCATTCCATGTGTATAATCCGGATGTTGACCATATCAAATATTCATAGTGGGAATAGCACAGCAGTTGAGAGAGTATAATGGTTCCTACGATAGAAACGACTTAAACTGCGCATATATTGCTTGATTGATCTGTGATTGTGTCTTAATACCCTTGGAATTCATACAAAACGCACACTGTACTCATGTTGGTCTTGGATGCAGAGTGACAATGAGCTTCAGCAATCACATTTTGGACAGCTCCTAGTAATGTAATTGAGTCTCCACCAAATCAATGAGTGGTGTTTTTAATTTTTAATTTTAATTTTTTTTATATGGTAGTGTAGATCAAGGAATTGGTGTTTGGCAGCATTATGTAGCAGGCAGACAATGTATATTTGTAAAATGTTGGACGTTACACGCATATCATCCATGCTAGAGGTATCTCTGCAGTAAATGTTGATTTGGCTGTTTTAGTGGTATTTTTTTTATACGCACATTGTACATACTTGGGTATATTGAAAAACAATGGAAGCACAGGCTTTTGGATACAGAGTGGAGATCAAAACTGTCTGTTTCTATTCTCTAGGAATGTTTTCTATTACCATAAGACCACCTCCTCAATCTTGAGGGGGAGTGAGACTTGAAAGGGTATACATTGTCATGTGTATTGCCTTTGTCCTTTGAAAAGAGCTTAAATCATTTGTGTCTACGTCAGGCCTACAAAGCTCAATTAAATAAGAACCTACACTGTCTACATATATGCAAAATGGACAACATACATTTTCTAAATAAAAATATTTCAGCTGATGGTTTGGTTATTACTGAAGTCGTGTTTATATTTTGAATAACGACCTGAGTAATGTTGGGCAGAAGAGGAATGATATGCAATAATGCTCAGCATCCAATCGGTTTTCAGCATTCATGAGTGTAGAGCAGTCTGAAATAAAGGCATTAAAAATGAATTCCAGTTGGTTTGTATGAGTTCCTCTGCTCTGCGCATTGTTCTTTGCCTTGTTATATAAGCCTGTCCCTTGTTGGATGTGAAAACTTCATTTCAAGATGCATTGCTAAGGTATTGCATCCTAAGTGTTTCAATGAGATACATTAACAAAGTGTTTGTCAAAGGATGTATTTAAACCCTGGAGTGCAAATATATAATGTAAGAGCCCATTTCACTCACACTTAGGATAAAGTAAAATGAAGGGTGTGGTTTATTTTAGAGTATACAAATTAGCACTTTCTTGTCTTGGCCGTACATTTGGTAAGGTGTCTAGTTTTCCTATTCCATTCTCTAGGGGTAATAAGTCTTCTATTGTCCACCAGTCTTACTTTAGATTGCATGACCATGCTTTTTTTAATATCTGGTTTTATTTTAATTGCTGTTACACTACCAGGCCTGCTATGGTCATAAAATGCAATTCGCACGATGAAGGTAATATGTTGTTTGAATTGTACAGTTATAACTATAGGGCCCTCTAACATGCCGTATATACTCGAGTATAAGCCAAGTTTTTCAGCACATTTTTTTTGTGCTGAAAATGCCCCCCTCGGCTTATACTCAAGTCTGTGTCTATCTTCACCTTTGTGCGCCTGATCCTGACCAGCCGTAAGTCCTCTGGACCCCAATCTTGGCACACATGTAGCCCCACTCTTCCTCTACAAGTGTGCAAAGTTTGTTTTCCGGGGTACTTACGGCCGGAGAGCACCGTTTTTTCAAAGCCTGGCACCCCTTCCATAGACTACCATGTTAAACGTCAGTCTAGTCACACAGCACCGGAGATCAGGTAGGGAGATTGGGCACAGTGAGGTATGGACACAGTGAGGCATGGGCACAGTGACAGTGAGGCATGGGCACAGTGAGGCATGGGCACAGTGAGGCACAGTGAGGCATGCACATGGACACAGTGAGGCAAAGTGAGGCATGCACATGGACACCCTAGGCTTATACTCGAGTCAATAATTTTTCCCAGTTTTTTGTGGTAAAATAAGGTGCCTCGGCTTATATTCGGGTCGCAGGAGAGGTTCCATCCAGGTTCGCCAGCATACGTTCTGCTTGAAGCTCTGAGCTGGGTTATCTCACTCTTTGGGGCTACCTTTGACAGACTACCACTGTTTGGCCCTAGCACCAGGCCCTGATTGATATATAGTGCCTGGCGTTTTCTGGTTAAACATACCTGGAGTAACGCTCTCGTTCTGCTTACCAGCAGACTGTGTGTATTTCCCACCTATTTGGTTACTCTGCCGCGGTCCATTACGACTGTGTCTACACAGCACTGGCTTTCTGTTACACACGGACTGCCAGTTCAAAAATACTTAGGCTCGTGCCATTATTTAACACAGCCTTGTTAATATTATGCTCCTGATGAAGCGTCTTCGAACGTGAAACTGGTAGAGCAAAGCAAGATTTACATCTTTGAATTTACTGGATCTATGAATAAGGCCATCCACTTCCTTTGTACATCGTTCAACACGGTTTTGTGTTTGTTGGATATGCATCGTTGTATCTGAGTTTTGCATGTTACTGTAATCTCTGGGAAGTGTGATTAGAATTTTATTCTGGATCATATACTAATGTTTACTACAAATGCAATTTTTCTAAAATGTTTTAATGTACTTTTACTAAGATATCTTTTTCTACAAATAAAAAACCCCTAGATTTTTTACAATATCTACCTATGTGCCGTCTAAAGTCCATTCTTATTTTTACTAGTGTTTCTTTATATTCGGGTCGGCTTATACTCGAGTATATACGGTCGTTTACATTGCCATTTAGCTTATATATTAACGAATAATGTACCTCTTTCTACATAGTGTAAAGACTCCCTGCGTCCTCTAGTATCCAACCAGAAGAGGTGTCCTACTAATTCACTTGCAGACTTATGTAGAACTTTACTATCTGAGCTACATGGGATGATGGTAACATTATAGTAGTTCTTGATTTGTCTCCTTATGCTGTCCTAACATATATAAGTTCTAGATGTATGTTCATGTATGGAACCAGGAATGTTTAGTCTTTTACAGGTTTTCCACAGGTGTCTTGTTTGCCCTTTAAATACAGCACTATCCATATTCTATAATATTGTTATTATGTTCTAGCTTGTAGATGTGCATTTTGCATTTTCTTCCCTGATGACTCTTGAAATTCTGCCAGTCTGTGTATAGGGTCTGCCAAGGTATGAAACAATACATCTTTGGAGTTGCTTTCAGTCTGCCAAGGGTAATGCAATGTTGGTCATCCGAAGGGGAAAGCATATTTTAAGAAATGGAAGAAAAGGATACATGTTTTACTGATTTCACTGTAAATGACCAGTTGTTAGTATACATGTATACAGGTTAGCTGACTATACCAGGGCCCTCTAGGAAATGTACATTCTATAGAGTTGGTTCCTAACTAGTGTTTGTATACTCTGATAGGTTCAGTTGTTACTTCTGCATCTTTTGTTATAACAAGTGTAATATGGAGAGCCCGGAATCATCAACCAGTCTTTTGTAAAAGTAAAACAGTCTTTACTGTTCCTTCAAAATCTGGAAAAAAACAGCTTTCTTCAACAAAGCAAAAACAAAAAGTCCATAGTTCTGGTATATTGAAAACAATATTTTGGCTTACAGCCGGTATACCAGTCCTACACATGGGGTGAGGTTCCCGTCTGCTTCAGGGTACAGGAAAATCCGCAGGAGCTCAGCAATGTCTCAGTCACAAGACAGTGCACACTTTCTCACAGCTTCTCTACTGTACTTCACTGACAGATGCAGACTTCTTCCTTCTCCTTTTCAAGCCTCCCCTGCAGGCGGATTAATCCTTTCAGAACCAAAGTCTCATTACTCATGGTTGGAGGCCCTTTCCCACCCAAAGTCTCTCTGAGTCTCTGGATTCCGGGTCCCAAAAGAGGAATTACCAATCCTGAGAGAACTGCAAATCAGCCCTCTCCTCTCCAGCCAGACTACCCCAGAATCCCTCACCCTGCATGGATGAAAACCCCTGAGTACTCAAAAACATCTCTTATCATACCCCTTAAAGGGAACACAAACCAAATAATGGAGAAATATACTTGCCTTCTAGGACCCTTCCCTGGCTTTCTGTACACAGGCTAAAGTTTTTAGTAGATGGTAAAGCTTTTGGATATTAGTAAGTTGCTTTAAAAAGTCATATGTACCTCATTAAAGCTGGAAAACGGTGTTCTGCAGTATCCATCATAACCAGGCACTGTAGTTAGAAGTATTTCTATACTAGAGATATCAAAACTTACTTTATATGTCATATGGATGACGGCACAGGATGGTTATCCTTGACCTCTGATAATTGACTCAAGTTTATATTATCATAGATATAAGGTGTCCTGAATTTCAGGATTGGACGGTTCATATTATTAGCTGCACTGAACTCTATTTTGAATTAAGTGACGGGACCTGGAGGGGGATCCTTACTTCCCTGTGAGGCACAGCATGATCCCGGAAGGGGTGCCCGGGGGAGACGGCTCCTCCCTCCTGTCTGGTTTAACTCTATCTGTTACGTATCGGTGCGATGCATTCCACCGTTTGGTGACCAGATGAAGACTTATTACCTTGCATGCTTTTTCTTTGATCAAATAACATATAAAGTTTCTTGCTCTGTGATAAACCAACAACGGTACTTGAGGATTTACAAACTTTGAAGTATGACATGTTTCAATGCCGATTCTTTTTGAATTATGATTCACATGTATTCTCTTGTAAAATTTCTTAATAAAAATTTATTGAATTAAAAAAGAAGTATTTCTATACATTAGGCCAGGGCACTACCATGGAAAATACTGTTCAAAAGAAATTAAATTAACCCCTTTTAGTGGACTGCTAGTTACTTACCTTCTTTGTTTGGGTATTGCATTCCATTATTTGAGTTATATTTTGTTCAGGACTGTGTTCTATGCGTGCCCTAACATTTTCAGCAACTGTCATCTCTTTTGACCCTTGTGCAGTAAGGTACCCAAACAGGAGGAAAGAGGGGATTGTTTTTAAGCTCTGGCCAGAAAGTTGAAAAAAAATTCTGTTACGTGATCAGTCCATTTACTTTATATGAAAACAACACTGACCAATTTTATTGTTTTACATAAGCATTAAAGTACAACCCCTGGAAAATAGCTATATACATTGCTGTAATATAAAGCATCCTTACTTGGGATATTAGATAATCAATTTCTGATATTAATAGTACATCTTACATAAGAAATCACACAGAGCAAAATATCTATTTTTAACAGATGTGTAGATAATTATATAAAGCGCATGATATAGATTAGTGATCACTAATAGTAAACAAAAAATGCAGCTGCTGAAAACTTAATGTGAACTCATGGTCTGGAAATGATCATTTAAGTATTCATACGTTCCTAAAAATCAATAAATATAGCTTTAAAACAAGCTGTTACTCCACTAGCTATTTTTTCGGACACTTTATAGCCCCTTATGCCTTTATGTATGGCAAGGCAAATGGGTTATATGCGCTCAAACGGTTTTACTAAACAATAAGCTGTGTGCTGGGATGGGCTACCCAGATATAAAATACTTATTACATAGCTATGGTTTCAAGTGAGATACTGGTATAATACCCCTAATGAAAAATATTGGTGTCTGTTAGAAACAAAGTCACTACCCAAATGCAGCATACGTTTGTACCTTATTTCTTCTGCTATTCTTAGAAATCAACCCTTACTGCTTTACACTACAGCACAGGCAACAGTGTATGCATGGGAACAACTGACACAAGCTAACATGAAGTGAAGACTTATTATCCCTTCCAGTGCCTATTACGATATTTGTAAGGGAGGGTTATAATCCCTGTCAATTTTTTTTATTTTGCCATCTATGTCCCATTACGGAGATTTGAATCCACTTTCTGTCCCATAGCTAAACAGGAAGTAAGAGGAAATCTCTGCAAATTAAGGGAATTCCTTGGGGACCCCCAGGTCACCAGAATCAGTGCCCCCATTGGAAGATTTCCCCTCTATTACTTTTCTGGGGACAACCCAAAATCTGGGATTTTGTTTTACAGTTAGGGCCAGTTCACACTACATGCAGTCCAGTGCGTTGTTTTTCTGCATCAAGAACGCATGGAAAGTAGGTTATATGATTTCCAATGCATGGTTTACACCAGTGCTTGCAGTTCCAGTGCGTTCCAGTTCCAGAAAAAAAGTAGTACATGCTGCATTTTTCCTGCACTGGACTGTACTGGAACGCTGTAAAAAGCATCAAGAACGCACCAAAAACACACTGAAACACACATGTCATTAAGGTCAAGAAAAAAGAGGAGGAAAAAATGCACTGGACTGCACTAAAAACTCACCAAAAACTCACTGGAACGCATCAAAAACACGTAAAAAATGCGTATGCAGAAAAGCATCTGGAACGCATCCAGACTGCATTTCTATGGTGTGAACTGGCTCATACTGTCAATGATAATGGTAAACAGGACAAACAGAGAGAGGGTAAATCTCCTTAAAGCAGAGTTCCACACAGAAATTGAACGAATGTGCAAATTCTTGAATGTCCATTACCTGGTCAAGGGCTCATGTAAAGTGTAAATTACGTCTGTGTTTATGTTCCTGCATTAGTAATAAGACATATTCACAGAGGAATACTGCTGACTCAGAAGTCAGGTATGGTTTCCCAGAAAAAGGTTAAAAAGTGCTGCGCTATATATAGTGATATAAAATGACTTATAACTAATTTACAATAATGAAAAAATGTTTAACCAACCAAATAATATATTATACAATAATATCCAAATAGAAATATCCACACCTAACCAGTGAATGTGAATTAAAATAATGAAAAAAGTCCATATGTGACATCAGCAAAGAAATCCTTCAGGCTGGGTTCACACTGATACTACACGACATTCATCCGACTTTCATCCTACTTTGCTCTGCGACATCTGTCCTACATCAGTCCTACATTGGTCCGACATCCATCCGACATTCATGAACAGGATACTACTTTGATCCAACTTTGTGATAGTCTGACTTGTCCTTTGACCAATCAAAACAATCCCAGGGTGAGATAAATTCCTTTTACTGCTGCTGTAATCACCATGTCGGATGTCAAATGTCGGATGGTTAGGACAAGGATCCTACTTATGCAGTACACTCACACCTGCCCTCCCTCCTCAACCACTGCACCCGTCACACTGACAGGCACATGGCCGAGGAGTTTTATACTAGGTGTGGGTGGAGCCTGATAAGGAACTAAGAGACTTGTTCCCTATGAGGTCCACTCCACTTTTGATTGATGGCGCACAGAAGTGGGTGGAACCAAAGTCACCATTCAGTCCAATAGAAACTTTCGAATCTGCAATGTCACTCTCTCTCAGTAACCCATCAGGCTGTGCCCACCCAGTGACAAGTAATTTCCCAATATGAGTAATGACATCAGATGTATCCCCAACCCTTTTGTTTATATTTAGCTTTCAGCTTGGCGGGGATAGAGCACTATGCAGGAAGCTGTACATGACAGCTTCCCAGCACAGACACGGCCCCCACTGTACCTCTTTCTGCCAGATTAGAGTTGGTCTTAATTAGCGCCAGTTTCCTAAAGCAAGAACTGGCAGTAAGTCTTTAGGATTTTTTTTCTGCAATAGAGATAGATTCTTAAAGTGGCGGTAGTAAGAACTGCCTAAATTTGCTGTAAGTGTCGGTAATGTTACTGATCATGACTTAACCTGACTGTAAGCAATATTGTCAACCTTCTTAGTCCTATGGCAGCGTGCCAGTCAAAGAAGGACAAACTGCTGTGCACACACCCAGAGCATGCAGAGATCTTTTTTCAAAACACCAAATTGTTGTAATTCTATGGGCTAGCTTTTTTTCCCTAAAAGCTCCAGCTTTTCACCCTATGTATCTGGTCAATGGATTACAGAAATCATCTTCGTTGCTCTTATGACATCATCAAAGTGGCTAAAGACATCAGGAGGAGGGACCCAATGGCAATGGGGCACCTTATGTAATTTCCTTCTGACACAAGGCACCTTTCAGTGCAATGCTAGCTGTACATCCCAGGTAATATAGACAGCAATATGACGTCAGTCACAAGGCCTGGGGTAGAGACTTTAGACAGGTCTGATGACATCACGGGCTATCATTACCATTTTCTTACTTTGGGAATGGGCAGATCCTAAATGCTGCATTATGCAGCGCCATGTAATCACTATCTGCCTCATTTTCCAGTAAGTCCGGGTGGGTGGTTGGACGCCTAATGCCCTCACAAAAAGTGAACTGAATGATGCAGGGCTTTTTAGGTGCAGGGTCAGCGTTATTATTTTTTCTTATAGTTCCACTTTAATAAAAGGAATATGTAGCCACAGAGTTTGAACCTTTAAAAACTATTTGGCAGCACAGATCACATATTTCTGTTGTTACCCAGCGGCCAGCGCAGTAATCAAGCTGCATATTTAAATGGTACAAAGAGACTGGTTAATAAAACAAGAGAGCTGCTCCATTTTTTCCTTTTCTCTAGTTTTAATATATAAGTGTAGAGCATACTCCAAAAGAAGCTGCTGATGTACGGGACCCCTGATTCTGGATGCCAATGATTCTTATGGCAAAGCCAAACCCCCTGAGACACCAAGGCTAGAAAATGAGGATTATTTGGGCTACATACCCAACAAGGAAACAATAAGGAAACAGCAACAGCAGTAAGCAAAATTTAAATAAACAAATCTGTACAATGCAACCAACAATGAGAGGATCAAATATTAATATACCTAAGCCCTACATCTAGGAGGCTCATAACTAAATGTAGTAATAGAAGCTAAAAGGTCCTTGAGCCACTTCAAAAACCCCTCCTACTGGTCAGTGTGGTATTAAGCATTCGGGCCCAGTGTCCTGCTTTCCAGCACTCAAATCTATTTGTATCCCACCGTAAAAGGTGTTAGTCCCCAAACTAGGTCCCATGCTAGGGTAGGGTTGCCACCTCATCCCTTTAAACCCGAACACATATGAATTACACAGGTTCTGAGGCTGATTTAATGCAGGTAAGGCACCAAGTGAGATTAATTACCACCTTAATCAGCCACAGAACCTGTGTAATCAATATGTGTTCGGGTTTAAAGGGATGAGGTGGCAACTCTATGCTAGGGTGGCGCTGTCCCTTTCAGAGGAGATTAAGGAGGTTTTGGCCAGCAGCCTATAATCACTATGCAGTCTATTAAGTAGCTTCCTCCTGCTCTCTGATGACCAGAACCTGTCATGATGGAGATAACTCTGGATCTGGATTCAGTAGCGGAAATCTTTCACAAAACCAGTGATATCCCTCACCTCCAGCTCGCTGACTCTCTCCAACTTCTGAGGCCTCTGTGCGAATGCAACAGCTCAGTCTCACTCTGACACCATGGTGGGCTCTGGCAGCAGTGTTTCCAACTCAGCAGCACCTTCCCAAAGTCACCTTGGGAGACCGCCAGAGCCCTAGCTTCTTCTCTCTTTTCCTTCTTTCTGTAGCACACCATTCTCATGGGACTTGTAGTCCCATCCAGGTCATCACTTAATAGAGAATCACTCCTAGTGACTACATTTTTCATGGTTCCAAGAGGCCCCCAGCAGTCTTTCACAGTTCCCAGGCTGCCCTGCAACCAATCACAGTTCCCTGTGTATACTATGCAGTAGCATGGGCTCTCTTCTTGTGGCTCTGGCTGCAATTGCAGGCCTATCATAGTGACTGTGCCCTCTGACCGGCTCTCTTTTTTGTTTCCTGTCACCCTCACATATGAAAATTTGCTTATTGTTAATACACATTTGTAATAGAAACTGTGCTGGCAGGTGCAAAAAAAGCAACTGGCAAAAAACAGTCAGACACATAGTGCAATCAATAAAATAAACAAAATTTTGCTGTGCTAATAATAACATGATACAAAGCACAACGATAAAATGCAAAAAATAAAAATATGCATCTTTGGATTGGGACTGTTGCTCTCATTTTATGTATTTAACGTGGAGTTACATAATTATACATAATACATTTTTTGCACTTTATTGGTGTGCTTTGCATTGCGCTGTAGAAATTCTGCTTAATTGTTAATAACTCATCAGATTAGGATATCCTTCTACAGCTGCCGGGCTGGAGTCTACCTCTCCCTGAGCGGCCACTTCTCCGTTCACTTGTGGCTGGAGAGAGAGGTAACAGCTGCTGTGTGAAGTGTCACAGCCTGGTCCAGGCAGCTATGGCTTGAAAATGCTGTGAATTGGCGCTACATGGGCATCAATAAAATTATGTAATCTCAGGGTAGGTGACAGTTTTTCAAGGTTTTTCTAACAGTTATAAATTCTTTTGATATTGAATATATATATATATATATATATATATATATTTATCAAAAAGTTCCTATATAGTATTTTTTTGCAGACATAGGGGTTATTTACGAAAGGCAAATCCACTTTGCACTACAGGTGCACTTGGAAGTGCAGTCGCTGTAAATCTGAGGGGTAGATCTGAAATGAGGGGAAGTTCTGCTGATTTTATCATCCAATCATGTACAAGCTTAAGCCCAGGTTCACACTGGGCTGCGAGAGTGAAGCCGTGCGAGTTCAGCTGAACTCACACGATTTCACTCCCGCTGGTCAGTCCCGATTTCGGCCGCGATTACAGAGACATCTGTGCAGGTTTCTGCACAGATGTCAATGTAAATCGCGGACCAAAATCGCAAAAAGTAGTACAGAAACTTATTTTTGAAATCGGTGCAGCGACGCAGATGCGGCGTCGCACCGATTAGGACAGTGCCATTGCCGGCAATTTGTGGCAAATACCGCCGTTTTGACATGCGATTTGACATGCCAAATCGCATGTCAAAACGCACCAGTGTGAACCAGGGCAAAATGCTGTTTTTTTTTTCCTTGCATGTCCCCTTCAGATCTACAGCAACTGCACTTCCAAGTGTACTTCCAAGTGCCCTTTCAGTGCACTTTCAAGTGCACTTGCAGTGCAAAGTGGATTTTCCCTTAGTAAATAACCCCATAGTGCCAGAATCTAAAAGTGGCGCACATGAGAACTAACTGACTTTGTTACATGCGCCAGAAAAAGCAAGAAAACTGTTGCAGGGCTTTCATAATTTTGGTGCAGATTTTTCTAGTACGGCCATAACGCCAGAAAAGTGTTGCAAATAATTAGCCGCCAATTTCTCCTGTGGTAGCTAGCTCTGGCTTGCCAATTCTAGCTGCTCACAATTAGTAAGTGGGATCACCTATATTGGTGAATATAATCAATAGCAAATATTTGGGTGCGGAAGGTAGGAAGCAGAAGGGAGAAAAAAGGAATAAATGGATAAAGGACAATCCGCAACTCCATACATGCTCTTTAAATCAGTCCGAATTTATTATGTCTCAAGGGAGAAAAAGGAAGCCAGCAGCCATGGAAGCTAGCCACTGTCTCCTCATCAGAGCATGCCAGTTTTCAGAGACCCAGAACACACAGCAATACATGAAAAAATCACATGCAGGTCACCAACACTATATCATTTTCAATCAGATATGGTCATAGCAGCACAATAAAGTTACATTGTTGTTATATGTCATTTTATATAGGATTAGGCTCTTTTACATATTTGGGAATGCAAATACAGTAGGAACTCTTTTGTACCGTTTTGTAATGTTTTCCGTTCTTTCGCAGCATCATGTTGAAAATCATGTCATTCTGTGTAAATTTGAACACACTAGAACAATCTCTGCAAACTGTACTGCACCATTATATAGACCTGTCATGTTTTACTTCAGCTACTTGGGCTTTCATTATCGCCTGATGGGCTTTGCTAAGGTTCTTTTCATATTCTAATGACACATGCCAATAAGGAGGCAACAATCTGTTACAATGAGTGTTGAATTGATCTTCTACCAGTGCATTCAATTAAAACATGGTCCAGCTGATGCCCAGCCTCTCTTGCACAGAAATCTCAGGTCAAATGAAATTAACCTCTATCTGACAGTCTATTGGACAGGCAATTTATATGCAGGCACTATAGACAGATAAATGTTTATAGGTAATTTTTATAGTGTGCCATCGGAGACACAGGAGTGGCGGAGCAAAGGCCTTTGTTGCTTTTCCTGCATACAGCGGACTCTATTTTACTACATGCAATGTAGGAACACATATGGGTCCCAGTGTTACTTGTCTTATTGTAAATCATGCTCCACAGTTGTGTTGTCAGATTTAAGCATTATTCTAGCACTGTATTTTATCTGAGTATAATGACAGAACATCACAGTTATTTGTAGATATTAACCTCCCTGGCGGTATGATTCTTTCTGGAATTATGTACCAAAAGCGGTACAATTATTTTGCATGGAAATTTGGTGTTATGTATTATAGGCCTGCGATTCTTAGTAATTACTTACTTAAACCTGAGCAAACCAGAGTCTAGTAAACATCCCGGGTATGATAAATATGAAACACAAAATTATAAATTATAATATAATAAATAACTATAAATAATTATAAAAAATGGTAATCTAATTATAATAAAAATTATTCAATAATGTAATCAAATCAAAAACACTGAAATTTGCTCAGTTGCAGAATTGTCGCTGTCATTAGATTTAGTGTTTGATGACGAATTTCCCCACAAATCGCTATCGCTCAATTCTGCGAGTGATTGTAATTTATTATCGCTGTTTTCTAGCTGGTCTAAAACCACTTTTGACATAAAGGGACACTTTTTTGGTTGCTATGGACAATCTCCAGTTTCCAGGCAGAAAGAATAGTTTTTATTATATAAAAGTGCATGCAGGACACTGGACAGACCACTAGGGACAAAGGGGGTGTGTAATTATTACATACAGTACTGTAATCTGTAAGATTACAGTATACTGTATGTATACTATGTGTTTACCTTTTTGAATTTGCCGCCCAGTTCCGCTCCCTTGCGCCGCTGCGGCTCGCAGGGAACGGAACTAGGAAGTCAGATGGGGTCGAAAGTGCCGACACTCGCCGGAGATCTCGCTGGCGATCACAGCAGAGGACATCATCGCTGGATCGCCAGGAGAAGGTAAGGAAACTCCGCTGCGCGCTCTGCAATGTCTACCCCGAGCGTGACTCGGGGTTACCGATCTTAGCATAAAAAAACAACCCCGAGTCACGCTCGGGATTACCGCTAGGGAGGTTAATGGTTTAGCAGTAGAGCTGTATTTGTTAAACACAACTAGGTGTGAGCCTAGTGGGTCACTTGTATAGAAACATACATAGGCGTGCGCACAGGGTGTGCCAGCTGTGCCCGGACACACCCTAATCACCCTGGGCTGCGCAAATTGGGGGAATCTGCGCAGCACACGGTGATTAGGGTTTGCCCAGGCACACCTGGCACACCAAGCAGCAGGGGGTGCTGCTTGGCTGCAGAGAAAGGGACTGGACAATCTCTGTCCTCTTTCTCTCTCTCAAAAATGCAGGGGTCTGTTTAGACCACTGATATTTCACCAAAGCCCCCCAATGGGACTCCTAAAATTAAAAAATTAAAATAATAAAAAATATTGTACAAAAAATAGAAAAAATAATAAAAAAATGTAATTGTAAAGAGTAATAATAAATAAAATAATAAAAATAAACTACTAACACCAATCTCTGCTCTACTGACACTGTCCATTGTCCTACTGATTATATATATATATATATATATATATATATATATATATACATACATACGCACACACGCACACATGCACCCATGTTAGTTTGAGCTTTGGGGTGCACACCCTAATGCAATAGGCTGCGCACACCTATGGGAACATAACATTTGTTTTCTCCTGTAGCAATTAACAGAAAATATGTAATCATTCATAGGGGCATACTACAATTTGGAAGGCCATAACGAAAATTAAACCCCCTTTCTTTGACCTCTGTGTTGTATCTGGCACTTTGTGACCCTAATATTTGGCAGTGTTATCATTGGTGATCAGTGGTCTCTGTATTGAACCCCAAGTTATTCTGTTTGATCACTGCTGGTCCGTGTTGACCTATGCATCCCTCTGTTTTCATCTCTTTCATATTGATGGTCAGTGGAAAGACCCTGTTAAATAAATGTTCCTTTTTATTGGTGGTCAGTGACTTTCACTTATTGCCATGTTGGTATCCTAAAGTAAAGGCAGACCGGCAATGGTGCTAACAAAGTCGTTTTGCAGCAGTGTTGTTTAAACCTTATGTTAATGTCAAATCAAAGAAGACTGAGAGCCCATTCACACAGGGGCAACACGACTTCCAGCGCGATTTTATGAGGCAACTCAGACACGACTTGAGTATGAATCACAGCGCGACCTGGAGCTATTTACAAGGCAACTCCAAGTTGCCTGCAGGACAAGAGACATTCCAGTGGCCAATCAAACAAGAATCAGCTCTGTGGGAGGGAGGGGGGAGGGAGAGGTTTGCCTGATAAATGTATGTTTTCTTCCTGGAGAGTTGCTCCTATTAAGACAGTGAGAGGTGACTCCCATTGAAATGAATGGTTACAGGTCGCCTAGGAGTCGGATTGAAGTAGTACAGGGACCTTTTTTGAAGTCGGAGCGACTGCAGTAGTGTGCATAAGGACGGCTGCATTAACTTACATTGATTTCTTCAGCCAGCGCGACCTGAGGCGACTAGGGGCGACCTGGGGCGATTTGGAGTCGGATCCAAAGACGCCCCTGTGTGAATGGGCTCTTACTTGAATCTTCTCTAAACAGCTCCTGGAACCACACTGCAATGAATCCAGGGAAAAGTAGTCCAGTTGGTGCCAACTAGGCAGTAGGAAGGAAACCAAAGAGTAAACACGTCAAAAAGCAGTTCTTTGTGCTCTATACCTGGATTCTAGTTAAAGACTGATGGGGAACATCAGTGCTTTGACTTAAGCTTCTGTCAGACAATTTCTAGCAATATAATCCATAATACATGTAGTTGGCATATATGTAAAAAAAAAATACTTTATTTATGGTACTACTTTAAAATCCATGTTTGCAGACCGCTTAGCTATGGTCAACTATGACTAAGGTTGCAAGGCTGAAATGTGTAAGCAGGTCTGAAGACATGGATTTTAACCCAGTACCTTATTAAAGTTTTTTACGCATTGAGATCCTTCCATGTGCCAACTATTTTGGATTATAACTGATGAGTAAAGTAACAATTCCACCATAACAAAATTGATATTAAATGTGAAATGTTGTTACCAACTATTATCAACCTTTAAAATACTACTTTTGAACCATCTACTTGGAAGAGATGTTTTACCTCATGCAGATGGTACTGCTACAGATTGTCTCTTTTAGTGATATATCCCCATGGGTTTCCCCGCATCCAATTCACATAACAGGTGAGTGTGACTGGATCTCAATGGAACCGGTTCACACAGGTCCAGGGCGGCCGTGGAGCAGATTGCAAAATGGTCCTGTGCATTTATTGGTCCGGTTCAGGTGTGAATTAAGGCAAAGATTCTGACCTGAATCGCACCTGAACTGGTGAACAGAAACGCACCAGACCCAAGGAAGGAATCCGCGACCGCACATATTTGGACCTGGCCTAATGGATAAGTTCACCTTTCTCAATTTTTGGTGCAACATATAACATGCTCAGCATCACACCCCTCTCTGCCTGAACCCCCCCCCCCCCTTGTGGCAGTGAGCTGGGGCTCTTCTCCCTGTACTTGCTGCTACAATTCAAAAAGAGTGTGGCTGTGCGGGCTGTTAGCTTGTAGTTCTCAATGAACTACCACAGCTTACACTGACAGACTTCAGGAGACCCACATGGCATCAGCGATCTGCTGATCGCTGGTGCAAAGCTTTTCAAGCTCCTAAAACAAAAAATAGTAAATGCACATTTTTTTTCCTGCAAAAAAATGAGCATTTATTATTTTTTTGTTAAAAGGTGAACTTATCCTTTAAAAATACTTTCATCAATAAAAACCATGATAATCAAAACATTTTTTACGGTGTCATTCTTTTGAACAATATGCTTTAGCAACAAAGTTGAAACCCCCTCAGATCCATGAGAAAGTTAGTGAATTGAGACTTCTATGTAATGTGTATTTACCTTATGAGCAAGTGGGTCTCGCTCAGAGTCATGCTTTAAAGACTTTATTTTATTTTGTTATACATGTAGCATCTTCCCTTAAAGTTTTCTTTGCTTCAGCTACACTCTCATGGTAAAAATTGAGATAACATTCCCGATATCCAAGCAGCCTGGAGTGACCTTGGTTGCCAGGCAGCCAACTGACACGTGATCTAACCTTCTCTCCTAACAAAACAAAAGTCTTTTGTAAGTTATAGAATTAACTGAGGACACCTTCTACCACCATGGTGTGTGTGGTTTCTCCCTGTGTATTGGGCAAATTTTGTATATAATTTAAAATTTTGTATACAGCAAACAGCTAATAACTTCAACACTCATATGCTGAAGAGTTGATATAAAATCCTGCGTTTGTGTTTTGAAACTTGTTGACCTGGACCTTACATTGGCCAATTGTTTTTTTGTACCGATAACTTGCAGTTCTAATCTATCCATAAACACAAAAGTGCACAGAGCTAGCAGGGTCATGAGCAGATTTTAGTGATATATCCGCATGGGCCAGGTTTACCGGGCATCCTCCATGTCCATGACTGTGGTGGCACACTTCTGCATGCTGAAAATAAATTGTAATTTGCCTTTCCACCTTTACCTGTAATGTGATAAAATGACAAATAAAAGGACAGGCCTCGGCTCCCTTCAAATTTTGTCAGCCTAGGCTACGTCCCAAATGATCCTGGTCATACTTGACCTTACACGATCCTTTGAATATTCATATAAGGAATCAAACAGGGAGTGGGTGATGACAGCAGTGATCACGCCTTCCTTCAACCCCCTAAAATGTAATAATAATATTGTAATATATCCCCACAGGATGTCTACAAATACAGTGTTCAGGCAGAGAGGACACCTGGGTTTTCTATGGCCATGAGAATGTTAGGCCCTGTACACACGATCGGATTTCCTATGGTTTTTAAACCAATGGATTTTTCCATCGGAAAACCGATGAAGCTGACTTCTATCAGTCTTGCCTACACACCATCAGTCAAAAAAACCGACCGTTCCAAATGCGGTGACGTAAAACACTCCGATGAGCCGAGAAAAATGAAGTTCAATGCTTCTGAGCATGCGTCGACTTGATTCTGAGCATGCGTGGGTTTTTTATCCGATGGAGTTCCCCACAGACGATAGTAATTTGCTATCGGTTTTTTAACCATCGGATAAATTTAAAACATGTTCTATTTTTAAACACTGATGGAAAAAAGACCGATGGGGCCCATACACGACCATCGGACTGTTTTCATCGGTAAAACCTATCGTGTGTACACGGCTTTAGTGATGATGAGGTGGAGGGATGTGGTAAATAAAGAACTGAGACACAAGGGGCTAGTGAGAACAAGACCGCAGGCAAAGCTGACTTTAAATTGGACTTCATACAGTGAATTTTCTTTGAAGTCATCTTCAAAGCACAGATATAGTAAGGCGCTGATTCTGATTTCACAAGAAGACAAGTTTTCCCTTTGAAATGATGTGCAGAAGGATACAGCATATTTTACAAATACAAATATTTTTGTTCCAGTGATATAGAAATTATATATTTTAAGAGTTATATAAATACTGTATAATTACTGCATCATTTACAGAAATGTTAGTGTGGCCAGGATGTGGCTCCAGTAAAACAAAAATGTATCTTTTGTTTTATGTCTTGCATCCATCCAGCAGCTACTAACGCACCCTATGGCCTCCAGGGAAGGGATAGTAACTAGCTTGTTATCACATTTATTGAAGATGATTATACATTTTGTTAAGAATGTTTTGAATTTTTTATTTTTGTTTAGGGTTTTTTGAAATTATTTTTTTATTGTATGAAACATTTATGTGTGTGGTAGTTGCTAATTAGAATAAAATGTTGTGGGATCCTTATATCAGAGTCTAAATTAGTTTTGTTCTTTCCCTGAAGATCAGTCTGGTGTGGCTTCTGCAAATTAAGATATTTTAAAACCTACCGGTATGTTATATTTGCACTTTGTACTTTATTTTTATTTGGATATCTTTATGATGCTTCAACTCATAATGCAGAAGTGTGTTTCTGTATAAGTAGTTGTTGTTACACAAAAAACTTGTTTGATAAAAATTACTTGATTTATAAAACAATTATATACCATATATACTCGAGTATAAGCCGACCCAAATATAAGCCGAGGCACCTAATTTTACCTAAAAAAACTGGGAAAACATATTGACTCGAGGTGTCCATCTGCATGCCTCACTGTGCCTCACTTTGCCTCACTGTGTCCATGTCTCACTGTGTCTTACTGTGCCCATGCCTGACTGTGTCCATGCCTCACTGTGCCCATGCCTCACTGTGCCTATGCCTCACTGTGCCCATGCCTCACTGTCACTGTGCCCATGCCTCACTGTGTCCATGCCTCACTGTGCCCAATCTCCCTACCTGATCTTCCGCGCTATGTGACTAGACTGACGTTTGACATGGGAGTCTATGGAAGGGGTGCCCGGCTTTGAAAAATCAGTGCTCCCCGGCCGTAGGTCCCCCGGACAACAAACTTTGCACACTTGTAGAGGAAGAGTGGGGATACATGTGTGACAAGTTTAGGGTCCAGGGGACCTACGGCTGTCCGAGATAAGGCGTACAAAGGTGAAGATGTAGACAGACTCGAGTATAAGCAGAGGGGGGCATTTTCAGCACAAAAAAATGTGCTGAAAAATTCGGCTTATACTCAAGTATATACAGTACTTTAAATCATTAAGCCATGTCTATTATTTTAGTTATGCTATATATGTATTAAGACAAAGTATTCCCCACCTTTACCATTAGTATTCAGGGCTGTACCTAACGTGAATGAAGGTTATTTTTATATCAGGGGAATAACTACAAATCAGAGGGAAATATAGGAAAATAGGATTTTTATAACAGCTTACCTGTAAAATCCTTTTCTTGGAGTACATCACGGGACACAGAGCGACATAGTCATTACTAATGGGTTATATAGATACCGTCAGGTGCTGGCACTGGCAACTTCCAAAACCGGAAGTACCCTCCCCTATATAAGCCCCTCCCATCCGGGAGCACCTCAGTTTTGTAGCAAAGCAATAAGTGTCCCCAAAGAGGGGCGGGAGCTCTGTGTCCCGTGATGTACTCCAAGAAAAGGATTTTACAGGTAAGCTGTTATAAAAATCCTATTTTCTTTCTCGTACATCACGGGACACAGAGCGACATAGTCATTACTAATGGGATGTCCTAAAGCAATGCCCAATGAGGGGGGGGATACACCATATATAAGCTGAGCGCTATCAGACATGAGGATCTTTTGCGGCCTGCAACACACTGCGCCCAAAGGCGACATCCTCCTGACTTCTAACGTCCACCTGGTAGAACCTAGTAAACGTGTGAACTGAAGACCATGTTGCGGCCTTACAGATTTGAGCCAGGGAGGCCTGGTGATGCACTGCCCATGAAGTTCCAACTGCTCTCGTGGAGTGCGCTCTAACTTTGAACGGAGGCGGTCTCCTTCTCAAGCCATAGGCTTGTATTATGACCTGTCGAATCCACTTGGCTAAAGTAGATTTTGACGCTGCCTGACCCTTTCTGGGGCCTTCCGGCAGAATAAACAAAGTATCTGTTCTGCGAATCTGAGCAGTGGCTTTTAGATAAGCTTTAACTGCTCTTACTACATCCAAAGAATGCAATAACTTTTCCTCTACCGAAGTAGGTTTGGGGAAAAAAGAAGGAAGAACCACATCTTGGTTCAAATGAAACCTCGATACCACCTTAGGAAGAAAGGCTGGATGAGGACGTAACACTACTCTATCCTTATGGATAACCAGATATGGCTCCTTACAGGACATAGCTGCTAATTCCGACACTCTTTTAGCCGAACAAATGGCTACTAGAAAAATCAATTTCCTGGTGAGAAGCACCAAAGAAATATGATGTAATGGTTCAAATGGTTGTTTCTGTAGAACCGACAGAACCAAGTTTAGATCCCATGGACATATGGGAATATTAACCGGAGGACTAATACGCATCACTCCTTGTATAAAGGCTTTGACTAGTGAATGCGAAGCCAAGGGCCTTTGAAAAAATATTGACAAGGCCGAAATCTGACCCTTGATAGTACTCAAGGCAAGCTTCCTATCTACAGCCCATTGTAGGAAGTCCAGAATCCTACCTATTACGTATTTACGTGGATGCCATTTCTTGGCCTCACACCAGGCGATGTACGCCTTCCAGATTCTATAGTAGATCTGCCTGGATACCGGCTTCCTGGCATTGATCATGGTAGATACCACAGCATTAGAGAGCCCTCTCTTTTTTAGAATGTGGGCTTCAATAGCCAGGCCGTCAAACCTAGGGCTGGTAAGGAAGGGTGGTATATCGGTCCTTGCGAAAGCAGGTCCGGACGACGTGGGAGAGTCCAAGGACTCCCCACTGACATTTTACAATCTCCGCGTACCACGCTCTTCGGGGCCACGCTGGAGCCACCAGAATCACTAGTTTCTTTTCTACCCTGATTCTGCGGAGTAATCGAGGAAACCATTGTGGCGGTGTGAATGCATATATCAGCTTGAACTGATCCCAAGGGAACACTAGGGCATCCGAGCCGCAAGCTAGGGGATCCCTTGACCGAGAGACAAACCTGTCCACCTTTGCGTTGAATCTGGATGCTAGAAGATCTACATCCGATGTTCCCCACCGCTGACATATTGTCCAGAAAACCTCGGGGTGAAGGGACCCTTCCTCTGGGCATAATTGCTGGCGACTTAGAAAGTCCGCCTTCCAATTCTCCACTCCTGGAATGAATACCGCAGATATGGCTGGGACATATCTTTCTGCCCATTTCAGGATGTAATTTACTTCCCTCTGGGCTGCACGACTCCTGGTGCCCCCCTGATGATTGATATATGCCACTGCTGTGGCATTGTCTGATTGAATTCTGACAGGGGACCCTTGGAGTTTGGATGTCCATGCTACTAGGGCATACCGGGCTGCTCGTATCTCTAAGAGATTGATGGGCAGGGCCTTTTCTGCATCCGACCATCTGTCCTGGAGAGACTATTGCTCCAGTACAGCTCCCCAGCCTATAAGGCTGGCATCTGTAGTGACCACCTTCCAAGAAATCGGACTGAAGGATTTCCCTTTTTCCAGATTCTGGGGAACCAACCACCAACGGAGGCTCTTGCGAACGGAAGGGGACAAGGACATTGTAAGTCTAGGGCCTGAACTTTTTTGTTCCAGGCTGACAGTATGGCCCCTTGCAAATTCCTTGAATGGAATTGACCGTAGGGTACTGCTTCGAATGATGCCACCATTTTTCCCAGCAGCCTCATGCACAGGCGTATGGACGGCTGTCTTTTTTGTACCCACTAAGTGGATCAAATCTTTCAAAGACAACACCTTTCCTCGAGGCAAGAATATTTTTCTCTGGCCTGAATCCAACCTTAGCCCCAAGTATTCCAGACTTTTGACTGGTTTTTAGGGCTAACTTGTCTCGGTTGATAATCCAACCGTGAGATTCCAGATACTTGATTGTCTTGTGAACGACCACGTCTAGTTTTTTCACTGAGTGGTCTATCAGCAACAAGTCATCTAGATATGCCATTATCATTACACCTTGTGTTCTTAGATTGGCCAATAAAGGGCCAGAATTTTTGTAAACACTCGTGGTGCTGTGGCCAAACCGAAGGGTAAGGCTCTGAACTGAAAATGGCGCCCTTCTACTGCAAAGCGTAGAAATTTTTGGTGGACTGGAAAGATGGTAATGTGCAAATAAGCATCTTTGATGTCGATCGCGGCTAACCAATCCTCCCCTTGTAGGGCAGTGGCCACCGATCGGATCGACTCCATCGGAAAGTCCTGATATACAGGAATTTGTATAGCCCTTTTAGAATTAATATGGGCCTCCCGTCCGCGTTTGCTTCGGGACTGTAAAGAGGTTTGAGTAAAACCCGAACCCTCATTCTTCCAGGGGAACCTCCATAATTACTCCTTGGAGCAATAGTTGTTCTAGTGCCAACAGGAGGGACTCTCTCTTCCGGGGATCCCTTGGCACGTTTGACCTCAAAAATGGGAAGGAGGAGAGTCTTTTAACTCCAAACTGTATCCCAAACATACTGCGGAGAGCACCTATCTGTCTTGATCGTGTCCCGCCAGGTCTCTTGCGAACAACTGGAGTCCTCCCCCCACCCGACTGAGTGGGGGCTTCAATGAATTTAACTTTGGGGGAGGTTTTGTACCTCCCCTGACCCAGGGTTTCTCATTACCCTGCTATTGTCCCTGTTTTTTACCCCCGGGAATTGACCGAGGAGGCCGTCGGAACTGTTACACAGCCGATGCCCCAGGGACTGGAGAAGCAGGCCTCTTAAAGAGGGACCTCTAACTCTGTTTTTAACCGGCAAGAGCGTATTTTTACCGCTGGAAATTTTCTGGATATATTTGTCCAGGTTTTCCCTGAATAAGCGTTCACCATGAAATGGGACGCTAACCAGCCATTCTTTACAGGGAGCTTCAGCAGACCAGTTTTTGAGCCATAGGAGCCTACGCATATGTACTATAGACAGCGTAAGGCGGGAGGCCTGATGGACTGAATCCTTTATGGCGTCAACCGCAAAGCCTAAGGCTCTAGGTAGATCAGCTAGGGCAAAGCCTGCTGATCTGTCAAGTCCCTCAAGACCTGTTTCAACTGATCCTTCACTGCTTAGCAGACCCCAATAGCTGCTACTGCTGGTTGTGTCACCAAGCTTGCTGTAGAAAGAAGCAGATTTTCATAAGGACTCCAATCTTTTATCTATTGGGTTCTTGAACATTTGGACATTATCCACTGGACATGTGAGTGATTTATACATACAAGAGATGGCTGCGTCCACTGTAGGGACCTTCCATTTTTTTGATGAACTTATCCTCCATGGGATAGACCACCGGAAATCTCTTGGGGGAATAAATATTTTCTCAGGACGTTCCCAATCCTGGTAAATAAGCCCTTTCAGTAAAGGGTGAAGTGGAAAAGAACAGACAGTCTGGGGGCTTCTAGCGACCCCAACGAGGATACAGTAGTGGTTGATGGTTCCGCAAGGTGCATTTTTAAATGCTGATCGGACCATGTTAGTCAGAGACTGAACCCATAATCTTTCAGCTTGAGATGCTGAGAAAAGGTTCCCCCACTGTTGATTCCTCTATAACAGAATCAACCTCATCCTGATCCCCTTCAGGCAGGTCGATCCCTGTATGGGACTGTTGCTCTGCTAACAGGCACTCTGAAGGAGGAGACGGAGATCGGGCGTGCTTTCCCTGACAGGGAGGCAGCGATCAATGTTGACAATCTCTCTCTAATCCTCCCAGAGCTGAGGAAAAAACCTCCTCTGTTACATACACAGGAGCAGGTGAACTGAGGACAGCCACAGTACCAAGTACCCCTGCGGGGTCTCTACGGTCACTTACCTCTGAACTTCAGGGGAGACTGGTGCAGCAGAAGTATGCCCAAGATCCTCAGAGCCCGATGAGACCCCCTTCGCTTCCTGGAAGATTCAGTTCCGGAGCTTCTGGACGGCATATTCCTAAGCCTAAAGCTGAGGTATTCCAGCCGTAATACACCACTTTTACTGAGAATAGTCTAGCACAATTGCTGCTATATCACAGTTGGTGTCTACTAAAGTGCCTTTCTAGGGGATGCCTGCATCAACCGCCTCTGTGTGCCTTTATATTGTTGCTAGCTCTGTCTGTGCACTTCAACAGCCAGCTATAATGTGCTTTAAAACACGCTGGACGCCCGCACATGCGCAGTAGCGCCGCGGCGCACACCTGAGCGTCATCCACCCCGCTCCGCCCCTTTTTCCAGATCGCCTCTATGAATAGAGGCGCGTGCACGCGCACGCGCGCGGGCACGTGCGCCTTCGGCGCCTTTTTTGAAAACAACAAGGAGCTAGATGGGAGCCAGGGTCCCTTTGCCGCAGGGCCCGGGGATGGATGAGCGCAGCAACAGGGCAGAGGAGACAGCTTCCCAGGAGAGAACATACCAACTGCCTGGATTTGATTCTGGAAGAAAAAAATCCACATTACAAGAAAAAGAACCATAGCGGCCTCTAGTGTCTAACACAGGTACCGCGGTCTTACATTTTTTTTTTTTTTTTTTCTTGCCTACTATTAAAATTTTTACATTTTCTCAGTAGTAACAGGCATACACAGAATATTAGCGGGAATACCTTAGGTAACAGGCAGAAAGACAAAATAGGCTTGGGGGTCCCTCAATAGAACCAAGTTCCCGAGGGCCCCCACTTACCTTTTCCTCGCCGCAGGACTCTGTTTGGTCCACAGAAGCCCAAACTTCACCTATCACGGCAGGCATTGTAATCAAACCTTCAGGGACCGGGTTCCCAAGGATTCCACTCCCCTGGACCTGTATAGCACCCTGCACAGAAAACATCTTGGTTGTGGGTATGACCAGAGCTCTGGATCCCAGGGTCCAGCTCTCCTAAGAGAAGCATTACAGGCAAAACCTTGCTCTTCTCTGCAAGGCCCGGGTACCGACCGTTTAGCTATGAAGCTTTTTTGGTCGGATCCGGAATAGCTTACTGAGGCCCAAAAGAACCTGTACGCAAGCTCAGTGAAAAACACATGTTTCTTCTTGGCCAACACCTTAGACACTGGCAAAAAACTGAGGTGCTCCCGGATGGGAGGGGCTTATATAGGGGAGGGTACTTCCGGTTTTGGAAGTTGCCAGTGCCAGCACCTGACGGTATCTATATAACCCATTAGTAATGACTATGTCGCTCTGTGTCCCGTGATTAGGGATGAGCTTCGTGTTCGAGTCGAACATACGTTCGACTCGAACATCGGCTGTTCGATCGTTCGACGAAGATCGAACGATTTGGGCCGTTCGCGCCAAATTCGAGTGACGCGAACGGCCCACAATGCACTACGCCATCGCAGTGTCATCCAGGCGCTGTGATTGGCCAAGCATGCACTGTGACCCCGCATGCTTGGCCAATCACAGCGCCGGCAGCGAGGAGAGCAATGATTGGCCACAGGCAGGATGCCTGTGGCCAATTATTGCTGAGGGTGTTTAGTACACGCCCCACACTATAAAAGGCCGCCAGCACGGCGGCCTAGTGTAGTGTTTTCCGGAGCAGGGATAGAGCAGCATAGGCAGGGACAGTGACTGTTATTTCTTTCTTGCTTAACCTGGATTCCTTTAGTTTAGGGAAAGAGAAGGATAGGTAGGGAGAGTGTCAGTGTGTTTTGTGCTTGTGCTATAGTGTGCTTAAAAAAAACATTTATTCTAGGGACAGAAAACTGTAGGTAGGGACAGTGTCAGTTTCTTTCACTCTGCAAGTCCTTGTTTCCAGGGACGTGGAAGGACAGTGAGTGAATTGTCCTTGTGCTATATTGTGCTTAAAAAAACATTTATTCTAGGGACAGAAAACTGTAGGTAGGGAGAGTGTCAGTTTCTTTCACTCTGCAAGTCCTTGTTTCCAGGGACCTGGAAGGACAGTGAGTGAATTGTCCTTGTGCTATATTGTGATTAAAAAAAACATTTTTTCTAGGGACAGAAAACTGTAGGTAGGGAGAGTGTTTTTTTTCTTTCACTCTGCAAGTCCTTGTTTCCAGGGACCTGGAAGGACAGTGAGTGAATTGTCCTTGTGCTATATTGTGCTTAAAAAAACATTTATTCTAGGGACAGAAAACTGTAGGTAGGGAGAGTGTCAGTTTATTTCACTCTGCAAGTCCTTGTTTCCAGGGACCTGTAAGGACAGTGAGTGAATTGTCCTTGTGCTATATTGTGATTAAAAAAAACATTTTTTCTAGGGACAGAAAACTGTAGGTAGGGAGAGTGTTTTTTTTCTTTCACTCTGCAAGTCCTTGTTTCCAGGGACCTGTAAGGACAGTGAGTGAATTTTTCTTGTGCTATATTGTGATTAAAAAAAACATTTTTTCTAGGGACAGAAAACTGTAGGTAGGGAGAGTGTTTTTTTTCTTTCACTCTGCAAGTCCTTGTTTCCAGGGACCTGGAAGGACAGTGAGTGAATTGTCCTTGTGCTATATTGTGCTTAAAAAAACATTTATTCTAGGGACAGAAAACTGTAGGTAGGGAGAGTGTCAGTTTATTTCACTCTGCAAGTCCTTGTTTCCAGGGACCTGGAAGGACAGTGAGTGAATTGTCCTTGTGCTATATTGTGATTAAAAAAAACATTTTTTCTAGGGACAGAAAACTGTAGGTAGGGAGAGTGTTTTTTTTCTTTCACTCTGCAAGTCCTTGTTTCCAGGGACCTGTAAGGACAGTGAGTGAATTTTTCTTGTGCTATATTGTGATTAAAAAAAACATTTTTTCTAGGGACAGAAAACTGTAGGTAGGGAGAGTGTTTTTTTTCTTTCACTCTGCAAGTCCTTGTTTCCAGGGACCTGGAAGGACAGTGAGTGAATTGTCCTTGTGCTATATTGTGCTTAAAAAAACATTTATTCTAGGGACAGAAAACTGTAGGTAGGGAGAGTGTCAGTTTATTTCACTCTGCAAGTCCTTGTTTCCAGGGACCTGGAAGGACAGTGAGTGAATTGTCCTTGTGCTATATTGTGATTAAAAAAAACATTTTTTCTAGGGACAGAAAACTGTAGGTAGGGAGAGTGTTTTTTTTCTTTCACTCTGCAAGTCCTTGTTTCCAGGGACCTGTAAGGACAGTGAGTGAATTGTTCTTGTGCTATATTGTGATTAAAAAAAACATTTTTTCTAGGGACAGAAAACTGTAGGTAGGGAGAGTGTTTTTTTTGTTTCACTCTGCAAGTCCTTGTTTCCAGGGACCTGTAAGGACAGTGAGTGAATTTTTCTTGTGCTATATTGTGATTAAAAAAAACATTTTTTCTAGGGACAGAAAACTGTAGGTAGGGAGAGTGTTTTTTTTCTTTCACTCTGCAAGTCCTTGTTTCCAGGGACCTGTAAGGACAGTGAGTGAATTTTTCTTGTGCTATATTGTGATTAAAAAAAACATTTTTTCTAGGGACAGAAAACTGTAGGTAGGGAGAGTGTTTTTTTTCTTTCACTCTGCAAGTCCTTGTTTCCAGGGACCTGTAAGGACAGTGAGTGAATTTTTCTTGTGCTATATTGTGATTAAAAAAAACATTTTTTCTAGGGACAGAAAACTGTAGGTAGGGAGAGTGTTTTTTTTCTTTCACTCTGCAAGTCCTTGTTTCCAGGGACCTGTAAGGACAGTGAGTGAATTGTCCTTGTGCTATATTGTGATTAAAAAAAACATTTTTTCTAGGGACAGAAAACTGTAGGTAGGGAGAGTGTTTTTTTTCTTTCACTCTGCAAGTCCTTGTTTCCAGGGACCTGTAAGGACAGTGAGTGAATTTTTCTTGTGCTATATTGTGATTAAAAAAAACATTTTTTCTAGGGACAGAAAACTGTAGGTAGGGAGAGTGTTTTTTTTCTTTCACTCTGCAAGTCCTTGTTTCCAGGGACCTGTAAGGACAGTGAGTGAATTTTTCTTGTGCTATATTGTGATTAAAAAAAACATTTTTTCTAGGGACAGAAAACTGTAGGTAGGGAGAGTGTTTTTTTTCTTTCACTCTGCAAGTCCTTGTTTCCAGGGACCTGTAAGGACAGTGAGTGAATTTTTCTTGTGCTATATTGTGATTAAAAAAAACATTTTTTCTAGGGACAGAAAACTGTAGGTAGGGAGAGTGTTTTTTTTCTTTCACTCTGCAAGTCCTTGTTTCCAGGGACCTGTAAGGACAGTGAGTGAATTTTTCTTGTGCTATATTGTGATTAAAAAAAACATTTTTTCTAGGGACAGAAAACTGTAGGTAGGGAGAGTGTTTTTTTTCTTTCACTCTGCAAGTCCTTGTTTCCAGGGACCTGTAAGGACAGTGAGTGAATTTTTCTTGTGCTATATTGTGATTAAAAAAAACATTTTTTCTAGGGACAGAAAACTGTAGGTAGGGAGAGTGTTTTTTTTCTTTCACTCTGCAAGTCCTTGTTTCCAGGGACCTGTAAGGACAGTGAGTGAATTTTTCTTGTGCTATATTGTGATTAAAAAAAACATTTTTTCTAGGGACAGAAAACTGTAGGTAGGGAGAGTGTTTTTTTTCTTTCACTCTGCAAGTCCTTGTTTCCAGGGACCTGTAAGGACAGTGAGTGAATTTTTCTTGTGCTATATTGTGATTAAAAAAAACATTTTTTCTAGGGACAGAAAACTGTAGGTAGGGAGAGTGTTTTTTTTCTTTCACTCTGCAAGTCCTTGTTTCCAGGGACCTGTAAGGACAGTGAGTGAATTTTTCTTGTGCTATATTGTGATTAAAAAAAACATTTTTTCTAGGGACAGAAAACTGTAGGTAGGGAGAGTGTTTTTTTTCTTTCACTCTGCAAGTCCTTGTTTCCAGGGACCTGTAAGGACAGTGAGTGAATTTTTCTTGTGCTATATTGTGATTAAAAAAAACATTTTTTCTAGGGACAGAAAACTGTAGGTAGGGAGAGTGTTTTTTTTCTTTCACTCTGCAAGTCCTTGTTTCCAGGGACCTGTAAGGACAGTGAGTGAATTTTTCTTGTGCTATATTGTGATTAAAAAAAACATTTTTTCTAGGGACAGAAAACTGTAGGTAGGGAGAGTGTTTTTTTTCTTTCACTCTGCAAGTCCTTGTTTCCAGGGACCTGTAAGGACAGTGAGTGAATTTTTCTTGTGCTATATTGTGATTAAAAAAAACATTTTTTCTAGGGACAGAAAACTGTAGGTAGGGAGAGTGTTTTTTTTCTTTCACTCTGCAAGTCCTTGTTTCCAGGGACCTGTAAGGACAGTGAGTGAATTTTTCTTGTGCTATATTGTGATTAAAAAAATTTTTTTTCTAGGGACAGAAAACTGTAGGTAGGGAGAGTGTTTTTTTTCTTTCACTCTGCAAGTCCTTGTTTCCAGGGACCTGTAAGGACAGTGAGTGAATTTTTCTTGTGCTATATTGTGATTAAAAAAAACATTTTTTCTAGGGACAGAAAACTGTAGGTAGGGAGAGTGTTTTTTTTCTTTCACTCTGCAAGTCCTTGTTTCCAGGGACCTGTAAGGACAGTGAGTGAATTTTTCTTGTGCTATATTGTGATTAAAAAAAACATTTTTTCTAGGGACAGAAAACTGTAGGTAGGGAGAGTGTTTTTTTTCTTTCACTCTGCAAGTCCTTGTTTCCAGGGACCTGTAAGGACAGTGAGTGAATTTTTCTTGTGCTATATTGTGATTAAAAAAAACATTTTTTCTAGGGACAGAAAACTGTAGGTATGGAGAGTGTTTTTTTTCTTTCACTCTGCAAGTCCTTGTTTCCAGGGACCTGTAAGGACAGTGAGTGAATTTTTCTTGTGCTATATTGTGATTAAAAAAAACATTTTTTCTAGGGACAGAAAACTGTAGGTAGGGAGAGTGTTTTTTTTCTTTCACTCTGCAAGTCCTTGTTTCCAGGGACCTGTAAGGACAGTGAGTGAATTTTTCTTGTGCTATATTGTGATTAAAAAAAACATTTTTTCTAGGGACAGAAAACTGTAGGTAGGGAGAGTGTTTTTTTTCTTTCACTCTGCAAGTCCTTGTTTCCAGGGACCTGTAAGGACAGTGAGTGAATTTTTCTTGTGCTATATTGTGATTAAAAAAAACATTTTTTCTAGGGACAGAAAACTGTAGGTAGGGAGAGTGTTTTTTTTCTTTCACTCTGCAAGTCCTTGTTTCCAGGGACCTGTAAGGACAGTGAGTGAATTTTTCTTGTGCTATATTGTGATTAAAAAAAACATTTTTTCTAGGGACAGAAAACTGTAGGTAGGGAGAGTGTTTTTTTCTTTCACTCTGCAAGTCCTTGTTTCCAGGGACCTGTAAGGACAGTGAGTGAATTGTTCTTGTGCTATATTGTGATTAAAAAAAACATTTTTTCTAGGGACAGAAAACTGTAGGTAGGGAGAGTGTTTTTTTTCTTTCACTCTGCAAGTCCTTGTTTCCAGGGACCTGTAAGGACAGTGAGTGAATTTTTCTTGTGCTATATTGTGATTAAAAAAAACATTTTTTCTAGGGACAGAAAACTGTAGGTAGGGAGAGTGTTTTTTTTCTTTCACTCTGCAAGTCCTTGTTTCCAGGGACCTGTAAGGACAGTGAGTGAATTTTTCTTGTGCTATATTGTGATTAAAAAAAACATTTTTTCTAGGGACAGAAAACTGTAGGTAGGGAGAGTGTTTTTTTTCTTTCACTCTGCAAGTCCTTGTTTCCAGGGACCTGTAAGGACAGTGAGTGAATTTTTCTTGTGCTATATTGTGATTAAAAAAAACATTTTTTCTAGGGACAGAAAACTGTAGGTAGGGAGAGTGTCAGTTTCTTTCACTGTGAAAGTCCTTGTTTCAAGGGACAGAGAAGGACACCTGAAGGTAGCCCTTATTGCTTTTTTCCCATCTCCGTGCAGGCCATCTATTAGAATGTCTGGAAGGCAAACAAGGAGAGGCAGACAGTCAGGAGGCAATAAAAGAGGGCAAGCAGGCTCTGTGTCTGGGGGCAACAGTGCTGGTCGTGGACGCGGTGCATTGTCATCAGCACATGGCCATGGGACACGCTTGTCCTTCTTTTCGGCAGCTGGACATGTTGAGCCACATCATGCCGAAGACTTGGTAGAGTGGATGACCAAGCCCTCCTCCTCCTCCTCATCCTCTCTCACCCAGGCTCAGGGTACTGGAAAAGCAGCTGCCAAAGCGTCGTCTTCCCTGGTATCAATGTCAGACAAATCATCAGTCACTCCTTCCCTAGACCCACCATGTCCTCCTCCTGAGGAGTCCCCCGAACTGTTTCAGCACAGTGTTGGGTACATGCTCCAGGAGGATGCCCAGCGTTTCGAAGGGTCTGATGATGAAACCCAGCTAGAGGAAGGCAGTAGCGTGAGAGCAGACAGAGGGGATGCTCAAGAAGGACACCAATCTGGCAGTCATGTTCCAGCAGCTGCAGCATACTGCCAGATTGGCTCCAGTGATGAGGAGGGAGGGGATGATGAGGTCACTGACTCCACGTGGGTGCCTAATAGGAGAGAGGAGGAGGAGGAGGATGAGGAGGAGGCACATCTCCAACGAGGCAGGATGCCCTTTGGTGGCCAGCGTAAGGGCAGTACACCGACGGAATCACACCGCAGAGCTCCGCCTGTGCAGGGCGCTGCCTCTGCCCGTCATTCAAAAAGTTCTTTGGTGTGGGCCTTTTTTGAGGCTAGTGCATCAGATCGCACAGCTGCTGTTTGCAACATATGTCTCAAGCGTATATCGCGTGGCCAAAACATCAGCCGCTTGGGTACCACATGCCTGACCAGACATATGTTGACCTGCCATGCAGCTCGTTGGCAAGCCTACCTCAAAGACCCACACCAAAGAACAAAGCGGACCTCTCCTTGCACCGCATCAGCTGGGATCTCCAACCCCACTATAACTTCAGTCCTCTCTGAAACATGCACTGAGAGGAATGAAGGTGTAGAATTAGGTGTGTCACAGCCAAGTACTTGCGCCCACTCTGCTAGCAGTACACCGACGTCCGATTCTAGCAGGCAAATTTCCCTGCCCCAGCTGCTGGACCGTCGAAAGAAGTTCACTCCCAGCCATCCACATGCCCAGCGGTTGAATGCTAGCTTGGCTAAATTGCTAGCGCTTCAACTGCTGCCTTTTCAGTTGGTAGACTCGGCCCCCTTCCGTGAGTTTGTGCAATGTGCGGTTCCTCAGTGGCAGGTTCCCAAACGCCACTTTTTCGCACGGAAGGCTATTCCGGCTCTCTACCGGCATGTGGAAGGCAATGTCTTGGCCTCGCTGGACAGGGCGGTCAGCGGTAAGGTGCATATTACCGCTGACTCATGGTCCAGCAGGCATGGACAGGGACGTTACCTTTCTTTCACGGCCCATTGGGTCACTCTTTTGGCAGCTGGGAAGGATTCAGGACAAGGTGCAGTAGTGTTGGAGGTTGTCCCACCGCCACGCCTCCAAAATGCTACTACTGGTTGTGACACACCTCTCTCCTCCACCCCCTCCTCTTCTTCTTCCTCCATGGCCTCTTCCTGTGGTTTGTCCTATGAACCAGCGGTGCTCCGTAGCCGTTCACGGGGCTACGCAAGTACGCAGGCAAAAAGATGCCATGCCGTGCTTGCGCTGGTGTGTTTGGGGGACAGAAGCCACACTGGGGCAGAGGTCCTGTCTGCTCTGCAGGGCCAGGCCGAGAGGTGGTTGACGCCACGCCAGCTTAAGCCAGGAATGGTGGTTTGCGACAATGGCACCAACCTCCTCTCTGCCCTCCGACAGGGACAACTGACCCATGTGCCCTGTGTGGCTCACGTCCTTAACCTGGTGGTGCAGCGGTTCTTGGGCAGGTACCCGGGCTTACAGGATGTCCTGAGGCAGGCCAGGAAAGTCTGTGTGCATTTCCGCAGATCTTATAATGCCAGTGCTCGCCTGGCTGAGCTGCAAAAGGAGTTGAACCTGCCCAAGAACCGCCTTATATGTGACATGCCCACCAGGTGGAACTCAACGTTGGCCATGCTGCAGCGGCTGCACACGCAGCAGAGGGCCATCAATGAGTACCTGTGCGACTACGGCACCAGGACAGGGTCAGGGGAGCTTGGTTTTTTTTCTCCACGCCAGTGGGGCATGATCAGGGATGCATGCACTGTCCTGGCACCATTTGAGGAGGCCACGAGGATGGTGAGCAGTGACAGTGCATGCATCAGTGACACTGTACCTCTTGTCCACCTGTTGGAGCACACGCTGCGTGGAATAATGGACAGGGCACTTGAGGCAGAACAGAGGCAGGAAGAGGAGGACTTCCTTGCCTCTCAAGGCCCCCTTTACCCAGACAGTGTTACTTCTGTCCCACCCATCGCACAGGAAGAGGAGGAGGAGGAGGAGGAGGAGGAGGAGGATTGTGTCAGCATGGAGGTGGAGGCTGGCACTCAGCATCATCAGCAGCAGTCTTTTAGGGATGATTTACAGTCCCAAGAAACCAGTGGACTTGTACGTGGCTGGGAGGAGGTGGCTGCGGATCATGTCGTCCTTAGTGACCCAGAGGACTCCGGAGCGAATGCCTCAGCAAACCTACGCTGCATGGCCTCCCTGATCCTGCAAAGTCTGCGGAAGGATCCTCGTATTCTTCGGATCAAGGAGAGGGACCATTACTGGCTGGCCACTCTCCTTGATCCACGGTACAAGGGTAAGGTTGCGGACCTTATGTTACCGTCGCAGAGGGAGCAGAGGATGAGACAACTCCGGGAGGCCTTGCAGAAAGGTCTGTGCAACGCGTTCCCAGAGACTGGGAGGTTGCAAACTCCTGGTCCTGGACAACGAGTTGCTGAGGCTTCGGCCAGTCAAAGAAGGAGCGGTGGGGAAGGTGGCCGTCTGACCGATGCGTTCAGACAATTCTTTAGTCCGCAGCCCCAAAGTATGATCGGTTCCAGCAACCATCGCCAGCGTCTGATAAACATGGTGCAGGAATATCTAGGGGCAAGGTCAGACTTGGACACCTTCCCCACCGAAAATCCTCTGGCTTACTGGGTCTTGAGGATGGATCACTGGCCAGAGCTTGCACAGTATGCAATTGAGCTACTGGCCTGTCCTGCATCCAGCGTTCTTTCGGAACGCACATTCAGTGCTGCTGGAGGATTTGTCACGGATCACAGGGTGCGCCTGTCCACCGACTCGGTTGATCGACTGACTTTCATCAAGATGAACCAGTCTTGGATCACCACCAGCTACCACACACCTGATGCTGATATAACAGACTAATTGATTTTAACATGTCACATCCCTTCAAGACTGATGCTGATGCTGAGTGCCTGTGCTGTTATGTTGACTGGCTATCCTCCTCCTCCGAGTCCTCAATGATACGATTGATGATGATAGCTTGGAAGATCATTTTTGTTTATGGGTGCCGCCACCAGTGCCTAACGCCCAATTTTTCAGCCCCTGTTTAACAGGGGCGTGTAATTACAATTTTTGAAGCAATACTTTGCAACAGGGCTCATTGCTGTACTCCAAGTACAGTATCTGTGAGGAGTTGCAGTGTTGTGCCACCAGTGCCTAAGGCCCAATTTTTCAGCCCCTGTTTAACAGGGGCGTGTCATTACAATTTTTGAAGCAATACTTTGCAACAGGGCTCATTGCTGTGCTCCAAGTACAGTATCTGTGAGGGGTTGCAGTGTTGTGCCACCAGTGCCTAAGGCCCAATTTTTCAGCCCCTGTTCAACAGGGGCATGTAATTACAATTCTTGATCTAATAATTCACAGCAGGGCCCATTGCTGCACCCACCAAGAGTAACTGTCAGGGCTTACAGTGTTGTGGCACCAGCACCACCATCAAAGGCCCAATTTTTACTACCACTGTTCAACAATTATATGTAATTAAAATTCCTGATATAATAGTTGACAGCAGGGCGTTCCAGCACCAACCAAGAGTAACTGTGAGTGCTTACAGTGTTGTGCCAACACCAACAACTAAGGGGCCTATTTCTGCAGAGTATATACGGCAGGTCCCTACTTTCAAACATCCAACTTACAAACGACTCCTACTTGCAAACGCAAGAAGACAACAGGAAGTGAGAGGAAATCTACCACTAGGAAGGAAAATTCTCTCCTGTAAGAATAAATATGGGAGAAAGGTGTCTCCTCTGTACTGATGCTTTATCAGCAATCCTTGTTTCAAGAAAAACACCACATTTCAAAAACAGTTGTCATTGGGACGGAAAGTGAGGTGAAATGTTCTGAACAGGGGCACAGACAGCAAAACAAATGTTACAGGGGTGATAACCCTTACCTATGTTTTCCAAAAAGTTTAAAAATAGATTTTTGGTCTGGAGCTACACTTCAACAATGTACCTGTTCAAAATTACAAACAGATTCTACATAAGAACAAACCTACAGTCCCTGTCTTGTATGCACCGCCTGTATAGGGCTGTTCAGAGTATATAGGGCCTTTTTTATTTTATGTGCGGGGTTCCCCTTAATATCCATACAAGACCCAAAGGGGCTGGTAATGGGCTGGGGTAGGGGGGGGGGGGTCATGGGGTAGCTATGCCATTTTTCTTAAAGAATTTCATCCATATTACCGGGACCAGACATTACATTAAAGCCGCAAGCAGTTTTAAATGGCTTTTTTTTCCTTTAGAAGTGTCATTTTGTGCAGGGACAGTTCTAAACACGGGAAACACGTGGCACTTCACAGGCATACTTTAGACACCCCCCAGGTACGATATTTAAAGGAATATTTGACTTTTTTTTTTCACTTTATGCATCATTAAAATGACTGCTCCCGAAAAACGACCGTTTTTAAAACTTCTTTTTGCATTGATACATGTCCCCTGGTGCAGAACCCGGGTTCCCAAACCCTTTTTAGGACAATAACATGCATAATAGTTGTTATAATTAGCACTTTAGAATTCGAACGTTCGCATCCATTCTATTTAATAGGGTTCTAATGTTCGTTCGAACTTTCGGTCCGTTCGCGGGTTCTGGTGCGAACCGAACAGGGGGGTGTTCGGCTCATCACTACCCGTGATGTACGAGAAAGAAATTTAAATGGGTCCCCTCTGCTTTTGTAGCACCTGGCTGCTTGCATATCCATTAACAGGCAATTTACCACTGGTCACCCATGGCCGTATTTATATACTCTCATCATTGGTAATCTTTTATGGCCTAGGCAATCTTCTCTTATCCCCCTTTAATATTGGTAGTCAGTGAAAGGCTCCCTTTAATAAACTTACGGTTACTAATGTCTTCAATAAAATCTGCCTTTACATTTGATAGCCAGTCAGTCAAAAGACCTAAGGTCTGCCTTAGATGGTCAGTCAGCAAAAGCCTTATCCTAAAAATGTAATTTCATTGGTGGTTATTGTCAAGGTTCTCCTATGCCTCCTTTATATTGGTGGCCAATTAATAAAAAGGCTCTCTCAAAGCTTCCTTTTTATAGGTGGGTAGTCAGTGGAAAGTGCCTCCTAAGGTAGGACATTGGTGGTTTCTGGAATTTACTTTGAGATATGGTGGCAGACTGGTAGCCGGGGTGCTAGCCAAGCAGACGACAGACTCAGTAATAGACTTCTTATTGTCCTGCACACATAAGCCAAAGCTGTGCTGGCTCAGGCAGATACACAAAGAGATAGTCCATCCTTTTTAATCTTAATGGCAGCAATATAAACAATCAATGGCAAATGGGGAGGCCAGATAAAACAAACAGCAGCAGGATGTATTTTTAATCACTGTGTAGCACCTCTTACCAGATTATATGTCCACCCCTGAGCACCATAAAGGCTACACGGGTTGCTTTAGTGGTAGTTGTGCTGCTGATTTTTATTTAATTTAAAAGAAGATTGTAACACTGGCTTGCTATTCTTAGGCGGTAAGAATGTATTATACGATAGAGTGAAATTTATGGCCACCAAAAAAGGATAATAATCCTTTAAGCAGCACTGGCAATTGACATCTAATTAGCTTATGCTAAAGCTATGTGTGCACTGTTTTTATTTTTATTTTTTATTTTATTTGTAGATTTGCCAACACAAATTATGCCCTTGTACATATGTGCTTCAATTAAAGTCCCAACTTCTTTGCTCTCTCCCTCTTGAACATAAATGGGATGGAAATGTGTGACCCTACCGGGCCACAATTTCACATAAAGTCCCCAGGGATGGATACACATAGCCTTACCAGGCCTTGGTTCCTAAAAGTCCCTAATAATTCTCCTTTCTCTAAACAGTGGCAAATGCGACAAATACTGTAAAATAAACGATTGCACAAAAATTTTATTTACCAAGCCAAAATGATTACACAAATTGTGATCAGATGTTGTGAGACACTGGACTATCTACTTCTACTACCTGTTTAACCTCCCTTTTGGCTAATAATTGCAATAGGCAATGCTCTTCTGAAAAGGAAAAGGAGTGTTTTACAGTGTGGGCATGCAAGGATAGTTTGCATAATAGAGATCCTTAGTTTTGGGGCTTCCAAGGTGCTCTACATATAAATTAAATATGTGTGCAAGCATTTGGAGAGTTCTGGTTTAGTGGATGTTTCAAAGGTTTAACCATCCCACAGCTTTAAGGCCAATGAAAGACCTCAGACTCCAAAGCCAGTAGGGCCTAAGCATGTGCATTAGAAATGTGTATTAAGTATATATGGACACAACGTCTGGCTTTATGTTTTGCATGTCATCCAACGTTGTCATGCATTTATAGATGGTAAATGAATGATCTCGCGCCTATAAAAATAAAGCTAAAATTAAATAATCAGCTGCTACCCCAAAAATATATATCAACTATAGTGATGTGCACCTTAGTAAAAAATACCAATACCACACCCCCTGGGTGTGTATCAAATATTAACAACAATGAAATTTCTTATCAAATGTCCAAAAATGGTGAACTGTGATGTTCCAAAAGTTCATATGTTCAATGAAGTGATGAAATCTTGACAAAACATCTGCTGTGTTAAACTTGATCCAAACGTAAATAACTTATAGTGATAGCCTTCACCAACTTGGTATATAACACCCGATAGTGCTCAAATTAATGTAGCAGCTTATAAGAAAGTGTTGACTCATTTAATTAAAAAGGAGTCAAATGCGCTTATTGCAAGTACCACTTGCTTGAATGGATAGAGATGTCAATATCTGAACTGGGAATCCCTGCCTCCTGGAGGCTCAGACGTTGATATGTGGAACATAAGGGAAAAAACCGGCAATAGTGTAATCCCGTTTATAGAAACAATAAATATATGAAAAAGTAACAGCCAAATGCCCCCTTACTTGAGTGGTGCCACAGACCCGGCACTGAGACTGGACAGCATGATCAAGCTGGGCTATGATGTCTGGATAGAGACGATCCGGCGTGCGTTCCACCTTCCACGGGGAGAGAGCCAGCGGGACCGGAAGTAGTGTCAGAGTGTAAACTAGCGTCGCCTCGACAGCTGTTTCGTATTGCACGTCATCAGGAAGCGTCATTAGGAAGCACAGGTGTTTTTTCATATTAGCACTGTGTTTAGCGCCCCCACTATACATGCACCTTGTGCATGTATAATTTTTACACATGCATTTATAGATACCAAAGATAGGCATTAAAACAAGGCAATATAAAACACTGTACCTGTTACAGTTAGACCACAAAAACCTGCGCAGACAAGAGTGAAGGCTGTCATTGCTGACTTTTTAATGAAATTCTAGTTGCCTTGCTGTCACACTAAGCCTCTTATTCTAATATTTTGAGTCCCTGACCCAGAACAAGTTTGCAAAACTTCTGACTTTACTCCAAACTTTCTGCTTTGCACACTTATTTCAGGTCAGAGACTTCTGGATCCAAAATCCAACCAGACAACCTGTATTTTTAGAAGTAGGTCAACACTGGAAGCAGTAGCGGCCTGTCCATATGGGGCGCAGGGGCACCGCCCCCCCCCCCCCAATCCATGCGCCTGGCTCCTAATCTACATGCAGGGTGCCGGAAGCATGGATTCCAATAGGGTTTTTTTTTTTAGAAGAAGCACATGATTAGAGCCTGAGGCTCTAATTGGCTTCAAAAAAGTATGGGCTCGAGGCGCAGTGCACTGCGCCATGAGCCCACCCAGTTGTGTGACAATAGCAAATTAATATTCGCTATTGTCTTCCTGATTCTCCTCCCGGCCAATCAGGAAGCGGGTCCTGAGACCCATCACCCGATTGGCTGAGAGGAGAAGCGATCCTATTGGCTGCCGAGGAGGAGGGTGGAGACGCCCTGGGTGATGGCAGCCTTTGGCATTTCTGTGCAATGTTGTTACATTTCTAAACAATTTGTAAAGCATGCTGTTATATTGATTGGAAGTGATATTGCAACCAAAATAGACACCAGCATAGAGTGACGTCATACACTTCTTGTGTGAGGAACACTTCTTTAGAGTGCTGACAAAGCTTTTGGATGTTTTTTATACAAATGACCATTAAGTAGAATAGACTGAGAGCAGAGCCCTGCCATTGATTCACTTACTGAGGTCAGCTTTGCTTTCCCTACATCTGCTCTAATTGGTTCTGCATAATGAGGAGGAATTAAGCCTGTAGATTAACCAATGAATGTGATGTCCGGATATGAACTCTTAATCAGATTGTTGGTGAGCTCACTACTATAAGAACTTCTCCAGGTCTGCATCAACCGTTATATTTAATCTCTTATAATCAGGGTTGTATTCTCCCAAATCTGACCAGCACCTTAGGGAGGTGAATGCTGTTTTTAAAAAGACCTGTTTATGAAGGTTATGAATTTTTTTCCCTACTTTCTCCCCTATTTTGAAAACACTTTCTTTAAAGATTTATAAAAAAAACTTGAAAGTGTTTGCTGGAAGGACAAAGGACAGTCTAAGGCCCCATTGACATCTGAGTGGTGTGCTTTTGGATATTTTTATGGGCATCTGTAAAAGTGTTTTGCACGCATTTCGGGCTTAAGCTTTTTTTTTATTTATTTATTTTACTAGGCAAGAAACGTGCACAAAATGCACATTTCATGGATTTGTGTATGTTTTTCATGTGCTTCCAATTGTGGCCAAAACACAAGACTCTGCCTCAAAAGAAGCTCGTGAACTTTTCTGAGCGACGAGCTTCAAGCGACACTATGCTCTTGTGAATGGGCACCATCGAATATAATGGAAATCTTAGTGTTGAGCATTGAAGCACTGCTGATGAAGCTTCAAATTGCTTAGGTGTGAATGTGGCCTTAAAAAAGCCAAAAATGTATTATATTTCAGCTTGCCATTCCCTAAATATTGTGGTTATGTTAGTTTTCTAATGCCCTGTACACACGATCAGAATTTCCGATGAAACAAGTCCGGTGGACTTGTTTTATCTGAAATTCCGATCGTGTGTGGGCCCCATCGGACTTTTTTCCATCGGTGTAAAAAAATAGAATATGTTTTAAATTTTTCCGATGGAAAAAAAAAAACGATAGGAAATTCCGATCGTCTGTGTGGAACTCCGACGGAGAAAAATCCATGCATGCTCAGACTAAATTAGAAGACGGGAGCGCTCTTTCTGGTAAAACTAGTGTTCTTAATGGAGATAGCACATTCGTCATGCTGTAATGGACTGAAAAGCACGGAGACTGAAAAACGTGAATCGGCTAACACCAAACTTTTACTAACACGCGGTAACACGAAATCAACAAAAGCAGCCCAAAGGGTGGTGCCATTGGATTTGAACTTCCCCTTTATAGTGACGTCGTATGTGTTGTACATCACCGCGCTTTGGACAGTCGCAATTTTGTCTGATGGTGTGTATGCAAGACAGCTTTGAAAGGAATTCCGACGAAAAATTCCATCGGATTTTAGCCCATCCGAATTCCGATCGTGTGTACAGGGCATTAGACTTTTTTACTTTATTATCTGCTGATCTGGTAGCACACATCTTGTCCTAGGGTGGTTCCTCTATCTAGGTCACTTTTATTGCACTATTTTGCACATTTGGTTTGATCAGCCTAAGATTTGTATTAAATTTGTGTGAATTGTGAATTTAGAGTGATAGTGCAACATATTTCTATATGTAATGCTGTTTAATACCTGTGGATAATTGCAGGCGCTGCTGTCATTTTTCATTATTTATAGAAACTCTGAGTTTTTTTCTTACTGTATCTTTGGAGGAGCAGCGTTGTCACCCTAGGACAAGACTACAGAACACCGCCCCTCTCCTCCTCCTCCATAACATAGGGATTAGTGTTTTGCAATCCACAGAGATTGCACTGTTTGCAGTCAGCAGAAGCAGAGCGCACAGGAAGTTGTCAGCTCAGCAGATTGCTGAGAGGCTCAACAGGCACTTTTTGTTATATATGACAAACCAACATGAAGCAAGAAAGAGAAGTCCATTGCTAGAGTTTATATTCATTTTATTAGGCCCGGTTCACACTGATGCGAGTTCATAACGAATGTGATGCGTCAAAACCATTATAAATTCGCATGTCATCCATAAAGTCATTGTTTTCAATGACGGTCGTTCACATACATGCGTTGCGATTCCTCTACGAATACAAAGCGAAAAAAAAGGGTCTTGTGCGAGTTTACAGCGCTGCGTTGCGAATTTAGTCTCCATAGACATCAATGTAAATCGTTCTGGAATCGCATTGATGGTTCACATATGTGCGAATTCCACCACACTACTCTCCACAAAAACCAGGAAGTACACATGAAGTTAACACATTTTTTTTGGGCTAGAACATCAATCACAGCTATGTCCAACTCCTGAAATTTGCAGTAAAATCGCAGTAAAATCCCGGTAAATACGCACCTCACACAGGACAAGAAATGGAACAAATTCACAGCGCAGCAGTGTGAACCGAGCCTAACACATGTAGAGTATATAAGCTTCCTTTTTACACATGCTGCATAGAAATAGAGAATGTTAAATATTTAACAACAGAATATTGAAGCAAAATTCAATCATGAGTTCTACTTCCAAGTACTGGTAGCAGGAAGAATGAGTCCTCTTCAAGCAGAATTCATAAATATGTTACATGCAGCAGATCTATGGAGCTGCATTGTGTGTGCTGGGAGTAACCTGTGTGATGTTTGTTACAGCTCAGAATAGAGTATGAACACTGGGGAATTGGCCGGTGTTCAGAGTGAAGTGGGTGTTTTTGTGACAAGAATTGAAACACTGGGAAATTCAAGCTAAGATTATTATTATTATTTTTATTATTATTATTATTATTAGACATGTAGCGATACCCCCAACTTAAGAGGGCCGCTGGTATTATTTCGGGCCCTGTACACAGCACTGCCAACCCCCGGCAATCTACTCGACCCTCCTATGGCACTGCTAGTCTAGGGGATGAGGTATTGGTATAACTCTGTAATTGTCTATTTTTTTTTTTTTTACTCTGTATTACAAAGGCTGTTTTTTTATTATTTTGAGCATGTGACCAGTAGCAGTATCGTCTTACCAAAATGAAATACCTTTTTTGGGGAACTACTTTTATGCTATGTTCGCATCTATGTGTTTTTTTGGGCCGTGTTTGTGCGGGCACGGCAGATCATTCAAATGAAAAGTCTAGTGAGGTTACATTTCCGCAAAAAAAAAATGCATGAACCTTTTAAAAATGCAGCTGCAGGGAAATCAAAAGACCATGCGATTTCCATGCAGTTCCTGCACACACTTTGCGACTTTACATGCGTGGGGGGGGGGGGTGGGCATTCAGAATCAACGGCAGCCTTGCATGTTTTCACAGAGCAGTGGGTTTTCACTGCGGGTGGTTGCTGGTGCGGGAATCACAGCGATTCCTGCACCCGCAGTCACACGCAGAAGTGTGAACTACCTTTCTCAAAAAAACAACGGAAGCTGCCATTCCCCCATCTCAAGTGCCACATACTCCTTATAATAGAGCTGTATGGGTTCAGTTTTAATGTATGTGACATACTCCATTAAATCAGCAAAAATTTACAATGGCTTTGACCATCGTAGGTGTCCCTGGGAATCCACACAATCTTCTGACTATAGACAATATGTCTAAATCTGCCAAAATTGATCCATGAAATAACCTTGTGTTTTCCTGGCATAACAAGATTGTTTATTCAGCCAGTTTGCAAATATTTCGAATATAATTTATCGTGAGCAGTGAGAGTTCTAAATATGTATGCCAAAAATACAGCTGCATTTACATTTTAGACATTTTTGACTGTAATTGTTTCGGAAGGTAAACTTCTGGTGTGCTCCTTAAACCTCCATTTGCAAGGGTCCAATTAGACCTAAACCCACTGAACACGTACAATAAATCCTGCTTGAAAGTACACATGCACAATGCGCCTTGGGTTAGGAAGGCAGGAGAGGCTGTAATGAAACAAACCTCAAATATGAGCTATTCAGATGATGCTGTCAGCTAGAAGTCGCATGCCAGCACAAGTAGAAAAAATGCCCCACTTTTCCCAGGAAAAATGCTAATTCATCAACAAGTATATGCTGGAAAAAAATAAAATAAACATACTGATAGCTGAAGCAGAGCAGCACCAGCACAACAAACACATTTCACTTTTCAGTGGTTGTTTAAAGAAGTACTTTGGAAAAAGAAAAACTTTCTTCCAAAAAAATATTAATATTCTTTAATCATAGGGTTGTTTCAGTATCACCCTATTACTACACCCATGTGATTTGTCTCATTTTCCAAAGTTGGCAGGCTGATAATATGCAGATCATCAGATTCAATCCCAAAACCTTAAAGCGGTTGTATACCCGCTGAACTTTTTTTTAACCCTGTAAGGCAAAAGGCATAATGAGCTAGTATGCACCGCACTGTTAGTGTTATGATTTGCTCACGTCAGCTCTGTTGGACAGTGTTGCTCAACACAGTCCCAATGGAAAGATGAAAGCCTTGCTTTGTATGGAGCCTGTCCTCACCAGTGTGCTGCATTGGTGTGCATTGCGATAAAATGACATAGGAATACATTTCACCACAATGAAGTTCATTAAAAATAATCATCAATGTGTCTCAACTCCGTGACGTGCATCAAGTTGAAAAAAGGGATTGTAAGTTAAAATCAAGGGAAAAAGGCAAGCATTGTTACAAGGAATCGTAGCGCTGGTGTATACGGACCCTTGTAAGATAGTTGCCAGGGCTCTTTGTAAGCTAGTCACCAGTCGTCAGTTATATACAAACTTTGTTAAAAGAGAAGTTTGCCCCCCCCCTTTTTTAGTTTGTTCGTATGAGTTCGGTTCAAGTTATGTTTTTCCAAAATTGTGTGGACTGTTGCACACCTCAACCCCTGAGCAACTAAGCTCAGACACCCTATGTTGACCCCTGGCCTTGGCCGGAGGGTTATTGTTGTTTGACCTTTCACTCTAAAAAACATGTTCTAAATTTGTATTCTTATGTTGTATCATGTTTTGCTTACTGCTCAAATCCCCGACACGGGATCATTACAGCTATTTTTCATATATTTCAATAAAAATGTATTTTTACCAGAAAAAGAGAAGTATGGCCAAAGTTTTTTTGGCCATACTTCTCCTATGGATCACAGGGGTTCAGTTCGTTCTGCAGTCCTGTGACCCGTTTTCATCCGACAGATGGCTAAAGCCTGCTGTCAGCTGACATCACTCAGCCGGTCCAGGATTGGGAAAGGTCCCCACCATATGGTCAGGATCCACCCAGATGCCTGGTCTGGCACCTGGCGAACCGCCAAGAGCCTGAGCCAGTCCCCTCCACAGCCCAGCGCTCCAGTGAGCGCTGGAGGGGAGAGCGCTGGAGGGGAGGGCAGAGAGCCACTGACTGACCGTCATGGCTCTCTGCTCAGAGTGGAGGGGAGAACTGAGCAATCAGTGGTGTTTGATAGCGCAGTTCTCACTGCAGTGCCAGCGGGGACACACGCAGCATTGGATTGATGCTGTATCCACCTAGGTGAGACTGAGTATAACAGTTTTTTTTTTTTAATCCCAAACTTCTCTTTTAATGCTCTTGCTGTTTCCTTAGAAACTCTGGGTTCATGCATCTGCAAAGCAGTTAATCGTGAGTGTTACGTCGCACTTTAACGTGTGTTGTGCTACAGCAGCCCATCTATTAGAATGGACTGCCTAATGCACCAAAAAATGCACATGTACTCTTTTATATAGCACAGCGCACCAAAATGCATAGTAGTGCATTACTGTGTATTGTGGTGCTCTGCAATACATGTCTGTCGGCAAGGTGCATTGGGGTTCCATTCAGAATGAAGACCACAGCTCGCCAGCATGCAACACACACAGTTTTGCATGGTACAGTTATGTGTGTGCAGCAGTGTAAACACAGCCTGACACCATTTGACTCTGGGACATCCTCAGGGTAAACTGGGAACGCTCTATTGCAGACTGGCTTATGTAGCCGCTTGCATGTAAAATTGAGGGGCAAAGTTGTCCTTGAAAAGGGAATTTTTTAAGACATTGCAAACTCCCCAAAGCACATACACTATACAAGCAAGACATAAGGGATGCATATAGTGCCAGGTTGTCCTCTGTAACATAACAGCACAGTGCATCCAGAGGGAAAAGATTTTTCGGTTTCTTATTGTAAACTTAACATATATCATGTTACAAAAATCTGTATTCAAAAAATGCTTTGCTTTTTTGCAATTGCACAGTAATTATTGTCACTGTTGTGTGATTTTGTTACATTTTGTAGCATCTTCGATTATCTGGCTTGGCTCTTTCATACTGATCAGTTTGTGAGTTAACCACTTCATATCCGGGCTAAATTTGACACTTTGCTCTACATGTAAAAATCTACTTTTTTTTGCTAGAAAATGACTTAGAAACCCCCAAACATTATTTATATTTTGTAGCAGAGGTCCTATAGAATAAAATAGGGGTTACTTTTTTATGTACCGTGGTATTTGCTCAGCGGTTTTTCAAATGCATTTTTTTATGGAAAAGATAAACTTTGATGAATTAAAAAAACAAAACACAATATTTACCATGTTTTTTTTTGTATAATGTGAAAGATGATGTTACGCCGAGTAAATAGATACCTAACTTGCCATGCTTTAAAATTGCGTCTGCTCATGGAATGGTGGCAAACTATGGTACTTAAAATTCCCCATAGGCGTCCCTTTAAAGTGGAGTTCCACCCTAAAAAAAATATATATACGAAAATCCTGAAAAAAATAGAAAAAAAAATAGAAAAAAAAAATGTGTTTACTTACCAGAACAAGCGGTTGCTATGCGGAAGTTCCTAATCTTCCTCTTCCTAGTCCTCGGCAGGTCTTCTTCCTCTGCCTACTCGTGGTGACTTCTGGTGAATGGGGTGCGCTGCCTTCTGGGAACTGTGTGTATCCCAGAGAGCAGCCGCCCATTCACAAAGCGCCGTGCGACTTGCGCATGCGCAGTAGGAAACGGGCAGTGAAGCCGCAAGGCTCCACAGCCTGTTTTCCTTAGTGAGGATGGTGGCGCCGGGACCTGCCAGGATCGAGGGATCGGCCTCGGGGGACCAACATCGCGGGCGACTAGGACAGGTAAGTGTCCTTATTAAAAGTCAGCAGCTACAGTGTTTGTAGCTGCTGACTTTTTTTAAATCGCGGGTGGAACCCCGCTTTAAGTGCCTTTACAGGTTACCAGTTTAGAGTTACTTCACATGTGGGGTGCAATCATCGTTTACATATGCACGCGGGAGTAATGTATGCGTTCGCATTTGCACGTAAGCACGGGGGGACAGGGGTGCTTTAATTTTTTTATTATTATTTATTTTATGCAAAACTTTAATTTTTTTATTTTGGATTAACTTTATTGCTATCACAAGGGATAAACAACATCCCTTGTGACAGCATGGGCCTCCAGTGCAGCTGACGAAAGACAGATCGGTCTGATTGGCTTCTTTCCTGGTTGCTATCAGCCAAGTAAACAAAGAGGCAGGATCAGAAGTGACGGCATACTCGATACTCCCGGTTTCTGGGGTCACAGAGAGAGAGGAACAATGTCCGTTCCCCTCTCTCTCTCTCTGTTCCACCCTGCCGCCACCCACAGAAGTGATCAAGTGGCTATTTAGCCACTTGAATCCCTTGTGCTTCAAACAGAATCGCTGGCTGAAAAATGTCATACCGGGATGATGCCTGTAGGTTCACCCGCTGCAAACTGAGGACGTCCATGGACATCCTATGGGCTGGAAGTAGATAAAAAAAGCAAAATAAAAATACATCCTTTTAAAGGTTCATGCATGCCTCTGGCATAAAAAATGCTCATAGTGGTTTGTATTGCAAAAGAGTTTATGTGCGTTTATGGCCATTTGCTTTTATAAGTGTTTTTTTTTCCCACAACAATTCCCCTCTGCTCATTTTTCACTGTAATAAATGTACATTTTGAAAATGCTGAACATTCCTAAACACTGCGTTTATGCGCATCAGCTGTTTTTTCTGCCCAAAAGCTCCTTTCAAAAAGGCACTTGTGTGATGGGGTTTTTTTTTTTCAGCCTGAGGGTTCATGGACTAAAAAAAGGAGTTTTGTGTTCTTCCTGTAGAAGCAGCTCAATGTTATCCTATGTGTCCATGCACATTAGGACGATTACAGGCATCTTTTAAGCACAACGTTTAGAGGCAGATAAAAACTCTTCTGTTTTGCATTTTTAACAGCAGTTTTCTGGCAGAAAAAACGCTGAATGCACGTGAGCCCAGGTTCACACTGGGCTGCGGGAGTGAAGCCGTGCGTGTTCAGCTGAACTCGCACGATTTCACTCCCGCCTGTCAGTCCCAATTTCGGCCGCGATTTTAGAGACATTTGTGCAGGTTTCGAAATCGCAAAAAGTAGTACAGAAACTACTTTTTGAAATCGGTGCAGCGCCGATCGCATCGCATCGCACTGATTAGGACGGTGCCATTGTCGGCAATTGCAGCCGATTTGACATGCGATTTGACATGTCAAATCGCATGTCAAAATGCACCAGGTTGAACCAGGGCTCAAAGAAAATTTTCTGCCCATGGAACCAGCATTTTTTTAAGCCCAATGTGCATGGACCCTAAAAGTGCTCCTCTGCAAATATGCCTGTAAAGCCCAAATGTGCATGGACAAATACAGCTGCTTATACAGGCTGAAGAAATGCCAAAAGCCTGCAAGTTCAGCATTTTGTATGCCCAGCGTGCATGAGGCCTAAATTCTCTTCACAACGTTTAGTTGCGTCTCAGTTGCTTTTTTTTAAAGTCATGCTTGCTGCATTTTTGGTGTGCTTTTCAGAACCGCACCAAAAACGCAGCTTCCCATTTAAATGAATAGAAAACACATCAAAAATGCACTGCGGTTGTGTTTTTGGCTAATTTTTTGACTCGCGTGTCCTTGTTTCACAGGCAACCAAGAAAAGTGTCAGAAATGCATCAAAAAAAGCATGTGTGTTTTTGATGATTTTTTTTTCAACTGAGCAATGTAAAAGCAGCATTATTATCAAATAAATGGTGTATATCATGAGATACTGAGGTGTGGAAAATCAAAATATCAAACATCAGACATACAGATAAAAAATGCTGCTTCATTACTTTTTGTATTACCTTTGTGTTATCTACTTAAGAGCGTAAAAATTCCATAATGCTTGTGGTTAGTAGGACGAGGAATAGTGCCACATTATTGGGATTGGTGGGAGGAATAGTTCCATATGTTGGTATCACTGAGAGGAATAGCACCCTATCATTGGTGTCAGTGGGCAGAATATTGCTTCTTTGTTCATGTCAGTGTAAGGAAATAGTGGCCTATTGTTGGTGCTGGTGAAAGTGATTGTGTCCCATCGATGGTGTCAGTGGCCTGAAAAGTGCATCATCATTGTTGTCTGTGGGAGGAAATGTGCCTCATCATTGGTGTCAGTGGGAGGAAGAATGCTCCATTGTTGATGTCAGTGGAAGGAATAGTGTCCCATCGCTGGTGTCAAGGGAAGGAATAGTGCTACTTTGCTTGTGTCAGTGGAAGGAATAATGCCCCATTGTTGGTGATGGTGAATATGTCCCATCGCTGGTGTCAGTGGGAGAAAAAGTGCCTCATCGTTGGTGTCCTTGGGAGGAAAAGTGCCTCATCATCAGGGCTTTTTTTCATCAGGAAAGCGGTGGAACGCAGTTCCCGCACCTCCAGAACTGAATATATGTAATGGCAAGGGGTGCTGGAGGATATATTAATGCTGGTGCTGGAGAATCTGTTGTTGCTGGAGGGAATCTATTTGCTGAGGATGGGGGTTTATTGTTCCCGGATTGATCTTCTGTTGTTCATGGGGGATCTATTGTTGCTGGAGGGGACTTGTTTTTGCGGGGGGGGTGGGTTATTGTTGCTGTGGAGGTCTGTTGTTGCCAGTGGGGGTTGTATTGTTGCAGGGGTGGGTCTTATGTTGCAGGGGGTCAATCATTGCTGGAGGGATCTACTGTTGAGGGAGGGGTCTAATATTGCTGGCTGCTGGAGGGTCTATTGATGCTGGCTGTTGGGAGTGTTTTGTCACTGGGGTGTTCATTGTTGCTAGATCCATTTTACTGCCTTTCTTGTTGACAATAACAAATTCTATACAAAATACTTAGCACTATAAAATTATACTTGGTTCTGTATTCTCTAAAAGGGGTGGTACTGGGAGGTGGAACCAAGTAACAGTGCTCAGAGGTGGGTAGGGGGCGGAGTCAAGGGTGACTCAGAAAGGAGGAGTTCCTGCACCTATTCTCTGAGAAAAAAAGCCCTGCTCATCATTGGTTTCAGTGGGAGGAATAGTGCCCCCTTTTTGGTTTCAGTGGGAGGAATAGTGCCCCATTTTTTGGTTTCAGTGGGAGGAAGAGTGCCCCCTTTTTGGTTTCAGTGGGAGGAATAGTGCCCCATTTTTTGGTTTCAGTGGGAGGAAGAGTGCCCCATTGTTGGTGTCAGTAGAAGGAATTGCATCTTTTTGTTGGTGTAAGTGGGAGGAATTTTGTTCATACCAGTGGGAAGAATGGTATCCCAAGGGCAGAATAAAGGCAAGCAAATGGCTGCATCTGGCCTGCGGACTGTAGTTTGGAGACCACTGCTTTATAAGGTATAAGTTACCATCTGCACATGCATCCTTAAAGGAGTTGTAAAGGTTTCTAAATAGGTTCCTCTAAGCTAGTGCATTGTTGGTTCACTTACCTTTTCCTTAGATTTCCCTTCTAAATGTTTTTTTTCTTTGTCTGAATTTCTCACTTCGTGTTCCTCCTCAGTAAGCTTGCCCCCATCATCCGAGTGGTGTGGAGTCAGCCAGAACAGCTTACTGAACAGCTTACTGAGGAGAAACAGGAAGTGAGAAATTCAGACAAAGAAAACAAACAAAAAAAAACATTTAGAAGGCAAATCGAAGGAAAAGGTAAGTGAACCAACAATGCACTAGCTTAAAAGAACCTATTTAGAAAATAAAAAATTAACCTTTACAACCCCTTTAACGGGCGGATCTAGTTGTGGGAAATGCGTTGGGTGAAATGTTCCGTGTGCAAACACCCATCAAAGATATTCATGGTTATAGATTATGTTCCTTGCTAATGCATCTGCATACTGGAACCTACTTTTTATACAATATGGAGTACAATTTTGGTGAGATATATTTGTAATAAAGCAGAATTTGTGTCTGTATAGCTGATGTTTGGTGTATTGATTTTGCACTTCTCGATGTCCTCTGTTATACACTGTTTTTATTACAAGCCAGATAGCTGAAGGATATTGATGGCACAAAACGCAACAAACCATACTATGAATTCAGCTTTAATAAATGAGGCAGTGCAAAGGGCTAATACAAAGGCAGTTAAAAAAAAAAAACAATAAACCAACAGCCAATCACGTTTTACTCAGCAGTCAGGATTGCTGATTGGTTCTTAGACACATCACTGTTTGCCTTATTTTTATAAATGTGACACCGGTCATCTCTTCAGATATGAGTGTCTACAATACATACAAATACATACAATACATACAACAATCCAGTTGTAGAGAAGACTGTCTTTTACTCTATTTTTTCCTACTTGTACTCTATGTGTTTTTACATTGCAAAGCTTTTTCTGCAACCTACAGTGTAAACATGGGTTACCAATTGCAGTTCATTTTCTATTTTAGCTGTCAAATAAATAGCAAAGCAGTGATTACTGTAACTACCTAACAATGTTGTAATTGATGACTTGATTAGCTAGCATCACATGCTTTAATCAGCCCATATCATTATTACTATTATCATTATTACTCCAGCCTCAGCAGAGGAGAGGGAATACCTTCTGTAGATGATCCCTGTATTTTGGTTGGCTCTTAAACATCAAAATCACTTAATCTGTTCAGAAGGAAAATTGTTTCGTTATCATGGCAACTGCAGAAAGCACTCGGCACACTCCTCATTGTGCCTGATGTCTGTGGGGGAAGGGAACGGGGCAGCCTGTCAAAATTACTAAATTAATGTAAAGCCCTTAAGTGCTTAGAGGGGTGTGAGCCATAGCTGGCACCAAGATGATTTATTACTATTGTTTGAATTTTTTTGTAGATTTCAATTCTAATTTTAATTTTAATTCTAATTTAATCACAGATTTTAATTCTTCTTCCGCATTTTTTCTTTTTTTTTTCTAGCACAGATAAAAAGCTAACTTAAATCGGATATTTTTTCTTTTATTTGATATTTTTTCTTTTATTGATATTTTTTTTTTAATTTACTTTATGGTAGAACAAGATGGACTTACCGTATGTCTTTTTTCAACCTGACTAACTACGTAAATCTGAATTAAGGTATATTGGGTTTGAATTATTAGCCAAGCATCAGTTGGTATTAACAGTTTTTTGCTGTCCATTTGGGGTAGGCGGCTGGCCTAGGTCATCAAGTACTAAACACTTTCTTTTCTTTCTTTTTTTTATTTCTTGTTTACCTGTACAAGGTTATTGCATTATATTATATGTTTAAGGAATGCAATGATCTCAGTCGTTATATTCTTTTTAACCCAATAAAAATTTATTGATAAGAAAAAAAAAAAAAAAATTGAGATAAATATTGTTAAGACAGCAGCTTATGGCAACCCATTGTTCTTATTGTTTATTATTATATGAATGCACACCTGTATTTGGAGACATCAGTCCATTATTATTATTACTAATAAATGTAGACTTTGCTTACCAAAATTGTAATATTCAATTTAAACATTTCAGTCCAAGCCACAAATCTGTACAGAGCACACCTACCTGAAAAACAAAACAAAACAAAAAACACTATACAGAGGATTAGTCATTGCTTTTTCTACCCACAATGCTGTACAAATTATACCCCCCCCCCCCCATTCCTCCTCATCATCACCAAGGGTCACAACAAAGGAATAATGCTATAGGTAATAAAAGTTTAATGAACACATTTTATTAGGCATTTTTCAGTCTGACTCAATGGAATAAGGAACAAGGCAGTGCTTTTCAGTGATGATTTTATGCATTTTCCATCTTTACACAGTAGTACTGATACATGGGAACATGATAATATCAGTCACTCATGTATGAACATCTATTAGTTATGTACATGATCTTCTTTCCATTTTAACATCTGGTTAAAAAAAAAAAAAACTCTTAGTTTGCACATAAAGATTGTTTTAGCTCATTTGCAATTTAAATGTATTTCTGGCAGTACTCTTACCAGGGCTTTTTTCAGCAGGAACGCGGGGGAATGCAGTTCCAGCACCTCCTGGACTGACTGTATGTAATGGCAAGGGGTGCTGGGGTGTGCTGCAGGGTATTGATGCTCACTGCTGGGGATCTATTTTTGCTGGGGAGGTCTATTGTTGCTGGTGGGGGACCTATTGTTGCTGGGGGGTCTTATGTTGCTGGGGGGTCAGTTGTTGCTAAAAGAGATTTACTGTTGGGGAGGGATCTATTATTGATGGCGGCCAGAGAGTCTATTAATGCTGGCTGTGTGGGATATGTTGATGCTGCCGGGAGTCTATTGTTGCTGGTGGGGAAATTTTGTTGTGGGTGGTCCATTGTTGTTAGGGGGATCTATTGTTGCTGACTGCATGGGATCTATTTTACTGCTTTTCTTGATATCATTACCAAATTCCATACAAATTACTTAGCACCACAAAATGATACTTGGTCCTATATTGTCTAAAAGGGACGGTACTGAGAGGTGGGTAGGGCCGGAGAAAAGGGGTGACTCGGAACGGGGGAGTTCCTGCACCTATTGTTTGAGAAAAAAAGCCCTGACTCTTACTATATTACTGGAAAACTGGTAGACCTAAAAATATATATATATATATATATATATATATATATATATATATATATATATACTGTATATATACTGTATATATATATATATATATTTTATATAAAAAAAAAAATCCTTACATATTTTACACTTTTATTCAGTATCTACCTAAATAAGTCTGACCTATTTCTGCTGCCGTTGTATCCAATAAAACTTTTGCAAGGGAGTTAAGAATCTTGCAAATATTGAGAAGTGATCACTCTTTTTGTTGATAACTAGTGAATCAAGCACAAGGTGTTTTGGGTGTTTAAACACTTAAGTCCACATCAGAGCATCACAGTAAGGCATGCATATTCAGTTTTCTTAATAAAAATATCCTGTAATGTCCTGTGCAGAATTTAGGACTCCATCAGTTTAACCACTAGCCTACCGCCCGCCATCATATGACGGCGGGACGATGAGGCTCTCGTTCTGGGCGGACGCCATATGACGTCTTTTCCTTACCAAGCCACTAGGGGGCGCGCACCCGCTGCGTCATTGGGGACCCGATGCGCGTGCCCTGCGAGAGGAGACTGATGGTGAGACCGATGGTATGTCCCTTGTACATAGGAACACCGATTGGTCACCTCCCCCAGTCAGTCACCTCCCCCCACAGTTAGAATCACTCCCTAGGGAACACATTTAACCCCTTGATCGCCCCCTAGTGTTAACCCCTTCCCTGCCAGTCATATTTATACAGTAATCAATGCATTTTTATATCGCTGTATAAATGTGAATGGTCCCAAAAATGTGTCAAAAGTGTCCGATGTGTCCGCCGCAAAATCGCAGTCATAATAAAAATCGCAGATCGCCGCCATTACTAGTAAAAAAAAAAAATGTGCTATAAATCTATCCCTTTTTTTGTATAACTTTTGCGCAAACCAATCAATATACGCTTATTGCAAAAAAAAATTTACCAAAAATATGTAGAAGAATACATATCGGCCTAAACTGAGGAAAAAAAAAATTGTTTAAAAAAAAAAAAAAATTGGATATTTATTATAGCAAAAAGTCAAAAATATTGTGTTTTTTCAAACTTGTTCCTCTTCTTTTGTTTATAGCCCAAGAAATAAAAACCGTAGAGGTGATCAAATACCACCAAAAAAATCTCTATTTGTGGGGAAAAAAAAAAAAAAAAAATCATTTGGGTACAGTGTTGCATGACCGCGCAATTGTCATTCAAAGTGTGACAACGCTGAGAGCTGAAAAATGGCCTGGGCAGGAAGGGGGTGAAAGTGCCCTGTATTGAGGTGGTTAAAGAGAACATGCCCTGTTATTTAATTGCCAAATACAGCTGTATTTGCCAGGAAAGGCTTTAGTGCTAGACAGTAGAATAGCAGAGGGCAGAGCTTAGTGTCAGCATGGTCAAAAGTCAAAGTCTTATGTACAGTATGTGTCTAACATCCAAGGAAGCTTCGCAAGGACACAGAAATTGATTTGAAGATTAAAACTCTTACCTGCATTCCTTACAAGGTGGTTAAACTTCAGCAGTGATGTTGACTTTGGTATTTTTTGACCATGCAAGGTTTGCATTATGGGGCCAGAGAACATTGTTGACAATGACAGGAATGGCTTTTTAAGTGAAGTGCCTTTTACATTTTGTAGAGAGGTCTGCCAGCCTATCTCCTGGGATTTTTCTGTTTCTGCCTCTCCAACGCCATCCTTGAATCTTCAGGTTAAATATTAAATGTTAAAGCAGAAATTCAGCCAAACCACTAAATGAGTTAAAACACGTGTATGTGCAGTCCTACAGTTAATCCCTGTACACACGATCGGTTTTCCTATGGATTCTAATCCAATGGATTTTTCCATCGGAAATCCGATGAAGCTGACTTTCATCAGTCTTGCCTACACACCATCAGTCAAAAATCCGACCGTCCCAAACGCCGTGACGTAAAACACTCCGACAAGCCGAGAAAAATTAAGTTCAATGCTTCTGAGCATGCGTCGGCTTGATTCTGAGCATGCGTGGGTTTTTTGTCCGATGGAGTTCCCCACAGACGATCGGAATTTGCTATAGTTTTTTTTCCCATCGGATAAATTTAAAACATATTCTATTTTTTCTCACTGATGGGAAAAAAGACCAATGGGGCCCATACACGATCGGTTTGTCCGATGAGAAAAGTACATCGGACTGTTTTCATCGGTAAAACCGATCGTGTGTACACGGCATAACAGTTTTCACCAGAACAAAAAATAATTCTTTATTACACGCAGAAAACCTCAATCTGTACAAAGTACCAGGAATCTTGGTATGAAGTTAGTAAGTTACCATTGATACAGAATGCCACAAGTTCTCCACGAATCACCATACCAGAATCTCTGAGAGCATGCTAGAGATGTGGCCAGGCTGACAGAATTATCAAACATATCTTCTAATCCTGTCCACGCTTACACAGTTTTGGGAGAAGATCCACTGCATATGTCAAAAATTCACAGATTTTAATTACAATTCCTGCTAACAATTCTATACTGGGAAAAATTTACAAAAATAGCCAAGAACTGTACACTAGAACTGTGGAGGCAACCAGAAACCCCCTCTTCGTATTTGGATAGCCAAAAACTATTGAGAATATTATCTCCTTCGATAAAGGAACCCATGACAAATTCTGGTGAACATGGTTCTATTGGAATGGATTCTTTTCTACCTCTGAATATAGAACCCTCCTGCACATTGATCACCTTTCACAACCTACTTAATGCTAAATACTGTAAACCGCTTGGGGGGGTTGCGTATCAAGTGTTGTCTGGTGCTTTTCAGTGATTTTTCTTTAACCACTTCAATACCAGGCACTTATACAGCTTCCTGCCCAAGCCAATTTTGAGCTTTCAGCGCTGTCGCAATTTGAATGACAATTGCGCGGTCATGCTACACTGTACCCAAACAAATTTTTTATTTTTTTGTTCCCACAAATAGAGCTTTCTTTCGGTGGTATTTGATCGCCTCTGCGATTTTTATTTTTTGCGCAACAAATAAAAAAAGAGCGAAAATGTAAAAAAAAATATGTTTTTCTTTGTTTTTGTTAATTGTTTTTGTAAATAAGTACCTCTTCTACTTCAATGACGGGCACTGATAAGGCAGCACTGAAGGGCACTGATAAGGCGACACTGATGGGCACCGATGAGTTGGCACCAATGAGGTGACACTGATGAGGTGGCACTGATGGGCACTGATGATGGGCACTGATAGGCGGCACTGATGGGCACTGATATGTGGCACTGGTATGCGGCACTGATGGGCACTCATAGGTGGCACTGATTGGCAGTCATAGGCGGCACTGATTGGCAATCATAGGCGGCACTGATGGGCACTCATAGGCGGCACTAATGGGCACTTTTAGGCGGCACTGATGGGCACTTATGGGTGGCACTGATAGGTGGCACGGACAGGCACTGATAGGTGGGCACAGATGGGCACGGATGGGCACTGATAGGTGGCACTGATGGACACTAGTAGGTGGCACTGGTGACACTGCTGCCTAGCAATGCCAGCCACCACACATTATTTTCTTGGCATGATCGTGCCAGTCAGTGCCCATTTGTGGGCACTGATTGGCATATTTTTTTATGTTTTTTTTATATATATATATTTTTTTACTACATGTGGATGGCCATGGGGGCCATCCACATGCTTAGGGCTTCCCTGGTGGTCCTTGGGGGCTTCCCTGGTGGTCCAGTGTGGGTATCCGAGGGGGGGCTGCGCTGATAAACAATCAGCGCGAACCCCCCCTGTCAGGAGAGCCGCCGATCGCCTCTCCTCTACTCGCGTCTGTCAGACGCGAGTGAGGAAGAGCCGATCAACGGCTCTTCCTGTTTACTTCCTGATCAGCCGTGATTCGACACGGCTGATCACATGGTAAAAAGCCTCCGACGGAGGCTTTTTACCGAGATCAGTGTAGCGGTGGGTCAGACTGACCCACCGCTCCACCGATCGCCGCGATGCGCGCCCCCCAGGCGCGCGGCGGCTGTTATCCCGCAGGACGTCATATGACGTCCAGTGTGGATAACAGAACCACTTCCCGGACGTCAATTTGCTATTGACTGGGCGGGAAGTGGTTAAAGTTAAATAAAAAATTTCCTTCTTTTAGTACTGTCAGTACGATTATTATTATTATTATTATTATTACTATTAAAATTATCAGAGCTCTAACAGATTAGCTTAATTTAGGGACAGACAAAATAGAATATACATTTCTAGGGGAGAGGCTTCTGGTTCCTCTTCTACACACTATGGGGTTTATTTACTAAATCTGTATCGTTCAAAATCTGGTGCAGCTGTGCATGGTAGCCAATTAGCTTCTAACTTCAGCTTGTCCAAATAAGCTTTGACAAAAAAAAACATTGAAGCTGATTGGTTTCTCTGTAGAGCTGCACCAGATTTTGCACTCTTCAGTTTTAGTAAATCAACTCCTATGTCTTCCCTGTTGTTCCCTACTACATTTGCTAACTTACCCCTCAACTCCTTACCCTCCTTCTCAATGCTCTCCTCATATTTCTACCCATTATATCCTTTTCTTTGACCCATTAGCAAAATTTAGAATTATACAGTATTTGACTTGAGTTTGACTTTAAATGGATGTTTTTACAGTATGGATTTGTTTATTAAAAGATGGCTTATAATATCTTAACCTGTAAAGAGACCATCTAGGGTCTCTTTAACCGTTTAAGGACCGCCGCCTGTGCATATACGTCGACAGAGCGGCACGGACAGGCATAACCACGTACCTGTACTTCCCTTTTAAGATGCTGCCGTGTGGTCGTGCGCGCCGCCGGCGGCGCTCTCTCGACCCTGCCGCCTTCTCCGTGAGCCCGACTGTGGGTCCCGTGGACTCGATCGCCGCGGGGACACCCGTGATCGTCCCACAGAGAGATAGAGTGGGGAGATGCTTATGTAAACAAGCATCTCCCCGCTCTGCCTAGTGACAATGACACTGATCTCCGCTCCGTGTAGTCGGAGCGGAGATCAGTGTCATGTCACACAGCCCATCCCCCCTACAGTAAGAATCACTCCCTAGGAAACACTTAACCCCTACAGCGCCACCTACTGGTTAACCCCTTCACTGCCAGTGTCATTTTCACAGTAATCAGTGCATTTTTATAGCACTGATCGCTGTAAAAATGACAATGGTCCCAAAAATGTGTCAAAAGTGTCCGATATGTCTGCCATAATGTCGCAGTCATGATAAAAATCGCTGATCGCCACCATAACTAGTAAAAAAAAAAATTATTAATAAAAATGCCATAAAACTATCCCCTATTTTGTAGAAGCTATAACTTTTGTGCAAACCAATCAATAAACGCTTATTGCGATTTTTTTTTCCCAAAAATATGTAGAAGAATACGTATCGGCCTAAACTGTGGAAAAAAAAATTACATATTTTTTGGGGATATTTATTATAGCAAAAAGTAAAAAATATTGAATTTTTTCAAATTTGTCGCTCTATTTTTGTTTATAGCGCAAAAAACAAAAAACGCAGAGGTGATCAAATACCACCAAAAGAAAGCTCTATTTGTGGGAAAAAAAGGACGTCAATTTTGTTTGGGAGCCACGTCGCACGAACGCGCAATTGTCAGTTAAAGCGACGCAGTGCCGAATCGCAAAAAGTGGCCTGGTCTTTGACCAGCGAAATGGTCCGGGGCCTAAGTTGTTAAAGCACATCCGTTTCTCCATTTATACTTACCTTTACAGAATGCTCCTGCTTAAGCTTTCTCCATGGCAGTGGCTGGTGTTGCCTTCATATGACATTGTTGGTCTTGGGGTCGGCTGCCATGTCGAGCGCTGCATCATGGGGTGCAGTCATATGCTCCCCAATACCCAGAAGGACCATATATTTTGTAGCAGCTGAAAAAGGATCGGTGGGGGAGCACTGGTATGGTGAATGGATCAGAGGGTGGGCCGTCAGTTTGCCCTGAATTGGTAAGGTGTTGAGATCGATTTAATTCTTCTCAAAGAGAACCAAAGAAGAACTGTAAAAAATGTGCAGATATTTAAAAAAGAATTAAAAGGACTTAAATAGCATGGTAAGCAGATGGACTTCTGTGACATTCATTTCAGTATAGCTAATTAATTTAAATTGCCTCCTATAGTTAAGCTTTCTAAGATGGATTTGTGTTACTGTAAATATTATATAAAAACACAGATTTATTGAAGAAACCGGGTCAGTGAGAAGATGCCTGCTTGTAATATGTCTATACAGTTGCTCTCTTACAATATTATCAAAATTTTACTTGTAGAATGATGAAAAGATGATTTAGAAGAAATTTAGCGTCTCTAAGCTGAACATGACAGAATAAGAGGTTTATTGAAGGGTCTTTGTGATGGAATCCACAGTAGTATGTGAAATGGCCTTAAAGGAGAAGTATGGCCAAAGCTCATTTTGCCATTCTTCTCCTATGAATTACAGAAGTGCTTGCAACTTTATATATATATATATATATATATATATATATATATAAATTTCATGTTGGATGGTTCATTAGCTAGCCTGATGAATAAAAGTATGACTCCAGCCAAAATATTTTTTTTTTAGAACATTTTTTTCTTCACTGGAGAGATTTCTCTCTTTTTGTATGGCCAATGGATAGAAGTTAAGATTTTTTTTTCCAATGGGCATTCAGACAACAGTCAAAGCAGTTTTCAGTAGAGTGGGGAAAATTGGAACCTCTGATCTATATCTTAATGATGTCTTTGCCTTTTGGAGAATATATACTCCTCCTTCCTTTGTGGTCACTTTCCTGATCTATCCAAGATGAAGAATTTAGAAGACCGGCATTAAGAACAATTTTATACCAAGTGAATGCCATTGCTACAAGTGCACATAGATCTTGTTTTTAACATCCTTGGAACATCCCCACTGAAGGAACCCTTGAGTGGCTGAGCTGGAAAATGTCATTCCTGATTGCCGTTTCCAAAGATAAGTTTGTGAAATCAGTTGCATATTACAATATGAGAATTATGTAAGCAGTCATCTCTTCTAAAAACAAATGAAAAAAAAAAAAATTGGCCTGGCTACCATGCTGACCCACTACATCTTTCTGAGTCTCTGATCCAGATGAAGTATCGGATCAAGTATAAAATGCAAATTGGGGGTCTGTGACTCAAAGGAGTTGATCTACTAATCAAATAGTAGCTGTTCATGTTAAAGTTCCATTGAGCTTAGTAAATAAGGTGCAGCTGTGTTAACTTCAATCAAGGAATCATGTCCTAGCAAAACTACTGTATTTTTTAATGTCCCTCACACTTAACTGGTAAATTAAAGTGAACACAGGCTTCCCTGATTTACTAACATGACTTTGCCCAGTGAATATTAGATTTTGCTAAGTAAGCAGCTTGTATTCCTTCAGTAAATCAACCCCATTGTATTAAAGCCACCGACAGCCATAATATCTGTCCGACAAACCTGAGAGAACATCAAAGCTGTTCGGAGATCATTTTATATCACAGATCCAAAACAGCACGGTGTGCAATTCTTAAACTGTAAAAATCACATTAATAGGATAATTCTGTAAAAATCACATTAATAGGATAATTCTGTAAAAATCACATTAATAGGATAATTCTGGAACAACTAAGAGGTGCTTCCTGGTTTTTATTGATTGATCAGGAAGAAATACCCATAACTTCTGATAATTTTTATTGGTGGTATAAAAATCTCACATTACATGGACACAGAAATAACACAGCAGATGAATCCTAAAATCTTAGGGTCCTATAGAGTGACATAGTATGTAAAGCTTACTTAGGGCTCTTCTTAAATGTCCACTGTCCCCTGGATGTCCCTATAAGAAGGACAGACAATTGTTTGAAGATACAAACACTGCTTGTGGAGTAATTGAACGTATCGTTGGATAGATAACTTTAGACAGAAATTTTGCTTAGTTGGCTTAGCTTGCGTAAATAAATTATGTGTCACTATTCAGGTGCCTATCTTGTTTTAAGTGAAAATCAGCAAAAAATATTTTGTGTATCTTTGTTTTTTAAGATTTGGATAGAAGGGTTTGGACCTCTATTAATTTTTTTTTTTTTGTAGTTGTCTGTATGCTTGTTGGAGCGATTACCCTCACTTCCTGTACTGGTGACCACCCAGGGAGTCAGGGAACATTTCTTTGGGGGGACACAGACAGCGACACCTCACAGAGGCCCAGACTACTCCTCATTTTATCTGGTAAAGAAACATTTTAAAACAGTAAAGGGAAAGTTGATCTGGAGTTGAGCTTTAATCATGCATAGATATGTTTTTTTCATGTATATACATTCATTGAGATGCCATTTGATAAAAAAATAGACCCATTCCTTAAAAAGGAGCTCCAGTCTGAAAAAAAAAGAAAAGTCAGCAGCTACAAATACTGTAGCTGCTGACTTTTAATATAAGGACACTTACCTGTCTAGGGATCCCGCAATGACGGCAGCCCAAGCCGATTCGTTAATCGGCTTTGGGTGCAGGCGCCGGCATTGTAAGTAAGGGAAACTGGCAGTGAAGCCTTCAGGATTCACAGCCGGTTTTCTACTGTGCAATGGCAAGTCACGCTGCAGTTTCTGAATGGTCCCGCTATCTTCTGGGACCTGTGTGTGTCCCAGAAGGCATCGGGGGAAGGAGAAGGGGCCTGAAATGCTCGTAGATCGCCACGGCGCCCTTACATGAAACTGGAAGAGGGTACCTGTCAAAACCAGGTATCCACTCCCCTTCTCCCCCCTCAAAAAGTGCCAAATGTGGCAGTAAGGGGGGGGGAGGTTTGCGAACAAGCAGAAATTCCTCTTTTGGATGGAGCTCCGCTTTAAGGCCCCCTCTCCGCTGATCCCCACTGAGCAGGCAGATGACAGGTCAGTGTCCACTGTACTATGCAGAGTGGACACGGACACATCCTGCAGTTCTCTATGGGGCGGTTGGATGGAAAGGGCCAGTGGGTAACATCCGCCTCTCCATAGAAAGCAAATGGATGGTCCGATTGGGTCCGCTAGTGTGAAAGGGGCCTAAAGCTCAATAGAAACTTTGGTTTAAGTAAGATATAGATTCCAGATGCATCAAAACAAAAGGTGTGCTAAGTTTGTTTTATTTAGAAAGCAGCCATAGCCTAAGGGCCCATTCGCACCAAAAGCGGTGTGTGAAGGGTGTGTTCCGTGCACATTTCGCGCACGGCAGGTGAATGCGCTGCCTTCGTGAGAAGCAAGCAGGTGCCAATGCAATGTTAATGGCCTCCCAGACTCTGCATTTGCGGCCACCAAAACGCATGGTACCGCTGTACCATGCAGTTTGGTGTGACGTGTTCTGCAGTATTAATGCTTGCACTATGTTTTCTGTGGTCCAGTGCATTTTGCAGCCCATTCAAATGAACTGAAACCACACCAAACGGGAAGGTGCGCACTCCCATGTGAACTGTCCCTTAGTAAAACACCCTTCAAGCATGTTGCAAAGAAGGACCTTTGCTCTGTGTGTGGAAACAATGATCTCTCTGTAGAGGTCTAACACACCCCTTGCTGACTTAGACCCATAACTATGCAATCAACAAAGCTCATGCTCCCTGCTAATTGGAGAGCTCTAGCTCTGACTCTCCATTGGCCATTTCGGACCTCTAAAGAGAGACCACCACTTCTAAACACAGACCAAAGGTCTTTCTCTGTAGCATGCTGGCAGGGGACAGGCTTTTCTACTTAGGGTTTTTTTTTTCTAAAGAAAACAAATTGAATTACTTTGAAAAACATCTGTTTTTATGCACCTGGAATGCATTTAGCTAAATAAACCTGATAATTCAGTTGGGCATTAATCTATAAGATTACATTATAGCTAATCCTACTATAATTACAAAGTGATATAGTAAATGTATATGTCATTGTGTTGTGTCTAAAGGTAGGAGCTCTGCCATTCTGGATGGATTGCTGACAATTATATTAGCTCAGTACTGATCAACAGAATGTTGCAGCAATGCAAGAACATGTAACATAAATAAATAGTAAAAAACATGGAAACACTAATCTGTATCCAAAATTACTACAAAACAGCGCTATGTTGATTTAAAGAGGTCAACATCACACAATAATCTTTTTAGAAAGATGACAACCAATTCCAGTGTTTCATAACAGTGTCCATAGGTGATTTCTAAAGAAATTGTAGAGTGCACCATCCACCGATTCTCTAGGTCCACCACGTGATTGCACACACCCCTTAGGGGTTAACACTCACCAGATCACCAATGAATATAAGCTTTGAACAATGTTCACATCCAAGCTGTACACCGGAAAACTGCATCCATCCAGGGGGTATCACAATGCGTTTGACTCTCAAAAAACAAACAGAGGACATACCATAGTGCAATCCTGGTTTATTCAATAAAGATCCCTCTCACAACTGATAACCCCTCATACATTAAACGTACATCAATAAATTGTATAAGAGCAAAAAATAGGTTGCAATTGCATTTCACCGTCTGCACCGTCCGGCGTATGATTCAGGAACCGCCAGCTGAACCGCTCGCTTCCTTACTTCCTGGTTCTCCGGGACCTACACGACACGCTGGAAGTGGTTGTTTGCGCTCCACCGTCCCGGAGAACCAGGAAGTAAGGAAGCGAGCGGTTCAGCTGGCGGTTCCTGAATCATACGCCGGACGGTGCAGACGGTGAAATGCAATTGCAACCTATTTTTTGCTCTTATACAATTTATTGATGTACGTTTAATGTGTGAGGGGTTATCAGTTGTGAGAGGGATCTTTATTGAATAAACCAGGATTGCACTATGGTATGTCCTCTGTTTGTTTTTTGAGAGTCGAACGCATTGTGATACCCCCTGGATGGATGCAGTTTTCCGGTGTACAGCTTGGATGTGAACATTGTTCAAAGCTTATATTCATTGGTGATCTGGTGAGTGTTAACCCCTAAGGGGTGTGTGCAATCACGTGGTGGACCTAGAGAATCGGTGGATGGTGCACTCTACAATTTCTTTAGAAATCACCTATGGACACTGTTATGAAACACTGGAATTGGTTGTCATCTTTCTAAAAAGATTATTGTGTGATGTTGACCTCTTTAAATCAACATAGCGCTGTTTTGTAGTAATTTTGGATACAGATTAGTGTTTCCATGTTTTTTACTATTTATTTATGTATTTTGTGTTATTTAAATAGCTGCTTTATTTGTTTTTCTATACCTGTTTAAGATATAGGATAATCATTTGTATCTACCCATCTGTAGATTCATATATGTCATACTCACCGTAGGGTGTGTGGACAATCATTGTATTGTCCCAGTACATCTACTGTGTCTTGCAGGGATCAATTCATTTATCTATAGGCGCTGAGTGGTGTATGGTAGGCCTTAGATACACCCTTTTTTTATAATGCAAGAACATGACCAATGAGTGTATTTCAGAAATATTTTATGTGGTGATTTGAAGAATGATCGAACCTTTGGAATAAAACAGAAGGTTGATCAATAACGACTTCATTGTAACAGCTGTGTAGCTTGTGCATTGTAGAGTTTATGACAATTAGGCCTGGTTCACACTGGGGCGACAAACGCTCCGACATTGGGAGCTCATGTCGCATGACGTGTGAAAATCAATGTTTCCCTATGAGAGCCGTCTTGACTGGTCCGACACATGTCGGTCCGACTTTGAGAATGCTCCCTGTACTACTTTGGTCCGACTTTGATCCGACTTCAGCCCATTGACTATAATTGAAGTCGGATCAAAGTCGGACCGCAGTCTTGCATGGTCCGACTTTGGCATGCGACTTGTGCTGTGCTGCTATTGAGGGGGAACTCCAGGCCAAATTGTAAATAAAAAACCGGCATGGGTTCCCCCTTCAGGGGCATACCAGGCCCTTGGATCTGGTCTGGATTTGAACGGGCACCCCTACGCCGAAAAACGGCGTGGGGGGTCCCCCCAAGATCCAAACCAGACCCTTATCCGAGCACACAACCTGGCAGGCCGCAGAGGAAGAGGGGGGGACGAGAGAGCGGCCCCCCTCCCTCCTGAACCGTACCAGGCCGCATGCCCTCAACATGGGGGGTTTGGTGCTCTGGGGCAGGGGTACATCATACCCCTACCCATTCACCTGGTGGAAAAAATTGCAATAAAAAACACTACACAGGTTTTTAAAGTATTTTATTGCACAGCTCCGGGGGTCTTCTTCCGACTCCAGCGCTCTTCTTCCGACTTCCGGGGGTCTTTTCCGACTTCGGGGGTCTCCGGTGTCGTCTCCGCGCTCTCTGGTTCTTTCTTCCGCCGGGCCTCCGCTAACTTCTTTTTAGCTCTCTTGCTAATGGAGGCCCGGTCTTCTCCGTCGCCTTCTTCTTCTCCCGCTCTCCGGTTCTTTCTTCTGCCGGCCCCTCCACTAACTTCTTTAGCTCTTTCGCTAGTGGAGGGGTCGGTCTTCCCGTCGCCGTCGGCTTCTTCTTCCCTCTTCTCCTCCTCGATGTTGACGCGTCGCTTCCTCCCGCTGTAATACTGGCTCTCCGCTCCGCATTAATATAGGCTTCTCGTGACGTCACAGTCACATGTTCCCATGACGTCACAGTCACATGCTCCGGGCCTATATTAATGCGGAGCGGAGAGCCAGTATTACAGCGGGAGGAAGCGACGCATCAACATCGAGGAGGAGAAGAGGGAAGAAGACGCCGACGGCAACGGGAAGCCCGGCCCCTCCACTAGCGAAAGAGCTAAAAAGAAGTTAGTGGAGGGGCCGGCAGAAGAAAGAACCGGAGAGCGCGGAGACGACACCGGAGACCCCCGAAGTCGGAAAAAGACCCCCGGAGCTGTGCAATAAAATACTTTAAAAAGCTGTGTGTTTTTTTATTGCAATTTTTTGTCCACCAGGTGAATGGGTAGGGGTACGATGTACCTCATACTCATTCACATAGGGTGGGGGGGCCGGGATCCGGGGGCCCCCTTATTGAAGGGGGCTCCCGGATTCCAATAAGCCCCCCGCCCGCAGACCCCGACAACCAACGGCCAGGGTTGTCGGGAAGAGGCCCTGTCCTCATCAACATGGGGGCAGGGTGCTCTGGGGTGGGGGGGCCGCAGGTCGCCCCCCTGCCCCAAAGCACCAAACCCCCCATGTTGAGGGCATGCGGCCTGGTACGGTTCAGGAGGGACGGGGGGGGCGCTCTCTCGTCCCCCCCTCTTCCCCTGCGGCCTGCCAGGTTGTGTGCTCGGATAAGGGTCTGGTTTGGATTTTGGGGGGACCCCCACGCCGTTTTTTCGGCGTAGGGGCACCCGTTCAAATCCAGACCAGACCCAAGGGCCTGGTATGCCTCTGGAGGGGGAACCCATGCCGGTTTTTTATTTAAAATTTGGCCTGGAGTTCCCCCTCAAGATTCATACCAAACACAGTGCCTGATATTGGCGGGGATCCAAGTCGGATCCCCGTTCATTGAAAGTCGGACATATGTCGGCTTCATGTCGCAGGGCAAAGTCGGATCCAAAGTAGGACGGATGTCGTGTCGCACTAGTGTGAACCCAGCCTAAAGGAACGTTGCAATAAAATACTGGAAATAGATATGAAAAGCTGTCATATACTGTGGTGAAACATTAAAAACAAATTCTAGATTCAGAATATATTTTATAGTTTTAGGCCCGTGTTGTAAATACATGCAAATATGTTGTAGTAAAATGTTGAGTGCAAGAGAATCCAGGCTTGCTCAGGCAATGTTTGTACTACTCTGAGCTGCCAACAATGAAGCTAAAGCCCCGTACACACGGTCTGACTTTTGGCCAACAAACTTCATTTTGAGCAAGTTGGACCAACAATCCGACCGTGTGTACGCTCCATCGGACAAACTTGTTTGTTTTTTTTGTTTTCATCGGACAAAAGTTGGGTCTGCAAACGGACAAACTTTTGGCCAACAAAAGTCCGATGGAGCAAAGTCCGACCGTGTGTACGGAAAACCATCGGACTTTTGTCCGATGGACAAAACAACTAATGTTAAAATCAACCAACAATAGCAGAAGTTGACCAAAGGGTGGCGGTAAAGAGCAGAAAAGAGCAGAAAAACCACGTGATGTTGCAAAAAGTTTTGGGAAAGTTTGCAGAAAAGTCCTGTGGTGTGTATGCTATGGGTGTGCCCGGCCAACTCAGTTCGGACAAAAATCCACGGAAAAGTCTGATGGAAGTCCGACCGTGTGTATGGGGCTTTAGAGAATGTTTGAATTTCTTATCCATCTATCAGAGCCATGCAGACCACAGAAGAAGTAAAGGCTCGTTCATGTGTGGCAGTCCTAGCCTCCCCTCTTTAACATGATTCGCGACCACAGAATGCTTTGCAGAGGTGTTTGGTAGTGAGAAGGTGATATGTCACCTCCTTACTTCCTGACTTAACCATGTAAAAGCCTCGCCTCTGCACCCCAGTTGCATGCATTGTGATTGCGGCGCAGCCCCGTAGACTTGCGTGGGTTAAATTTGGTATCAGTAAAGATTGTCAAATGTGACATGCTGTTTCCTTTTTGCCACAACAGAGATGCTGTGTTTCATGTGTACAGCCCTGAGTGGCTGCATATCTGTGTTCAGGTGGGTGAACAGGGGGCAGTAAAACTGCCCTAGCCGCATGTGTGAATGACCCCTAAGGGCCAATTGTGGTGCATTACTGCACACGCCTTAAAGTGATTGTAAAGGGAAATAAAAATAAATAAATAACAAACGTGTCTATTCTTACCTGCTCTATTCGGGTCCCTCGCCGGCGCTCCTGGCCCCTCCCCTCTGTCCAGTGCCCCCATGGAAAGTGCATTGCCTTGCATTGTGGAAACACATATTTTAGCCCGTGTTTCTGCAATGCACAAGTTTCACTGTATGCTGGAGGTTTGTGGTGTTTTGTTAAGGAGATAGTTTAACTGTGAAGAATAGAATTCTCTAGACTCTAGACGTTTAGGGGTGGATTTACTAAAGGCAATTTGCAAGTGCATTTGCACTAATTTTCAGAGCTTAGTAAATATGGTAAAGATTCCCTTTGTAAAGAATACCCAATCAGATGCAAGGAAAATTAAAAAAACAAACATTTTTGCTTGCACATGATTGGATGATGGAAATAAACAGAGCTTTACCCTATTTACTAAATTCTGGGGAGAATGAGTGCAACTGCACTTGCAAAGTGCACAGTCTATTTGCCTTTAGTAAATTCACCCCTTAGATTGAAAGTCGTGTTTTTCTGGTATATACAGTGTTTCTATTTTTTGTCGTTTTAAATGAAGTAATCAGATTTGTTTTGTGTTTCCGCCTTCACCATACAAATTTATTCCACCTACATTTTTATTTTAATGGTGAATTTTTGAGTTAAATAATTTTCATCCATACTAAATCAACAAAAAGTCCCAATAGAAAGTGAAGAAAGTATGCATTTGTGAAGAGTCCAAAGTGTGTGCCTTGGCGACAAACACCACGGATTGACTTGAACGACACTCGTGCTAATCCATTGCTGTAATCACCACATGAACCGTCACCAATAGGCAAATTGCAATCTTACCAGATTGGAATGACTCCACTACAGAGTCCAGTTTGCCTGTTGTAAACACTTAGGGGGCAATCCAGTTTGCATCACTTGGTTGCAGTATATCGGACTGACTCGCTCTCCAAGGTGTATGAACCATATTTTGCAGACATCCACCCATATGGAATCAAAGCAAAGGAAGCCACATAGTGTAAATCTGCTAAAAGCTTTAATATACATAGACCGTACAGGTTCTAATCACATGATAAAAATGAATAAACACATAAAAAACTATTTCCAGGCTGTACAGCAAAGATTCCAAGTCTGGGGTGGCGTGACAGTGTTGCGTTAGTAAGCTTGCCCCAACGTGTTTCGTCCCCTAGGACATAATCTGGAACATATAAAATGTGCAGGTAAATTGTATTTTCTCTTTACCTGTTCTACAGTGCCTTGAAAAAGTATTCATACCCCTTGAAATGTTACAACCAAAAATGTAAATGTATTTTATTGGGATTTTATGTGATAGACCAACACATAATTGTGAAGTGGAAGGAAAATGATAAATGGTTTTAAATGTTTTTTACAAATAAATATCTGAAAAGTGTGGCCTGCATTTGTATTCAGCCCCCCTGAGTTAATACTTTGTAGAACCACCTTTCGCTGCAATTACAGCTGCAAGTCTTTTTGGGTATGTCTCTACCAGCTTTGCTCATCTAGAGAGTGAAATGTTTGCCCATTGAATGGAGAGCATCTGTGAACAGAAATTTTAAAGTCTTGCCACAGATTCTCCATTGGATTTAGGTCTGGACTGGGCCATTCTAACACAATATCATGCTTTGGTCTAAACCATTCCATTGTAGCTCTGGCTGTATGTTTAGGGTTGTTCTCCTGCTGGAAGGTGGAACTACGCCCCAGTCTGAAGTCTCAGCATACTCTAACAGGTTTCATGGCCAGCTTCCCTGTCCCTGCTGAAGAAAAACATTCCCACAACATGATGCTGCCACCACCATGTTTCACGGTGGGGATGGTGTGTTCAGGGTGATGTGCAGTGTTAGTTTTCCACCACACATATCGCTTTGCTTTTAGGCCAAAAAGTTCAATTTTGGTCTCACCTGACTCTGGTCACCTTCTTCCACATGTTTGCTGTGTCCCCCACATGGCTTCTCGCAAACTGCAAATGGGACTTCTTATGGCTTTCTTTCAACAATGACTTTCTTCTTGCCACTCTACCATAACAGCCAGATTTGTGGAGAGTACGACTAATAGTTGTCCTGTGGACAGATTCTCCTACCTCAGCTGTGGATCTCTGCAGCTCCTCCAGAGTTACCATGGGCCTCTTGCTTGCTTCTCTGATTAATGCTCTTCTTGCCCGGCCTGTCAGTTTAGGCGGATGGTCATGTCTTGGTAGGTTTGCAGTTGTGCCATGCTCTTTTGATTTTCAGATGATGGCTTGAAAAGTGCTTTGTGAGATGTTCAAAGCTTGGGCTATTTTTTTTTAACCTAACCCTGCTTTAAACTTCTCCACAACTTAATGCTGTTTGTTCACTAAGGTTCTCTAACAAACCTCTGAGGACTTCACAGAACAGCTGTATTTATACTGAGATTAAGGCCCCTTTCACACTGGGGCGTTTTTCATGCGGTTGAAGCGCTATTATACCGCATGAAAAAATCATGCCCTTTAGCCTTCAATGTGAAAGCCCGAAGGCTTTCACACTGAAGCGGTGCGCTAGCAGGACCGCTCCAAAAGTCCTGCTAGCCGCTTCTTTACAGCGGTGAAGGAGGGTTGTGTTCACCGCTCCTTTACCGCGGTCTGCCATTGAAATCAATGGGACAGCGCGGTAATACCACCCGCAAACCGCGGCAATTAACCCTTTTTCGGCCGCTAGCGGGGGTTAAATTTACCCCCCTAGCGACCGCATACCGCGGTAAGAACGACGGTATAGCAGCGCTGAAAATCGTGCTGCTATACCGCTACCGCTCCTGCCCGCCCCAGTGTGAAAGGGGCCTTAATTAAACACAGGTGGACTCTATTTACTAATTTGGTGACTTTTGCATGCAATTGGTTCCACTTGATTTTAGTTAGGGGTATCAGAGAAAAGGGGGGGTGGGGGCTGAATACAAATGCACGCCACACTTCATCTATTTGTAAAAAAAATTGAAAACCATTTATCATTTTCCCTCCACTTCACAATTATGTGCCACTTTGTGTTGGTCTATCTATCACAAAAAAAAAAAAAAAAATTTACGTTTTTGATTGTAAAATTACAAAATGTGGAAAGTTTCAAGGGGTATGAAAACTTTTTTCAAATATTGTACATAGGTTGTTCATTTGACTTCTGAACACGACTACAAAGCCGTATTTTGTTGGTGTATAGCTGCATTTGTTTGGACAGTAATTTTACACTGCTAGTATTTCCGGTGAATGGGTTACACTTGCGCTTTGCTGGGATCACACATCACTACAAGCTGATACTCTACACTGTGTCTTAATAAGAACAAACTGTTTTAGTTACTTCTGATTAAAGAGAACCAACTTTTTTTTTTAAAAGATTAGTATTGCAGGGCATGGAGAACATATACACGCTAGTACTGACAACAGGGTATGTTGATACATCAGGTCATTTAGAATGGCAAAGTACTTAACTGGAAAGATGAGATGAAAACATCCCTATAACAAGCAGGGAGTCTTTACAGATTCAACAAACTTTTGTGATCTAATGTTATCTTAAAGCTGAACTTCAGGCACAAACAAATCAATTAATTACATTCCTCAATAACCACAGGGAATATTATACCACTTTGTACCAAATGTCTTTGCAAACTAAGATATTACCTTGTAAAAGTAGCAAGGACCTCACCATCATGCTGTATTTAGCGTCTGCCTCAAGTTAGGATGCTAGGTTAAATTTAGTTTTTGGCTCCACTGTAGTACGTGGAGCAGTGATTGATTGTTTTGGTCTGTTTCCTGAGCTGAGAGTTTGATTTCTCCCTCCTGCTTCTGAGAGAAGTTTTCAGAGTATAGGGCAGGGAGATTTAAATGATCAGTGCAAATATTTATCATGCTCCAGCCTACTACTAGAAGAAAGCATCCAGAAGGTGGCAGGGGAGGTGATTAAATGTTTCAGAAGACTTGCCAGAGTTTTTTTCCCTCCAGGGAGGGTTCCGGGTCTCTTGGGACTGCTGCCCTTGGAGGCAGCTTTACTGAGACAAGAAAACTGCAGTCTGGGCCTCAGTAGCTGCTGATGAGCTGAGGGCCTGGAGAAGATTGAAAATAGATTTTTGCTGGAGGGAACTGCACTGAAGTCCTGGTCTGGAGAAGGTTCTTGTTATCTCCCTTATTGAGGATCTCCCTGTGGATGCTGGGTTGCAGACAGCTCCTGGGACACTGTGAGCAAAGACCTTGTGCAGGACCAGTAGTTGTACAAGTACCAGAAAGGAGACTAAAGCCCTGTACACACGATCGGATTTCCTATGGATTCTAATCCGATGGATTTTTCCATCAGAAATCCGATGAAGCTGACTTCCATCAGTCTTGCCTACACACCATCAGTCAAAAAACCGATCGTCCCAAACGCCGTGACGTACGATGGGACTATAAAGGGGAAGTTCAAATCCAATGGCGCCACCCTTTGGTCTGCTTTTGCTGATTTCGTGTTACCGCGTGTTAATAAAAGTTTGGTGAGAGCCGATTCGCGCTTTTCAGTCTCCGTGCTTTTCAGTCCGTTACAGCATGACGAATGTGCTATCTCCATTACTAACGCTAGTTTTACCAGAACGAGCGCTCCCGTCTCATAATTCAGTCTGAGCATGCGTGGGTTTTTTATCCGATGGAGTTCCACACAGACGATCGGATTTTGCTATCGTTTTTTTTCCCATCGGAAAAAATTTAAAACATGTTCTATTTTTTCACACCGATGGAAAAAAGACAGATGGGGCCCACACACGATCGGTTTGTCCGATGAAAACAGTCCATCGGACTGTTTTCATCTGTGAAACCGATCATGTGTACACGGCTTAAGAGCCAGAAGTGGCTATATGGACTGCTGCTGTAGGGTCCTAGATATACTGGATATCCCCTACTACCTCCAGAAAAGCTGCTACTGAAGAAGTTTGACCCTCTACTGCTGTTTCGCTTGCGTCTAACTAGCAAGGTTACTCTGTGGTATAACAAGGAAGCTGAGACTTCTGCAGTGTGTAAATGTGCTTTTACTATACAAAGATGCTAAACATACAACTATTACAATATTAGGACTAAAATGCAAGACTGACAGATATCGATAACAAGCAAAATGCCTAGAAAATAGAACAGCCTATGGTCTATAACTACAAATACATTTAAAGGTTACTTATCTTCGATTACTCGTGATCTCCATTGGCAATAATTCTTCTTGGAGACCAGGTTCTGTTCTTCTTCATGATCTTACAGCAACATGGTGTGTGTGTCCCTCCTAGCTTAGGCCTGCTTTTATGTGTGCTGTTTACCATTGTTACCAAGCAGAAAACATAGATGTTTACTGTAGCTGTATTTCAACAATAGCATTGAATACAACAATGCTATCTACCTATTGTCTACTCAAACGAATTCTTTTCAGTTTGAGAGCTGAAAGAAATCTCAAACAGGTAATGTCTTACTGTGGCTATAGAGACATTAGCATATTGGATACAACAATGGTATCAAACCTATTGTCTACTCAAACCAAAACCTGTAATCTAAACTGTCATTCTTTTAGTTTGAGAGCTGAAAGAAATCTCAAACGACTAAAACATTTGTTTGAGAAATCTACTCAAACCAAAATACTGACAGTAATCTGACCAACTCACTATTGTAAAATTGTCCCATGTATCCTATGTCTGATTAATAATAATAAAAAATCATATTTTTAACAAACGCAATACAATTGCTGTCACTGATTGTTTTGGAGTATTCTGTGACCCTAAACCCCTCTCCTGTTAAAGTTCTTTAGCACTAGATCCTAAAATAGTTTGAGCCTGAATTGTGCATGGAACGATACTTGTGTAACTGTTAGTGGAAAGCAGGGTTGTAGGAGGGACTCAGCAGGCTTCACCCACTATAGGCTGCCTGCAGAAGGGGGCGGAGACAAGACCAGTCACCATGTACAAGGAATGAGAGCATTAGTGACCGGTCTTATTACAGGAAGCTCCAGCACAGTGGCAAAGCTTCACACAGAATTACTGCACAGATCTGAAAGAATTACACAAAAGACACCAAGATTCAAGTAATAGACACGATGAATGTATTTAGACAATATTTGCTTATCCTGGAGGCTATCGTGCCATATTTTTATCAAGATTAATTAAAAGCTTGTGCGTACTGCGTATAATATCCATAGATGTCCAGGTGTTGTTTTTTTTTAGAGCAGGTTTGAAAATTGAAACAAACCCAACATAGTCCCCTCTCCTTTTGCTGCAAACCATTTATGTTTGTTTTTTTTATATTTAAATGAACTTTGTCCTAACCAGGATTTTACTCTGGGTGCTTATAGCACTGGCTGCAGCAGATCTGCACCCTGCCCAAGAAAACTTCTGTAAAAGCCTCTTGGCTGTATTATAATAAAATTCAACCAGTTATGTCACTGTTAATTGTGATACAAATGACATATGTAGCATCCTTCCACCATCTGGCTGGTAATCATATGGTAATGTGTGTAAGAGGCAATATTGCTCTATGGGAATTAAATACCTTGACTGTAATAAAGGCATACAAAATTTAAATTTTTAGTGTAAACTATACCATCTTGTACCTTAAAGGGGTTGTAAAGTGTAACGGCACCCCAAATACGAAAGTTGGTAACGCCGTTTAAATAACTTCCCTCTCCTGGACACAAATTCCCTGTCGATCCTCCACAGCCAGACGACCACTTCCCATAGGAATTAATCCTTCTAGAAGAACAAGATGCACTCTGTATCTTCCTAGCATCGAATGACTTTATTGAGAAAAACATTGTAACTTTTATAACCATCCAATACTGCATTAACCTAAAATGAACAATGGTCCAGCTCCACCCACAACATAACAGACCCAATACACACAAGTATGCAGGTGATTCATCAACATCTCTTCAATTAACCCGTCTGCTGCTAGTTCCACAACCTATAATTATAGGCTTAATTCCCCCAAACCACAATGGACAATAGAATGTAAATCACCACAAACAATGAACAGGTCTTTTAGAAGCTGGGATTAGCATTACAATAGGCAGACAGGTGATTGAGGCTGAACACCTCAGTATCTCTCAATTAACCTGTTGAGTTCAGAAACAGTAAATAGTCCTTTACAAATACCCTTGGGGATATGGTGGATAAATATTACAGACCCATTTTAGGTAGCCCAAGATATATTTCTTAATGTCCATTATTTCCTGGCTCACCCTGTGTCCAAAGTGACCCTCCTGTCACATAAAGGTTCGTTTTTTATTTTCTAAATAGGTTCCTTTAAGCTAGTGCATTGTTGGTTCACTTGCCTTTTCCTTCGATTTCCCTTCTAAATGTTTTTTTTTCTTTGTTTTCTTTGTCTGAATTTCTCACTTCCTGTTCCTCCTCAGTAAGCTGTTCTGGCTGACTAAACACCGCTCGGATGATGGTGTGAAGTTTAGTGAGGAGAAACAGGAAGTGAGAAATTCAGACAAAGAAAATAAACATTTAGAAGGGAAATCGAACCTTTACAACCCCTTGAACATAAATGTCATTTTATTCATTCAGGGCCTTGCATTGGTAAAAAAAAAAAATTATAGTCTTTCTTAAAGAAGATATAAGCACTAACTGTTCGACATTTACTTTGCTATAGCCTTGTGTATCATAAACCATTACCATTTTTTTTAAATAGGATACTTGTTTTATCACTGCTGCTGATCACCTGCAGACTCTTTGCAGCCACCTTCTGTCTACATCAGGGGTCTCAAACTGGTGGCCCTCCAGCTGTTGTAGAACTACAATTCCCATGAGGCATTGCAAGGCTAAACAGTTACAAGCATGACTCCCATAGGCAGAGGCATCATGGGACTTGTAGTTCCGCAACAGCTGGAGGGCCGCAGGTTTGAGACCCCTGGTCTACATGCATAGACTCAGGTGATGGCTGCATATAATTTCTCAGGGTGAAATTCCTGATGGTAACACCAGTGGACCATGCTTGTGAAATATGTGTTCAACTGACCACTTGTAGTCTCTCTCAAAAGCCTCTGACTGGGTGACAACGCACAATTGGGAGACAGGGACACAGTGGGGGAGATTTACTAAGGCTGGGTTCACACTATCTGCGGCATGGGGTCCGGTGCTTTCCATTCACTGTATCAGGTCTGAATTTTTGCCTGAATTTGGACCTGAAATGGAGCCAAAGATGCGCAAACCCTTCTGCAGTGCATTCTGCATCCGCCCCGGAGATGTGTGAACCGACTCCATTGAGAACCGGTCACACTCTCCTGTCATGCGAATTGGATGCGGAGAAAAACCACATCAAATTCGCATAAGTGTGAACCCAGCCTAAAAGTGGTGTAGCTGTGCATAGTAACTGTAAAGGAAATTTGTAAATTCTGTATATATTTGTATTCTATTTTGTTTGCCTATGTATTGCACACTGCCCTCACTGTGCACACGGCACTAATAATGTTTTCATTACATGTTTGCATTTTTTCGAGTCCTGATTATGTTACGTCCCTTGTTACCATTAGGCTCCATGTACACAGAAGCTCAAAAACGGCCGTTTTAGCAGCAGAAAAAGCTAGCTTTTATCAGCGTTTTTTTACTAGCTTTTATCAGCGTTTTTTTACTAGCTTTTATTAGCGTTTTTCAGTGTAGCTTTTTTTAGCTTTTAAAAAAAAAAAGAAAAAAAAAATTTTCAATGGACTAAAAACCGCTCGCGGCCAGCGTTTTTGAGCGTTTATGAGCGTTTATGAGCGTTTTTCGGCGTTTTGCGTTTTTTTCTGCCGAAAAACGGCAGTTTGAACGCAAATTTCCTGCGTTCAGAAAAAAGCCCATTAACTCCACTGCTCATTAAAGCTAAAAAACGTTATGTGTACATGAACACATAGGCTAACATAGAGTGCAGTTAATGGGCTTTTAAAAAAAACGCCAAAACGCCCATTAACTGCAGTTTATCAGCTTCTGTGTACATGGAGCAAAAGTACAATTGTAATATTAATGTGATACCTACTTAATCATGTGTATAAAAAACATCAATTGTGTTGAATAAACAGATCTGTTATTTTGGAAAGATGCAGAGTGTATCTTGTTGTGTCTGTTCCCTACTGCGTAGTTATTATTACTTTGTAACCACTAATCAATATGAGGATAGGAGTTGCCTATCTATAACATTTCCAGAACATAACCAATCAGCTTCCAGATTTTAGGCTCCTTTTACATTAGGGTGTCTCCAGATTTGCACAATTTCTAGTTCTACTTTGGAGTGCAACTTTAATGCGTCTTTTGGTGCGACTTTTATCTGAGTTTACATTCTCTGGACCAATATCGCATCAAAAGTCAGACCAAAGAAGTGCAGGAACCTTTTCTGAAGTCAAAGTGACTTCTGTAGTTTCAGCAGGAACGGCTCTCATAGAGAAAAAATAGAATTTCACATGTCCTGCGACTTGGGGTCTCCCAAGTTGGGTCCCAAGTCACAGAAGCTTAATTGAACAAACTGAAGTTAAAAGCTGATTGGTTACAATGCACAGTTGCACTCTGAGTGCTCCAGGTTTAGTAAATCCCCCCATAGTGCTGGAAAAGTTGTGCTGATTGGGAAAGGTTTAGCATTTGCATACCGTCCAACTTTTTGAGATGGGAATGAGGGACACCTATCAGCAAAAGTATGCAGCCATGGGACACACCCCTTGCCACGCCCCCTTAAAGGAGAATTGTACAAAAAAATTAAAAATACAATTTTACCACTACTATTCCTTTATATTGGCTTTTGGAATTTACAAAGGCAGCAATTTAGAAATTGGATGAAAGGTTTAGCACTGGGAAACACTTTTTGATAGATAAAAAGTAAATTTAATATACAACTATATGGATCAGACCAAAATGAGGGACAAATGAGGAGGAAAGAGGGACAGAGGGACATTGCTCAAAATCAGGGACAGTCCCTCCAAATCAGGGACAGTTGGGAGTTATGCATTTGGTGATTGCTGATCAATAATGATCAGTTTGCTGTGTGCATATGTGCCTTTTGTTTTCTTGGGTATTCTTTGCAAACTGAAGCCTTGCCTCATTTGCTAAGCTCTAAAGCAACTGCACAGCTTATTTGCCTTTGAAAAAGTGCTGTCTACGCTTGATATCTGTTCACCATGGAAGTGAATGGAGGTCACCTGGGCTGCACTAGGGCTAGGTTCACTTCTGTGCATTTTTTAGTGTGTTTGCAGATTCACAGAAAACACTACAATCCATTTAACCTTATTTCCTATGGGTCCCATTCACATCTAGTTTCCCAGCAATGCAGTTTTTGGAAAGGTGCATGGACTTTTTGTACACGCAGCATGGTGCATTTTTGGTTCCATCTATTCCAATGGAAAGCACATGCATTTTTGGTGTGTTTTCCTGCATGGCAACAGACACTTCCTCCTAGCAACATCAACACTTCCCAAAAAACGCAAAATACATCAAAAACGCGCAAAACATGCCGCAAAAAATGCATTAATTGCACATGCATAGATGTGAACAAGCCACAGAAAGAGGTTATCAGGATGCCTTCCTGAAGACACTTTGATACTGGAGTGTAAAGACTGTGTAAACTACTGAGCTATATGAGAATTTTGAAAAAATGTTTGTGTTTTTTTTCAGTAGCATGGGGGTTAGTGGGAAAGGCAAGGGAGATGGAGTTGGGATTCTGCAGTACACGATTCCATTGTTATTTTGCCACGGGCTTATAAATATTGACGGGGAACATATTTTTCTGCAGTGTAGGAGAGAGGAGAAAGCCTGCAGTATTCCTTCTAGAACACTTTCATTTCTAGGTCTAGGCATGTTTTGTAGATTGCTTTCTGTTAAAACACTTCTTTCTTTTTAAATGGCGTTTAATTTTTATTTTATTTTTTTGCCAAACAAAACATGTCTTTTTTTATTATGTCGTTCTTTTCGTTTGTTTTATAAACTCAGATGTTATACTTTTGATTTAATGTAACAGTCAGAAGAGCTTTTATTTATTTCTGCCTTGGTGAAAAAAGTAATGCAAACTAGTTTACAGTATATATGTATTAATGTGCTATTAAAACCAAAATCAAAAATATTGCATCTTACCAAACATTAGATGTGGTGGCTGCATTAGTTTTCTTTTCTTAGAAAATTACCCCCTCTGTTGTCACTTAATCTGGCCAGTAACACCCCTCCTGTGTTAGAGTGCCCCACTTTGGATGAAGGAGCCCAGGGGAACCTTTGGACTGCAGCATTGTCAGTCTGGGGTCAGGGGAGTGTTAGATAGACTAGCAGGTTTAGATGCACTAACAAACAGAAGCTGAACTCCAGCTAACACTTTATTAGCAGTTAAAGTTTTTTTTTTCCTTTTGGGATCAAAGTTTTACATAAATAAATAAAGGCTGATAATTTTAAGCACCCCTGCCAGCAGTAAATGATTTGTCTCATCCATGTAAACTGATACATATGTAGGAGAGCTTGTTCTGTTTAAAAACAACAGACTTATTGGCTGGAAAATATAAGCAGGCCTAAAAAAAGAAAATGAATGCAGCCACCACATCTAAGGATTGGTAAATTGGAATATGATAAATGTTTGCTTTTGGGTTTAATATGGGCGGAGTCAGTGGGCAGAGAGGGCGAGCGGACTCAGTGGGCGGAGAGGGCGGCGGCGTCAGTAGGCGGATCGGGCGGAGTCAGTAGGTAGAGTGGGCGGGCGGCCTCAGTGGGCGGAGCGGGCGAAGTCAGCGGACCGGAGAGTGAGTCCTCACCTGCAGTAGAACTAGCTAGGTAAGCTGGCAGGGTTCAGTGTGTAGGGTGCAGCCGCATCAGGATCGGTGACTGGACCATCACATTCGGTTGCCGTCAGCTTGGACATCCCGAAGCCCATCTTGGCACACCCTGCACTTGGCCACAGTAAGCCAGCAGCTGACATCTTGTTACACCCAGCCCATATAGTTCGGGCTGGGTGTAACAAGATGTCTGCTGATACTTACTGATGCTGAGTGGAGGGTGTATTAAGATAGGGCTGCAGCATAGCATTTCAAAATACTTTCCTCATGTCATTTATTGCTGCATTTCAGTGCCTGCCCATAAGTGCCAGCCACCTGTCAGTGCCAGCCACCTGTCAGTGCCATCAGTGCCCATAGATTCCGCCTAGCAGTGCCAGCCACCTGTCAGTGCCATCTAACAGTGCCAGCCACCTGTCAGTGCCATCAGTGTCCATAACTGCAGCCTATCAGTGCCAGCCACCTGTCAGTGCCATCAGAGCCCATAAGTGCCGCCTATCAGTGCCATCAGTGCCACCTGTCAGTGCCGCCCAACAGTGCCAGCCACCTGTCAGTGCCAGTGCCCATAGGTGCCACCTATCAGTGCCCATCAGTCATTGCCATCTAACAGTCCCCGTCAGTGCCACCTATCAGTGCCCATCAGTCAAACTGTCACATGGCATTAAAAAAAAGTATCGGTAATCGGTATCGACGAGTACATGAAAAAAAGTATCGGTACTTGTACTCGGTCCTAAAAAAGTGGTATCGGGACAACCCTAATAGAGACTTGGGTGGATGGGGGAGTTTGCTTTGAACATTAAAAATGAATTCAATTGTTTTGGGTTAATGGTGCTCAGATGCAGTGAAGATCCGCTTTAAGGGGTTAGACAAAATAATAGGAACTCCTCAAAGTATGGAAAAGAATCACCAAAATCCTTTAGAACATCTTGAGTCTTATTTGGAATTATGTCATACAAGTCCTAGACTATATTTAGTGGGATTTCCCACCATCATTCCAAAAGGAAAAGCATCCAATTCATTAAGGGATGAAGAAGGTAGAAATGTGCTTCACACATTAATCCAGAGCTTCCCCATTGGTTTAGTGCTCAGTCAGGAATGTAGCAGTGCAGAAAAGGTATTATTATCATGAAATATGGAGACATCATGTGGAATCTGTATTTGCATCATAGGGTGCACCTGTAGAATCTCCAAAGAACTTCTTAGGTTCTATTCACATTAGAGTGTCTCCGAAGTCACACAGGGCGGGGTCCATTGGAGTCACCTGCTCAGCGGAGAATCTGTCCACTGATTCCCGATTGGTGGTCCGTGTCCGCTCCGCTGATGCAAAGCGCACACAGACACAGCCCGCGCTCTTCTATAGGAGTGAAAAAAATTATAATTTTATACGTAGGCAAAATACAAGTACCACCATCCAATAATTAAATGCAAAAAGAATATGAATTAGGGACAGTTGCTGAAGCTGTCTTCCTACAACAAAAAAGGGGGGAAAGTGGACTATCTCGGTACTGATAAACGCGAATAAGCTTTGAACAAAAATTATAATTTATTACATATAAGACACATATATTATAAAAAATCAAAACGTAAAAACAGGAAAAGAAAGTCGATACAGTATACATATACTTGTAGACTTCCAAGTGAATTTCTGGTTATGGAACTTTCTCACAGATTATATAATCCTCTACCAGTTTCGCGATCAAAGGACCGCTTCATCAGGAGGATAAATCCATGAGTCCAAAGCCAGAGGCAAGCTTCAGTCACCAAAAAATCCCCCCGTGGCGGACATGGATGATTTATGCGGATAATATATCTGATGTTATCACACTGTGAAGTGTATTCAAAAATAATAATACTCCAAGGGGGGGAGGAAAAAGAGGGAAAGAGAGAAAAAGTTTTAAAACAATTCTCTCATAAGGCAGAGAAATGTAGACTGTGATGATGTAAGGCGTTGATAAATTGTCACAGGCTTGTTTCCATAGTCAGTTAACAAATGTTCAGTCCCTGCTCTGCACTTCCAAACGGATCCAGGTCCAACCGGTCAAATCTTAGTGGACGATTCAATTAGGCACCCCCCCCCCCCCCCAGGGAATAATCCGCTTAGATTTTTTGGTGACTGAAGCTTGCCTCTGGCTTTGGACTCATGGATTTATCCTCCTGACAAAGCGGTGCTTTGATAGCGAAACTGGTAGAGGATTATATAATCTGTGAGAAAGTTCCATAACCAGAAATTCACCTGGAAGTCTACAATTATATGAATACTGTATCAACTTTCTTTTCCTGTTTTTATGTTTTAATTTTTTGTAATATATGTGTTTTATATGTAATAAATAATACTTTTTAAGCTTATTCGTGTTTATCAGTTCCGAGATAGTCCACTTTCCCGCCCTTTTTTGTTGTAGCAAGACAGCTTCAGCAACTGTCCCTAATTCTTTTTCTTTTTTCTCTTCTATAGCAGGTCGGATGTAAACAGACTGCCTGGGTTTTTTCAGGGTTATTGCTATTTTCTGCTATCAGGGTCTTCATTGCTATAATGTAATTTAGTGATTTATTAATTGGTAATTCTAAAACTTACTGGTATTTATTACCTCTCAGAGATCTCTGTACCTCCTACTCTCAAGCAGTCTCATCTCCTCCTCCCATGCTCGTCTCCAGGATTTCTCCAGAGCCTCTCCCATCCTCTGGAACTCACTACCTCAACCTGTCCGGCTATCCCCTACTCTTGCTACCTTCAGGCGATCCCTGAAAACTCATCTCTTCAGGGAAGCCTATCATGTCTCCAACTAATCTTGTATTTTATTGTATTATAACTGTATTGTTTCCCTTTTATATTGTAAAGCGCTGCGTAAACTGTTGGCGCTATATAAATCCTGTATAATAATAATAATAATAATAATAATGCCTTTATCTAATATAACTTGTCAGGACAACTCTGTCTTTGATCCCCAGAATCAGGGAATCTATCATTTAGCAGTAGTAGCATTACTAAATAACAGTTCCTTGGCTGGCTTATGGTAGTATACATACTGGCTGGGATCCTGGGTGACAGGTTATTTGATCAGTTTAACTGCTTTGGTAATTCCCACAGCTGTTTCATCTGAGGGAAATCCTGAAAACATGACCTGTTGGGGCGCCTTGAAGACTGGAGTTGAAAAACACTGCTTTAGGGTGTCTGCTAAAATTATATATATAATGTTTGGGGGTTCTTACATGTAGGAGAGGAGTGTCAGAATTGGTCTGGGTGGCAAGGGGTTAATTACCATAAGTAAGTAATATACAAATAATTATTATATATTATTTTTAAGGTAATTTACTATATTTTCAAAAACTGTACTCAATCAGATGGCCTACCGGACAAATTACTGAAGTTTGAAGTTATACCGTATTTATCGGCGTATAACACGCACTTTTTTCCCCTTAAAATCAGGGGAAAATCGTGGGTGTGTGTTATACGCCGATACTCCGTCGAATTCCCCTGCTGAAACGAGCGAGAGGAGCGAGCGGAGCCGAAGCCGAAGTACACTCGGCTTTACTCGGCTCCTCTCGCAGTCCCGCCCATCTCTGACTGCGCTGCTGACATAGAGAAAGCCGAGTGTACTTCGGCTAGTCTCGGCTCCTCTCGCAGTCCTGCCCCTGACTGTGAGCAGAGCCGAGTCTAGCCGAAGTACACTCGGCTTTCTCCGTCAGCGGCGCAGTCAGTGGAGATGGGCGGGACTGGGAGAGGAGCCGAGTCTAGCCGAAGTACACTCGGCCCCGCTCGCTCCTCTCCACAGAAATCGGCGCCAAATTTAAAAAAACGCCGAGACTGACAAGATCGCAAAGGCACTGGGCAAGGCTGCAGATGGACAGATGGACACTGGGCAAGGCTGCAGATGGACACTGGGCAAGGCTGCAGATGGACAGATGGACACTGGGCAAGGCTGCAGATGGACAGATGGACACTGGGCAAGGCTGCAAATGGACAGATGGACACTGGGCAAGGCTGCAGATGGACAGATGGACACTGGGCAAGTCTGCAGATGGACAGATGGACACTGGGCAAGGCTGCAGATGGACAGATGGACACTGGGCAAGGCTGCAGATGGACAGATGGACACTGGGCAAGGCTGCAGATGGACACTGGGCAAGGCTGCATGCTGCATTTAAATGTAAGTTTTTTTTCCTTGAATTTCCCTCCTAAAAGTTTTTTTCCTTAAAATTCCCTCCTAAACTTGGGGTGCGTGTTATATGCCGGTGCGTGTTATACGCCGATAAATACGGTAACTTCCAACCAGTAATTTCACAGTAAATAGATAAATAATAAATTAATATGTTATAACGTATAGCATAATAATATATTATCTAGCTTGATTAAAACACTACATTTTCAGCAGGCAGAAGATTCTCATTCTGCCTCTTAACTGTGTGAGAAAAACATGGGCTTATGGGTAAACCTTATACCCATAAACCCATGTTTTTTCCTTGTAGTTAGGAGGGCTGGGCTGGAAGGGAGTATGTGTCTTTTAGACACATGCCCCTTCTATAACACTGCAGTGATAGGAGAGCCTCCACTGCAGCATTTTTATTGGACAGCTGGGACCAATGGTACTTTACCATTGGTCCAAGGCTCCAAGCTGTCCATTGGGCTCAGTGCCTCTGACAAGAAATGAGAGGCACTGTGAGCTCATCCTCTCAGTCTGCAGCCTGCATGGCCAGAAAAGGAACGGCTACTTGTGTGTGCAATCCCTCCTGAACCAGGCCAGGCAACATGCCGTTAACATTGGGAGAGTATACTACAAAGTGGGGGTGGAGGGTAAGTTTCCCCTGTATTTTAAAGCGGTAGTAAACCGTGGACTTTCACAAAAAAATCCCCTGCAAGGCTGTGGCATAATGTGCTAGTATGCATCACATACTAGCACATTATGAAATACTTACCTTAGAACGAAGTTCTCATTCACAACTCCCAGGTGAATGAGTATAGAATACATAGAATCCTTCTTTAACAGGTTTTTTTTTTTTTTAAACCATACTGTAAATGAAATCGCCAACACTGTGAAAAGTCTTTTATTAACCCCTTAGTGCTTTTTCCCATCAGACCTTTAAGAAATTCTGAAAGATGGGAAACGAAATTCCTGATGTGACCACTGTGCATAGGCGTGAGCACAGGGTGTGCCAGGTGTGCCTGGGCACACCTTAATCAACCTGTGTGGTGCAGGATTCCCCCTGTTTAGACCCTTGATATTTCACCAAACCCCCTTATGAGGCACCTAAAAAAATTGTAAAAAGGTAATAAAAATGAACTACTGACACTGCCCTACTGACACAAATTTCTGCCCTTTTGACACCAATCTCTGCCCTACTGACACCATCCATTTCTCTGATGACACCATCATTATACTGTATATACACATGCATACACACGCAAATATGTTTAAACTTTGGGGTGCACACCCTAATGCCATAGGCTGTGTACACCTATGCCACTGTGATTGGCTGTTGCAGCAATCAATGACATCACTCAGGGATCTCTGGTTGGTCAGTTTACAAATGTCAGCAGGCTGAGGATCTGTCACTTTGTGATGGTAGTGCTACTGCAACATGATAAATTGTACTGTGCTCATCCCATCAATGCAAAGAGCACTGAAAATGCTCAAAGCACAATGACGTCTAGCAACCAACCAGATTTTAGCTTGCTCAAGTCAGATCAGTGAAAGATTGATTTATTGTGCTTGATGTTGGTTACTTGACATTGCTATGGCTATTTCTCTCACTGCATAAGCATACTAATTCGCTAACATTGCTACAACTGACTAACAGCAACACTGCAGATAACATTTCGGTGTTTTCTACAAATGTGTCTTGTATACTGGATTTACAATGCCGGGGCTTTTTATTGTGAAAATTTCCAAATATGCCGTAGTGGTCCGCCTTATGCCCACGTAAGGCGAGTGAGTCCTGAAATGTGTGGGACGTTCAGCTTATATGACCGTGAATTCAGTGCTGGAGGCTCCATGACATTGACGATACTGCAATGACTTCATTCCTACTGCATGTAGACTGCAGGGCAAGCAACGCTTTAACCATGAATAATCAGTCATATGTTCATGTCAAATTGGTTTACACATGATTAGTATATGGAAACATATTGCTAATAATAAGAATCTGTGCACGTCGAAAATAAGACACTTTAAAAATCCACAACGTAAATCAGGTCAGTGGTGCTCCATCCTTCTCATCCTACTTGACCGTGGTGCAGCATGTGACGCCAGTGATGCGGATAATTCTATATTTGGCAGTTCTATGTCAGAGCAACTCGCACAAACTCACCAGATGTACTTGCTGGATACATGCCACTAGTGCATCTGGGGATGGATTTGGTTGATATTCATTTACTAAGGAGCTCCTGTGTAAAATTTGGGGATAACAAGCCACCTTGCCAAGTGCAGACAGCTTGCGTATGTACTTAAATGTTTCTACGTCTAGTAGTGTAATTCTCATGGGTGGCTTTTTTTAAAGGAGAATTTCAAGTACTGGCCTGTAGTTTTACCATATTTAAAGTGATACTAAACACACACTGTTTAATTTACATTGTCTCTTTTATTTCTGTATGTGGATGATGGCACCGTAATTATTTTAATAAAAAAAAAATTAGGTAAATTTTTTCTAATCAATATACAGCTGTCAATGACCCAGCTTTTTCCCAGCCTGTCTGCAGGGAAACATAATCAGTAAGATCTTCTAGTCCTCTATGCTGGTCAAGGGTTAAAAAAAAAACAGCCTTTGGAATACAGAGTAAAATAAATAAATATCAATAAACTGTTTAAATTGGCATACAAATATAGATTTAAAATCAAACCTTTATTATTTTGTGGAAATAACATGGTATGGGTCGATTTCTGAAGCCCTGTACACACGATTGGATTTCCTATGGATTTTAAACCGATGGATTTTTCCATCGGAAATCCGATGAAGCTGACTTCCATCAGTCTTGCCTACACACCATAAGTCAAAAAAACGATCGTCCCAAACGCCGTGACGTAAAACACTCCGACGAGCCAAGAAAAATTAAGTTCTATGCTTCTGAGCATGCGTGGGTTTTTTATCCGATGGAGTTCCCCACAGACGATAGTAATTTGCTATCGTTTTTTTTTCCATCCGATAAATTTAAAACATGTTCTATTTTTTAACACTGATGGAAAAAAGACAGATGGGGCCCATACACGATCGGTTTGTCCGATGAAATAAGTCCATCGGACTGTTTTCATCGGTAAAACCGATTGTGTGTACAGGGCTTGACAGTCACAGGCTGTGCCATCCCTTCTGCCCTGTGTCTTAGAATGAGAGGGAGGTGAAGCCTCCAGCAATCTACATGTAATATCCTGCCTCTATTGAGTTTAGCTGGTTAATGGGCATGGAGGAGGGAGGGAGTGGGATGTCATTTACCACTGTGTATACGCCCACATGTGTGACTCTATAGTCACATGGGCTGCTCAGATGTGATAGGGAGGAAATGCTCAGCATAGAAACTCACTGAAAACTGAGCATGTGCAGAGTTGTCACCAATGCTGCAAAATCCCTAACTTGATTGGAGACCAGAACAGAAGGTGGAGATAGAAAGCAGTAGGATCGTCTAGGTTTTATGCAGAATATAGAAAACGAGTGAGTATGAATAATATTAATACACCATTTATTGATATTTTTTTTAATATGTGATTTTAGTGACTAGTGGCTATTATAGCTGCCAGCAGTAATCACTGTGTTCTCCCAGTGGGGGTGGCTCTCCTCGCCCCCCTGCTGGGAGAACACAATGACTCCATGGGAATGATTTTCCCATCAACACTGTGTTGATGGGGGAAGTAAGTGATTTTCTTTCCTGCAATCGTGATTGAAAATCACTCCGTCTATGGCCGGCTTAAGGAACGCACTGCTGACATCACACTGCCACCAGCCAGAGACTTAGTGGTTTGCTTCAGTGAAAAAATCTACTCTGGCAATGAGGCCTCAGTGCACTCAAAGGGTTAAATGCTTGTTTAGTCTAGGCTCAGAGGAATAAGTAGAAAATACCTTTCTCCAAAGGCAATGTAAGCTGCAACTGGCTCTGGTCACACTCCAGCCCCCTAATAGTACAATAAAGGGTTACTGTCACTGTATTGTATGTGATGATGCTGAGGCTGTGCCCATAGACCGAACTCTGGAGGCGGCTGATGCAAGGAAGCAGGTTAGTGATAGAGCCTGTTCTGCGATCCTCTAGACATAACAAGCATTTAACCTTTTGCAGTGGAGAATGCACGGGTAGATTTTTTTATTGTTATGGAGTTGGTTTTGATGGTGGCTTTTTCTCCTTTTTTTTGTAGGCTGTTTGTCTTGAGCAGTCTGAAAACAGCAAACTTGGATGCCTGGATGTGATGTTCCCTATATCTTTGGAACTTGGCACTGCCTTTTCTGCTAGCAGTAAACAAAAATCAATAAAAGCGCTGTTAGCCTGCTACAGTATGTAAACCCAAACACTAAAATATATAAGCTTTAGTATGTTAAAGAAGTCGTCTCATTGAAGGGTTTAAAGTGGTTGTAGAGTCAGAAGTTTTTTTTTTAATCAAAATGCATTCTATGCATTAAGATAAAAAGCCTTCTGTTTTCAGCAGCCCCCCTAATACTTACCCGAGCCCCCTCTCTGTCCAGCGATGTCCACAAGTGTCTCGGCCATCCGAGATTCTCCCTCCTGATTGGCTAAGCCATTGGCTCCCGCTGCTGTCAATCAAAGTCAGTTAGCCAATCAGGAGAGAGAGAGAGAGAGGCGGGGCCGGGTTGCAACTTTGTGTCTGAATGGACATAGGAAGTTTTGACTTGACTCGGGTGCCCCCATAGCAAGCTGCTTGCTGTGGGGGCACTCAACAGGTGGGAGGGGCCAGGAGAGCCAAAGAGAGACCTAAGAAGAGGAAGATCTGGGCTGCTCTGTGCAAACCACTACAGAGCAGGTAAGTATAACATGTTTGTTATTTTTATAGAAAAAAAAACAAGACTTCACAATCACCAAAACTTTTATTTAAGTGATTGTAATGTATATATATATATATATATATATAAATATAGTGACTGTTGTCACCATAAAAAAAAATAAAAAATCTGGGAAATGCCATGCAGACAACACTGGAACAAATGTTTGTAGACAGGAGGAGGCTGTGTTCAGAGTGATGTGCAGTGTTAGTTTTCCGCCACACATGGCGTTTTGCTTTTATGCCAAAAAGTAAAATTTTGGCCTCATCTGACCAGAGTACCTTCTTCCACATGTTTGCTGTGTCCCCCACATGGCTTCTCACAAACTGCAAAGGGACTTCTTATGGCTTTCTTTCAACAATGGCTTTCTTCTAGCCACTCTTCCATAAAGGCCAGATTTGTGGAGTGCGTGACTAATAGTTGTCCTGTGGACAGATTCCCCCATCTGAGCTGTGGATCTCTGCAGCTCCTCTCGAATTACCATGGGCCCCTTGGCTGCTTCTCAGATTTTTTCTCTCCTTGCCCAGTCGGTTAGTTTAGGTGGGCAGCCATGTCTTTTTTTTTTATAATCAATTTTTTTTTATATTATTATAAACTTCAACATTTCCATTCAGCATTGTACATTCTTATATTACATCATTTACATAAGACACAAATGAACCTTACAGGAAAGAACCAGGTACAAAATTGTCTTATCAAAAGTTTATCAATTATGCTATTCCCCCCCCCCCCCCAAAAGAAAAAAGGAATAGGAAAGAAAAAAAAAAAAGACAAAAAAAAAACCATGAAAAAATAAAATAATTCCCTCTCCCCACTCCCTCCACGCCATCCCTGGCTGCGGAGGAGTAAGTCTGCTCTATCCCTACTCACTCCATTCCCTCTACTTGAGTCGTGTGTTCTCCTACTATGCCCTTCTGTGTCACTTAAACAACGCCCCCTCCTACTTCCAAAAAGGCCACCGATGGCCATAGTTACTATTCTTTTTTTAATGTGGAGAAAAAAAAAAAAAAACGGGAGAAAAAAATAAATAATAAAAATTTATAATAAAAAAAAAAAATATATATATATATGTATGTATATTGTGCCTCGTGGTTATGTATTAATTACCCATAATTGTATGTAGCGGCCCCCATGGCCTAATTCCCCAACTTAGGGTGGGCAGCCATGTCTTGGTAGGTTTGCAGTTGTGCCATACTCTTTCCATTTTGGGATGATGGATTGAACAGTGCTCTGTGAGATATTTAAAGCTTGGGATATTTTTTTATAACCTAACCCTGCTTTAAACTTCTCCACAACATCGCAGTGTGAATAGGACAAGCGGAAAACAATTGTTGGCATTTGACAGTGTGGTAAAATGCCAGTCATGGTGCATAGTGTAAATTAGCCTTTATATAAATGCATAAAAAGGCATTGAACCTCATGCACCTGTGAATGAGGTCTTAAAATTTGTTTTCTTTAGAAAGCAATCACAGCCTGATCATAAAAAACCTGCCCACTATCAGCATTCTGCAGAACGGGACCCTTGCTCTCTGTAAGGAAGCAGTGATCTCGTTGCAGTGACACACCCCCTGATGTGTCAAAGCAATAGCTCTCTACTCATTGGGTAACATAAGCTTTGTTAGTTGCAGAGCTTTAGTTCTGACCCAGTAGGGGCACTACTGGTCCTCTGCAATAAGACCACCATTTCAGACAAGGGTCCCACCCTGTAGCTGCTGGCAGGGAGCAGGCTTTTCCACTCAGGCTGTGGCTGTTTCAAAAGAAAGCAAACTTTAAAGCATTGAACACTTTTTTGTTTTGATGTACCTGGAATGAATTTAGCTAATTTTAAGTGAAGGTTCAGTCAGGCTTTAAATAAGAAACCTGAAATGAAAGTCTGACTGCTGAGCAGCACTTTGCATCAAATAGTGGCGAAAAACGCAGTGGGGGAGGCAGAAAAATCTACCAGAAGCTTCACTTTTTTTATGTTTTGCTCCTTGATAGAACTCTTTTAAATTATCTTCCCCATTTAAATTCAGATAAGCCCCTTTTTAAAACCCAGGAATGTTTCAAGCCTTTGCAGAGAGTGATGTGAAATGGGTAGTATTCATGCACAGTTGTCCTTTTGTGTGCTCTAATCATTCTTTCACAGTTCAGTGGTTCTGGTGATACAATCACAGTTAATGCTCTCATAAAACATTGATTCACATGATGAGCTAAATTAAAGAGAATCCAAAAAAACAAATGCAGCAGCAAATTGCAAGCCAAAAAAAATCGGCAAAACATCAACTCACTTGTTTCTTCTTTCACCCTAGAGAGGAATATTTTATTTTTCCATGTGCTTTACTGCTTTTATCAATCTATAAAAACATATTTTACATTGTATTTGCCTAGTTGGGGAGACAGTAACATCGTTGTCAATTGATGTCCATGATATTTGGGCACATTCCTGTGTTTTGATGTTTGGTTTCTGGAAATGTCTCTCGTATTTACTTTTGACCAACATAATGTGATCCTTCCTTTTATATTAGGTTCATTTTTTTAATGCTCTTTTAGTTTTATGTGGGCTTTTGTGCTCCTCCTGGTAATATAAAAGTTGTTTAACTTATACGCATGTTAAAAAATACTTCATATTTGGAAGTATAATTGTCCATGGTCCACTAAGATAATGTCACACATGAGTGAGAGAATGCTGTTTTAGCTTGCCATGCATGCTACTATCTAATTTTACAATCTCCTTTTTACTTACCATGGCTCTATTTTGATATCAAGACTGCACTAAGCACACCTAATGATTACCTCTTATTTACATGCTTTATTTGTATCATGTGATTATATGGTGATGCTAGGATATGCTAATGGAGGCAGCATATAGTGTGTGTTGAATGCAGGATTAGTTCTCAACTGTACAGACCATCAAGCAAGAGAAAGAAGGGATGGTTTCTCATTTAAAGAACCATAAAGAGTCTTCTCACTCCTCTCAACATCCTCCTCACCCAGGTCTGGTTTGTGCGTAGCCAACCTCCCCCGCACCAAGGCCTTGATATTTGTCTAGCCAACAAAGGCCATTGACAATCAGTAAGACATTTCTCTATATTAGGGCTCTGGCAGTATACATGTAAACACTTGTATGATGTACAGGAGTATTCCAAGAGTAGAAAATTGTCTATCCAAGTCATACAGCTGTACACTATTTGAATATTTTCATGGGTACTGGCATATACCCAAATACAGCAATACACAGCCATTCATCATTATTATTATACAGGATTTATATAGCGCCAACAGTTTGCGCATCACTTAACAAAATGAAGGCAGACATTACAGTTACATTACAATTTGGTACAAGAGGAATCAGAGGGTCCAGCTCGTTTGACCTTACATTCATGTCTATGAGGGGATGTATGCAGCAACTGGGCTTCCCAGGCAGGGGTAAGATGCCAGAATTTATGTTGTACGGGCTCTGGGCACTTGTGTGTAATGCCCTGTACACACGATCGGTTTTACCAATGAAAACAGTCCGATGGACTTTTTTCATCGGACAAACCGATTGTGTATGGGCCTCATCTGACTTTTTTCCATCGGTGAGAAAAAATAGAACATGTTTTAAATTTATCCGATGGAAAAAAAATTAAAGCAAATTCCGATCGTCTGTGTGGAACTCCATCGGAGAAAAAACCCATGCATGCTCAGAATCAAGTCGATGCATGCTCAGAAGCATTGAACTTCATTTTTCTCGGCTCGTCTGAGTGTTTTACGTCACGGCGTTTGGGACGGTTGGATTTTTGACTAATGATGTGTAGGCAAGACTGAAGGAAGTCAGCTTCATCGGAATTCCGATGGAAAAATCCATCGGATTGGAATCCATAGGAAATACGATTGTGTGTACAGGGCTTAGGAGCCCTTAAAGGTTCCAGAGTACTGGCCTGTCTGCCAGTGCAATGCAGCTAGGTCCTGATTGTTGTCCCTACATAGTTGGTAGATCCTTGTTAGTTGGCCATTAGTTGTTGGCTATTAGTTGCTCTATGAACTCCTATTTTGCCCCAGTCGACTTCTGGCAGAACTGGATTACAGTTTGCCCCATCCTTCTATTCATTATTCCTGTGTGGTGACATAAAACAGTCAACTAGTCCTTTTTGCCCCTTTGATCTAAGCCTTAGTGTGCCCCTTATGGATACAATATCTCCACACGTAAGTGTGATATTAAGACTAGCCAGTTGACTGTAGGAAGTGGGTAGCAGGCAACAGTAGGTTTTGTGATTCTAAAGCCCTGTTCACACCAGTGTGCTTTTGGTGTGGTGCATTAAAAAAAATCCTGCTCACTGCATCTTTAATGCGCTAACATCAAAACACTTGTTATATAGAGTTCAATGTAAACACACCTTAAACACAATGCACCTAGAGCACCCTATATAGAATTTTTATGTGAACACTACTAAACTAAAGATGTGGCGTATTTTAGCTACAAAGCATGTCTTTGGTGTTAAGAAATAAATATGACTTCCGAATGAAAACAATTACTTTGACCCATTCCCATCACTACAGGCGCCTCTGCCATTCGAACAGTCAATGGGATTTTTTTCTCTCTTCTACATCCCAGTTTACCGCACTGGGGTAAAACCCATGAGGACCTAAGATCAGGTTCCCTGAACCATTTAGAGTGACCTACCCTTTCCCTGGGTGGAGACAGAGGTATTCTCTACACTTGGAAGGTTGGCTGTCTCATGCCACTTGTTCAGTCGCAATCTCTCCCACTATAAAAAATATCCTTTTTTGCAATTCTTCATCTTTTTAAATGCCATATATATCTTTAAGCGCCACCACCATATGAAGATTGTATCCTAAGTTTTGTCCGCTAAGGACAATACCTGCATTTGTATTTTCTTCTCTCCCCCTCAAATATACTACAAGATTACAAGAATAATCATCTATAGAATATATTGTATACTGTATGTGTCAATGTGATAGAGGCGTTGCTTTGCAAGCTCCTTTCGGGACTCTGTTGGGTTCTATTTTAGGTTTTGCGAAATTGTGTTGGCGCTGTATAAATAAAATGTATGTTGTACAATTTAGAGGCCTGTTATGTGTTGGTGCATATCAGCGTAGTCATTTAGACAATCCTTGCTTTCTACAGCTTAGCCTGGCCTTACAGTACATTGTTTTCATGAACAGCAATCTTATACTGTATAGGTTAAAATGTGCTATTTACAATGACCAACGTCTTTAGTGTTCATAACAATTGAAATGATTTGTATGACCTGTATCGGGGTTGGACCTGCAGATCCAAATACGGCAGATGTTTACTAACTCAGATTATGCCCATTCTGAGCCAGCTTCACAAATGTCCAACTGAAGAAACATGACAATAATTAGATAAAAATAAAATGGTAATGCTCTTTACTGTGCCGCAATGTTTCTGTTTTATTTTGCTGAGTAACTTTTTTAAGGGTCTCCTTTCCTATCTGTGTTACAGCTGTTCTATTCCTAACAGATCATTTGACATTAATAGCAGTTGCTATGACAATAACGGATGAACATCTGACTTTATTTATAGGAAACTACGATAAAATGCAAGGCTAGCAAAAAAAAAAAAAACAGGACGTGCAGTGGATGGCAATGTGCGACGTGGGGTTTTGCGTTCAATATTAGAATGTTGTTTTTAATTATTGTTTTTGGGTATAGGTGTGATAACTCCTCGGTATAGGCTGCAGTACTACGTCATACAGTCTACCCACAAAAGCATTCTGTGTAATTCCCAATTCCCTGCTTGTATCATACTCATGCAAATACATCTGAATTTGTGTCAGTAATTTGTTATGGTCAGACGAATGAAAGCAGGTTGACTCGGGTTTAAGTCACGCCGAGCATTGCGTTTGTCTTATTCAGTATAGGCAATGTGCTATGTTTCTTTTTACAGTGCTGCATATCTCAGACCTGCAGCTTTTATGCGTGCATCCTATTTTTGGTGTCTTGGGTAAAGGTTACAGGAATGACATGCAGTGATTTAAACCATGTTCTCTTACATTAAAAGGAGTGACATTAGAAGAGAGACACAGCACACTACAGACCTTCTACACACAACACACTACAGACCTTCTACATTTTCTGCATTGCAGAAGTTAACTCTTTGCTGATAATGTATGTGCTTTGCTGGTAGTAGACGACAGAGCGAACGTGCCCTCCTAAAATAACAGACTGACAACCCACACTTGTCAATTCGAATGACCTATTTCTGAGTAATAATTGCATACTTAAATAATTAAAGGGGTGTTCCCAATTGCTGGATGAATATACTGATGTGTATTGAGTAGTAATATGGAGATAGGTTTGCCTATGCAACCCCAACACCACCAGGCATTCTCCACCTCTTCACAATGGGATTTATAGGAGCTTTGATATGTTGGCGTGAAAAGCAATAGAAGATAAGGAATTGCAGAAGCTGCTTTTTGATGCTGGGGAGCTTTCCCTTCCCCTGCACCACTTAAAACTGTTATTCTGATTGCAACACTGATCAGTAAAACCCATTCCAAGGCCCTGCAAATTCTACCATGAGGTGCAGTGTCATCATTTCTCTTTATTTAAAGTGTATTTCCACTTTTGGAGACAAATAGTTATTTATTTTATTTATTACAGGTACTTATACAAGGTTTGTCTATTAAATAACAAAACTCGTTAAATAACTCACCTTTATTTATATGTATTACAAATTTAATGATGCAAACAAAGATTTCAGTGCTGCTACTCATATAATCCACCATTAAGTATGAGCTCAGGCTTGTTCGCAACTCCACGTGCGCCCTCCCGCCTGACACTGAGCAGCGCTAATCACAGGTAGTGAGACATTTCCCAATATGTGCAGCCGCGGATCAGGAAATGTCTCACTGCCTTTGATTAACAGTGCAGTGTCAGCTTTCTGGCAGGCGCGGGCACGTGGAGTTGCGAACACGCCTGAGCTCATCCTTATCCACCATCAGCAGAGCTCACAGGTGCTTGATCTACAGTTGCCCATCTAAGAGTAATAGTCCAAAAAAAGATGGCTGCAGCATTTGTGTACTGTACACTGTTGTTTCTGTTGATTTGTGTACTGTACACTGTTATCACTGTTGATTTTAGAGCAAAAGCGGTTGTGTGGATCATCTTTATGGACTATTACAAATTGAATGCTTGTCCCCTTCAATATATTCCCTATTTTCACTAATACATTGCTGCAGTCTTGTTTTCCATTGGTCGAAGGCATGAAGAAAATACATTTCTGTCAGCTGTTTTAACACATTCACCGTTTTCTTCTTTACAGCATCAATTGACTCAAAAAGTGTCCCTTTAAGCACTGATTTAACTTTTGGAAATTCATTCTCAAAAATGTTGGACTTGATGGAGTTGTGTCTTTTTTCAACCTCACCTACTATGTATCTATATATGTAACGGCCCTCCCTGAATCTTTTGTGCCACCCAAACACACGTGCACGAGACAGGCCGTCATTCCCATAATCTGTAGTAAGCATTTGAAAACATTCTGTTGGTATTTTGTGCAATTTTACAAACAATTTCAAATTGGCACACTACAAAAAACACAACCAAACTAAATGGCGACTCACAATCAACTGAATGTCATAGAGTGTTGCTGCTTGTTATGCAGGCTCAAACGTGTTCAAGGTCACCACGCATGCAGCTATAACCTGTTCTGACTGCTTTGTTTACTACGTGGGATCACAGTCTCATTAGACACACCTCGTATAGCGCCCTCAATTTACACATATATAAATATTGTGCATTCACATCAGTCTCTGCTCTCAAGGTGCTTACAATCTAAGGTCCCTAACTCACATTCATACATACACATACTAGGGCCAATTTAGACAGGAGACAGTTAACCTACCAGCATGTCTTTGGAGGTTTGGAGGAAACCGGAGTACCCAGAGAAAACCCACACAGGCACAGAGAGAACAGGCAAACTCCAGGCAGGTAGTGCCCTAAGGGATAACACCTACTTTATATTTGTTAAGCTGTAGTACTGCTTCTATAAGCTGGGAGGGAAGGATTGGGGGCTTAATCGGGCCCTCTTGATGAGAGCCTGTGACAGCCTCTTAGTTCGATTAACCCCTGATGCCCCAAAAGATTATGGCAGCAGATGTTAATGGATGGATGGAGTAAATTTCACCTACTTTTTTTTTGGCTGCACTTAGAGAGTGCTCAGTGTGTCCCTTTGTCACTGGGGACAGATTAAGTTTATACTCATATCAAATTTTAGCTTGCAGTCTACCTATGTCACCATAAGGATACGATTTATTTTTATTTAATTTTTTAGATATGCTGTTTGGGAGCACGTAAGTAACATTTTTTTTCCCAAATTTGACTATATGGTAAGTGGAGGTGGGGCCCAACTTTATTGCAAGTATTGCAGACAACTGTCTCTGATGGCTCTAGTAGCTTTCAGCTATGGATGCATTTTTTTAAAAGGCTGCAAAGCAAAACTCATGTGTGATGAGGGATTTATGAACCCTTGCCTTAAAGTGGTATTAAACCCAAAACCGAAAATGTCATGCATTACCAATCATCAGATGTGGTGGCTGCATTCATTTTAGTTTCCTAGGATTTTTCCTTCTGTTTTCATCTGGTGATCTGGCCAGTAAAACACCTCTTGTAGTAGAGTGCCTACCCTCTGTTTGAAGGAGCACAGGGGGCACCTTTGGACAGCAGCACTGTCAGTCTAGGGGGAGGGGAGTGTTAGATGGACTAGCAGGTTTAAATACACTAACAAATTGAAGCCAAACTCTAGCTAATACTTTATAAGCAGTTACAGCAAAAAAAAAATTCTTTTGGGATAAAAGTTTTACATAAATAAAAGCTGATCATTGCAAACACCCCTGTTAGTGTTAAATGGTTTGTCTCACCCCTGTAACTGATACATTCTTACAGTACATTACAAAAGAGCAGAAAGTACACATAAATGGTTGATATGAAAACGAATTAATTATGTGAACAATCTTTAAAAAATACTAACAACTGTGTTTGTGTTTTTTAGACAGTTTATGTAGGCTTAATAGCTACTGCCCAATCAAATAAAACTTCTGCTGGAAATGTGTTATTTGACCAAATGTGCCATCATTGAGGAGTTGGTTTTGGAGCCTGGCGGGATTAGTGGCAGAGGGGAAGCAGATCATAGACCACTGGGAGAAAAAGCAGAACAGAAGCTCATCGTAGACACTGAGTTTGGGGGGAAGATAATAGTGGGGGCAAAATGTCTGCTGGGGATGGGGATCAAGTGGAGGAGTGAATAGTGCTGATGGGGACTTGGGTTAGCGGAGATTTGGATAGTGCTGCCATTAATTTGAATTGAGGGAGTCTAGGGGTATCCCCATAGGGGCTGCTGAGTGTTGTATTCCGTCTGTCACCCTGCCCAGACAGGCACACAGTTCTCATTCACTCTCAGGCAGAAATACAGTCCTTGAACTTTGTTTGTATTTTTATTGAGGGGAATAAACTTGGATGGGGATGGAATATTCATATGAGATGCTCAACTGATTGCAGAAAATGACATGGGATCAACTATATACACCTCCAGTATATACAGCTCCAATCTTCACTCCAGCCCATCACTTGCTTGCAGACTATCTCTCCTCAACACCTCCAGCACATCACTTACTTGCAGACTTCCCAGACAAGCTAGCACTGATTTGTAGGCTGGACACTGACTCAGCAAGGCCTAAGGTGAATGCCCTTTGCAGGCAGGGACCACTGGGCCCCTTAAGTGTAGCAACAATTGTAGATAGCCCCCAGTGCTAGCTGTCCAGGTGGCTACTGAGCCCAGTACCACATCTTCAGGCCCTGCCAGCCCTCATGGCTGCAGGTTCTCTCTACTGCCCATGACACCCCAGTCCACTCCTCTGGCTCTGCACCCATCTCAGACAGCACCCTTCCAGTCCTTTCAGGTGCGCCTCCCCAGTCCTCTCCCGACTGTGTGTAACTCACCAGCCCTCTTGGCTTGGACCTGTTGTTCCTCTCCTGGAGACTTTTCCTGGCAGTGCTCTCCCACTGTCCTCTCTTGCTCCTGTGCCACCTGTCCAGGACACCTCCGTGTGTCATAAAAAGGGTCCTGTTGGCACAAGAGCCCCAGACTCAAGGTCACCCCCCCAGACTGGGGCGCTCCCTCAAAGGCCACAACAGCCTAGCACTTCCTCCCGAACAACTCCTCCCCAGCTGGGGTGACCCAAGGTATTTAAGGAGACCTGCCCCCTGCCAATTCAGATTGGGGATTGGTCAGGGCTCCTTAGAACACCCCAGATAGCACCACCTCCCCTCTCCTCCTTCCTTTCCAGAAAACACTAGAACATTCTGGAAAGAAGTGGGAGGTCTTGGTGATGCTGCCTGTGAGTCACCCAGCTCTGCTCTAAATCACTTCCAACCCAGATCAAAACATACCCAGGCTTGGGTGCTACAGGAGGATTTGATTGAATCATCATCTTTTGTTGAGACTCTAACCTGTATATCATGTGCCCATGTAGTTCACTGTGGAAACCTTATCCTATGTAGGATTTGTGGATGTTTGGGCTAGAAATGTTTCTAAGGATTGTTTGTGATTGGCATGAATGCATTTGTTTTTAGGCAGTTTGCCCATTATTTAAGACATGGATGGAGATATTAAAATTGTAATACTGAATTTGACCTGGGCTCCTTCTTGGACACTTTTAAGGGAAGATATAGTGTATTTTGGCGAGTACTATTCCACATTAAAAATGTGAAAACCACATCTAAAGTAATTGTGATTTGATTTTTGTATTTCAAAGCATTTTTGCATGAAATACGGGGGGTGAACAAAAATATGGAAACACTACATGATTTGCAGGTGTGAAAGTGACAACATGGTGTGTGTTGAAAGCAGAAGTGATGTAACATTCTTTTGATTCTACTGTGTGATGAGACCCCTAGCTAACAAGTGGGAGGCCTCAATTTCGTCATTCTCTGCATGCGCTGCGAGTAATACGGAGTCATATCAGAGCTTACTGAGTTTCAAAGAGGGCAGATTGTTGGTGCCCACTTAGCTGGTGCCTCTGTAACTGAAGTTGCCAATTTATTTGTGGCGAGGTACAGTATCAAAGGTATTTGGGAAAATGTCGTCTGGTAAGCATAAGCGCAGTCGACATGGTCAACTGACCAAAAGAGACAAAAGGACATGCGCAGGATTGTGACCAGGATTTTTGCATGAAGAGTATACCAGATTCCATTATCCACCATCCAAGACTTCTATTTGTCAATTCCCAAGAGAATTCAGGCCATCTTGGATGCCAAAGGTTTAACACCATAATAGATAACTATTTCGTTATTTTACTTGTTTCCATAATTTTGACAAACCCCTGCAGAGAGAGATATATAGATTAAGCACTAGAAGGAGTTCTCCATTTGGCATTGCGTTGTTCAGTCTCTCTGCTTAAAGTGTATGTATAGCCAGAACCTTAGATTTCAGTAGAGTAGGGAAAGGTGAAAAGTACAGTATGTTTTTTTTGTATACTCTTTGTGCCTGATTGGGGAGGATTCCTTTACTATTTATCCCAGAGACACAAAAGAGTAGTGTGAACGGACCTCTAAAAATTAGTTGAATTCCCCTCTTAGTTTTCAATAGAACAAATATCATCATTGGAAGATTTCCTATTGGTTCCAGTTCCACCGATTGTATCGTTTTAAATTTTCCATCACTTTCTGTCTCAATGAGAATGGTCACCAAGACAAATAGAGATGGTGAATATTTCCATTGGGGACACAGATGGCAATAACAACCTGCGAGGAGCTTTAGTCTTTCTTTATTCTATTCAGTTTTCTTTTTTTTTTTTTGAGAGGCTTTGCTATTTATATACTATAAACACTCTTGATAAAAGATTTTTGCCAGACATGCATTATTTTAAATGATCAGCAAATATGGCTGCCTCTTTATGCATATATAATTACAAAAATCCTGCAAAAAATACTGCTAGTGTACTTTAAAGACATGCTATCTATAAAAATATCCTGAGCAGTCTGCAAAGTAATGGATTCTATGGCCTAACCTACAGAGATTAGAGCTTGTTATCTACATGCATTGCACATACCTTTCAGCACTATGTGATTCAGCCTTACTCTGCTCTCCAGGGAATGTGATTTTGAGAAACATTCAGATTGGCCTAGGAGTGATTCCCCAGATAATGCAAAAAGAAAGCAGAAGCTGGGTAGCTTACAGACGAGGCATAACTTTATAGTAATGTAGCGGGGTGTTACATTTAGGGTAGGTGTCTGAGTGTAATCATGCTCAGATGCACTATTGCTACTGTCTATGGACTATATTTTCCTGTGGAGGAGATCAATGGTGCCTAGTTCCCTGCAGTCTATAGGTGGCGCTGTCCCCATGGACTGGGGTTGAACCATCGTTGTAAGGTTGTGCCTTTTTGTGTCCCCTCTCGGCAGTGGTACGGCAGGGCGTGGAACCCGCTGTGCCTGCTGGGAGGGGGTATAAAAGGGGCGGCCATCTTCCACACAGGGTCCGAGTCCCAGGCACCTTCAGCCTGGGGCTGCTGTTCCGGTTCGCCCACACCCAGGTGCCCTTGGCCTGGGTGTAGGGGATTGAATGCCATCCCAGGCACCTTCGGCCTGGGGTGAGGTACTGCTTGAGAAGGCCTGGGGTCCAGTACCTTCGACTGGGTCCCGCGAGGGATTGAGGAATCCTAGGGGTCCACCGAGTGAGGGAACCCGAATCTAGGACGAGGGGGACCAGAGAGGTTACCCTTTCCGAAGACCCATTGCAGCAATTTGGTGACAGTAGGGCCTCTGGTGACGGTCCGGATGGATGTCTTCTCCCTGACAGGGGTCGCAACTTTTTGAAGGTAGTCCACGTTCTCATGGTCTGTGGCAGGGACCCAACGTGAATCAGGTCGGTGGCAGAGACCCAACAATCATGGTCTGTGGCAGGGACCTTATTTCACCTGGTCCGTGGCAGGGACCCATCTCACGGTCGGTGGCAGCGACTGTGTGTCATAACTGTTGTAAAATCCTAACAGTTTAGTTTCATTGATAGGATTGTGCCTGGACCTCCTTCCCACTTTGTTCTGAACTGTTCTGTGTCTGACCAGTCGCTCTCAAAGGACTATTTATTGCTCTAAAGAATAAATAAGTGTTGGACTTTCAGTGGTGTGGAACTTGACTTTCTGGGAGCTAAAGGGTCCTACCTCCACCCAGTGGCGTAGCGTGGGTTGTCAGCGCCCGGGGCAAGGCAAGTAATTTGCGCCCCCCCAACCTGCGGACTTTTCGCATTCCGAGTCCCTTCCCTTCCTACAATAGCACTGACCTACCTGATTCCTATACTGACCACTACACAAACTACACAATACACTACCACAGACTAATACACACCATACTACACTTACACAATAAAAGGTGTAGTTGTGGCGCTGTTCTGGCGTGTGAACCAACCTATTTTAGTGATATTACTGTGTGATCTTGAAATTGAACCTCAAAAATTTAATAAAAAGAAAAACCAAGTGTTGGCTCAGCCGGATGTTTGCTACAGCCCGAATTGTGGGGAGTGCTTATTTAGGGGTTTTGGATGAATCCTGGTTTGGAATGTGTCCATAAAAGGTTGTATAGTGAAGAGATTGGTAAATATCCAAACTTCAGGTGGTGTCTCGGCCGGGTGTTTACTAAATCAAAAAATGGCCGATAGAGTGTATTAGTGCTAGATTGCTGGTATAATGTGAGATGTGGGGATCTCGCATCTCACATTATACCAGCGCATTGACACATTGACACGGCGGTGACACATTGATGGAATTTCACAAAATTTAGAAAAGTGACACAAACTGGTGCGGGATTTTGCGCCCCCCCCCAATGTTGCGCCCGGGGCCACGGCCCCCCTGCCCCCCCACGCTACGCCACTGCCTCCACCTCTCTGGAGGGTGGGAGTCATCCTCAAGGGAAGTTTTGGCTCTGGACGGGGACACAGGCCCGAAGGTAAAAAGTTATAGTTCACACCTCTGCACACAAGAGGATACGAGCTGGTGGTGCGCCACACTCTCCTCCCTGGTCCCCTAGATGAGAGCCATTGACCGAGAAGAGAAAGAGGGAGTGAGAAGTGAGGTCGCTACAGTAATATATTTCATAGCCCAAAATTAAATGGGAATACTAATTCATACAATGGCCAAAATTTTTTGTTTAGTTTAGAATAGAGTGGAGACGGGTTAGAACCTCTGTCAGGTTTTCATTGTCATCTCTGTCCGCAATGGAGAGTGTAGGAGAAGGTCAAGTGACGTGAGAGAAGAAAAGCTCAATGATTCAATATCTGTTTGACATACTCAGAAATGTATGAGCATGCTGGTGGATAATGACAAAAGCCTGTAACTGCCTATCAACTCTCATGCATGAAAAATAGAAATGTATATTAATTAGGGATATAGAAGAAAAAACTGTGTTCTAGAGAATGTGGACATTTGTATATTTTAAGTGTGTGTGTGTTATCTGTTGTATCCGATGTTTGACAGTTCTATAGGCCAGCCCTCTGAGCGCCATGTCTGATAAGCTCAAGAACCTTTTCCATAGAATTTTCTTGGCATGTGTTTTACAAGGTAGGTCTCCAGGTCACTATTTGCACACACCTGGAACTGGCATGCAGAATGTGTTAACAAATGTGCATAGCCAATTTGTACACACATTCTTTGACCAATTTAGACAATCGGCAAGTAACTTACCAGCATGTCTTTGGTGTGTGATGGAAAGTCATAAGTACCCTGCGGAAACACAAACACACGGAGAACATGCAAATTCCCTGTGGATAGTGTCCTGGCTAGGGATGAGCTTCGTGTTCGAGTCGAACATACGTTCGACTCGAACATCGGCTGTTCGATCGTTCGACGAAGATCGAACGATTTGGGCCGTTCGCGCCAAATTCGAGTGACGCGAACGGCCCACAATGCACTACGCCATCGCAGTGTCATCCAGGCGCTGTGATTGGCCAAGCATGCACTGTGACCCCGCATGCTTGGCCAATCACAGCGCCGGCAGCGAGGAGAGCAATGATTGGCCACAGGCAGGATGCCTGTGGCCAATTATTGCTGAGGGTGTTTAGTACACGCCCCACACTATAAAAGGCCGCCAGCACGGCGGCCTAGTGTAGTGTGTTCCGGAGCAGGGATAGAGCAGCATAGGCAGGGACAGTGACTGTTATTTCTTTCTTGCTTAACCTGGATTCCTTTAGTTTAGGGAAAGAGAAGGATAGGTAGGGAGAGTGTCAGTGTGTTTTGTGCTTGTGCTATAGTGTGCTTAAAAAAAACATTTATTCTAGGGACAGAAAACTGTAGGTAGGGACAGTGTCAGTTTCTTTCACTCTGCAAGTCCTTGTTTCCAGGGACCTGGAAGGACAGTGAGTGAATTGTCCTTGTGCTATATTGTGCTTAAAAAAACATTTATTCTAGGGACAGAAAACTGTAGGTAGGGAGAGTGTCAGTTTCTTTCACTCTGCAAGTCCTTGTTTCCAGGGACCTGGAAGGACAGTGAGTGAATTGTCCTTGTGCTATATTGTGCTTAAAAAAACATTTATTCTAGGGACAGAAAACTGTAGGTAGGGAGAGTGTCAGTTTATTTCACTCTGCAAGTCCTTGTTTCCAGGGACCTGGAAGGACAGTGACTGAATTGTCCTTGTGCTATATTGTGATTAAAAAAAACATTTATTCTAGGGACAGAAAACTGTAGGTAGGGAGAGTGTCAGTTTATTTCACTCTGCAAGTCCTTGTTTCCAGGGACCTGGAAGGACAGTGACTGAATTGTCCTTGTGCTATATTGTGATTAAAAAAAACATTTATTCTAGGGACAGAAAACTGTAGGTAGGGAGAGTGTCAGTTTATTTCACTCTGCAAGTCCTTGTTTCCAGGGACCTGGAAGGACAGTGACTGAATTGTCCTTGTGCTATATTGTGATTAAAAAAAACATTTATTCTAGGGACAGAAAACTGTAGGTAGGGAGAGTGTCAGTTTATTTCACTCTGCAAGTCCTTGTTTCCAGGGACCTGGAAGGACAGTGACTGAATTGTCCTTGTGCTATATTGTGATTAAAAAAAACATTTATTCTAGGGACAGAAAACTGTAGGTAGGGAGAGTGTCAGTTTATTTCACTCTGCAAGTCCTTGTTTCCAGGGACCTGGAAGGACAGTGACTGAATTGTCCTTGTGCTATATTGTGATTAAAAAAAACATTTATTCTAGGGACAGAAAACTGTAGGTAGGGAGAGTGTCAGTTTATTTCACTCTGCAAGTCCTTGTTTCCAGGGACCTGGAAGGACAGTGACTGAATTGTCCTTGTGCTATATTGTGATTAAAAAAAACATTTATTCTAGGGACAGAAAACTGTAGGTAGGGAGAGTGTCAGTTTCTTTCACTCTGCAAGTCCTTGTTTCCAGGGACCTGGAAGGACAGTGACTGAATTGTCCTTGTGCTATATTGTGATTAAAAAAAACATTTATTCTAGGGACAGAAAACTGTAGGTAGGGAGAGTGTCAGTTTATTTCACTCTGCAAGTCCTTGTTTCCAGGGACCTGGAAGGACAGTGACTGAATTGTCCTTGTGCTATATTGTGATTAAAAAAAACATTTATTCTAGGGACAGAAAACTGTAGGTAGGGAGAGTGTCAGTTTATTTCACTCTGCAAGTCCTTGTTTCCAGGGACCTGGAAGGACAGTGAGTGAATTGTCCTTGTGTTATATTGTGATTAAAAAAAAAATTTTTTCTAGGGACAGAAAACTGTAGGTAGGGAGAGTGTTTTTTTTCTTTCACTCTGCAAGTCCTTGTTTCCAGGGACCTGTAAGGACAGTGAGTGAATTGTCCTTGTGCTATATTGTGCTTAAAAAAAACATTTATTCTAGGGACAGAAAACTGTAGGTAGGGAGAGTGTCAGTTTATTTCACTCTGCAAGTCCTTGTTTCCAGGGACCTGGAAGGACAGTGAGTGAATTGTCCTTGTGTTATATTGTGATTAAAAAAAACATTTTTTCTAGGGACAGAAAACTGTAGGTAGGGAGAGTGTTTTTTTTCTTTCACTCTGCAAGTCCTTGTTTCCAGGGACCTGTAAGGACAGTGAGTGAATTGTCCTTGTGCTATATTGTGCTTAAAAAAAAACATTTATTCTAGGGACAGAAAACTGTAGGTAGGGAGAGTGTCAGTTTATTTCACTCTGCAAGTCCTTGTTTCCAGGGACCTGGAAGGACAGTGAGTGAATTGTCCTTGTGTTATATTGTGATTAAAAAAAACATTTTTTCTAGGGACAGAAAACTGTAGGTAGGGAGAGTGTTTTTTTTCTTTCACTCTGCAAGTCCTTGTTTCCAGGGACCTGTAAGGACAGTGAGTGAATTGTCCTTGTGCTATATTGTGCTTAAAAAAAACATTTATTCTAGGGACAGAAAACTGTAGGTAGGGAGAGTGTCAGTTTATTTCACTCTGCAAGTCCTTGTTTCCAGGGACCTGGAAGGACAGTGACTGAATTGTCCTTGTGCTATATTGTGATTAAAAAAAACATTTATTCTAGGGACAGAAAACTGTAGGTAGGGAGAGTGTCAGTTTATTTCACTCTGCAAGTCCTTGTTTCCAGGGACCTGGAAGGACAGTGACTGAATTGTCCTTGTGCTATATTGTGATTAAAAAAAACATTTATTCTAGGGACAGAAAACTGTAGGTAGGGAGAGTGTCAGTTTATTTCACTCTGCAAGTCCTTGTTTCCAGGGACCTGGAAGGACAGTGACTGAATTGTCCTTGTGCTATATTGTGATTAAAAAAAACATTTATTCTAGGGACAGAAAACTGTAGGTAGGGAGAGTGTCAGTTTATTTCACTCTGCAAGTCCTTGTTTCCAGGGACCTGGAAGGACAGTGAGTGAATTGTCCTTGTGTTATATTGTGATTAAAAAAAAATTTTTTTCTAGGGACAGAAAACTGTAGGTAGGGAGAGTGTTTTTTTTCTTTCACTCTGCAAGTCCTTGTTTCCAGGGACCTGTAAGGACAGTGAGTGAATTGTCCTTGTGCTATATTGTGCTTAAAAAAAACATTTATTCTAGGGACAGAAAACTGTAGGTAGGGAGAGTGTCAGTTTATTTCACTCTGCAAGTCCTTGTTTCCAGGGACCTGGAAGGACAGTGAGTGAATTGTCCTTGTGTTATATTGTGATTAAAAAAAACATTTTTTCTAGGGACAGAAAACTGTAGGTAGGGAGAGTGTTTTTTTTCTTTCACTCTGCAAGTCCTTGTTTCCAGGGACCTGTAAGGACAGTGAGTGAATTGTCCTTGTGCTATATTGTGCTTAAAAAAAACATTTATTCTAGGGACAGAAAACTGTAGGTAGGGAGAGTGTCAGTTTATTTCACTCTGCAAGTCCTTGTTTCCAGGGACCTGGAAGGACAGTGAGTGAATTGTCCTTGTGTTATATTGTGATTAAAAAAAACATTTTTTCTAGGGACAGAAAACTGTAGGTAGGGAGAGTGTTTTTTTTCTTTCACTCTGCAAGTCCTTGTTTCCAGGGACCTGTAAGGACAGTGAGTGAATTGTCCTTGTGCTATATTGTGCTTAAAAAAAACATTTATTCTAGGGACAGAAAACTGTAGGTAGGGAGAGTGTCAGTTTATTTCACTCTGCAAGTCCTTGTTTCCAGGGACCTGGAAGGACAGTGACTGAATTGTCCTTGTGCTATATTGTGATTAAAAAAAACATTTATTCTAGGGACAGAAAACTGTAGGTAGGGAGAGTGTCAGTTTATTTCACTCTGCAAGTCCTTGTTTCCAGGGACCTGGAAGGACAGTGACTGAATTGTCCTTGTGCTATATTGTGATTAAAAAAAACATTTATTCTAGGGACAGAAAACTGTAGGTAGGGAGAGTGTCAGTTTATTTCACTCTGCAAGTCCTTGTTTCCAGGGACCTGGAAGGACAGTGACTGAATTGTCCTTGTGCTATATTGTGATTAAAAAAAACATTTATTCTAGGGACAGAAAACTGTAGGTAGGGAGAGTGTCAGTTTATTTCACTCTGCAAGTCCTTGTTTCCAGGGACCTGGAAGGACAGTGACTGAATTGTCCTTGTGCTATATTGTGATTAAAAAAAACATTTATTCTAGGGACAGAAAACTGTAGGTAGGGAGAGTGTCAGTTTATTTCACTCTGCAAGTCCTTGTTTCCAGGGACCTGGAAGGACAGTGAGTGAATTGTCCTTGTGTTATATTGTGATTAAAAAAAACATTTTTTCTAGGGACAGAAAACTGTAGGTAGGGAGAGTGTTTTTTTTCTTTCACTCTGCAAGTCCTTGTTTCCAGGGACCTGTAAGGACAGTGAGTGAATTGTCCTTGTGCTATATTGTGCTTAAAAAAAACATTTATTCTAGGGACAGAAAACTGTAGGTAGGGAGAGTGTCAGTTTATTTCACTCTGCAAGTCCTTGTTTCCAGGGACCTGGAAGGACAGTGAGTGAATTGTCCTTGTGTTATATTGTGATTAAAAAAAACATTTTTTCTAGGGACAGAAAACTGTAGGTAGGGAGAGTGTTTTTTTTCTTTCACTCTGCAAGTCCTTGTTTCCAGGGACCTGTAAGGACAGTGAGTGAATTGTCCTTGTGCTATATTGTGCTTAAAAAAAACATTTATTCTAGGGACAGAAAACTGTAGGTAGGGAGAGTGTCAGTTTATTTCACTCTGCAAGTCCTTGTTTCCAGGGACCTGGAAGGACAGTGACTGAATTGTCCTTGTGCTATATTGTGATTAAAAAAAACATTTATTCTAGGGACAGAAAACTGTAGGTAGGGAGAGTGTCAGTTTATTTCACTCTGCAAGTCCTTGTTTCAAGGGACAGAGAAGGACACCTGAAGGTAGCCCTTATTGCTTTTTTCCCATCTCCCTGCAGGCCATCTATTAGAATGTCTGGAAGGCAAACAAGGAGAGGCAGACAGTCAGGAGGCAATAAAAGAGGGCAAGCAGGCTCTGTGTCTGGGGGCAACAGTGCTGGTCGTGGACGCGGTGCATTGTCATCAGCACATGGCCATGGGACACGCTTGTCCTTCTTTTCGGCAGCTGGACATGTTGAGCCACATCATGCCGAAGACTTGGTAGAGTGGATGACCAAGCCCTCCTCCTCCTCCTCATCCTCTCTCACCCAGGCTCAGGGTACTGGAAAAGCAGCTGTCAAAGCGTCGTCTTCCCTGGTATCAATGTCAGACAAATCATCAGTCACTCCTTCCCTAGACCCACCATGTCCTCCTCCTGAGGAGTCCCCCGAACTGTTTCAGCACAGTGTTGGGTACATGCTCCAGGAGGATGCCCAGCGTTTCGAAGGGTCTGATGATGAAACCCAGCTAGAGGAAGGCAGTAGCGTGAGAGCAGACAGAGGGGATGCTCAAGAAGGACACCAATCTGGCAGTCATGTTCCAGCAGCTGCAGCATACTGCCAGATTGGCTCCAGTGATGAGGAGGGAGGGGATGATGAGGTCACTGACTCCACGTGGGTGCCTAATAGGAGAGAGGAGGAGGAGGAGGATGAGGAGGAGGCACATCTCCAACGAGGCAGGATGCCCTTTGGTGGCCAGCGTAAGGGCAGTACACCGACGGAATCACACCGCAGAGCTCCGCCTGTGCAGGGCGCTGCCTCTGCCCGTCATTCAAAAAGTTCTTTGGTGTGGGCCTTTTTTGAGGCTAGTGCATCAGATCGCACAGCTGCTGTTTGCAACATATGTCTCAAGCGTATATCGCGTGGCCAAAACATCAGCCGCTTGGGTACCACATGCCTGACCAGACATATGTTGACCTGCCATGCAGCTCGTTGGCAAGCCTACCTCAAAGACCCACACCAAAGAACAAAGCGGACCTCTCCTTGCACCGCATCAGCTGGGATCTCCAACCCCACTATAACTTCAGTCCTCTCTGAAACATGCACTGAGAGGAATGAAGGTGTAGAATTAGGTGTGTCACAGCCAAGTACTTGCGCCCACTCTGCTAGCAGTACACCGACGTCCGATTCTAGCAGGCAAATTTCCCTGCCCCAGCTGCTGGACCGTCGAAAGAAGTTCACTCCCAGCCATCCACATGCCCAGCGGTTGAATGCTAGCTTGGCTAAATTGCTAGCGCTTCAACTGCTGCCTTTTCAGTTGGTAGACTCGGCCCCCTTCCGTGAGTTTGTGCAATGTGCAGTTCCTCAGTGGCAGGTTCCCAAACGCCACTTTTTCTCACGGAAGGCTATTCCGGCTCTCTACCGGCATGTGGAAGGCAATGTCTTGGCCTCGCTGGACAGGGCGGTCAGCGGTAAGGTGCATATTACCGCTGACTCATGGTCCAGCAGGCATGGACAGGGACGTTACCTTTCTTTCACGGCCCATTGGGTCACTCTTTTGGCAGCTGGGAAGGATTCAGGACAAGGTGCAGTAGTGTTGGAGGTTGTCCCACCGCCACGCCTCCAAAATGCTACTACTGGTTGTGACACACCTCTCTCCTCCACCCCCTCCTCTTCTTCTTCCTCCATGGCCTCTTCCTGTGGTTTGTCCTATGAACCAGCGGTGCTCCGTAGCCGTTCACGGGGCTACGCAAGTACGCAGGCAAAAAGATGCCATGCCGTGCTTGCGCTGGTGTGTTTGGGGGACAGAAGCCACACTGGGGCAGAGGTCCTGTCTGCTCTGCAGGGCCAGGCCGAGAGGTGGTTGACGCCACGCCAGCTTAAGCCAGGAATGGTGGTTTGCGACAATGGCACCAACCTCCTCTCCGCCCTCCGACAGGGACAACTGACCCATGTGCCCTGTGTGGCTCACGTCCTTAACCTGGTGGTGCAGCGGTTCTTGGGCAGGTACCCGGGCTTACAGGATGTCCTGAGGCAGGCCAGGAAAGTCTGTGTGCATTTCCGCAGATCTTATAATGCCAGTGCTCGCCTGGCTGAGCTGCAAAAGGAGTTGAACCTGCCCAAGAACCGCCTTATATGTGACATGCCCACCAGGTGGAACTCAACGTTGGCCATGCTGCAGCGGCTGCACACGCAGCAGAGGGCCATCAATGAGTACCTGTGCGACTACGGCACCAGGACAGGGTCAGGGGAGCTTGGTTTTTTTTCTCCACGCCAGTGGGGCATGATCAGGGATGCATGCACTGTCCTGGCACCATTTGAGGAGGCCACGAGGATGGTGAGCAGTGACAGTGCATGCATCAGTGACACTGTACCTCTTGTCCACCTGTTGGAGCACACGCTGCGTGGAATAATGGACAGGGCACTTGAGGCAGAACAGAGGCAGGAAGAGGAGGACTTCCTTGCCTCTCAAGGCCCCCTTTACCCAGACAGTGTTCCTTCTGTCCCACCCATCGCACAGGAAGAGGAGGAGGAGGAGGAGGAGGAGGAGGAGGAGGAGGATTGTGTCAGCATGGAGGTGGAGGCTGGCACTCAGCATCATCAGCAGCAGTCTTTTAGGGATGATTTACAGTCCCAAGAAACCAGTGGACTTGTACGTGGCTGGGAGGAGGTGGCTGCGGATCATGTCGTCCTTAGTGACCCAGAGGACTCCGGAGCGAATGCCTCAGCAAACCTACGCTGCATGGCCTCCCTGATCCTGCAAAGTCTGCGGAAGGATCCTCGTATTCTTCGGATCAAGGAGAGGGACCATTACTGGCTGGCCACTCTCCTTGATCCACGGTACAAGGGTAAGGTTGCGGACCTTATGTTACCGTCGCAGAGGGAGCAGAGGATGAGACAACTCCGGGAGGCCTTGCAGAAAGGTCTGTGCAACGCGTTCCCAGAGACTGGGAGGTTGCAAACTCCTGGTCCTGGACAACGAGTTGCTGAGGCTTCGGCCAGTCAAAGAAGGAGCGGTGGGGAAGGTGGCCGTCTGACCGATGCGTTCAGACAATTCTTTAGTCCGCAGCCCCAAAGTATGATCGGTTCCAGCAACCATCGCCAGCGTCTGATAAACATGGTGCAGGAATATCTAGGGGCAAGGTCAGACTTGGACACCTTCCCCACCGAAAATCCTCTGGCTTACTGGGTCTTGAGGATGGATCACTGGCCAGAGCTTGCACAGTATGCAATTGAGCTACTGGCCTGTCCTGCATCCAGCGTTCTTTCGGAACGCACATTCAGTGCTGCTGGAGGATTTGTCACGGATCACAGGGTGCGCCTGTCCACCGACTCGGTTGATCGACTGACTTTCATCAAGATGAACCAGTCTTGGATCACCACCAGCTACCACACACCTGATGCTGATATAACAGACTAATTGATTTTAACATGTCACATCCCTTCAAGACTGATGCTGATGCTGAGTGCCTGTGCTGTTATGTTGACTGGCTATCCTCCTCCTCCGAGTCCTCAATGATACGATTGATGATGATAGCTTGTAAGATCATTTTTGTTTATGGGTGCCGCCACCAGTGCCTAACGCCCAATTTTTCAGCCCCTGTTTAACAGGGGCGTGTAATTATAATTTTTGAAGCAATACTTTGCAACAGGGCTCATTGCTGTGCTCCAAGTACAGTATCTGTGAGGAGTTGCAGTGTTGTGCCACCAGTGCCTAACGCCCAATTTTTCAGCCCCTGTTTAACAGGGGCGTGTAATTACAATTTTTGAAGCAATACTTTGCAACAGGGCTCATTGCTGTGCTCCAAGTACAGTATCTGTGAGGAGTTGCAGTGTTGTGCCACCAGTGCCTAAGGCCCAATTTTTCAGCCCCTGTTTAACAGGGGCGTGTCATTACAATTTTTGAAGCAATACTTTGCAACAGGGCTCATTGGTGTGCTCCAAGTACAGTATCTGTGAGGAGTTGCAGTGTTGTGCCACCAGTGCCTAAGGCCCAATTTTTCAGCCCCTGTTTAACAGGGGCGTGTCATTACAATTTTTGAAGCAATACTTTGCAACAGGGCTCATTGCTGTGCTCCAAGTACAGTTGCTGTGAGGGGTTGCAGTGTTGTGCCACCAGTGCCTAAGGCCCAATTTTTCAGCCCCTGTTCAACAGGGGCATGTAATTACAATTCTTGATCTAATAATTCACAGCAGGGCCCATTGCTGCACCCACCAAGAGTAACTGTCAGGGCTTACAGTGTTGTGGCACCAGCACCACCATCAAAGGCCCAATTTTTACTACCACTGTTCAACAATTATATGTAATTAAAATTCCTGATATAATAGTTGACAGCAGGGCGTTCCAGCACCAACCAAGAGTAACTGTGAGTGCTTACAGTGTTGTGCCAACACCAACAACTAAGGGGCCTATTTCTGCAGAGTATATACGGCAGGTCCCTACTTTCAAACATCCAACTTACAAACGACTCCTACTTGCAAACGCAAGAAGACAACAGGAAGTGAGAGGAAATCTACCACTAGGAAGGAAAATTCTCTCCTGTAAGAATAAATATGGGAGAAAGGTGTCTCCTCTGTACTGATGCTTTATCAGCAATCCTTGTTTCAAGAAAAACACCACATTTCAAAAACAGTTGTCATTGGGACGGAAAGTGAGGTGAAATGTTCTGAACAGGGGCACAGACAGCAAAACAAATGTTACAGGGGTGATAACCCTTACCTATGTTTTCCAAAAAGTTTAAAAATAGATTTTTGGGCTGGAGCTACACTTCAACAATGTACCTGTTCAAAATTACAAACAGACTCTACATAAGAACAAACCTACAGTCCCTGTCTTGTATGCACCGCCTGTATAGGGCTGTTCAGAGTATATAGGGCCTTTTTTATTTTATGTGCGGGGTTCCCCTTAATATCCATACAAGACCCAAAGGGGCTGGTAATGGGCTGGGGTAGGGGGGGGGTCATGGGGTAGCTATGCCATTTTTCTTAAAGAATTTCATCCATATTACCGGGACCAGACATTACATTAAAGCCGCAAGCAGTTTTAAATGGCTTTTTTTTCCTTTAGAAGTGTCATTTTGTGCAGGGACAGTTCTAAACACGGGAAACACGTGGCACTTCACAGGCATACTTTAGACACCCCCCAGGTACGATATTTAAAGGAATATTTGACTTTTTTTTTTTCACTTTATGCATCATTAAAATGACTGCTCCCGAAAAACGACCGTTTTTAAAACTTCTTTTTGCATTGATACATGTCCCCTGGTGCAGAACCCGGGTTCCCAAACCCTTTTTAGGACAATAACATGCATAATAGTTGTTATAATTAGCACTTTAGAATTCGAACGTTCGCATCCATTGTATTTAATAGGGTTCTAATGTTCGTTCGAACTTTCGGTCCGTTCGCGGGTTCTGGTGCGAACCGAACCCGGGGGTGTTCGGCTCATCACTAGTCCTGGCTAAGATTCTAACCAAGGACCCCAGTGCTGTAAGTCATAGGTGTGTAAACCAAGACACTGTGCTGCCCATATTTTAAGCATCAAGAGGTAATTGAATTAATTTATAGTAAACAAATATTAATTTGGAAATGTTTCTCTTATAACTAAAAAACAATGGTATGACTTTTCTGTACTAACGGGAGTCACCCCTAGTCTGACACTTATTATTCCCTGGTATGCCAGTCACATTGGACATGTTTTTCATAATATGCAGGGTTGTTTGCTACATTAGGGCGACTCTGTTACCTAAAACAAATTGGCCCAAAAGAAGAAACAAAATACTTCTTCTACTGCCTGCACTGTCAATTGCTGCCCTATGCATAGAAATTGTCCCAGAAGTCTCTCCAGAAACCAACATGTGCGGGAGTGCAAATGCACTCTGTGGTTCCTCTCACCGACTCCAACTTCACTACTATGTTGGACTCTTTTATACTAGCAGCTGGGGGGGGGGCTAGAGTGGTAAAACAGGTGGATGATCCACAGTTTTAATGCCCCATAGCCTACCACCAGAATTTAAACATTACAGTCTGACCAGGCTTTCCACATGCCAAAGCAATTTTAACTCGGGTTGCAGAGTTTGGCAGCTGGTACCACCGGTGAAACTCATCTATTGAGATCAATACCAATACCTCTGCAGTTGTGACATGGTCCTGCAATTGCCATTCAGCAATTAAAAAAAGTAAAAAAAACAGGCATCAGGAGGCGTCAGTAGCTATTTCTGAACATCTGCCAGCCAATGCTATACCGCCCTCTGAAAAGCAATTCACTGTCTGAGAGAGCCCTTTGGGTGTAATGAATTTAGATGGGCAACAATATGCCTTGATAAGCAGACCTCAGTTAGATGAATAGGATAATCAATTAAGTGTCAGGGGTCACAAGAGGTTACAATGAGACTTGGGGGTATTTCGACTCTTCTAACAGAGGATATGTCACTTTTTGAAATACCTAATTCATTAATCAGTTTGAAGGGGGTTTACGTTATCCAATATACCTTATCTGGCAAGTATAATTATTTTTAGAGCTGCTTTTTTCCAAAAGATCAGTTGGCATGACTTACGGCTGACCTAGTACTGGGATGATGTGAATTAAGATTTAAAACAGTGAAATCTATACAGCCAAAGACCCTGCTTTGAATTTTACAGATGAATAAATCAGGTATATAATGAGGTTGTATTCTCATTGAACTGTAGAGCAGGTCCTCTCCATGCTTTTCATTAATTTGATGTTCATGTCTCTTAGCTCGGAGACATCTTTTTTCTGTGGTGTCCAAGGCAATTAGCTGATTTAAGAACAGCTCTAGGAAGACTCAAGCCCCCTCCACTTATATTTTATTGAACCTACAGTTTCTGCTATTACAAGGGCTGGGTGTATTTCTCAAGAGCCTATAAGCACAAATATCTTCAGTTTCCTAAATCATCCCAGTAAAAAACTACAACACAAACCATACACTTTATGTGAATCATGTTCAAAAAACCACAACCAGAAATAAAAAAAAGTTAAAGATGTTAAAGCCATGCAATAACCAATGACCAAAACTAACAAAATGCCAATTCATAAAATGCCACCTACTCTTGCATTCCTTTTAACCACTTGCTGCCCAGGCTAATTTTGAAACTTCTCACATACCTTATTTATCGGCGTATAACACGTGCCGGCGTATAACACGCACCCCAAGTTTAGGAGGGAATTTTAAGGAAAAAAACTTTTAGGAGGGAAGTTCAAGGAAAAAAACTTACATTTAAATGCAGCCTTGTCCATCATTGCAGCCTTGCCCAGTGTCCATCTGCAGCCTTGCCCAGTGTCCATCTGCAGCCTTGCCCAGTGTCCATCTGCAGCCTTGCCCAGTGTCCGTCTGCAGCCTTGCCCAGTGTCCATCATTGCAGTCTTGCCCAGTGTCCGTCTGCAGCCTTGCCCAGTGTCCATCATTGAAGTCTTGCCCAGTGTCCATCTGCAGCCTTGCCCAGTGCCTTTGCTGCCTTGCCAGTCTCTGCTATTTTTAAAATTGGCGCAGATTTCCGTGTGGAGAGGAGCAAGCGGAGCCGAGTGTACTTCGGCTAGACTCGGCTCCTCTCGCAGTCCCACCCATCTCCACTGATTGCGCCGCTGACATACAGAAAGCCGAGTGTACTTTGGCTAGACTCGGCTCTGCTCACAGTCAGGGGCAGGACTGCGAGAGGAGTTGAGACTAGCCGAAGTACACTCGGCTTTCTGTATGTCAGCGGCACAATCAGTGGAGATGGGCGGGACTGCGAGGGGAGCCGAGTAAAGCCGAGTGTACTTTGGCTTTCTGTATCTCTGCTCCTCTCGCTCATTTCAGCAGGGGATCGGCGTATAACACGCACCCACGATTTTCCCCTGATGCGTGTTATACGCCGATAAATACGGTAAATGCTAAAATCTGCATTTTTTTTTTGCTAGAAAATTACTTAGAACCCCCAAACATTATATATTTTCTGAAAGCAGAGGCCCTGGAGAATAAAATGGCCGCACAATATTTGCCCAACTATTTATCAAAAGCTACTTTTAAGGAAAAAATATACTTAGACATTTTAGTTTTTACAAATACAATATACCGGTAATACACATTTTTTCGTAAAATATTAAACATGATGTTGCCCTGAGTAAATAGATACCAAACACATCAAGATTTAAAATGTCACACGCCCCGTGAAAAAGTGACAAAGTACGCTACCTAAAATTCTCTATAGGTGACACTTTAACAGCTTTAACAAGTTATCGGTTAGAGTTAGATGTGATCTCGCATGCTAGAAATATTGCTCTCTCACTCTGACGGTAGTGGTGCTACCTGACATGTGGGGTGCAATCACTGTTTACATATGCATGCGGTACCTATGTGCATATTCAGTGTGAGCAGAGGGGCGGGAGCACTTTAAAAAAAAAAAAAATTATATACTTTTTTTTACACTTTTGCGTTCATTTTGTTTTCAACTATTTATAATACAAGGGATGAACAACATCCCTTGTAATAGCTGGGCAGTGACAGGTCCTCTTTATTGAGAGATCTGGGATCTATTAGACCCCTGACCTCTTCTCATCTCACCAAGGCAGCTGTTCAAACACAGTTCGGTTTGATCGGCTTCCTCTCTGGTCAGTAAGGCTCGGTTTACACTGGGGCGACCTGTCAGGCGACTTTGTCCTCTCACAAGTTGTGCCCCATTCAGTGCAATGGAACCATTCTAATCGGAGCAACTCTAGTCACTCTGACTTAGAAAAAGATTTCTGCACTACTTGGGGGGGACTTCAGAGCGACTTGCATTGACTTCTATTAAAGAAGTAGTTTGCAAGCCGCGATGAAGTCGCGCTGTGCGGCACGGCTTAAAGGTCGGGCGACTTTGAAGCTGCGCTAGTGTGAACCAAGACTAAGGGCCAATAAATAAAAAAAATGTAACTGTATGTGACTTAATACATACTGCTGTTGTCTTCATTTGTCACAGAGGAAAGGGAGGAACGGATGTTTTTTCTTCTCCACTTTTCTCAGCTTACACGACTATTAGCAGCTGGCCTGAGCACTCCAATAGGAAAAGAAGAGCCATAAGAACAGCAGCAGCAGGAGGGGTGCCTCCTTTCACACCCTGTAAATGTGACCAGGCTGCTGTATAGTCACTTGGATCACTTGTACATGAAAAAGGTTCACTGATTTTATTACATATGTCCTAAGAGCTGGAAGTGGTTAATATAAAACTAACAAAGATTATCCCTTCTATTGAATAGGATGGAATTCAAATGTTTTAATCTGTCATGTGAGAGGAAGTATATGGGACTGGGCAAAGAGCTAAGGCAAAATTAAGATTTTAAAGCTGAACTCAAGGTGCAAAAGCTGCCATTTAAATATACTCTCCAATAACCACAAAAATATATATCCACGTTGTGTGCATCAAATGTGTTTACAGACCCAGTTATTGTAATAGTAGCAGTGACCTCATCACTGTGCCCTACATAGCCTTTGCATGTCCTTCTGCTTTAGGCTGCCTGCAGAAAATTACAAGGGAGTGGATATAAGACAAATCACCCTGCACAAGGAGAGAGAACAGCAGTGACTGTGTAGGATTTTTGTGTAAAAAAGACCAAGGTCAAGTTTTACGTTGCAATACTAAATAAATCTGGAATACACAAAGCATACCAAGATTTAAGTAAAAATACACATGACTCTTGTATTTGGACAATATGTGCTAAAATTATAGTATTATGGTCCTTTAGCAAACAGCTTTGACCTGACAATAGGCAAAAAATGAGAATACATGGGCTACAAATGGGCAATCATTACAATAACTGAGCTACAAATGGGCAACAGTTAAAATACACAGGCAATAACTGAGCGATCATTGCAATGTACAGGCAGCAAATGGTCAGGTTTTACAATACAGAGGCAACAAATGGGCAATTATTATCAATACTCATGCAACAAATGGGAAGTCCTTCCAATACAATATAAAGGTAATGATTATCATTTCAGGCCAGTCAGCTTCCTTCCCCACTACTCCAGGTCTCCAGTCAATCGGCTAGTTGTAGTCTTTGATCGTCACCTGGCCACTGAGGACTTGTGTGCTCTGGTGCTTGGCTGACGGTAATAGTTACAATAATGTTACTACTGTTATAAACCTCAATCAGCAACTACTGGTGGCCCAGAGACTCTAACTGATTTGCTGCATTCTCTGGGTTAAGGCTGTGGACCAGTGGCCTCCAAACTGTGACCCAAGGGCCAGATATGGCCCTTTGCTTGACTTTGTCCAGCTCTTGAGGTGACACCAATGATGAGGCACCATTCCTTTCAACACCAACACAGTGGGGCTTTATTCCTCCCACTGACACCAACGATTGGGCATCATTCCTCCCACTGACCACAATGATGGGACACTATTCCTCCCACTGATAACAACAATACAGCATAATTCCTTCCACTGACACCAAAAATGGGGCATCATCGATTTAAAATGATTTATAAGATTACACTGGCTTGCCATTGTCATAATTGATTAAAGTTCATTAAATCAGTTGAATGAAAGGTCTGTAGTTTGATTCTTATTCAATGAAATAGTTCTAGTTGCATGGAGTGATCAAATGAATGATCGTATTGATATGTGTGCGGCAATATGTGTGATAGTAATTTATGACTGTTAGTTATTTTATCTATGGAATCCACAGAAATAGGGTAAGGTGACATTTCTGTGATTAAGGCTATTTGCTGAAACACATTAGTCCTTTTTTATACTCTATATTATATAAGCAATAAAGAAATGTATGTGGATTTTGGAGTTGCCGACTCTAGCTTTCGTTTCATATATTACTGATTGTTGGAGGACATCCGAGCCAGAGCACCCGTTTTTGGATTCTGTCTCGGATTCACATGGCGGTTCCCTTGCTGTGAGCGCTGCACCTGTTCCTCATCCTCCCAGGTGATGTGTCTGCTGATTTTTTTTCTTGGAAGATAATGCACCACTACAGAATTTTATAATAGTAAGTGAGGGTTGACTGGATAAACCATTGATAGACAGAACGTTACTATCAAATAGACAAACATTGATACACACAGACCATAATATATGAATGCAGACTTACAGGCAATGATGGACTAATATAACTATGACTTCTCCTTTAAAATAGGTCTCTGCCCATGGCAACAAGCAATGCATGCCAATAAAATTGTTGTTGACTTTCGGACTTTAAACATAACACCTTTCATTTGTTGCAAAATGCTCTTTTCCTAAACTTCCTGTACTGTTTTTCTGATTAGAACGGATGACATGTAAAAGGTATTGCACACTTTCGAATGGTTTTGTTCTTTTAACTTGGAATTAGTGTAGTACTATGCCCCGTGTCTTTGTTTGTCTTACCATGTATTGATGGGCTCACATGTTGTGGGTGCACTTTGTAGTGTCATAGCTGATTGATTCCCCTTTGCCAGGGGTGTAAAACTCAATTTAATTGCGTGCCGCATCAGCATTATGGTTGCCCTCAACGGGCCAGTTGTATCTGTAAGACTAGATTTCCAGAGCACCCCACCTCCCCCCTTACATCAAATGTCAATAGCTTTACCACTATCAGAAGCCATAAGTCCTCCACTCTCCCTTACATCACAGTGCACCCCCCTTACTTTGTGCTATTGTCAGGAAGAAGCTGGGGGTGGAGAAAGTGCATGGTTTGTAGGAGGACCTGATTAAAAGTGGAGTCTGCTGAATGCTGAGAGCAGGGGGTGGAGATGAGGGGGAGCTGAAGCTGCACAGAGAGATGCAGGATCTGTAGGAGAAGTTCTGTTTTCTCTGCTGCCAACTGCAGAGACAAGGGGGGAACAGAGTCTGGGAGGATACCACGGCTGCAGGAGAGGTGCGAGGGTCACTTGAAATGACCTGGTGGGCTGGATGTGTTTGATACATGTGCCCTATGCCAATGTATTCATTCACCTAGCTTGTTCCTGTTTACTAAGATCTAATTACTGGGTAGCTGCCACCTGCACCAGCACTTGACTGAGAGACCCAGGGATTGTGGAAGATGTAGTTTCTTTACAGGAAAATGCAGTTCTCACGCTACAGACAGAGGTCATGCATTAACCAGTGACAAAGGGATGTGAAAATTTACTCTACTATAGGCTGTGCATACAGGGCAACAAATGACACCGTGAAACTACATGATCAATATGCATCCTATGCAGGTGAAAAAACACAAAGTGCAGATAGGAAGGTTTATAATACTTTAAGCAAAACCTTCCTAAGGGTTTATTGACTAACCACAGGGAATCTAGTTAAAATTATTAATTGGTATGTTGTCACCACTTATCTTACCACAATATTCTTATTTTCTTGAAATTTCATAGATGTCCTTTGAATGGTGTTTTTTCTGAGTGTTTGGCTATGAGGCCTCATTCATACTTGCCACTTGTGTTTTTGCCCTGTAAATGCAGAAGAAATTCTGGGAAATGTTGCTTTGGTTTGGGTTTACGAGCTAAATTTAGACATGTTTACAAGCATTCAGATGCATTCAGTGTATCTAATCTGACCCTGAATACCCAGAATGTGCGTTTTTGCCCCCATACACATTTGGCCTCTTGACTTTCCATAGAAGCACCTGTAAACGCATGATGTGCTTTTGCAAGTTTTTTAGTGCATTTTTTTGACCTGAAGAACTCCATCTTTGCAAATGCTCTGCTCCCTATGCCCAACGCAGCAAACAAATGCCTCAAGGTTGATACATGTGCAAAAATGCTTGTAAAACACGTGGAAAAATGTGTTTCGAAATCATTAGGAATACACTCTGCTCTCGTGTGAATGCAAGCTCAGGGATAGCGGCACATAATAATAATATTGAAACTTTAAAGTATATTTAAAGCTAAAAGTTTTGTTTTTTTTAGTTTTAGTTTTGGATGGACAAGGGAAGGGTATTTAACCCTACTGATTACTTTTGCTGTCAGTATTCCCTCATGGGAAATTCACCTTTGTGTTTTTCCTAGTTACCTTTTGTTACCAGGACTAAAGCCTCGTACACACGATCCAATTGTTGGCCAACCGAGCTTCAGATTTTTGTCTTAAGGGCGTGTGCCTGGATCTTATCTTGCATACTAACTGTACACAATTTTCGTGCAACAAACACGAACGTAGTGACGTACTACGAGGAATTTCAGCTCTTGAGTGCCACTGCTTGGACCCCTTCTGCTAATTTCATGTTTGGTGAGCATTGATTCCGAGGATGCGTGTTTGTACTTTCAACTTTTGTGTGACGGACTTGTGTACTGACCATCAGAAAATCTGACAACCGACCGTTGTCCGCCGAAAACTTACTAGCATGTCATCCAACATTTTTTTGGCAGAAAGTTGGACAACAATTGTCAAAAGGAGCGTACTAACGGTCAGATTTTAGGACAACGGTCTGTCAACAGGCAATCCGCTGGCAAAAATTGAATCGTGTGTACGAGGCTTAAGAGTGGGGGAAGAAAACCTTTCCCAATGCGGACACTTGATGTGGTGACAACTAAGAAAGGATTTCTTCTACTTTGAAGTGATTTCCAGGAAGTGAAAGGAATCTTCCCAATGTAACTCGAACAGCAAAAAAAAAAAAGTTTGCCCTTCCTACTACTCTATTCAAAACTAAAAATTCTTTTTTAGATTTGGATCATACAGTACAGGGTTTTCCTGGCTAGAATAAGATTTGAAAAAGACCCCCATGTCTTTTTCATAGGCATGTGGTGTGTTGCCTGTTTCTCTGACTTTCTCCAAATCCTATATTCTCTCTTAGCCAAGGAGTCCTTCATTCTGCTTCTAGGGTGGCAGAAATGATCTATAACATCTGTATAATTCCAGCAAAAAGTTTGGAGAGATTACAGAGCAGGATGCCACTGCCAGAGGCACTGTACAATGTCAATGGTGAGAGAAGTAATCTCTGTCGTGTGCACTTGTATTTTTTGGGATTAACACCTATTCTGTTAATTCTGTGTCCAGATTACAAAAATGATATGGAGGAACTAACTGTGGTATATCCTTTTTAGCAACCAATTACTTTAATACTTTCATTGTTCAGTGTTAGCTAGGAAATATGAGTAAGAAGCTGATTGGTTGTTATAGTCAATGTAATCTGAACCATGAAACCATCTGTGTTTTCTCTGCTACATCTGTGATGAATGGCACCTCAGTGATAAATCCAGACAATCCATAATCAGGGTTCAATGTGATATTCTACCAAGTACGAATATTATTCAGTTTCATTAATCTTACTAGGTACATCCAGATTAGCATTTCAGAAGATTATTTTACATGCTAATAGTGTACTTAGCTAATCCAATAAAGATATTAGACAGACATTAATTTTACTATCTTTTATGGGATTTAGTATGAATGAATTATGGAAAAAAGGATTTGCTAAAACTTTGCATGTAAAGTAGTCTTTAAATCAATAGTCAACGTTCTTAGGAATTTAAGGAAAAAAACATATTCTCCGTATGGCTTCTAAAATTATAGGTTTCAATAGGTTTCATATATATATATATATATATATATATATATATATATATTTCACTAAAGTGGAGGAAAGCAGCACCCGGGCTGTAATCAGTGCAGTGCAATCTGGTCCTCCCACTGACCATATAAATAAGAAAAGTCCAAAGGATTGTTGCACTTAAAAATTTGAGGGCTCAGGAAGAGGGCCCTTCTACATAACATTAGGTAATGTTTTTATTATGTGAGTAAATATTTGTTATCACTGGTATCCATTTGAGGGCAAAAGAGTAAGGGTGACTATAAATGGCCTAATCCTACTCCTCATATGACACTCAAGGTGCGCTCACACTAGGCACAGTTGCCTTGCACTTTGCCAAATAATAATTTTCCCCATCCCCCTGATGGCCTGCGCTTACATTGTGGCAGGCCCAAGCAAGCCCATGTCAACATCTCTGCCCTAGACCAAAGGTGATCCCATGTGCGAGTTCAACTAAACCATGCCCAACAACATCTCTTTAAATGGGCCAGGGCATAGTACGCTGAACTGTGCCTGAGCACAGTACAGAGGGATCACACTAGTCAAACTAACTGGACTTTGAGGGCCAAACTTGCATGTGCATGGTATGAGTCGCTTAGTGTGAGTATGTCATTCAGAACTTTCCATAGGGTGCCCACAACCTGGCTGGTCCTTACATTTTCTCATTAAGGAGGGGGCTACTGTCTCACACATGCTCTGCTTCAGTCCATCAGGCAAGTTATAGTATAAATGGCAACAGGTGCCATTACACCAGAGGACTGGCAGATGTCTTCTTGTACGTTCTTTCTGGGGAAATGTCTCCTCTTCTGTTGCCATCTTAAATATAGCTATTGGAAACAGCTGGTATGGCACACAGAGCACAGACCTCTGAGGTTTAGTTGTTGTACCTATGGATTTAATCATCCAGACTTCAATATTATTTTCCAGATAATAAGCGTAGACTGAATGTATTACCCAGCTGGTATAATGGTGTGGCAGGTGACTAAAGAATAAAGAATGTAGTAGATATCTTCTAACACATGTTCCTAGTCTGTGATACATGTGTTGGATATAAAATATGTATACAAACGCTATGGACTGCCAACTCACCACAAAGGACTTTTCCTTTGCGAACTAGATTAATCACAATGTGTTTAAAGTGCTAGCAAATACATTTTACGAAAAACTGATAGAGTAAGTGTTTTTAGTTGTAAAGCTTAAGCATGAAAGGATAAATGAATAGCATTTAAATACAGGGTATACTGTAAATAATTGTGCACATATCAATGGTATGCTTGAATGAACCACATCTGGAGTTGCTTGGTGAAAAAAAAAATTAGTAAAAGATGCTTTTTTTTAACATTTTGTCTTTATATATTAGGCAAACAGATAAATAAAGGTATCTTAACAAAATTGAGAAATGCTTTTGGATAGCACATTATGTGTAACATTCTCTATTCAGTGAGATTTTATAAGTAAAGGCACAGCTGTTTTTGGTTTAGAGACTCCATGTGAGTTTTTATTGCAGAGGAGAGTAAAGGGAGGCCACTTTATTCTCTACAAGTTCCGTTAAGGCCCCATAACAGTTGTGGCATAACAATGAGACAGATTGAAATTTTGCTTTTGGCCTAAAAAGTTGTACAGGCGATTTGTTATTCCCATTGCAGTTGTTCTTTCCAGTCCTTTAGTACATTTTTACAATAATTACATTTATTTAATTTGCTTATATAGCCTGTTGTATAATAGTACCTGTACAATGTTCTCTGAGTCTTTTCTGCATCAATGGCTTTCATCCTTGGGTTAATTTCTCCCAGAAAACTGACTTATGTCTAACAGGACTGATAAGCAAAATGACAAAAGCCTGTTCTGAGCCCTTCCAAGCAAGTGTCGGGAAGTAGCCAGCTGATTCTGCTGCTATTTTTGGTATTCTACATATCATGGTTACATATACAGAGAATGATTGGAGCTTACAAATATGGTAAGCCAGCCAGGAATTCCTATGCAGTGTGATGAGAGTGGTGGTTGAGTGTTGTGGAGTGTATAGTTAAGACTCTGGGACGTCACCTGCAATTGTAGCCTGAGCCTTTTCGGAATTACGTGTTCTGTTTTTTTTTTTTTTTTTTCTTTCTGGGATGCAGAGTCTACGCTATTAATCTATCATATTATCAAGTTTCATTGTAAGCCAGAGAAAATGGCGGTGGAAGAAGGAGAGAGCGTTTTTGATCAAGTAAGGTTGCCCCCACTTTAACCATAGATTTCTGTTTGAGCAGCGTAATGGCTTGTATGAATTCCTTTATTTTTAACTTAACTCGTCAGCAAGGAACAGATGTAAATGTTTACACGCAACTGCACAGGACTCTGGAATTTGCCCTTGCCTTCAGGTTAAATGTGATCACTGAGTACACATTTGAATGTACTCATTTACTCTTGATAGAAGAGTCAGATATATTATGAACCTTCATTTTAAATGTACTAACTAATGTTAATATTGTATTAACTGATTGCTGATGCTATGCCTTGATTTTCCCATCGTTTGAAGGTTTTTGTATCAGAGATTGATTTCTTTGTTGTATTCCAGCAATAGGAAAAGCTGTAGTGAGAGTTTTTTTTTTAAGATAATTAGGTAATTTTACAAGCCATTTTATTATGCTATGGTTTAGGCAAAGCAAGATGAATTATAATTTGTAACCTTTTTTTGTAGTGTTTATGATATAGTCGATTGATTTAATTTATTTTTTAATTGGTTGTATGCAGAGAAGTTATGTCATATATCCCAGAAATCATCAGGAGGGTCAACAACTGGGCTACTTCTTTGGTAACCCAGGAGTCTTGGGGGGAGAAGGAATTTTCTCAGCTAAGCGCACTCTCCTGCTTGCATGCTTGGGCTAAAGACAGATTGATTCCAGGAAGTAAATGCTACATAAATCATTTGCCCTTACTGAAGATGGCCATGGCCAGAAATGCTAGGGGGTTGTTTTCCAAAGTGATTTCTCAAAAAAAATAAAGCATAGAGACATGGGTGGATGGGGGAGGTTTGCTTTGATTATTAAAAGTGAATTAAATAGTGTTTTTGGTTTGTGGCACTCAGATGCAGGGAAGTTCTGCTTTAGGAACAAGAGATGAGGGTTAGTTGTCTGATGGGGACAAATGTTCTGGTGACGACTGTCTGAGATGGAAAATCTCCTCCCTTTGTAGAGATTTCCTCTCGCTTCCAGTTACATCTTTATTTACGTGGAAATCTTCCTCACGGGGCACAGACGGGAAAAAATGGACTGGCGGTGCCTTTAACCCTACGCTAATTTATCCAAAAAAAAGAAATTTTTTAACAACTGAGGCATTATTTCTATGTCTACTTATTTCCTGTTGATGTCCAAAGAACAATGACAGAAAAGTGACACATGTCCTCCTCCAGTCACTGGGCTCAAGTAATGACTTTGTCCACATCTTAATAACTTGTGAAAATCCAGGTCCAGTGCCCCTCTACCACTACTATTGTCCAGTCTGTAGAAACTATACATCGCACATATGCCATGATATGACTTAGGCTTCATTCACATAGTAAGTGCTTTACGGTATGCCCATGCAGAGCCGGGTTTATCTACACAGGTGTTCCGTGCAGGCAGTCTCATTGATGTCAATGGGGACACAGTGGCTGCACAGATACGATGGGGTTTATTTACTAAAGTTGGAAAGCGCAAAATCAGGCTCACTTCTGCATAGAAACCAATCAGCTTCTAACTTCAGCTTGTTCAATTAAAGTGATACTAAAGTCTTGTTTTTTTTTTTTATTTAAAAATAACAAACATGTCATACTTACCTGCTCTGTGTAATGGTTTTGAACAGAGCAGCCCAGATCCTCCTCTTCTCAGGTCCCTCGTTGGCGCTCCTGGCCCCTCTCTTCTGCCGAGTACCCCCACAGCAAGCAGCTTGCTATGGGGCACCCCAGCGGAGCCGCTGCATTGTGTGTCCATTCAGACACGGATCTGCGGCTCTGCCCCACCCCCTCTCTCTCCTCATTGGCTTACTGACTTTGATTGATAGCAGCGGGAGACAATGGCGCCCGCTGTGTTTGTCAGCCAATTAGGAGGGAGGGTCATGGACAGCCGAGTCTCTCGTGCAACATCGCTGGATCGAATGCATTAAGATAAAAAACTTTCTGCATTTAGAACCACTTTAAGCTTTGGTAATAAAACCTAGAAGCTGATTGGTTTCTATGCAGAAATGAGCCTGATTTTGCACTCTCCAGCTTTAGTAAATAAACCCCAATTTGACATCTGTATGGGTGCAGGTGTGTGTCCCCGAACTCACCCTGTCTGCGTTTGGGGACACACACTCACATCCATATGGATGTCATATTGCCCCTGCAGCTACTGTGTCCCAATTGACATCAATGAGACCGCCTGCATGGGGATGCACGGAACACCATGCTTGCATACAATATCATATAGAGGTGCTAGGTGACTATAATTATGCTGAATGTATATAGTTGCCTGCTCTTCCTGATTTTCAGAGATAGTCTTTTTGCTGTCAGCTTTTCCCTGGATGTATGTTTTCCTGGAAATGTCCATTTTGAGTTTTGTCTTGCTTTGCAATAAAAATACTATTTTCCTAAATGTGGCTACACATGCAATTTTGATCTTTTGCTACTGAGATGAATCCACTAGATGCTAATCGCCTAAAGTTTATGTGATTGATTGCAACTCACAACTAGTGCATGCTATGCTGTATATGTAGCTTAGTCCATAGGGAGCTTTTTAGTAGCTCAATTGTGCCACTAGAATCACTAGCAGTAGCAAATGATCACTAAACAGATCTAACAAATAGCTCCTTATGGAGTAAGCTACTTATATAGCATAGCATGCACTAGTTGGGAGTTGCGATCAGTCCCATATGATGGCACATACCTATCCATGTCTAAACACATGTGATTAATTGCTGCAGAATGTCACTGCATGCTAATTGTGTAGCTTATTCTATAGGGAGCCATCACTTTAGCAATCAGCTGCGGCTCCTAGCGATTTAATGGCTAGAGATTTTTGGAGCACAGCTGAGTTCTGAGGATGTAAGATTTTTAATTTAGTAATTTGTCTTTTGGTTTGACTCGATTGACTTGTGTCTCTTTTTTCAACCTTACTAACTATGTAACTACATCTGCAGAGGCCTCGCTGTGAAGTATGTTAAAGGCTCTCAAGTTCTCTTGACCTCTGTGTATATGACATATAATAAAGAGATAATGTGGGGTACCAGTGTAGCATTTTTGTTTATCATGTATATGCTTTAACTTTGCTATAGATAAAACCAGGGAATATAATTATAATGATAAGGTAGTCAATTATTTGTTTTTTAAAATAACAAACATATCATACTTACCTCCACTGTGCAGTTAGTTTTGCACAGAGTGGCCGTGATCATCGTCTTCTGGGGTCCCCCAATGGCGCTTGCGGCTCCTTCACGCATCGGTCAACCCCCTAGGAGAAGCGCTCTCCCTGGGGCTTACTGTGCGGGCGCGCTCCCGAGTACAGCATTTGCGTCCATAGACACAGAATGCCAGACTCGGCTCCGCCCCTCGCCGCACGCGCCAATGGCTGCGCTGCTATCAATCTATCCAATCAACACCCGAGAACCCCGGTCAGAGAGGTAGAGCGCATCTCCAGCGTGGGAAAGAACGGGCTCAGGAGAGTAAAGCTGGCGGGCTGGTCAGTGACGGAAGTTTTTTCACCTTAATACATAGGATTTATTAAGGTGAAAAAACACAAGGATTTGCAAAACCACTTTAATTACCAGCAGAGTTCTGCATCACAAATGTGTTTAGCTGATCGTACATATTTCATTTTTTTAATTTTTTTATTGTGGTTGGGAATATTGTTGACCAAACAGTGACTACATCCTATCAGATGTAGCCATTGTTCAGATCGTACATTAGCCAGCAGTGCAGATACCATGCTGTGGGCGATAGTGGAGTTTATTCATTTTCTCTTGCATTTTCTCATCATACACAGCAAGAGAAATCTAGCTGTGTATGATGAGTTATGGGCCTGGTTGATGGTCAGGATGGGCAGTGCCTTTGGTGGAATGGAGTGTATTGATCTTACTGCCAGTACTTGTGCTGTGCACATGGTTGAGATTAAATTAATCTGTTGAATGAACTGACAACCATTCCACAATTTTTCTTTTGGCATAGTTTGACAGTTCACATGGTGAAGCACAATGTGGGTAAGGGGTCTTATTTGGGTAAGGAACAGAGCTGGTTAGGAAGTAGTAGAGTAGGCCCTGAAGGAGGAAAAGGGCCATGAGTTCACTCACGTGCGGGTTTTGAGGGATAACACCTATGTAGGTGAACTGGGGGAGGGGGCAAGATCTAGAGACACTTCTGAGTTTTTAAACTAAGTTCTGTTATAATATTTGTTTGATAATTATCCCATCTAATTACAAATACAGTGGGACCTTGGATTACAAGCATAATCCGTTCCAGGAGAATTCTCGTAATCCAAAGCACTCGCATATCAAAGCGAGTTTTCCCATTGAAGTCAATGGAAACGAAAATAATTTGTTCCGCATTGACTTCAATTACATGCAATACCGCATGTGGCCAGAGGTTGGGGGCGCTGGAAACCCTCGGAAACCCTCGGAAAGGGCCGGGGACAGCTCGGCTGACCTCGGAAACCCTCGGAAAGGCTCGAAAACACCCGGGAACGCAGTATTTGCGAGTATTTCCGAACGGCTCTGATCGGCTCAGCTCTGCTCAGCTCCGGCGCCCCCGCACCTCTGGCCAAATGCGGTACTGCACTGTATTAGCTTGAATTCTGCTCGTTTTGCGAGACAACACTCGCGAACCGAGTCAGATTTTATTTTTTAAAAGTTGATCGTTATTTAAAATACTCGTTAACCGTGTGACTCGTAAACCAAGATTCCACTGTATGTTAAATTAGAACTCCAGAACTGTTCTTAGTTCTAGATAGTTTAGAATCTCTGGAAAGATTTTATTGCTGCCTGTATACCTATTGGTGGGATTTCTTTTCACTTCCCATTGAATAATTGGCGCAAAATATAAGGAGAATCTCTGCAACAGGGACAAGTAATATTATTGTCAGAATGAGGAAAAGTTTGGAAACTCTGGCAGGTTTTTGTTGTGGTCTGTGTCCATGCTGAGATCCCTTACTTTCTGTTGGGTCATGTGGACATAAAATTAATATTAATATAGCGCACCCCCAGACTTTACCTGCTTTTCTTAATTTCGCTCCTCCGCAGGAAAGACTGAGGCACACCGCACTACAAGCCCGTACCCTCCTGGATGGGGAGGTTGAGCGGTGTTAGTTTTCTCGGGCCTGCCTGCGGCTGGTGTTTGAATCCTCCCGAGCTAATCTCACTTCTGGCTTTGCCAGAAACAAGTCCTTAATTCTCCCCAGTAAAGCCACTGTCCACACCAACTGAAAGTCCAACTTCTGTATTTATTTCGCATGGATAATAAATAGTCCCTTTAAGAGCAGACAGGTTGAGACGAGACACAGGTCAGATAAGGTGGGAGAGAGGTCCAGGCACAAACTCAAATCTTGGTTCTCTTACTGTTCTGGTATGCACGAACAGGTTTGGCGTGCAATCTTTATCACAGACCTAATGAATATGAAAGTCACTGCCACTGACTTGTTGAAGATGGTCACTGCCACTGACCGGGTGAATAGGGCCTTGCCCTATTTAGTCACTGCCACTGACCTGGTGTGTGTAGAGTCACTGCCACTATGACCTACAGAACATGCACTGCCTTCTTGGAGAACTTGGCCCATGTCAAAGAGAAAAACATCCCTCCGGAGAGTTACCAGAGGCCCTCACTGTCACCACGACTCTGCGCTGGGTCTTCAGAAAGGGTCACCTCCCTGGCCTCCTCGATCTAAGATACGGGTCCCCTCGCAGCTCTCGATCCTTAGCGGACCCCAGCTGAGGGTTGCTGGGCCCGGGCCTCCTATTTAGTACCTCACCCCAGACTGAAGGTGTCTGGGATGGAACAGCAACTCCGCCTCCGGGCCTAGGGCACCCGAAGGCGACACACACACACCCAGGCCTAAGGTGCCTGGGCGCCGACCGACCGACCCCTCTGGAAGATGGCCGCCCCTTTTTATACCCTCTCCTGACAGGCACCGCAGGTTCCCCGCCCCGCCGCACTGCTGTCAAGAGGGGACAAGAAAAGGCACAACCCTGTACTGTGGTTCAACCCGGGCCCATGGCAACAGTGCCACCTATAGGTCCCAGGGAACTGCACATCAGCACTATCTCCCAGGGACAGAAATGGTCCATGAACCCTAACAATTTGTGTATCTGAGCCTTATTACCACTCAGATACTTCCCTTAAATATAGCACCCCGCTACATTAAAAACAAAAAACATCTTCCTGATACAGATTTCAATCAAAGCTTCATAGAGGTTCTAAGTGCTCCCAAAAAGTGTCTGGAATTTAATTTTAAATACTAAAGGGTCTTTTATATACGGTATATAGTCACAAATTTATGAAGCAGATTGGCTCTCAAGATTTATCAGTATATTTTGACACACCAAGAGACCGTATACAGCCCACTTCTAGATCTTTGCTGGCTTTAGCGGTAAATACTGGTGTCTGCAACACATACTCTGTTTGCTAGCAATAGTAAATAAATGAAATAATATATAACTGTGAGAAGTGCTTGAGTAACTACTAAAGTTAAACTTTTAATAGCTTGCAATTTTTATATATTTACAGTGATATATATATATATATATATATATATATATATATATATATACAGTGTGTATATATAAAGCGTAATTATTAGTAGCAGATGGCCCAGCTCTGTTAAGTAGTGTTTTTCTATGTAACCACAGTGGTTCTTAGCCACATAGAGTAGAAGTGAAATCATCATTCAGGCACCGCAATGGATTTAGGAGTGTGCTGACCCTGTGCAAGTGTGATTATACAACAATGGGATGGTATTTACTGTGTAGTCCGGGGAGTTTGTTAACACTAGTTTGGGTCCCTTGTCTATCGATGGTTTTATCTGTGGCTTGTCAGCTTCAATGGGCTAAACTATGGAAAAGAACATCACTCTGTGGGTACTGTATCTTCCTTTTTTTTAAATATTGAGTATTGATAGAGTATGCCTTACATTTGGGCTCTTCTGTATGCTTGTTACGGTTAGTGCGTACTATGGTAGCATGTTGATTCTGCTGAGCTGTAAGGATATAGGGATTTTGTATGTGTTTTTAAGATGCAGAGCTGCGCAGTGTGTTTGGGTTTAAAGGAACTTGGTAACAGTTGCATTTTCAGTCTAAATTTGTACTAATTTCTGAAAATTGAACTTTTGCATTGCAGGAAAAATTATTGAACTTGTTTTTTAAAGGGTTGGACCTCCTAGAAGTGACATTTTAGTTTTTGGTGAAACTGAATCATATAAGGGGGCCCACTCGGAGTATCCAAGACTTATAAAAACGTAGAAGCTGACTCCACCGCATTCTAATTCAATCTCAAGGTGTGTTGACCCATTAAAGCATGTCTACCCCTTGTGAAGCTGGGCTCCAGGGAGCATACCAAAGGTAGAGTAGACCAAGTAATCCTGCCAATGCAATTTAGTGTTTTTGGAGAGATTTAATTAAATGTGCTTTGTGTTTGGATAGTTTATTATGGCCTCTCATCGTTTGAGTTTTGTATGACAGATGCTGACAGACTAGATTAAAACAGGATAGTGTATGTAAAAGCTTTTAAAATGTGAACTGCTGCATGTCTACTTGAACACTCTTTTCTTGGTGACATATTCTTTTTGGACATAATTGGTCACTGATTTTCATTTGCTCTTCTATATACAGCACCCTGCACATTGGCGTTAGAAAATACTGGGTTTTTTTTCTCTATGTGGAAGTATTTGAATGTAGTAACGTTAGTGTTTGTAAATTCACAGCGACCTCTGGATTATGCTGGCATTAACTTCAGTGTATGTGTTTTTTTTTTTAATTAAAAGGCTAAATACCTTTTCTCACACCGCAGCGGTGTGGTCACGTGATCCCCCTCCACTCTTCTTTCCTGATCTATGGAGAGAAGCGAGAGGGTCTGAGTATCCCCTGTGACGTCAGCCAGCCAGCCGAGGGAAGACATGTGAATACACAGCGGTGGTGTGGGAAAATACCTTTTCATTTAAACAAAACACATACACTGTAGTTAATGCATAATTCGGAAGGAATACATGTATTTTTGCTGCATATTGCAGCTGAAAAGCGACAGGAGGGGCGGGGAGGATAGCCGCTCTTACGCTGACAGGGAGGGAGGGGGAGAGGGAAGTGACTCTTACAGCAGAGAGCGGGATGACGGAGGCACGTAAACTGACCACGATATCATGGCTCAGCAGCCGTGATTACGGTGGTCAGCACGGACAGGGGGACACAGGAACAGGCAGGATCAACCAAGTATATTGCAACATAGGAAGGGACAAATTACATTGCACAAGCGCTGTGTTATAGATCATGCCTTCAAGAAACAGGATCTTTTTTAATTTTTTTTTTTAGGGTTACAACCACTTTAAGGGGAAAACAGGTGACCTTGCTGTGCTTATGGTGGTTGTAACTTCATTGGTGCAGTAAACATTAGTCATATGCCTGAATGGCATTTCACATGTACCAAATGTATACAGTTGCCTGATATACAGGTAAGTGGCAGATTATGGAGTCAGGAACCCTTCCCATGTCTTCTACTTCCCTCTTTACCTTGGAGTGGAATTAAACTTGTTGAACTTGGGGAGGAATCTGGTCCTTTTCAGCTGACCACCTATCACCCTCCTTACTGCCCCAATTGTGGCAATGATGGATCCTTTTGTTTTCAAAGTCTTCTGCTCATTGACTTTGATTGTCTGCCTCTAGTCTTAGCTTCAATTTATTCACCATTCCAAGCATTATGTCAATGTTATATCGTTTAACTAGCTTGATATCAGTTTGCAGCCTTAGTTGGAATGAGCCAGCAGACACTGAATGTCATGTTGTATATTAGGAATAATATGTGTGTCTGGCCAGCATCATCAAACACCATGCTATTGCTGTGTTCTGGAATTTAAGTGATTAGCTATCAGAAGTTAATTCTACCAAATAGTATCCAGACTGCTATACAGGGGAGGTCTAAAATGGGGGACTGTATTCCTGGATTATCTAGTATATGCAAATGCAGCCTGTCTCTAAAGAAGTAGGAAGTTCTCCTCCAGGGGTACCTACATGAGCTGCCAGCAACAGATACACAGCTCTTTCATGGTCAAAAAAATCAGTTGAAATAACAAAAAAAATACAAAAAACAACTTATTATTAAAGCAATCTTAAAGGAAACATGTGCTGCAAGGGAATATATAGGATGCCATTTCCGATGTCCTTCTTAAAATGCATCATACCAGGGTGTCTCCGATCTCAGTGATGTCTCTCGTCCAGAACTAGCATGGAGATCAGGAAAGTTGTTTCCCAATCGATCGGAATGCCTAATCTGCAGTCACTTCTAAAAGTAATTAACCCATTGGATCATCATGATAACCAGGGAACTCAATGGCAACCTCCAAAATTCCATACATATATGCTCTAAACTAGCCTTTCTCAACCTCTTTGCTCTTGAGGAACCATTGAAAGCATATTTAAAATTTGGAGAAACCCTAAAATAATTTTCTAATTTACAGCTCACAGTACACTAATGTGATCAGTGAGTTGTAGATATAGAAATAAATATGTATATATAATAAACACTATTAAAATATAGAACAAAATTGTGTACTAAATATTTGAATGACAGTGACACAAAAGACAGTGAATTTGCATTGGTGCACAATGGCAACACTAATGCTAGTCATAGATGGACCACTTTTTTTTTGATCAGCCAGCGGGATCACACTCCTTCCCCTTTTTGGTCAGCCAGTGGGATCGCACTCCTTCCCCACAGTGGGACTCCTCCACTGTCAGAATATGCTGATCAGCGGCTACACGTAGGCTATTTGAGAAAAGTTTTCCAGCATTCCTGTTCCACAGAAGTCAGTCATTAGATTTACTTCTGTCAAGCAGGAACGGGCCATTCATTGATCAAAATTTGGCTGCTCCCTGCTGAACTGGCTGAATTTTGTATACATCTGTGGCCAGCTTAACTTTTCATTGGTGAAAAACTTGCTTTTGTATTGGCGTTAGGTGCAAACATTTAACTTTGTGTTGGTGTTCAGAGCACAGCTTTACATTTGCATGGGTGGTCAGGGAAAAAAAATGTATCTTTGCAATTAGTTTTCAGGGCCAGTTGAACACTGGCTAGTGGTCTATCAGATAAGGCTGGCTGGGGCTGTGGATTTGTATGAGAGGAGACTAGTTAACGTGGTTATAAACCCTTACATATATACCCAGTGAAGTGAACAGCCTCAGATGATACACAGAGATCAAACAAATCCTCCTACATAGGTTTTTAGGTTTTACTTGTTTATCTGCAGCCCCTTTTCTCTACACCCCTTCAAAAAGGCAGAGAATTGTTAAACCCCCCCCCCCCCCACAAATTTTATTTATCTCTGGTGTTGGGAGAAGAGAGACAACACTTAGGCCCCTTTCACACTGGGGCATTGGGTGCGGTAGCTGTATAGCTGTATAGCGCTGCTATTTTTAGCGGCGCTATACCGTCGGAATTGCGGCGTTATTCGGCCACTAACGGTGCGGTTTTAACCCCCGCTAGCGGCCGAAAAAGCATTAATACCGCCGGCAATGCGCCTCTGCAGAGGCGCATTGCCGGCGGTATTACCGCGGTTTCCCATTACTTTCAATGGGAAGGAGCAGTGAAGGAGCGGTAAACACACCGCTCCTCTCACCGCTCCAAAGATGCTGCTAGCAGGACGTTTGGAGCGGTCCTGCTAGCGCACCACCTCAGTGTGAAAGCCTTCGGGCTTTCACATTGAGACTGCTGGGGCAGGAGTTTGCAGGCGGTATTTTTTTTTTAATCAAAAAGGTTTTTATTGAACACCAGATAGATCACAACAGTTTCCATTGTACAAAAAATAGCAAAGGTTTCCCTCTGCTGGCGAACTGTAAAACAACATATAAGATCACATAAAAAACAGCACCACAATCTTGCATGTATAAGCATATTAATCCTCGGCCGCTTGGTTTCAAATTTACTGCAAAAGTCGGGACATCACCAGCTCCCTGGGGCTCAGGCCAGGGGTATCAAGCCATTGGGACCAAATTCTCTCAAACCTGCTCGGGCTTCCCCTGTGCTGGTATATGTACTTTTCCATTATAAGAGTATTCCCCATGTGTGCTACCCAAGAGGTGGTGGTAGGCGGTGAGACTGACTTCCAACCCATCAAAATAAGCTTCCTAGCCTGAAACAGGGCCCTAGAGACCGCGACCCTGGTCAACTCCCCAGGGATCGCTTCCTCCAAGATCCCCAGCAGGCAGCACTTAGGGTCCAAAGGGATCGTAGTTTGAAACACTCTGTTTATTGTACCCACCACCTCAGTCCAATACCTGTGAAGTTTAGGGCATCTCCACAGGAGATGAATGAGATCTCCATTGTGCCTCTGACATCTACCACACACAGGGTCCCCGAGCTTACCCATCTTATATAATTTCAGCGGGGTGTAATGTACCCTCAATAATATATATAGCTGTGACACTTTCTGCGCAACGTTTAAAGAACAAGTAGTGACTGACCGCCACGCCTCCTCCCATTGGTCCCCTGACAGTGTACCTATGTCCTTCTCCCACATGGATTCCGCCCTGCTCGGGAATGCCTGTAGGTGACTTGCCAGTAACATCTGGTAGCATTGTGAGATAAATCCTTTTGTTTCAGTGCTAGTGTGCAGCACACGGAACACCGGGGCGGGCGACTGAACCCATTCCACCGCATTCCCGTGTGCCGCAACCGCATGTTGAAGCTGCATGTAGTAATAATGCATATGAGCTGGGAGGTCAAATCTGGCCTGCAGTTCGGGGAAAGTGAGAAGCCTGCCGTTAACGAAAATGTGGGACAGCAGAGCCACACCATGGGCACGCCATCTGGGCCCCTGCTGCAGCTTCACCAACTCCACATAAGACCTATTGCCCCATATTGGGCTGTCCTCTGTGAATCCCTGCACTCCCTGGAGTTGTCGGCCCTTATTCCAGACTTTCTGGATAAGTGCGAGCGTCGGGGTCCGCTTGTTGGATTTGAGGAACATTTGCGCCTCCAGCCCCATCGGGATAGTCTCAGCGCCAGTGGCCGACAGCATCAGTCGTGCCGCCGAGCTCCCCGGGTCCTGGGACATAGAGCTGATCAAATGCTGTAACTGGGCCGCTATGTAGTACAGCCAAGGATTGGGAACCGCCAGCCCCCCACTGTCCTTGGCCCGCTGCAAGTGTTCCAGTCTAATCCGAGGGGGCCTAGTATGCCATAGCAACCGTCGGAAGAGAGTGTTCACTATTTGGAAGATTTTCAGGTGTATCACTACAGGCGAGTTATGAAGAAAGTAAAGTAGTTGTGGCATTAAAATCATTTTGATCAGATTGGCTTTACCTGCAAGTGACATTTTTAAGGTGTTCCAAGTATTAATTTTGTCCCTAAACCGGGACAGCAATGGGTGCACATTAAGGGAGCAGTAGACCCCCAGCCTGGGCGACACCTGTACCCCCAAATATTTAAAGCTAGATACAACTGGGATGGGACAAGAGTCCGGCAGGGCTACCCCACCATCCTCATCCAACAGCATCAGGGCGGATTTTGACCAATTAATGGTCAATCCCGAGTAGTGGCCGAATTGCTCTATTATTGACATAGCCCCGGGGATGGAGTGCGTGGGGTCCTCCAGGAACAGCAGCATGTCGTCCGCGTACAGCATGATTTTTTCTTGCAGCGTGCCGTATTGGAATCCCCGGACGCGGGCACTAGCCCGTATCAGGGCAGCCAATGGCTCTATAGCGATCGCGAAGAGCAGGGGGGACAGGGGACATCCCTGCCTCGTCCCCCTACCCAGAGCAAAGGCCGGTGACATCCTACCCGCGACCCTAATGGTCGCCTGGGGGGACGCGTACAGCAGCCTGACCCACTCTATAAACTTGTCCCCAAAGCCAAACTTGGCCAACGTCGCCCAGAGGAACCTTCAACTGACACTATCAAATGCCTTGTTGGCATCAAGGGACAAGAGCGCCCTACGGCCCCCATTGTCTGCCTGCACCTGCATGTTCAAGAACATGCGCCTCAAGTTGGTGGCGGTGGACTTCTGCGGCATGAAGCCAGCCTGGTCTGGGTGGATAATAGACGTGATTATCCCGTTGACCCTGCGCGCCAGGACCTTTGCCAGGATTTTTACATCGCTCTGCAGCAACGATATAGGCCTATAGGAGCCAGGGTCAACCGGATCCTTTCCCGGCTTCAACAGTAAAATAATATTAGCCCTAGCCATGGAACCAGGCAGCTGACCACCCTCTAGTGCGGCGTTAAAGACCTTCAATAGTTCAGGTAACAAGTGCTCCCCAAATTGAGTGTACACTTCTATGGGCAGGCCATCCTCTCCGGGGGCTTTACATGTAGGAAAAGAGCTTGCCGCTAATTGCAGCTCGCCCAGAGTAATTGGTGCATCTAACTGTTCTCTGGCAGATGTGGAGAGAGCAGGCAGATCAATACTAGCCATGTATGTTCCAAGGTCCGCATCCGAGTAGGCATCCCTCGATCCATAAAGGCCTTCATAGAAGGACGCCAGCTCGGATATAATGGTTTCAGGGGTATTAACCACCTTACCCGTAGAGGCGTGTATAGCACCGATGGCCGGGGATTGTGTTTGAGACCTCGCTATCTTGGCCAGCAATCGCCCAGTTTGTTCCCCTTCCTCATAAAATGCAAGTTTGGTAAAGAACCTCTTCCACTCTGCCTGTGAGGATCGCAGACGGTCCAGAGAGTCCTGGGCCGACATCCAAGCCTCCCTGGCCAAGTCAGTGGGGCTAGTCACATAAGCGAGTTCCAGCTGCCTCACCTGGTCTCCCACCCGCTCCACCAAGGCAGAGGAGTTGTTCCTGACAATTTGTATTTCCTCGATAAATACCCCTCTAAGATAGGCTTTCAAAGTTTCCCATTTTAGCAGTGGGTCTAGGTAGTGCTCATGGGCCCGGAGAAAGACTTCAATCTTGGTTTCAATACGTTCTGGGGATGTAAACAGTTTGAGCCAATAAGCATTCAGTTTCCATGGGGCTCTAGGTAGGGAGCTAGACGGTTGAGTTACCAACCAAAGTACTAGCGGGGAGTGGTCTGATACCCCCCGTGGGAAATACTCCACCTTAGAGGTGCAACTAACCATGTTGGGAGTGCCCAGACACAGGTCTATACGGGAGAGGGAACCATGCGACTTGGAGAAACAGGAGAATTGTTTACACTTGGGGTTCCTAACCCGCCAGATGTCAACCCACCCCACCGACTCCATCAGGCGTCCAAGAGCCGTACCCCGGTTGCCCTTAGGGGGCATCACCGGGGGGTGTCTGTCCAATTTAGGGTCTAGGTAGCAATTAAAGTCCCCTAGCAACAGTAGTGGGACGTCAGGCTTGTTTGCCAGGTAAGACAGCAGCAACTGCAGCACCTCTCTAGAAAAAGGTGGAGGCACATATACAAACGCCAGAATCATAGTAACGGTAAACAGTTTGCAATAAAGAAATACAAATCTCCCAGATATATCAATAAGCGAATCTAACTCCTGGTATACCAGAGCCTTGTGGATCAATACACTCACTCCGCGTGAATAGGCGGAGTGAGTGGAGTGATAGGCCTGCCCCACCCACGCATATCCCAAGAAACTAGTCGTATCTTTCAATAGATGGGTCTCCTGTAAGCCAATTATGGCCGGGTGAAATTTACGCAATACAGTGGATATAATGGTCCTTTTCAGAGGATCATTTACCCCTCTGACATTCCACGACACTATGGGTGTAGAAGACATGGCGATTGTATACTAAGAGTTCTGTCTGAGTGGGAGGAGAACCCAGAAGAGAGCAACAGTCCTGTATCCCCCCATCCAGCTATCAAAAAACAGCCCTGTGGTTCAAACAGCTTTGACTGTGGTGCATCAGTTAGAACAGTACAGTCCCTTGGGAAAGAAAAAAAAATCCTGCAGAAACTGTGGCAGAGATTCCTGCGCATCGGCGCTGTGGTGTCAGTACAGTAAAAATAGAAGTAGGAAGCATAAGAAAAACAAGAACAGTAAAACGTATCTGCATCTGCCGGTGGCTCCTGGACTGCCAACTGGGCGTCACTGGGGACTCCCCACCGGTGTTGAGTAATAGCAACACTGGCATTTCCAGTGCCAACAGGGCACAAAAACATAAGCCATGTCCACCATAACAGCAAACGGTACATAGGGGGGGTGCAGAGACACACTCCACCCATAAACTCAGGTCAGCGAAAAAAAAAAAATCAGAAAAGTTAGTGGAAAACTATTCGCTGGTAACTTCAAGTAGGTATTGATCCTCTCATAGTGACATCATTTCAGCAACAGCACTTCTTTACCCGGATTGCTCTTGATATAGATAGGATTGTCCACATCAACCTGCACCATTCTCCGGTCCCCTCCTGCGGAAGTCTTGTTCGTTGCGGTCTAGCCAGTCCGCAGCATCCTGTGCATTCTCAAAAAAGTGGGCCTCATCTCTGGCTGTTACGCGAAGCTTGGCTGGGTATAGCATGGCATAGGACAGCTGAAGCCTCTGCAGCCTTTTCTTGACATCCATAAACTTTGATCTTCTGCGTTGCACTTCTGCAGAGAAGTCAGGATAAAAGGAAATCCGGGCTCCGTTATAATGTACAGCCCCCCTTTCTCTGGCCATTCGAAGTATCACTTCCCGGTCCCTGTAGTTAAGGAGTCTAGCAAGCATGGATCTCGGGGGATTACCGGGGGGAGGGGGCGAGGTGGCACCCTGTGCGCCCGTTCCACCGTGTAAATCGGAGAAAAAGCCTCTTTACCAAAGGTCTCCTGTAGCCAGCCTTCTATGAACGTCGTGGGGTCCCTGCCCTCCACCTTTTCTGGGAGCCCCACAATGCGTACATTGTTGCGTCTCAGGCGATTTTCAATCTCATCATGGCGATCAAAGGCCTGGCGTGCCTGCTGAGCAGCGACTCTCACTTCCCGGGTCATGTGTGGCATCTGATCCTCTATATCACTGACTCTGCCCTCCACGGCCGTGGTCCTCTCCCTGACCTTCTGTATATCATGTCTCAGGAGATTAACTTTCTCCTCCAGCCCCCCAAATCTCTCCTTCAGGGCATCCACTGAGGCAGTGCACCTGTGAACAGCATGCAGGATTTCACTGAGTGTGGGCTGGGGACTGTCCTCTGTCTGCTGGTCAAGCAAGGCTGGAACAGAACCAGGGGCTGACTCCATTTCATCATCCTCAGCTTCCAGCATGTCAGTGTGTCCCTGCTCAGCCTGCTCTGCGGGCATTGCATGACCCTGTGCAACAGTCTGCAGGGAATCTTCCGGGCCTGTCAGTTTCCTGGCATAATATAGCATGTCTCTCGTTTGGTCTGTCCCTTTAGGGGCTTTGGTGGACTTACCGCCCAGCTCCGTCTTCTTCTCCTGCCCTCGTGGAGTCCTGGGAGGCAGAGACTGAGACATCCAGGCGCCATCTTGGAAGGCCTGGGAGGCCGCAGCTGCAGCGTCTCCTTTGTTTCCCCGGGTCATCATGCCGGGATTATCGAGCACCGCTGGAACCGAGGGTCTCTGGAGGTCTTTAGGCGCAGGTTGTGGCTGAATCGGGCGTTGTAGGTGGCGAGGAAAGGATCACAAACAGGATCTACAGCGGGAGCTCCGTCGAACAGGTCTGTTCACATGCCGCGTCAGGCCACGCCCCTTGCAGGCGGTATTTAGGCGCTATTTTAGCGCTAAACCACCTGAAAAACTTCTCAGTGTGAAAGGGGTCTTAGAGCTTTGGAGATAGATAAGTAAACAGTAAAGATATATGTGCTCTGTTTAGATTTCATGACTGAGGTTTACAACCACTTTAATGAGAAGTAACTCACCCCATACTGTTCTCCCCTCTGCCCTGATCTGGACAGGAGAGGGGCTCCCTCTGAACATGACCTGGGGACCACATAGGCTAGCTGAGATGGGAGTGCAATGCACATGAGCATGGACTGTAGGCAGAGTTATAGTTCCAGTTATAGTTCCAGCTCTCGTCACACTATGCATCCAGTTGCCCAACAACTATAGGGTAGAAAGTAGACTTGTGCACAACGGAAAAATTTGTTTAGTTTCGGGTTGTTTCTTGTGCACAACGGAAAAATTTGTTTAGTTTCGGTTTGTTTCTTTTCGGTCCTGTTGATTCGTAATCATTCGTAATTTTGCTAGACGGGATTTTTCGTGTTCGGACTAATTCGTATTTTCGCAAGCATCACTTTTCGTTGAATTTTTAGTGGGTTTGTTGATTCGTAATTTTCCGTGTCTCTCTCACAAGGACGCTGCCTATTATGCCTAATGTGCTTCGAATGGATTTGTACTTTTCTAAATACATAGCAGTTATTTGTAACGATTCAAAATCTTTCGTTTTTTACATGCGGCTATAGCCTCCGCCCCTGTACACCATTTTGAGAGGGTTCAGCACGGTGAGGGAGAAGCAGAGAGCAGAGCAGAGTGTTATTGTGCTTCGAATGGATTAGAAATCTCGTATTTTACTTTCGTTTTTTACATGCGGCTATAGCCTCCGCCCATGTACACCATTTTGAGAGGGAGTTCAGCACGGTGAGGGAGAAGCAGAGCAGAGCAGAGTGAGTGTTATTCTGCTTTGTATGGATTCGTACATTCGTAACTTTTTTCATAACAAATTATGCCGAAGACATTCGGGCATTCGCTATTTGCGGTATAATTTATTTCGGATTCGGTTTTATTCGTAATTGCTTTGTTCGGAAATTCGAATGCTTCTGAATGTCCGAAAGTTGCTAAATTCAGACGAATTTTGATTCGTTACGAAACGAATTGCACAAGCCTAGTAGAAAGTGAGGCACTGTTGAGCAGATATAAATCCACTGTAAAGGTGACGGAACCCCTGGGGACCTCTCTAGGAAAACCAGTTGAAAAGCCCTGCTTTAAACTCTTAAATTCAGATTGGTTTGTTGGCATGTTTGAAGGAGGAAGAAACTTTTCATGTGCCCTGTTGCCTCAATATTTTGTGTCTTGATTAAGTCTTATACTGGCTATACACTATTAGAATTTCATTCAAACTTTTTCATTTTGAGAAAGTTGGTTAGTTGGATCAATATTAATTTCTTGACCACAGTGACAAAAAAATTTAAAGGAGCAGGATGTAATTTTTTTTTTAAATGAACAAATTTCTAACCGTGAGTGTTTTTTGTTCAGAGAATTACATTTATTCCTAAATCGAATATTAAAAGCAACTGAAATTTTTAAATCATTTTTGTGGAGATGCTCATTCTAAAATCTAATAGTAGGCAGACAAAGAAAGTAAGCGCCACCTAAGTGCAATATGTCAGATAAAAATGTTTAATCTCAAAGCAAATGCACTTGCAGGACACAAGTAAAAACAGGGCACATCACGGTCTCATAAAACGCGGTGCGGTCCGGTCTCAGGTCCATCTGGATCCACAAGTCTGCAGGCAAAGAAGATAGTCCATCCTGTGGCCACCAGGAAACAGCCAGAATTCAGCGTGGAGCACAGATGATGATGTCACAGGAAACCAGAACCAAGGAGAGCACCGGAAGGAAGGTGCCCTGTTTTTACTTGTGTCCTGTAAGTGCATTTCCTTTGAGGTTAAACATTTTTATCTGACATATTGCACTTAGGTGGCACTTGCTTTCTTTGTCCCCTTATCTTTCCTCTACAGAGTTGGCTTTTCTCTGAAGACAGCTGCCGCCCACAATTTTCTCACCTCCTTCCTTTTTAGGACTGGTACCATCATATGGACTATTGAACTGGGACTGTTTTTTAGACATATGCATTTCCGTTTTTAAGTGTCCAGCAATACCAGTGTGTGCGCTGACAGTTCATCTTTATCCTAAAATCTAAAAGTGTATAGGCTGCTTAAAGGGGTTGTAAAGGTAAACATTTTTTCACCTTAATGCATCCTATGCATTAAGGTGAAAAAACATCCGACAATACTGCCCCCCCCAGCCCCCCCCCCCGTTTTACTTACCTGAGCCCGTTCACCTGCTGCGCTCGCCCCCGACATCCTCTTCCCCCCTCAGCCTGGCCGTTGATTGGCTAGAGTGGATGGATTGAAAGCAGCGCAGCCATTGGCTCACGCTGCTGTCAATCACATCCAATGATGTCGCGCGCTGGGAGGCTGGGCTGAGTGATACAGTGAGCGGCTATAGCCGCCGGCGGTATCACGGGATTGCGCCCGCAAGAACTAACCACCATGCGAGCTCGCTCGCATATAGGTGGTTAATTCTTGCAGGGAGGAGCCGAGACAGCCGCCGAGGGACCCCAGAAGACCAGGTTCGGGGCCACTCTGTGCAACGAGCTGCACAGTGGAGGTAACATGTTTGTTATTTAAAAAAAAAAAAAATTGCCTTTAGTGTCACTTTAAGTCTAATGGGTTAAAAAGAGAACTGTATAGCGCTGATTGCAAGGTCACCTAGCAAGTTAAGTGAATGTTCTTCTTGTCCTGTAGCCATAGATATTGCTGGTATGTCTTTATCATTAGTCACACTGCTATTGTAGTCAATCAAAAAAAAAAAAAAAAAAAGATACACGGTCATCTTTGCATTAGCTACATGAACCCAGTAACCCTGCTTTCATTTGCTGTCTGCAGTGACTGCATGGATGGAACAACAACATTCAACAGCAAATGTTCTCCCAACACACAGCTATCTTGCAATGTTCAATTCTGCCTGTTATCTTTAATCACATAACCAGGAAAGGTGCCTTTTGGATTTGGCAATTATTAGCAAAAAAACATTATTGTGGACCTTTATCACTGGTACACAGATAATCAACCCATGTACAGACCACCCACCATTCTGCAGTCAAGATATCTGCTTGTATATTAGGCAAGGATAGGAGATGTAATTGTGGGAAAGTAGTGATGATACGTCAAATAGTTGCTTTCATAATATTAGGTGTTTATCCACCCATAGGCAACTTTCATTAATAAATTATGCAAAAACCACTTCAACCACAAGTGTAGACTAGGCCTAATTAGTATCTCGCTGCTGTTTCATTGTCCTTATCTGCAGGCTGTGGGTGAGATGACATTACTGTATTTATTAAAGAGGGACTTTACTTCCCCTCCACATTTTTTGTCTTTCTCTGTTAAAGGGGTTGTAAAGGTAAAAGTTTTTTCACCTTAATGCATTCTATGCATTAAGGTGAAAAAACATCTGCGGATTAGCAGCCCCCCCGTTTACTTACCTGACCCCTCGAAAGTCCCGCGCCGTGAACGTGCTTGCTTCTCGGCTAGGCTACTCGGCTCATTCATTGGTTGATTAAAAACAGTGCAGCCATTGGTTCGCGCTGCTGTCAATCACATCCAATGACGCGGCGCGCCGGGGGGCGGGGCCGAGTGATACAGTGAGCGGCTATGGCTATGGCTGTATCACGGGAGCGCGCCTGCAAGAACTCCTCACCATGCAAGCTTGCTCGCATGAAGGTGAGGAGTTCTTGCGGGGGGGGGCCGAGACAGCCGCCGAGGGACCCCAGAAGACCAAGTTCGGGGCCACTCACTCTGTGCAAAACGACCTGCACAGTGGAGGTAAGTATAACATGTTTGTTATTTATTTATTTTTTAAAACAAAGCTTTAGTGTTACTTTAAGTCAGCAGGGTGAATGAAAAAAAATATGAATTCCCCCATCCACATGGCTGATTCCCTCAATCCTCCCTGCTAAGCTATTATATTCTGACAGCGGGGAGGCTCCCCCGTCAACAGATTACACTGATCAGCGCTGCCGGCTATAGCTTGTGGCACTGATCAAGTGTAAAAATCCGACAGGGAATTTGTACAGAAGTCAATCACCCTGCCCATACATGGATTGAAATTCTTCCGGTCCCTGCTGAACCAGCTGAAAATCGATCAATGTATGACCGGCTTTACCTTGTCCCCTGGGTTGTCCTCGAAAAACATACACATCCATCAATTCCAGTATTTTATGTAAGCCCCCTGATGACATGCCATGCTCAGTGTGGTGGAGAGTGCCTGGTGCATATGCACTGTGATTTAGGTTGCCACACAGCCTTCTGGGATGCATGACATGAGTACCCTAGGAGGCTTCAGGTGGGAAGGGGGATATTTTTCCCAACTAGGTGAAAAAATATATTTACAAAAAAAAAAAAATGGTATCTGTGATTTCATGAAAGGAGGGGAGAAAGTAGCAATATTCTTTAAAGAAGAAAACAAGAGTGAAGATCCTCTTTAACTGTGATCAAGTAGTGGCTCCACCCTTCTGGCTGTGCTATTTCATAGGGGTGTATGATGAAGAATAAAAAAATGAAAAAGTAATTTTATTCAGGTAAATCTTCATTCACACTTTTCAAAATGGAAATACGCATTCCTCCTTATTTTTTTTTTCTGTTAGATTTTCGCAGGTCGTGCATAAGGTAGCCATTCGCTGGAATGGGCTGCTCTTGGTGCGACAAATGTGCCAGAGAAGTTTCTGCACTTATTCAGATGTGGAGTTTTCCATGGTTTTTCAGTGCAAATTTTGGTGTGTTTTTAAAATAAGAGTCTGCTAACTGCATTTGGGGGGACTTTACAAGTTAATGGCACACAAACCTGCACCATACGTTTTGCCACAATTTTACCCAAATCTCGGAATCGCAGGCAGAATTGTGTGATTCTGCCTGCGATTCCAGATACCTGAATTGTGAATGGGGTCTTAAGTATACTATATAAATATTTTATATCTACCTCTTGTCTCCATCAATAGCATGCTAGGGGTGTTATCTGATTTTATATGAACCACAGGGTGGAGACCCTTTTAATTGTTGCCCTACTTGTCAACTTTGAAACAATCCATACTACTCATGGAAAGGAACAATGAGAGAATTGCATAGAAAAACTATTGTTATGGAAAACGGAGGAAAAAGACATGACGTGTGCTTATTGTAATGTGCCATTTTTATATTTTCTATCACTTATTTTTTACCTCATTTTGATTTCTCTGTTTTTAATAGATAACCTGGGGAAGTGGTATAAAACATTAGCTACCTTGTAAAAGTCTCTGTTATAAACAGAGACTGAGACTGCAATTTCAGTGAAAGACATTCAGAAGTGTTTCTAGACAAAATATGATTTTGCTTCCTTATGCCATGATTTTCTTGGACCTACATAGTAAAGTACTGAAGATTTGTTGCATCTGGATGTGTGGCAGGTGCATGAAATGAATGGTGTTACAACTTGCTAATACACGGTACATGGTCGGTGCAGCACTGCAGAGCATGAAAGGCTAGAACTCCTGTCCACTTTTTTGTTGTTGTCCGTGTTGCAAATCTTTCTTCACTTAACCTTCACCTGTATGGTGAAATTTATGTCATTATACTGGCAAGGGTGGAAAAATCTTAATAATACAGCCCTGTATACTAGTAAAGTACTGAAATGACCAAACTGTGCTGTTCCAAAGAAGACACAGTAAACACATCGCTTTGATGGTTCTTTTCTTTAACCCCCACTTTGATCCAGTGCTAAAGACCCCATTAGAATCTTTTGTATTTAAAACTTCCAGCAGTGTCAGATCCCTGTTTTTTCTGCAGCAAGCTATGGTTCCTTCCACCAACCCTTACATCCCTGCTGACTTTTGTAGTAACATAGGAATGGATTAGATAGATTGGAACTACAGTGCAGGATGAGGGACATAGGCATCTGACACTCCTGTCAGTGTCAAATACTGAAGAATCTGAAGGACACTTCTTTAAAAGAGCGGTAGTGGACAAGGGGAGCTGAAGAGGTGACCATACATTGCCTTTTTTTTGCAAGGAACTGCATTTGGTGTCCTTTTATGAAAGAGAGAAAAGCTGTGGTCCTGATGATCTCAGCTGATCTTTCATGTGTTCTTGCTTATGTAGCTGAGATGAGGAGCGGAAAACATGTTCTTCACTTCTCATCACAGGGCACACCCTTCTGTCATTCACTTGAACAGAGATTATGAAGGTGAGATATGAATCTCTCACTGGCCATCTCTGTAAAATATCTCCATCCCAGCTTCTCCAGCCCAGAGGCGGAAAAGCTGCTGTATTGTGAGGAATAATTCTTCTTTCTTCCTAATATCAGCACCAGCATGACTATAAATTAATATAAATAATAACTATATATGTTTATGGGTGTGTGTGTGTGTATATATATATATATATATATATATATATATATATATATATATATATATTGTAGCAGGGTGAACCAGTGCCACTGGTTAAAATGGTGGTTCATGCCAGATTTTGTAGAACACACTAATGGCTCAGGTGTGTGCTGGCTTCATATGAGAGACAGAGATAGAACTCAGAGCCCCACCATCCCGAGGTGGTCAGTGTGTGAAGAGAGCTGTGAGAGGTGCTGCTATGCACCATGGTGTCCAGGTCGGGACAGAGCAAGGCCCGAGCCTTAAAGAGAGTCCATGTGGAACAGAGCAGCTAGGAAGCTGTAAAGCCCCATACACACTATCAGTTTTCCTGCAGGTTTCTGTCTTCAGGTTTACCAAAACCATCTAATATGAGGTCAAACCTTAAGAGTTTCAATTCGTATGCAATCAGGCAGGCCCTTGCACTACATGGTTTTGGTAAACCTGAAGACAAAAACCTGTAGAAAACTGATGGTGTGTATGGGGCTTTAGGAAGACGCAAAGCTAAGATGCAGCGTCTGTGTATAAACACTGGGACGTGTTTCATGGTCAGGAGGATGAAAAAGGTACTGACTGTCAGGAAGATCCTAAAGAGGTACTTGTGTCTGCGTTGAAGCACCAAAATGTACATTAAAAAAAACACACGCCAAAATGTGCATTAAAAAATACTACCAAATGTAAGCAAAAGTAGCAAAATGCATGTAAACAAAAGTGCCAAAATTTGAGAAAAAAATGCAACCTTACTTGCTCAATATAAACGTTAGGTCATTTTAGCAATCTATTATAGCTTGAGAGTAATATGTTTTTAGATGGATATCCCATATGTTTCTGTGCCTCCTGGTGTGAAAAGTATCACTATTTGTCCACAAATCTTTAGGAGATGATGACCAGAAAGAACAGTGTCAACACTGAAACAATTCTGGATGCAGACAGCATGTGTTCATAGTTCCTCCCAGCCGGAAGTTTCACCCTGTAAGACAGCTGTCATGGAGTTTTGTACTTGGGCCAGGTAAAGGGCAGCACACCAAGGCTCCTAAGATCAAGTAACGCAAGTGCATAATACAGGCCATTCCTAAAACATCTACAATAAACATTGATTCTTGACAGTGGAGATGGTTTGTATCTGGGTTTAGATGGCGCTATACGGACTTTCCTTTGGAATCTAAATCCTCTTAATCCTCTTACTTTTCATATGTTCCCGCTTGCTGGTTTAACTTACAAGTAATTATCTGCTGGTTGTCCTTCTGCTTCATAGTAAAAAAAAATAAAAAATTGTAATTGTGTTGAAATTTACAGGAAGGTCGCAACAGAAAGAGATGTGATTATTTTAGGAGATTGTAAAATAATAATAATGATAAATGGTAATGACTATTTCTCTATAAATATGGAATCTTTTGTAAAGCACTCGGGGATTTGGTTGGCAGTTCACATGAGCTTGAAAAATGAAGAGGACTGGATTAGCCAAGGCTACACTTGGCCATGTAGGTTCATTTTATAATGCAAAGAGGATGCTGAAATATCCACAAAGCTAAAGTGGAACAAATTGCCTTAGTTAAGCTGCTGTATCATTCTAGCAACCTTGATAAATGGTTCTTGTGTGTTTGCACAAATAAATGATCATTTGTACCTTGGATTATTTTTCTTGTAATGGTATGAAAAAGTTTTAATGGATAGAATTGTTTTAGCATGGTACAGCCATAATTAGTTAAGTACACTATATAACAGACGTGCATACACTTGGACCCTAGAGCATTTGAACAGGATCTAAACCAGAATTTCTGTGTACTGCTTCATTTTTCCAAAGCGCATGCATTTTTTATTTCACATTTGCATGTAATTAAATGAGCACAGATGACAGTTGCAGGCAACGCTGCCCTTTTTCAAGTCATACAGAATAATATCACAAAACGTTAGCTCAGAGAACAAGATGTATGTTACCTTATCGTCATAGTAACCAGCATACACAAATCTGCTTCTCTGAGCTCTAAAAGTAAAAAAAGATTGGAAGGTAAAAAGTTGATCACAAAATATATGGAAGTGGTTTTGTATTTCCATGTGAAACATCTGATTCATCAGTTCACAAGTTCAAAGCAAGCAGGATCTGAAAAGAAATAGATCTAAGAAAACATCGGGATCGATTTATTAAAGGCAAATAGGTTGTTTACTTTGCAAACAAATTTTCTCTTAGCTTGGTGAATATGGGGAAGCTATGCTGACTTCCATCATCCAATCATGTTCAATCAAAAATACAGCTTTTTTTTAAATAAATTCTTGTCTGTGACTGGGTATTCTTTGCAAAGTGGATTTTTACCACATTCACTAAGCTAAGGGAAAATCCCTTGCAAAAAGCAAATTCCCTTGCCTTTTTGTCTTTAGTATATGAACCCCATTGTGTTAGAGACACTGCTTAATAAAAATACAGATTACAATCTAGACCAGTGTTTCTCAACCTTTTTTCAGTCAAGGCGACCTTTAAAATTATAGACCGTCTCAAGGCACCCTTTAAAATTATAGACGGTGTCGAAGCACCCCACTCTAAAATGTAAATAGCTATTCTAGTAGCTTTACAAAATGCAGCAACATCCACACTTAGCACACCCAACGTAAGACCCCTTTCACACTGAGGTGCTTTGCAGGTGCTATAACGCTAAAAATAGTGCCTGCAAAGCGCCCTGAAAGAGCCGCTCCTCACACTCCAGTGTGAAAGCCCAGAGGGCTGGCAGGACGCTATAAAAAGTCCTGCTAGCAGCATCTTTGGAGCGGTGAAGGAGCGGTGTGTATACCGCTCCTTCTCCACTCCTGCCCATTGAAATCAATGGGCAGCACGGCCGTACCTCCGGCAAAGCGCCGTTGCAGCGGCGCTTTGCGGGTGGTTTTAACCCTTTTTCGGCCGTTAGCAGGGGTTAAAAGTGCCCCGCTAGTGGCCAAATACATCCACAAAAACGATGGTAAAGCGACGCTAAAAATAGCGGCGCTTTACTGCCGACGCCCCCACCGCCTCAGTGTGAAAGCAGCCTTAGAGGTGATTTATTCTTTTAAAGCAAATGCACACTAGTATTCCAATGTTTCTCTTCTTCCTCAATTTCTCTCCTTTAGTCAGCTAATGTCACCCCAGTGCTGAGGGAGAGGGGCACAGGAGGGTCAAACAAGGATGATGTGGAGGCAGCAACAGACATCCTCCTTATTAACTGATGACAACATTGGTTTATAGGATGCCAGTGTCTAGAAAATTGTAATGGTGCATAATGAAAACCCCTGGATTTCTGTAACTAAAAGGCAGGCTTGATCTACCTGCTGGCTTCTATACATTTTTTGTAAAATTTTTAGGCATTTTGCCAAGGCACCCCTGAAGAAACTTCTAGGCACCCTGGTTGAAAAAGGTTGATCTAGACTGTAAGGCCTCGTACACACGACCGAGTTTCTCGGCAAGAACCAGCAAGAAACTTGCTGGCAGAGATGTCTTGCCGAGAAATTCGTTCGTGTGTATGGTTTCTCGTCGAGAAAACCGACAAGTAACCTCGACGAGAAAATAGAGAACCTGCTCTCTATTTTCTCGTCGAGATTCTCGTCGGCATGTTTCTCGACGAGAAAAGTGAGTGTGTGTGTACACTTACCTGTCCTCCCGGAAGCCCGCGCATGTTCGAAATGAATTTGACGCATGCGCGGTAGCTTCCTAGGCATACATAGGGTATACCAAGATGGCGGCGACGGCATCGAATGTGACGAGCGCATGCTCGTCGTAGTTGATGACGTCACCGCGTACGCTCCATTCAAAGAACCGCAGGTTCTTTGAAACGAGCGTGTGTACACTCGGCCGGGGCAAGTTTCTTGTCCAAGAATCTCGTCAAAAAAAACGACATGTTTTTTTCGACGAGAATCTCGGCCGTGTGTACGAGGCCTTAAATGCACCACAGTGGGGTTAATTTAATAAAACTGAAGAGTGTACAATCTGGTGCAGATGTGCATGGTAGTCAGTCAGTTTCTAAATTGTTCAATTAGGCTTTGAAAAAAACAAAACTGAAAGCTGATTTCTATGCAGAGCTGCACCAAATGTTGCACTCACCTGTTTTAGTAAATTAACCCCATTAAATGTATACAATCTATATATTTTTTTCTGAAACAAAGCTTTTTTAATTTAACACAATTCTAGTGCACAGATGTTTCAGGCTTGAAGCAAGTAAAATTTTGAAAAAGACTGTCATTTTCACCAAATAAACTGTGTGCGGCAACTGGTATACAAGATTGTTGATTATGCATTTGCAATTCTAGACAGACGTAATATGTGCTCTATCATTTTGGAGAGTATTTAGGAATATTTGGAACAACACTTTGCTATTTCCACAAATTGATTTGTACAATGAAATTTAGGAGGCAGAAAGTTCTAATCCAAGAACAATGGATCTTAGTCAAGCTATCAAAATGTGAAATCTGCTCACCCTGGGATCCATTGTTCTAGAGCAGTTTGACAGCAGACCACCTTGGACACTCCTTAGATTGTTCTAATCTAAAGCCTTACAAGAGAAGTTTTTTTTTTTCCTATTCATACTTACTGTCTTCTTCTTTTTGCCCTTACCCAAAGTCATTTTTATATTACCCTTATCTATGTACACTATATTGCCAAAAGTATTGAGACACCTGCCTTTACATGCACATGCACATGAACATGCACATGAACATTATTGGCATCCCAGTCTTAGTCTGTGGGGTTCAATATTGAGTTGGCCCACCCTTTGCAGCTATAACAGCTTCAACTCTTCTGGGAAGAATGTCCACAAGGGTTAGGTATTGAATCCTACGGACTAAGACTGGGATGCCATTAAAGTTCATGTGCGTGTAAAGGCAGGTGTCCTGATACTATGTACTATGTATGTATATACAATAGTGCAACAAAGAAATAAAAAGGAATTAAGGGTAAAAATACTTAATGTCCCGGTTCTGTGCGTTCAGCAGAGTCCAATCAATGAGCATAAGAAGGATCTTGGCCGATGATCCTTGTTTTAATGGTAAAAACAGAGCTCCAGACTGCGGATGCGACCCCCTCTTTTTTGCTCTTGAGATGAGTGTGTACAGACATGATCTAACCAATATGAAGGTCTGATGAGTGGCCGATGGGATGTCACCATGTTTATGACCATGTACAGTTTTATACAGGAATTAATGTCTTTGAATACTTACAGTTTGCATTCTGGTAACTTGTGTATTATTGACCAGCTTGAAATTACCTTTTGAATGAATACAGATGGGTATAAAATGGCTTTTTCACCTAGGAGAGTTGATGTGTCCAGTTTACAGCCAGCCGGAAATGCGTATTTGGCTGTTCTACCAAATAAGCTATTTATGACAGGTGATAAATCTGATACTGTTAGTGAAAAGGAATGTCTTTTAATTTTCTAGTTTCTCAAGCCTGAAAGCTTGAAAGTTTTATCATGCCCAGTGTCCACAAGACTGAGATGTGTTAGGCCGGCCATAGATTTTTTGATTTTCACAAAATTGCTTGATTCCTACTTCAACACAATCAGTGTTGATGGGGGGATTCCACCTCCTGAGCCATTGTGTTCTCCCTGTCGGGGGGCGCCGGGAGCCATCCCTGCCGGGAAGACACAGTGATCGGATGCTAAAAATACGGCAAGCTGGTTGTACCCAAGTTGATCGATCGCTGGATGGCCAGCATACGAACCATCTATGGCCGGCTTTAAATTCTGCTAAACCTATCAAAGTACTAATAAGGGTGTCTGGAATGCAGCTAAAAGTTTGGTAAATGTACAAGATGCCATCTTGGGATTATGTAAAGGGAACCACTGCTCTTATCTGCCTATGTCTTCTGGGTCTATTGACAAGCAGCTGCCCTTTTGCTGCCCTTTTGCTTAGTAACCACAGGGGGTGAGTCGCTTGGCACTGCGGAAATTTACAGAATGCCTTGCATTTTTCCAATGAGTACAAGGCATTTTTTGAAGAGAGTTGGAGAGACACTGAGATCTCCACTTCGTCCAAATAGAGATTACCTTGTATTCATTGAAAAAATCCAAGATGTTATGTGAATGGCAGCAGTGCCAAGTAAGTGACCCCCTGTGGTTACTATGCAAAAGGACAGCCGCTCACCGCTGGACCCGGGAGACTGCAGCCATCACTGTAGTAGCAGCCACTACTACAGCCATTTACAGCTTCCACAGGAATTGCTCAGGTATGAGGTGTGCATACTTACATTGGTCCAAGCTGGTACCAATGTAAATATGCAAAAAATTAAAATACCTTAAACTATATCCAAATCCAAACCCCTTTTTAGATGATGAATGGTTAAAACACCTGTCAATCTTCTTTTTTTTTTTATTGTTGTTGTTGCTGTTGTTATCAGGGAGATTTCCCTTTACTTCCTGTTACCCAATCTTCAGCTTGTTACATAATAACTTGTGCAGGCCGGGGTGGTAAGGGACATATCTTTGACGATGCTACTGCCTTTATCTGACACTTCTGTTTGCACTGTGGTATATTTTTTAAAAACTGAAATTTAAACTGCTTACTTTTTTTACTTCCCTGGTTCCTCCTTCCCTCCTTGTCTATATAGTAATAAAAATAAAAATAAAACCTTTCCCTTTTTTTTTTTTGCCTGTGTTTGGGTATTCTGCACCATGAAACTTCACCATATTCTTTAAATTGGTTATAAAGCCTAAACATTTTTTTAACTTAATGCATTCCTTGTATGTAGGTAAAAAATGTTTAGGTGTCAGCATCGCCACTCAGCCCCCCTTTTACTTACCTGAGCCCTCATTCGATCCAGCGCCGTCTCCAGGTCTTCTCTCCTCTCACTTTCAGGTCTTGCTGGCTTTACTAGGGCACTGGTAGCCATTGGCTCCCAGTGCTGTCAATCAAAGCCACTGACGAGGAAGCGGGAGGGCGAGTCCCACCATCTCTGTCAATGGATGCAGCAGCAGGGCTTGGGAGCAAGCACTCACGAGTGCCCTCATGGGAAGCGACTTCTCATGGGGGCACTGGACAGAGGGGAGGGGCCAGGAGCGCCAGCGGGGGACACAAATAGAGGAGGTTTACGGACACTCTGTGCAATTCTATTGCACAGAGCAAGGAAGTAAAGACATGTTTGTTATTTTTCACAAAAAAAAAATGTTTACCTTTACAATCACTTTAAGCTCTGCAGAAAATTCCCTTGCAAAGTGCAACTTCCCTTGCAAAGTGATCAGCCTATTTGCCTTTAGTAAATAAACTCCTATGTCTCTATTGCAGTTTTTTCAACCAGGGTGGCTTTAGGTTTCTTCAGGGGTACCTTGGCAAAATTCCTAAAAATTTCCCCAAACTTGGAATCAAGCCAGTGGCTGGATGAAACCTGCCTAGTTACACAAAGCCACAGGTTGTCATTGTACACTATTACAACCTCCTAGCTGCCAACCTCCTAGCTGCCAACCTCCTAACGACCGATTAAATCATCAGTTTGTGAGAAGGATGTCAGTTGCCTGCACAGCATCCTTGTTTGACCCTCCCCTGCCTTTCTTCATCAGCTTTGGGGTCTCATTAGCTAAGTAATGGATAAAAACTGAAGGAGAAGAGAAACATTTGAATACTAGTCAGTACCCATTTACAAAAGCTTGTTTGATTTGGAAGAATAAATCACCTCGTGAGTTGGGTGTCCTACGTGTATTGATGTTGCTGCATTATGTAAAACTATCGAAATAGTTTTTGCATTTTAGAATGGGGCGTCTCAAACCTGTTGATCATTTTGGAGGGTGCCTCGAGATTGTCTATATTATTAAAGGGGTGCCTTGACTGAAAAAAGGTTGAGAAACAGTGCTCTATGCCAGTGGTTCTCAACCCTGTCCTCAAGTACCCCCAACAGGCCATGTTTTGGGAATTTCTCTTAGATAAAATAGCTGTCCACAATACCAAGACATTGACTGGGATTTAAAGAGGAGTTCCACCCATTTAAAAGTCAGCAGCTACAAAAAGTGTAGCTGCTGACTTTTAATAAATAGACACTCAACTGTCCCATGGTACAGCGATGCAGGCACTCCAAGCCTTGCTCCTCTCCCCATCCTCTCCACGGCGCCAGCATAACTGTGGGCACCTGGCTGTGGCTTCACAGCCGGGCACGCACTGTGCATGCGCGAGCCGTGCTGCGTGTTGTGAATGGCCGGGCAATCTTCTGGGACCCGTGACGTGTCCCAGAAGATTGCAGGGAAGGAGGGGGAGAGGTAAACTTCCGCTCGACACTGCGGCGCCAGAAGAGCAAGTGGGAGCTGGATGCCTGTCAAAACTGGGTACCCGCTCCGCCCCCCCCAAAAAAATGACATGCCAAATGTGGCATGTCAGGGGGTCACCAGTACTTAAAGCGGAAGTTCAATTTTTGGGTGGAACTCCGCTTTAAAGCACCTGTGCAAGCTAAAGGAAAACCTGCAAACATGACTCTGTGCAATGCAGGTAGAAAATGGCTGGTGGCATAGGTGTGCGCAGCCTATTGCATTAGGGTGTGCACTGCAAATCTCAAACACATACCTTTCTCTGCAGCCTCAGCTGTGCGGTACAGTGAATGAATGGGAAGTGCTCTGTGCTGAGTGGCTTCCTGGTTCATCCACAAACTGAGGCATAGTAAACAAAGTTTACTATGCTCCAGTTATAAATGGGCACAGTGAGCGAGTGTGTTCACTGTGTCCATTTAGGAAAGGAACTACTTACTAGCCACTTTCTCCGCTCTCCATCCTGAAACATCCCACGCAGCAGCTGGGGGGGAAAGGAGAGAAGCAAGCAGCACTGCAGGGTGGGGGGACCAACAAGGTGGGAAGCCCAGGAAGTGGTGGAAATTGGCAATGCACAAAGTTATTAGGGTGTGCCCAGGCACAGATGGCACATCCCCTATGCATGCCTTTGGTTGGTGATAAGGGCCAGTAGGGTGCTGTGCATAGCTTCCTGAAGACATCACAGCACCCTGCCTCAGTACACCTCTTAAGTCTGGGTTCACACTTATGCGATGCAAATGAGTGTGATTCTTATGTGGATTTTTCCTGAAGTTCAGTGCAATTTTGCATTGCAATTTGTGCTAAAGTGCGATTGTAATGCACATTTAATGTGTTTTCGGATGGGATTGGGAAAAGCTGTGATTTCTGACAGGTGAAAATATGTAAAAATCTACACCGAAAAATAGGTATTTGCACACATCTGAACACAAGATGCGATTTCAGTGTGGTTTCCATAGATGTCTATGGAGAGGAAAATTGCATGGCAACACAGGACCTTTTTTGTTGCCGCATAGCAATCGCAATGCATAGATGTGAACGACTGGATATCAACAATAATTGTTCTTAAAATATGTCATGATTAGATATTTTCTGAATAAATATTTTGTTTATTAGGGCATTATATGCTGATCGCTTTGTCCATTAATTGTTTTTGTTGTAAGGAAAACCTCTAGCAGCTTCTGTCTGTGCTGAGTAAGAAAATGCATTGGCCTGTGTCCCGAAACAGGATGCGGGCAATGCTGAACACTTGTTTTTGGAACAATTGCCTTATTTAGATGGCGTGAACTTGTGTTACCTCAAAGCGTGACGTCTGTTAGGGCACAGTTGATGTTTACAAAAAACAGCTTTGTGAGGGGCAGCAGCCATACAATGTAAAATAGAACTATGTCTATTACAGAGCGAGCATAGGCTGGATATTAGCTGGAATAGCTAACGTCAGTCCTTTATGATGGCGTGGGAGGAAGTGTGGAGCCAAGTGTAAAAGTGAGATTCAATGTCATTATCACTTGCGATAATACTATTTGCCAGAAATGGATTTCCTGGCGTCAAGGCACAAAGAAGTGTGGTTTTTATTTTGGATGGATCTTCAGAACCAAAAGCTACTAGCTAACACATAGCGGTAATTTGTGTTCAGTTGTGAAATGAAGCTGTTTAATTGCATTATTTCAAAGCAATATGATCTACTATGTTCTTGCATGTGGGGGGTTCTTACTTTCCATTGTGTACAGTAGATTAGTGTTTCCTAATGTTAGTCATCAGGCACCCCCACCAGGTCATATGTTGGAGATTTACTTTAATGGACACTGCTGGGATAATAACGGATCCTGTATTGCTGATAAGCCTTCCCTGTCAGCATCATTAAAGAGGAACGTTCGCTCTTAATAAAAACGAGGAACGTTACTCAGCTACGGGAAAACCAAAAGTCAACAGCTACAAGTACTTTAGCTGCTGTTTTTTAAAAAGCATATCCTTACCAGCCCATGAAGTCCAGCATGATCTTCCTTGCACTGGATTGTTCGAAAGGCTTCTTCCAGGCCACAATCTTGCATTCAGAAGCCGGATGTTATTTGATCACCTGATTACTCACAGCCGCTCCGTTACTGCACATGTATTTGCTTCCGCCTCTCGCCAAAAGCAAAAAAAAACCACAATTGTGTAATACTTATCATTTCGAAGGCCTGCTTTAATTTTACTGAGGAGCTCCATTGCTGCCTGCATGCTGGCGCCAGTAAATGAATACGCAAACCCACCTCTAAAAGCAAGAATCGCCTATGGCCTCCAATCACTTTCACTGATTCTGAAATTTTGATCTAGCTTTACCAAGACCATAAGTGTTCTCGGTACTGAGAACTTTAATTGTCTTGGTGGCAAGGAGAGCAGATGGCGCCATCAAACTCCAATCCTGCCATTAATTCAGCCACTCTGATTGGAGGAAAGATGGCACATGTGGAAGGGAAAGGTATGGCCTCTTAAAGTTGGTATTCTTATAATTCATTTAGTCCTTCAAGTAGCCCATGTCGACTGTCTTATAGAAGCATAGCCACCCTTGTGACCATAATAAGACCTACAAATTAAAACATAAAAGTAAGTAAAGTAATTACACAAAACTGGAAAAAAATCAGATTACACATATGCTTATTATACTGTATATGTACATACTAAATACACGTGTACAGACAGTTAAGGCTCATTTAGAGTGCTGTGGTCCATATTGTCTTTGTGTTTGCTAACAATAGTTTTTATAATAATGTATATTTAAGTTTTGACAACTCTTTCAAGGATTTAAGGAATGGCATGGGAAGTTAAAAGCCGTAAAGAAATAATACTGCTCTGAAAGCTGCTGATCCCTTGGATTACTCCCGCCCTAATGAAACTGACAGGTGCTGGCTCTGAATAGCATGAATAAGCATCTCACGATGTGAAACGCATTAGCCACCTTTCTCCTGTTGTTCACTTTTTATTTTTGATTTTACTTTTACTTTTACTTTTTACTTTTTTTTATTTTTGACTGTACATCTTTGGATTATTTTGATTTTTATTCAATAAAGACGTCATTCAATGGAGTGCGGCAGTCCTGGATATTTTCTTATCTCAAGTTAAAAGCCGTACTGTATATATGTTCTTTTCATTGTATAGAACATCTGCTGTAGAGAATATATAGTTTGGGGAGGGGTGCTCAACTTTGACGAAAGGTGAGAGAAATTTTATATTTGTTTAAGGAACTGGATGATGGAATATTCACACATTTTGTTTGTTTTGTTGTGATTAACCACTATTGTATCTGAAACTCTCAGAAGGAGGAGGCGCTCACTCCTAATTGACTTCTAAGGGCCTGTATTGCTTACAGGAATAGCATTTAGCGTCTGGTAAATTATTTTTACTTATTACAGAAATATTTATTTGGCAGCTGGTAGTAACTCATAGCCACTTCCTTGATGGGCTAAATGTAGATACCTGCCAGGGGTGCTGGATGTTGGGTCCAGATTTAGAACTCATTCGGAGACACAAATAATGTGCAGAAGGGGGAAATGTTATCACTAAATGAAAATAACATAAAAAAACTGTAATGCCGTGTACACACGACCGTTTTTAATGACGAGAAAAATTACGTTTTTTAAAATGGTCATTAAAAATGATCGTGTGTGGGCTTCAGAGCATTTTTCACGACGTGAAAAACGGCCATGAAAAAATTGGAACATGCTCTAATTTTTCACATCATTTTTTACATCGTCGTTTTTCTCGTCATGAAAAACGGCCATGTGTGGGATTTAACGACGTGAAAAAAAATGCACATGCTCAGAATCAAATATAAGACGGGAGCGCTCGTTCTGGTAATACTAGCGTTCGTAATGGAGATAGCACATTCGTCACGCTGTAACGGACTGAAAAGCACTAGGCTGAAAAGCACGAATCGTCTCTCAACAAACTTTACTAACATGAAGGGTGGCGCCATCCGAATGGAACTTTCCCTTTATAGTGCCGTCATACGTGTTATACGTCACTGCGCTTTACTCAAACATTTTTTTCCACGATATTGTGTAGGCAAGGCAGGCTTGAGAAAAATTGCGTCGAGAAAAATTCAGTTTTTTTCAATGACATTAAAAACGGTCGTGTGTACGCGGCATTATAACTCCTTGCTTGTCAGTGGTTTAAAAATTGTTGAAGTCAGAGAGAGCCAGGTTAGCGATCTCGCTTCTGAGGCTCAGAAACTGGAATAACATTCCCTAAATAAACTGAATCAGTGGATGCTTCTGCTGAAATTTAAAGTATTTCTGCATTTTTACTGGGAAAATGGCACAATTTTCCCACATCTGCACACATTACAGGGGTTTTAGAAAACTTAATTGTAGTGTGGTTGTAAACCCTTACATATACCCAGTGAAGTGAATATCCTCCAATGATACACAGAGATGAAACACATTTCAGAGACCAGAATTTAGAAAGTAGGGGTTGGGGAGCTGACGCTACACTCAGTGATGGGAGCTGATTGGTGGGAAGGGACACATCCCCTTCACACAGCACACAGGAACAGAGCTGAGGCTGTTAATCTCAGGCCATGTGCTGCAGCTCCCATGTCACCTTTTTACCTCTTGATGTCAGGAAAATGTGTCAGAAGTGACTCATGCAGATAGCAGACGAACGATGGCAGCACACAGAAATTACACTTAGTGCTCTGGATTCAGACAAGTACACACTATAAAGGGATATGCTTTGTTCATATTTCATGTCAGAGGTTTACAACCACTTTAACTGTTGCCAGTAAGTACTGTTGTAGTGTCATCTTGTTGCAGTCACGTGATCAGTGCCAGTGTTGTAAGACCAGGACTGCAATAAACTAATCCCATGGGCAGGAAACAACATTTCTTGGAGAGTTCTGTCTGTATACCGACTGAGTACAGAATGTTCCATGCAAGAAAGCCTTTGAGGGTTTTTATTAGTTTGAAATAATCATAACTGGTGGCAGATTGAAATTATGTAATTTTATTAACACAAAATTACAAAAAAAGGCTTGCATGGCAATTTTATGTATCATATTAATGAACGATCTTCGCATAAAGTTGGTTTATTCAGTTTTTGAGTTTGTTGAGGACACTTGGATACACAAATGTGGGCATTGTGTAAAAAGTATTGTAAAGTAGAATACCATTGCTTGCTTTAGGCAACACAAACTGTTCATTTAGACTTCTGAAGATTTGGTAACTGTAAGGCCATACGCATGTGTCCCAATTGACCTCTTTTGTCTAAAGTTGCCTCTTAGTTTAGTTTGTTTTTTGGGTCTGTATAAATGAATTTCCCATTTAATAACATGTATTTTTTTATACGCTGCTCTTTTTTTTTTTTTCTGGATGAGTCTGTATGCTGTAATTACGTAGATTTTCACTTAATTCTACGTATTTGTCCAGAGAGAGCAGTCCAGTAATTGGAAGAATTATTTATTATCCAGTTATTTAAAATTTTCAGCCAAAATGTTTGTATGAAGTTTTCATTGCTAATGATGTCTAGTTTGAGTTTATATAAATGTAGGAATGGCATCTAAACTGATTTATTAGTTATGAACAGGGGTATATTGGAGCACTCTCTTCCCTAGACATTATAATGGTAAAGAACATCCCTCTTTTACAGAGAAAGAGGTGTGTAATGCCTTAACCACTTAAGCCCCGGACCATTTGGTAGCTAAAGGACCAGAGGTGAATTCAGAATTTTGCACTGCGCTGCTTTAACTGTAAATTGTGCGGACATGCAATGTTGTACCCAAACGAAATTTGCGTCCTTTTCTTCCCACAAATAGAGCTTTCTTTTAATGGTATTTGATTGCCTCTGCGATTTTTCTTTTTTGCGATATAAACGGAAAAAGACCGAAAATTTTGAAAAAAAAAGATATTTTCTACTTTTTGTTATAAGAAAAATCGAATAAACTCAATTTTAGTCATACATTTAGGCCAAAATGTATTCAGCCACATGTCTTTAGTAAAAAAAATGTCAATAAGCGTATATTTATTGGTTTGCGCAAAAGTTATTGATTGAATAATGACAAAAAAAAAAATACAAAAAGTTGTCACTAAATGATATATTGCTCACACATGCCATGGTTATATGTGGAATTGCACCCCAAAATACATTCTGCTGCTTCTCCTGAGTACGGGGATACCACATGTGTGGGACTTTTTAGGAGCCTAGCCACGCACGGGACCCCGGAAACCAAGCACCGCCTTCAGGATTTCTAAGGGCGCAAATTTTTGATTTCACTCCTCACTACCTATCACAGTTTTGAAGGCCATAAAATGCCAAAATAGCACAAAACCCCCCCAAATGACCCCATTTTGGAAAGTAGACACCCCAAGCTATTTGCTGAGAGGCATGGTGAGTATTTTACAGCTCTCATTTGTTTTTGAAAATGAAGAAAGAACATTTTTTTTTTTCTTTTTTTTTTTCAATTTTCAAAACTTTGTGACAAAAAGCGAGATCTGCAAAATACTCACAATACCTCTCAGCAAATAGCTTGGGGTGTCTACTTTCCAAAATGGGGTCATTTGGGGGGGGTTTGTGCCATCTGGGCATTCCATGGCCTCCAAAACTGTGATAGGCAGTGAGAAGTGAAATCAAAAATTGACACCCTTAGAAAGCCTGAAGGCGGTGCTTGGTTTTTGGGGTCCCGTACGCGGCTAGGCTCCCAAAAAGTCTCACACATGTGGTATCCCCGTACTCAGGAGAAGCAACAGAATGTATTTTGGGGTGTAATTCCACATATGCCCATGGCATGTTTGAGCAATATATCATTTAGTGACAACTTTGTGCAAAAAAAAAAAAAAATTGTCTTTTTTCCGCAACTTGTGTCAACATATAAAATATTCCATGGACTCGACATGCCTCTCAGTATATAGCTTGGGGTGTCTACTTTCCAAAATGGGGTCATTTGGGGGGGGGGGTTTTGAACTGTTCTGGCATTTTATACACAACATTAGGAAGCTTACATCCACTCTTCTAACCACTTGAAGACAAAGCCCTTTTTGACACTTTTTGTTTACATGAAAACATATTTTTTTTTGCAAGAAAATTATGTTGAACCCCCAAACATTATATATATTTTTAAAGCAAAGGCCCTACAGAATAAAATGGTGGGTGTTGCATTTTTTTTTTCTACACAGTATTTGCGCAGCGATTTTTCAAACGCATTTTTTGGGGAAAAAATACACTTTTTTAAATTTTAATGCACTAAAACACACTATATTGCCCAAATGTTTGATGAAATAAAAAAGATTATCTTAGGCCGAGTACATAGATACCAAACACGACATGCTTTAAAATTTCGCACAAACGCGCATTGGCGACAAACTACATACATTTTTAAAAGCCTTTAAAAGCATTTACAGTTTACCCCGTTAGATTTACAGAGGAGGTCTACTGCTAAAATTACTGCCCTCGATCTGACCTTCGCGGTGATACCTCACATGCATGGTGCAATTGCTGTTTACATATGACGCCAGACCGACGCTTGCGTTCGCCATTGGGCAAGAGCAGGGCAGGACAGGGGTGCTTTTTTTTTTTTTTTTTTTTTTTTTATTATTAATTTTGCTTTTTTATTTTATTTTTAAACTGTTGCTTCCATATTTTTTTTTTATCACTTTTATTGTTATCTCAGGGAATGTAAATATCCCCTATGATAGCAATAGGTAATGACAGGTACTCTTTTTTGAAAAAACTGGGGTCTATTGGACCCTAGATCTTTCCTCTGCCCTCAAAGCATCTGACCACACCAAGATCGGTGTGATAAAATGCTTTCCCAATTTCCCAATGGCGCTTTTTATATCCGGGGGGGGGGACATTCCCTCCCACTGCTTATAAAAGCAGTCCAGAGGCTAATTAGCCACTAGGATTGCTTTTACATGAAAGCCGGCCGCTGGCTGAAAAGAATGATACCAAGATGATACCTAAACCCGCAGGCATCATTCTGGTATAAACATTCAAAGTCTAGCAACATACCAGTACGTTGCTGGTCCTTGTTGGACATGTATTGTAATCTTTTTTTTCATGCAGCCTGTTGGCTGAACGAAAAAAAAAGATTGATCGGTGGGTATGCCCACCATTAGAATACCGCCCTTCATTCACCCACTTCTAATGATGAGCATACATGCACCATTTATATATGCCGAAGCATGGGGGCATCTTCTCGCAAAAGTTATGCCGCGTACACATGGTCAGACTTTTCCACGGGCAAGCCTCCGTCGGAATTTCGACCGTATGTACGCGGCATTAGGAGCAAAATCGCTCCTCCGCTCCTGCTGCCCCAATGCTTCGGCATATATGCTTTTTTTTGTTTTAACTGTGGTGGTGAAATCACCTCCTACAGCACTGGAGTCACAGGGATCAGGCCTGTCTCTGCGAACGCTGCAGTTATGTGTGTTGTGTTTTGCAAGTGACAGTGATCGATCGATACTGCACTTGGGTGGCCTGGGCTGGACGGAGGGGCAAAACGCAGGTGCTAGCATGTATCTGGGCTGATCCCGCTAACACTGCGTTTTTGGGAACCCTAAACTGCTGGGGACGCTAGTATAGATCTGATCAGATCAGATATTGAGCTGATCAGATACTATACCACTAAGGGGGGTGTATGCTTCACGCGTAGGTGTTAGCGCTACTGGCACTAACCTGACGCTGCCTGGGGTGTGACGCAGACCCTCTCTGACGCTAAAACCTAATTGATATCACCCGCCGGGCGATCAGGGGGTTAAACCTTTATTGGGTTATATACGGCGGGTGCCCTGACACTATGAAAAGCAAACTAACTAACCAGCGTCACCCGTAACACTTATATGATGATCACTGGTGAAAGGGTTAACTAGGGGCAATTAGGGGGTTAAAACCTTTATTAGGTAATATATGGGGGTACCTGACGCTATATAAAAACCTGACGGCGAACCTAAAAAAAAATTACTGGCTACCTATCGGCATCACCGACACTAAGACAACGATCATAAAAACTATCGCTTAGCGACAGTGGTGATAGGGGGTGAAAGGGTTACCTGGGGGGCGATCAGGGGGTTAAACCTTTATTAGATAATATATGGGGGTACCTGACGCTATAAAAACCTGCGGCGAACCTAAAAAAAATTACTGGCTACCGATCAGCATCACCGACGCTAAGACATCGATCAGAAAAATGATCGCATAGCGACGGCGGTGCTAGGGGGTGAAAGGGTTACCTGGGGGGTGATCAAGGGGGTTAAACCTTTATTAGGTAATATATGGGGGTACCCGACGCTATAAAAACTTGCGGCGCACCTAAAAAAAATTACTGGCTACCGATCAGCATCGCCGACGCTAAGACATCGATCAGAAAAATTATCGCTTAGTGACAGTGGTGATAGGGGTGAAAGGGTTACCTGGGGGGCGATCAAGGGGGTTAAACCTTTATTAGGTAATATATGGGGGTACCCGACGCTATAAAAACCTGCGGCGAACCTAAAAAAAATTACTGGCTACCGATCAGCATCACCGACGCTAAGACATCGATCAGAAAAATAATCGCATAGCAACGGCGGTGCTAGGGGGTGAAAGGGTTACCTGGGGGGTGATCAAGGGGGTTAAACCTTTATTAGGTAATATATGGGGGTACCCGACGCTATAAAAACCTGCGGCGAACCTAAAAAAAATTACTGGCTACCGATCAGCATCGCCGACGCTAAGACATCGATCAGAAAAATTATCGCTTAGTGACAGTGGTGATAGGGGGTGAAAGGGTTACCTGGGGGGTGATCAAGGGGGTTAAACCTTTATTAGGTAATATATGGGGGTACCCGACGCTATAAAAACCTGCGGCGAACCTAAAAAAAATTACTGGCTACCGATCAGCATCACCGACGCTAAGACATCGATCAGAAAAATGATCGCATAGCGACGGCGGTGCTAGGGGGTGAAAGGGTTATCTGGGGGGTGATCAGGGGGTTAAACCTTTATTAGGGGGGGGTTAGGGGGCTACACTGGACCTAAAACTAAATGTAGTGACACTTTTACAGTCACAAATGTCACTGATTGCAGTGATCACTAAATAAATGGTCACTGCAATCAGTGACACTGTGACTGGGGGCTGGGGGGTGATCTGGGGGGTGATCTGGGGGGGCGATTTATGTGCCTATGTGTCCTGGTGTCAGTGTAGTGTTGTGTGCACTAACCTGCATCTTCTCCTGTACGGCGCTCGGTATATGTGAGCGCCCCAGGAGAGATGACATCACTTCCTCCTGCCTGGCAGGCAGGGGAAGCTCTCTCATTCGCCGGGAGCGATCGAGAGGGGGTGGCCGGAATCAAATGGCCGTCCCCTCATGCCAGATCGCTCCCGAAGGTAAAACGACCACCCACTGTAAAGAAGGGGGGTCCGATCGGACCCCCCAACTATACAAAGGCAATCACGTATATGTACGTGATTCTGCCTGTCGGTGCCATTCTGCCGACGTATATTTACAGTGGGCGGTCGTTAAGTGGTTAAAGTGGATCTTCACTGCATCTGAGCACCACAAACCAAAAACACTATTTCATTAATTTTTAATATTCAAAGCAAACTCCTCCATCCATCCATGTCTCTATGCTTTAACTTTCTGAGAAATCACTTTAAAAAAACAATCCCCTATAATTTCTGACTGTGGCCATCTTGAGTAAGGGCAAATGATTCATGTAGTATTTAAAGTAACTGAAGAAATGTAAAAAAATATTATCTGATCACCTACAGTGTCTATGGGTCTCCTCATTGAGAAGCTGCAAAATGAGGCAATACGGAGCTGGTGTTGCGGTTGTGGATTATAGATATTCAGATGATTTAGTCATATATCATTTCTGCTGTTGAATAAAGACAATTCTTCAGTTTCCATGTCGCACTTTATTTACAAGTGTGATCGTATTATAAGCCTGAAAAGCCAAATGATTCAATGGTGTCATTTATTTTGCCTGTACTACAGATAAACTCCTGGAGGTACCCATAGGCATGCGATGAGCATCACTCATTCCAGCTGTGGAGGTGACCATCTTGTGCACCGCCAACCTCTCCACTCTTCACATAAATGTGAACCTCCAGTGTGCATGTTTACAGTCTTATTTTTAGACAGTTATACTTGAGGGTAGTTGGGTTGCCCTTGCATATATGAACACCTTGGTTTATGTGTGCACCTCTAGGCAGTTGGATTGATCAGACTACAACAACCTCAGTCCTCAAGTACCCCCAACAGGCCATAGGCTGGGTTCACACCATGTGCGGTGCGGGGCACAGCAGGGGGTCCAGTGCATCCCCATTCACCATTTCAGGTCTGAATTAGGTCCGAATTTTTGCCTGAATTTGGACCTAAAACGAAGCCAAAGACGCACAGGACCCTTCTGCTGTGCGCTCTGCGTCCACCCCAGAGATGTGTGAACCGGATCCTTTGAGAGCCGGTCACAGTCTCCTGTCATGCGAATTGGATGCGGGAAAACCCACAATTGAATAAGTGGGAACTCAGCCTAAGAAGCACTGGACTAGAAGACAACATTTATTGTGTGAAGTCATTTTCGTTCCTAGAAGGACTGCATAACCTGCTCTCTGGCTGTTTTCTCTTGTAATAATAAATTCTTCAGTCAGCTCCAGATTGCTTGCCACATTGAGAGCGGTTAATTATCATAGATCCAATGTGGTTTCAAAGTAAAATACACTACACAGGCTGTTACAATTGTCCTAGATTTCAGAAACTCCCCCGATGATTGTTGTGACATTGAATATCACTTTGTAGCACACTCCTATATATATATAACCAATGTCCAGTGTATACAGAGTGGTTTATTGTAGGGAATGGATTAAAAGACATAATGATTAGTAAAAAATCTATGGTATTTTGTGAAATTCTTCTATTTGAGCCTGCAGCAGTGTCAGAGAGACAGTAAAACGGTATAAAGAAGTATCTGTAGACTGTATAGGGAAACTAGTGACAGATATACAAACCAGTATTATGTGAGCCCCAGCATAGCAGTTTTTGCATATACTTCTTCATTTGTTCAATGTTATTTCCAAAGTGAAGGTCAGTGCAAAATGTGCACACTGTTAAAGTTATTCTACCTTTATACGCATCTTTGCATCTTCAAAGCCAGGTCAATAACATAATTTTTTTACATGGTGTTACCATTAGCTATTTTGTTACATTGTGCTGTACAGGTTCTTAATGTTTCAATTGAGCTCATTTGGGCGTGTTAACATTTTGCTTGTTTAATCGTGAAAAAAAGCATACTGATGCTCCTGAGGCCTGGTTCACACTGGGGCGACAAACGCTCCGACATTGGGAGCTCATGTCGCATGACGTGTGAAAATCAATGTTTCCCTATGGGAGCCATCTTAACTGGTCCGACACATGTCGGTCCGACTTTGAGAATGCTCCCTGTACTACTTTGGTCCGACTTTGATCCGACTTCAGCCCATTGACTATCATTGAAGTCGGATCAAAGTCGGACCGCAGTCTTGCATGATCCGACTTTGGCATGCGACTTCTGCTGTGCTGCTCTTGAGGGGGAACTCCAGGCCAAATTTTAAATAAAAATTCGGCATGGGTTCCCCCTCCAGGAGCATACCAGCCCTTGGGTCTGGTCTGGATTTGAAGGGGAACCCCTACGCCGAAAAAACGGCGTGGGGGTCCCCCCAAAATCCAAACCAGACCCTTATCCGAGCACACAACCTGGCAGGCCGCAGGGGAAGAGGGGGGGACGAGAGAGCGGCCCCCCCTCCCTCCTGAACCGTACCAGGCCGCATGCCCTCAACATGGGGGGGTTTGGTGCTCTGGGGCAGGGGGGCGACCTGCGGCCCCCCACCCCAGAGCACCCTGCCCCCATGTTGATGAGGACAGGGCCTCTTCCCGACAACCCTGGCCGTTGGTTGTCGGGGTCTGCGGGCGGGGGGCTTATCGGAATCCGGGAGCCCCCTTCAATAAAGGGGCCCCCGGATCCCAGCCCCCCCACCCTATGTGAATGAGTATGGGGTACATCGTACCCCTACCCATTCACCTGGTGGAAAAAATTGCAATAAAAAAAACACACAGCTTTTTAAAGTATTTTATTGCACAGCTCCGGGGGTCTTCTTCCGACTTCGGGGGTCTCCGGTGTCGTCGCCGCGCTCTCCGGTTCTTTCTTCTGCCGGGCCACCGCTAACTTCTTTAGCTCTTTTGCTAGCGGAGGCCCGGTCTTCTCCGTCGCCTTCTTCTTCTCCCGCTCTCTTGTTGAGGAGAAGAGAGAAGAAGACGGCGACGGCGACGGGAAGACCGGCCCCTCTACTAGCAAAAGAGCTAAAGAAGTTAGTGGAGGGGCCGGCAGAAGAAAGAAGCGAGAGAAGAACCGGAGAGCGCGGTGACGACACCGGAGACCCCCGAAGTCGGAAGAAGACCCCCGGAGCTGTGCAATAAAATACTTTAAAAAGCTGTGTGGTTTTTTTATTGCAATTTTTTTCCACCAGGTGAATGGGTAGGGGTACGATGTACCCCATACTCATTCACATAGGGTGGGGGGGCCGGGATCCGGGGGCCCCTTTATTGAAGGGGGCTCCCGGATTCCGATAAGCCCCCCGCCCGCAGACCCCGACAACCAACGGCCAGGGTTGTCGGGAAGAGGCCCTGTCCTCATCAACATGGGGGCAGGGTGCTCTGGGGTGGGGGGGCCGCAGGTCGCCCCCTGCCCCAGAGCACCACACCCCCCCATGTTGAGGGCATGCGGCCTGGTACGGTTCAGGAGGGAGGGGGGCCGCTCTCTCGTCCCCCCCTCTTCCCCTGCAGCCTGCCAGGTTGTGTGCTCGGATAAGGGTCTGGTTTGGATTTTGGGGGGGACCCCCACGCCGTTTTTTCGGCGTAGGGGCGCCCCTTCAAATCCAGACCAGACCCAAGGGCCTGGTATGCTCTTGGAGGGGGAACCCATGCCGGTTTTTTATTTAAAATTTGGCCTGGAGTTCCCCCTCAAGATTCATACCAAACACAGTGCCTGATATTGGCGGGGATCCAAGTCGGATCCCCGTTCATTGAAAGTCGGACATATGTCGGCTTCATGACGCAGGGCAAAGTCGGATCCAAAGTAGGACAGATGTCGTACGCACTAGTGTGAACCCAGCCTGAACACTGTATTCATTAAATGTGCAAAGACCTCCATGGCATCAAGCAGCATTCAAACGTTTATTGGAGGACACAGCCTAAAGGGTTAGTCTACTCAAAACTGATATGTTAGTTTTTGGTTGACGCTTCAAAGTTGATCCACCTGACAGCTTGTTATATCTCTTCGGTATTGGTGAGATCTGCTTGACTTCCTCGGTCTGCACGTAAAGGATAATTCAACGGACGTTCTAGACAGGGGTCTCCAAACTATGACCCACGGGGAATATCCAGGCTTTATCCCGCTCCCAGCTAGGATCAGTGGCATATCCTCAGTGTGCACAGATTGGGTCAGCAGAGGTTGCCTATGGTCTCTGTCTCTGATGTAAGGGGGGTTGTAAAAAAAAAAGAGGGGAATCTGATGGGGGTCCTGATTTAAGAGGGACTTTGATAGGGACCCTAATGTAATGGAGGTTCTGATAAGGACTCTGAAGTAAGGAGAACTCTAAAGAGGATTTCTGATGTGGGGGGGGGGGGGGTTTCTAATGGGGTCCCTGATGTAAGGGGGGGCTTTGTTTTGGCCTGCAAATATTTGTAATCCTTGTACTGAAAAGTTTGGCGACCCTTTTTCCAAAGCACACAGATTTTGGCAGGAACATCAAAAACTCCCCGGTGGATTAGAACAAAGTTGGGAATTTTGTCGGGGGTTGTCTTGATTCAAGTTCATATAGCATATTAAAAAACAAGGACTGACTTAGCACATTGTGATCCAACTAAAATATCATTTTAAATGGACTAGGGTAGGTCAGTACACAACTTTCAGGGATTAGAGGGTGTCATTATTAATACAATAAAATGTTAGGTTCATGTTTATGGGTTTTCTGTTCAGACACTTCATTTTCCATTCAAATGCATGCAGTGTTTGCCTGCAGTTCAAAAGCACCTTAAGAGGACATGCAGCAGTCAAAGAAATACAGCGCAAGGGCAATACAGGTCAAACACAGCCTCTGAACAGCTATATGTACTGTTCAGTTAAAGTGGTTCTAAAGTTGAATCTTTTTTACCTTAATGCATTTCTTGCATTAAGGTAAAAAACGTGTTAACATTTTCTGTGCCCCCACTCAAACACTTACCTTAGTCCTGTATCGATCCAACGATGTGCCCGGCTGCATCTGATCTCCCCTCTCTCCCTGTTCTCACAGGCATTGCTGAGGCAGCAAAAACCTGTGAGCATAGAGCGGAGTGCTATGCCGCACTGTGTGTGTCTATAGACGCCCATAGCCCGGCTTGGGAGTGAGCCCGCACATCTGCCCCAATAGCAGGCGGCTTGCAGTTGGGGCAGACACAGAAGATGAGAAGCAGAGAGCGCCGGCAGTGTGGGACCCCAGAAAAGATGGAAGGATGCTTCTCTGTGTAATATCATTGCACAGAGCAGATAAGCATAACTTGTTTATTAATTTCAATAAATTAAAGTTCAGTAGATTTTGCGTTTTGAGGTGCTTTTCAAACTCACTTCAAATTTGTTTTTAGTTGATCCTATTTTACTACCCTGCCTTACGATATTTTATTTATTGTTACAATGTTCTTTTCAGTAAAGTTGGGGCCGACCTTAGGCTGAAATATTGAGCTATGGTTACCAATCAGGTTAATTGATTGTTTCATTTTATTCAAAATTTTCTACATTTATATACAGAAGACTGATATTTGTTTGATTGAAGCACATGGATTTTTTTTAAAAACAATGTGTGTTTTTATACCTACCCTGTTAATTGATGAAATATTTGCTTTTTGTCTTACAGCAGTCTGACACAAGTGCAAGTTACTTGAGAGCTGCCCGGGCTGGTAACCTAGAAAAGGCCCTTGATTATTTGAAAAATGGAGTGGACATTAATGTCTGCAATCAGGTAAATATTTCTTATTTTAAATAGAAAATACTAAGATCTTGTAAACATTATGGGGTTAATTTACTTTAGGTATATAGGCTGCTCACTTTGCAAATACATTTTCCCTTTGCTTAGTGAATATAACGGAAAATTTATATCAAATACTTACCGTAATTTTCCTTTCCTGATGGACTCCATGGCAGCCTACGTGTGGGTTAATCCCGCCCCTCATACCTCATAGGACCCTTCTCCCATAAATCTTTGCTCTGGGCCAGAGGCCGTGTTCCATAATTTAGCCTACTCCAGCCACTGGGAGGGAACTCCTGCTGCCATGGAGTCCATCAGGAAAGGAAAATTACGGTAAGTATTTGATATAAATTTTCCGTTTTCCTGACAGACTCCATGGCAGCCTACGTGTGGGAAATAACTAGCCATACACACCCGGGTGGGCAGAGTGCTGGACAAAAGAAATTTTTTTTAATTGGCACCATCAACAGACAAGATACGTAAACCACTACGCAGTAGTGTGCCATGAACGTGTTAATTGAAGACCACAAGGCCACCTTGCAAATAACTTCTGGAGGCACGTGACGTGATGCCGCCCATGATGAAGACACTTCTAGTTGAGTGAGCAGTCACCGCTTCTGGAGGCGCCAAGCCCTTGGCTTTATAGGCCCACTGAATGGCCTGAACAATCCATGCTCCGATAGATCTGGAAGAGGCACGCATTCCCTTATACTTCCTGTGAAAAGAACGAGCAGGTGGTCGGTCTGACGGAAAGAAGCTGTAGCTTCAAGATACTGACTCAGAGCTTTTCCAACATCTAAGGGATAAACACTGGAATCCTCGGTAGATCTGAACGTTGGAAGAGCAATCCCCTGATTGTCATGAAACACAGATGCCACTTTGGGGTTTGAACCCAACATAGGAATTAAAAAGTTTAGAAATGGCCCCTTGCGAAGGGGGCGTGGCCTGACATAGCATGGAGTAGGACGTGCATGATTTGAGCTCCGTCCATTACTCCTGTACAGCCCATCCTGACCTTCAGCGTCATCCTGCACCAGCCCAGCGGGACCCCCTGGGGACCCTGAACATCCGTGGCCGCAAATCCACCATCCTCCGCTCGTACGGCGGCCTCCGCAGGGCCGCGATCCCGATCGCGGGTGCCGCATTTAGGAAAGTCCGCGGCTTCGGCCTAGCCCTGGAAGTCGGCGGCCATCTTGCTCCACCCGACCTGCCGCCTGTGCTGCTTCCTGGCCCTCCTGCTCTCAGGTAACAGCCTGCAGGGGCCCACCGAGTCCCCCTGAGGACCCCTCACACCCACAGAGGCAGATACATCAGCCTCTGACTGCGCGGCCGCCGCGTTCGGGAAAGGCCCCGGCTTCGGCCTAGTGCTGGTCGGTGGCCATCTTGCTTCACCCGGCCTGCTGACTAGTGACTCTTCCTGGCCCACCAGCCCTACAGCTCCCTACCATTCGGTATAGACTGAGCTGCCTGCTTTGGAGGGGGGAGGGATCACAGCGGATACCTGCCATGACTCCGCCAAAAACGCCAAAGGCCACCCTGGCGAAATTGGACCAGTACCGCCGCCAGGAGGAGGAAAGAGATGGCGGTGCCGCAGGCGGTGAGCAGGACGCTACGGGAGGCGACACAGCTAAACTGCTCGAGGCGATCACATACTGCCGGACGTCCCTGACGGCGCAAATAGAGGGGGTCAAGGTGGACCTTTCACTCATGCGACAAGACTTCCAGAAACTTCGTGAGCGTGTCACGACTGCCGAAACCCGCATTGGAGAGGTGGAGGACACCGTTACGCCGCTCCAAGTCAGCTCCGATCGAATGCAGCTCCAAATCAATCAGATTCTAAGCAAGCAAGATGATATGGAAAATAGGCTCCGGAGGTGCAACCTCCGTTTCATCGGGCTCCCCGAGGGAGCTGAGGGCAAAGATCCTACCACCTTCTTGGAGAAACTCCTTGTTGACACCTATGGCCGCGAAGCCTTCTCCCCCACCCTGGCGGTGGAGAGGGCTCATCGTATGCCTGCCAGATCTCCTCCTCAGGGGGCTCCCCCCCGCACGTTTATAGCAAAATTCTTGAATTACAAAGATAGAGATGCGGCGCTGCGCATGGCCAGGGAAAAAGGTAACATCCACCTTGGAAACTCCAAGATCGCTATCTTCCCCGACTTTTCTGCCGAGGTGCAGCGCCGCCGCCAAGGCTTCATGGAGGCGAAGAGGAGGCTCCGGATACAACATCTTAAATACTCTATGCTATTTCCAGCTCGTCTTAGAGTCGAAAGGGACGGCCGTGTGTTCTTTTTTGAGGATCCTCAGGAAGTCATTGCCTGGTTGGAGCGTCCGGGGCCCGCCAGAGGGGCGGCGGAGTGACCTGACCGAGCATGTTCATCAGCACTATTGATTGCCTGTCATCATCACCAGCACATTATACGCCGCAGCGGGAGTCTGCAAATCCTGGTATGTTACCCCCCTTTTTTTTTTTTGTCTCCCCTTTACTGCCCGCGGCGCATACCCTATTGCTCCTTACCCCTGGGACCCCCTTTTGCCTTCCCCTGCTATAATCCTCTTTCAATTGTAACCTGCAGAGGGGGTCTCCCATACTTAGGGCCCCCACTGACTGGTTGATCCATGTAACTACCCTGGAGACTGTAATTGCGGAGCACAATCAGTCCTACACTCCACATGCCTAACACAGCGAATTTTCGACCCCCAGCAACCGGAACACGCATCTCTTTATTATGTGACTGCAGAACTTTCTATACCACCGACCCCGCACTGTACTTCTGGTTCACAGTACAAGAAGAGCCTGTTGCTCTTTATTTGCGGGCATTGGATCTTCCACACCTCCCATGTGAGGAGATCGCTGCAGATCTTTTACGTAACAGCAAGATATTTTGGTTTTATCTGCTACCGGTTGTTACTTTCTTTTGGTTTTGGGAACATACCCGCATCAGTTGGGGAAGATGCAGGGTGGGGAGGGGGGAGGGGGAGGTTCGTTTTTTCTTGATGGACTGCAATACAACGAAGTGCATGCTAACATTGATACTGCATAGATGGCAAACCTTGTATTCATGTAATGCTACTGTCCCACGATATGTTTTAATGTTTGAATTATGGCATCGATAAAACTGCTCACTTGGAATGTGCGTGGGCTTGGGGACAAGGTAAAGAGATCTGCAGTTTTCTCATTTCTCAAAAAACAACGAGCCGACATTGTGGTGTTAGTGGAGACACACGTTGAGGGTCGGCTCCAGATGGCACTCCGCCGGCCATGGATTGGGTGGGCATATCATTCATCCCACTCGTCCCACGCCCGCGGAGTCTCAGTTTTGATTGCCAAGACGGTACATTTTGAGCTGTGTGATGTTCAGTCTGACCCACAGGGGCGCTATGTCTTTCTTTCGGTTAAATTGTATGGTGAACCTTTCCTACTGATGGCATTCTATGTACCTCCACCATTTAATTCTACTATAGTCACAGAGGGCTTGCTATATATGACTCGTCATCCTTCGATTCAGGCGGTGTGGCTGGGGGATTTTAACGCTACGTTGAACCCTACATTAGACAAACTGTCGCCCTCGCCATTATCTACTACAGCTCCAACCCACACTAGATTCTCCCGACTTATCTCTTCCTTTAATCTCACTGACACCTGGCGTTTTAAATTCCCGCTCACTCGAGCTTACTCCTGTTTCTCAACTACCCATAACACCATGTCCCGTATAGATTTTATATTCATTTCTAGTACCCTTGCCCCAAGATTACTGGAAGCTGAATTTGCCCCCAGATTACTTTCAGACCATAGCCCATATTTCATTAGCCTCTCCATCCCATTAGACAAACCGCCCCGTACGTGGCGCCTGAATCCGTTTTGGCTCACCCTGTTGTCGGAGGATGACGAGCTTGGTAACAGTTGGAGAACTTACTTTTTAGAGAATGACGGATCTGCATCCCCAGACGTAGTATGGGAAGCCTTCAAACTGCATGCACGTATGACTCTGACCTCCTTTATCAACAGGCTGAAGGCTAATTCATCAGCCATACTGGACGGGGCAATGCGGGATCTGTCCTCCTCTGAACAGGGGTACATGTCGAACCCCTCTCCTGATGGAGCTGCCCGACTCAGGTTACAAACCAGGGTGGTTAATCAGCTACAACACGAGACGGCCAGGAAAAAACTTTTCTTTGCCAGACAAAAATTATATGAACATGGGGAGAGAGCGGGTAAACTGTTGGCCTACTTGGCACATAGTGAGGATAGACCCCCTACTGTCATTTCCCTCACTGGTCCTAATGGGGAAAAGATTACGGAACCCCAGGCTGTCACTTCTGAATTTAGGGACTTCTTTTCTCAACTATATACGTCCCAGGTTTCTACCACTGACTCTCAATTGGAAGATCTACTGGCGGAAATCATCTTTCCACAGCTAGACGATGCCCAAATGGCTATGCTAGACGCACCTATTACACTCGACGAAATAACCACAGCGATTGGGAGCTTCGCCAGATCCAAGGCCCCGGGTTCAGATGGGTTGCCCATAGAATTTTACGCCCAATACATCGAGATACTTGCCCCCAAGTTATTGTCCCTCTTCAACCATCTATTTGACAATTTCACCTTACCCCCATCGATGGGCGAGGCGGTAATTATCCTCATACCTAAGCCAGGCAAGGACCCAGGCCTCCCGGAATCTTATAGACCAATATCGCTACTCCAGGTAGACATAAAGATTCTGGCTAAAGTACTTGCCCTACGCCTTAACCAAGTGATTCTAACCCTGATCCATGCTGACCAAGCTGGATTTATGCCGGGGCGTAACACCTCCTTCAACCTCAGAAAATTGTATATTAACTTACAAGCGACACATACTAATGTTGGGTCCCGGGTGGTGGTGGCTTTGGATACTGCCAAGGCCTTTGACTCAGTGGAGTGGCGGTACCTTTGGGGATGCCTCCGTGGCTTTGGTTTTGGACCTAAATTTATTAAGTGGGTTCAATTATTATATCTGGCACCCAGGGGTAAAGTAGTGGCCAACGGGAGGGCCTCCCAGACATTTGACTTATCCAGGGGCACTAGACAGGGCTGCCCACTGTCTCCGCTCCTCTATGCCTTGGCGGCGGAGCCCCTTGCAATCTCCATTAGAGGGGACCCCGAGATTCAGGGTCTCTGCCTTGGTTCCCTGACTGAAAAAATTAGCTTATACGCAGACGACACGCTACTATACCTGGCCGACTCTGCCACATCGCTTCAGAAGGCGTTGCATACAATTGAACACTTTGGTCAGTTCTCTGGCCTTAAAATTAATTGGGAGAAATCTCAAATACTGCCTATGGATAGTTTCCCCTCTCCCAAGCTACAGGCACAGTTACCACTCCAGCGAGTGAACACTATCAAATATCTTGGAGTATTGGTGAATAGAACACCGGCTGACTATATATCCCTGAACATAGAACCCCTTTTCGATCTCATCAAGTCTAGAACCCAGGTATGGGCGAGACTGCCGCTCGGCGTGTGGGGCCGTATTAACATTGTTAAAATGATATTATTTCCGAAAATATTGTATATACTCTGGCACACACCCGTATACTTACCCTTGAAATTTTTCAAGTCAATGGAGGCCATACTCAAGACATTTATTTGGGGTAACAACAGACACAAGCTGGCCTGGAGAGTCCTTAAGAACCCTACTGACCTAGGTGGAACAGCCCTCCCTGACTTAAATCTTTATTACCTTGCGTCCCAACTGTCTCAACTATACCACATAGATAAAACCGACAGACTCAGATTCCTCACCCTCCTCTGTCCACGGTGGGCACAACTGACCACTGACCCACTCACTGCAATTGCAGTGGGACATAGTGGGAATAACTCCAATAGAGACCGTGGGTCCCTATTATACCAATATAGGCGCGTATGGGACATCACCACTAAAACATTAACGACCCCTAAACACAACAACTATACCCCCTTATGGCACAATAGACTACTCTCAGAGTTTCTCTTGATCCCTGACACAGAGATATGGTGCGAATATGGAATATATTATTTGCACCACATAATTTCCGATGGCACACTTAAAAACTTTGAGGACCTCCAAAATGAGTTCCTGCTGCCCAATTCTATGCTTTTTAGATTCTTCCAGGTGCGTCACGCAGCCCAAGCTCAGTTTCCCCAGCCTTTGCCACAATCTACGCCTAATGTTATTATGGCTGTGGTTAAAGGTGTGGACCCGCGAAAGCTGATCTCTGATTTTTATGTCATGCTTCTCACCCCATCATCTACCACGCTAGCTTACAGCCTTAAACCAAGATGGGAAAGAGAGGTGGGCCCACTGGAGGATGAGGAGTGGAGTGAAGCACTAGACTCGTGCAAGACTGTATCCCCCAAGCTCTCTGACAGGCTGACCCAGTTATACGTGGTGCACCGAGCGTATCTCACCCCCCTAAGAATCGCCCGCTTTAGACGACAGTTTTCTACCTTGTGCACAATGTGTAACCAAACGACGGGCACATTCTTCCATCTACTCTGGGCGTGCCCGGTCCTTCAGGGTCTGTGGAAGCAGATTGTTGACTTCCTCCATGATGACATGGGATCCCCATTGACCCTGGACCCCAAACAATGCTTACTGGGGATATTCCCCGACTCTGAGATGGACAAATTCACTAAAACATTCTTGCATGAAACATTGTTTAATGCTAGAAAAATTATAGCCAGACAGTGGATGAGACCCACTCCCCCCAGCTTCAACGATTGGAAACTAGATATAAATAACACTCTTCCCTACAAAAAGTTCATATACATCAACAGAGGTTGTCCAGATAAGTACTACAAAATCTGGGATCGATGGCTTGAGTCCGCAGACACATGCACTGATGGTCCGTAATACTATACATCCTTCTAGCGTGCAATTCCATGAATAGCGTGGACATAGGGTTTTCCACTTATTGATAGTCACTGAATCCAGTGTTCAATCTGAACAAGTTTTTTGATCTACTGTGCCTATATATGTATAAGCCACATTTCTTGTTTTATGCATTTCTCCAGTATTGCCTTGTAACTTGCAGAATTATGTTCCAAATGTAAATTGTTCAATAAAAAACTTTTTTCTCAAAAAAAAAAAAGAAATGGCCCCTTGCATCCCTGAGAGCTGATTTCAGAGACCCTCTTGGCCGATGTTATAGCCACCAAGAAGACAACTATTAGAGAGAGTCATTTGACAGAAGATTGATCTTCATGTTCCAACTCTCTACCTAAGAAAAAATCCAGGACAAGGAGAAGATCCCAATTAGAAAAACTTGGCTCTGAGGTCTGAGCCTTATTGCTCCTCTGAAAAACTACTGAGTAAGAGGGTGTCTAGCCCAGGAAACACCCGTAAAGGCAGAGATTAAAGCGATTTGGACTCGCAGCGAGCTGACTGACAATGAGAGATCCAATCCTGATTGTAAGAAGCCCAGGATATCATGTATCTTTGGGTTATTGCAAGAACCTGCAGTGGAAGAGGTGTAGTCTGAAAACTTTTTCCAAATCCTCTGGTAGACCCTGTTGGTGCCTGTTCTTCTGGCATTTAATATTGTGGAGATGGCCCTACTTGGACAGCCTAGGGCCTCCAACCTTCCCCTCTCAAGAACCAGATCATCAGATGTAGATGGGTCGGGCATGGATGTAGAAATGCCCCTAGTGATAGGAGATCTGGTCTGGAGGGTAGAGGAACTGGGTCCCGGAAGCTGAGTTGCATCAGCAGTGGAAACCATGGCTTGTTTGGCCAGTACGGGACTATTGCCACTATCTCTGCTTCTTCCATCCTGAGCCTCGACAAAAAACGGAGAATGACAGGAACCGGGGGAAAGGCATAGGCCCTGTGGAACCGCCAATGGTCTGTCAGAGCATCTACCCAAAAGCCTGGGGATACCAAGACTTTGTGTAGTATCTCACTAGTCTGAAGTTGCATGGGGAGGCAAACAAGTCTACTTCCGGAATGACTCCCAGGAACAGGACCCACCTGAAGACTTCGGGGGGAAGTCCACTCGTTGTCCAGAGAAACTCTCAACAGAAAATCTGCCTAAACATTCTGGACTCCAGGGAGATAGACAGCTGTCAGGTTGGCCAGGTTTTTCTGGGCCCAGATCATGATGGGCTCTATTTCCTTTGACAGGGAGAGACTGGGAGTACCCCCTGTCTCTTGATGTATGCAACTGCCGTTGTGTTGTCCAGTCTTAGGAGGTCTCCTGCTGTTAAGTGGTGAAAGGCCTGCAGAGCGCAGAATGCTGCCCGGAGTTCCAGAACATTGGAGACTATCCTGTGAGAGAGAAAATTCCATATGCCTTGGGCTACTTCTGTCAGCCCCTGTTGCTGGCATCTGTAGTGATGGTGACCCAAGACACAGGTGCGATGGAGTGACAACCAAGGAAAGCTCTCCCGCATGGATGAGGTTATTTGGATAAAGTGATCCCGAAGCCCTGGATTATACTGCTGGAGGAAACCCTTCTGGAAGGGCCGCATTTTCCACTGAGCCCACTTTACCATGGGTGTTGTTGCCACCATGGTACCAATGATCTTTAGGCATTGAGAGGCTTGGAGATGAGGACGACATTGCAAGCCAAACTCTGTCCCGGATCAGTGGGATTTTTCCAGGGGTAACAAGATGGTGCTCTTGATAGCGTTGAAGTGTGCCCCGAGGAATACCAGGGACTGCGTAGGATCCAGATGGCTCTTTTCCAGATTCAGAAGCCAACCAAACTCGAGTAGAGTGGAGAGGACCTGGGATCTGTGGATTAGCAACTGCTCCTTGTCCCGAGACAACAGCAGGTCGTCTAGATAGTGATACAGACGGACACCTCTGGTCCTGATCAAAGCCACGACAGCCAACAAGTTTTGAAAACACACGAGGCGATGTAAGCCCGAAGGGGAGACAGGTGAACTGCAGACGGATTTAATCGACAGCAAAGCGAAGGTATTTCTGGAATTCTGACGCTATCGGAACATGGAAGTAGGCGTCCTTCAGGTCTATAGAGACAAGCCAATCGCCTGGTTGGATTGCTTGACTGATCATGAGTAGTGTCTCCATCTTGAACTTCTCCTTCTAGATAAAATAATTCAAGTGGGTTAGGTCTATAACTGGCCTCCAGGAGACGTTTTTCTTCAACACCATGAAGAGGGGCGAGTAGACCCCTTAAAACCTTTTGTCATCTGGAACTGGAATTGCAGCGCCCTGAGCCACAAGAGAGACAGGAGAATTCGCTTTTTCTCTTCCGAGAGAGGCAAGGATGCCGACTCGCTCTGTTTTAGGCAGGTGAAATATCATAAAGACTTAGGGGATTCTTGTCCACCGGAAGATGCCCCTTTTGAAAACTTCTGGCCTGAAGGCTGTTTTTTCTTCCAGGTCTTCTTGAACTCACGGCCAGGCCTATAGTAGTGAGCATTCCTTGCTCGATCTGAACTTTGCCTGGGCTGTGTTCTCTTCTGGTTTAGCAGACGGCGATCCTGGGAAAGGAACCCCGACTTGCCCCCTGTGGCACGGGTGATGGCACTGTCCGATATGTTCCCAAAGAGGGACGAACCCCCAAATGGAATCCTGCACCATGCCTGCTTGGAGGCAGGGTCAGCTACCCATGGGCGCAGCCACAAGGCACGCTTAGCCGTGACAGATGTCAGCATGATCCGAGCCACCAGGCGAATTATGTCTAGGGAAGCCCCACGAGAAAAGCCAACGTCAACCTTAGCCCATGAATAGGTGAGCTCCTGGCCAGTTCTTCCGAGATGCTCCTCAGAGAAGCATCTACGTCGTCTGTCCAGACTTCCATCGCTTTAGAAAGGGCTGCGAGAGCTAGAGCTGGTTTTCAGGTCATACCCGCTGTAATGTAGATCCGCTTGAGGTCGGTATAAATTTTCCACTCCAGGCAATTCCTAAAGGAAACAGTATCCTCCAATGGGAGTGTGACGTGCCTCACCATCCTCATTAGGGCTGAGTCAATGAGAGGAGCCGACTCCAGGTGTTTTACATCCTTGCTTTTAAATGGGTACATTTTTGATACCTTCATTAACAGGCAATTCTTCCTTTCAACACCACCCCATTCGTCGGTAATTATTGCGCTGAGTTCACCCAAAAAGGAGAAATTAGGGTGTTCTTTTTTGAGGTGTTTAAAATATTTCCTCTGTTTGGAGTGTGCATCCACTGGCTCTTCCATCTCAAAGCTTCTTTGACAGCTTTTGACCAGCTGTGGTACTAGGGCAAATTCAAAACCTGCACCAGGGTCATCTACCTCCACCTCACTGTCTGAGGCTTCAATTGAGGAATGGCTCGGCTGTGAAGGGCCTGGAGCCTTGAGATCATCCCTAATAGGGACTGACATAGTGTCGCCAGCAGGGTTGTGGGTATGACCAGAATCCCCTTTACTCAGGGACTCATGGACCACCTTTCTGACCAGTGCTTCCACTTGTTGGTCTCCACCCTCTCTTTCTTATGCGACTTTAGAAAAGCATCGCTCGCAGAGCGATTTGCCTTTAGGAACCTGGGCCCCGCATACCCAGCAGGCTTTCCTCACAGAGCGGCTGGAGTGGCGGTGAGAGTGACGCCCAGAGGTGGTTTTAGACTCCTATCTGTGGTACCTAGATCTAAAGGAAGATCTGACGTCTGGACCTTGAAGAGGAGTGACAACGTTGAGACCTAGGACGGTCTTTGCCGTGCTTTGGTGTTCAGACCTAGAAGAGCTGAGTGAAAAAGAAAGGGTTAAGAGCTCCTGAATGAGTGAACCCAAGCATCACAGGTAGAAAAGAAATAAATCCTACCTGCAGCGCAAGGGTTGGCCACAAGAGGGCGGTGACAGATCCATGGCAAGGCAGTTTGAAAGTGAAATGAATCATTAAAGCGTTATGAGAAACAGGAGTGACAACAGGCATGAGAGAGCACATAACAAAACATAGCCAGCACCCAGGGAGCCTGCAGCAAACAATTTACCTTGTAAACCAGAGCCCAGTGCCTGGGTAAATACCGCATAAGCCTGCAAGTCATCCCAAGTAATAGCTGCTTTGACAGCTATTTAAATCTGCCACCGTAAACGATGTCACCGCCCCATAGCGGTTGCCATCCGGTGGCGGCCAATCGCATGCGCGACTGCCGCCGCCATTTTGGCGAAACTGCGCCTGCACGAACCAAGCACGGAATCTTTGTTCGCGGCTTGCGGATGCGCAGCGACTTCCTGAAACGGCGAGCTGGAACGCAGCTGCGCTCCAGCCGCCGTGGCCACTCACTGGAGCTTGATAGAAAATAAGGAGACACACAAAACACAGAGATACGGCTGCCATATAAAAGGAATATCTTTGTACATTACCACCACCACGGCACGATCCGGACCAGAACCTGGGACTGGGGAGCTGTTCGCTCGACCCACCGCACGATCGGGCGTTTACAAAGCCTCCCGCTAATAGCTGGGACGTTTGGCCATATTGCCGCTTGCCTGCCAATGGCCAGGTTAGTAAGCTCTTCATGGTATCACATTATATCGCCCATGTCCACATGCTAATAGCTAGGATTGCTGGACTGCAGAGAGGATCACCGCTAACCACCAACGTATCGCCGTGCACACCGCCAGGCCTGGATTACAGGAAAACTTCATGAAAAGGTAAGACTATATCTTGGTCCTAGGAGGAGGACAAAAAAAGGAACACGGCCTCTGGCCCAGAGCAAAGATTTATGGGAGAAGGGTCCTATGAGGTATGAGGGGCGGGATTAACCCACACGTAGGCTGCCATGGAGTCTGTCAGGAAAGTGGAAATTCACTATACCCAATTACCGTATTTATCGGCGTATAACACACACAGGTGTATAACACGCACCCTAACTTTAAGAGGGAAGTTTCAGGAAAAAAACTTTCCACAGCCCCCTGCGTCTAACACGCAGGCACAGTTTACCCTCTATTTTCAGGGTAAAAAAGTGAGTGTTATATGCCAATAAATACAGTATGTGTAGGAAATATAAAACAAAAACAATATTTTTGCTTGCACATGATTGGGTGATGTAAGCTAGCAAAGTTTTATCTCATTCACTAAACTAAGGGGAGAGTCCCTTGCAAAAAGAACAGCCTATTTGCCTTTAGTAAATCAACCCCTATAGAAGCCACTAGAAGTGTTGAAAAAACTAACTAAAGTTGTGTTGATGGGATTTGAGCATGGTGGTATCAGTTTGAGATACTTCTAAGATTGGTAAGAACTTATTGACCGGTACATTTGACCTGCAGTTGACTTGCTTAAAGCAGATTTTACATTCCTTTAGACTCGTATGGAAATTCAAAACCTGCTTGAAGCAAACAAACGTCTGATGGCACAGGCCCTTTAACTTACATTACAATAAAATGGGTGCAAATACTTGTGTATTCAACATCTTCAGTGCTAACGTTGAATGTTTTTATATAGCTGCATCTACGTTCTGTTTTTGGTTTTGTTTTTTGTTTTTAAGGATACCAGACAAAAAAGTAAATGACTGACCCAAATATATAATTTGCCCTGTTTGATATTTGAAAAAGAGTTGACTTGTAATTTCATTGATATTTCAGGTTTTGATAGCTACTGGCGAGTTAAACTACCTGCATTTCTTAGGGACTGTTGTTAAGCTCTCTGCTCTTGAGTTTCTGAAGCCCCATACACACTATCAGTTTTTCTGCAGGTTTTTGTCTTCAGGTTTACCAAAATCATCTAATATGAGGTCAAACCTTAAGAGTTTTAGTTCGTATGCAATCAGGCAGGCCCTTGCACTACATGGTTTTGGTAAACCTGAAGACAAAAACCTGCTGTGTAGTGTAGTGTGAAAAACTGGTAGTGTGTATGGGGCTTTAGTCTGCACACTTGCTGTGGCCATTTTTCTTCGTCCTGTTGTCTTATTCATTTGGAGTGGAAGGGAGGTGAAAGTGACCTCACTGGGACACAGAAAGAATCAGAATCCTGAAGAAGTTAAAAACCTTCTCCACTCTACACTTCATTCATTAGGGGACACATCGTTAATTCTGAGACAAGAAGGTTATGCTGCTGTCTTGAGGAGATTGCAGGCAGCAGCATAACCCTCTGATCTCAGAATAAACTAGACATACACAGAACGGAATAATGTGTTTAGTTTCGGATAGATTTGTTGTTACTAATTTCGTTTCATTGATTCGTTTCAGAATTCATAAAATTTTGTTTAATTTTGTTTTGATTAATTTTGTTTAGTTTAATTTTGTTTTGTTTATTAATTTTCTAACGAATTACACATTTTGGTCCGATTTGAATTCTGCGTGAAGAATAACTGGTTGTTAAGGAGCGGGCCGGGAAGCCGGCCACCGCATCCTTAACAACCCATGACTCATCAGATGTCAGTGGACTTCCCCACTGACGGCTGCAATATAAACAAAAGAATTCCGGCAATAAAAAATTCAGAAAAAAAATGCGTGGGGTCCCCCCCAATCAATACCTTGCCCTTTAAGCCCTTCAAATCTGGTATGGTATCAAATCTGGTAGCGCCCCCCCTCCTGGCGTTACGGGCTGCATGCTCGGATAAGGGTCTGATACGAATTTTGGGGGGACCCCACGCTGTTTTTTTTTCAGATTTTTTCATTGCCGGCATTCTTTTGTTTATATTTCAGCTGTTAGTGGGGAAGCCAGTTGATGAGTCATCGGTTGTTAAGGATACAGTGGTCGGCTTCCCGGCCCTCTCCTTAACAACCAGCTATTCTTCACACAGAATTTGAATTGGTTGATCATTTTTCGACCAATCCAGATTAGAATCATTCCAAAATTTGGAATTTGTTAAAAAATTAATATACAAAACAAAATTAAACGAATTTCAACAAAAAACGAATTTTCACATAACCAAAAATTTGTCCGGATTTATAGTGCATCTGGAAAGTAGTCGCAGCGCTTCACTTTTTACACATTTTGTTATGTTACAGCCTTATTCCAAAATGGATTAAATTAATTATTTTCCCCAAAATTCTACAAACAATACCCCATAATGACAACATGAAATAAAATTATTAGAAATCTTTGCAAATTTATTAAAAATAAAAAACGGAAAACATTACGAGGTATTGTTTCTAGAATTTTGTGGAAAATAATGAATTTATTCCATTTTGGAATAAGGCTGTAACATAACAAATTGAGGAAAAAGTCAAAGCGCCTTTGAATACTTTCCGGATACACTGTATATTCAGACTGAAAAGAATTGCACATGTCTAGAATTACCTCTGTGTCCCCTAATGAACTCTAAAGCCCGGTACACACTATCATATTTTTTTCGTTCTACTCAGCGGGCTGAAAGAAAAAAAACTGAGGCGCTCAGGAGGAACTTGATTTTAGTACAGCAATCTCCCCGCACCCGTCCACCTAAACACACCGGTCAGTGCTCACAGCCATTGGCTGCGAGCGCTGATCGAATGCCGCTCGGCAGATTTTTTTCTGGCATGCCCCTTTGACAGAAGCCAGACATTCAGCCGGCTTCTGTAGGGCAGGCTGACGTACACACGTTTCTGTTGAGCCGACCGATATACGATCTGTGTGTACCAGGCTTAAGAAAAGTATAATGCATTAAGTACAATAATACTGTTATTTCTGTGTTCCAGTTGGGTGGATTTCTCCTCATTTCCTTTTCTTTTTGGTTTCAATGTTTTCATAAAATTTTTCAACATAAAAAAAAGGGGGTATAAATAACATTATATAAAAAAATGCATTAGAAATAGTACAAGAAATTCCATGTTCAGAATAATATTGATAAATATAAAGTGTATTAAATATATATTATGAGCAAGTAAAACATAGAATGTATTGAAAAATTAAATATACAGAACTAAATAAAATAAATTAAACAAGGTAATCTAAATATCTCATGTGATAATGTAGTATATATTAAAATAAATAAAAGGGAATAAGGTCAAATAAGGGGAAGAGTGGATAATTGTACAAAGAATAAAATATTAATTATATATTATATATTATATATTATTTTCTTTTTGAACTTTCCTACATGTGGTCACACTCAGCAATAAAAAGTTGACAGAAGTTACCATATTTCACACTCTATCCAAAAGTCAGATACATATGAAATATGGCATATGAAAATGAAATAATTGTCACTTTCAGCTAGCAGGTGTTGTGTGCAGGGATTTAGTACCAGGTGTAAACTGTTCTCCTGCTCTCAGAATTATTCACAACACACAGCTGAATGTGACAGAGGAGGGACAAGACCCCCCCCCCCCCCCAGTGCTTCCTGAACCAAATGGGTTTTTACTTAGAAGCACAAGTTAAAAAAAGGCAGTTTTGGGCCTTTTCAATATATAGCACAAAGTGCACTGTTGACACCTCTGTTGTATTCTGGTTTGATGCAAGTATGGATGTAAGTCTTATGACTTGTGTTTTTATTTGTAGAATGGGCTAAATGCTCTCCATCTTGCATCCAAAGAAGGGCATGTTGAAATAGTTTCGGAACTCATTCAACGAAGTGCTGATGTTGACTCATCTACAAAGGTTTGTGTCTATCTCTATATTTTATAGCATATACCATATTTATTTCTCAATTTTTACATGGGAAATACATAAATCATTACATACTATTAACAAAAGTCTGGTGGGCACTTTTTTTTGGGATGGATATTTTGGTATTTGGAGACCAGAAACCTTGATGCTTCCTTCTAGGCTATTGCTGACAATTTATAACTGTTGTTTTCTGTAATATTTGAAAGGTCAGAACTGGATAAAACAAGGGTCACATGTGAAATCTCTTGGCGTAGTAGGGACTGTGGTGGCCCAAAATCTTCCACAGCATGTATAAGGTCACTGGGCACTAAAAGGTCACTGTGCAAAACAAGGACTATGAGTGTTAAACTTGTGATGGGACATCCCTCTGCAAAGTAGTGGACTCAGTGACTCACAATGTTCCTCAGCAAAGTAAAGCAGATTACAGTTGTCCTGTACAATAATGATATTAGTTTTGAATATCATTACCACCCTTTTCCTATTATTATTTTTTTGTGGGGGGGGGGGGCGCTTACTGTAGCTCTCATAAAACTATTTCCTCTTGCTGGTCTATATTTTCTTATTTTTTAAATACCCCCACACTTATATTTAACTTGATGTCATGCTCTATGTTTTACATAAGAGGCTGATGAAGATTCCTTTATTATCACACAATATAGAGAACTACCTTCAATTGCCTCCCCAAATAACAGAAAAATAGCAGACATACAGTAATTTGCACACAAACTAGACCAAGGGGTGTCAAACGCAATCTCATTGCGGGCCGCATCAGCATTATGGTTGTTCTCACAGGGCTGGTTGTATCTGTAAGTGGTAAGATTTTAATGGGGCAATAAATACCGGGAGTGTGTTGTATGCTGAGTGCAGGGTTTAGGGGTGTGCTACATACAGAGTGCATGGTTTAGGGGTGTGCTATGCACAGTGTGCAGGGTTCAGCTCTCTTTCACAGGCTGTCCACATATCACTTCCACCTCTCCCTCTGGGGTGAGGGCCACATGAAATGGCCTGGTGGGCCGGATTTGACCCGCAGGCCTTGTGTTTGACACTCGTGTACTAGACCATTAGCTATCAATATTTTGCATTGCTATCCACAAAAGGTAACGGGGCTTGCTGTGGAAAATAAGCCCTTTCCTTCTCCCCTGGGTAACATATGTTGTGAAATTTCTACACATCCTTAAGAGATAAGTGAACAAGAACCCAACATCATACATTGCCTTACAGAAAACAGCTTTTGAATTAAAGTGTACCTATTATGCCACTGCCACTAGGACCACCTCCAGGTGACTCTTTTGTGAGAAAAGTATAAGTGCTGCTTCTGTTGATGACCTTTTCTTTGAGAATGTTTGCTCCCTGACTGTCATGCTGATGCTTTGACATTAAAGCTTTTTGAGTCTATGATCCAGGACATGAATGGAAATAAGGAATTCTGACATTTATTTACAGCATTCTTGTTCCGATTTATGCTTCAAAAGTATTGAAGCCAGACACAGCCAAGAAACTACATTTTTTTTAAAGCTGTCAAGCAATGGCAGCCCCACACATTTATAATGACAGAGTAATTTTAAAGCACAAATAAGATTAGTATGTTAAAGTATAACTGAAGGCAAAACTTTTTTCTTAGTTTTGGATTTAATAGAAAGGGGTTAGAACAGCTGCCCAGTTGTTGTTTTTTCTGTCTGTGCCCTCATTTAGGAGATTTAACCTCCCTACTTGTCCTGGTTACCTGGCTCATGGAAATTAAAATAAAATCTCATGTTTTGAGGGATCATTATAACAGGAATAGAGGGGAAATTTTCCAAAGTACAGTATACACTAGTTCTGGTGACCCTGGCGACTACTAGGGATTTGCCTCACTTTGGAGGGATTTCTTCTCACTTCCTGTCATGGCTATGGGACAGGAAGTGTAAGAAAATCTCCCCAATGTGACACAGATGACGAAAAAAAAAAAAAACAACGGGGGTTAATGCCCTCCCTTGCTCTATCCAAAATGCAAAAAAGTTTTGCCATTTTTCCTTCAGTTCTACTTTAAGCCTCTCGCTGAGGCAGTGTGTTCAAGGTTTTACCAATTTTTGTAGTTATTCATATCACAGAGGAAAAATCATTGTTGACTTGGGAATCAGAAAAATTCGAGATATGTGAGGTTTAGCAAAAATTAGTGCTGCAATAAGGTTGACTGAGAGGATTTCTGACCTTTACTTCTGAAAATGTTAGTTGCTTGATGCTCTTGCTGAGCCAATGGTTTTAATGCTTTGTGAGTTACTGACTTAGAACATATCAGGTGCCCTGGCCTTACTTCATTTGCATTATACCTGTTCCAAGTCTGTTACTTCAATTTTTTAAAAGCAAAGGTAGCCAGGCAGATATTGATTTTCAGAAGGTGGCCAACAATGTCGGCCTCAATATTGCTCTCAGTATAAATTTATTTTAAACAAAGGGGCATCGTTTCACTTTAGGATACAACAAGCCAAAGATGCAAGCAGTTCTAGTGCATGACCTATTTTGGCATTCCTAAATCTGTTGGTGGGGCCACTTTAATGGTGGGACCAAGGCAACTACATTTTTATGGCCTTAGGTAAATTTTCTGATATGCCCAGCACCTTTCTGCCATGGTATTTGTTTAGAAATAAGAGTGCTGCAAAGACCTAAAGGACCTATGATGTTGCATTACAAGGATCTGGGTGGTAGGGTTTCAGATTCTCAAAAATTTGGGGCCAATATAATTAGCCAGATAGCAAGGATATCTTGCCACACATTTGTGGCAGCGTTGAATTGTAAGTCTTTTCAACTTGCTGCACTTGTTTCACTGGCAAGTTGTACGCTTGAAGCACACATTCTAGTTGACACCTTTCCAAGTTCAGCCGCAGTGACCCCTGTGGTGGGGTGACTATTGCACAACATAACTAATCCAGAACTTGCAGCAGACTTTCAGAATATTTGCAAAGAAAGTTGATATGGAGTCATGCAATGCGGACTTACTGCAATTGTTCAACAAACTTGTGAAGTCTGGCAAGTCTAGCAATAGCTTAGCAAGTAATTTTCAAACTTGCAGCTCAATTGCTTGCTATCTGATCTGGGTAGCTGTCACTCATAGCTATGCATGTCAACTTTGCTGCCCGTATATATATAGAATCTAAAGTAGAAAATCAGGGTGTTAGTTGTGACCTGTACTCAGGGCAGTTTGAAGGAATTTGGGGGCCCCAAGCAGAACCGACAACTAAATTTTCACATTGAGAAGCGGGGGGGACATTAACGGCGATTGCGGGGGGCGCGCAGCGGTACACTGACGCCGATCGCGGGAGGGGGGGGCCGCGGGTCATTGACGCCGATCACGGGAGGGGGGCATTGATCACGGGACTGCTGTGGGGACCCAGGACAGCTCGGGGCCACAAGCAGTTGTTTGTTTTGCCTGTCCTGTTCCGACGGCCCTGCCTGTACTAATGATAGAAGTGGAGTTTTGTATTTAACAGACAGTAGGTGGAGTAGTGCAGTTAAAGGGGTTGTAAACCCTCGTGTTTTTTCACGCTAATGCATCCTATGCATTAAGGTGAAAAAACACCTTGCAGTGACCACTTACTTTTACTTACCTGAGCCCCGAATTTCCCTCGGCAGTCCCTCTGTCAACGGGGTTCCTGGCTCTTGATTGGTTAGATTGATAGCAGCGCAGCCATTGGCTCCCACTGCTGTCAATCAAAACCTATGAGGCGGGCGCTGGGGGAGTGCTTCTCCTAGGGGGCTAACTGATGCGGGGAGGAGCCTCGAGAGCTGCTGAGGGACCCCAGAGGACAGTGTTTGGGGCCACTCTGTGCAAAACGAGCTGCACAGTGGAGGTAAGTATGATATGTTTGTTATTTAAAAAAAATTAAAAACGATCCTTTACAATCACTTTAACAGTCTTGTGAATCTTATAAAACCCATAAAAATTTATGTGGACTGTTTTTTTCTTTACTAACATTGTTTTGAAGCTTTACGTGTACAGCTTGATGTGTCCTTAATAATTCCTTTTTTTATGATCTTATGAAAAGAAAATGTACTTTATCTAAAGTAACAAATGCATTTTTTATTTTCTTTTGCAGAAAGGCAACACTGCTCTTCACATAGCATCCTTAGCGGGACAAGCAGTAGTAGTGAAAGTTTTGGTAACAAATGGCGCTAATGTTAATGCACAGTCTCAGGTAAAAATATTGTAACTCTGCACTTATATGAACAAATGTGTGAAACCTAATCACAGATTTAAACATCAAAATAAATTGTTAAAGAGGAAGTAAACATTCTTTTTTTTTTTTTTTTAAAAGACACCCTGCAAGGCAAAGGCATAATGAGCTAGTATGCATAGCATACTAGCTCATTATGAAGTACTTATCTGAGATCGAAGCCCCCACAGCTGTGCTTGGACACCTCCTCCCTCAGCGCCATCTCTCCAGGACTCACTTCCGCATATCGCGGCTTCGGCGCTGTGACTGGCCGAAGCCGCAATGACGTCACTTCCGCGCGGGTGCCGACACTTACGGCTTCCCATCACGGCTTCTTCACTCTCTCAGTGCTTCTGCGTGCCGTTGTCTATGGCGCATGCGCCGTAGACAACAGTGTCTTTCTTTTGCAAATATCTCCTAAACCGTGTAGGTTTAGGAGATATTTGTTGCACCTACAGGTAAGCCTTAATCCAGGCTTACCTGTAGGTGAAAGTGTGTTGTAAGGGTTTACAACCACTTTAAAGCCCAACCCCAGCTAAAACTATGTAACTAAAGTCACTACCTTGGAAGAATTATTGTTTGTAGGAAGGTTACAACTTCACTCCAAACCTGTAAATGGAAGAGGTTTAAAGCCCAGCTCTAGCCAAACAATTCCCATTGAAGTGACGCTCTTATCCTTAATGCATATCCAGCTTATATTTTCAGAAACTAAAAGCATACTTTGACAATACGGTCTTGCTACATAATGTCAGATTATAATTAGAAGCTGGCATTCCATAAAAAAAAAAGAAGAAAAATAACTTTCATGCATTTTTTATTGAATTGAAGCAAATTGCAAAGGGGACATTGGTGTCAGAATTGGAGCTCCCAGCATTTAGTCTGTCAGCTATACATGTAAATATTAAGTTGCAGTATTACTTGTCTGGTGTCTTCTTCTACGCTGATTGATATGGATATGTATTGTGTTAGCAAGCTGTTTGAAGTCATTCTACTAACTTTCTTAACTGAAAGATTCTGTGATGGGAGCACTGATTATTGCATGCTGTGTAGAAGGAGACGTGCACAGAAAGGAGTAAAAAGCACCTACAATGAAGGATTCATGCAGCTGAGCCTGGCATGGCAAGTTATGCACAGATGAATTCTGAGCTTGTACCTATGAATCTTCTGTATAGTTGTGAAAACTGCATTGTTACATGGCCAGAATCGATAATGAGAAGAGTGTACAGTCTGCCTGATTTCTCTTTCCGGTTTTCTAGAAAAGGTATAAAAAGCCAAGAAGCTTTTTTTTTTTGCTACTGTAAAAGTGTGAGTGTTGCCCATAGGAATCTCTCAGATTTTAGCTGACATTTTGTAGCGCATCTTAGTGTTGCTTTGGACATCACCTCTATCTTTAAGGGTACCTTCTGACAGCTCTCTAAGAGGCTAAAAACACACAAATCCAAACCAGGAGCACAGGTGAGAAATTTAACTTGGCAGATGGAAATATACCATAGCAACGGCTACTCCCAAAACTCATAAAACATCATGAGTAGGAACCACATTTAACAAAGCTGGAGTGCATACAGTGCTAGGTAATCCACTACCAAATTGAACTGGAGCCCAGGAACTCAGGCAAGGAAATGTATAAGATACATATGAGTTTATTAAAATGAAGTCTTGTATTAATTTTTATTTTATTTTATATATATATAATTGTAGTAATTTTTTTTACTATATAAATTATTCACAATAAATTGCAGCTTACATGCGACTTGGTACAGGAAATAAAACAGCTCTACCAGCACAAGGGATGGAATGACTCAATATCCTGGACCCTGGGGATGTAGATACATGGTATGCACTTGACCCCTATGTGAAAGATGGATACATGTAGATCCGATAGCCGCCAAAGTTACGGAGGTGATGTAACCGAGGGCCTGAAGTGACGCGCATATTTAGCCAGAAATTACGTCACAATGCTGGCAGAAGAAGCAAATGGAGACTCTGCAATTTGTTTAATAATGTGGTTCCAATCATTTTTATTGTACAATTTTATACAAGACTTCATTTTAATAAACTCATATGGATCTTTTTCAATTTCCTTGACTGGTTTCCTGGGCTCCAGATCGATTTGGTAGTGGATTACATAGCACTGTATGTGCTTCAGCTTTGTTCTATGTGGCTCCTATTCTAAGAGGCTATTTACGTCCAGTTGCCCTTGGCACATCTTAAACGGCACCCCCAACCGATGCTTATATGGCTCATTGAGTCCCACGAGTCTTTCTATATGCACAGATATTCAGCCTGCTTTGCCGAGTGTAGTGTGAAACATATAAAGAAGAACATGTCTTAGGTTAACCATACATATTACAATCTAAACTTACAATCTTTGTACAATTTTCTTTAGATTTTACAAAACTACAACCCCAATGCCAGAAAAGTTAGGACGCTGTACAAAATCTTGAAAAACAGAATGCAATCATTTGCAAATCTTATAAACCCATATTTTATTCATAATAGAAATGCTAAACCGCATACTGCATCTATGACAACAGAATGGCTTCATAGTAGAATAGTCTGGGTGCTTAACTGGTGTATCCTCAGTCCAACCTTTCATCAATTGAATATATTTGGCACATCTTGAAATAAAAAAAATACGAAAAAGAAGACCCAGGACTGTTGAGCAGTTAGAATCCTATATCACGCGAGAATGAAACAACATTCCTCTCTGAAAACTCCAGCAACTGGTCTCCTCAGTTCCCAGCCATTTTACAGAGCATTGATAAAAAAAGAGATGAATGCTAAACCATGGTACACATGGCCCTGCCCCAACTATTTTGAGACATGTTGCTGCCATCAATTTCAATATTACCTTATTGTTTTCTTAAACTGGTACATTTTCTCAGTTTAAACATTTGATATGTTTTCTATTTTCTATTGTGAATAAAATTTGGGTTTATAAAAATTGCAAATCATTGCATTCTATTTCTATGTAGATTTCTAACTTCACGTTATCTAACTTTTTTGGAATTGGGGTTGTATGTAATATGAGGACCTATCTAAATTATCCAATACATTTGTACCTAATCACGCAGGCCATTATACTACATAGTTATTGATAGATCTAAATAAGATTGTTTAGTCACATTGTAACATGTTTGGCAAGCTTAAAAATTGAGTTACACAAAGCATCCTGAACACGGCTTGATGCAGGTTAGATAAAATAAATATCTAACATGTGACAAGAATAAAGAGACTTTTTAGTACAATTGGTCAGGTTTGAAAACCAGGAACATAAGCTTAATATCAGTTTTACAGATGATTAGTGGAAAATGAAGCAAGGCATGGAAGAGACTGGGAGACATTGAAGAGACTGGCAGGAGCAGAATTAAAATGGGTGATGGCGGAAAACTATGTAAAAGATGGCAGAAAATGAAAGCAAAGCATCAGTGGGTGTTAGTTGTGTACTCTTGCATATCGGTACAAAGCTGCTTCTCTGGAACCCCCATGTGTTTCAGCATCCTTTCCCTAATTATGAAGACACATCTTGCTTTCCAAAAGTCTATCCAAAAATACTGCCTTATGCCGCGTACACACGATCAGACCTTTTTCCGACCAAACTCCCATCGGTATTCCGACGGAATTTCATCGGAAAAAAATAGAACAGGTTCTATTTAAAAATTCCGATGAAATTCCGATGAAATTCATCGGAATTTCTCCGATGGGGCCCACACACGGTCGGAATTTTTTCATCTGAAATTCCTATCGTGTGTACAGGGCATTAGAATTGCTTAGGTAACCATTACAAACTTAATCTGCAAAAAGGGTAATTTTTATATAATTTTTATATAATCTACCATGTGATCTGCAGTGCTAACTGCTCGTGAACACAGAACTTATTGAGAAAAAGATCCCTGTTATTTGTAACATAATAAAGTAACTTCTTGGCTCGTTACATTACTTTAGACATAATTTGCTGATATAATAAACCTAAAATTTTATGAAAAAAGGTGTTTAAATTAATAGGTTAAACCAAGTCCACTACATTCTGCCAAATTTTTACATGGTTTAATGTTTTCAAATCGTAATAGTCTACTCGTGCAATATCTAGGACCAAGTGATACCCATCCACATCCTAATCTCCTAGGAATCATTCGCATTCAACCATACATCTATGGCAAGTGCTTAGGATCTATACCAATAGAAGATCTACAAATGAAAATGTAAAAAGTTGTCCAGAAAAGAAGTGACCCAGCAATAGTATGAATCCTTTACTTACACACATTCTAGTATGCACTCTCAGCACATGTGATGCCGACCTTTAGATACTTTAGTTTTTCCATCTAGCGTTCCCTGGATGCTACTGCATTCACAAAACCTTTCTGAATAGGGCTGATAAGGATTAAGCCAGTCTTTTTAAACCTGGGTTCTGTGGCACTCTGTGGAGCTTTCTGGGTTCTTCAGGGGTGCCTTGCCAAAATGCCTAAAAATTGCCAGAAAACTGTGTACAGGCCAAGCCAGTGGGGGGATCAAGCCTGCTTTTTTGTTCACACAAAGACACAGGTTTTGATTGTGCATCATTACAACCTTGGGAACCGTTAGTGTCTTACAGTTGATGACATCATTAGTTAAAAAGTAGGATGTCAGGCACCTGCATAGCATTCTTTCTTGCCCCTCCCATGCCCCTCTCCATCAGCACTGGAGTCACTTTAGGTGGGTGAGGGAGAGAAACTGAGGAAGAAGATAATCTTTGGAATACTAGTCAGTACCAGTGTACAAAGGTAAATTTACTTTGGAAGAATAAATCGCCTCTAATGTTGGATGTCTTATGTGTGTGCAAGCTGCTGTGATAAATAAGATGAATATTTTTTTTTTACATTTTAGAATGAGGTGCGTCAAGATTGTGCATAACTTTAAAGGGGTGCCTTACACAGCGTTACGCCTGGGCCCCCCAGGCCTGACCACCAACATTCCCCAGGGCTTGCCAACTGGCCGCCCCACCAAATCCACCCACTGGCCATTCCACTTCGTCTTTCAGTGACTTACTTTTATTTTAACACTGTTACAACTTAATATATGAAAATGAAAAGTGTATTCCAATTCATCGGTGCTTTCAAAATTTAACAAAAGGAACTATATTTTGGCCAAAAAATATGAAGCCTGCCAGCATGACAAGGTAGACTCTTTTCAGCAGGACCCTACACTAACACTAACTGCACTACCTTATCAATGCCCCATTAATCTATCCTCCCTGAGCAGATCTAAGTAAACAAACCCCCCCCCAAAAAAAACAGATATAGTCAGCAAAGAGACAACCCAATCCAGCAAGGAGACCTTCCCATATATTCAGCAAAGAGACATCCCAACCCAGCAAAGAGACATCCCCATATATTCACCAAAGAGACAGCCCAATTTAGCAAAGAGGCAGCCCAATCCAGCACCTGTACACACTCAGCCCCCCCCTCACACCTGTATACACTCAGCTCCTAATCACACCTGTACACACTCAGCCCCCAATCCCACCTGTACACACTCAGCCCCCAATCTCACCTGTACACACTCAGCCCCTAATCACACCTGTACACATTTAGCCCCCTCACAGCTGTACATAATCAGCCCCCGCCCTCACATCTGTACACACTCAGCTGCCCTCACACATGTACACACACAGCCCCCCACAACTGTACACACACAGCCTTCCTCTCACATCGATATATATGTCAGCCCCCCCCTCCACACACACACACATCGGTAAACACACACAAATATGGCCCCCCTGTACACAAACAGCCCCCTCCCTTCACTTGTACACAGAGCCTCTACTTGTAGAGAAGGGCTTCCTAGTCCCAGCTCTTGTTTACACACGTCTCTAAGACCCAGAGAGAAGCTGGAGCCAAATACAGTCCTGAATACAGTACAGGCCGCACAAACATAAGGAGTGCACATGCAGGAAGTAGCCAGAGGTGGCAGTAATGAGCCCAATGTGAGCTCAATTACACAGAGCAGCAGCAGCTGTTGACTCTTCTTCTGTAGTGTACCTATATAGAAAGCCAGCGCAGCCATGCTGCATTCCTGCACCCACATGAAAAGAATGCACCAGGGGAAGGTGCTCCTCCCACCTCTGCCGGGTGGCCAGACCCCTTAGGATGCCTGGGCCCCCTCCATGTTTATGGGCTGTTCCGCCCTGATGGTGGCCCTGGTGATAAAACATATTCAGGCCACTGTTTCTGAACCTACATTAGCTTGAGCAGTTGGTTGTTAGATATATTGCCAGGCTTCAGCAAAAATACATCACAGGACACAGAGACTTAGATAATTACTTAGTGGGTTAGATAGTCCCCATCAGGTGATTGGACACTGGAAACCCTAATTACAAGGCGAGTTCCTCCCCTATATAACCCCTCCCATATGGAGAGCACCTCAGTTTTTTCGCCAGTGTCTAAGGTGGTTGGTCACGTTGAACTTGTGCTAAAAAGAAAGCTCTGTTTGATGGTCTCTGCAGAGGCCTAGGGGCTATACCACCGGATCCATACCTCGGGCCAATACTAAACGCCTAAGATGGATGGTACCTGGGCCTCGTGGAAAGAAGAAACAAGGTTTGCCTGTAATGTCTCTCTTCGGAGGTCTAGGCTCTTTGATCCAGTCTTTGGTGTACTAACCTAAGTGGCACGAAAAGCTCCTGGCAGAGTCTTCTACAGGTCCAGGGAAGAGGTTCCTTTAAGTAGGGACCCATAACCCTGAAGGTTGGCACAACATTACCCGCCGTGATGGGTGAAGTCTGGATCTGTTGTTCTCAGCAGTTTTCCTGCAGCGGGGATAAAGTAAGTGAAGATAATTTTTTTAATATTATCTTCTATGAGTAGTTGCATGTCTTACCTGGTTTCTGCCACCAGAGGGAGTAAGTGACATACCTGGTGTATACTTACATGCCGTCCAGGAACATGCTCAGTGAAGTTGGTCTGTTATATAAAAACTGCTTACCGCCTCTGCTGCAGGTTCTGCCACAACTCATAATAGAGAAACCCCACGCAGTCCACGGGTCCCATAAAGTCCTCCAGCGGTCTTCTCTCTCCCCTCTCACACCTGGCCGCCGCCATGACAGTCGCGCGTGCGCTGGGGCGCACTTTTCGACTGTACAGGTGAGCAGAGAAAAAAGGGGCGAGGCGTGGTTGCGCCAAAGCGGCATGATTTAAAGCCCAGCACGCCAGAGCCTTCTGTAAAGCAGTGGGACACAGAGCTGTGGTCTGTAAGCATCTCAGTGGATCGGATCCAGGCATACCTAAGACACCTACTCGGCATCAGGTTGTGCAGTGAGCTAGTATATATATGTATTGTAAGACTAGAGCACAACGGTGGTTGCACTTGTACTAGTACCTCTGCTTTGCAGCTTAGGACTATGTCTCCCAGTAAGAGGCATTCAGGGGCAGGTAAAGGAGGCACTAAGAGATCCCCGCCTAGAGCTAGGGATTCTAGACATGCCTGTAGATTACCATCCCCCCTGACAGACTGGTAGCAGCCTCACAGGATGAATCTGTACCCCTGTCAGGCTTTGCAGCCTCACCTAATGTTGCAGCTCCTGCATATGTTACTGAAGACACTATGAAAGCTGCCTTGGATGGCTTGGAAGGAAGGATTGCTTCCTTAATCACAACCTCCTTAAAAAGTGGCAGAAAGCGGGGTAGATCCCCTTCCTCTGCTCTGGGTTCCTTATCAGAGGAACATTCTGATGACGAGATATCCCTTTCTGCAGATGGGAATCATGAGCAGTCTGAGGTTTCAGAGGAGAAGGAGAAGATCTCTTCTACCTCTCAGGCGCTTAAGATGCAGCTGCAATATTATACAGTGTTGGTGCGTACCACATACAAATTGCCCTCTGCTGAAGCTGCCATGCCCTCTGTTTCCTCCTAGGGATCCTGGAAATCCCCACAGGCTGCATATTCCTTCCCAACTCATCCTTTGTTGGAGAAGTTGATGTATGAAGACTGGGCTCACCCAGATAAACTGTTTTCTCCTCCCAAGAGGTTTTCCCTCCTTTACCCAATGGAGGAAGGTTTCGCCAAGAAATGGGGGGGTGCCAGCTATTTCATGTGCAAATAAAAGCCTAACCTGTCCTGTGGACAATGCTCAGGGCTTCAAAGATCCAACTGATAAAAAGCTGTAATCTTTGCTCAAAGACTCCTTCTCTATGGCTGATGCTGTGGTCCAACCTGCAGTCGCAGCAATTGGAATGTGCCAGTTCCTCAAGGAACAAATGAAACAGGTGGTTAACCTCCTCCCTGCAGAGGAAGTTGAGGTTTATGCAGACCTTCCTAAGGCCCTGTGTTTTGCGGTTTATGCGATTATGGACTCTGTTCAGCAAGCATCCTGTCTTAATCTCCTGCTGGTAAACATGCGCAGGTTTTGGCTAAAGCATTGGGAAGATGAGGTTTCTTGCAAAAGATTCTTGGCGGAGTTCCCATTTTATGGGGAACGCCTGATTGGGGGCGATTTGGACAAATATATCCAAAAGATTACCGGAGGCAAATCCACGTTGTTACCGGTTAAAAAGAAGAGTAAACGTCCCTCATTTAAATGTTCTCTTTCCCCAGCTCCTGAAACTTCGACTTCCAGGCAGTGGCGACGGCCTCCCCAGTCCAATACTAGGGGAAAGGCCCAGAGCCAAGCCCAAGGGCAGAGAAGATCTTGGGGTTCAAGATCTACTAAGCAGAACCCCAAAACTTCCATATGAAGGGGCGCCCCCGCTCGGCCGAGTGGGGGAAGGCTGCTGTGGTTTGCAGACACCTGGCGGAAAGAGGTTCAGGACAAATGGGTCATCTCCATGGTATCTCTAGGCTACAAGCTAGAGAACTTCTGCCATCCTGTTTTCTGAGATCAAGAATCTCCAAAAATCCAGAAAGGAAGAGACCTTTACTGTTGGCCTTGGAGCACCTGTTGGCCCAAGGGGTAATCATAGAAGTTGCCTTAGAAGAGCAAGGCTCTGGGTTCTACAGAAACCTCTTTACGGTTCCAAAACCAAACGGGGATGTCAGACCTATTCTGGATCTGAAAGACCTGAATCAGTTTCTGAACATTCGCTCCTTCCTCATGGAGTCTGTCCGTTCAGTTGTCTCCACCCTTCAGGGACGAGAATTCATGGCATCAATAGACATCAGAGATGCATATCTACAGGTGCCAATATTCCCCGCTCACCAAAGGTTTCTAAGGTTTGCGGTGGATCAGCGCTACTTTCAATTTGTGGCCCTACCATTCAGTCTGGCTACCGCACCTTGAGTGTTCACAGAGTGCTAGCCCCGCCCCTAGCGAAGCTAAGGGCATGGGGCATAGCAGTAACAGCTTATCTGGACGATCTGCTGCTCATAGATCAGTCGGTAGCACGCTTAGACCACAATGTGCGCAGCACAGTGGAGTATTTCGAATACCTAGGCTGGGTCCTCAATCTAGAAAAATCCTCCTTACGGTTACGGCCCCAAAGAAGGCTGGAGTATTTGGGCATGGTCATAGACACGATCCAAAGCAGGGTATTCTTACCCGGGTCAAAGGCCAAAGCCATAAAGGATTTGGTCCGTATGATCAAAGCAAGGAAAAATCCTTCCATTCGTCTATGCATGAGGTTATTAGGAAAAATGGTAGCCTCATTCGAGGCCATTCCTTACGCCCAGTTTCACTCAAGACCTTTGCAGAGCAGCATCCTGGAACAGAAAAGTCCAAGCCTTGGACCTTCCAATGCATCTGTCACTGCGGGTTCAACAGAGCCTCAATTGGTGGTTGCTCCCTCAGAATCTGTTAAAGGTAAAATTCTTTATTCCGGTTTCCTGAAAGATCGTAACCACAGACGCCAGCTTATAGGCTGAGGGGGGCAGTTCTGGAAGAAGCTTCTGCCCAGGGAAAATGGTCCAGAGCCGAAGAGCTCTTGCCCATCAATATCCTGGAGATACGGGCAATTCGTATGGCCCTCAGGGTCTGGACTTACAGGTTGCAGGGTTGTCCTGTCCGGTTACAGTCCGACAATGCCACAGCTGTGGCTTATATCAATCACCAAGGAGGCACCAGAAAGCTGGATGCCCAAAAAGAGGTGAATCACATTTTTTCTTGGGCAGAAACGCATGTTCCCTGTCTGTCTGCAGTCTTCATTCCAGGGGTAGAAAATTGGCAGGCGGATTTTCTAAGCCGCCAGCAGCTGAGTCCAGGAGAATGGTATCTACACACCCCAACATATTTCAGGATATATGTTGGAAATTGGGTACCCCAGATGTAGACCTGTTGGCCTCCAGGTTCAACACAAAGCTGGACAACTTCGTGTCAAGGACAATCCATTGGCACAAGGGTCGGATGCCTTAACAATTCCATGGGATCAGTATTCTCTGATTTATGCGTTCCCTCCAGTTCCACTTCTCCCCCACGATTCCTTCGGATAGTTAAGAGAGAAGGAAAGCCGGTGATTCTGGTAGCCCCGGCTTAGCCCAGGTGATCCTGGTATGCAGAGATCATGAAGATGGCAGAGGGGAACCCTTGGGTTCTTCCGCTCCGCTCAGATCTGCTCTCACAGGGTCCAATATTCCATCCTGCCTTACAGAGTCTGAATTTAACGGTTTGGCTGTTAAGACCCACATTCTGAAGAATTGTGGGCTCTCTGGCCCAGTCCTATCCACTCTGGTTAACGCTAGGAAGCCGGCCTCCAGGCTCATCTACTACAGAATCTGGAAGGCATATGTTTCCTGGTGTGAATCCAGGAGGTGGCATCCTAGAAGGTATGCCATTAGCAGGATTCTTGCCTTTCTTCAACTAGGCATAGAAATGAAGCTGGCCTTGAGTACTATCAAGGGCCAGATCTCAGCCTTGTCAGGATTTCTTCAGAGACAACTTGCCTCTCATTCCCTGATCCGAGCCTTTGTCAAGGGAGCGCTGCGCTTGAATCCGCCGGTTAATCCTCCTGTGTGCCCATGGGACTTAAGTCTAGTGTTATCAGTTTTACAGAAACAACCTTTTGAGCCATTGCATCATGCTTCTTTAGTTCTTTTGACAAAGAAACAGTTTCTTCTTTTAGCCATATCCTCAGCAAGGAGGGTATTGGAGTTGGCAGCTCTTTCTTGTAAAGAGCCATATTTGATCATTCACGAAGACAGGGTGGTGTTGCGTTCTCACTAGGGTTGTCCCGATACCGATACTAGTATCGGTATCGGGACCGATACCAAGCATTTGCGCGAGTACTTGTACTCGCGCAAATGCTCCCGATGCTTCACCCGATACTGGGGAGGGCAGGAGAGAGGGCGGGGGAGTGCGGGTGGAGTCTGGCCAGGAAGAGTCAGTGGCTGGGGAGGGCGGGAGAGGAAAGTGTGGGCGGGGTCTGGCTGAAGAGGGCGGGCACAGTCGGTGGACGGAGTCCGCGGGCGGAGAGCGAGTCCCTCACCTGCAGTTGAACCTGGTAAGCTGGCAGGGGTTCAGGGCGCAGCCGCATCAGGATCGGTGACCGGTGCTGTCACATTCGGTCGCCGTCAGCGGCTGAACGTCCCCACGCCCATCTTGGTACACCCTGCACTCGGCTGCAGTAAGCAGCAGCAGACATCTTGTTACACCCAGCCCGAGCTATATGGGCTGGGTGTAACAAGATGTCTGCTGTTGCTTACTGCAGCCGAGTGCAGGGTGTACCAAGATGGGCGTTGCAGCAGTTTTTTTTTTTTTTCTTAAATCCTGTGTCATTTCCCCCCACCCCCCGCAGCATTTCAGTGCCAGCCACCTATCAGTACCCACAAGTGCTACCTATCAGTGCCACCTATCAGGTGGCACTGGTAGATGCCACTGATTGCACTGATAGGTGGCACTTATGGGCACTGATTGCACTGATAGGTGGCACTGATAGATGGCACTGATTGCACTGATAGTGCCACCTTTCAGTGCCCACAAGTGCCACCTATCAGTGCCACCTATCAGTGCCCTCAAGTGCCACCTATCAGTGCCCACAAGTGCCACCTATCAGTGCCACCTATCAGTGCCCACAAATGCCACCTATCACTGCCCACAAGTGCCACCTATCACTGCCCACAAGTGCCATCTATCAGTGCCCATAAATGCCACCTATCAGTGCCACCTATCAGTGCCCATAAGTGCCACCTATCAGTGCCCATAAGTGCCATCGATCCGTGCCCATAAGTGCCACCTGTCAGTCCCCATCTTTCAAACTGTCACATGACATTGAAAAAAAGTATCGGTAATCGGTATCGGCGAGTACTTGAAAAAAAGTATCGGTACTTGTACTCGGTCTTAAAAAAGTGGTATCGGGACAACCCTAGTTCTCACCCAGCCTTTTTACCTAAAGTGGTTTCAGGATTCCAACTGAATCAAGACATAGTCCTACTGTCCTTTCTTCCAGATCTGCAGTCTGCGGATATAGAGAAGCTATACTCTTTAGATGTTGTAAGAGCTGTAAAAATGTATCTGCAGGCTACGGCTCAGGTACAAAAGACTGATTGATTATTTATTCTGCCAGAGGACCCGAGAAAGGGCCAGGCAGTGCCGAAGTCCACTATTTCAAGGTGGATTCAACAAGTCATTATTCAGGCCTATGCTTCGGAAAAGAAGATTCCTCCTTTTCAGGTTAAAGCACACTCGACTAGAGCAGTTAGTGCTTCATGGGCAGTGCATCACCAGGCCTCCATGACTCAGATCTGCAAGGCTGCTACTTGGTCTTCGGTCCATACATTCACTAAGTTTTACCAAGTGGATGTGAGAGGGCATGAGGATGCCGCCTTCGGGCACAGTGTACTGCAGGCAGCAGTGTAGGTCCTCTTGTCCGATGGCGGTCTGTGTTTTCTGATCTGTGTCTCCCTCCCCTCAATTGGGACATCCCACTAAGTAATTATCTAAGTCTCTGTGTCCCGTGATGTATGAACAAGAAAATAGGATTTTTTAAAACAGCTTACCTGTAAAATCCTTTTCTTGGGAGTACATCACAGGACACAGAGCTCCCGCCCCCCTTCGGAATTATACGTTGGGACACTTATTGCTTTGCTACAAAACTGAGGTGCTCTCCATATGGGAGGGGTTATATAGGGGAGGAACTTGCCTTGTAATTAGGGTTGCCAGTGTCCAATCACCTGATGGTGACTATCTAACCCACTAAGCAATTATCTAAGTCTCTGTGTCCTGTGATGTACTCTAAAGAAAAGGATTTTACAGGAAAATCCTATTTTCAGAACATAGTAACTGTGTAACTAAGGGCTTGTGTATGCAGGATTTTGTTTATGTCAGGATTGCGTTTCCCCTCATTCAAATTAATTGGAATGAAAAAGCAGCTTGGAGCAGCTCAGAAGAAGGTCAAATGCAGACCAGAAGGCAGCCAACTGCAGGAAGGATCTCAAAAGTGCCTCAAACCGATCTTAAATATATACTAAAAGCACTTTGCATTCACCCATTGACACAAGCCTTAAAATTGTGCTTCCTATCAGTTGAAGAAAGAAAGTGTTAAAATCGGGGTTTATTGCTGATTGTGTCTCTACTTGGGTGATACACCCACTCTGTTTGTTTTGGTGACCATTAGGCCCCTTTCACACTGGGGTGGGCAGGAGCGGTGGCGGTATAGCAGCGCGATTTTCAGCGCTGCTTTACCTTCGTTCTTACCGCGGTATGCGGCCGCTAGGGGGGTGAATTTAACCCCCGCTAGCGGCCGAAAAAGGGTTAATACCGCCCGCAAACTGCGGCTATTGCCGCGGTTTGCGGGCGGTATTACCGCAGTGTCCCATTGATTTCAATGGGCAGCCGCGGTAAAGGAGCGGTGAACACACCGCTCCTTTACCGCTGTAAAGAAGCGGCTAGCAGGACTTTTGGAGCGGTCCTGCTAGCGCACCGCTTCAGTGTGAAAGCCTTCGGGCTTTCACATTAAAGGCTACAGGCAGGAATTTTTCATGCGGTATAATAGCGCTATTATTAGCGGTAAACCGCATGAAAAACGCCCCAGTGTGAAAGGGGCCTTAGAGATGTCATACCAACTGTAAGTTAGTATTTTAAAGCGGTTGTAAACTATTTTTTTCAGAAGGTCAACAATGGTAGCATCTATATTCCTTTTCTTTCCTAGACAGTGTCTTCTGTTATAACAAAAAATCTAAAGTAAGTAGTAATGGATCATAACAACCATTTTGATTTCAGCTTTAATTGATTATAGTAACTAGAATGAGGGTTTTAGTTGGTTGCTATGAGGGTCTGCACTTGGCATATTGCTGTTTGCACTATTTAAAAAATGCCTGCTTGTTTCAGCTTGTTGTATATAATGATATATAGGAGCACATGTCTCATTTAAACTGTATTGTCTCTATTTTCAGAATGGCTTTACACCACTGTATATGGCAGCACAGGAGAATCACTTGGATGTTGTGAAGTTTTTGCTGGACAATGGGGCGAGTCAGAGTCTCGCTACAGAGGTAAGAGTTCCTATTGGAGAAAGGCATAAAAGGCATAAACATCAGACAGACGTTCCATGAATATATATGATTGTGCAGGATTGCATGCAGTCAACACATAATAACTATATACAAAATAGTTTTTGCTCTGTTGTTATTAACAGCTTCTGATTAAGTGAGGAGTGATCAGTGACACTGGCTCACTATTGCTGTCTGTGGGCAAAATCACCCCCAACAAGGATAACTTGAAACATTACCATTATTTATTGTATTGGGTGAAAGGTGATTACAGCACTAAGATGCTCACAGGGACAGAATAGCCAGTTGTTTGCTATCAAGTCAGAGTTATGGCACAGCAAAATGTTACGAGTTCATTGTACTAGTGGACCCAAATTTAAAAAGTAAAGATTTTCTATCTTGTAAGTAACATCTAAAAAATTTAAATGTGTGTAAGCAATACCCAGAAAAATGTACATTTGTCTTGAGTTTATTTTGAAAAATAGCAAATTTTTTTTTGTTTTGTTAAAAAAAAAATATTTTACTTTTTTTTCATTAAACAAATCCATAAGACATTATAGAGATATAAAAGACTTTACCAATGATTCAGTTTTACTTCCCATTATTTGTATCCCTCCCTCTTATATCACTGCTACTTATAAATTATGCTGATATTTTTTGCACCCTTCTTTGTGTATGTACTTCCTACCAATGTACAGTTAAAATTGTATTGAGACTTATTTTTCAATAAACCGTTTGTAAACAAGAAAAATAGCAAATGTCATTGACTACGACTAAGCACGCCAATAGATATACATCTGCATTGTGATATAAGGCAGTGTGCTTTTGACTGTTGGTCTCTTGAATGTGGAACTTCATCCAAAAAGGGAACTTCCACTTATTTACATCCTCCCCCCCCCCCCCGCCACATTTGGCACTTTTTGTGGGGGGACCGGTTAACTGGTTTTGACAAGTGCCCGCTCCCACTTCTATTCAGATCTTCAAAAGTTTGGCCCCCTCTCCTCCCCCCTCCCCCACAGCCTTCTGGGACACATCACAGATCCTGGAAGACTGTGGGACCATTCACAAAGTGCAACATGGCTCACGTATATGCAGTGGGAAACTGGCTGTGAGGCCGCAAGGCTTTACTTTTAGTTTCCCTTAGTCAAGATGCCAGTGCCTGGACCCAATGCTGGATCCTTGGACAGGTAAGTGTCCTTATATTAAAAGTCAGCAGCTACAGTATTTATAGCTGATGACTTAAACATTTTTGGGGGGAGACTGGAGCTCCTCTTTAAATTCCTGTTCAGCATCCTTCATTCTGAGGATCTGTGATTTTTGCATCTCCACTGCTGCTTAAAGGGGAGTTCCAGCCATTTTTATGTTTATTAAAAGTCAGCAGCTACAAAAAGTGTAGCTGCTGGCTTTTAATAAACAGACACTTACCTGTTCCACTGTCCAGCGACGCGGCCGAACGGAGCTTCGCTCCTCTCCCCCCTTCTCCGCCGGCGCCTCCATTCTAACTGTGGGCACCTGGCCGTGACAGCTATCGGCTTCACGGCTGGGCACTTACTGCGCATGCGCGAGCGGCGCTGCGCAATCTGAGTGGACAGGCGATCGCCTGGGACCTGTCCCAGGTGATCGCCTACATGAAGGGGCCGCCTTAGGCGATATGACGAGTCGCCTAAGCGGTCCCTGGGCGGAAGGAGAAAGTGGGACAGGAAGTCCCACTCCTCCTGAAGCCCCTACTCCCCCCCCCCCAAAAAAATGACATGCCAAATGTGGCATGTAAGGGGGCGAGGAGTGGTTTCAGCGGAAGTTCCACTTTTTTTCCCAGAGCTTTGTGAATGTGGTGAAATTTCACTTTACAAAGAATACCCCTTTATGTGCAAGGAAAGTAATCAGTGTTTTTGCTTGCACATGATTAAATGCTAAAAGTCAGTAGAGCTTCACCTCATTTAACAAGCTCTGAGGAAACGTCCCTTGCAAATTGCAACTACCGGTACTCTTGAAAAGTGAACAGTCACTTTGCCTTTAGTAAAAATATCAAGAGGCAGCCTACAGGTATTACTGATGACTAATGATTTTTCCCCTGCTTGTCTTTTGCAAGCACCATTTCCACATGACCTTTTTAATGCACCAAAACCAGCATTTATAAATGGTTAAGTTCTGGTAGGATGTCTTTTACGGTTTAAAGAGGTTTTAAATCCAGGGCTCTGTTTCTTGTTCTATCCACAGGATGGCTTTACACCGCTGGCAGTCGCTTTACAGCAGGGCCATGACCAAGTGGTATCTCTGCTTCTGGAAAATGACACAAAAGGAAAGGTTCGCCTTCCGGCACTCCACATCGCTGCCAGGAAGGATGACACAAAAGCCGCTGCACTTCTCCTGCAAAATGACCACAATGCCGATGTGGAATCCAAGGTTTGTGAATGGGACATGGATTGAAAGCACCAAATTCTGCACGCTGTAATAAAATCAAATGTCTTTTTAGAAAAGTATATAAATAAAGCATTGCAAACCTTCCTTCAGTTCTAAATGTCATTGCCCTTGCTTCAACCCCAATATACAGTTTTTAGCCTTTTTTTATGAGCACATTTCTTTTTCTTTTTGCCATTAAAGTTTGTGTTATCTACCCTTTAAAGCTGAGCATGCGCCAGTACAACTAGCTCATATGAATGTATGCACTGCTATGATGCAATCATTTTCTAATAGAAACACATATGCAGCACAGGGTAGTTTAACCGAAGACTTATACAGTACTGAATTATATATATAAAAAAGAAATCTAGAGTAGTCTACCACTCTCTTCCCTTTTTCTCTTTTCCTATTATATTTTTGTGCACACATACATGCATCCTTGTAGGACATGAAATAACATATCTTTATAAATAAAGGATTTTGGGGTCCAATCACATGTTCCTACAACCCCATTTAGCTTTTGCTGTTATGTTAATGTTATTCAAAGGTTTAAGACCTATCAATCATTTTACTTAAATTGTAACTCAAATGCAAATAGTCCTTTATCTAACTGTTCTAAATACCACTCATTGATGCTGATTTACGAAAGTCTTTGAAAGTGTTCCAATTGTAAAATGTATGAAGATTCACCTCATTTATACAATTATTTGAAAAAGTAACTCTGTTTACTTATGTCATCTGCACATGATTGGATAATTGAAGTGAATATTTACACAATTTATTGCGTGAATATTCTCAAATCTTTTAGTAAATCAGCCTCTTTGTGTGGTATATATACAGAATATGCTTTTCATGTGCCCATCATGTTTAATGCTGAGTTATAGTAGAAGGAGTTCAGAACTCAATCTAGAGATCCCCACTGTTAATCAGCCTGGAAATCCTTTTCTTTCTTCTTTTTTATTGCCAAACTTAAATTTCACCTGAAGTGTCACCACATAGAAAAATGCTCATTATGGTCTGGCCATTTCAATGTAACAGCTTGTTGTGTATGCTGTTGTATTTCAATGGTATTGTTTAGTACATCAAATACCGTAAATGCCGATACACTTGAGAAAAGGATCCTGAGACTAAAGCCTTGTACACGCGATCTGATTGTTGGCAGGGGATTGTCTGTTGACAGACTGTTGTCCTAAAATCTGACCATTAGTACGCTCCTTCAGACAATTGTTGTCCAACTTTCGGCCAACAAATGTTGGATGACAGGCTAGTAAATTTTCGGCGGACAACGGTTTGTTGTCAGATTTTCTAGTGGTCAGTACACAAATCCATCACACAAAAGTCAAAAATATAAACATGCATGCTCGGAATCAATGCTCACCAAACAGCAGAAATTTTCAGAAGGGGCCCAAAGGGTGGCGCTCAAGAGCTGAAATTCCTCATAGCATGTCATTACTTTTGTGTTTGTTGACCGACAATTGTGTACCATTATTATACAAGACAAGATCCAGGCAAACGCCCTGAAGACAAAAATCTGACGCTCGGTTGGCCAACAATCGGATCATGTGTACGAGGCTTTAGAAAGGAAGGACGTGAGTTACTGCAGGAAGTCAGAGGAAATCTCTCCAAAGTGAAGTAAATCCAAACTAAAGCAGTTGTCACCAGAGCAAGTTTTCCCATCAGAAGATTACTCTTCTATTCCTGTTCTGGTGACAACTTTAAAATTGAGAATTTTCCCTCACTTTTAATCCAGTTGACGATGGCAACAAAATGAATAGAGAGTGAATCTCCCTAGCAGGAACATGGACAGCAAAACAATCCTTCCCCACTCTATCTTTAGATACAGTTTAAAAACTCTTTAAGCTTCACTGAAAATACCATCCAGATAGGATAGTACAGTGTAATAATTCACATCGTCGTGTTATTTTTCTCAGTCTTCCCTTGTAACAAAGATGCATAGAAGCAAGCTGGTGCATGGCTGGATTATTAAGTGTAAAGTCCCAAATACATGAACCGGGGCTAAGTCTTTGGTTTTACAAAAAGTACAGTTGCAGAAGTTATTCTGCTTACACTGCTCTGATGATGACCAAATATTCATTAAAAAGAATTGGCTCACAGCATTGGGCACCAGCAATGTGTTTTATGAGGGACTGGCTGTCAGCCATGTTGCTAAAGCTTTATACACAGTTTACCAATAAACTAACTACTGTTTTTATTATTGGCCTGAACATGCCATCATACATTACATCATACATACAGTTCTTTATGTTTTTACATGAAAAATTGTATATGCTCAGAATTATTTCTGTTGCTCTTAGAAGCTGTTTATCCATAACTCATGATGGGCCACAAATACCCAGTCAGTTTCCTGGCCACATGTACATTGTTCACGGTAATAGTTGGCCCCAGTCTATATAAATGATGAGCTCTAGATAACTGTAGACATGAGAGCTATGGACACTGTGACCTCTGCAGATAACCACGGACCAAACAGTCTAAAGCCGGCCATAGACAGTTGAAATGCTGAACCAGCCAAGATTCGAACCATGTATGAGCAGGCTGAATGTTTATCGATCGATCAACCTGAGTACAACCAGCCTGCCGGATTTTATATGGTTGCACAATTGCTTTGGTTGCAGGAAAGGAAATCGCTCCGTCTATGGCCGGCTTTAGGGAAGGTGCTAGTGGTGTATTAGTCATCCAAAATGGAATTTCCTGGATGATTCCTACTTTTCGCTCAAGATAAGGCTGGCACAAAGGGGTATCCGCTCAATGCGCAAACATTCAAATTCATCCAAAGCAATCGTGCATTATTTTATTATTATTATTAGAGTCCATGCACACTGGGCTTAAAAAGCTGCTTCTACAGTAGTTTTCATTTTTTTTTACTGCCTGTAGATGCAGCTCAAAATTATTCTATGTGTCCAATCACATTAGGACATTTAGAGGCATATTTTAAACTCAACATTTAGAGGCAGAAAAAAACCCACCTGGATTTTTGAGAGAAGTTTTCAGGCAGAAAAAAAGCCTACACGCCTGTACAAAAAGACTCTATATTGCCTTGTACACACGATCGGAATTTCCGATGAAAAAAGTCCGACGGAATTTTTTCATCGGATATTCCGACCATGTGTGGGCCCCATCGGACTTTTTTCCATCGGACTTTACAAATAGAACATATTTTATTTATAGAAAAAAATCCTATCGGAAATTCCGATCGTCTGTGTGGAACTCCGACGGAGAAAAAAACACGCATTCTCAGAATCAAGTCGACGCATGCTCGGAAGCATTGAACTTCATTTTTCTCGGCTCGTCATAGTGTTTTACGTCACCGCATTTTGGACGGTCGAAATTTGGTCTGATGCAGCGTATACACGACCGTTTTTAATGTCATTGAAAAAAACAACGTTTTTCTCGACGTGATTCTTCTCAAGCCTGCCTTGCCTACACACTATTGTGAAAAAAAATGCTCGAGTAAAGCGCGGTGACGTACGAAATGTATGACAGCACTATAAAGGGGAAGTTCCATTCGGATGGCGCCACCCTTTGGGCTGCTTTTGCTGATCCTCGTGTTAGTAAAGTTTGGTGAGAGACGATTCGCGCTTTTCAGCCTCGTGCTCTTCAGTCCGTTACAGTGTGACGAATATGCTATCTCCATTACGAACGTTAGTTTTACCAGAACGAGCGCTCCCTTCTCATAACTTGCTTCTGAACATGCACTTTTTTTCACGTCGTTAAAGCGTAGATACGGCCGTTTTTCACGACGAGAAAAACGGCGACGTGAAAAACAACGAGAATAAATAGAGCATGTTCCACATTTTTAATGCCCATTTTTCACGTCGCAAAAAATGCTCTGGCGCCTACACACGATCGTTTTTAATGACCAAATAAAAAAATGGAATTTTTCTCATCATGAAAAACGGTCGTGTGTACGCCGCATGACAGTGTGTATGCAAGACAGCTTGAACAGAATTCCGACGGAAAATTCCATCGGATTTTATCCCATCGGAGATTCCGATCATGTGTACAGGGCACATGAGTGTTTTTTTCTGTCAAGGGAACTGGCTTTTTTTTGTACAGTGTGCATGGATGCTTAGGCCTGGTTCACATCTATGCATTTTTTAGTGCATTTTCCGTTTTGCAGAACCACACAACAGTCCATTTAACATGATTTCCTATAGAAGTAGTTCACATCTATGCATTTTTTAGTGCATTTTGCAGAACCACACAACAGTCCATTTAACATGATTTCCTATGGATGTAGTTCACATCTGTGCATTTTTTGGAAAGGGCCAGAGATGTTTTTCTATTTTTTGGTTCCATAGTCTTCAAAAATGTGTATTGATAAACGCAAAATGCACCTGGAATATGCAAACTGCAACCTGCATAAGTGTGAACCAGCCCTAAGCCCTGGTTCACACTGGTCCGTTTTGACATGCGATTTGGCATGCCAAATCGCATGTCAAAACTGAGGTATTTGCCGCAAATTGCCGGCAATGGCACCGTCCTAATCGGTGCGACGCTGCATCTGCGGCGCTGCACCGATTTCAAAAATTAGTTTCTGTACTACTTTTTACGATTTCGGGCCGCGATTTACATTGACATCTGTGCAGAAACCTGCACAGATGTCTTTGTAATCGCGGCTGAAATCGGGACTGACCAGCGAGAGTGAAATCGTGCGAGTTCAGCTGAACTCGCACGGCTTCACTCCCGCAGCCCAGTGTGAACCTGGGCTTATACAGGGTTTGTAAAATGCCAACAGTTTGCACAGCACTTTACAAAATGAAGGAAGACAGTAGAGGTACAATCCAATACAGGAGGATTTCGATGGCTCTGCCTGTGGTGAAGCAGGCATACTCATACATTCCTGTGTTGGGTTTAGAAAAATCCTCCCTTCTCTTTTGCCATTGGCCAGACTCAATGTCGTGCATTTGACATTAATAGACTGCAGTTACTGCTCTGACTGCAGACTCTCCTCTTCTATTCTGTGTGACTTTACTATTGCTTGAGCTTGCTTGCGTGATTGACAGGCAAGGAGGCAAAAATTGATTTTAAAGATCCTACTGATGAATAAAAACACACAGCTCCAAGTGCAGTATTAACCCTTACTAGTCTGCCAAGAATAGATTCACGAATAAAGCGCTTATTGGCATGTTAGTAACACATTTCCTGTTTTTGCCCATTTAACATTCAGTGTTCTATTTTTCGAGTTTCATTTATTGATTCATTGTTTCCAAAGTGTTTATTATTGCTAATAATTTATGAGCTCAATGTATTGCGATGTGTGCATTTGTCCAGGTAGTATAAATTCACACTACAGTACAGCATTTTCCACTGAGTAATAAAATCTGTTTTATTTAAACTGCATGATATAGCATGCAGAATCACCTGGTAATAATACTGTGTGATAATGAATCATCAGACTCTGAACTCCCCTTCTGTGCCTGCCTTGTGGTCATCCAATGTCCCATACAGTTATCATAATCCTCTGTCATCCATGTCATCAGTGGTGGACTAACCATTCATTCTTTTCCCCCCTCTTTGCTTCCCAATGTGTAAACGTAGATGGTGGTGAATAGGACAACAGAGGTATATATATATATATACACACAGTCACTTGCTCCTATCTTAACACTGCTGCTGCATTCTCTTTCTCTTTTCTTGTGTTGCCTCCTATGTAGTTATTGTTTTGCTTTAGAACCCAAGGTAGCATGTGCAATAAGAGGCAATCCTGTACATGGGCTGTCTGCGGCTGAATACTGTAAAAGAGCAGCAAAATTGACAGCATGTCACGTAATGTCTGCAATGATCCTGTAAATGTTTGTTCAGAGCGGCAGACAGTCCTGACACACTCCTTCCTAGAGTGGTTCCTCGTAGGCTTCTCTGCATGACACTTACACTCACCTGGTGTCAGCAAACTGGTGACCAGAACCTGGATCCTGCAGACCTTTAGTGATGAAGCCTTTATTAGCTAGCATGGCCAAAGTTTCTGCTCTTTACAGATTGCCTTTAGTTCAGCTGTTTGAGAAATGGATTGAAGACTCACTGCATGAATTTTGGATAGTTATTGATTCAATAAAAGTCCACAATTTAGCTATAGTTCACTTAACCATAGATCAGATGCAATTAACTGGGTTTGCATCAGAACTAATTCATAATATTTTTTTAATCTACGATAGAAGGTAATAAGCTCCTCTCATACAGTGCACAAGCTCATTTCTAGTGCTTCCGTAGAAAAATAAATGCTTTATTGCAAACAGGCTCAGTCCACACGAAAGTGATGTTAAAGTGTTACTAAACCCACAACAGTACAATCAGTCTGTATGTGCAGTAAAGCATGCTTGTTATACTCACTGTGGAACCTAAGGGGTTAATTCTGCGCATTGTGTAAAAAGGCTGTTTGAGCTGGTCTTCTCTGATCCTCCCCTTATTCCAATGTCCCCAATCCATCTGCTGATAGAACAGCACCTTGCACATGCTCAGTTTGGTGTGTATTGCTGAGTTTTTTTTCTTGGGAGGGTGCATGTGATCAGCACAGGGCCAATCAGCACTGCACAGACAGAAAATCAGGGGTCCTCCAGCCTCATGGGACAGTCAGAGTAGAATGAAAACTCCTCCTGCAAGCTTTAACTAGACATGCATAGAAGTCATAAGACTGCTATATACTGCTGATGAGAAAAGGTATTTAGCAGTCTATATTTACTAAAATAATTGCATTTCCACGTTCTGTGTAATGTGGGGGGCCAGATAAGGGAATGCAAGCTCTTGTGTTTAGTAACACTTTAAAGGTGTGGGAACACAACGGTGAGTTGAATAAATGAATGGATACTAATTCCTGTATGTGCGAGTGTATGTGTGAGTTAGGGGGGCAGGTTTGTTCGCCGCCTCCCCCCCCCAAAAAAGCACCAGCCGCCACTGCATTTCACAGATAGAGTCCATTAGTATCCAGTCATTTATTCAAAGGACCCGATTCCTGATTGGCCAGGAGGTGAATCAGGAAGACAGTGGCGAATAATAATTTGCTATTGTCACACAACTGGGTGGGCTCAGGGTGCAGTGCTTTCCGCCCTGAGCCCACCCTTTTTTCAAGCCAGTTAGAGCCTCAGACTCTAATCATGTGCTTAAAAAAAAGAAAAAAAAAAAAACCCTATTGAAATCCATGCTTCCGACACCCTGCATGTAGATTAGGGGCCGGGCGCATGGATTAGGGGGGCGGCGGAGATTCATGAAATGTCTCTTCTGGTTCTGCTCCTCCTAGCATAGTGTCCCACTTCTCATGGCAACTTTTCTGCTGCTGTTAGAAATCCAGAATTGCAGCTAAAGCTGATCATACATGGGTCAGTCTTTTTAAATGAAGAAAAAAAAAAACAACCGGATTCCCCCATCGTTCAATGTGGTTGGAGGAATTCTCCCTGCTGCATCATTGTATTCTGACAGCGGGGAGACACCTCCACGTTTAGAATACACTAATCAGCGCCTGCAGCCAGGTATGGAGGAACATGTGATCTCATCCCATCTGACAGTGCTTAGGTCTATCAGCCAATTGCTTTGCCTGAGCATTGTCACATGACAGAGGGAGTGACAGCACTGCTCCTCCTAGCCTTTAAAACCAGCTGACACCGAAATTTTAGAGCTGGCTGCAACAGAGGAAGAAGGAGCAGGGGGGTGTTGACATAAAAATATTGGTGGGGTGGGCCCCTAACAAAGACACTGTCAGGTGGGGGGCCTTGGCAAAGACACTGTCAGGTGGGGGGCCTTGGCAAAGACACTGTCAGGTGGGGGGCCTTGGCAAAGACACTGTCAAGTGGGGGGCCTTGGCAAAGACACTGTCAGGAGGGGGGCCTTGGCAAAGACACTGTCAGGTGGGGGGCCTTGGCAAAGACACTGTCAGGAGGCCTTTAATAGGCAAGCTAACAGTGTCTCTTTAAAGGAAACCTTTACCATCGGTTTAGTGGTGATAATGTGCATCCCTTGACAAATAAAGTAACTCGTTGGAAAATATCTGCGTGATGGCACTGATCCTTCAGTTAAAAAAAAGGAAATGTTTAACTGTGTGCGTCCGCTTTTTAGCTTAGTCACAAGGGACATTGCAGTAGGTTCATAGACAGGCAAGCATGTCATTGCCTGCCTTTCTAGCTAAAAAATGTCTCTCTGATTATATGCAACTTTCATTCACAAGGGCATGTAGATGACATTGAGGTCCCTTTTTGTACTGTATGTGTCTAAAGCAGCTATTTGCTTTTGATATACAGGGGAGTACTTCTTTAGAAATTGAATTTCCCACACCCTTCATCATGCTCTGTATGGCAAATATATGCATATTTAGTGCAATAAACTAGTAATATGGAGATTGGAGAATATAATAAAAAAAAGGCACAGAAGCGATAAATCATTTCCTAACTGTCGATACTTAGAAACAAAGAAACAGATTTTTGTTTTCTTTAACATTGGCAGAATCTAATCAAAAGCCTATAAAAATGATCCTATAGATATATACACTATATTATCAAAAGTATTAGGATGCCGGCCGTTACATGCACATGAACTTTAATGACATCCCATTCTTAGTCCGTAGGGTTCAATATTGAGTTGGCCCACTGATGTTGAGGAGAAGACCTGGCTCGCAGTCTCCATTCTAATTAATCCCAAAGGTGTTCTATCGAGTTGAGATCTGGACTCAAGTTCCTCCAACCCAAACTCGCTCATCCATGTCTTTATGGACCTTGCTTTGTGCACTGGTGTCCAGTCATGATGGAACAGGAAAGGGCCATCCCCAAACTGTTCCCACAAAGTTGGGAGCATGAAATTGTCCAAAATGTCTTGGTATGCTGACGCCTTAAGAATTACCTTCACTGGAACTAAGGGACCAAGCCCAACCCCTGAAAAGCAACCCCACACCATAATCCCCCCTCCACCAAGTGATTTGAACCAGTGCACAAAGCAAGGTCCATAAAGACATGGATGAGTGAGTTTGGGGTGGAGGAACTTGACTGACCTGCACAGAGTCCTTACCTCAACCCAATAGAACACTTTTGGGATGAATCTGAGCAGAGACTGCGAGCCAGGCCTTCTTGTCCACATCAGTGCCTGACCTCACAAATGCGCTTCTGGTAAAACATTCCATAGACACACTCCTAAACCTTGTGGACAGATTTCCGGAAGAGTTGAAGCTGTTATAGCTGCAAAGGTTGGGCCAACTCAATATTGAACCCTACGGGCTAAGACTGGCTAAGACTGGGGAGCCATTAAAGTTCATGTACACGAAAAGGCAGGTGTCCCAATACTTTTGGTAATATGGTGTACTTCTTAGAAATCCATCATAACCATGAGCCCAACAAAAGTGACTTTTCCCAATGCAAGGGAATAAGGATTCAAAGAATGAATACATTTCCAGCATGATGGAAAATCTTGGCAATGATAATATGCCTTCAGTGCCCAGTCTCATTGCTGATATGTTTTCATCTAAAGTATCCAATTATTTCAAGCTAGACTCAGATGTGCTCATTTTACATTGATTATGACAATTGGCTTGTGCACTGTATGTTAAGAGCTTGATTTTTATTAATGCTGTGGGCTCATTTAAAATGGTAGACCATAAGGTGGTTGCCATATGAAATGTGAGATTTTCAGTGGATCAAAGTCTTGTCTATAGAATAATTGTTCAGATGAACCTTTATACCACTGATGGACCTTCTACAAGTTTTTTTTTTTTTTAAAACATGAAGACTCAAATATTAAAGCATGCTGTGGATGTCCTGTTTAATACAACAGGCTGCATGTAACAGGATCTGAACATAATTCTGCAGGGAGAAATGACGCCACTTACACGAGCAGAGAATTGGGATTCTGTAGTCAGCTAGTCTAATGCATAGAAAAGGTTTATGGATTTTATATATAGAAGTTAAAATTGAAAAGCCATAACAAATTGCAAAATGTCTTGTATGGCAAATACATACTCATTATAGTTTTCTTTGTAAGTAAATAGCTTGTTATACTTTTGGCCCTGGTATTTTAGACCTCACTTAAGAAAGAATAGCCAGTTAACAGAACTTGTCAGTAAAGCCTCATACACACGATCCGACTTCCATCGGACTTTTCCGCGGATTTTGGTCCGAAGGGGCGTTGGCCGTGAACTTGGTATGCATACACACGGCAGAACTTTTTTAGGCCAACATTTACCAAATCACGTAGTTTTTCAGCTCTTTACCGCCACCCTTTGGGCAACTTCTGCTATTGTTGTCTGATTTTTAGCATTGGTTCGGAGCATGCGTGTTTGTACTTTGGACTTTAGTCTGTACACACGATCGGATGATGCTCCATAGGACATTTGTTGTCGGAAAGTTTGAGAGCATGCACAGCGAACATTTGTCCGTTGAAAAACCAACAACAATTGTCCAATGGAGCATACAGACGGTCAGATTGTCCGAATAAAACACGTCCGTCTGACCGTTGTTGTCAAAAAGTCTGTTCGTGTGTATGGGCCTTAAAGGTAGATTCTGTAATAAGTTCAAAGTAAAAGAGAGGAATATCAGTCAGATAATGATAAAGACTTGTGTGAATGTGAATACTTTATTATTTTTGGAATGTGAATGCATTTTGCTTGTGAAAATGCTTACTTTAACTCCATTACCATAATATTCATAATGATGACCTTTGTTTTATGACCTTTCCAGAGTGGCTTTACTCCGCTACACATAGCCGCGCATTACGGGAATATTAACGTGGCCACCCTACTACTAAGCCGGGGTGCAGCTGTGGACTTCACTGCCAGAGTAAGTCACCACTCAGTTTACCTTACTAAATGATTTTTTTAACATACTGACTGTAAGACTGTTACTTGTAGATAAATGTGGGTATGAGGGTGTTCATGGATGCATAGCTCCCAACTGTCCCTGATTTTGAGGGACTGTCCCTGATTTGTAACACAGTCCCCCCTGTCCCTGATTTCTCCTCATTTGTCCCTCATTTTGGTCTGATCTATATAGTTGTATATAAAATGCACTTTTAATCTATCAAAAAGTGTTTTCCAGCGCTAGACCTTTCATCTGAGTTCTAAATTGCTGCATTTGTAAATTACAAAAGCCAATATAAAGGAATAGTAGTGGTAAAAAAAAGCACTTGTGGGTTTAACCAATCTTATTTTTTTTGTACAATTCTCCTTTAAAGGGGTTGTAAAGGTTTGTTTTTTATTTTCTAAATAGGTTCCTTTAAGCTAGTGCATTGTTGGTTCACTTACCTTTTCCTTCGATTTCCCTTCTAAAAAATGTTTTTCTTTGTTTTCTTTGTCTGAATTTCTCACTTTCTGTTCCTCCTCAGTAAGCTGTTCAGGAAGCTGTTCTGGCTGACTCCACACCACTCGGATGATGGTGTGAAGTTTAGTGAGGAGAAACAGGAAGTGAGAAATTCAGACAAAGAAAAAAAACATTTAGAAGGGAAATCAAAGGAAAAGTTAAGTGAACCAACAATGCACTAGCTTAGGAACCTATTTAGAAAAAAAAAAAAAACCTTTACAAGTTACAACCCCTTTAAGGGTGCGTGGCAAAGGGTGTGTCCTATGGCTGCATACTTTTGCTGATAGGTGTCCCTCATTCCCATCTGAAAAAGTTGGGAGGTATGTAGATGGGTATATCTCATTGAAAACAAAGGGTAATAAGATCTGCATATCACTGTTCTAACTAGTTTTTCTCCCATGCTCAAGGGCCAGAGAGCACCAGTGCATACATCAGGAGACAATCATTGACTGATGGCAGGGATAGTCCTGTTTTTTTGGGGGCGAATCTTTGGACATAATAACAAGTTTTTTTCACGCTTTCATTATCACTCCCACAGGAATGCATAGTGCCCAAGCAGTGCTTTATTATCACAAACTGATATGCAAACTTACTTATCAAGAATGTGCAGTAACACAAAACAACCAATCAGAGTAAAGCTGGCTATACACTTGTGGCAGGCTCACCCCTCTCACCCCTTCTTATTCTCGGCTTGCTGTCTTGTCTAGGGGAAACCTGGGGGGAAGGATGAGATCCACCACGGCCCATGTCCTCTTCTGGATAGAGGTGAAGGCCCGAATGTATTTTACCATCGGGTCGTGTGTATAACCCGGGGTCAAGTCTTTCCTCTAACTGACCCCCCTTTGCTCCCAGTAACCAGAGTTCCACACCACTGAAAAGGTCCAACTCTTATTTATTCTTTAGCAGCAATAAATCGTCACTTAGCACAGACAGGTTGTGACCAACGAACAGTTCAGTACAGGTGAGGAGTAGGTCAAGGCACAATCCCTTAATCAAACTAAACCATTGAGATATCACCAACGGTTATGGCGCACAGTGGCTGTGAATGTACTTCTTTCTTTCTCTGAGTCTCTACCAGCAACTCTGACGAACATGAAATAGGAGTTACCTTCTTTAAGCTGTGGCCCCAGTCAGAGGGAGGACATCCTTCCGAGAGAGTTACCGGAGGCCCCTCCGTCACCGGCAAATGCTGCACCGGGCTGTTCGGAAGGGTTACATTCCCCAGCCTCCTCGTCTCAGATTCAGGCGCCCAACACCTTAGGGCCCCTCGGACTCCTCCACCCTTGCGGAACCCAGTCGAAGATACTGGGTCCCAGGCCTCCTCAATAGTACCTCACCCCAGGGCTAAAGGTGCCTGGGATGGACTCCATCTCCCACTCCGGCCAGGCCAAGGGCCCCTGTGCCCGGAACTCAGGAACGTCCGCACCCAGGCAGAAGGTGCCTGGGCGCGGCGGTGTCCTCCGACTCTGAACCCTGAACTCAGGGCGTCCGCCCGCTTTATCTCCTCTCCCCAGCGTCACAGCAGGTTCCCCGCCCCGCTGTACAACCGCCAGAAAGGGACAAAAAGAGTACAGTCTTACAGTGAGGGTTCAACCCCGGCCCAGGGCAACAGTGCCACCCTCGGACCCCAGGGAACCTCACACCACCAGAGTCCTCCATAAGCAATAATCAGCGCATCTGGGTTACACTACCACCCAGATGCTTCCCTTAAATTTAAATACCCGCTACACACTGATCAAATGTTGTCTAGTTCCTGATAAACTTCACCACATTTGGTTTTTGGGGCCTTGTCGGCACCCTCACACCTGACATCCTTCAATTTAAAACTGAGCAAGCGGAGGTTCACGGGGCGGATCTTCACGGATCCGTCCCGTGTGAAATGGGCCTAACTGTCATTTAAAACGCATGCACCGAAAAGATTTACCAGCAGTAACTGGTGAATGTCAGATTCACTTCTTTATACATTATACTTTATACTTCTTTATACAATATGTATGTCGCAGATGCTGGCACCTCACTTTTCCCCACTGATTGCTGCTACAAGGGAAGGTCTGCAAGGCTTACTTGAACCATGTGAACTACATCCTCTCATGAGCAGCAGATACATACATCTATATATAAGTTCCAGGTTTCCAGGGAAGAGACCTTTGTACCTGTACATGTTCTTACATAGTCTTAATGCTTCCTTCCTGTGCACATATGCTATTTTCGATTTACAAAGTACTAGATCAAATCAATACAGAATATTAAATTGCTGTTTAAACATTCCCTATCTCCACCACAACTGATAAATGAAGAAATGAAAGGGCCATGCTGGGCATTTAAATAGTGGTATTGATCCCCAGACAAAGGCATGTCTGTTTTAATGCTTTAGAAGCACTATTAGTAATTGACATGAAGAGTGCAGCTTTCACATTAAGGGCTCTTTGCTGACTGATGAAAATTATCTTTGTTGTTTAATAGAAACATGTTATCTCTGGAAACTGGGCTGTTTGCCCATTTCTGGTTTTGCAGTCAAATTTGAGAACACCCCACTGTATGTTTGCTATGTGTTCCCATTCACACGGCATAAAAATAAAAAAAATACCTTCTTTAGATGTTAAGACAGACAGTGCTCAAATTTAGTTTACAACTGATAATGAGATCTACCAGCACAGTACATACAGGGTTAATTATGGCAAAACAGCTCCCCAGCCCCCTCATAAATAAAGAGGACTAAGTATGAATTTTCAGTGCTGGAGTTATCGGAAAAGAGCATTTAAAACGGTAAGCAGCAGCTTTTTTGAAAGAGAAGTTGAGGAATAAAAAAAAAGAAAAACATATACTCACCTAGTGGATGCAGCATTGATCAGATGCTGCTTCTGTTTCCTGCCAGCTCTGCAGTGAGAACTGAGCGATTAGCGGTCTTTGATCCCCCACCGCTCTGAGCAGAGAGCTGTGACTGTCACTCAGCAGCTCGCTGCTCTCCCCTCCAGCGCTCACTGACGCACTGGGCTGTGGAGGGGGCAGGAGGGGCTGGCTCAAGCTCTCTGCGAATTGCTGAGAGGATGATCCAGGTGCCAGGCCAGGCATCTGGGTGTATCCTGATCATATGGTTGCCATAAGCAGCTCAATTTTCTCTTTTTCAGCCTGTGAGGGAAGACAACCAATTTGTTTAGTGGATAGCCAAATCTCCACTGATAGTATGCAGTCACTGTTTGGCCAGTGGTTTCCACCCTGCTCAACTGATTTTAAATTTCCTTATGTTGAGCCGGATGGTGTTTGCAGAGCCACCCACAGCTCGATTTTAAGCCATCCATGGAACCTTTAGGAGTTAGATTGTTATTAAAATTCAGAGTTAGATTTCCTGACCTGTTCATGGGTTCTGTATCAGCAAAAGCCATTGGATCAACTTAGGAACCAGCAAACTTGAGTTTTCAGAAGTCATTAATGGCTGCCTAACTATTTCTTAGCATGGGTTACTTTGAACAGCTGTTAATCTGACTTAGGTTTACTCTGACCTGCAGAAGTTAAGAACCACGCAACACTTCTGTTATTGAAGATTTTGTAAAGCTTAAGGGCTCTTTTACACTCACGCGCTTTTGATGCGCTCCCATTGACTTACAATGGAAGGTGCCTTTTGGGTGTGTTTTTGAAAAACTGCACCAAAGATGCAGCATGCAGGACTTTTCAAAGCACAGCACCTGCAGTATGAACATTCACATAGGATTTTCATTTGCTTTTGTTGCCCTGGAAAAATGTGGCAAAAGTGCACCACTTTGAAAGGGGCCTTAGTTTCCCCACAGCCTTTCCTGATAGCTGTTATTAACAAACCCACATTCACTTGTATATGGGTAGGCACATCTGTTGGCCTTAGAGGGTTCAGTCCATAATCACCCATGTGATGTAGAAGAGACCTTAGAACATATTTCTCAAAGTTCTGCCACTTGGTCATGAAACAGCTTTTAAAAATGTTGCCTAGTCCATTTGGTGAATTGTGGAAAGGATGCAGTCATAAAAGTACGGCTGCTTCCCTCATGAAAAAAAGGACTGTTCAAATACGCTACTTTTTATGAAATGTAACACAGGGATGAATTCTCCATGATTAAGGTTTTTTGGGGTGGAACATGTTTAAGTGAGGCTTGATCTGGGCAGACTCTTTTGTAGTCTTGTCCTGGAACAATAAAGTTTTGTGAAGGCTGATGTCATTGTAGTGCGGACAGCTTGATTGTTCATTCCATGTTGGGAGCATTATCCAATAGAGGAACCCAGAGTGATAGGCAGATTGTGGGCTTTGAGAAGCAGATTCTTTTGGTACGGTTTTTAAATAGCCTAATGTAATCTGTATAGGTTCATATAGTCAAAGGGATATAATGGAAGACATGATGAGAAAGAGAAGGAACCTCGGCCTGGCTGTTTTCTATTGTTCAGAGCTTTGTTTGCAAGCTGTGCCCTCACTTACTGTCCTGAGACATTATCACCAGGACAGGATATCAGGGAAAATCCCCATCAGGGACACAGAGAGCAATAAAAACATTCTAAATAGAAGGCCAGAATAGGAGAAGACCAGAACCCTTTCAGCCTTATATTTCATGTGCATAAATATTGTAGATTTTTTGTCACTTTTCTTAGTGACAATATTGTCGCCAAGACAGGAAGTGCAGTGAAATCTCTCCAACAGTTCCTCAAAAAGGGAATAAAAAGAACCTGCCCAATTATGTCTAAAACTATGAAAAGTAAACAGTTTTAGCTTGAGTTACACTTTAACACTGCCATGTCACTTAAACTAGTACCCATACTATACCTGGACTGTAAACTTTGGTCACTTTGGGGAACAGTGTGGAAAAAACATATTGCTGATTTGGACTGTACTTTCAGTTGATACAACAAACATGCTTTGTACATTAGTTCTAGAGAATATTATTATTATTATTATACAAGATATTATAATACAAGGTAGCACCAACAGTTTGCTTAGCACTTTACAAAGTAAAACAGACCGTATCGTTACAATACAGTTCAATACTGGTGGGTTAGGAGGGCCCTACTCATGAGAGCTTACAATCTAAAGGTAAGGGCAAGTGATACAAAAGGCATTAACTGTGAGGAATAAGAAAATGTAAATTTTTTAGGTGGAAACATAGGTTTCACTGAAGAAATGATTTTCCAAAGATCACCTAAAGGTGGTGAGAGTAGAATAGCCAGACAGATTGGGGCAAGGAGTTTCAGAGGACGTAAGAGACTCTGGAGAAGTTCCTGAGGTAAGTATGGAAAGAAGGTGACAAGGGAGCTAGAAAGCAGGAGGTGATGGGATGGGCGGAAAGGATGGTATGGGTGATTTTTTTGAGATGAGGTTGGTGATGTAGCTTGGGACAGAGTTGTGGATGGCTTTTTATATTGTTGTTAGTATTCTGAATTTTATACCCTGGTCGAGCAGAAACAAATGCTGGGAACCACAGAGGGAGCAATGGTTACCAAGCTGTTGGTAAGGTGAAAAAATCTCCAGATAATTAGCAAATACCATAGGAAAAAGCCATATATTCCTTCAGACTTGAATGGCTTTTGACATTTGATTTTCTAGTAGATTTTTGCTTTTACATACTTGACGTAATTGTAGCCGTATTAGTGCAATTGTGACAGAGAAAATTAAGTACTGTCCGTGATACTTTTTTTATTTGCACTAACATAGAATTTTTCAGGACAAGCTTTCGGGGTATGTCCCCTTCTTCAAGGTCCAAGCAGTACTGATTCACAATTTTTTTAGCAGAATGTTGAAACAAAACAAGAAAAAAATCTCAGAGGGAAAGGAAAAAAAACACATACAAATCAATGGTAATAAAGATAGCAGCAGAGTTAGTGAGATAAGACAGAGTTAGTGAGATAAGACAGAGGGAGAGCTATAGACTTGAGGGGGGAGATGCTAGTCACAGAGGAAAAAAGAGGATAAAGGGGGAGCAGTCGTTGTGATGGATGATAAAGGGGGAGCAGTCGTTGTGATGGATACAGACAAATATATACAAGAGGGTCAGAGGCAGCTGGCAAATACTACTTACTACAAAAAACTGGATTATGATCCGACCCAGGATTTTACTAAGCAATTAAAAGGTCTGATTGCGACCATACCAAGCCACCTGCATTCAGAACTCATCAATGCGATTCCAGATAATCCAGATATTGGAGACTTCTACATGCTGCCCAAAATTCACAAGCCAGGAAATCCAGGCAGACCCATTATAACAGGTATGAATACACTTACCGAACATATCTCAGGCCTTGTAGAAAACATGTTAAAACCGTTAGTCATGAACACTACTAGTTTCCTGCAAGACACCACTGATTTTCTGAACAAGCTTAACAATATACAACAATTACCACCAAATACACTTCTAGTCACTATGGATGTAGAATCTCTGTACAGTAACATCCCTCACAAGGATGGGTTGGCAGCATGTCACAGATTCTTATCATCCACACCAAACCACAAATACACGGCTGAGGATGTTACACAGCTCATCGAATTTATTCTTACACACAACTACTTCACTTTCAACAATGACATCTATCTCCAATGTATGGGTACTGCTATGGGAAGCAAAATGGCACCCCAATATGCAAACTTATTTATGGCTGACCTGGAGGACAAATTCCTGAACAGCATACAACAAAAGCCATACAGATATTATCGCTATATTGATGATATCTTCATGATATGGACTGAAGGTGAAGAAAATCTAAACCAATTCTTCTCATTGATCAACACTTTTCACCCATCTATCAAACTAAAAATGGACTATTCGAACACACATGTCAACTTCCTAGACACTACAGTATACATCAGGGATGACAAGCTTCACACTTCCATATACAGAAAACCGACTGACCAATGCAGCTATCTTCATAGTTCCAGTTTTCATCCCCAACACACTAAACGAGCCATCATACACAGCCAGGCCATCAGATACCACCGAATTTGTTCAGACCCAGAAGTCAGAGATAAACATCTCAGAACACTGGCAGGCTCTTTCCAGAAGAAAGGATATAAAGACAAAACCATCAACAACAGCATAAACACAGCCTTGAAACCCCGAAGAGAAAATCTCCTCCAATACAAAGAGAAAAAAACAAATAACCGAGTACCTCTAGTCACCACATACAACCCAACACTAGAAGGGATCAAAAAGATAATCAAAGATTTACAGCCCATTATAACAGAGGATGAAACTCTGAAAGAAATATTCCAACAACCCCCATTATTGGCTTTCAGACAACCACCCAACCTCAGACACAAACTAATCAGCAGGAAACTTCACTCTGATTATGAAGTCACAAATAATGGAAGCAAACCCTGCAATAAAAAACGCTGCAAACTGTGCAACCAGATCAATCCATCCAAAAGTGTCACACACACAAATGGGACCTTCACCATCATGGGATCTTACAACTGTACCTCCAGTAATGTTGTGTACCTCATCCAATGCAACAGGTGTGGCAAAGGATCTTATGATGGTGAAACAGGACAGAAGGTGCAAGCGAGGATGAATTTTCACAGACATACCATCAAGGAACATAAAGAAGAGAGTTTCTGCACACCTGTGGGACATCACTTCTCACAACCAGACCACACTATAGAAGACCTCAATGTTTTAGTTCTTAAAGGGAATTTCAGAACTATCCAGGAAAGGAAAACATTTGAACTAAGAATGATAATTCTTTTTAACACAAAAACGAATGGCCTAAATTTAGATATTGGTTTCCTTACCCATTATACTAAGGTTTTATGACCCCCTCTGTGACTAGCATCTCCCCCCTCAAGTCTATAGCTCTCCCTCTGTCTTATCTCACTAACTCTGCTGCTATCTTTATTACCATTGATTTGTATGTGTTTTTTTTCCTTTCCCTCTGAGATTTTTTTCTTGTTTTGTTTCAACATTCTGCTAAAAAAATTGTGAATCAGTACTGCTTGGACCTTGAAGAAGGGGACATACCCCGAAAGCTTGTCCTGAAAAATTCTATGTTAGTGCAAATAAAAAAAGTATCACGGACAGTACTTAATTTTCTCTGCTTTTACATAAATATAAGACCTGACTGTCCACTTTTCATACATTGACTTGCTGTTGCTTGTTTAGATATTTTTATCTGACTGTATCTTCTTTCCCTCCCTTTTTATATGTAGGGATGTCTGAGTTAGTGCAGCACATTTCTATATTATTCTGGTTCAGTGATTCCTGTCACTTGGTGGCTGCCTCAATTATTTTGACTGACTGATGTATATTTACAGCACAGCATCTTAGGAATTCCCTAATATAAGTCGAAAAATGCTTTTTTTTTTTTTTAGGCCATCAAAATGTTTTCCTAATAGAACTTTGATAATTATAGTTTGAAATTTTCACCTGCAACCAGCAAAGAGGTGTAATACATTTTGGATTCTTGAACATTATGCCACTGTGACGGTTCAGTCAGTTAAGTGTCAGTTTGAAAGAAGTCCTAAATTTTGTTTAAAGTAGTGTCTTTGAAAAGAAAGTACTATTTCAACCTACCGTACTCTGGTTGGGAGGATGTCCTGTGTTATATTACTATTTCTTCCTAATTTGTATGGAGGTCTGGAGCGGTTTGCTCTGACATTGAATAGTCACTAAGTAGAGTCCTACCCAATGTATAATTCTATACAGCGTCTGCATGGCTTTGGCACCATACCTTTCAAACCTTTTCAAAGGCAGCTAATGATCCTGATATCACATCTTTTTTTTTAAGTTGCTATGTGAAGTAGCATTCCTGATACCAGTATTCATTAAAATCCTCAACAACAATCTAGTGAGGCCTCCACAGAGCCAGCACCAGAACTGACCAGAGAAGAGACATTGTAAGACCATTGAGTGGGCACCATGTAAAATAGGAAATGCTATATGTAGAATAAGTGGAGTGGGCGAAATTTGAATTGTGGAAAGGCTTCATAGAGGTGGCAGTGTTGGTCATTTTACTTTAAGTAAAAGTAATTAGTTACAGTTACAAATTACTTCTCCCAAAAAGTAATGTCGTTAGTAACTCAGTTACTACATTGGAAAAGTAATTAGTTACTCAGCAAAGTAACTGTGACTTTTTTTAATATTGACTCGCGTATAAGCCGAGGGTGAGAAATGCAGCAGCTACTGTAAGTGGAAAAGAGGGTCAACAATGCCCATCTGCAGCTGCATACCTCACTGTGTCTATTGCATACCTCCCTGTGTCCATTGCAGCCTACCTGTGCATGCCTCCGTGTGCCGATCTGCAGCCTCCGTGTGCCCATCTGCAGCCTCCATGTGCCCATCTGCAGCCTCCGTGTGCCGATTTGCAGCCTCTGTGTGCCGATCTGCAGCCTCCGTGTGCCCATCTGCAGTCTCCGTGTACCCATCTGCAGCCTCCATGTGCCGATCTGTAGCCTCCGTGTGCCCATCTGCAGCCACCGATCAGCTTGTCATAAAAACATATGGCGGCCATTCCAGTATTCAAAAGCTGCGCCTCCTCCTCGTCTGTGATAGGCGGAACACTCAATTTCCCAGCAGTCAGTGTTCTGCCTATCACGGACATCCGCTCATCCTCATAACACGGACGAGGATGAGAGGATGTCCGTGATAGGTGGAACACTGACTGCTGGGAAATTGAGTGTTCCGCCTATCACAGACGAGGAGGCACGGCTTGAGGCACGGCTTTTGAACACTGGAATGGCCGCCGTCTGTCTGCATGACACGCTGATCAGGTAGGCAGACGGCGGCTCAAGTAGATGTAATTGCGGTAACGCCGCCCAAGTAATGGGAACGGCATTACCATGAGGGGATGAGTAATCAGTTTGATTACTCGTTACCCTCAAAAGTAACTGCGTTAATAAGACACCCCGGCTGGGTAAGCAGATGGTTTACAGGCCCAGGGTAAAGGGGGGTCTAGGTTTACCTCACCTGTGGCTTTATTATATGTCCTCTAGACTTCTGCAATTGGCACAATGGCATACTCCTCCTCGTGGGATCCCATGGCTTCAATTCGAGCGGGTATCCGTAGACCCATATTATCTCCCGGGTTTGCTCTGGGCTAAGTCGATTGGCCCCGGAGAGGTTTCCGCTTTAAATTTGGTGGTGGGACAATCCCTACGCATTTGGTCCCTATATAAGACAAGACTCTCCCTGCTACCCCCCAAGCCCAGATTGGCCTCCTTCATTGGGGACCCCGCCTTCCCGGCGGCTTTTCCCAATAGGAATAATTTCGCAATGTGGATCGAGAAGGACTTGGTTACCCTGGACTCACTTCAGAAAGATGGGGAGTTTTGCTCTTTCCAAGCCCTACAATCCTCTCATGCCTTCCCCAGGTCAGAATTTTACAAATATTTACAAATAAGGCATTTTTTTACCTCACGATGTACAGGACCAGTCCCTAATCACATCAATACATTTGAGAATCTCTGTGGACCTACATCAAGGGACAGGGGGACCATCACCCGCTTATATGATTTTCTAGGAGGTCAAGGCCTTACAGAGAAATCTACTGCCATGCTGGGATGGGAGAGGGAAACTGGAGAAGTTTCTTCCCCGGAGAAATGGAGTAATAGGATTATGAATATGCACAAGTGCACAAGGTCGGTGGCGGTCAAGGAGACAGTGGTGAAGTTACATACCAGGTGGTATTATACCCCTGCTAAGCTACATAGATTCTTCCCCACTGTTTCTGAGCGCTGCTTCAGAGGTTGTCCAGAGGTTGGGACCCACTTACATATATTTTGGAGCTGTGCAGCCTTGAGGGACATATGGGATAAGGTTACTGATAGGGTGGCGGGGATCACAGGGGGTCTACCTACCCTGACGTATCAGATGTGCCTATTCTTCACCGACATCCCCGGCTCCACCCCACCTGAACAGAAATTGGCGCACACACTCTTCAGTGCAGTACAATGGTCTATAGCCCTATATTGGCGTACCCCAGGGGTCCCGTGGGATCAGGTTCTTAAGCGTATGGTGGCTATTCAGATTATAGAGAGGGTATTCCACACCATCATGGATACTATGCCTATTTATGACCTGAAATGGAAGCCCTGGGCTCCATGAATGTCGTCTCAATGTCTGGGTAGCATTCCTCATTTGCCCTCACGCTAGGTAGACATATTGTCAACACCTTCGGTAAAGGCTTCCCATATCGGGTCATGTATTTCTTTTTTTGTTATGTGTATCATTTGACTCTCTCTCTTTGTTATTCTTATTCCCAGTTTTATATGACCACAAGTTTTTTCTTTGCAAGAAAGACAGAAAAGAACGAACACAAACATTGTTATACCTTAGGAGCATTCCTTCTATCGCATTTTGTTCTGGTATTATATTTTCACAATGTAATGGGGTGGCCCGGGATGCCCCTGGTTTGCAAGTTTGGACCCCCTTGAGGGCCGCCTCCACAGGATTTTGCAAAATGTTTGTATGTTTCTTATATATTTTATACTGGTCACTAATTGTATGTACCTTTATTTTCTCAATAAAAATTGTTTGTATGAAAAAAAAGTAACTGCGTTAAGTAACGCCGTTTATTTTAACGCAGTTACTTACAACACTGAGTGGGGGAGAACTGCGAAATCCTCATCTGGGGAGCAAACACAACCAACTAGCCCTTTCATGGTAGGGGCAGATTTGTGTTGGCTGAAAAAAGTGTACCCTGCAAAGTTTTCCATAGTGCCTCACTTATTGGTGGCTATGGTGAAAAGTTTATCCACTTTGGCCTGCCCCAAATCTACTGCATTCTCCATACTCTTTATGGTTTAAACCAGTGCTGAATAAAATATTGATACAAAAGTATCTACAGTTACAGCATTTGTATTTAATTGATGTAGGTTGAGTCTCCAGAATGCAAGCACGAAGTCTAATGCCGCGTACACACGATCGGACATTCCGAAAACAAAACCGTGGATTTTTTTCCGATGGATGTTGGCTCAAACTTGTCTTGCATACACACGGTCACACAAATGTTGTCGGAAATTCTGATCGCCAAGAGCGCGGACAAGTACGACGGCACTATAAAAGGGAAGTTCAATATCAAGTGTGCCACCCTTTGGGCTCCTTCTGCTAATCTTGTGTTAGTAGAAGTTTGGTGAGAAACGATTTGCGCTTTTCAGCCTCGTGCTTTTCAGTCCATGACTTGTTTGCAGCGTGATGAATGTGCTATCTCCATTACGAACGCTAGTTTTATCAGACGGAGTGCTTCCGTCTCGTACTTGATTCAGAGCATGCGTGGAATTTTGTGTGTCGGAATTGTCTACACACGCTCGGAATTTACGAGAACGTATTTTCTTGTCGGAAAATTTGAGAACCAGCTCTCAAATTTTTGTTGTCGGAAATTCCGACAGCAAATGTCCGAAGGAGCCTACACACGGTCGGAATTACCGACAACAAGCTCCCATCGAACATTTGTTGTCGGAAATTCCGAGCGTGTGTACGCGGCATAAGTATGTGGTTGTTAACCTAATCCCCCTCTTCTGCATTCTCCATACTCTTTCTTTATGGTTTAAACCAGTGATGAATAAAATGTTGATATAAAAGTATCTGCAGTTATAGTATTTCATTGATATAGGTTAAGTCTCCAGAATGCACGAAGTCTAAGTATGTGGTTGTTAACCTAATCCTCCTTTACTGTGGATTTAAAAATGAACTCATGGTATACTCTTGTTTTTTTTTACAGAATGACATTACTCCCTTACACGTGGCTTCCAAGAGAGGTAACGGCAATATGGTGAAACTTCTGCTTGATCGAGGAGCTAAAATTGATGCCAAAACAAGAGTGAGTTGACATAGTCTGAGATAGATTAGATGTTGGGACCATTGAAAACCACAAATTTATTGTTTATTTATCTTGATCAGATTTCTCTTTTTCTGTCTTTGGGGATGCCAGGGTTTGTGCATGTCTCTCAGCTGTTCATATGTTATGCTAAGTAGCTGGCCACAGAATAGACAATGTGTAAGAAATCTTAGACTTCCATAACTTATTGAGAGAAAACTCTAAATGGACCATGAATGCAATCAGAAGAGAAGTGGAGCATGTCCATCTCTTCTGCATGAGTTCTTTATCTGTTGTTTTGATTATATGTGCTATCCAGTGTATGTGAACATGGATCTTTTGTCTCCAAGAGTTTTACATTTCCTTTCTGAGATGCATAGTACGCAATATAGAATACACATAAACAAATACACATAAGACAAATACACCTTATGCTTATTTGTTAAGTATATACAAAGCAAAAAGCTTTTTATTCGTTTTAATTAGAGTGGTAAAACCCCTGCCTGATTTTTTTTTTCTATCTGTGGCCCTATTTGAGAGAAAATACAGTAATTTCCTGTCCTGCTGACAACAGTATTACTAGAAATGAGAAATTATCTGCAACAAGGGCACATACAGCAATACACATCTGTTCTAGTGTTCCCATAATCTACAAAATATATTTGTTTCTTTCTGTGTTGCTATTAGAGAGTAATTCTCACTTCCTGTCTGGTTAATCTTTGTGAGCAATACAGGAAGTAGGGTTGCCACCTTTTCTTCAAGCCAAACTCGAACACTTTCCTGGCGCCCGGCAATTTTTTGGTAGTACACGCTATAGGATTGTAAAATACCTGGGACACCTTTTGGGTTACCCAAAGAGAGTAGTAATGAGGTGTGCTATGGTGAACCGTGGCTGTGGCCAAATTGCATCAACAGTGGGTGGGGGGGACTTAAAGGGGCTTGGTTAAACAAAAGCATTCGTGTAGCCAAAAAATATGATTTGATTAATAAAAGAAATGTCAGTTAAAATATGAAACTAGTCTACCTTAAAAGTGGACACTGTCAGCCAGTAGAGCAGTGGACGGTGTCAGAAGATCAGTGGACGGTGTCAGAAGATCAGTGGACAGTGTCAGAAGATCAGTGTCAGAAGATCAGTGGATGGTGTCAGAAGATCAGTGTCAGAAGATCAGTAGACATTGTCAGAAGATCAGTGTCAGAAGATCAGTAGACATTGTCAGAAGATCAGTGTCAGAAGATCAGTAGACATTGTCAGAAGAGCAGTGTACCTCCATCCAAAAACCCAAATTAGCTCTACTGAACCCAACCCCATACAAACTGTTCACAAAGTGGCACTGTGCATTCTACAACCCTTTCAATCACCTTTTAATTACAAAAAAAGCCAAAAAATTCAAAGCAATCCACAGGCACCCCACAAATAGAGAAGAAGATAACAGATTAAATATCAGACATTGCCTGTTCCCCCCCAATAGAGACCTCCATTACAGCGAGTCAAAAAAAACCTTACCTTCCAGGAGCCGCTGCAAAGATGTGTGTGTGTGTGAACCTGTTAGGGGGCGGAGTCTGTAATACCATGCTTTCTCCTGCAAAAGCGTCCCAGTCCAGTGGCCCTCCATTCACTGTCTCTGGTGGCATCGGCACCGGTGGCTGGGTGGGAGAGAGAGAGTGCACAGACAGATAGTGCAGTGTGACCCGGCTGCAGGACATTAGCCCCGCTTTAGCGGAGGAAGAAGGGGGGTGCGTGCTGTTTGGGGGTAGCTGACAGAGGGGAGGGGGGGTAGCTGACAGAGGGGAGGGGGGGCAGCTGATAGAGAAGAGGGGGGGTGATAGAGAGGAGGGGGGTGATGGAGAGGAGGGGGGTGACAGAGAGGAGGGGGGGTGACAGAGAGGAGGGGTAACAGAGAGGAGGGGTGATAGAGAGGGAAGGGGGGTGACAGAGAGGAGGGGGGTGACAGAGAGGAGGGAGGTGATAGAGAGGAGGGGGGTGACAGAGAGGAGGGGGGTGATAGATAGGAGGGGGGGGTGACAGAGAGGAGGGGGGTGACAGAGAGGAGGGGGGTGACAGAGAGGAGGAGGGGGTGACAGAGAGGAGGGGGGGGTGACAGAGAAGAGGGGGGTGACAGAGAGGGGGGTGACAGAGAGGAGGGGGGTGATTGACAGGAAGGGGGCTGACAGAGCAGATAAGAGCGACCTTAGGAGACACACAGCGTGAGGCAGGACTCTAGGAACAAGCAGGAGTGATTATCCACAGTCCAGCCCCGCCTCCACATGTGACCAGCAGCCTCTGCCGGGCCAAACACAGACCCTCATATCATGACCGTTCGGCCAATCAGGGCACCCGCTGGGCTCAGAGCGCATTGATGTACACTGGCACCGTGTGACATCGATAGCGGGCATGGGATGCGCGGCGCCTATCTCCAGATGTTGCGGCCGGGGCCATAGATCCGCTGCCACTGGCAACATGACAGTGGAATGTGTGCCCAGGTTTCCGCCGGGTGGAAACCCGGGCACATGTCTCAAAACCCGTACTGTCCGGGTCAAAACCGGACAGGTGGCAACCCTAACAGGAAGTGAAGGGAAGCCCTTCTAACGGAGCCCTGTGAGCCACAAAAAACAGGGTTCCTAATCCTTCTCCACTCTTTCCAAAGCTAGAAAATGTTTTGTTTTGCTTTTGGGCTTGACATACACTTAAGTCAACAGTTATATTAATTTACAGTATATATTGCAATCATGAGCACATTCTGCATTACATTACATGGAATTGTGCGATTATTTACATTGATCTCTTCCACAGTGATGTTTCAAATATACTTCCCCTGGCATAGTCATTACATCGTTTAGGAGTTTTTTTTTTTTTTTGTTGTAGCGATACCTCCAACTAAGGAGGCCGCAGAATTAGATTTGGGCCCTGAGTGCAGCTCCGCCAACCCCCGGCAATAGGCTCTACCCCCTTCTGGCACAGCTAGTAATAACAATCAATGATATGTCCTATGCAATAGAATAACTAAGCAAGGACACAGTAATGAATTGCAATAGATAGAGTGTTTTACTCATTAATTCTCAATATGAATAAAGGGGGTAACAATAATCACAGTTCTAGACAATCACTCCTAAGGGCAGCGTCCTGCCACTCTAACACACTATATAGTAACACACGCTACAGGTGCGCCATACGGGCGACCGTTAACTAAGTGCCCTATGGCGCAGTAATCAAACACGCTAGAATCCCCACCAGGCCTGGTTCTAATATTTAGCTTAGTCCTTCTTTCTTCACCGGCAGGTCTGTAATGGTGGTGCACTTTAAACAGAGTATAACTTTGTAATCCAAGGGGTATGAAAATAACTTGTAGGCCACGGCAGTCTATAGGCCTATACACAGCAACAGTATCTTAGCTGGGCTTATGCCCTCTCACCCGCCGGACTACGGATCCAGTCCGGGAAAACCTCCACCGGCCGTGTCACACACACTCGATCTCTCCACGATCGGGCCCCCGATCCGACAAGGCTGTAGCTCACAAAGTCAGATGCCACCCAGGCTCGCAGAGGGGAGGATGGAAGGCTCTTTGGTGCAGAGCAAGGCCTCAGGCTTCAGGCCTTGCCCCTCCGTCACATCCGCACAGGAGGATCCGTCTCTGAAGTCTCGTGTCCCCAAAGAGAAAGAGCTAGGCCTCGCCCCCTCCTTATATTCCTTCCCCCCGACTTCCCTCTCTCTGGAATTTCCTGTCTCTGATTAAAGGGGAACACCCCGCTACACACTCCCCCCACTAAAACTCTTTGGTCCCCAAAGATAAACATTTCAACAAAATTTCTGAACCGTTTTAGAGAGTGCGGAGTATGATGTTGGTACAGGGAATTGCCACCAAAACTCAGAGGTGGGATTCCCTGTCCCACAGGTCACACTGGCATGAGTGGCCTGCCTAACTGTGCCAGAGAGTGAGCTGGGGTTGCCCTCCACCAAATGAACAGTGGAAGGATTGGAGCACTCGGTACTTCTTCTAGCGGTGGTAACAGAGTCCTCTGAGCTCTTTCCCAATTGAGGGTAGGTTAACTTCATGGGAGGCCTCACGACTCTGCGAGCTCTCTGCTCCCTTGGGACTTCAGGCTCTGGTGCCACAGGCTCTGTTTCAGCAACACTCTCTGACATCGTCACTGGTTCTGGGGCCTCTGTCTCTTCTTCATCTGAGTACAGGCCCGGAATATCTTCCCAGCATTCAGGCACGCCACTGGATGGAATGAACTCTGTAGCTTCTGGGTTCAGGGTCCCATCCTGCATATCCTCAGGGGGTGGAAGGTCTATGGTGGGATTTTCCGGGGTTGGGGAGGGCCATAGCCACTCCAGTTCTCCTCTCCCATCTTCACTTGGTTGAGAAGCCTGTCCACCTCTAGATCGAGAGGTCTGAGACCGAGTGTTGGGTCTGGGAGTATCCAAGATGGAAACAGATTCCGGTAGGTTCCTCACTGGAGGTATCCTGACTGCTTCTTTAAGCGGGAGTAAGTGGTTTCTGTGCCAGGTCTTCAAGGGTCCCACTCTCCCCTCTGGCTTTAACTTGTACACCGGTAGTCCAGGGAGTTTCCTACAAATAACGTAAGGCTCAGACCTCCACCTATCAGCAAGTTTGTGCTTTCCGGGGACTCCAAGATTGCGCAACAGTACTCGATCCCCGGGCTGTAGGTCTTGTACCCGGACCTTCAAGTCGTAATTTTTTTTATTCCGAGCTCCCCTTTGATCTGAGGCCGCTTGAGCTTGTTCATAGGCTACTTTCAAATTATACCTAAGTCTGTCTACATATCCTTTGTGGGAGGTAGCAGAGGTATAGTCTAGAGAAATGCCAAAGGCCAGATCCACTGGCAATCTTGCTTCTCTCCCAAACATGAGGCGGTAGGTAGAGTAACCCGTCACATCACTGGTGGTGCAATTGTAGGCATGCACCAAAGTGGATATGTGTTGACTCCAATGCTGCTTCTTCTCTGTCTCCAGAGTCCCAAGCATGTTTAGCAAAGTCCGGTTAAATCTCTCAGGCTGGGCATCTCCTTGTGGATGATAAGGGGTAGTCCTGGTCTTTTCCACTCCCAGGGAGTCCAGTAGGTTCCGGATCAGGCGACTCTCAAAGTCCCTTCCTTGGTCGGAGTGGATTCTCTGTGGTAATCCATAGTGGACGAAGTATTTTTCTACAATCACCTTAGCTACAGTGGAAGCCTTCTGGTCTCTGGTGGGGAACGCCTGTGCATAACGGGTGAAATGATCGGTTACCACCAAAACATTTCCCAATCCACTCAAATCGGGTTCGAGGCAGAGAAAGTCAATGCATACCAGATCCATTGGGCCTTGACTCTGTAGGTGGCCCATTGGGGCAGCTTGATGGGGTAGAGTCTTCCTCTGGATGCATCGTGCACAGGAGTGGCAATACTCCTCCACTTCAACCCTCATACAGGGCCAATAGAACCGGCTTCTGACAAGTTGGAAAGTTCTTTCAGCTCCCAGGTGACCATGCTGGTCATGTAAGGCAACCAGCACAGTCTCTCGGTGCTTCTCTGGGAGAAACAACTGCCATTTATCCTCGGAGTCATCAGAGGGGCCCCTTCGGTAGACCACTCCCTGATGGACCTGTAGCTTGTCTATCTCTCTCCTTAGCAGACGAGCCTCCTTGGAGGGGTGATGTCGAAGTTTCTCTGGACTCTCGTTTTCCAATGCTTCAAAGACCAATCTCCCCATGGGGTCTTCCAATTGGTCGCACCTCAGTTCCTTCTTAGACAGCTTCGGTAAGCATTCCTCTTCAAGTTGAGTCACCCCGCAGTAGTGTTTTGGGACTCCCACTGTGGTAACTCCTATCTCCTCGGCTCTGGAGCCCCCTCTGGCTTGAAATTCAGCCCCCTGACAAAGGGCTCGCACTCCCTCCGGTGCTACCTGAGTCCAGTCCTCCCAGTCATCAGCCATGATATGAGATCTTCGGGACAGGGCATCTGCATCCCTATTTCCAGTCCCTGGTCTGTATTTAAGACTGAAGTTGAACCCAGATATTGCAGCCAGCCACCTGTGTCCTGTGGCATCCAGCTTGGCCGTGGTGAACAGGTAGGTAAGGGGGTTGTTGTCGGTCTTCACAGTGAACTCTGCTCCATACAGGTAGTCTTTGAGCTTGTCTACTACCGCCCACTTGAGGGCCAGGAACTCCAGCTTGTGAGTGGGGTAGTTCTTCTCAGAGGGGGTCAGGCTTCTACTCACATAGGCAACAGGCCGCAATTGCCCCTCATGTTCTTGGTAAAGTACTCCTCCCAGACCGTCATGACTAGCATCCACGTGCAGTTCATAGGGTTTGGTTGGGTCTGCATAGGCCAAGACTGGTGCAGTGGTCAGGCTCCTCTTCAATTCCTGGAAAGCCTCTTCACACCTCTGATTCCACTGATCTCTGATGGACTCTCCTGGCCTCCTGGGCCCCGATCCATCCTCCTCTCCTTCAGTCTTGAGCAACTCATTCAATGGTCTAGCAATTCGGGCAAATCCCTCCACAAACCTTCTATAGTAGGAGCAGAAGCCCAAGAAGGATCTGAGTTCTGTTACTGTGGTGGGCTGTGGCCAGGAGGTAACTGCCTCCAATTTCTCAGGGTCTGTGGCCACCCCTTCTTCAGATACTATGTGCCCCAGATAGTTCACAGAAGACTGGTAGAACCGACACTTCTCAGGCGAAAGCTTAAGTCCTTCCTCACTGAGTCTTCTCAACACTTTCTCCAGCCTCTCTTCATGTTCCTCCAAGGTTCTCCCAAAGACAATGACATCGTCTAGGTATACAAGGACTTCGATCAAGTTCATGTCCCCTACTGTCTTCTCCATGAGACGTTGGAAAGTAGCTGGGGCTCCAGACAGACCTTGGGGCATCCGGTCGAATTCAAAGAACCCCACTGGGGTTATGAAAGCTGTCTTCTCCTTGTCTGCTGGGTGCATCGGAATCTGATAGTACCCACTCTTGAGATCCATAACGCTGAACCATTTGGCTCCAGACAAGCTCTGTAGGGCATCCTCTATCCTCGGAGTGGTGTATTGGTCAGGTATGGTTCTCCTGTTGAGAGTCCTGTAGTCTATACAGAGCCTCAATGATCCATTCTTCTTTCGGACCACTACTATGGGAGAGGCATAGGGGCTTCTGGACTCCCGTATCACACCAGTCCTCTTGAGTTCTGCAAGTTGTTCCCTCAGATCCTCCAGATCTGCTAGCGGGACCCGCCTGACCCTCTCTCGGAAGGGCTTATCTTCCTGGAGGCGGATCCGATGGGTGGCACTTCTTGCACACCCCACATCAAACTCATCCTTAGAGAAGATCTTCTCCCATCTATTCAACTGGGCCTTGGCTCTCTCTTTCCAAGCCCTGGACAGATTCGGGTTTTCCATGGTCAGCTTCTCCCAAACATCCCCTTCTTCACCTGTCCTCTTCACTTCTGACAGGGTAACAGGGGCCGCCGGGCTCACCTGGCCTAGCAACATTCTGGCTGGGATGTCCATGGGGTCTTTGGTAGTATTCCTAACACTCACTGGAACTCTATAATGGGCCTTCTTCAGGACCTTCAGCGGAATCACTTCCGGTATCACCTCCAGGCCTGAGGATTCACTCCTTGGGTCTGACTCCAGCATGACAAAGGGACCAGGCTGCTTTCAGGTGAGCTTCACAGTGGCCCTGAGGCAAGCCACCTGTCCGGGCTGCAGCACCACTCCTTCTCTCCCCAGTCTCCACACCTTCCCTATCCCCTCTCCTGGGGTCTTCTGCTCCAACACTAACCGTTGGTAGGCTGTCTTCAGCATGGGATGGATGTTTGGATCTTGATGGCTCCTCATCTTCACCAGGGGGGTCAGAAGTCTTCTCACTAGATCCGTATTGGTGCCTATGATGAGGGACATCTTGCTGGCCCCGGGTGGTCTAGGACACACAACTGCCAGGGTGTCGAACACTTCTGTCTTCCCAGCCACAGAGGGGTCGAATGTCAGCTTTATGGGCAGATAACCATCATAGGGGAACCTCTGCGTTCCCAGGCCCCATATCTCCAGCTCTTCTATCTTCTGTATAGGCAAATGGCTTAAGTGCCTATCGTAGAAGTCTCTGTACAACAAAGTCACTTGAGCTCCAGTGTCCAGGAGGGCTTTCGTATATACTCCTTCCACCTGGATAGATACAGTGGGGGACGGGCCGACCAATTCTTCTGGGTACGGCCGGGTTGAGGTCACTTTCTTCTGAGGACTTGTCTTCATCCAGTTTGTTTTTGACTTTATTCTCTCTTGAGCCCGGTATGCATTGACCCTCCCCACCCTAATGGGAGTACAAACCCGCTGAGGGATGTTATTGTCTCTTGGTTGTAGGCATTCCTTCTTGGGAGTGCTAAATTTCTTCTGAGGGGTCTTGTCCCCTCTCTCTGGTGTGTATCTTGGTTGAGAGACCCTAGATTCCTTCTGAGGAGTTTTGTTCTCTCTCTTTTGCTTCCTTCCATTCAGTTTGGAGCTCACTGAAAGAGATGGGCACCCGGTTGACTCCCTCACCGGGGCCCTCTGGAGTTTCCCGCCGGCTGGCGATTATCCATTTTCTTCTTCTTGGGACTGGAACACCTACTGGCAAAGTGGCCACTGCCCCCGCAGTTGTAGCATAGCATCTCTTCTCGGTCCTGTATGGAGGCTGGTTCTGAGGTATTCGGGAACAACTCCTTTCTGGGGCTTGGTTTCTCTGCTCCACCTTGACCTTTCGCCATTATAGCAGTCATCATCTCCATCATCTGGGACATCTGCAACTTCAAAGTGTCCACCTCCGCTCCCCTATCGGGAGTCATGGCCGGTGTAACTATTGCTACCGGCTGTTTGACGGGCTCTATCAGGCGTTCTTTTTTTTTTTCTTCCAATATAGCCTCTTCCTCTCTAATCATTCGGATGAGGTCAGGGTACTCCAGATTCTTCCCATCCTGCCGGGCACGCAGTGTCCATGCAATTGGATCCATGGGTTGAGCTCCCCTCACTACCTGTTGAGCACGGGCCTCATCTACTTTCCCTGGGCTGATCCCCTTCTTTAGGATCATCCTATGCAGTATTTTGTCCAGGCGTCCCATATAGTCTGATAGTTTCTCACCTTCCTTCTGGTAGCAATGCTCCAGCTGATAAGCAAGCTCCGTGACTTTCTCTGTCCCACCAAACACATTCTGTAACACATCGAGGCACTCTTGTGCAGTACAATCTGCCTTGCTCATCTTCAAGTTGCGTACGGCCTCTAGAGCAGGCCCTTTCAAACTTTCCACAACCCTCTGTTTCTTTCTGCGGTCCGGAACTTCCCATTCCTCTAGTGCCTGAGTTGCGCTGTCTAGCCACTCCTCAAATCCCTCTTCTTCCAAGGGTACTGGTTTCCTTCCTGAAAACATCCGGAGTTTCCTGTACCCCGACATCGGGTAATCTGTGGGCTCTTTCTTGCACTGAGCTACAATCTCCCCCAGAACAGCGCATAATTCTGCACTAAGAGTGCCGGGGCTTGTCCTGGGACTCTTTGTGTCCTTCTGTGGGGATGACGGGGAAGATGGCTGCGGTGACAGTGTTATTTTTGTCTGAGGGCTATCTCTTGTGCGCGGCAGCGCATGCAGCAAATGATAGACCTGATCGTCCTCATCTTGTATGCTGTTGCCTCTAAACTGTTCAGGAATTTCTACCTGCCATTCCAGTAAGACATGTGAAAGTCCACCACTAGTTTTCACGTCTATCACCCATGGTTTGTGAATCGGTGATAGGGACATTATGAGTTGTATCATTGCTTGTGTCTGCCATATCCCCGGGAGTTCTATAACTGCCGTCCTGGCTGGGTCTACGCCCCATCTCTTATACCACTGTCCCACCTCTATCGGGTCCATGCCGGTAGCTTCTGGCGGTTTCACCGCTGTCTCAGTAATCCCGGATGTACGAGCCCCCACGTGTAGCGATACCTCCAACTAAGGAGGCCGCAGAATTAGATTTGGGCCCTGAGTGCAGCTCCGCCAACCCCCGGCGATAGGCTCTACCCCCTTCTGGCACAGCTAGTAATAACAATCAATGATATGTCCTATGCAATAGAATAACTAAGCAAGGACACAGTAATGAATTGCAATAGATAGAGTGTTTTACTCATTAATTCTCAATATGAATAAAGGGGGTAACAATAATCACAGTTCTAGACAATCACTCCTAAGGGCAGCGTCCTGCCACTCTAACACACTATATAGTAACACACGCTACAGGTGCGCCATACGGGCGACCGTTAACTAAGTGCCCTATGGCGCAGTAATCAAACACGCTAGAATCCCCACCAGGCCTGGTTCTAATATTTAGCTTAGTCCTTCTTTCTTCACCGGCAGGTCTGTAATGGTGGTGCACTTTAAACAGAGTATAACTTTGTAATCCAAGGGGTATGAAAATAACTTGTAGGCCACGGCAGTCTATAGGCCTATACACAGCAACAGTATCTTAGCTGGGCTTATGCCCTCTCACCCGCCGGACTACGGATCCAGTCCGGGAAAACCTCCACCGGCCGTGTCACACACACTCGATCTCTCCACGATCGGGCCCCCGATCCGACAAGGCTGTAGCTCACAAAGTCAGATGCCACCCAGGCTCGCAGAGGGGAGGATGGAAGGCTCTTTGGTGCAGAGCAAGGCCTCAGGCTTCAGGCCTTGCCCCTCCGTCACATCCGCACAGGAGGATCCGTCTCTGAAGTCTCGTGTCCCCAAAGAGAAAGAGCTAGGCCTCGCCCCCTCCTTATATTCCTTCCCCCGACTTCCCTCTCTCTGGAATTTCCTGTCTCTGATTAAAGGGGAACACCCCGCTACATAGTGATGTTGATTTTGTTTTATATACCACCTGAATATTCTGCAGTGTTTTACATCGAACATTCACATACATGTTGTTTCCTAAGGAACTCACAGTCTAATGTCCCTATCACTTTTAAATACATTTTATACATGTTAGGGCGAATTTTGATGGAAGTCATTTAAGGCACCAGCCTGTAATTCTTTGCAGATTAATTGCTTTTACCTAGCTGCTGAAAAGTGTTCATGAATTATTGTATACTATGTAGACTGTAATGGATCAACCCTACAAATAAATGTACCAGATTTTTAAGGGCCCATTCACACTTGTGCATTGTGGCAACACGTTTTGAAACACATATTGTCACAATGCATGCCAATACATCTGTTCTGTATGTGGTGAGTTGCAGTGCCATTCACTTTAATGGCACCCCAATAAACTTTACAATATGACGCACTGCAGTCAGGGCAGGACTTAGGGTGGTGGGGGCCCCTGGGCTTGAGTCACTTTCGGGCCCTACCTTCTATACATTACAAAAAATGGGCGTGGTTCACGAAAAATAATGGGCGTGGCTCAAATGGGCGTGGTTCGGAAGGGGTGTGGTTAGAGTCTGAGATGAATGAGGGATGGAGGGAGAAAGAAAGCAGAGTCATGGGGGACGCTGGTCAAATGCACCTTGCACTGAGAGGGTCATTAGACACTCATACATTATATAGCGATGCATGGCATTTAGTGAGGCATGGTGGCACTGACACTAAAGTGGCACTGACAGGGGCATGGGGGCACTGACCATAAAGATGCACCCTGCACTGACAGACAACGGACACCGACCATTATGTTGCACATTGCAGTGAGCGAGGCATGAGGCACATACCAAAAGGTTGCACTGAGGGGGGCACTAACCACAAAATAGCACCTTGCACGGAGCGAGGCATTGGGCACTCATGCAGTATATAGTTATGCATGGCTCTTAGCGAGGCACTGACTAGGGCATGAGAGCATTGGTCATAGAGTTGCACCTTGCACTGACAGAGGCATCAGACATGGACTACTATAAAGTTGCACCTTGCACTGAGTGAGGCATGAGGCACTAACCATAAAGTAGCACCTTGCACTAACAGAAGCCTGAAGCACTTACCATAAAAAAGTTCCACCTAGCACTGAATGAGGCATAAGTCACAGACCATAAAGTCACACTGACAGAGGCACTGAGGATAAAATTGCAATGAGTAAGGTATGAGGCACTGACCTGGAGCAGTATATAACGTTATGCATGACACAGAGAGAGGTATGAGGCACTGATCTGCAGTATAGAAAGTTATGCATTGCACTGATATAGGCAGCACTGACAGAAGTATGAGGCACTGTCGCTGACCTGGTGCTGGTGATATAGGTAGGTATTTAGGGTGACTTTCCTGGTTGATCACTCTTCCGAGTCTTCCGTCCCCTACTACAAGCAGGACTCAGGAGAAGCCGACTGTCCACTTTGAGCGCCCGCCCTGCAGTGCATTCTGGGAGGTGTAGTCTCTGCTGCGTGTAGGCACAGCCCGGCCGAGTCTAGTGTGTGCTGTTGAGAACTACATCACCCATCATGCAATGTGGTGCCAACTAGGACAGCGGTGGAGCCTGCTATTGGCTGCTGCCACTGATGAGGGTGTAACGGGGGGAACTTTTAATGTGTGTCGGCGGTGATGTTCTTTCTGTCACGCTAATCTGACAGAACACCGGCCCGCTCGCGGCTCACCCCGCCAGCATTTGCCTAATTAGAGAGCCACCTCTCTAAGGCAGGGGCCCCCTAGTGGACAGGGCCCATGGGCTTGAGCCCAGTCAAGCCCAATGGTAAGTCCGGCCCTGACTGCAGTGCACAACAACACATACTGTATACTGTGCGCTGTGGTGCTCTGCATTCTAAAAAAAAAGGGGGGTCATGCATGTATAGGGCTTGGTTGCTACTAGTAACTAACATCCACCATATCACCCTGCTGACAGACCTCCATCTATCACCTCAGAGAAAATGAACAGTCATTTGCGTTGTTTTGTTTTTGTTTATTGGGGGATATAACTTGGTTGGGGTAAGGGGGATATGGGATGCCCATAGAACATTTTGCTTTGCCATCATATTAATAAATTTGAGATTTAGTTGAGCCTTGAAGCACTGATGCACATAAAATATCGACAGTCACTTCCCCTGCATCACCATGCAGACTATTTGTCCTCCACTGCACTTCTCCTGCAGACTGTTGCTCCCAGGACTTCTATCCTCCTGCACAAACTTTACTGTAGGGGAGGCGCCCCAGAACTAGAGCACAGTGGTCACACCCACTGCTACTCTAACCACTCCCTGCCCCCAGATCAAAACAAGAAGGCCTAGCCTGAAGCACAGGCCTGCCAAAATTTACCTGCACTGACAGTTTCCCTAGCAAAAATCCTACTCTAGCACCTACCTATGGTAGAGGGTGCTACACATGTTTTTTGTTTCCGTTGTGGTGTGTTAGCAGCCTATTCATAATGAATGCCTTAACCACTTGAGACCCGCGCTATAGCCGAAAGACGGCTGCAGCGCGGCTCTCAAGTGCCGAGAGGACGTCCCCAGGACGTCCTTCTCTGTTTACATCCCGCCGCGCGCCGCCGAGGGTGCGCGGCGGGGAACAGCTGTGCGGCGCGCATCACGTGATGCCGAGGAGCGTGCCTGGCGGCCGCGATGTCCGCCAGGTACATTCGATCGGCAGTTACAGAAGCAGGACGTGGATCTCTGTGTGTAAACACAGAGATCCATGTCCTGTCAGGGAGAGAGGAGACCGATGCTGTGTCCCTTGTACATAGGGACACAGATCGGTCTCCTCCCCCAATCAGTCCCCTCCCCCCACAGTAAGAATCACAAATAGGGAACATAGTTAACCCCTTCCCCGCCCCCTAGTGTTAACCCCTTCCCTGCCAGTCACATTTATACAGTAATCAGTGCATTTTTATAGCACTGTTCGCTGTATAAATGTGAATGGTCCCAAAATGGTGTCAAAAGTGTCCGATGTGTCCGCCATAATGTCGCAGTCACGATAAAAATTGCTGATCGCCGCCATTACTAGTAAAAAAAAAATATTAATAAAAATGCTAAAAAACTATCCCCTATTTTGTAGACGCTATAACTTTTGCGCAAACCAATCAATAAACGCTTATTGCGATTTTTTTTGACCAAAAATATGTAGAAGAATACGTATCGGACTAAACTGAGAAAAAAAAACTTTTTAAAAAAAAAATTGGGATATTTATTATAGCAAAAAGTAATAAATATTGTTTTTTTTTCAAAATCGTCGCTCTATTTTTGTTTATAAAAATAAAATAAAAACCGCAGAGGTGATCAAATACCACCAAAAGAAAGCTCTATTTGTGGGAAAAAAAGGACGTCAATTTTGTTTGGGAGCCACGTCGCACGACCGCGCAATTGTCATTCAAAGCGACGCAGTGCCAAAAGCTGAAATTTCGCCTGGGCAGGAAGGGGGTTATGTGCCCAGTAAGCAAGTGGTTAAAGTGGAAATTCACTTTCCCAATTAACATTGATTATTTTGAATCCTTGTGCTACTATCATTAGGAAAGTATATAAAATGTATTTGTTTTAAACCTTTTGTTTTACACATTTCTTTGGTAAAGTATCTGGCTTCTTGCCTAGGCAAATGATTTCATACATCCCAGTAGTCTTCAGGAGGATCAACAACTAGGTTAATTTTTAAGTAACCCAGGAGTCTTCAGGAGGGGAGGAGAGGAGGAGGGTTTTTCTTGGCTAAGCACATTCTCCTGCATGCATGCTTAAGCTAAGGGCAGATGAAATCCAGGAAGTAAATGTTATATGAATCATATGCCCTTACTCAAGATAGCCACCGCCATAAATGCTAGGGTGTTGTTTTTCAAAGTGATTTTTCAACAAAATAAAACATGGAGACATGGACACATGGGGGGAGTTTGCTTTGAATATTAAAAATGTATTAAATAGTGTTTTAGGTTTATGGTGCTCAGATGTAATGAATAACCGCTTTATTGCAAAGCATTCTAATATGGGCAAAAATGCACATTAACATGCATGCCCTAATGCACCACAATAGATCACCTTGGGCTCGTTCGAACAATATGCTGTGACTGCGCTTTTCTGCACCAGATAAACACAGCTAGGGCACTTAAAAAGCAATTGTTTTTTATTGCCCTGTTCACACCACAACCAGTGGCGGCTGGTGCTCAAAATTTTTGGGGGGCGCAAACAAACTGAAAAATTCGAAAAAAAAACCCCATCAACACCAGCAGCCTCACTGTGCCCATAAAATGCAGCCACTGTACAATCAAACGTAGCCACTGTGCCCATCAAATGCAGCCACTGTACCAAACGCAGGCACTGTGCCCATCAAACGCTGCCACTGTGCCCATCAAACGCTGCCACTGTGCCCATCAAACGCAGCCACTTTGTCCATCAAACGCAGCCACTGTGCCCATCAAACGCAGCCACTGTGCCCATCAAACGCAGCCACTGTGCCATCAAACACAGCCACTGTGCCATCAAACGCAGCCACTTTGAGATCAAGCGCAGCCACTTTACCCATCAAACGCAGCCACTTTGCCCATCAAACCCAGCCACTGTGCCATCAAACGCAGCCACTTTGCCCATCAAACGCTGCCACTGTGCCCCAAACGCTGCCACTGTGCCCATCCAACACTGCCACTGTGCCCCAAATGTTGCCACTGTGCCCCAAACGTTGCCACTGTGCCCCAAATGTTGCCACTGTGCCCCAAATGTTGCCACTGTGCCCATTTAATGCTGCCACTGTGCCCCAAGTGCTGCCACTGTGCCCCAAATGTTGTCACTGTGCCCCAAGTGCTGCCACTGTGCCCCAAATGTTGCCAATGTGCCCCAAATGTTGCCACTGTGCCCCAAGTGCTGCCACTGTGACCCACGCCCGCCGTCTGCCAGGCACTTACCTTGTTTTGGGTGGGCATCGGGTGACGGCGGCAGGTGACGAGCAGTGTCCGGTGTCCTCCATTTCTTCCCTGACCCCGGTGTTTTCTCCCGCCCGCTCCTCCTCTCATCCTCTGCTATGATTGGATGCCTGATAGGCGTCCAATCACAGCACCTTTTGTTTCAGCCAATCAGGTAAACACGTAACAGCCTCGCTGAGCACCTGATTGGCTGAGAGGCGGTGCAATGTTAGCAAAGTGAATTCCTGTGCTTTGCTAACATACAGCTGAGGGAGAAGCGAACGCACAGCGTTGTGCCCGCTTCTCACATTTTTGGACACCTATTAGAGTCTATCGCTCTAATCAGGTGCTTCCAAAAAACACCCCCACCGTTGTAATTCAGGTGCCCGGTGGCCGTAAAGGGGCCAGACACCTGAATAGGGGGTGTCAGCAGCGACCATAGATAGATTTATGCAATGCGTGAATCTATCTATGGTAATTAGAGCGGTGCAGGAGAGGGGGTGCGGCGCCCCTGCGCCCTTTATGGACACATCACCACTGACCACAACGTTGGTGTGATGTACAGTCCAATGCAGTGCCAAAAATGTAGCATGTTTGCATTTTTTCTGCACTGTACTGGATGGCTCCACATGCCTGCACCACAGCGCAATGTGACTTAAAGAGGAAGTAAACCCTCTAGAAATTTTCCTAAAAAAAAAAACCCTGCAAGAGAAATGACTTACCTGACATTGAAGCCCCCGAAGCGCTCCTCGTTCACCTCCTCCGCCGCCGCCATGTCTCCTCCGAGTGCCTTCCGGGTATCGCTGCTCTGGCGCTGTGACTGGCCGGAGCGGCGATGACGTCACTCCTGCGCATGCGCGCGGGACCGGCAGATTCCCAGCAGGTCCGGCACGCTCAGTGCGCCTGCGCCATTATCTACGGCGCGCATGTGCCGTAGACATCGGTGCATTCTTTTTGGCAAATATCTCCTAGTAGCCTTTACGTAACCTTTAGGCCTCATGCACACTGGATGTTTTTTGACATTTTTTACAACAGCTGTTTTTGGCTGTAGACATTTTTTTCTACAGTCATTAAACTCTCCATCATGTTATCCTATGTGTCCATGCACACATAGGCTGGTATCAGCAGTTTTGGGCAGTGGCGTTTTTGAGCAGTAAAAAAAAAACAAAAAACTAGTGGGTTCTGAGAGACGTTTTTCAGCTGTAAAAACGCTCTAACGCTGATAAACTCTGATAAACGTCGATAAACGCTCAAAAACTTTGTTCACCAGTGTTTTTTAATGTTTTTGATCCATTGAATTTTTTTTTTAAATGTCTTAAAAAAAAAAAACTCTAAATAACGCTAATGCAAAAACGTTGAAAAAAGTTGAAGAAAGTTAAAAAACTCACTGCAAAGCTACTGGCGTTTTTATAACGTTATTTTATAGTCCAGTGTGCATGAGGCCTCTGTGTGAATGGGCCCGAAGGGTTCTTTCACACCATACTTCACATCACACCAAATATAGCAACATGATAATTCATGGCAGTAACCTGCAAGCTGCTTTTTTTATGCGTTGGCATGCATTTTAAAGTTTATCTGTTGAGGAACATTTTGCATTTTTTTTTCTTTTCCATGCACAGGAGACAGCAGAAAAAAATGCATTTCTATTCGACTGTCATCCAATGCGATCCGTCAGACAGATGGGGAACGGATCCCTCATCTGTCTGTTTTTAGCGGACAGGATCAGATTGGATGTTGGCAGGTGTCAAAAGACACATGCTCCATAGAGGGCAATTGGTGGTCCAATCAGGTCCACCTAAAGACAGGGGGACCCGATCGGTCTGCCCATGTGAAAGAGGCCTAATGCCGCGTACACACGTTCGGAAATTCCACCAGCAAAAGTCCGATGTGAGCTTTTGGTCGGAAATTCCGACCTGGTGGTGTATGCTTCATCGGACTTTTGCTGTCGGAATTTCCGCCAGCAAAAGATTGAGAGCAGGTTCTCTATTTTTCCAACGGAAAAAGTTCCTATCGGAAATTCCGATTGTCTGTAGCAATTCCGACGCGCAAAATTCCTACGCATGCTCGGAAAAAATTTGACGCATGCTCGGAAGCATTGAACTTCATTTTCTCGGCTCGTCATAGTTTTGTACCTCACCGCGTTCTTGACGGTCGAAAGATCAGAGAACTTTTGTGTGACCGTGAGTATGCAAGCCAAGCTTGAGCGGAATTCCGTCGGAAAAAACATCCAAGGTTTTTCCGACGGAAATTCCGATCGTGTATACGCGGCATTAGGGTAACATAGAGTTGCTTCTACAGGCTGAAAGAACACCAAACACCTGTATAAACAGCTTTTTTAATAGCCGATGTGCATGAGGCCTAAATCCTTGAAAGTAGGGGGAACGCAATAGCTCCCCCTACCTATGGGAATAGGAACAAATCAATAGGGTACTGCATTGTAAATTTAAAAATAAATAAATTTACAGTTATTATTGGTCACTTACCTGTCAGCTGACATATAACTTCTAGAAGATTCTTCAGTTGGTCAGGTGATTCAACGAACCTATAAGAAAAAAGAAGAGGTTATAAAAGTCATCAAGCCAACGGTTTTTAACAGAACAACGGCTGCAGCAGAAGAAAAGGCATCCCTCCCTCCCTCCCCTTGTCGTGGTCCTTCCCCATTTTGAATATCCTTTCTTTTGAAAGGGATAGTAGTTGGTTGGTATAAGTTGGTAGGTTCGAGCTTTTAAAGCTGTACCTTTGGTATGTTAATCTATGTAAGATTGGAAAGTATTATATCGTCAAATAAATAAACATGGTTTTTATTGGTTGTGTATCGTCATACCATAATAAAAGGGCCGCGGCCAATCATACAACAGTTTAAAGATTATTTGTTTTATTATATTTAATAGATTTAAAGTTTAAGATATAATTGAATTTGGTCTCTAGTCCCATCCCAGGTCTCCGGAGGGATCCAAAAAAGAACAGCTTTTTCACTTCAGTTGTGTTGTGTTGATGTGGTAAGGTGTAAACATGTTGCATTTCAATGCAACGCACTGCATGGCACATATACTCAACCTCATGGTAAGAACGAGGTCCATAGGAAACCATTGTTTTCTAGGTGCCCTTGCAGTGACCTGCATTTATCCAGTGCAGAATACCGCAAGACACAGACATGGTGTGAACGAGCCCTTAAAGTAGATGGCAGGCATATGACCCTGAGAGGAGAACATGAAACATTAGCAGGCATGAAGGTCTGTTCTTTGCAACCCACATAATAATCGTTAGGTCAGACTTGAATAGCAGCGGTACCAGCTGAATTGAGACCAGCTGGAACCTGTTAAAAATAAGTCTTTCTCATTCCCTGCCAGCTCGCTTTGGGAAATCCTGTACTGCACATTCGGGCCAGTTCAGGAAAATCTATGGCACTTAGCAACACTACTCTAAGCAGAAAAACTACATGAAAGGTCTGTTTATCAAAAAGCGGCTTCAGATATCATACATTTTAATGAGTGCGTCTGGAAGGCAGAAACATCTTTTGACTTAGATGCTGAATGTGCATTTAGCTTATAACTCACGCATCATGTCTTACGTAACGCTGATACTGCAGTATAGATTTTCTGGAGAGCAGCCAGTCCTTCGCTTTCTGAATTATACATAAATGGACCAGGAGGTGAGATATGTCATGTGAGATCGGACCTATTTCCTAATGTCGGCTGGCTTGTTCTCAGCACACGTATGTTGGCTGTGGGAAATCTGTTTAAAAGGCCAGTACAAATTAAACACAAGTTGAAATCAAATCCCTAAACAGCTAAAGTGGTAAATGTTTACCATTCTACCTGCCAAGGGATTTGTAGTTTTGTACAGCCAATGTTGTGGTACGCACATTTTCATTACAGCTAGACAGGTGGCAAACACAGATATTGGTTAAGCAATTCATCTTTCGGATTCAGCAATCAAGCTTTTTATGACGCCTCCTGTCCCTCAGTTTCCCTATTGGATAGAGAATCCGCATCCTCATCTTTGTCCCCTGAACAGGGGGTTTATCTAGTAAAGTTAAGTTTATAGTCAGAGTCTTCACTTGAGAATGTGATACCCTAACTACCCAAGGCTTGAGTTGTGCCATAGCCTGCTGGTCAGTATGCCTAAAAGTGGGCATACCCTGAATATGAGTGAAGAAATGAAATAAGTAAATGATTGTGTGAAAAAGGGGGAACGGGTGGGTGGGGACCCAGAAACCCGGCCGACGCAGGAGAGGAGAGAGGAGGGGGGATAAATAGCCCCCAGACTCCTCCTACAAATACAGGCTAGCCTGCGGCCAGCCTTCTACAAGTAAAGCTGACCCACCAAACAGGGACCTTAAAGGCTAAAGTGCCAATACGCTAGTAGATTTTTACTGGAAATCTTTAAACGTTTAGTTTGTTCGATTTTCTAATCATTAGTGAGGTTAAATCGACTTTTGTTTTAGGCCACAGTGATAAGAAAATAAGAAAGGGGCAGGATAGAATTTATTTTTCTCAAAACAATTTATTTCTGAAAGTGAATGTGGTTTTGGTTCTGGAAAGTCCATTCATTCCAAAACCAAATGTTAAAAGCAAACCAAATTTTAAAGTCATTTGAACAACATTTGGCAAGTCACCAAATGTACTGGGAATTTTCATACAAATGTTTGTATCAACGTTCATTCGAAAATCTACGAGTGCATGGCGAGCTTAACTCTAGCACGGGGGGGGGGGGGGTAATTTACTAAAACTGGAGCGTGGAAAATCTGGTGCAAAGCAATCAGTTTCCAGGTTTTAATACCAAAGCTTAATTGAACTAGCTGAAGCTGATTGGTTACCATCAGGGCTTTTTTTCTCAAACAATAGGTGCTGGAACTCAACTACGACCCCCCAAAACCCCTCCCCTACACACACCCTCCAAATCACATCAAATAGTGAGTGTGGTCAGTCAAGTTTCACGAACAGTAGGAGGGTCTTAAAGGGGCATTAAATACCAGGATCGCATTACATACAGAGTGCAGAGTTCAGGGGAGTTACACACAGAGTGCAGAGCTGTCACTTGTAAACACAGAAACCGGACATCTGTGTTTACAAGTGATTGTGGTGAGCAGCCCCCCCCCCCCCCAAGGGTCTGAGCCAGAGGTGGTGGAACGGAGTTCCACCACGTTCCCCCTGAAAAAAAGCCCTGGTTACCATGCAGAGTTGCACCAGATTCATTAGTTTGCTACTTCCCCTTTCGCTGTCCAATCACAGGCTGGGGAAGGGAAACTACCTGAAGGTGTTACTGCGGAAGAGAAAAATAGGGGTTTGCCTGGAGTTTAGCTTCAAAGGCAAAGTCCACCTTTTGCAAAATAAATAAATCTAATAAAAATAATAAATGCACATACAGTATATTTTTAAAAAAATAAAAAAGTGTGCATTTGTTATTTTGTACTCATGTAGCCCCACTCATTCTCTACAAGTGTGAAAAGTTTGTTGTCTGGAGAACCTACGGCCGGGGAGCACCGATTTTTCAAAGCTGGGCACCCCTTCCATAGACTCCCATGTTAAACAGTAATTTCTCTGGTGATTTTGGGGACCCGGTACTGGTCAGTCGTAGGTCCCCTGGACCCCAACCTTTGCACTCATTTAGCCCCACTCATCCTCTACAAGTGTGAAAAGTTTGTTGTCTGGGGAACCTACGGCCGGGGAGCACTGATTTTTCAAAGCCAGGCACCCCTTCCATAGACTCCCATGTTAAACGTCAGTCTAGTCATGGGCACAGTGAGGCATGCAGATGGACACCCTAGGCTTATACTTGAGTCAATAAGTTTTCCCATTTTTTTGTGGTAAAATTAGGTGCCTCGGCTTATATTCGGGTCGGCTTATACTCGAGTATATACAGCACCTCTTTGACATTAAAAAATCTGACATAATCATACCGCCAGGGAGGTTAATGAACACAGAGCTTTCGCTAATTTTGGTATTTTAGATCTGCTTAGGATTCAGCTTCAAATCAGAAAGTAGGAGAGTGACTGACTGTCATTGTGTGTATCATAAGAATGGCTGACCAGAATTACAGTACATATCCTTTTTTAGGTAAGGCAATAAACTTGCAAAAGAAATAAAAAGTGTGATACCAATGCCATTATTCATAGATGCGGCTTTAAAAAATCCATTATCAGTACTTTTTATGAACCTTCAGTGTATTTTTTTGTTAAACCACTGTTGTCTACAAGACACTGGGGTTGATTTACTAAAACTGGAGAGTGCAAAATCTGGTGCAGCTCTGCATAGAAACCAATCAGCTTCCAGGTTTTTTTTTTTTTTTTGTTTGCCAAAGCTTAATTGAACAGGCTGAAGTTAGAAGCTGATTGGCTACAATGCACAGCTGAACCAGATTTTGCACTCTCCAGCTTTAGTAAATAAATCCCATTATTTTAGCCAATTCACTGATTATAGCCTTGTTTACATTTGTAAATAAAGTGAAAAGGGCGCAACTAGTTAAACCAATACAGTGCGTGTCAAAAATGATATATAATCAAAAAAAGTCCATAATGAGCAGATGAATGAACACAGTCCATATTATATCCAATGAAAACAGTGCTTAAATCGGGTCTTCTAACATCCAACACCGTACTTCCTATAAAGTGCAGCGTGCATATTCAAAAGTGCTTCACCCGAAGTGCCAAATAAATGTGCTCACCAGATTTTCAAGGCCATCAAATGACCATCAGGCATGTAGGAGAACTATACTCCAGATCCTTTCCTCTCAGCCAGCCTTTCGCAGGCTATGATTAATCCTTATCCGAACACCCCATCAATCCAAAAAATCAGAAATAAAGCTTTTCATAAACTTGGATGCAAAACTGTTTAAAGCCCCTTCAGTGGTGCTGCAATCTGCAAAGTTGAAGGCTCCAGCACATTAAGCCACAAGGAAGCAGAGATAGTGTAATAACGTCTTATTTATTGTAAAAAAAAACACTTACAGGGTTAAAATCATGTGCCAGGCATAGCAGGGTGAAGATGCAGCTTGAGGGAAGGCAGGGGCCGCTCCTGTCACTAGCGAGTGATACAAGGCTGACGGCATGCGTCTCTGCTGGTTCACTGGGACAGAAAGCTCCTGTATCAGGCGTGCTGCGCACCAGTCTCTCTATACATTTCACGCTCGTGCGCGCGTCATCAGGACTTGTTTACATTTGTGTTTGGGCGGCAGTAAAAAAAACATGGCAAAAAATATCCCGTCTGATGGGATACCCCACAACCGCATGGAAGGGTTGCAGCACATGTTTGCAACGTGGTAGTATGGGCTTTTAGGTGTTAAAACAGGCGATGAGAAAGTAGCATAACACCTCCTCCCTACCTGTAAAGCACCCTCTGAAGAGTGCTACACTGTGGATTGCTCTTTAGAGGATGATGCCAGTGTAAACAAGCCCCACAGGAGGTGGGCTGTGTATCAGAAAATGTAGTTACTCACAGCAGCAAAATAATCTCAATTTTTTTTCAGTGCAAAAACCCTTGCAAAATTCTCATATATTTAAAGCAAAAGTCTAGTATTTTTAAGCCTAACATAAAGAAAACATCAAACCTGTTTAACGTAGGGTGACCAGACATCCCCAGTTTCAGGGGACAGTCCCCGGATTGAGGACACTGTCCCCCGACCAAATCTGTCCCCGGTTTTGTCCCCGGATTGGATTTGAACAGGAGCTGGGGCAATTTCAAAGACAGTCAGAGCAGAATAAAAAAAAAAAAAACTGAATTACACACCACCGATCTGCCGCTCCTACTAGTTTAGGGCGGTGTATTTTTTTCCATTATCTGTGCCCCTTTCTGATGATCATGTGCTGGTCGGAGCGGAGGGAATATTTCTTAAGTTTCGGGTGCATGCCCATTCAGCTCCGCTCGCATGTTCTTCTGCCTCGGCTCAAGTCCCGGCCAGCCGCCTGCCTGCTTATCTCCTTGACTTCCCTGGTGGAGTGATCTTCCTCTGCTCCCCACCCAGTAGTAGCCGGGGCCCGGAGAGTAAGACTTGACAGGCTGTGAGGCGGGCGGCGGCGACGGGCAGAGAGTCGCTGATTGCCGCCATTACTAGTAAAAAAAAAAAATATGTCCCCGGATTTTATTTTAAAAAGCTGGTCACTTTAGTTTAACGGCATAGACATTTGCTGAATGCAAGTCATTTATGATGTGGAGTTGTCTGCACACTACCTCTCAGCATCCACGGGTTCAGGCTTTTTGCCCATTAGTCAACTTAGCCCAAAGTGTTTTCTTTTCCAGATGTTAACCATTTAAATATAATAAAATATGTCTGCCATGGGGCTCCTTGCAGCACTCTTACTGTAGTAATGGGAACATGCTACAATGCTGGGAGGTAATAACCACTGACTGGAGACTTAACAAGGATCATCACCAGAGGGTGACATTAGTCAGAAGCTGTCCTAATAAATATATGTACAAGATGAAACTGCTCTCTCAGTTGGGATTAAGGAAAAAGATGGCAGAGCTTGTTAGAATTATGTTACATGCTTTGAAACGCACCCACTGTGTAACTGTACCAGATTAACACACTATATTATTTATTATTACCACCATATTCATCTATAGTACAAAAAAAAAAAAACAGATGTGGGTGTTATGAAGCACAAATGAGTTCTGGTGACAAAGAGGAAGGGACATCTCCATTATTATTAAATAATAGGTTAGACATTTGATACCAAGATTATAAACCTTTGAGTATAATTGCCTGGTAACAACATTTCCTGACAGAAAAAAATATGTTTAAATACAAAGGAAGGAAAAAAAAAAAAAAAAAGAGGTACTAAAAACAAATCAAACATAAGCCGTCTTTCTTGACCCCTATATATATATATATATATATATATATATATATATATATATATACTGTATATATATATATATATATATATATATATATATATATATATATATATATCTTGTAACATATTGTGTTACTGTTTTTGTCCTTATGTATACCCCACTAGAGCTGTAAACATTTTGAAAATATTCCTTTCACGCCATTTTGAGCCCCTAAAATCTTTTTTTTATAACTTCATGGTTTGCAAGTGATTCTGCAGGAGATGCTTCAAGTGAAAAGGTTTTCTTCTTGATTAACAGCGCCCCCTGTGTACAGACAACTGCTGTTACACTAATTTCACTAGTTACTATTTCTGAGTAGTATGCTTCTTTACAAGTTGACATACACTGACAGTATTTAGGATTCAATGCTTTATCGTTTATTTGAGTAGACTTATACTATTTAAATGCCTTTGCCTAGTACAATAAGGTGCTAGATGTTTGCAGCTTCCCAGGATTGTTTGTCTGAATTACAAAAAATAGCAAGGAGAACAGGGCAGGATGTTTTGGCTAGCTACGGAGCCTATAAAAAAACATATAAAAGGTTGAAATTGATACTTAATTTTTTTTCTATAGGAAAGGCATATTTCATTTAATAGAATGGAGAGGCAACCTCATGATTATGAAGATGGCAGTGGGGGGGTTACTAAAACAGAGAGTGCAAAATCTGGTGCAGTTCTACATAGAAAACAATCAGCTTCCAGGTTTTAGCCCGTGTTCACATTGGGCCGATTTGACATGTCAAATTGCATGGCAAATCAGATCCTAGTGTCGGCAATGGCACCGTCCGAATCGGTGCGATGCCGACTTTGCGGCGTTCCACCGATTCCCAAAAGTAGTTACTGCACTACTTTTGTTGACTTCGGGGGCTATTTCAATAGACATCTGTGCATGAAATCGCCCCTGAAGTCAGACTGAAATGCCGTTTTGAAATTGTGCGAGTTCAACTGAGCTTACACGATTTCAAACCGGCATTTCAGTCCAACCTCAGGGGTGATTTGATAGACATCTGTGCGGGTTCATGCACAGAAGTCTATTGAAATAGACCCCGAAGTCAACAAAAGTAGTGCAGGACGGTGCCATTGTCGGCAATAGGATCAGATTTGGCATGCGATTTGACATGTCTGACATGTCATTACCTGCTCTGAGCAGTGGTTTTACACAGAGCAGCCCTAGTCCTCCTCTTCTCGGGTCCCTCTTCGGCTCTCCTGGCCCCTCCCTCCTGTTGGGTGCCCCCACAGCAAGCAGCTTGCTGTGGGGGCACCCGAGCCAAGTCACAGTTCTGTGTGTCCATTCAGACATGGAGCTGCGGCCCGCCCCCTTTCTATTCTCATTGGCTGACTGACTTTGATTGACAGCAGTGGGACCCAATGGCATTGCGCTGTTGTCTGAGCCAACAAGGAGGTGAGTCACAGACGGCCAAGACATTCCTACGACATCGCTGAAGCTAGAGGGACATCAGGTAAGTATTAGGGGGGTTAAGGGGGGCTGTTGCACACAGAAGGCTTTTTATCTTAATGCATAGAATGCATTAAGATAAAAAAAAACTTCTGCCTTTAGTGCTAGTTCACACCAGATGCAGTTCTGTGTGCCTTTTTTCTGCACAAAATGCATGCACTGTGTTTTCCATATATTCCAATGGCTCTAGTTCACACCATGCAGTCAGTTTCCGGTCAGTTTCTGCATCGGAAACTGACCGGAAACTGACTGCATGGTGTGAACTAGAGCCATTGGAATATATGGAAAACACTGTGCATGCATTTTGTGCAGAAAAAAAGCACACGGAACTGCATCTGGTGTGAACTGGCCCTCTCAACCACTTTAATTGAACAAGCTGAAGTAAGAAGCTAATTGGCTACCATGCACAGCTGCACTGGATTCTGAGTGCTCCAGTTTTAGTAAAGCTACTTTCACACTGAGCGACTGTGCCGTTAGCGCTAAAGCACCGCTCGTTTTTGCGGCACTTTAGTTCTGTTTTAGCTGCGCTTTTTGGCCCCTAGCGGGGCACTTTTTACCCCCAAAAAATCGTAAAAAGTCCAGTTTTGCGGACTGGAACGCATCTGGAAAGGCATCAAAAACAAGGCAAAAATGCACATGCACATCGATAATGGATCTGGAGTGCGTTTTTTTGTTGTGAACCAGCCCTTAGTCTTTGCATATACTAACTAAAAGGCATATGCAGCATTTCTTCTTGATCAGCCTCAATGAAAGGGGGGGGGGGGTTTGCTTCTGATAAGCTTTGCTTGTCAGTTATTGGGTACAACCCAAAAAATATCTATAGTGTATATAAGGATACATGTGTATGGCATCCTGTTTGCAGATTGTTTGTTTTTAGAGCAGAGAGATCACAATGTTAGTTATAAATGGGGTACGGTTGTTTTTCTCCTCCCAGTGCTTGACAAGGTAAGAATTCTACTGCAGAGCATAGTGAAGTGCACGCGTGTTTCCATGCATGTTAGGCTAGTGTTGGGGGCCATAGTTGAGGGTGTTATAACTGTTAGAGCCAAGATGTTGTTAGGGGGCAGTTTCTCACTTTAAATATTAGGTTCAGTATTAGGGGTTCCGGTAGGGGAAGGTTAAAGTCATAATAAACTCTGTAAAAAAAAGAATTCTGTTCAAGTATGTATTTTTTTTTTTTAATCAAATAGTTTTTTATTGATTTTTTTTATAATACAACAACATTTCAAAATACAAACAAAGCATTTCCCACAAATAACCACTTCCAAATACACCAAAAAAAAACAACAAAAAAACAACACCTATGCTCACAAGTCTAATGCCGCGTACAGACGATCGGACATTCCGACAACAAAACTGTGGATTTTTTTTTACCGACAGATGTTGGCTCAAACTTGTCTTGCATACACACGGTCACACAAATGTTGTCGGAAATTGCGAACATCAAGAACGCGGTGACGTACAACACGTACGACGAGCCGAGAAAAATGAAGTTCAATAGCCAGTGCGGGTCTTCTGCTTTATTCCGAGCATGCGTGGAATATTGTGCGTCGGAATTGTGTACACGCGCTCGGAATTTCCGACAACAAGTTTTGTTGTCGGAAAATTTGAGAACCAGCTCTCAAATTTTTGTTGTCGGAAATTCCGACAGCAAATGTCCGATGGAGCCTACACACGGTCGGAATTTCCGACAAAAAGCTCCCATTGAACATTTGTTGTCGGAAATTCCGACCGTGTGTACGCGGCATTAGTATGTATTTTTAATTATTTATTTTTTTACTGTTGTGATTCTACTTCCTGTTAGAGAGTGGCTACATTTGTTTTACATGGTCCCACTCTATGTAGGAACAAAACCACCTTCCCTTATTCCCTCCCAGGATAGACAAGGGACTATGGACTATGTGATTTGTAGTGTGTATATATAGTAGTGCATATGACCACAACTTCGTTCCAAACACACAGAAGTGAGAAGGAGGAGAAGAGGTCCGGGAGCTCACAGAGTATGTTACATAGAAATCTATTTCATGAAATAATACATTACAGGGTCATTAAAGTGACAGTAAAAGTAAACAATATCTTTATTCACCAAAAATAATCCATACACATCTACAACTTAATGGCTCTATATTCTATTTTTCATTAAATTGTTTATAGATGTGTTTTTCTACCTCCTTGTATCCTTCTCTGTGAGTTCCTGAACGTCTCTCCCCAACTTCTGTTTGTTTGAAATAAGCTGTGCACTTTGGTTGTGGTCATGTGCACTGCCCTCTGCACACTACACTTCTCATAATCCATAGTCCATTTTAGGAGAAAGCAAGAGAGGGTGGCTATGTGCCTACATATAGTGGGACCATGATGAACAAAAGTAGCCACCCTCTAATCTCAAGTCAGATAACTGCAGAAAAAACAGGAATTTTAAGATTTTAAGTTAAATATACATACTGTACTTGAATTCTTTTTTTTTTAAAACAGAGTTTAATGTCACTTTGAAGTGGTTCTAAAAAGTTGAAGGTGTTTTAACTTCATGCAGCTGAGGGGGGTAAGTGCAAACTTTCAGTGTGCACTTACCCCCTTAGCCCCCCCCCCAATACTTACCTAAACCCGATCTCGATCCAGAAATGTGCGCAAAAGAGCAGCTGCTCTTCCGGGTCTCTCCCTCCTCATTGCCTGAGCTGCAACAGCAGGGGCCATAGGCTCCCATTGCTGTCAATCACAGCCAGTGAGAAGGGAACTTGGGGCAGGGCAGAGCTTACGGACAGAGAAAGACGGATCAGGAGCAAGCACGTTGAGTGCCCCCATAGAAAGCGGCTTGCTATGGAGGCACTCAGCAAGGGGGAGGGGCCCAGAGCATCGACAGGGGACCCGAGAAGAGGAGGATCGGGGCTGCTCTGTGCAAAACTATTACACAGAGCAGGTAAGTATGACATGTTTTTGTTTTTCTTATTTCCTTTACAAACCCTTTAAGTAGTGAATGTGTATGTATTAGCTGTGGTGTTTTAGTGTTAGGGAGTTTAACATGTTAATTATACTTTAGGCAGCTTTAGGAGCTTGACTGGGACTTAGCACAAAAAACGAACTTCTTTTAACTTTCCACATAAGGTCCTAGGAGTAGCCTGCCATTCTAGGGATGTTGTAGGTCAGATTTTTGACCATCCAGTGCATATAGTGCAAGTGCTATTATACTATTACTGTTACTAATATATGTATTCCAGTATTTTGAATGGTAAAACAGTTACCTTTAAGAATATTGCATAACGCACATTAATGCTTTCTAAATCCATCATCCTTGTTTTAAGAAAGTTGCTTGAAGTGAATACTCTGGAGGTAACACACATCAGTTGGCACACTGGAAGATGGTTTGCCAGCTTCAAGGTCAGATAAGAATACACATAGCCAAAACTACTCATGGACCTAAGTGCAGATAAAAAAAATAAAGTTCTGATTCATACAAAGTTCTTCAGTAACTAAAATTGTTCTGCTTTTCTAGGATGGTCTGACACCTCTTCATTGCGGGGCAAGGAGCGGCCATGAACAAGTTGTGGAAATGCTACTGGACAGAGGAGCTCCTATTCTTTCCAAAACCAAGGTTTGTGCAACTATCATTCACAAAACAGAAGCAATTCTGTATGTGGAGAGAAGCCGAAATACAATTCTGTATGTATAGGGGGTTAAGAAAATAATGAAAATGTTCTAGAACTAGCAGAATTTAGAGATCATGCAGCCCCAGGCATAGAAATGATGATGCTCTTGTGTACACATGCCATGCTTCTTTCATCAGGCATGTTACATAATTATTTGAAGAAGCTTTAGATTAGAATGTAGAGGTAGTGTGCTGTCTGTTTTTTCTCCAGAGCTTCAGTTGAATTGTAAATGCCACCAGCCAAAACCCTGCAGAGAAAAGCAGGAAGGGGGGTTGGCTGTATGCTCTAGCAGACATATAGCATACGGATGTGTGGCTTCTCCCCGAGTTGCTCCTGCATCCTTTGCCTCCTTGGATCTGCTGTTGAATTTACATTTCCAGGGTAGATCAGAAATAGTAATGGTAAATGAAAATTAATCATGCAAGACATGCCAATGAAGTACCACATAGTAAATCCTGCCCTGGTTGTCTGATAGCTTGGAAGGATGCCACCCAAACATTCCATACAGGATAAAGGGCTCCATTGACTAAGCTAAAACGCACGTGTTCGTTGCCATTACAAATGCTATTTTCATCCATGTGACAGCATTTTCATCTTTCATCAGTTGTCATTGCTGAAAATAGTAGTTGTTATGGCAGATAACAGCTGTTGCATTTCCATAATTTAAACTTAATCTTGGAAATTTTGGAATAGGACCTGGCACAAACGAATTCTTATTCACTACCCATATCTTCAGGTAGACTCAGCTCATCCGGATAATCTCCCAATGGAGTGAATCCTAGCAGCCGGAATGATGCTCGAATCAGAGTACACGCACAGTCTCTGCCATAGACCTGGTGAACGTTGGTTCTGGCTTTAGGCCTCTAACGGGAAATTGACATCCCTGCAGAGAGTTATCGGGCCCCTTCCTTCACTGTGATCTCTCACCAGTCCTTCGAGAACGGTCCTCCCCGGCCTCCTCATCTAGATGCGGGCCTCCTCGCATAGCAGCACCCTGGGATTCCTTCTCCCTTCGCGGGCTCCAGCCAAAGGTGGTGGGCCCGAAGCCTCCAGTTGCTGCCCCAGGGCTAAAGGTGCCTGGGACTGATCCGCCAGTGTACCGAACCAGGAACTCCACCCCAGGGCTAAAGGTGCCTGGGGTGGCCACGAACAGAATCACAGGCTCCCGGGGTCGGACCCCCGGGAACTCACCCCTTACAGACAGGGTCTAACCCTTTTATATCCCCTCCCAGGATGTACAGCAGGCCGACACACCCACCATACACTGCCGAAAGGGGACATCCAAGGCACAGAACTGTACCAGCGGTTCAACCCTGGCCTCTGATGGCAGCGCCACCAACAGGCCACGGGGAACTACACACCAGTATCCCACCTGTAGCTCAAAATGGGTTTTACTGAACCCTATCAAATAGTGTGTTTGAGCACAACTACCACTCAAACATTCCCATAGATTTCAAAGCCCAGCTACACACTCCCCCAAGACAGATAGACACTGTCCCCAGTGTCTGGGGTAAACCCACGTACCTCAAGCCTGAGTCTACGCATGTTTATCTCAGAACTATATACAAAAAAAACACGATAATAGAAAAAAATGGTTTATTTGTGCCGGAACCTAATTGTGGGTAAAGGGGTTGAATAAAGAAATGAAGGAACATCAACAAGAGAAGGGAAAAAAATGTGTACATCCCATTCTCAATGTCACATATATATATAAAACACATCACCTTATACACTTACATTTCCCTCCCCTCCTCATCTAGCTAACCCACCCATGCTCAGTGGTTGCCAGACGTTCACCTGCAAGGGGAGAAAACACATACAAAACCAGCATGATCATATCCTACACCATTATTTACAAAAGAAGGGAACTACCCTCCCCTAGGGGAGAATATTTTCCTTTTAATAAAGTACTCATTACACTAGTCCTAGTGTAAATAGAAACAATTAATATACATCAATTATATATCTTTTCTCTTTGAGCGCACAGAAACCCTTCGCAACACCGCCACCTAGTGGAAGTGTCACCCTCATAACATTGTCCCAAGATTTGAAAATTATATATTTTCCATTTCTTCTTCTGTGGCCCTAACTGTACCTACTCCCCAATGTCTCTGTCTTTGTAGCGCTGTGAGCGGAGAGCAACAGCAACAGCTCCTCTGGCTCCCCAGCGGAGTAGATTACCCCAATTCACAAGGGCAAAGTCCCTGGACTCCAGGAGAGTACACTCCGGAAACAATAGAACACATTAGAGTCCAGTCTCTTAAAGATAAAATTTGGGATCGGGTAAAATAAGGAGCTTCCGATTTTTGTCAAAAGTCTCAATGGAATACACAGCATCCTCCCGCTCCTTCCGACACACAACCACCCGATCTGCGAGTATGTGCCGAACAAGTACCCAGTCCAACTTGCACCCTTTGTACCTCTCCGCAATAGCTGCAGAACAGGAGAGATACCTGTGGGCGTTAGGCACTTTCACTGCCTTAAGACCCAACATAGCAGCCCGCAATGGCACATACTCAGCCACGGCGGCAGGCACAGGCATCGTAGGTCTGGGTGATTCAGGCCTGGGGTCAGGTATCTCCTCCAACACAGGGGCCTCCGCCGGGGGTGCAACAGCCCCAGGAGCTTTGTGTGCATCTCTTCTACTTCTTGCAGAGGATAGGGGTATCTTATCCCAGGCTTTCTTGACGAACTGCTCGTCTATTTCGGCATCATCTCCCACCTCAGAGGATGACTCTAGATCAGAGGTATCGTATTCCTCTGCCGGCAAATAATTTTTGGGGGTGGAGGAATCACTGTCCTTAACAAGTTCCTTAGGGTCGGGAATCCAAACATCCCCGATACTTCTGACACTAGCTTTTGTCCCTTTCCCCGGCTTACCTCGGCCTGTAGCTGTCGCGGATCGTCTGGTGGTCCCTCCGACTGGACAATCCGTTTCAGGCAAGCGCTGGGGTGTAGCTTGTCCATGGCCGCAGGAGGCTTTCACATAGCCCACCTTTCGCTTGGGCGGTGGGAGCGACGACTCTGTAGTGACAGAGGCAACATCCTCCGGTTTCTCCGTCTCTGGTTCTTCTTCCACCGGAACATCCGGAACGACTTCCTCCGAAGTCACGACAGTGCGCGTGGGGGTGGCTGCAGAAGCACTGGTTTCCTCCTCAAGAGTAGTGGCGCCCGTAAGGCAATTCAAACGGTAGGCCCAAGGTTTTTCTGTAGATTGCTCCACCTCGAAGATGAACTCCTTGCACTTTTCACATCTTCCAAAGGGCCGAAGGTGCACCACCAGTCCCTGGCATCCGGGACAAACCACTCCAAGGGCCTCCGCATCACTGCAAACGTAGAGAGCGAAGCGACCCCGAGGCTTCAGCTGAATCCCCGCATCCATCAAGGGAGCAGCGAAAGAGGCAACGTTCATGGTAGAAGAACTTCGAATCCATGGGGCATTAGTCGCCATGTTGCTCACTCGCCGATCCATCACGCACTGTCCATTTGGCGCCAAAGCCACCATACACAACTCACCGCATGGCGAGGCTCCTCCCATTTTCCTGCAATGTTCGCTGGCTTTTACTTTCCTTGATACGCCCACGAACTACACAGCTTGGGCTCTCCTCGTGGCACAGCCAGAATTCTTCCAAAGATGGCCGACCTCCACGGAGCCTCACAAGGGGAATAAAGTCCAACTTTTGGGGTTTTCCGACCACAGAAATCCCGGACTCGAGCCCCCACGTGTAGCACTCACCACCCCTTCTCCCTTTGGCTCACTCGTGGGAGAAAGGGCACACCTATGCCACATGCCCGTACCCTCCTGTGTGAAGAGGTTGAGCGGTGTAATGTACCTGGGTCTCTGTGGGCAGGTTCCCCCATAGAATGGCTCCCGTCTTTACTGCAATAAAGACAAGTCTCTATTCCCCAATAACTTCAAGGTCCACACCAATTGCAACTCCAACGTAGAGTTTATTTCTCTCTTATACACGATCATTAAACAGGAAAGGTTGGAGGAAGATCAGGACAGCAAGAGGTGTGGGAATAGGTCCAGGCACAAACTAATTCTTATTCACTACCCATATCTTCAGGTAGACTCAGCTCATCCGGATAGTCTCCCAATGAAGTGAATCCTAGCAGCCGGAATGATGCTCGAATCAGAGTACACGCACAGTCTCTGCCACAGACCTGGTGAACGTTGGTTCTGGCTTTAGGCCTCTAACGGGAAATTGACATCCCTCCAGAGAGTTACCGGGCCCCTTCCTTCACTGTGATCTCTCACCAGTCCTTTCGGAACGGTCCTCCCCCGGCCTCCTCATCTAGATGCGGGCCTCCTCGCAAGGCAGCACCCTGGGATTCCTTCTCCCTCCGCGGGCTCCAGCTGAAGGTGCTGGACCCGAAGCCTCCAGTTGCAGCCCCAGGGCTAAAGGTGCCTGGGACTGATCCGCCAGTGTGCCGAACCAGGAACTCCACCCCAGGACTAAAGGTGCCTGGGGTGGCCACAAACAGAATCACACGCTCCCGGGGTCGGACCCCCGGGAACTCACACCTTACAGACAGGGTCTGCCCCTTTTATATCCCCTCTCGGGATGCACAGCAGGCCGACACGCCCACCATACCACCGCCGAAAGGGGACATCCAAGGCACAGCACTGTACCAGTGGTTCAACCCTGGCCTCTGATTGCAGTGCCACCAACAGGCCACGGGGAACTACACACCAGTATCCCACCTGTAGCTCAAAATGGGTTTTAGTGAACCCTATCAAATAGTGTGTTTGAGCACAACTACCACTCAAAAATCCCCCTAGATTTCAAAGCCCCGCTACAAATATATTTGAGGGCCAGGAGACACTGCGTTATTCTATGGATGGACAATCATTTCCATTATATAAAGTATAACTAAAGGCAAAACTTTTTTTTGTTTTGGATAGAGAGGAGAGGCATTTGAACACCTATCAGTTTTTATTGCTGTTAGAATAATTAGTTGAGTAAGGAATTTTCTTTGATTTTGTTTTGCATGAGCTGCCCTTTAATGTGCTCCTTGCTGTGAATGCCAGTTATAGGTGGGGGCAGTGGCCAGTTGTTTGTTACTGATGTAATATTGGTGAGGGGATGCACTGGACAGATTTGCTGCCATTGTGCTGTGTGCTGGGTGTCCAGTGTGCCCCTGTGCTTTTAAGGAGGATGGGCTACCTCTATCCATTAGAATGCATTTGCTTCTAATATGGAGGTTCTCATAAATTTATAAGAGTTAGGACTGCAGAAATATTAGGGTGCCTTGGAGTGGCTCTGGTTACCCATGTATTAGCAAATGTGTGCTTACTAAATCCCTGTTTTTAATGCAAACTGTTAGACAGGGTAATTTGGTTGGTTGCAGACTGCTTGGTGAGTTGAGCTGGGAACTTTGCTTTTGTTTTGAATGTGTTGCCCTTCCATGTGCTCCTTGCTGTAAAGGCCAGTTATAGGTGAGGGCAGCGGCCAGTTGGTACAGTTTTTATTGCTGCCTGTGTTCCTGGTAATGAGATTCATCCTCACTATTTGTCCTGTTTACCATTATCATTGAAGTGAAAGTAAAAGAAAAGCCTAAATTTTGGGTTGTTCCCAGAAAAGTAATAGAGGGGAAAACTTCTAATGGGGACTAGTTCTGGTGATCTGGGGCTCCCCAAGAGATTCCCATAATTTGCACTTCCTGTTTGGTCTATGTGACAGGAAGTGAAGGTAAATCTCCCCATTGTGACAAAGCGGGCAAAAATAAACCTTGCAGGGGTTATAATCCTCCCTTACTCTATCCAAAATGAAAAAAAAAGTTTTGCCTACTGTTCTACTTTGAACAGTTGAACAGGTTATATAAGATCAAATATATTTTGATCCAGAAACTTTTTTGATATTTTTGAAAATATTTATCTTAATTACAGTTGCCATTAATTACTGTGGTTGCCTTAGAAATCTGGAAGGAAGTCTACAAGTTTAAAAAGGTTAAGCTGCACTTGAATACAGGCAAATATTTAAATTGAAGCGCCATACCACTGCTAAGAAGTCCAGACAGGTGGCCAAAATGCATTGGCTACTTTTTGGATTGTCCCCCTGACTGTTACTGAAATAAAGTTGTATCTGGACCTCTTAGCAGTGGTGTGGCGCTTCAATTTAAATTTTTGTTACATTACACTGAAAGCCAGCAGGACCTAAAGATCCTCTCGGGTGTAGAAGCAGCCTGCCCGGGAACCAGATCACTTATGTCAACATCAATACTTTAAAATAGCAATACCAGTGGGATAACCCTGTGGGCCCAGCGCTATTTTTCTACTTTTCTCAACTTGTTTGTGCAGTTGTATGTGTACAAAATACATGATGGTCTATTGCAACCTAAGGGATTATCATTCGAAACTGTTTTTTCGCTGTTCCCTTTGCCCCATATATATTTTTCTAAAAAAAATGTTGAATAATTTTTTAAGATGTTTTATTTATTTTGTTTATATTTTTGGGGTTCATCTATACTACTTTTTGAATATTAAGGTCATCCAGTCAGAATATTCCTTTTATAAGGCAATAATAAGGTTTTGATAATCTCATATGTATAGCCTGACAGGTCTTCCCTAAATTACCGTATTTGTCAAAAGGAAATTATAAAAGCTAGTACTGATGATGCATATTTTTTTTTACTATGCAGATTATTTCAACATGGTTTCCAATAATGGGTCGTTAATTGATAAAGTCATGATATTTTTACTACTTCTAGCCATTTGAAAAAGCTTATTGTACTCTGTTGAAGACCTGCCCATGCATGGCAGCCCTAAGGCTAACATTTGATTTATTTAAACTTCCACGTGGGAAAGTCCTTCCACTTTAATCTCTGCCTACATAAGTGCAAAGGAATGTATGCTGTGCTAGCTGCATTTTATGTCAGTAGATAATTTACTCTATATCAGCCTTGTATTTCCTCAACATTCCATGGCCGTATATATGTAGATAAAGCCTTGAGTTACAATAAAGTTCTGTATCTGATGCGATAGGCTCCAGGCCTGTTTTACATATACCCTAGAAAAAGAATCACTGCTGGAGCGTTTGTCATTATCTCATGTGACTGTATGCCTTGAAAATTGTCCAAGACAAATGTTTAAATATTTGCAGATTCCTGTTAACCCAGTACAAACTGGTTTTTAATAGGGAAGCGTGACATATAATTTGGAAAACCAGTTGAGCCTGAACAGTGCTGTAGAATAATCACATTGTTTAACTCACAGATGTATCCTAAAGTACTGATGGAGTGGGGTTTTGTATGTTAACTGAAAAAAATTGTGTGTGTATGTAAAACTGCCAATGGACACTGGGATGTCATTATTCAGAAATAACTAATGCGGAGCAGTCTCATGGTGCCCAATATGGCATCTACTATTCATAGCCTGACAGATAGTCAGCAATGGGAAGAGGTGGATTGTAGATACTCATCTGCTGAGCTAATTAGAACGATCTACTACTGACATTGGACTCCCACGTTCCAACAGTTCGATAGGCCATGCTTCATATATTGGACAAATATAATAGGAATGTGCCAAAAAATTTAGAAGTTAAAGGAAGTATTATTTTAGAGTCCCTTTTTAGTTAGAAATTAAGCTAAAATTAGCATGCACATATGGTGTCCTGACAATTTAATATGCACATGCTTACTCCAGGTCATTGAATCACCATGCATTGAAGAAAAAAGGACTATGACAGACCTGGAATTGTGTACCTTCAAAAGAAATTTAGCTGTGATGGCAGCCATATTTTTTTTCCAACTTACTAAGTAATAAGCCAGAGAGCTTGGAAAACTTCTCCAGCCACATGTTTTAGTAAATGATAAAGCATGACATTTTTGGGTTCTGATTAGGTTGCATTTTTGTTCAAATAGATGTGTTTTAAGAAAAGAGATGGCAAAAAAGAATGAATCTGTACAGCAGGTACCATCACATGTCTTGATTATAGTCCCCTGCCACCATGATGTACCGCTGAAGCCTCTGAAAATCCCATGAAAATAACTCTCTTTGCTTTGTGTGTACAGCTGTTCCAATGGAGGCCAGATTTAACAATGTTATAACTTGATATTATGTTTTGTTGAATATCATTTTGTTCAGGAAAGACTAAGAAGAAAAAACAATTTTTCAATGGTGAAATGTGCGTGTGCCAAGCCTACAGTATTAAATGTCCAGCCCTATGTGTTGATGGGACAGCACTGTGGGAAACCTGACACCTGTCAGTCTGAGTTGTCACTAACTCTTCCTGTTTGTTTTACAGAATGGTCTGTCCCCACTGCACATGGCAACCCAAGGAGATCATTTGAACTGTGTTCAGCTTCTGCTCCTACATAATGTGCCTGTGGATGATGTCACCAATGACTATTTAACTGCGCTGCATGTCGCCGCCCACTGTGGACATTACAAAGTCGCTAAAGTCCTGCTGGATAAGAAAGCCAACCCAAATGCCAAAGCACTGGTATGAGCCAAATTTTATTATTTCTGTATGCCAGTATTGCCTTCACCTTTGGAAGATTCTGATTCTGATAGCAAACTACACTAGCCAAGTCACAAATTGTTTGCATTTGTGTGTGTGTGTGTGCGTGTATATATATTTATATATATATATATATATATATATATATATCCACTTCTCTACTGTGCACGAAAACCCCCTTCCTGCCCAAGCCATTTTTCAGCTTTCAGCGCTGTCACACTTTGAATGACAATTGCGCAGTCGTGCGACGTGGCTCCCAAACGAAATTTGCGTCCTTTTTTTCCCACAAATAGAGCTTTCTTTTGGTGGTATTTGATCACCTCTGCGGTTTTTATTTTTTGCGCTATAAACAAAAGAAGAGCGTCCAGTTTGGAAAAAAAAACACTATTTTTTACTTTTTGCTATAATAAATACCCATTTTTTTTTTAAATAAAATTTTCCTCAGTTTAGGCCGATACGTATTCTTCTACATATTTTTGGTAAAAAAAAAAATCGCAATAAGCGCGTATTGATTGGTTTGCGCAAAAGTTATAGCGTCTACAAAATAGGGGATAGATTTATAGCATTTTTATTTTTTTATTTTTTTATTAGTAATGGCGGCGATCTGCGATTTTTTATTGTGACTGCGATATTGCGGCGGACACATCGGACACTTTTGACACATTTTTGGGACCATTCACGTTTATACAGTGATCCCTGCTATAAAAATGCATTGATTACTGTATAAATGTGATTGGCAGGGAAGGGGTTAACCACTAGGGGGCGGGAAGGGGTTAAATATGTTCCCTCAATGTGTTCTTACTGTGGGGGGAGGTGACTGACTGGGGGAGGTGACCGATGGTTGTCCCTATGTACAAGGGACACACCATCGGTCCCCTCTCCCTCACAGGACGTGGATCTCTGTGTTTACACACAGAGATCCACTTTCCTGCTCGTTTCCCGGGCAATCGCGGGTGCCCGGCGGCAATCGCGGCCGCCGGGCACGCGCACCGGGGCCTTGTGAACGCGGCGGGCGCGCGCGCGCGCCGCTGGCGACAAGCGCGCGCCTCCTAGCTCGTTTTAAAGGGAGGACGTCCCAGAACGAGAGTATCCTCCGCCCGCCGTCAATTGACAGTGGGCGGGGGACAAGTGGATATATATATATATATATATATATATATATATATATATATATATATATGCACTCACTGGCCACTTTATTAGGTACAATATATATATATACTGTATATCCATAATATATATATATATACTGTATATCCATGTATCTATAGCAATGTATGCAATGAATGTATGTGTCACACTGTATAGTGAAACAATATGGATCGTCATCTACTTACTGCTAATAACATTACGGTGATGGATGAAACTTTGGGTTGGAAAATCATGTTCTATGTCTTGTATGGTAAAGTTACATATTGTGCAGAACAATACAAGCTAAGGGAGACCCAATCAGAATAATTTGGGGACAGCTGGACAAGGAACCTAGCCTTGTTTTACTATTATACTGCAAATATTTCCTCTTTTGAAACCATGTCAGATATAAAAACAAATCTAAATGTGCTGTGGTACTTCTAATCCACAGCACTGCCTGTGCCAATTTAAAGCTAGCAGTGAATCTAAAGCAGGGGCTAATGTATACATTTCAGTAAAGTAACTTTTGGAGTAATATGATGGGTATGTCCATGGTTAGGAAGAGATTCCAGTGAGACACTGGAGGGCACAGATCAGTTGGCACAGGTGTGAGGAAGAATCTGGGTAGTTTGTTAAGCAATATTTTGATTCAACGAGATTTTAGAACTGTACACATTTCCACCAAGTCTGTACAGTTCTTACTTGTCCATCTTGACTATTGTTGGGCTTTAAGTTGTTGTTTATATCTTTTACGTAGGAAAACCGTGGGTTGAACATGAACTGTGGCTTTTTAAATGCTGCAATTTGTGGAAAAACTATTATTCTTTTATTACATCTAAAGGTCAATGAATCTTCACCTTTACTTCAAAGCTGGCCATAACCTATACAATGGGATTGTATAATTTCTATACAGTGTCCCTTATGCCGCGTACACACGACCGTTATTCATGTCATGCAAAAAAAAACTAAGCTTTTCTCGTCGTGATTCCTCTCAAGCCTGCCTTGCATACACACGTTCATGAAAAAAAAAACACAAAGCGCGGTGAAGTACAACGCGTACGACGGCACTATAAAGGGGAAGTTTCATTCGAATGGCACCACCCTTTGGGCTGCATTTGCTGATCCTCGTGTTAATAAAGTTTGGTGAGAGACGATTCGCGCTTTTCAGTCTTCGGGCAGTTTTCTCGTCGAGAAAACTGCTATGGAGCATACACAAGACAAAAATGGCAGTTTTCGCGTCATGAAAAACGGTCGTGTGTACGCGGCATAAGATTTACCAAAACTGTGTAATAGGAGAATGCACCTAACCAACCTATTCACTTAGTATCCGATCACGTAGGCTCTTGCATTACATAATTGATGGAAGATCTAAAGAAGATTATACAGTCAGGTTGTATGGTATATGATCACCTTTAATGATGGTTTAAAAATAAACAGTAGATTAAATATGGGTTTTGAAAGAATATAACCTTTAAAAAATATATAATAACTTGTTTTGCTGCAGTGTACAAACTTAAAAGTAATATTCTGAAACTAACTTGTGTTTTGATGTTGCTTAAGTAAGAAAAAATGTAATTATCCTAAGATTTTTCAAATTTGTTGAAGTTGATATGTCCCGTCACGCTGAGTTTTTTTTTCTCTCAGTGCATGCACTTCTCTTGTCACTTTCTACAGTTTGTGATTTATTATTTAGGTCTGTCTGCTGTGATTTCTTTTTAACTATGAAAAATTACAGCAGATCCTGTACTTTTCTGGTTATTTGGCTTTTTTAATGTCACAGGAAGGAAGTCTGACTTATCCACCATAAAATAAAATCTCTGCATTCATGCTGTATTTTTCATATAAGAATCCTAATGCCCTGAGTCACATCATGTGGTAGAAGCTAAAGTATTTACACTGTCTCTGAATTTTGGTGAAAGCCATTGTGTTCAGATATAGAAGACTAGACAGGCTATCTGGCAACTGTGGCATTTGACACAAAGTTTTATTCACGTGTGGGCTGGTGGCAGTTTCATAAGCTAGCCAGCCCAAGACCCTGTTAAAGTCAAGGTATAGTGGTTTTGTGGATGTTTTTCTTTTCATTATGGTAAGGACTAAACATCAAAATCTAAAAAAAATATATATGTTTTGTATTTGACCAAATAAGAGATATTGCATATAATCATTTTGTCTTCACATTAGCTGGCTGCTATTTTTACATTTCAGTCTCCTCTTACTTTCTGTTGAAAAAGAGAACTGTGTACTGAACTCAACAGCTCAATTTGGCATTTTTACACAGAAAGGAAAAAGAGCTGTAACACATCTGTCAGGTTGGTAGAAGTTTTTGGTCGGAGACAGAGGAGTTGATTTACTAATAGCAAACAGGCTGTTCACTTTGCAAGGGAATGTTAACTTAGCTTGATGGGGACAAGGGCCCCATCCCCACAACCCTTGCCCGGTGGTTGTGGGGGTTTGTGAGCGGGGGGCTTATCGGAATCTGGAAGCCCCTTTAACAAGGGGGCCCCCAGATCCCGGGCCCCCTATGTGAATGGGTATGGGGTACATTGCCTCCATGGGAGGCGTCTCCAGACTGCAGTCTTTTCGCTTTGCCAGCTGTTATATAGCCAAGGGCGGGGCCGCCTAGTGACATAACCGGGTGACCCCACCCCTTCTGGCTTCATGTGACATCAGAGGGGGTAGGGTCACCCAATGTATTCACATAGGGGGGCCCGGGACCTTGTTAAAGGGGGCAGGACCTTGTTAAAGGTGGCTTCCAGATTCCGATTAGCCCCTCACCCACAGACCCCCAAAATTACTGGGCAAGGGTTGTGGGGATGAGGCCCTTGTCCCTATCAACATGGGGACAAGGTGCTTTGGGGGTGACCCTCCCCATATTGAGGGCATGTGACCTGGTACGGGTCAGGGGGCGCTCTCTCGTTCCCCCCTTTTCCTGCGGCCTGCCAGGTTGCATGCTCGGATAAGGGTCTGGTATGGATTTTGGGGGGGACCCCCAAAAACTTTTTTTTTAATTGCCATGAGGTTCCCCTTAAAAATCTATACCAGACCTGAAGGGCCTGGTATGGATTTTGGGGGGGACCCCACGCCATCGTTTTTTTTAAAATGTTAGCGTGTAGTTCCCCTTAATATTCATACCAGACACGAGGGGCCTGGTAATGGACTGGTGTGGGGGAACCCATGCCATTTTATTCAATGATTTTTTATGGCTGGGATTTGGCAATACCGCCGCGAGCAATTTTAAATGAAATTTATTTTGCTGCGGCTACTTTACAAGCAGTTTAAGGGGACCCCCAGGCACAATATTTAAAGGAATATTTCATTTTTATTGTTTCACTTTAAGCATTCTTAAAATCACTACTCCTGAAAGAAAAGGCAGTTTTAAAAACTTTTTTTTGCATTGATACATGTCTCCTGGGGCAGTACCCGGGTCCCTCAACACTTTTTATGGCAATAACTTGCATATAAGCCTTTAAAATGAACACTTTTGATTTTTCACGTTCGTGTCCCATCGACTTTAATGGTGTTCAAATGTTCGCACAAATTTTTTGTCTGTTCGCATGTTCTGGTGCGAACCGAACCGGGGAGTGTTCGGCTCATCCCTGTTTGCAAAGAATACCCAATCACATGAAAGGAAAATAAAATAAAAATTTTACTTTTGCTTGCAAATGATTGGATTGGATGGAAGTCAGCAGTGCTTCATATCATTCACTAAGCTAAAGCCTAGTACACCCTCGTATTTTTTTTTTCTATCAACCCAGCGGCCTGAATAAAAAAAAAAAATGAAGAGCTCGGAAGGAGCTGCTGTACTAACAATCCAATGTTAGTACAGTGATATCCCCCACTGAGCTATTATGTTCAGACAGGGAAACGCCCCCCCCCCCCCCCGCCAGAACACACCAGTCAGTGCTCTTAGCCTAAGAGCTCTGATTGGGTGCTGATCGCAGACCTGTTTTGGGCATGCCGTTTCGACAGAAGTCGAATGTCAGCCAGTTTCTATTGAACCGCCCATGCCACCTGATATTCAGCCCATCTGTAAAGCCCTTAAAGGACAAGTTCACCTTTTGTAACATGTAATCAGATACACATACATTGGCCCTCGCACCTCCCTGGCTCCCGATGTCACAGGCGGCAGGGGATTTTCTCCCCCCCCCCCGCTCCCTGTCAGAATCTGCAAAGAACGTGGATATGCGGGGCTCCGTCTGCCTGGCTGTGACACTCATTCACAGAGTTATGTGAATTAAAAACTACAAGGTCCAGGAGCCTTTGTGGCTGTTGGCTCATAGTTCTCAATGAACTAATGAACTACCATGGCGCTGCTGAGAGCTGTGGTAGTTCATTGATGCTTCCTGTTAATGCGTAACTGCCTGGTCGTACGATGTACAGCCAAACAGCTTACACACAGAGCGTGCAAGAGCCCTGCATAGCACCCAAGATCTGCTGATCATGGGTGCAATGCTTTCCAGGCTCCCAATAAATAAAATAAATAAATGCATATTGTTTTACCTACAAAAAGATGTGCATTTATAATTGTTTTTAAAAAGGCAAACTTATCCTTTAAAGGAAAACTCCCTTTAGAGTGAACATCCTATTTACCTATTTATTTGTAGAATGAAGATTGTACATTTAATGGGAAAAAAAAAAAAACTTAAATGGCCAAAGGAATCTATCACTGTTTGTTTTTGGTGCAGGGATATATATGTTGGTGTCAGCATTAATACTGTTGGCAGGTTGCCTGAAATTTTTAGTGATGGCAAAGAGAGTATGAATTTCAAGGAGTTTACCTTGTGTCCGAATTTAGGTTGAGATTAGGGAATTCTAGAGGAAATACCTGAAACTGCTTTCTTGCTGCCGAAAATTTCCATACTGTATTTGTCATATGGGAACAACAGGAGTTTAGCGAACGGTTTCATGCCAATCAATACCCAGTTTTCCCATTTTTTAAATGGTTGTCATTACTATGTAATTGCCTTTGTTGTCTGTGGAATGCTGTTAAATCTAGCTGTTCACTTTTCAGAATAGCATCTTGAACATACTGTAGGTACAAAAACCTAATTAGTAGTTACTGGGAACCCTACTATTATTTTATTTATTTTTTTCAAATCCCCATCTTTCTTGCAAATGCCAGTGGCATTGCATAATGGATATTTATGTTTAACATGTGTGGGAAAAATTTTTTTTTCTTCCATTTTTAATTTACAGCCAATAAAAAATGAAATAAACTTTCCTCATAATTTGTGAGTGTCACCCCCCTCCACAGACTGTCATCCAACAACCTGTCATCTTGTTTTATTAGTTTCCTTTCCTTTTGTAGCTTGTTAAAATACCAGTTAATGATGGATTGGCTTTTGGAAGATCCAGAAGTTCCTTATCAGCAGGTTGCCTCGTGGTTCTTTTCATGTCAAATCAACCCAACGAAGCCTGGATATTGAATAAAAGAGACACTTTGCACTTATTAGACCTTAACGTCTCTTACTGACAGTGTGAACCAAAGAAATGGCTCTTCCATTGTGTCCTTTCTGTGACTTTGCTGGGAGATTTAAAATTCTTCTTTTTCCCTTGTATTTTTTGGTCCAATCTAAAGCTTTAAAATACCCATGGTGTCTAGTACATTAAAACTTACCTATTACACAACATTGCAAAGCTTACCATTAATATAGTATGTTGTTGAGTGAAAATTGAACTACAGCGTTCAGTTATGTAGAGTTGCAAGTACCAGTATTAAATAATGATGGACTAAGTTATCACAGTTAATTAAAACCACAGGAAATATGGCATATAGCTATACTTTTTAAGTCTTTAATTTGTTGTTAGGCAGACTGCTGAACGTATAGTAAATTTCTGTTGTAAATCAGAATTCAGGAATTTGCTATTTGTTAGTGGCCTTTTAGAACTGCATAATTTTTTCTTCCCATCAAGTATGGATTTACCAGTAGGCACAATAGGCTTGTGGGTCTAGACAGTGGCAGCTGGTGCTAAAAAAAATTGGGGGGGCGCAAACAAACCACTGTGCCATCAAATGCACCCACTGTGCCATCAAACGTTGCCACTGTGCCATCAAACGCTGCCAGTGTGCCATCAAACGCTGCCACTGTGCCATCAAATGCTGCCACTGTGCCATCAAATGCTACGACTGTGCCCATCAAACGCTGCCACTGTGCTATCAAATGCTGCCACTGTGCCATCAATTGCAGCCACTGTGCCATCAATTGCAGCCACTGTGCCATCAAAAGCTGCCACTGTGCTTTAAATGCTGCGACTGTGAAATAAAATGCTGCGACTGTGGCATCAAATGCTGCGACTGTGCCCATCAAACGCTGCCACTGTGCCATCAAATGCTGCCACTGTGCCATCAAATGTTGCCACTGTGCCATCAATTGCAGCCACTGTGCCATCAAATGCAGCCTCTGTACCATCAAACGTTGCCACTGTGCCTGCCATCAAACGCTGCCACTGTGCCATCAAACGCTGCCACTGTGCCATCAAATGCTGCCACTGTGCAATCAAACGCTGCCACTGTGCCATCAAAAGCTGACACTGTGCCATCAAAAGCTGTGACTGCGCCATCAAATGCTGCGACTGTACCCATCAAACGCTGCCACTGTGCCATCAAATGCTACCACTGTGCCATCAATTGCAGCCACTGTGCTCATCACATGCTGCGACTGTGCCATCAAATGCTGCAACTGTGCCCATCAAACGCTGCCAGTGTGCCCATCAAATGCTGCCACTGTGCCAAATGCTGCCAGTGGGAGTGTGCCCCCGCCCACTCACCGTCTGCCCGGCACTTACCCTGTCTTGTGGGGCAGCGGGTGACGGCGACGGGCAGGGTCCTTTAAGTCTCCTGCACTTCTCCCGTCCTCATGTCCCGTCAGGCGTCCAATAGCGGCGCCTGTTGTTTCAGCCAATCAGGTGACAGGTAACCAGACCTGAGCAACCTGATTGGCTGAGAGGAGGGTCAGTGTTAGGGAAGCAATGTATTCGGTTCCCTAACACACCACACCACGCACAGCAGTGCGCCCGCTGTTTACCCTTTTGGAAGCCTATTAGAGCCCACAATCTCTAATCAGGAAGCCTATGGCTCTAATCAGGTGCTTCCGAAACACACCCGCTGCTGTAATTCATATGCCCGGTGCCCGACAAGGGGCCGGGCACATGAATAGGGGGTGGCAGCGGTGACCATGGATAGATTTATGCAATGCATGAATCTATCTATGGTGAGAGAGAGTGACAGGAGGGGGGGCGGCGCTCCTGCGCCCTTTATGGACGCACCGCCACTGGGTCTAGGCAACAAAGGGAAAGCAGCTTTTGCCTAAGCAGTTATTGGCTGATCATACTTTCCTGTCATTGGTAGAAATGCATTATTTATTTGCCTACAACAAGTTGAGACTTCAGGTTGCCTACTATAATATTATGGTGATTTGTCCATAAGTCAAAGGCTTTGCTACATAAAACCATGTAGGGGTGTTTATAATTCCAAACATAGCAAAAGAACATCCCCATGAAAATATGCAAAAATGTATTTTATTTTTTTATAACGGTTAATAAACAAAGTCTCCTATAGTAATATACAGTAAATATCTTTGATGTTTAGGCCTATTACAGCTGAAAAAAGGCAAATCTAGAGTACTAAACTGGTTGCTGGTGATGGCTGAAAAGATCTCAATGTCACATTTTGGGCCTTATGTTACTACAGGGCTAGTACAGTATGTATTTAAGTTACTCCAACCCTGTTTATTCTTCATTGATTGATTACTACTTAAAAAGCAATAGGGTTGATTTACTAAAGACAAATAGACTGCAATTTGCAAGTGCAATTGCCCTCTGAAAGGGCATTTGCTCCAGAGATTAGTAAATGAGGCGAAGCTACACTGTGCAAAGAACGCACATTCACATGCAAGTAAAATGAAGAACATTTTTGCTTGTACATGATTGGATGATGGGAGTCAGCAGAGCTTCCCCTCATTAGCAAAGCATTAGAGCAAATTCCCTTTCAGAGTGCAACTGCATTTGCAAAGTGCACAGTCTATTTGCCTTTAGTAAATCAACCCTAGTGCTTGCTTTCTTTCTCTTCAATTAAATACAATTTAATTAAAACAATATTGGGTACAACCCCAATTCCCAAAAAGTTGGGACACTGTGTAAAATCCACATAAAAACAGAATGCAATGACTTGCAAATCTCATAAACCTATATTTTATTCACAATAGAAAACATTTCAAATGTTTAAACTGAGAAAATGTACCATTTTAAGAAAAAAATAAGGTCAGTAATACGTTTCCAAAAAGTTGGGACAGTGCAACAAAAAGCTGGCAAAGAACAACCCAAATTCCCAAAAAGGTGGGGCAGGGCCATGTTTACCACAGTGTAGCATGCCTTCTTATTTTATCAACACTCTGTAAACATTTGGGAACTGAGGAGACCAGTTGCTGGAGTTTCGGGAGAGGAATGTTGTCCCATTCTTGCCTGTGCATGTGGTGCTCTAAAACCTGGATATATCTTTCAGTTGTGATGGTGCCTTTCTAGATGTGCAAGTTGCCCATTCCATACACGCTAATGCACCCCCATACCATCAGGCTGTTTTACTGAGGATGCGGCGCCCTTGGTTGCTAAAAACAATGTCAAATTTAGATGAATCTGACAACTTTAAACGATGTTTGGCCCAGAGAAGACGGTGGCGTTTCTGGATCATGTTTAGACGTGGCTTCTTCTTTGCATGATAGAACTTTAACTTGCATTTTTGGATGGCACATTGAACTGTGTTTACAGACAGTGGTTTTTGGAAGTATTCCTGAGCCCATGCAGTGATATCCATCACAGATTAATGCTTGTTTTTTAAATGCAGTGTCTCCTGAGGGCCAGAAGATCACCAGTATCCAATATTGCGTTTCGTCGTTGTCCTTTGTGTACAGAGATTTCTACAGATTCTCTGAATCTTTTGTTGATATTATGTACTGTAGATGATGATATATTTAAAGTCTTTGCAATGTTACATTGAGGAAAGTTATTCTAAGATTGTTCAACAATTTTTAGACGCAGCCTTTCACAGATTGGTGAGCCTCTGTCTATATATACTTCTGAGACTCTCTGGAGGAGATTTACTAAAACAGCTTCCAGTTCCTGTTTGCTGGCAGCATTGTGCAATAAAACCATGTGGAACTGGTTTGCATTTTTTTATTTTTTTTGGTTTAATACATTTTTATTACTTTTCAGGATTAGGTTTGACAACATGAACGATACAATTAGAAAATAAAATTAACATGCTTACATCAGCCAATGTTAAATTGACAAACAGCATAACAAAGCATTACGCAATCAAAACAGGAGTGGGTCAGGGCATAAAATCTGAAAAAAATATAGAAAAATAATATCTGGGTAGGATATGTGCCTCATGTTCAGGGAAGCAAAGTAAAACTAAGAAAAAAGGGGTATATTATACAATCAAAAACCGAGGATATAAAAAGGTTTTTAATGACTTTATAACTAGACAAAAGTGTGTTGTTTGTGTATTTTCTTGATGTCTGCTTTAATGCATAGACATGTCCATCACACAGAGGGGTATTATACAGCTGCACTTTTCATAACGATGCATTTGAAATAAAGTTGCTTTGTGTCATAAATGGTTAACATTTGAAAACACTAGCAAAGCACTAACAATTGTACTGTCTCCTGTCTGGGAATAGCGCCAAGGTGATAGATATATCTTGTAGCTAATGAGATTTCTATTTCACTTGTTGCTGATTTATTGTCGCTGGGAACAAGCATGGAAGCAGCTACAAGTGCAGCCACATTCATCTTCAGGCTCTCTCCCTCTCTAGCTCAGTGCAGTACACTTTACCTTAAAGTCATGCAACCAGGTGCTATGACTGTGATTAGGAAAGCTAAGAATAGCTGAAGTTATGCCTTTCCTTAAAACAGGCACATACCTAAGAGGAATGGAAGATTTGTTTTCCCTCTTTTGACTGATGCCAGATGTGAGCTTTGCTTGTCTGACTTGTCTTTGCAAGCAATCATAGGAAGCATGCAAGCGAGGGAGATCAGGTTACTCATCATTCTGTTATGATTGGCATCCTTGAATTCATGTATTTTTTATAATATAGTTAGGCCCCTTTCACACGATAGACCCGCTCGGATCCACCTGTCTGTTTTTCAGGCGGATCCGAGCGGGCCACCCATTGACTTGTATGGGCAGGCGGATATCAGTGGAGATGTGTCCGCTGACACCCGCCTGCCATCCAATCCGAACAGAGATCCACTGAAAACAGACGGATGGCGATACATTCGCCATCCGTCCAGCGGATCGGATGAAAACGGACATGCTGTCCGTTTTCATCCAATCTTTCCATAGAGATCAGCGGGGCTCTGACAGGTCCGTCCCTGCACAGTGAGCAAAGATGGACGGGTCATTCGCCCGCTCAGTGGAGATCAACGAAGCGATCTCCCGCTGAGCTGGCGGAGTCCTCTGAGCAGATCCGCCCCGTGTGAAAGGGGTCTTAACCTCCCTGGCGGTATTCCCGAGTCTGGCTCAGGGTGGAATTTCAGTACCATAAGCGGTAACCCCGAGCCAGACTCGGGCTGCATCGCAGGATACAGGGAGAGTAACTTACCTTGTTCCCTGAATCCTGCGATGTGTGCGAGTCGTGTCTCGCTCGATTCACACTGCCAAGTGCCGAGCTCCGTTCCATGCGACGTTGCGGCGCATGGGGGCGGAGAACAGCGCCAAATTCAAAAAAGTAAAAACACAATACACATACAGTATACTGTAATCTTACAGATTACAGTACTGTATAAAAAAAATACACATCCCCTTTGTCCCTAGTGGTCTGTCCAGTGCCCTGCATGCAGTTTTATATTATAAATACTGTTTTTTTTCTGCCTGGAATTTGGAGATTGTCCATAGCAACCAAAAAGTGTCCCTTTATGTCAAAAGTGGTTTTAGACCAGCTAGAAAACAACGATAATAAATTAGAATCACTTGCAGAATTGAGCGATAGCGATTTGTGGGGAAATTCGTCATCAAACACTAAATATAATGACAGCGACAATTCTGCAACTGAGCAAATTTCTGTGTTTTTGATTTGATTACATTATTGAATAATTTGTATTATTATTATATTATTATTTGTTATAATTATTTATAGTTATATATTATCATTTATGATTTTGTGTTTCAAACTTTATCATACCCGGGATGTCTACTAGACTCTAGTTTGGACAAATTTAAGTGAGTTATTTCTAAGAATTACAGGCCTACAATATAAAACGCCAAATTTGCATGCAAAATAATTGTACAGCTTTCAGCACCTAAAATCAGACAGAATCATACCGCCAGGGAGGTTAAAGAATATCTAAAGCCAAAACCTTTTTTTTTTTGTAAGGTCCTTTTCACACTGCCGTGACTTGAAATTCACGAAACTTTACTATGATTTTGCCGCAACCTCAAATCACAGTAAAATAGGACCAAAGTAGTACAGGGACACAGTAAGCTATTAGAGAGTTATTAGAGATCTAGAAACATGCCTTACTTATAGTAAAATCCTATATATATTGGTGACCACAGTCCTGTATTGCATTTGACCCCTTTGCAAAGGTCAGTGGAAAGCACACATCCATCACACCAATTTACCAGTCCAGTTCAATGGTGTGCAGCCTTACAATTGTGTATTTTTTGCTGAGCTTATAGAATTCATACCCTTGAAATGCTGAAGAGGTTCAGTATATGGCAGAAGAAAAAGTGTTGTTCCATTTCAGAAGTTTTATCTGCAGTACTAAAGGAAATATAAAAGAACTAATGGAAATATATTGTATCTTTTTAGTTGCAAAATGGTTGATGTGAGTCCAGAAGTGTCTCTCTTGTCTTACATCATACACAAATCTGTAACACTTTTGTCTACTTTTGGCACCATAGATTACTTCCTTAAACCATTCATTGAGCCTCAGAATGAATGAAAATTGCCCACAGCCACCAATCCACCTAGACACTTATGGGGAGATTAGGATTTTAAAAGGGAGATTCCAACCTTATGTTTCATAGAGATACACTGACAGGAATAATTTGAAATTTTGAGCATTTTATGTTAAATAGTATCGGCCTCTTGCAGTCCCTGTAGAGGTTGAAACAGCCAATCATCTGTGCGGCAGTGCTCATTTGCTAACAAGAGACTTGTAAGAGACAGCATAGTGAGATGAGCACATGCTAGGTGTGCACCTTCTTCTTTCTGTGGACTAATGCTTGGATTGCAGTGTATATCTAGGAAATTAATTATCAGCATCGTCATTTATACATGAATCAAAAAGATAACAATAGTAATAGTGTAACTTTTATGACACCACAAGTGTCTAATACAGATAGTCTGTTAATTGATCCATAAAAATATAAAACATTGTATCACAACCCAAAACCAATTAAAAGAGAATAATAAGAAACATACTTACTCGCCTAGGTGGATGTTGCATCAATCTGATGCTGCATCTGTCCTCCGCCACCTCTAGACTAAGAACTGATCGATAAAAGACTGCTGATCACTCGGTTCTTTGTCTTCACTCAGCAGAAAGCCAGTGACTGTCAAGTCACCAGCTCTGTGCTCTCCCCCTCCAGTGCTCACTGGAGCGCTGAGCTGTGGAGGGGGCAGGAGTGGTTGACTCAGGCTGTCATCGGTGTGCTCAGAGGCTGAGCTAGCTGCCAGTCAGGCATCTGGGTGGATCCCAACATTAAAGTTAGGATCTCTCCAGAGGTAAAAAATTGAAAATAAACTTTGCTTCTGAAAAACAAAAACAAAAATTGCAGCTGCAACAATTAAGTGAGATATTATCACAAAAATTAAATAGGTGAACAAGTATGTTGCGCTTAAATGAAATGAACAGTAAATAAATCATTTAAACAAGTGAGTCCAAGAGTCACGAACGTGACACAGTAGGATAAAAGTAGTAGGATCTCTTCAACCTTTTTTATAAATGATATAGAGTTTGGGATTTAGAGGTGCGCTGGGCATTCTTGTGTGATTCACATGTAGTTCTCTGCATTGCAATTTCAGCCCATTCAGTTTGAATGGGCTGAAATCCCATCACACCAACAGTAGTGCGTGCACTACTGTTAGACGCTCACTGCAACTGGATTGCATGGTACCTCTGTACCATGTGATCCAGTGGAGGCAAACGCACTGCATTTGCAAGCTTTGTTTAAGGTGCCGTTAACTTTTTTTTTTTGGTTGAACTAGATGGACTTGTGTCTTTTTTCAACCTGAGTAACTATATAACTATTTAACTTAATATTGACACCCACTGCATATTGCTACTGCAGTGCATTTTGAATGTGGTGCAGGAAACGGGCATGGAAAAGTAATAACACCAGAGATTGTTGATCCAGGGAAAATATGATTGCCTTGAGGGATCAGGATGGAATTGTTTCTCCTGTTGAAGCAAATGAAACCATGATTCAAGGATTTTTATTTTTTATTTTTTTCGTAATTAATTTTTATTGGATTATAAGAAATTAACAAATACAGAGCTGTAGAGTACTTACTCATAGAATAAACAAGTTACATCTTTGTAATTCACAAAACAGTACTTTTTCCGTATATAATTGTACAAAGTAACCATACGATCATGTACTCAAAATCAGCCCTTACTCTGTAACACCAAAGATAAAACTGGAGAGTTTCCTCTCTCAACGAACAAATAGAAGCTATTGACCCTTATTCTCCCCCCTTCTCCTTTCTCCTCCTTCCCTCTTAGCCAATGATACCTATGTATTGCTGATTTGCAGATATTCCATCATATACGCCCAACTTATTATTTAGTATGTCTGTATTTTCCCCATAGATGCCAATTACTCGTAAATTCCTTCATCTTCCCCTCTTTAACTGCAATTGATTTTTCGTAAGAATAGGAGTCATCAACTAATTTTAATACTTCCCCGACCCGAGGGGGTTCTGTTGATTTCCATTTGCGGGTTAGTGCTAGTCTGGCCGCATATAAAATATGCATCACAAGTGATCTGTAGGGCTTGGGGTAGATATCCATATCAACACTCAGTATAGCTTGTTCCACTCTTAATTTATTAAGTATTCCTGTCAGATTAGCTATTATTCGAGCTATTGCTGCCCAGAAGCTACGCAAAGATACACAGAACCAAAGAACATGAGCCAAGGTGCCCACATGACCGCATTCCCTCCAACAAAGGTTGGATGAGTGGCCTTGGAATTTAGCCATGATATATGGGGTTCTGTACCATCTCAGTTGCATCTTCTGTGCTATTTCCCTATAGTTAGAACATTTAGTGTGAGAGTAGTTCGCCTTTATTGCTCGTATCCACTGCATCTTAGATATGTGTATATTTAAGTCTGATTCCCATTTTGAGAATTGTTTCGGGGTCACAAAATGTAGTTTACTTTGCATTATGTTGTATACTATCGTGATACCTTTTTTGGGTGTGGGAAATGAGTGCCATAGTTCATAAATGGTTTCTGGGATGTCTAAATGTTGCCTTTTTATAGCTTTAATGATGCTAGTAATTCTTGCATACTCCATAAAATCTCTCTCAGGGATAGACGTGGTAGCACGGAGCTCTGAGAAAGTTTTGAGACGATCCTGGGTGTACATATCTGAGATATTAACAATACCATATCTCCCCCAGCGTCGTATATCTAGATTCGGAGATAGGAATGAAAGTGCTGTCACTGGGATTGGCACCTTTTTATGAGCAATATAGGGATTCTTATTTGCAAGGAAGTATTCCCATGCTGTCAGTGTGGCTGCTACTGTCGGGAGTATCTTACATGGTGATGTTTTATCCGAGGGTGTGATCAGCAAGAGATTGTGAATCTCCCCGTATCCTATCTGAGTTTGTTCTGCTCTACACCAATGTATGGGATCTGAGGTATGAAACCACTCTTTAGCTTGGTCCAAAATTGCTGCCATATGGTAGTCCTTAATATTGGGTACCCCCATTCCCCCCACTGTTTTGTGTTTCATAAGTAAGTTATGAGAGCATCTGGCTCTTTTCCCTTCCCATAGAAATTGAGATAAGGCCTTTTGCATAGCCACATAGAATGAGTTAGGTATTTGAAGTGGGAGGGCTCTGAAATAGTATAACAACTTGGGAAGTAAAATCATTTTATATGCTGCCAGTCTCCCCGACCAGGTTAGGTAAAATTTCTTAAATCTAAGCATTTCCTGTGTAAATTTGTTTATCAGGGGTTCGAAGTTGTAGCTATATAGTTGGGAAATCGATTGGGTCAGTGCAATGCCTAGGTATTGGATCGTAGTTTTAGCCCAGGGGTAAGGTAGCTTTTCTTGAATGAGAGATATTGTCTTATTGTCAACCCCCAAGTTGAGTATGCTGGATTTGGTAGCATTCACTTTATAGTAAGACACCTCGTTGAACTTCTCAAGTATCTCATGTACCGCCGTTAGGGACTGAGCCGGATTGGAGAGCGACAGAATCACATCATCTGCGAATAATGTTATCGTATGTTCCTCTTCACCTAATCGGATACCTTTAATTTGGGGATCAGTTCTAATTTTTTCGGCCAGAGGCTCCATCACGAGAGCAAAGATCAGGGTTGATAAAGGGCACCCCTGTCTTGTGCCATTCGTGATGGAGAACTGCTCTGAGAATATGCCCTCTGTAAACACCATGGCTGAGGGATTCGAATACAAAATAGAAATGGCGGTGCAGATATGCCCTGAGAATCCAAACCTCCCAAGTACTGTTGACAGAAAGCCCCAGTGGATCCTGTCAAAGGCCTTTTCTGCGTCCAATGACAGGAGGACCGAGGGGTTCTTAGCGGTATTAGAGGAATGCACTGAATTTATAATTCATCTTGTGGCATCCGTAGCTTGCCTATCCGCCACAAAGCCAACCTGGTCAGGTTTAATCAATTTGGGGAGCAATTTCTGTCAGGGTCACCTGTGGCCAGGTGACAGATGCACACCGTAGGGGGACAGGAGTGCACCGCGAGGTAGTGAACCCTATGGCTGGCTTCTGCGGATAGGAAACTGGGTGGTTGTGGAAAGCGGGACCAGAGGAGCACAACCGGGATCCCAACGGAAGCGAGAGCCAAGATTCCCCAGGGCGCGGAGTCTAAGACCCAGCTGGTCTTCTCCAGGGCCTCTAGTGGTGAGGATGTTACGCTGCAGGCTGGGACCAGGTCGCGGCCCCTGGAGTTTCCTAGCTCACGCCCCGTAGGATAAGGGGAGGCAGCAGCACACGATAGAGAGAACCGAATAACAAGCCGAAGGTCAGGGGCCACAAGCAGACAAGGATAACGAAGAACGAGCCGAAGGTCAAGGGTCACGAGCAGACAGGGATGGTCGGGGACAAGCCAATAACGTAACAGAGAGACAGACGTAGCACACGGCAGGCAGGAACCCAAACACACAATGCCTAACAAACACGTTGATCAGCAAAGCAGGCTTGCAGTGCACAGGTTAATATAGTGTTCAGTGATAGGGCCTGGGGTGGAGTCAGGCTGGGAGGAGATTATAAAGGAAGCCAGGTGAAGGAGGTCTGGTCTCTAGATGAACACATGAGGAGGAAGGTAAGATGGCAGACAGACATTAATGCATATCCATGACAGTACCCTCCCTCTTACGAGGCCTCCCCCTTCCCCGCCTGGGCCCAGGTTTAGAGGGAAACTTCAGATGAAACTCCTTTAACAGACGAGGTGCAAATACCTCAGATGCAGTGATCCAAGACCTCTCCTCAGGACCAAACCCTTTCCAATGAACGAGGTACTGAAGAATGCCTTTACAGAGTCGGGAGTCCGGAATTTGACTGATCTCGTACTCCTGATTATCCTCAGAGACAGGCGCCACGGTAGGGAGAGGACGAGAGAATTTATTGAGGACTAAAGGCTTTAGAAGAGCAACATGAAAGGAGTTAGTGATTTTAAGGCTCTTAGGAATCTGGAGTTTGAAACAAACCGGATTCAGTTTAGCAGTTACCGTGTATGGACCGATGAATCGTGGAGCAAACTTCAGAGAAGGAACTCGGAGCTTGATGTTCCTGGTAGAGAGCCAGACTTTGTCCCCTGGCTGAAGAGAAGGCGGTTTACGCCTGCGGCGGTCGGCAAAGCCTTTGAATTTTTCAGCAGCTGCCCGGAGGGAATCATGAACATGACCCCAAACGGAATTGAGAGACTCCTGAACCGAAGCCAAAGCTGGAATGTCTGGAGAACAGATCATGGGAAGAGGAAGTTGAGGGTGTTTTCCATAAACTGTGAAAAAGGGTGTCTTCTGCGAACTGGTATTCACATGATTGTTATGGGAGAATTCTGCCCACGGGAGTAGAGAGGACCAATCGTCATGGTGAGAAGACACAAAGGTGCGAAGAAAGACCTCTAACTCCTGATTAACCCTCTCAGTCTGTCCAATTGGATTGGGGATGGTAAGAAGAAGAAAAATCCAAGACAATATTGAGGGATTTGCAAAAGGCTCTCCAAAAACGAGACGTGAATTGGACTCCCCTGTCGGAAACAATATGAGAAGGGACCCCATGTAGGCGGAGAATTTCCCAAATGAAAATGGGAACCAAGGCAGGGGCAGAAGGAAGACCAGGAAGAGGAACAAAATGAGCCATCTTGGAGAATCGATCGATTACCACCCAGATGACTGTATTATTCTCAGACAGTGGGAGATCGGTGATAAAATCCATGGCAATATGGACCCAGGGTTCCTTAGGAATGGGCAAGGGCATGAGGAGACCAGCAGGAGCTTGTGTGGAGGATTTTGACTGAGCACAGACATGACAAGCTTTAACGTAGTCTTTGACGTCTGAGCGGAGATTAGGCCACCAGTAGTGACGACTGATGAGTAGGAAGGATCGGAGGAATCCAGAATGCCCTGCCACCTTGGAATCATGTCCCCAACGAAGGATCTTAGCTCTTAGCTCAGTGGGGACAAAGGTCTTACCAGGCGGAATTTTAGACTCCAGGGTGGTAGAGTGGGCAACAATGCATGAGGTGGGAATGATCGGCTCAGGTTCAGGGGCGGACTCCTCGTCCAAAGTGTCAAATGACCTAGAGAGCGCATCAGCCCGACCGTTGCAGGAACCAGGTTTGTAGGTAATCGTGAAATTAAAACGGGCAAAGAAGAGACTCCACCTGGCCTGTCTAGGATTCAGACGTTTAGCATTCTGTAGATACTGTAAATTCTTGTGATCGGTAAAGATCGTTATGGAGTGAGGGGAACCCTCCAAGAGATGACGCCACTCCTCTAACGCCAATTTAATTGCGAGAAGTTCCCGATCACCGATGGCATAATTCCTCTCTGCCTGAGAATTTTTTTTGGAGAAGAACGCACATGGTTGGCGTCTCTTCTCAAAGATTTGAAGAAGCACAGCTCCCACCCCCATTGAGGAAGCGTCCACTTCAATAAAAAATGCATTCCCAGGATTTGGTCTCCTCAAGAGGGGGCCAGAAACAAAGGCCTGTTTCAGGTTGTGAAATGCAGAGACAGCTTCGGGAGGCCAGTCTCTGGCATTCACACCCTTCTTGGTCAAAGCGATAATAGGCACGGCAATGGAAGAGTAATTCCTTATGAACTGCCTATAATAATTAGTGAAGCCAAGAAAGCGCTGTGTGGCCTTGAGGCTAGCAGGAAGAGGCCAGTTGGTGATAGCCAAGACCTTCCCAGGGTCCATACGAAGCCCCGAACATGAGACGAAGCACCCCAAAAACAGGACCTCAGAACATTCAAAGGAACATTTCTCCAGCTTGGCATAGAGATTGTTCTCTCTAAGACGTTGAAGTACAGTGCGGACATGGTTTCTGTGGACGAGCAGATTTTCAGAAAAGATCAGAATGTCATCCAGATAGATGACAACAAACTGGTACAGCAGATCTCTGAAGATTTCATTGACAAAGTTTTGAAACACGGCTGGAGCATTACACAGACCAAAAGGCATCACCAGATATTCGTAATGCCCGTCTCTAGTGTTGAATGCAGTCTTCCATTCGTCACCCTCCCGTATTCGAATGAGATTGTACGCGCCTCTGAGATCCAACTTGGTGAAAATGGAGGCACCCTTCAACCTATCGAATAGCTCAGATATTAAGGGTAAGGGGTATCGATTTTTAATAGTAACCGCATTTAAACCCCGATAATCGATGCAGGGTCTTAAGGTACCATCCTTTTTGGCAACAAAAAAGAACCCTGCCCCTGCAGGCGATGAGGATTTCCGGATGAAACCTCTCTCCAGATTCTCTGCTACATACTCCGACATGGCCTGGGTCTCTGGGATGGACAGAGGGTAGGTACGACCCCTGGGTAGAGTTGCTCCGGGGACAAGATCAATAGCACAGTCAAAAGACCTGTGGGGAGGAAGCACCTCAGCTGATTTTTTACAGAACACATCCCGGTAATCGCTGTATGCGGCGGGAAGATCAGAAGAAACAGAAGTGGCAGCAACCGGAAGACTCTCCTTGGGGGTCACCTTGAGAAGACACGACGAGAAACATGAGGAACCCCAGGCCAGGATCTGCCCAGAGACCCAGTCCACATGTGGAGAGTGGAGCTGTAGCCAAGGGAGGCCCAATACAACTGGGGTAGAGGCCTTGGGTAGAATAAGAAAGGATATCCACTCCTGGTGGAGAATCCCTACCGACATCCTAATGGGTAGCGTCTGGAAGCGAATAGGGCCCCCTGGGAGAACAGTGCCATCAATTGCCGAGACTACCAATGGGGTAGTGAGAGGTGAAAGGGTAAGCTTCATAGAAGAAGCAGTTCTCCAATCCATGAAATTGCCGGCAGCCCCGGAATCCAGGTATGCAAGGGTTGACTGAGGAGAAGTGCCTACATGAAGGAACACCGGCAAGAGCAGGCGAGAAGGTGATGTTTCTGGGTCCAATACTCCACCTTCCAAAAGTATTAGACCCGAGCGTTTCCCGGACGAAGCGAGCAGGAGTCACGAAAATGACCCTTGCCCCCACAATAGAGGCACAAGCCCAGAGTTCTGCGCCTAGCACGTTCTTCGGGGGTTAGTCTGGTCCGGCCCAGCTGCATAGGTTCTTCAGCAGGTAGAGGATGCTCCACGGAATGAAAGGAGGGGAGCTCAGACTGGCTAGGACCCAGAGAGTGCTGGCGTCTTTTTTCTAAGGACCTCTCTTGAAAACGAATGTCGATCTGGTTGCATAATGAAATTACATCGTCCAGACCGACGGGAATGGCTCTTCCCGCTAATTCGTCTTTCACTCGGTCAGAGAGGCCATGTAAAAAGGTAGCGACCAGGGCCTCATTATTCCAGCTCAATTCAGCTGTGTGGATACGGAACTGAAGAGCATATTGCCCCACTGAACTAGATTCTTGGCGAAGACGTAAGACAGCACTAGCCGCTGAAGAAGCCCGAGCCGGCTCTTCGAAGATATTACGAAAGAGCTTCAAGAATTCGGACAGACTGGAAACCACCGGATCGTTCCTCTCCCACAGGGGGGCAGCCCAGGCCAAAGCTTCACCGGAGAGGAGGGAAATGATATAGGCTACCTTAGCCCGGTCAGATAGGAAGCTTTGAGGCTGAAGCTCAAAATGAATAGTGCATTGGCTGAGAAACCCCCTGCAGGCCTTGGAGTCCCCAGAGAAACGGAACGGAGCTGGCAATCTTAGTGAGTGTGAGGCTGCGACTGGTGCGATAGGTACAGCCGCTGGTTGTACTTGGGGTTGCGGATTCGGGGTTCCCAGGGAGACCTGAAGCTGCTCGAATCGAGAAGCCAGATCCTGGAGGAATCGCATCACCTGGGTCTGATTTGATTCCTGGGTCTCAAGTCTGCGAACTATGCCCTGCAATGGATCATCCGCGGGAAGCGGGATGTCAGCCGGGTTCATGGCTGATCAAACTGTCAGGGTCACCTGTGGCCAGGTGACAGATGCACACCGTAGGGGGACAGGAGTGCACCGCGAGGTAGTGAACCCTATGGCTGGCTTCTGCGGATAGGAAACTGGGTGGTTGTGGAAAGCGGGACCAGAGGAGCACAACCGGGATCCCAACGGAAGCGAGAGCCAAGATTCCCCAGGGCGCGGAGTCTAAGACCCAGCTGGTCTTCTCCAGGGCCTCTAGTGGTGAGGATGTTACGCTGCAGGCTGGGACCAGGTCGCGGCCCCTGGAGTTTCCTAGCTCACGCCCCGTAGGATAAGGGGAAGCAGCAGCACACGATAGAGAGAACCGAATAACAAGCCGAAGGTCAGGGGCCACAAGCAGACAAGGATAACGAAGAACGAGCCGAAGGTCAAGGGTCACGAGCAGACAGGGATGGTCGGGGACAAGCCAATAACGTAACAGAGAGACAGACGTAGCACACGGCAGGCAGGAACCCAAACACACAATGCCTAACAAACACGTTGATCAGCAAAGCAGGCTTGCAGTGCACAGGTTAATATAGTGTTCAGTGATAGGGCCTGGGGTGGAGTCAGGCTGGGAGGAGATTATAAAGGAAGCCAGGTGAAGGAGGTCTGGTCTCTAGATGAACACATGAGGAGGAAGGTAAGATGGCAGACAGACATTAATGCATATCCATGACAATTTCGCAAGTCTATTGGCCAAAATTTTTGCGTAGACTTTTAAGTCAACATTTAAAAGTGAAATAGGCCTGAAATTCTGTGCTCTATCCGGCTCCTTTCCTGGTTTAGGCAATGTAACCACCGTAGCTTGTAACATTTCTGGAGGAAATGAGGCAGAGGAGGCAGCAGCATGAAAAACTCGTAACATTATGGGAGACAGTATATCAACAAACTTTTTATAGTATTCCGAAGAGTACCCATCAGGGCCAGGTGATTTATTGTTTGGGAGACTTGATATAGTACTTGTGAGTTCTGAAATAGAAATTGGGGAGTTAAGGAAGTTCAGATCTTCCTCTGATACCTGAGGAAGAGATATGTCTTCTAAAAAGTATTTTATTACTTCAGGGTTGGGCTGGGCTATCTCTGAATCTTCCTGTAGGTTGTATAAGCTACCATAATAGCTACTGAATGCATCAGCTATGTCTTTAGGGTTGGTCAATTTAGAACCGCTTTTGGGATGGAATAAATGTGGGATTTTTTGTTTCAGCACTTTTTCTTTGATTTGATTTGCTAGTAATTTGCCTGCTTTATTTCCATGAGTGTAGAAATTGGACCTAAATCTGTGAGTGGCTCGTACATGCTGTGTAAGGAGGAAGGATCTCAGGTCATCCCTAGTCGCCGCTAATTTAGTGCTAGTGTCCATGGTGGGGGAGGATTTGTTTTGAGTTTCCAATCTCGTGATGGTTTCTAGGATGGATTTCATGTGCTGCCCCCTCTTTTTCCTTAGCAAAGCACTATGTTTCATTAGCAAACCTCTTATAAATGCTTTATGGGAATTCCACAGAGTAAATGGGTCTATCTCATTGACATCGTTATTTGCAAAAAATTCTACTAGTGATTTCTCAATGTCCTTAATAATTAATGGGTCCGAGAACAGATGGACGTCATTTTTCCATCTGTTAGCCCGGGTTGTAACCCCCCAGCTTCCCACTGTGATAGATACGGGGGCATGGTCAGACCATGTGATATGACCAATATCTGTATGGGAGATTTTTTGTAACAAAAATTTGTCCGTCAGAAACATATCAATCCTCGAGTATGATAGGTGGACTGGGGAGAAATAGGTAAAATCCTTCTCATTAGAATGCTGGCACCTCCAAGCGTCATAGAGGTTGTTTGAGCTGAGAAAGTTTGATAATGTATGTCTGATACTTTTCCTGGCCGTAGCATTAGATACATCTAAATGGAAGTCAGATATTGAGTTCATATCCCCGCAGAGGATAACATGTCCTGAGCTGTTTTTCTTAATTTTCTTCCAGATTCTATTCAGGAAATGTAGCTGCCTACTATTCGGGGCATAAGTATTTACAATGGTGTACGTACTGCCATTAATCTCACATGTTAGTATAATATATCTCCCTCCCTCATCACATTGAATGGATATCAGCTTAAACGCCACTGTGTTCTTCACCAAGATCGCCACCCCCCTCTTCTTGGTAGGGGCACAAGCTACAAAAGTGTGAGGGTATAGGTTGTGAGATAAGTTAGGATGGTTATGCGCCTTGAAGTGGGTTTCCTGGATGCAAAACACATCACAGTTCTGGGCATGTGCTTCTTTCCATAGCATGTGTCTCTTCTGTGGGCTGTTTAGTCCCTTTACATTCAGTGAGGTGATTTTAAATGCCATTGTCTGATAGGTTGGGTTTTTGGAGAAGGGAATACTGTGTCAAAGTTTGTGGAGCAGTGAGAATAACGGTTCCTTAAAGGGAGTTTCTTTACACGTGTAAGAGGTGTAGACCTGTACCTGTAGTAGGAGATGTCGGTGAGTTGGTTCTTGGCAGTAGAATTGCAGTCCCCTACTTCAGGTGTCGTCGACGTTCAAGGATCTGGAGTTGTAGTTATCCCTTGGTGATACAAGTCAGCCGCTTGGTGGGAAATGAAAGGAAAGAAACTGAACAAAAGAACAAAACTGGTCAAATGGATTTAGGAAGAAACAATTTGCGCCAAGTAAAGCGCACTTTAAAAACGTACGATTTCTATTGAAATCTGGGCAGGGGTAAACCTGCTAACTTTGGGGTGTAAAGAAGCTGAGATTTTATGCCGGTAGAACATCCGGAGCATAATGAATTAAACTATTATAATAATAATCATAGGGCAAGATATGTTGAGTGCCTTCCAATTAGTTAGTGCGTGTATGCTAGGAGGCATGCGTTTGTCGACCATCATCTGTCTCATCGGGGAGGATCTTCCATCTCTCCAGCAATTTGATACCCTCCTCCAAGGTTCTCACCAGAAATTCCTTTTCACCCTTAGTGATCAGTAAGTTAGCAGGGTAATTCCAGCGATATGGAATCTGATGGTTCCTAAGAGGTTTGGTTATGGTAATGAGATTTCTTCTCCTTTGCATTGTGTGTGCAGATAGATCTGCAAAGAAGGATAACCCTTGCATGCACTCAGGAAGATTGGCAGCCCGCCTTGTCACCAACATCAGTTTTTCTTTTACTGTATAGTAGTGGATCCTAGCAATAGTGTCCCTGGGCAGCTTTTCAGGGATATGTTTAGGTTTAGGCAGTCTGTGTATTCTATCGATAATAATTTCCTCCAGGGGGAGGTCAGGGAGGGCTTCTCTCAGTATGTTAGCAAGGAAAGCCTTCAAGTCCGAGTTTTTCACTGACTCAGAGATTCCTCTAATTTTAATATTATTCCTTCTGGAACGATCTTCGAGGTCAGCTACCTTTGATTTGAGCCAGACAATGTCCTCTTCATGGTCATTGTGTGCATCCACCATTGCATTAAAAGTTTCAGAGAAATCCCCCATCTTCTCCTCTATGTGAGCCACCCTGTCCCTGACCTCAGTCACTTCTGCTTTGCATTGGTTCACAAGCTGAAGCATGTCAGTGTGTATAGCACCTCTAAGGAACACCAACATGTCCCTTAGCGTGGAATCCATCACAGGCTGGTTGTTTGTGGGGAAAGCAGCTATGGCGTCCTGAAATTCTAATGTATCATCAATCCGCATTCCTCCCTCCCCTTCAGTCATTGTCCCAGATGCATGCATAGACAGCTTTTGTTTGGCTTTAGCCGGGCTGTTAGCTGTGGATGAAGACTGTGACCTCGGTAGGGTCTGATCAGGGTGAGGTAGGGGAGAAGCGCCCGCCGTCTGAATTCTGGTATGCTTCAGGCCTTGTGTGTGTGCAGAGCCCTGCACGCTACCAGCGCCATTTTGCCTGCTGCGGCGGTCTGATAGTGAGAAGAAATCCGTCATTTTACCTGGCGCGGATCTTTCTCTTCTCCGTCTCCCCATGCTCTGTTGGTGTCCCCGCTCTGCTAAAGCCCGGAACCGCCGTGTCTGGGTGCCCTGTATTGCTGTAATAAGCTCCGGTATGTTCGAGTGGCCGGGAGCTGTGGTCTCAAGCGGCCATTCTCCTTGCTTGCCGGCTCCGCCCCCAAGGATTTATTTTTTTGCCTTCCTCTGAATCAGATATTTATGTAGGCGTCTGTATATAGACGTTTTCAATTTATTTATTTTTTCTGTTGTTGAACTAGATGGACTTTTGGCCCTTTTTCAAACTGACTATGTAAGAATCAAATATTATACTTCTCCTTTCACTGGTCAGGCACAGGTTAGGGGAGGGCAAGACCTGTAAATGTAATTTAACAGCAGCAGAGGAAAGTCAGGTCTTCTGTCCTGTCAGACAGGACTGGGCTGTTGGACAAAGCTCTACAAATCTCAGAACTTGATGGACAAAAACACAACTCCGTTGGTAGGTAAAAGAGCTCCTACAGTATATATGCATTTACTGGTCTGCCTGAAGTTCATTTTTTGATCATATGTCTGTTTGTGACCATGTGCTAGGATTAGGAACAACTTAACAACAGCATGCACATTTCCACAGTTCATGTTCACATTCCTGTGTATGCATATCTACTAAACTATGATACAAGACATAAGAGTTGTCTTTATGCCGGTAATGTCTGTCTGTATAGGAGTTGAATTCTGACTGGGTGTTAAGATCTCAACCACATAGAACGTCCATTGTTTGCAGTCAGGAATACGCTGACAGGATGGAACAGTGAGGCTCCATCCATTGTTCTATAGGCAGCGGAGCCAAAATATGAAATTATCAAAAATTACTACTACCATTTATACGTAAAATTACAAACTATATACGGTGCCTTGAAAAAGTATTCATACCCCTTTAAATTTTCCACATTTTGTCATGTTACAACCAAAAACGTAAATGTATTTTATTGGGATTTATTGTGATAGACCAACACAAATTGGCACATAATTGTGAAGTGTAAGGAAAATGATGAATGGTTTTCAATTTTTTTTACAAATAAATAACTGAAAAGTTTGGCGTGCATTTGTATTCAGCCCCCTTCACTCTGATACCCCTAACTAAAATCTAGTGGAACCAATTGCCTTCAGAAGTCACCTAATTAGTAAATAGAATCCATCTGTGTGTAATTTAATCACAGTATAAATATAGCTGTTCTGGGAAGCCCTCAGAGGTTTGTTAGAGAACCTTAGTGAACAGCCAGCATCATGAAGGCCAAGGAACACATTAGACAGGTCAAGGATAAAGTTGTGGATAAGTTTAATGAAGGATTAGGTTATAAAAATATATCCCAAGCTTTGAACATATCACTGAGCGCTGTTCAATCTATCATTCTAAAATGGAAAGAGTATGGCACAACTGAAAACCTACCAAGACATGGCCGTACACCTAAACTGACAGGCCGGGCAAGGAGAGCATTAATCAGAGAAGCAGCCAAGAGGCCCACGGTAACTCTGGAGGAGGTAACTCTGGAGCAGCTGCAGAGAACCACAGCTCAGGCGAGAGAATCTGTCCACAGGACGACTATTAGTCCTGCACTCCACAAATCTGGCCATTGTTGAAAGAAAGCCATAAGAAGTCCCGTTTGCAGTTTTTGAGAAGCCATATGGGGGGACAAAGCAAACATGTGGAAGAAGGTGCTCTGGTCAGATGAGATCAAAATGTAACTTTTTGGCCTAAAAGCAAAACGCTATGTGTGGCAAAAACTAACACTGCACATCATCCTGAACACACCATCCCCACCGTGAAACATGGTGGTGGCAGCATCATGTTGTGGGAAGCTTTTTTCAGCAGGCACAGGGAAGCTGGTCAGAGTTTATGGGAAGATGGATGAAGCCAAATACAGGGCAATTTTAGAAGAAAATCTGTTAGTCTGCAAAAGACTTGAGACTGGGGCGGAGGTTCTTCTTCCAGCAGGACAACGACCCTAAACATACAGCCAGAGCTACAATGGAATGTGGAATGGTTTAGATCAAAGCACATTCATGTGTTAGAATGACCTAGTCAAAGTCCAGACCTAAATCCAATTGAGAATTTGTGGCAAAATGTTCACAGACGCTCTCCATCCAATCTGGCAGAGCTTGAGCTATTTTGCAAAGAAGAATGGGCAAAAATTTAATTCTCTAGATGTGCAAAGCTGGTAGAGACTAGGGATGAGCCGAACACCCCCGGGTTCGGTTCGCACCAGAACCTTCGAACGGACCGAAAGTTCGCGCGAATTTTCGAACCCTATTCGTTATAATGGACGCGAACGTTCGAAATCAAAATTGCTAATTACAACGGCCAATATGCATGTTAATGTCATAAAACAGGTTTGGGGACCCGGGTCCTGCCCCAGGGGACATATATCAATGCAAAAAGAAATTTTAAAAACTAAAGTTTTTTCGGGAGCAGTCATTTTAATGATGCATAAAGTGAAAAAAAAAAAAGTGAAATTTTCCTTTAAATATGGTACCTGGGGGGTGTCTAAAGTATGCCTGTGAAGTGGCATGTGTTTCCCGTGTTTAGAACTGTCCTTGCACAAAATGACATTTGTAAAGGAAAAAAAGAAGCCATTTAAAACCACTTGCGGCTTTAATGTCATGTCTTGTCCTGGCCGCCATATGGCTGAAAATCCTTGAGAAAAATGGCATGGCTACCCCATCACCCCCCCCCCCCCACCCCAGCCCCTTTGGGTCTTGTATGGATACTAAGGGGGACCCCGCACCCAAAATAAAACCCTATACCTACAACCCTATATACTCTGAACAGCAGTATATAGGTGGTGCAAACAAGACATGGACTGTAGGTTTGTTCTTAAGTAGAATCTGAACAGGTACATTATGAAGTGTAGCTACATCCCAAAAAAATCAATTTTTAAGCTTTTTGGAGAACATAGGGAGGGGTTATCACCCCTGTAACATTTGCTGTCTTTGCACATCTGTTCAGAACATGTCACCTCACTTTCCGTCCCAATGACAAATGTTTTTGGAAAAGTGGGGTTTTAATTGAAACAAGGATTGGTGATAAAGCATCAGTAGAGAGGAGATACCTTTTTCCCAAATTAAATCTAACAGGATAGAATTTTCCTTCCTAGGGGTAGATTTCCTCTCACTTCCTGTTTTCTCTTGCCGTTTGCAAGTAGGAGTCGTTTGTAAGTTGGATGTTTGAAAGTAGGGGCCTGCCGTATATACTCTGCAGAAATTTGCCCTATTAGATGTTGGTGTAGCCACAAGACTGGTGAGCACAGGAATGGGCCCTGCTGTGAGTTAATAGATCAAGATTTGTACTTGCATGCACCTGTTGAACCGGGCAGAAAAATTGGGCCTTTGGTGGTGGTGGTGGTGGTGGTGGACGGTGTTGCCACAAGACTGTAAGCCCTCACAGTTACTCTTGGTGGGTGCAGGAATGGGCCCTGCTGTGAGTTATTAGATCAAGATTTGTAATTGCATGCACCTGTTGAACAGGGCAGAAAAATTGGGCCTTTGGTGGTGGTGGTGGTGGTGGACGGTGTTGCCACAAGACTGTAGGCCCTCATAGTTACTCTTGGTGGGCGCAGGAATGGGCCCTGCTGTGAACTATTAGATCAAGATTTGTAATTACACGCCCCTGTTAAACAGGGGCTGAAAAATTGTGCCTTAGGCATTGGTGCTGGTGCCACAACACTGCAACCCCTCACAGATACTGTACTTGGAGCACAGCAGTCACACCTGTTGTGAAGCATCTTTTTAAAAAATTGTAATTACACGCCCCTGTTATACAGGGGCTGAAAAATTGTGCCTTAGGCACTGGTGCTGGTGCCACAACACTGCAACCCCTCACAGATACTGTACTCTGAGCACAGCAATGAGACCTGTTGCAAAGCATTGCCTAAAAATTGTAATTACACGCCCCAACAGGGGCTGAAAAATTGTGCCTTAGGCACTGGTGCTGGTGCCACAACACTGCAACCCCTCACAGATACTGTACTCTGAGCACAGCAGTCACACCTGTTGCGAAGCATCTTTTTAAAAAATTGTAATTACACGCCCCTGTTATACAGGGGCTGAAAAATTGTGCCTTAGGCACTGGTGTGGTGGCATGGATCATTGAGGAGGAGGAAGAGGATAGTCAGTGAACATAACAGGACAGTCACTCAGCATCAGCATAGGCAGTCTTGAAGGGATGTGACATTATAAATTATTCCGTTATATCCGCTTCAGGTGTCTGGTAGCTGGTGGTGATCCAAGACTGATTCATTTTTATGAAGGTCAGTCGATCAACCGAGTCGGTGGACAGGCGCACCCTATGATCGGTGACAAATCCTCCAGCAGCACTGAATGTGCGTTCGGAAAGAACGCTGGATGCAGGACAGGCCAGTAGCTCAATTGCATACTGTGCAAGCTCTGGCCAGTGATCCATCCTCAGGACCCAGTAAGCCAGAGGATTTTCGGTGGGAAAGGTGTCCAAGTCTGACCTTGCCCCTAGGTATTCCTGCACCATGTATATCAGACGCTGGCGATGGTTGCTGGAACCGATCATACCTTGGGGCTGCGGACTAAAAAATTGTCTGAACGCATCGGTCAGACGTCCACCTTCCCCACCGCTCCTTCTGCTACTGACCGAAGCCTCAGCAACTCGTCGTCCAGGACCAGGAGTTTGTAACCTCCCAGTTTCTGGGAACGCGTTGCACAGACCTTTCTGCAAGGCCTCCCTGAGATGTCTCATCCTCTGCTCCCTCTGCGATGGCAAGATAAGGTCCGCAACCTTACCCTTGTACCGTGGATCAAGGAGAGTGGCCAGCCAGTAATGGTCACTCTCCTTGATCCGAAGAACACGAGGATCCTTCCGCAGGCTTTGCAGGATCAGGGAGGCCATGCAGCGTAGGTTAGCTGAGGCATTCGGTCCGGAGTCTTCTGGGTCACTGAGGATGACATGATCACCAGCCACCTCCTCCCAGCCACGTACAAGTCCACTGGTTTGTTGGGACTGTACATCATCCCTAAAAGACTGCTGCTGCTGATGCTGAGTGGCAGGCTCCACCTCCATGCTCACACAATCCTCCTCCTCCTCCTCCTCCTTCTCCTCCTCTTCCTGTGTGATGGGTGGGACAGAAGGAACATTGTCTGGATAAAGGGGGCCTTGAGAGACAAGGAAGTCCTCCTCTTCCTGCCTCTGTTCTGCCTCAAGTGCCCTGTCCATTATCCCACGCAGCGTATGCTCCAACAGGTGGACAAGAGGTACAGTGTCACTGATGCATGCACTGTCACTGCTCACCATCCTCGTGGCCTCCTCAAATGGTGAGAGGACAGTGCATGCATCCCTGATCATGCTCCACTGGCGTGGGGAAAAAAAGCCAAGCTCCCCTGACCCTGTCCTGGTGCCGTAGTCGCAAAGGTACTCATTGATGGCCCTCTGCTGCGTGTGCAGTCGCTGCAGCATGGCCAACGTTGAGTTCCACCTGGTGGGCATGTCACATATTAGGCGGTTCTTGGGCAGGTTCAGCTCCTTTTGCAGCTCAGTCAGCCGAGCACTGGCATTATAAGATCGGCGGAAATGCACACAGACTTTCCTGGCCTGCCTCAGGACATCCTGTAAGCCTGGGAACCTGCCCAAGAACCGCTGCACCACCAGGTTGAGGACGTGAGCCATACAGGGCACATGGGTGAGCTGCCCCTGTCGCAGGGCGGAGAGGAGGTTGGTGCCATTATCAGAAACGACCATTCCTGGCTTAAGCTGGCGTGGCGTCAACCACCTCTCGGCCTGCCCCTGCAGAGCTGCCAGAACCTCTGGCCCAGTGTGGCTCCTGTCCCCCAAACACACCAGCGCAAGCACGGCATGGCATCTTTTTGCCTGCGTACTCGCGTAGCCCCTTGTACGCCTACGGAGCACCGCTGGTTCCGAGGACAGAGCACTCGAAGAGGACATGGAGGAAGAAGAAGAGGAGGGGGTGGAGGAGAGAGGTGTGTCACAACCAGTAGTAGCATTTTGGAGGCGTGGTGGCGGAACAACCTCCAACACTACTGCACCTTGTCCTGCATCCCTCCCAGCTGCCAATAGAGTGACCCAATGGGCCGTGAAAGAAAGATAACGTCCCTGTCCATGCCTGCTGGACCATGAGTCAGCGGTAATATGCACCTTACCGCTGACCGCCCTGTCCAGCGAGGCATGGACATTGCCTTCCACATGCCAGTAGAGAGACGGAATCGCCTTCCGTGAGAAAAAGTGGCGTTTGGGAACCTGCCACTGAGGAACCGCACATTGAACAAACTCACGGAAGGGGGCCGAGTCTATCAACTGAAAAGGCAGCAGTTGAAGTGCTAGCAATTTAGCCAAGCTAGCATTCAACCGCTGGGCATGTGGATGGCTGGGAGTATACTTCTTTCGACGGTCCAGCAGCTGGGGCAGGGAAATTTGCCTGCTACAATCGGACGTTGGTGTACTGCAAGTACTTGGTTGTGACACACCTAATTCTACACCTTCAGTCCTCTCAGAGCAGCTTTCAGAGAGGACTGAAGATATAGTGGGGATGGAGATCCCAGCTGATGAGGAGCAAGGAGAGGTCCGCTTTGTTCTTTGGTGTGGGTCTTTTATGTGTGCTTGCCAACGAGCTGCATGGCAGGTCGACATATGTCTGCTCATGCTTGTGGTGCCCAAGCGGCTGATGTTTTGGCCACGCGAGATACGCTTGAGACAAATATTGCAAATAGCAGTGGTGCGATCTGATGCACTCGTCTCAAAAAAGGCCCACACCAAAGAACTTTTGTGATAACGTGCAGAGGCAGCGCCCTGCACAGGCGGAGCTCTGCGGTGTGGTACAGTTGCTGTGCTGGCCTCTAGCTGGCCTCCAGGGGGCATCCTGCCTCGTTGGACATGTGACGCTGCATCCTCCTCCTCCTCCTCCTCTCTCCCTTCAGGCACCCACGTGGAGTCAGTGACCTCATCATCCCCTCCCTCTTCACCACTAGAGCAAACCTGGCAGTAAGCTGCAGCTGGTGGAACACTACTGCCAGATTGCTGTCCTTCAGCATCCCCTCTCTCTGCGCGCACACTACTGACTTCCTCAAGCTGGGTATCATCATCCGAGCCTTCGAATCGTTGGGCATCCTCCTGGAGCATGTACCCAACACTGTGCTCAAACAGTTCGGGGGACTCCTCAGGAGGACATGGTGGGTCTAGGGAAGGGGTGGCTGATGATGCCATTGAGTACGCGTTGGCAGCTGCTCTGCCAGTACCCTGAGCCTGGGTGAGAGAGGATGAGGAGGATGAGGAGGGCTTGGTTATCCATTCTACCAAGCCTTCGGCATGATGCGGCTCCACATGTCCAGCTGCCGAAAACAAAGACAAGCGTGTCCCATGGCCACGTGCTGATGACGATGCACGACCACGTCCACGGCCAGCACTGTTGTCTCTAGAAACAGAGCCTGCCTGCCCTGTGTTCTTGCCTCGGCACGCTCTGCCTCTCCTTGGCGGTCTTCCAGCCATTGTAGTCGGTAGTGTATATAGTATAAAAAATAGAACTCCTATGTGTGCTCACAACACACTGTAGGTCCTATGGGTGCTGACACTAACACACTATAGGTACTATGTGTGCTGCTGACAAGAAAATATAGGAACTCTGTTTGCTGCCACTAACACACTAGAAGTCCTATGGGTGCTGCTGAGAAGAAAATATAGGAGCTCTGTTTGCTGCCACTAACACACTAGAAGTCCTATGGGTGCTGCTGAGAAGAAAATATAGGAGCTCTGTGTGATGCCACTAACACACTAGAAGTCCTATGGGTGCTGCTGAGATGAAAATATAGGAACTCTGTGTGATGCCACTAACACATTAGAAGTCCTGTGGGTGCTGCTGAGAAGAAAATATAGGAGCTCTGTTTGCTGCCACTAACACACTAGAAGTCCTATGGGTGCTGCTGAGATGAAAATATAGGAACTCTGTGTGATGCCACTAACACATTAGAAGTCCTATGGGTGCTGCTGAGAAGAAAATATAGGAGCTCTGTTTGCTGCCACTAACACACTAGAAGTCCTATGGGTGCTGCTGAGAAGAAAATATAGGAGCTCTGTGTGATGCCACTAACACACTAGAAGTCCTATGGGTGCTGCTGAGAAGAAAATATAGGAGCTCTGTTTGCTGCCACTAACACACTAGAAGTCCTATGGGTGCTGCTGAGAAGAAAATATAGGAGTTCTGTGTGATGCCACTAACACACTAGAAGTCCTATGGGTGCTGCTGAGAAGAAAATATAGGAGCTCTGTTTGCTGCCACTAACACACTAGAAGTCCTATGGGTGCTGCTGAGAAGAAAATATAGGAGCTCTGTTTGCTGCCACTAACACACTAGAAGTCCTATGGGTGCTGCTGAGAAGAAAATATAGGAGCTCTGTGTGATGCCACTAACACACTAGAAGTCCTATGGGTGCTGCTGAGAAGAAAATATAGGAGCTCTGTTTGCTGCCACTAACACACTAGAAGTCCTATGGGTGCTGCTGAGAAGAAAATATAGGAGCTCTGTTTGCTGCCACTAACACACTAGAAGTCCTATGGGTGCTGCTGAGAAGAAAATATAGGAGCTCTGTTTGCTGCCACCAACACACTAGAAGTCCTATGGGTGCTGCTGAGAAGAAAATATAGGAGCTCTGTGTGATGCCACTAACACACTAGAAGTCCTATGGGTGCTGCTGAGAAGAAAATATAGGAGCTCTGTTTGCTGCCACTAACACACTAGAAGTCCTATGGGTGCTGCTGAGAAGAAAATATAGGAGCTCTGTTTGCTGCCACTAACACACTAGAAGTCCTATGGGTGCTGCTGAGAAGAAAATATAGGAGCTCTGTGTGATGCCACTAACACACTAGAAGTCCTATGGGTGCTGCTGAGAAGAAAATATAGGAGCTCTGTTTGCTGCCACTAACACACTAGAAGTCCTATGGGTGCTGCTGAGAAGAAAATATAGGAGCTCTGTGTGATGCCACTAACACACTAGAAGTCCTATGGGTGCTGCTGAGAAGAAAATATAGGAGCTCTGTTTGCTGCCACTAACACACTAGAAGTCCTATGGGTGCTGCTGAGAAGAAAATATAGGAGCTCTGTTTGCTGCCACTAACACACTAGAAGTCCTATGGGTGCTGCTGAGAAGAAAATATAGGAGCTCTGTTTGCTGCCACTAACACACTAGAAGTCCTATGGGTGCTGCTGAGAAGAAAATATAGGAGCTCTGTGTGATGCCACTAACACACTAGAAGTCCTATGGGTGCTGCTGAGAAGAAAATATAGGAGCTCTGTTTGCTGCCACTAACACACTAGAAGTCCTATGGGTGCTGCTGAGAAGAAAATATAGGAGCTCTGTTTGCTGCCACTAACACACTAGAAGTCCTATGGGTGCTGCTGAGAAGAAAATATAGGAGCTCTGTTTGCTGCCACTAACACACTAGAAGTCCTATGGGTGCTGCTGAGAAGAAAATATAGGAGCTCTGTTTGCTGCCACTAACACACTAGAAGTCCTATGGGTGCTGCTGAGAAGAAAATATAGGAGCTCTGTGTGATGCCACTAACACACTAGAAGTCCTATGGGTGCTGCTGAGAAGAAAATATAGGAGCTCTGTTTGCTGCCACTAACACACTAGAAGTCCTATGGGTGCTGCTGAGAAGAAAATATAGGAGCTCTGTTTGCTGCCACTAACACACTAGAAGTCCTATGGGTGCTGCTGAGAAGAAAATATAGGAGCTCTGTGTGATGCCACTAACACACTAGAAGTCCTATGGGTGCTGCTGAGATGAAAATATAGGAACTCTGTGTGATGCCACTAACACATTAGAAGTCCTATGGGTGCTGCTGAGAAGAAAATATAGGAGCTCTGTTTGCTGCCACTAACACACTAGAAGTCCTATGGGTGCTGCTGAGAAGAAAATATAGGAGCTCTGTGTGATGCCACTAACACACTAGAAGTCCTATGGGTGCTGCTGAGAAGAAAATATAGGAGCTCTGTTTGCTGCCACTAACACACTAGAAGTCCTATGGGTGCTGCTGAGAAGAAAATATAGGAGCTCTGTGTGATGCCACTAACACACTAGAAGTCCTATGGGTGCTGCTGAGAAGAAAATATAGGAGCTCTGTTTGCTGCCACTAACACACTAGAAGTCCTATGGGTGCTGCTGAGAAGAAAATATAGGAGCTCTGTTTGCTGCCACCAACACACTAGAAGTCCTATGGGTGCTGCTGAGAAGAAAATATAGGAGCTCTGTGTGATGCCACTAACACACTAGAAGTCCTATAGGTGCTGCTGAGAAGAAAATATAGGAGCTCTGTTTGCTGCCACTAACACACTAGAAGTCCTATGGGTGCTGCTGAGAAGAAAATATAGGAGCTCTGTTTGCTGCCACTAACACACTAGAAGTCCTATGGGTGCTGCTGAGAAGAAAATATAGGAGCTCTGTTTGCTGCCACTAACACACTAGAAGTCCTATGGGTGCTGCTGAGAAGAAAATATAGGAGCTCTGTGTGATGCCACTAACACACTAGAAGTCCTATGGGTGCTGCTGAGAAGAAAATATAGGAGCTCTGTTTGCTGCCACTAACACACTAGAAGTCCTATGGGTGCTGCTGAGAAGAAAATATAGGAGCTCTGTTTGCTGCCACTAACACACTAGAAGTCCTATGGGTGCTGCTGAGAAGAAAATATAGGAGCTCTGTTTGCTGCCACCAACACACTAGAAGTCCTATGGGTGCTGCTGAGAAGAAAATATAGGAGCTCTGTGTGATGCCACTAACACACTAGAAGTCCTATGGGTGCTGCTGAGAAGAAAATATAGGAGCTCTGTTTGCTGCCACTAACACACTAGAAGTCCTATGGGTGCTGCTGAGAAGAAAATATAGGAGCTCTGTTTGCTGCCACTAACACACTAGAAGTCCTATGGGTGCTGCTGAGAAGAAAATATAGGAGCTCTGTGTGATGCCACTAACACACTAGAAGTCCTATGGGTGCTGCTGAGAAGAAAATATAGGAGCTCTGTTTGCTGCCACTAACACACTAGAAGTCCTATGGGTGCTGCTGAGAAGAAAATATAGGAGCTCTGTGTGATGCCACTAACACACTAGAAGTCCTATGGGTGCTGCTGAGAAGAAAATATAGGAGCTCTGTTTGCTGCCACTAACACACTAGAAGTCCTATGGGTGCTGCTGAGAAGAAAATATAGGAGCTCTGTTTGCTGCCACTAACACACTAGAAGTCCTATGGGTGCTGCTGAGAAGAAAATATAGGAGCTCTGTTTGCTGCCACTAACACACTAGAAGTCCTATGGGTGCTGCTGAGAAGAAAATATAGGAGCTCTGTGTGATGCCACTAACACACTAGAAGTCCTATGGGTGCTGCTGAGAAGAAAATATAGGAGCTCTGTTTGCTGCCACTAACACACTAGAAGTCCTATGGGTGCTGCTGAGAAGAAAATATAGGAGCTCTGTTTGCTGCCACTAACACACTAGAAGTCCTATGGGTGCTGCTGAGAAGAAAATATAGGAGCTCTGTTTGCTGCCACTAACACACTAGAAGTCCTATGGGTGCTGCTGAGAAGAAAATATAGGAGCTCTGTTTGCTGCCACTAACACACTAGAAGTCCTATGGGTGCTGCTGAGAAGAAAATATAGGAGCTCTGTGTGATGCCACTAACACACTAGAAGTCCTATGGGTGCTGCTGAGAAGAAAATATAGGAGCTCTGTTTGCTGCCACTAACACACTAGAAGTCCTATGGGTGCTGCTGAGAAGAAAATATAGGAGCTCTGTTTGCTGCCACTAACACACTAGAAGTCCTATGGGTGCTGCTGAGAAGAAAATATAGGAGCTCTGTGTGATGCCACTAACACACTAGAAGTCCTATGGGTGCTGCTGAGATGAAAATATAGGAACTCTGTGTGATGCCACTAACACATTAGAAGTCCTATGGGTGCTGCTGAGAAGAAAATATAGGAGCTCTGTTTGCTGCCACTAACACACTAGAAGTCCTATGGGTGCTGCTGAGAAGAAAATATAGGAGCTCTGTGTGATGCCACTAACACACTAGAAGTCCTATGGGTGCTGCTGAGAAGAAAATATAGGAGCTCTGTTTGCTGCCACTAACACACTAGAAGTCCTATGGGTGCTGCTGAGAAGAAAATATAGGAGCTCTGTGTGATGCCACTAACACACTAGAAGTCCTATGGGTGCTGCTGAGAAGAAAATATAGGAGCTCTGTTTGCTGCCACTAACACACTAGAAGTCCTATGGGTGCTGCTGAGAAGAAAATATAGGAGCTCTGTTTGCTGCCACCAACACACTAGAAGTCCTATGGGTGCTGCTGAGAAGAAAATATAGGAGCTCTGTGTGATGCCACTAACACACTAGAAGTCCTATAGGTGCTGCTGAGAAGAAAATATAGGAGCTCTGTTTGCTGCCACTAACACACTAGAAGTCCTATGGGTGCTGCTGAGAAGAAAATATAGGAGCTCTGTTTGCTGCCACTAACACACTAGAAGTCCTATGGGTGCTGCTGAGAAGAAAATATAGGAGCTCTGTGTGATGCCACTAACACACTAGAAGTCCTATGGGTGCTGCTGAGAAGAAAATATAGGAGCTCTGTTTGCTGCCACTAACACACTAGAAGTCCTATGGGTGCTGCTGAGAAGAAAATATAGGAGCTCTGTTTGCTGCCACTAACACACTAGAAGTCCTATGGGTGCTGTTGGGGTGCAATGCTGTGCTAACAGCACTGCGGTTGGTACTACTGCAATACTGTACTAACAGTAAGCACGCACCAGACTAATCCCCAGCAGCAGCTAATAACACACTAACTGTGCAATCAGCAGCAATGAACGATCAATGACTTAGGTAGCAATGGTTTAGCAAAGAAATAGCCAATGGTTTAGCAAAGAAGAGCAAATCTTTCAGTATCAAGCAAAGACAGAATCAGCAGACTAATCTCTCCTAAAGCCGGAACTCATGTGACCGGGGCCGATGGCGTGGCGGCCTTTTAAATGGTGGGGCGTGTACTAAAGCCCCTGAGCTGTAATTGGCTACAGGCGTCCTGCCTGTAGCCAATTATTGCTCTCCGAGTTTCGGGCGCTGTGATTGGCCAAGCATGCGGGGTCACAGTGCATGCTTGGCCAATCATCAGCCAGCAATGCACTGCGCTGGCCGCGCCGGCCGCAATGCATTGCGGGGCCGCTCGCATCACACGAATGTGATGCGAACGGCCCAAATAGTTCTGGGCTCGACGAGCGAGCGAACGCCCGATGTTCGATTCGAACATGGGTTCGAATCGAGCACCGGGCCCATCCCTAGTAGAGACATACCCAAAAAGACTTGCCCCTGTAATTGCAGCGAAAGGTGGTTCTACAAAGTATTGACTCAGGGGGGCTGAATACAAATGCACGCCACGCTCTTCAGGTATTTATTTGTAAGAACATTTTAAAAACCATTTATCATTTTCCTTCCACTTCACAATTATATGCCACTTTGTGTTGGTCTATCACATAAAATTCCAATAAAATACATTTAGGTTTTGGTTGTAATATGCACTGTAGTAGAACGTTTTACCATTACCACGTGTTGATGAGATTATTTACATGTAAATTATTTGTATAACGAGTATAAAAAAAATGTATAGTTTCCTATAAAAAATGTGTGGTTATCACCCTGATGGGAACCTCTTATTATTCACTGATGAGAAACAATACTAAACCAGTTCTTGCAAAATTGAAACTTTATGCAGACACCCCTTTAGGTAGGGCACTCATTTCCTTGTGTTGTTTCAGTTTGCTCTTGTCAGAACATTTGCTTATGTGTTGTCGAGATGGATTTAATCGGGGAGATTTTCTCAAAACTGCTGCACACAGAATCTGTTGCAGCGGTGCATAGTAACTAATCAGCTTCTAGGTTGTCAAAACTTAATTGAACAAGCTAAACTTAGAAGCTGATTGGTTACTATGCGCAGCTGCACCAGATTCTGTGTGCACCAGTTTTAGTAAATTTCCCTCAGTGTATTGGCCATTTTAGAAAATATTTAGCAATCTCTATCTATCTGTTTATTTACATGCATTTAATTCAGACCTCCCAAGGCAGTGGAATAGCTCTTGCAGTCTGTTGTGGATTTCTCACCTAATCCTTCGCTATGGTGTACCATCGTCTCTGACAAATAAAAACGCCATCTGTTGTACTTAGAGTTCCCTGAGCAGCTTTTATTTATTTCTCCCTTTTAAATAAAGTCATTTTTGTTATATTTTTCTATATAGCAACGTAAATTATATAGATAAGCTTTACTAACTCAATCACACTTTTTGATAAGCCATGGTTTTTACTTGTACCACGGTAGTCAATGCATCCAAGGTTGGATACTTGGAAAAAGAAGTTTAAGCATTGTACAGTGAAATCATAGTTAAATCACGCTTTTGTTTGTAAATACAGAATGGCTTCACACCACTTCACATTGCCTGCAAGAAGAACCGGACTAAAGTCATGGAGCTTCTCCTGAAGCATGGGGCATCTATTCAGGCAGTTACAGAGGTAAATGACAACATTGATGTAGGCATTTGTAATAAAATAAAATAAATTCTGTCCATTTAGGGAGATAACAGGATGTAAAACATTGATAAATATTTATTTTGTATCTGTTTGTCTATAGATGTAGCACCCCTTTGCTTTGTTTTTTTTAGGTCATGAAAACTATAATTTTTCAAGTACAAGACACGGGGCCGCTATAATTTGATTTATGTTTCCACTTCCAATTTGTAATTTGATTTTGTAGACACCATTGGCATAATGTATTTAAAATTACAAATGAAAAAAGTGTAGATGTAGCCCATAGCCACCATTAGTGTCTAGCTGTCGTGCTGGTTAAGAGGCACACTTTTTTTTTTACTTGCCATTTTTTTCTCATCCTTGTGCCACAGTATGTAACCTACTTTTTTTACCATCTTTGTTAATTATCTGTATTCATTTCTACTTGACATACTGGATGTCTTGTGTACCTGCACATGCCTTTAAATTTTTGCCTAAAACAGATTTTTCATATCTTGGGTGGGGTGGAATAGGGTTTAACTTGCTGTCATGGCATCACAGTTAAGGACCGTAGCTGTAGTAGATTGTGCTTCAGAATATATAGAGAATACAGGTAGCTAAAAAGAAGTTTGACTGAAAGGCCAAAGTTTTTAGAATGGAATTTAATAAAAGTATTTAATATTCAATAGTAACCAATACAATTTCAGTTTTAGGCTAATAAGATTGGTCACAGCAGTGTTTTTTTATTTTTTTTAATACTTGCTATGAGATATTAAATATTGGATATTGTCTCTTATTTCATTAATAAAGACCATGATAAGGTTACTTTGATTCTGCAGAAAAAATTTGATTCCCTTCTACCCTATATTTGTATAATTATGTGTTTTGCCTCATCCATAGTCTGGACTGACGCCAATCCATGTTGCTGCCTTCATGGGACATGTCAATATTGTTTCCCAGTTAACGCATCATGGAGCTTCACCTAACGCGACTAACGTGGTGAGTGTTTGTATTTTTCACATAACTTCTTTAAGGACACCTGTATTGAGAGGTATATGGAATCTGACATTGCTTATCTCCCTTTGAAAATGGCAACTGCCTGGCTGTCTCTGAATTCAGTACATTCTGTCGCAGACCCCGAACAAGCATGCAGCAACTGGAATTTAAAGTCAAGTTAAAACTCCTGATCTACACATTTGCTCTGGGTCTGAGACTCAAAAAAATAAGCCAGTTGAATCATTATGACATCCATCAGATACTGACAATGTATTTGTGCTGATATCAGCTTAGGGCACACGTGTGGGTGGGAATGAGCATAGAGTTCGGATTGTTTATTCAGATTTACTTAGGGAAGAAAGCAGATTTAGTAACTTATCATTAACACGTTACTCTGTATATTTGCTACTGATGATAAAAAAAGTTTGCTTTCTAATAATTAGTTCAATGGCTCATACAACTTTGTAAGTTGGAAATTAATCTAAGATCATATCTTCTCATGTATAGCTACATTTACTACCCCCTTTTGGATGACTTATTTGTCGGCCATAGTACTAGCACTAATATGCCATGTAAGGTGACATAATTAAGTGATATGCATCTCTGCCTAGGGCAGCACCAAACTTTACTTTAAACTTGACAAAATTTGCATATCAGAATTGAGTTTTATCTAGCCAAAACATTGATCGATAAGAAAAATCAGCCTACCCTCTTTTTTGCCATACTGATAAGGCAGTGCAGATTTTCACATCCACAGGGAGTTGTGGATATAAATAAGTAGGCATTGTTAGGCCAAATATGGTAAGATTTAGGTTCAGTTTAGCTAAATAGATGGAAATTCAAAATGTCCTAATTTTGGAATTTGAAATGTTGGGTGACGAAAAGTCGAAACTATTTTTAATTCCGTTGCAGTACTTTTTTTTGCACAGATAATTTTCATCACTCTCGTTTCCAGTGAATTTTTTAGGTCAGCTTTTTTTGGCTGCAGGGATTATAAATTGCTTTAGTATGAAGACGTAGAAAGGCACAAGAGTTTACACAATGTTATGTTTTAAGCAAATTAAAAAAAGTAATTTGATGTAGGATATTGATTATATTTCTTTAGTAAGCTGTTTCACTGATGAGTCCTCTGCATTTGTTGTAATATTAGATCTGAGGATCCCAAGAATAAACAACTTTCTGCTATTGCTGCAGCTGTTTGTCCTGAATATTTGTATATGGTCTGGTGACTTATAAGTAGCAGTGTGGGAACTGATTTCCACCACTGATTGCGGTTAGTTTCCTGGCCATAGTAAAAAAGTCAGATTTGTAGGTGGGAGAAATTCACTTCTGTTTATAAACCCAGACCAAATCCATGACGTCTGTTTCTCTTTCCTTAAAGGCAAAGTATAGTAAATTTTAAGTGAGTGCATATTTTGTACACTCCCAAAAAGAAGGTAAAAAACCTGGCTATGACTGTCCAAAACTCAGTCCAAAATGTTTCCAAAAATAAATAAAAAATGGGTCAAACCAGTTGAATACAGTTATGATCTCATTCAGTTCATTCAAATATCTTCTAGATAATATTCCACTGTGAAAACTGAAACCCAAATATGGTAATGTGAAGGCTTGTATGTATTGGAGGAGTGCTTATAGATTATTGGTTTGCTGTTCCATATCTTGAGGCACCTCATTTAACAATGCACATACTTGTTTTCAAAGCACTCAACTTCATATATGATAAGTAGAGAGAATGGTCTGTAATAAACCAAATTAGTCTCTGCCTGTCTCCAGTTGTATTAGTGCTGTGGGGATGAGAGTCCACATAACAACCAGTCCTGAGACGTGCATTGCAACACTGTAATAACACATGGCTAGCTCTGCATCCAGAAATATGTCCGTATTCACCGCATGTCATGCATAGTGTATTGGTATAAAGTCCCCACAAATAGCACAATGACGATATCCGGCATACATGGGTATAACTCCCAAGTATAGTGTCAAAAGCCATCTATCTGTAGCTGCACAGGGGTTGATTTACTAAAACTGGAGGGTGCAAAATCTGGTGCAGCTGTACATGGTAGTCAATCAGCTTCTAACTTCAGTTTTTTCAATTAAACTTTGACAAAAATAAATCTGGAAGCGGATTGGTTTCTATGCAGCATTGCATCAGATTTTGCATTTTGCAGTTTTAGTAAATCAACCCTACAGTGTCCACAGGTAGGAGACAATTCATGAGCCATGAGATAGTGGATAGAACACAAGCAATACTTATCAGTTCATATAGTTCTCTATATTTTGAGTTATTTCGCTGTTTACATTTTGTAGATTACTCACTAAAGACATGGTAAATGTACTTTCACCATCAGTTTACCTCTGTTTCGCAACTGGTAAGATAAGATATCGATCACATGATTGGCATCTCATAGACTTGCACTATAAGAAGGTGCAGTAAAGCAATGCAATTGCATAGCTCTGCAAAGCTGGAAGCAGAGTCTATGTATTTAATAAGCAAATTTAGTTCATTGTCCCCATGTTGGACTGTCCTGGGGGCATATACCACCCGAGGTGGCCAATTTTCATGCTCCCTCCTCATTGCGCATGTAAACAGTCAGCTTAGTGACGCAGAGCCTTTTAAAAGTGTAGGTTCAACGACACTGAGTAAAAGTCTCTGCACTGCCAATGTGCCTGTCACAAGTAGATGCAGTGGGCAGCAGAACTGTGCTCAGTGATACTAGCCTGTGTGAGAGGTGCAGTGGCTGGGCAGGGAGCTTACCGATCTGTACTGAGGATGGAGAGTCCACCATGGACATTCTGGTCTTAGTGCAGTTCCCCCCTACCCCAGCCCCAGCTATGCCTCCATGAGTGCCATTTGAGGTGGTCACCTCAACAGCTCTCATTGGCGGCAAGGTTTTGCTCTCATGTACAAATTAAATTACAAATTATAAAAAGAAAGGTTAGTAAAACACTAAAGCTCACCATGCGCATTACGATCTGACTGTACTACTTAACTATTCAATCAATCTGTATCCTACCATGTACGCCCTTGTATTACATAGTTATTGGTAGATCTAAAGGTTGATCGTGCAATCAGATGGTAATGTGTGTGTTGAGTTTAAAACAGATTGATAACATTATTTACATCTGACTGATCTCATTTATATACTGTATTAAGCACATTGAAAAGTATTTTCATTCCCTTTAAACTGCCTTTTGATAAATGGTAAACCAGGATTAAAATGAAGTTCATATATTTCTTCCTAATTGTTCTAACATGTTATCCGCAAAGCTGTTACATAGCTGCCGTACAATTCAGCACAGTTTTACTTCCCTTGCCTTTGCTAGACTATTGCTAGCTATAAAACAGTATAGCAGAGGTATAAGCTAGTGAGCAGTACATACTGTCATAAATGAATACATATAACAATTATAGAATAAAATAATTGTGTGCAGTTACTGAAGCAAGCAGATTCATTGCAGTTATCATTTTTGTACTGAATGTTTGAAAATGAAAATAATGTAATTACAATAGCCAGTAAAGACACTTACTGCTCAGGCAGTTGATACATGGGGCCCACTGTAATATGAGACAGTGGGAAATTTATATATTTTTAAATGTTGCAGAGAGGAGAGACTGCGCTGCATATGGCTGCCAGAGCTGGCCAATCAGAAGTTGTCCGATATCTTTTGCAAAATGGAGCTCAAGTAGAAGCTAAAGCGAAGGTAAGTCAGAAAACAGAGTTGATTGTCCCCAACATTATTTTTGTGCTGTTTAGAATATGCATTCGGGACTAAAAGAAAACCATTTACTATACTGGAACACATTACTCATTACTGACCCAAGCATACTTTTTTCCAACAAAAGCTTATTCATTTAATTTGAGGTACAGTTACATCACAGTAACGTCACAGATTTTCTGATACCTGCCTACTTCACAGTTTTTTGTGTTGTAGTCTTGTCGCCAGTCAATACACAATGCAGAGGGTAAACAATTAAACCACTTCTTTACGTTAAACATTCTTGCATGTATGCCCACTTTTTATAATGCCATTTTGTCAGTGTGTCCTTGACCTGGCATCACTAGGTGTCTACAATATGTTGTTCTTGTAAGCTCATCGAGGGCCAGGACAAGGTGGGGTGGCAGAAGGTGTAAATTTCCCTGGTGCTGTGTTGATATGTGGAGGGGATGGTGCACTGCTGTCAAAAGGAGCAGGGGCCTCGATAGCTGCTGGAGGCAGGATTCTGCTCTTTCCTTCCTACAATAGCAGCCTGCTGTGGGCAATAGAGAGTGAGCGCGGGGCCTGAGAACAGACCTCTGCCTTAACTCCATGCTGTGGAGTTAAGGCAGACTGCCCTGATTCCCATCTCCATTTGTCACGTAACATATCACATGACCAGAGACAGGAAGAAAGAGAAGCTAGCTTCATTCCCTATGGGTTCCACTCTGGGAAGGAGATCTAAACTGAGTGAGTACACAAATGATGGGGGTCAGCCCCTTAGTTTCCTCCCTCCCTTAGGGTTTCTCAGCTCCCCTTCCCACAAAACTTTACATACATTTTGTGGCAGTGCACTGTGCATACCGTTATTAGCCCCACCCTCCTCCCATCCAGTGGAAGGGGGGGGGCGTTGCAGTTTGCCATGTTCACCCTGGGCACTAAATTACCTTTTTCTGACACTGAACCCAACTATCTATCCTTTGTCTATGTTCTTACCACAGCTCACCTAATCCCATGCAGCTCTGTTTAACTGAATCTCATAAAATAACAGTGGACACTACTCTGCTTTATGCACATTATGCATAAGACTGTTTATCTGTGCCTCATATGTGCAAGGAAGTACTGGTAATAGAGAAGCATATATAAGTAAAGTCCCTTATCTTCTCCCCTGCTCATCACAATTCACAAAGCACCATGAAAATGGCCTTTCATTAGACAATACATTTAAATGGATAATCTATTCATTCATATTAATGCTATTCAAGTGAGTTTTTTGGTTTGTTATAGGCACAATAATAATTTGAGCCTGTTATAAATTTCTTGAGAACTAGAGCAGATTTTTCCATTCACAGTGTGTACAGGCACAGGATTGGGTTGCTAGTGTCAGGGTTGGAACCTAGAACCAATTAGCAGGGTGCCAAGATAACAAGGCATCACAATGGAACACAACACTACTGATAGGAAATAGGTATGATTGTCATGTCTTACTTTCCCGGGAACATCTTAATTAGGCATTTGTCTATAGTATACTGTGAGGCATGAGAGCTGCACTACCTTGTTTGTGGGACCAACTGAGAAAAGAATGGTCTGAAACTATTTGTGTTCCTCTTTAGTAGCCAGTCAGATTTGTTCCTTCTTTCAGTTTAAACAGACAATATAATTGGTTGCGTTGGGAGAGACACTTTACAGTATGATTTTGTCCTGATGTATATGTTTTCAGCTGACCCAGTAAAAATAGTATAATAATTGTATCTTTTCACTAAGTACAGTATTTGCTAAGGTTTGTGAATGTTTAACCATCCTGCCATTTTTCATCTCTGTGTTCAGGATGATCAGACACCTCTACACATATCAGCTCGACTGGGAAAAGCAGACATAGTTCAGCAATTACTCAAGCAAGGAGCCTGTCCAGATGCAGCAACAACATCTGGCTATACTCCACTGCACCTGGCTTCAAGAGAGGGACATGATGATGTGGCTTCTGTTCTACTTGACCATGGGGCATCCTATTCCATAGTCACAAAGGTCAGTTACTATTACTTAAATAGTACTTTGGGATGTATATTTTCCTTAACTCATATCACTGTGGAAACTGGCAATACAAAAACTATCATTGAGAGAGAGACATACATTTAGTACCATATCCTAATACCGATAAGTGATTTCCGTTACTCTGTACCTTTTTATACCTCTTCTAAAGGTTCAAATTAAAATAATAGCATGATCGTCTGATCTTTAACGGTCAGATTGGGGAGCATTTGTAGGCCTACAAGTTCCCCTGATATCTCCTGTTTTAGCCTGCTTGGAGACATTTCACTGCCATTCACTATTATCACACCAACAGAGCTCCCTATTTTATCCCAAAAGGCACTCTCAGATTTGTCTGATGTGAACTTACATGTTTATGCAGCAATTTGTTCATAAAACATGTATTTTTACATATTCCAAACAAGCAGCATATGTGCTTTAAAACAAGATTTTAATATCTGTCTAGCTTTAGGCACTGTGGAGCAATTAATCCATAAAGTTCACTGCAGAAGCATTGAAAGTCATTCAAGTCAGCTATGCTCCCCCTCCCAGAGTTAATTATTTGAGATGGGTAAACAGAGTGAGCTGAAAAGGCTTTGAAAGTAACTTCAGTACTTCTGCTGTAAATTTTAGGAGTAAATTGCTCCACAATGTCTGCAGTTACAGAGGACAGCAGTGACTTGTTTTACAGCTCGTTTACTGTTGGTTAAAGTGGACCTTCTCTAATTTTTACTACTTCATTGCATCTTACTCCTCCTCTCCCCCTTTCAGCAAATATTTTATAAGTGGGGATACCTTTTCCTGCAAAGCACAGCCAACGCTTCTGCCTTTCTCGCCTAGGCGAGAATAAGTTCCCCCCCGTCCTCCTGAGATGCCCACATCATGCATCCCAGGAGGCTTTGGGGCTACATAGAACATGTAATGCCCAGTAGAGCATCAACGGGCGGGGGCATATGCTAGGATCCAAATGAGACAGCCGGCCTTCCAAGGACGTCAGAGTGGAAGATGACATTGTGGGAAAAGCATTTACCTGCTTTTGGCGAATTACAGCAGGGCAACGCTGGATTGCCTCTTGGGTGAGTATACAATATTTTAGCTCAACCCAGTGGACAAGGTAAGAGGGGAAGACCAAAATTAGCTCTTCAAGGTTCGATATTAAATGTGCCATGGTTGTGTCCAACTGCTTTGCCTGCTAGCAAGGTCTCAGTTTGCTATTGCTGAATTTGTTGCACATTGCACAGTATGAAAAATGCAACTGGAGAAGTAAGATTTTTGTTCATGGCTTTATAATGGCAGAGGCATAGACTTTGGCAGAGAACTCCATTTACATAATACCTGCATTACATGTAACCTTGCACCCACTGCTGGATTTTCATTCATTTTATATTACTCAAAATACAGCAGATGGAGCCGATAGGGCTTTGGCTGGATGCACAGTGGCTCTGGTATAATCCTGGCAAGTGAAGCTGTGAACTGGCTTCTTTAATTCATAAAGGTAGCCAGTGGATGAATCAGCCCACAAACATCTATCCATGTTGGAAATATCAGTTTTTACTGCCCTGACTCTTTTATGGAAAAACAAATTATGGATGAATAAAAATGTCAAGTAGTGAGCAAACATGCAAACCGGTTTAACCACTTTTAAAACTCATATTTACAGAAAGGATTTACTCCTCTACATGTTGCTGCAAAATATGGGAAGCTTGAAGTTGCCAAACTGCTATTAGAAAAAAGTGCATCTCCAGATGCTGCAGGAAAGGTGGGTATAGACCTATGTCATTGACTGGCTCTATTGTTTAGAAATATCTGTTACCAAGTACAAACAGGAGATGGCAGTAGTGTGTGAAAGATTTCCACCAGTGCTGGTATGACACCTAAGCTAGCCATATGCACAAAAGTTGGCAACCTTTCAAGGAAAGAGTTGTATCCTTCAAAAATCATTTGCATAAAATATCAGTTAGATTAATTACCAATAGTTTTCCTTGGAAAATAAATATGCATAAAAAAAACAAATATATATATATTTTTTTCGTGTTGAGCAATCCTTTCTTATTAAAGGGTGGTTGAAATGATCAAATGTATGATTGAATAACCACTTATTATTACCAGATTAATCGCTAATTACCTGTATGGGCAGCATTAAATCCCGGCAGATTATGGATTCATTCAGCAAATCATTTCCCTTCTTTTTCTGTCAGTGTAGTGTTTAACCAGTGTGTGTCCCCGTTGTGGCCTAGTGCAGAGGTTAGGGAGATGAAGATCTACCCTTTGTTTCTTTATCTTAAAGGAAATATAATGGTAGCAAAAGCATGCCAAAGGATTTTAAGAGCACCATGGTCTAGTAAGAGAAACAGTACAGCTGTAGCTGCCTACCTTGAAGTTCTGTTTGTCTGAGACTTTAGACACAGGGGTAAGATAAGGGATGACTGACTGGAAAAAGTTTTCTTTGTGTGTGAGTGTGTAAACAGTAAACTACAGTTTGAGCTACTGAAGTCTGTAAACAACATGTTTCTTTTTCAGTTTAAAAGATTTTTATTGAATTTTCAAAAATAAAAACAAGAATAATTCAAATTCCTATTCAGACATTGTTATCGTTATCACAAAGGTGCCTGGAAAGGTGTCAGACATCCAACGTTACTTAACATAGATATTATAAAACATTTAATCATCTAGATATTGTTCAAGTGCTTAATCAAGTAAATATAAATCCCTGTTTACCCCATCATACTGTAAACATGGGATCATGACTCAATCTAATAAAAACATAAAGAAAAACAAACAATGGAAGGAAGGGAAGGGGATGGGGGGGGGGGGTGATATGGAAGTTATCTTATACATCCAACTAATGTTAATGTTAATATCGTAGTCTTTCAGGAGCACATTTAATAGTTCTTAGAATTCTTCAGAAAACTTGAGGTCCTAGGATGAGTAATCCATTCATTCCAATTTTTTAGGAATTTAACTATAGATCCTTTTTTGTGCTCTAACATTAATTCATAGTGAGCCTGAGTGTTGAGTCTCTGAATAACATCTGATAAATTAGGTGCTAGGGTAGATTTCCATAATTTGGTTATGGTGAGTCTTGCTGCTGTGAGGAGTAAACAACATGTTTCTTTTAACAGAGATGCTAACAACCTGTAAATACATGGAATTGTGCTTAAAGAGGAGCTCCAGTCTGTAAAAAATGAAATAAAAAAATTAAAAGTCAGCAGCTACAAATACTGTAGCTGCTGACTTTTAATAAAAGGATACTTACTTGTCCAGGGATCCTGCAATGTTTGCACCCCAAGCCGATTTGTCAATCGGCTTTGGGTGCAGGCGCCGGTATTGTTAGTAAGGGAAACCGGCAGTGAAGCCTTCAGGCTTCACAGCTCGTTTGCTACTGCGTATGCGTGTCACGCTGTGCTTTCTGAATGGTCCCGCCATCTTCTGGGACTTGTGTGTGTCCCAGAAAGCAGCAGGGGGAAGGAGGAGGGGCTGGAAATGTTGTAGATTGCCAATCTTACCTGAAAGTGGGATCAGGAACCTGTCAAAACCAAGTACCTGCTCCCCTCCACCCCCCCCCCCATAAAAAAGAGCCAAATGTGGCAGTGGGGGGAGCTCCACTTTAAGGAATAAAATCTGTGCTTTGCAAAAATTAGGGCAAACCAACAGGTTTCTTTTAAAGTGATTGTAAAGATTGTTATTTTTTTTAAATATTAAATAACATGTTATACTTGCTTGCTCTGCATAATGGTTTTACACAGAGCAGCCTCCTCAGCCCTGCCAAGTGCCCCCAATTGCAAGCCTCTTGCTTTGGGGGCACTCGACCAGGCTCGCTCCCGAGCTGCACTGCTGTGAATGAGCATTTTCCATTTACACACAGAGCACGGCTCCACCCCACCCCTGCTTTCTTCTCACTGGCTCACTGGCTGTGTTTTACAGCAGCAGGAGCCATTGGCTCCCGCTGCTATGTGAGCCAATAAGGAGAGAGACATCCGGGAGAGCCGCTGCTCTCGTGCACATCACTAGATAAGTATAAGAAATAGAATGTATTAAAGTAAAAAAAACTCTGCCTTTAGAACCACCTTAAAGTATAATTGAGGGCAATTTTTTTAAAATTTGTATAGAGTGGAGGAGGATTAGAACACTCGTCTGTTTTTTTATTGCTATCTTTGCCCCTGTTAAGGAGGTTCACCCTCTCTATTTGTCATGTTTACATTTATCACAAAAAGTGAAAGAAAAGCCCACATTTTGAGCTGTCCCCCCAAAATATTAATAAAGGGAAAAAAAATCAGTGGGGACAGTAGTTCTGGTGGCCCTGATGGCAACCAGGGATTCCCTCACTTTGGATGAATCCCCTCTTACTTCCTGTTGTGGTTATGAGACAGGAAGTCGGAGGAATTTTCTCCAATGGGTCACAGATTGCAAAAAAAAAACTGACTTTGGTTACTCTATTCAAAATAAAAAAGTGCTGCCTTTAGTTTTACTTTAACTCCCCTATTCCCAGTAGCACATACTTTACTTACCTTAGCTTTTATTCCTGGCAGCTGAATGGAGCTCCAGGAGGTAAGAAACGAAAACCAAGTATATGTGTCTGCTTTAAAGGGAACTTGTTGATTTGTCCTGCATTGGAAAATATAAATTCACTTTAAAGCTCTATCTCCTTGCTCAGAAAATGAGTGCAATATATAAACATGCAGTATTTCCTATTGTACTGTATATAATAATTTCCCTTTGGGATTAATAAAATATTCTGAATCTGAAATACACTTATTTATTTTGTAAAAAGCGTTAATGTCACCATTAAGTTACAAGCCATCTATACTTCCTTACTCAGTAATAGTTTTACTCAGTTACTTTTGTAACTAACGAGCAGATATAATATGCTTCACAGAACTCTTAGTATGTCACAGTGTTAGTGATAACAGTGGTTGTTTTTGCATGTGTTTTTAGACTGGTCTAACACCACTGCATGTTGCGGCACACTACGATAACCAGAAAGTGGCATTGCTATTGTTGGATAAAGGAGCATCCCCTCATGGAGCTGCAAAGGTAAGTAACTCAAAATGTCATAATGTTTATATGCAATAAAATCATTTTCTAACATCTAATGATCTTGGTAATATACAATGAATGATTAGAAAACAACTCCCTGTATTTTATGGTAAATAAATAATGCAGCAAGATGTATAGGCATATATAGTGCATTCATAAAGTATTCAGACCCCCTTCACTTTTTTCAATTTTGTTTATGTTGCAGCCTGATACTACAGCTGTTTAAATAAAAAAAATTCTCGTTAATCTAGACTCAGTACCCTATAATGACAAAGCGAAAATAGGATTTTAGAAATGTCTGTGAACTTATTAAGAAGAAAGAAACTGAAATACCACATGTACTTAAAGTGGAAGTAAACCCTAATGGGTTTTACTTCCTTTGCCCCTGCAAACTAAAAGCATAATGTGCTAGTATGCATCGCATACTAGCACATTATGTGATACTTACCTGCAAACTAAGCTTACGCCGTCCCCGCTGCAGGCCGCATCCATGTTCACCCCTCTTCCTTCTGGGGCCGGGGACTCTGTGACTAGCTGGAGCTGCATAACAGTCATGGCACTCACTTGTGAAGAAACGACACGGGGGCCATTTCTTCACAGCACGTGCGCCAATGACATAATTAGCGCAAAACACAGTAAATATCACCTAAACGTCGCAAGTTTAGGAGATATTTACAGTACTTAAAGGTAAGCCTTATTCTAGACTCACCTATAGGTATAACTTCCACAGAGATGTTTACAACCTCTTTAAAGCGGAGTTCCACCCAAAAATGGTACTTCCGATTATCGGAACCCTCCCCCCCCTGGTGACACATTTGGCACCTTGCAGGGGGGAGGGGGTGCAGAAACCTGTCTAAGACAGGTATTTGCACCCACTTCCGGGCATAGAAGTCCATGGGAGTCTACGCCACTTCCAACCCCCCCCCCCCCCCACGCTGTCTCCTGGGAAACACACTGTTCCCAGGAGAGAGCGGGGACCAGTGACGGCACGCCACGCTACTCTGGCATGCGCAGTAGGGAACCGGGCAGTGAAGCCTCAAGGCTTCACTTCCTGATTCCCTCACCGAGCATGGCGTTGGCAGCATCCAAGGACCGAGCGATTGCTCAGCCTCATCTGCCGACATTGCGGGCGCGCTGGACAAGTAAGTGTCCATTTTTTAAAAGTCAGCAGCTGCAGTATTTGTAGCTGCTGGCTTTTAAAAAAAAAAAAATTCGGGTGGACCTCCGCTTTAAGCATTTAGACCCTTTTCTCAGTACTTTGCAGCAATTACAGCCTTAAGTCTTTTTGAGTATGATGTGACAAGCTTTGCACACCTGGATTGGGGGATTTTCTGTCATTCTTCTTTGCAAATCCTCTCAAGCTCAGTCAGGGATGGGGACCGTTGGTGGACAGCCATTTTCAGGTCTCTCCAGAGATGTTCAATAGGTTTCAAGTCAGGGCTCTGACTGGGCCACTATAGGACATTCAAAGTTCTCCCTAAGCCACTCCTGTGTTGTCATGGCTGTGTGCTGAGGATCGTTGTCATGTTGGAAGGTGAACCTTCGGCCCAGTCTGAGGTCCTGAGTGCTGTGAAACAGTTTTCATTGAGGATATCTCTGTACTTTGCTCCATTCAGCTTTCCCTCAACCCTGGCCAGTCTTCCATGCCCTGCTGCTGAAAATCACCCCACAGCATGATGCTGCCACCACCATGCTTCACTGTTGGGTTGGTATTGGGCAGGTGAAGAGCGGTGCCTGGTTTCCTCCAGACATAACGTTTAGAATTTAAGCAAAACTGTTCAATCTTGATTTCATCAGACCACAGAATCTTGTTTCTCACAGTCTCAGAGTCCTTAACCACTTAACGACCGCTCACTGTACATATACGTCGGCACAATGGCACCGACAGGCACAATCACGTACAGTATACGTGATTGCCTTTGTACAGTTGGGGGGTCCAATCGGACCCCCCTTCTGTACAGTGAGCGGTCGGAATTCGTCTGGGAGCGATCCGAGATGGGGGGGCTGCCAGTCGATTCCGGCCACCCCCCCCGCGATCGCTCCCGGCGAATGAGAATGCCCCCTCTGCCTGTGTAATGTAAACACAGGCAGAGGAAGCAGGAGGAAGTGATGTCATCTCTTGTGCGGCGCTCACATATACCGAGCGCCGTACAAGAGAAGACATCAAGGTTAGTGCACAAACACTACACTAACACCAGCACACATAGGCACATAAATCGCCCCCCCAGGCCCCCCCAGATCACCCCCCAGCCCCCAGTCACAGTGTCACTGATTGCAGTGACCATTTATTTACTGATCACTGCAATCAGTGACATTTGTGACTGTAAAAGTGTCACTACAGTTTAGTTTTAGGTCCAGTGTAGCCCCCTAACCCCCCCTAATAAAGGTTTAACCCCTTGATCACCCCCCAGATAACCCTTTCACCCCCTAGCACCGCCGTCGCTAAGCGATCATTTTTCTGATCGCTGTCTTAGCGTCGGTTATGCAGATCGGTAGCCAGTAATTTTTTTTAGGTTCGCCGCAGGTTTTTATAGCGTCAGGTACCCCCATAAATTATCTAATAAAGGTTTAACCCCCTTGATCGCCCCCCAGGTAACCCTTTCACCCCCTATCACCACTGTCGCTAAGCGATCATTTTTCTGATCGCTGTCTTAGCGTCGGTGATGCAGATCGGTAGCCAGTATTTTTTTTTTAGGTTCGCCGCAGGTTTTTATAGCGTCAGGTACCCCCATAAATTATCTAATAAAGGTTTAACCCCCTTGATCGCCCACCAGGTAACCCTTTCACCCCCTATCACCACTGTCGCTAAGCGATCATTTTTCTGATCGCTGTCTTAGCGTCGGTGATGCAGATCGGTAGCCAGTAATTTTTTTTAGGTTTGCCGCAGGTTTTTATAGCGTCAGGTACCCCCATATATTATCTAATAAAGGTTTTAACCCCCTAATTGCCCCTAGTTAACCCTTTCACCAGTGATCATCATATAAGTGTTACGGGTGACGCTAGTTAGTTAGTTTGCTTTTTATAGTGTCAGGGCACCCGCCGTATATAACCCAATAAAGGTTTAACCCCCTGATCACCCTGCGGGTGATATCAATTAGGTTTTAGCGTCAGAGAGGGTCTGCGTCACACCCCAGGCAGCGTCAGGTTAGTGCCAGTAACGCTAACACCCACGCGTGAAGCATACACCCTCCTTAGTGGTATAGTATCTGAACAGATCAATATCTGATCTGATCAGATCTATACTAGCGTCCCCAGCAGTTTAGGGTTCCCAAAAACGCAGTGTTAGCGGGATCAGCCCAGATACCTGCTAGCACCTACGTTTTGCCCCTCCGTCCAGCCCAGGCCACCCAAGTGCAGTATCGATCGATCACTGTCACTTGCAAAACACAGCACACATAACTGCAGCGTTCGCAGAGACAGGCCTGATCCCTGCGACTCCAGTGCTGTAGGAGGTGATTTCACCACCACAGTTAAAAAAAAAAAAAGCAAATATGCCAAAGCATTGGGGCAGCAGGGGCGGAGGAGTGATTTTGCTCCTAATGCCGCGTACATACGGTCGAAATTCCAACGGAGGCCTGCCCGTGGAAAAGTCCGACCATGTGTGTGCGGCATAACTTTTTTGCGGGAGGATGCCCCCATGCTTCAGCATATATAAATGGTGCATGTATGCCCATCATTAGAAGTGGGTGGATGGAGGGCGGTATTCTAATGGTGGGCATACCCACCCGATCAATCTCTTTTTTCATTCAGCCAACTGGCTGCATGAAAAAAAAAGATTACAATACATGTCCAACAAGGACCAGCAACGTACTGGTATGTTGCTGGACTTTGAATGGTTATACCAGATTGATGCCTGCGGGTTTAGGTATCATCTTGGTATCATTCTTTTCAGCCAGCGGCCGGCTTTCATGTAAAAGCAATCCTAGTGGCTAATTAGCCTCTGAACTGCTTTTACAAGCAGTGGGAGGGAATGTCCCCCCCCCGGATATAAAAAGCGCCATTGGAAAATTGGGAAAGCATTTTATCACACCGATCTTGGTGTGGTCAGATGCTTTGAGGGCAGAGGAAAGATCTAGGGTCTAGACCCCAGTTTTTTCAAAAAAACAGTACCTGTCACTACCTATTGCTTTAATAGGGGATATTTACATTCCCTGAGATAACAATAAAAATGATTAAAAAAAAAAAATATGGAAGGAACAATTTAAAAATAAAATAAAAAAGCAAAATTTATAATAAAAAAAAAAAGCACCCCTGTCCTGCCCTGCTCTTGCCCAATGGCGAACGCAAGCGTCGGTCTGGCGTCATATGTAAACAGCAATTGCACCATGCATGTGAGGTATCACCGCGAAGGTCAGATCGAGGGCAGTAATTTTAGCAGTAGACCTCCTCTGTAAATGTAACGAGGTAACCTGTAAAGGCTTTTAAAAATGTATGTAGTTTGTCGCCAATGTGCGTTTGTGCGAAATTTTAAAGCATGTCGTGTTTGGTATCTATGTACTCGGCCTAAGATCATCTTTTTTATTTCATCAAACATTTGGGCAATATAGTGTGTTTTAGTGCATTAAAATTAAAAAAAGTGTATTTTTTCCCCAAAAAATGCGTTTGAAAAATCGCTGCGCAAATACTGTGTAGAAAAAAAAAAATCAACACCCACCATTTTATTCTGTAGGGCCTTTGCTTTAAAAATATATATAATGTTTGGGGGTTCAACATAATTTTCTTGCAAAAAAAAAAAAATTTCATGTAAACAAAAAGTGTCAAAAAGGGCTTTGTCTTCAAGTGGTTAGAAGAGTGGATGTAAGCTTCCTAATGTTGTGTATAAAATGCCAGAACAGTTCAAAACCCCCCCAAATGACCCCATTTTGGAAAGTAGACACCCCAAGCTATATACTGAGAGGCATGTCGAGTCCATGGAATATTTTATATGTTGACACAAGTTGCGGAAAAAAGACAATTTTTTTTTTTTTTTTGCACAAAGTTGTCACTAAATGATATATTGCTCAAACATGCCATGGGCATAAGTGGAATTACACCCCAAAATACATTCTGTTGCTTCTCCTGAGTACGGGGATACCACATGTGTGAGACTTTTTGGGAGCCTAGCCGCGTACGGGACCCCAAAATCCAATCACCGCCTTCAGGCTTTCTAAGGGTGTAAATTTTTGATTTCACTTCTCACTGCCTATCACAGTCTCGGAGACCATGGAATGCCCAGATGGCACAAAACCTCCCAAATGACCCCATTTTGGAAAGTAGACACCCCAAGCTATTTGCTGAGAGGTATTGTGAGTATTTTGCAGATCTCGCTTTTTGTCACAAAGTTTTGAAAATTTTAAAAAATAAAAAAATTGTCTTTCTTCATTTTCAAAAACAAATGAGAGCTGTAAAATACTCACCATGCCTCTCAGCAAACAGCTTGGGGTGTCTACTTTCCAAAATGGGGTCATTTGGGGGGGTTTTGTGCTATTTTGGCATTTTATGGCCTTCGAAACTGTGATAGGTAGTGAGGAGTCAAATCAAAAATTTGTGCCTAGAAATCCTGAAGGCGGTGCTTGGATTTCGGGGTCCCGTACGCGGCTAGGCTCCTAAAAAGTCCCACACATGTGGTATCCCCGTACTCAGGAGAAGCAGAAAAATGTATTTTGGGGTGCAATTCCACATATAACCATGGCATGTGTGAGCAATATATCATTTAGTGACAACTTTTTGTAATTTATTTTTTATTTTTTTTGTCATTATTCAATCACTTGGGACAAAAAAAAAATATTCAATGGGCTCAACAGGCCTCTCAGCAATTTCCTTGGGGTGTCTACTTTCTAAAATGGGGTCATTTGGGGGGGTTTTGTGCTATTTTGGCATTTTATGGCCTTCAAAACTGTGATAGGTAGTGAGGAGTGAAATCAAAAATTTGCGCCCTTAGAAATCCTGAAGGCGGTGCTTGGTTTCCGGGGTCCCGTACGCGGCTAGGCTCCTAAAAAGTTCCACACATGTGGTATCCCCGTACTCAGGAGAAGCGGCAAAATGTATTTTGGGGTGCAATTCCACATATAACCATGGCATGTGTGAGCAATATATCATTTAGTGACAACTTTTTGTAATTTTGTATTTTTTTTTGTCATTATTCAATCACTCAGGACAAAAAAAAATATTCAATGGGCTCAACATGCCTCTCAGCAATTTCCTTGGGGTGTCTACTTTCCAAAATGGGGTCATTTGGGGGGGTTTTGTACTGCCCTGCCATTTTAGCACCTCAAGAAATGAGATAGGCAGTCATAAATTTAAAGCTGTGTAAATTCCAGAAAATGTACCCTAGTTTGTAAACGCTATAACTTTTGCGCAAACCAATAAATATACGCTTATTGACATTTTTTTTACTAAAGACATGTGGCTGAATACATTTTGGCCTAAATATATGACTAAAATTGAGTTTATTCGATTTTTCTTATAACAAAAAGTAGAAAATATAATTTTTTTTCAAAATTTTCGGTCTTTTTCCGTTTATATCGCAAAAAAAAAAAATCGCAGAGGCAATCAAATACCATTAAAAGAAAGCTCTATTTGTGGGAAGAAAAGGACGCAAATTTCGTTTCGGTACAACATTGCATGTCCGCACAATTTACAGTTAAAGCAGCGCAGTGCAAAATTCTGAAATCACCTTTGGTCCTTTAGCTACCAAATGGTCCGGGGCTTAAGTGGTTAAAGTGCTTTTTTGCAAATTCCAAGCAGACTTTCATGTGTGTTGCACTGAGGAGAGGCTTCTGTCGAGCCACTCTGCCATAAAGTCCACATCGTTGGAGGGCAGCAGTGATGGTTGTCCTTCTGGAACTTTGTCCTATCTCCACACAGGATCTCCGGAGCTCAGTCAGGTTCTTGGTCACCTCTCTTACTAAGGCCCTTCTCCCCCAATTGCTCAGTTTGGCTGGGCAACCAGCGTTTGGAAGAGTTGGAAGGTCTTGAAAGGTTGTGTCAAACTTCTTCCATTTGAGAATTACGGAGGCCACTCTGCTCTTGGGAACCTTCATTGCAGCATAATTGTTTTTTGTAGCCTTTCCCACATATGTGCCTTGCAATAATCCTGTCTCTGAGCTCTGCAGGTGGTTCCTTTGACGTCATGGCTTTTGCTCTGATACAGTATTCATTGTCAGCTATGAGGCCTTTTTTAGAGAGGTGTGTGCCTTTCCAAATCATGTCCAATCAATTTACGTAATTTACCACAGGGGAACTCATCATCATGGAAACCTATTAGTTAGAATTAAGAGAAATGAGAGGCACCTGAGCTAAATTTCCAGGATTGTTGCCAAGGGGTACATGGGGGAGGCTAGGGGAAAAAGGGTTTTCAAGTCATCATTTCATGTCTAATTGTTCAGTTGTTTCAAACCTGAGGATTGCAAGTACCAAGGTTCAGCTATGACATTACTATTACCGTAATTACCGAATCCCAGCTTCATAAATATGCCTCCAGTGGCGTATCTAGGGTATGGCACTCCATGGCAAGTGCCATGGGCGCCCTGGAGGGGGGGGGCGTCAAAATAAACTAAACAAAAAAAAAAATCCCACCCGCACCTGTCCTCCTGCGGGCCGCCTCCCGCACAATAGCCCCCGGCGGCGGCATGGCACTTCACTTTAAAGTACTCTTACTTGGCTGAATGGCAGTGTTTGGCGAGTGACAGGCGCGGGCGCCCCCATGCTTGTAGATGAAGTGTAACAGTCCACTGCGTCTCCGACCGTCATTCGGCTAACTGGGAGGCGGAGCTTTCATCCTCTGCGCTGCTTCAATCTTCTCCCCGAGCGGGTTGATGACGTCATGTGAGGTGAGGTCGCCGTCGCTGAGGAGGAGAACTGTCTTCAACTGAACTGACAATTGGACCCTGCTGGAACCCGAACCCCCAAGCCAGGCAGCAACTGCAGCAGGTACTAGTCACACAACAAGTGACCCCATGTATAAATCTCTGTCTCTGACAACAATGTCTCCTTCTTCATATGGGTAGCTTAACCCTTTACTAAAAGTAAACTGCAAGTCAGTCAGTGTTAATGATGTGTGCCAGGCCAGCCCAACTGCCAAGCAGCCAATCAAGTATACTGTAGTGCCTGCTTGCTCAATATGGAGTAAATAAATTGTAATTATGCATAGCCATATTTATCATAAATAAAGTGATTTGTGCAAGTAGTACCTGCTGTTGCACAAATCACTTTATTTATGATATCTATGGCTATGCATAATTACAATTTATTTAATCCATATTGAGCAAGCACTATATTTGATTGGCTGCTTGCTTCTGTTTGGGCTATTTTCACACTGGGGTGTTGTGCCGTCGGCGGTAAAGCACTGTCGCTAGCGGGACGCCTCAAAGATGCGGCTACCAGGACTTTTTTGAGCGTCCTGCCAGCGCACCGCTAGCGGCCCAAAAAGGGTTAAAACCGCCCGCAAAGCGCCACTGCAGTGGCGCTTTGCTGGCGGTTCGGCGGCGCTGCCCATTGATTTTAATGGGCAGGGGCGCATTAGAAGCAGTGTGTACACTGTTCCTACAGTGCCTCAAAGATGTGGCTAGCAGGACTTTTTTGAGCGTCCTGCCAGCGCACCGCTCCAGTGTGAAAGCCCTTGGGCTTTCACATTGGAGTGAAAAAAGAGGCTCTTTCAGGGCGCTTTGCAGGCGCAATTTTGTAGCGCTGTAGCACCTGCAAAGCACCTCAGTGTGAAAGCAGCCTAAGACCCCTTTCTCACTGAGGCGCTTTGCAGTCGCTATAACGCTAAAAATAGCGCCTGCAAATCGCCCTGAAAGAGCGGCTCTATTCACTCCAGTGTGGAAGCCCCGAGGGCTTTCACACTGGAGCGGTGCACTAGCAGGACATTAGAAAATGTCCTGCAAGCAGCATCTTTGAGGCGCTGTAGGAGCGGCTCCTAAAGCGCCCCTGCCCATTGAAATCAAAGCGGCGCTTTGCGGGCGTTTTTTTTTAACCTTTTCTCGGCCGCTAGCGGGGGTTAAAAGACCCCCGCTAGCGGCTGAATAGCGCTGCGAAAACGACAGTAAACGACGCCCCCCCACCGCCCCAGTGTGAAAGAGGCCTTAAAGTCAACATCATTTGCGATTGTGCGTGTGTGCTAAGCAGACAGGGCCGCTGGTGATCCTACTCCCTATCTCCCTTTATACAGTGTCAGCAGTGGCGGAGGACTGTATCCATTATGAGGAAACATCCCCTCCACCGCTGCGTGTCCCTGATCATTACAGTGCCACTGCCAGTGAGTGTGACCTGTCTGTGTACCACTGCGCACAGTCACTGTCTGTGATGTTCCGTTCCACCCTGCCTTTCTGCCCAGTGCTGTACCCGTACCTCTCATGATCCGCCCCCATGGAGGCCGCTCTCTGTCTCTCTCCCTCCTGCTAAGTGCCCATATATCGCACGATTCCTCCGCATTTATGGGTGCTGATGTTACTGCATTTATGGGTGCTGGTAAGGCCGCAATTATGGGTGCTGGTAAGGCCGCATTTATGGGTGCTGATGATACTGCATTTATGGGTGCTGATATTACTGCATTTATGGGTGCTGGTAAGGCCGCATTTATGGGTGCTGATGTTACTGCATTTATGGGTGCTGATATTACTGCATTTATGGGTGCTGGTAAGGCCGCATTTATGGGTGCTGATATTACTGCATTTGTGGGTGCTGGTAAGGCCGCATTTATGGGTGCTGGTAAGGCCGCATTTATGGGTGCTGATGATACTGCATTTATGGGTGCTGATGATACTGCATTTATGGGTGCTGATGATACTGCATTTATGGGTGCTGATATTACTGCATTTATGGGTGCTGGTAAGGCCGCATTTATGGGTGCTGATGTTACTATGTTACTGCACTTATGGATGCTGGTTTGACTTGTAGTTTTGTCAGCTGTTTTTTTTGTTAAGGTTATCTGAAAGATGGGTTTCAAATGTTTTGACAGGGGCGCAGTTTCAGTTCTTGCCATAGGCGCCATTTTCACTAGATACGCCTCTGTATGCCTCCTGTTAGGATGAGTAGCTGTTAAGTTTGGATAACTGAAAGAGCACTTAGTCTTCCATTCTCTCCCCATTGTCCAACTCACCTGCAGGGAAGTAAGAGAAATATCCAGTACTTCCAGGTATGGGAAGCCTGTAACTTCCCCTCCTTCCACATGACAATACTGGTCTGTGCTATTTGGCTCCTCAGGCACTCAATGTTGTCACACAGGGTAGCTAGGGAGTTTTCAACCTTGTGTAAGCTTCAGGTCAATGACAACATGCAGCTTTTTGATTAACTTGTTGTTAGCCAGGTAACCTATATATATATATACACAGGTTCATTTTTTAAGTAATTATATTTTTCTCCATGCTGGTACCATACATTGTGGGCTTGCCCTTTTTGAATCCTGAGACAGTTAATCGGTTCTTTGTTATCAGCTGGAATGTGTCATTAGGATAAGAAGCTCTACTGACCTGTCATTGTCAGTTATAGTGTGACCAATGAATTTAGAATGTATCTGGCATTAGGCATTCTTAAAATGTGGTCTGTTGGTTGGAGCATGCTAATCTGATATCCTCTGGGGTGGAGAGTATGTCCACGCTGACCTATAAATGGAAGATGCAAGTAGATAGTAGACTTGTGCACAACGGAAAAATTCGTTCCGTTTCGGTTCGTTTCTTTCCGGTCCTGTTGATTCGTAATCATTCGTAATTTTGCTAGACGGGATTTTTCGTGTTCGGACTCATTCGTATTTTTGCAAGCGACATTTTTCGTTGAATTTTTTGTTGCTTTATAATTCGTACTTTCGGTAGAGTACGTTGTTTTTCGTTGATTCTGGACACAACTCCTACTTTCGTAACTTTTTTTGGGTTTGTTGATTCGTAATTTTCCGTGTCTCTCTCACAACGACGCTGCCTATTATGCCTAATGTGCTTCGAATGGATTTGTACTTTTCTAAATACATAGCGGTTATTTGTAACGATTCGAAATCTCGTATTTTACTTTCGTTTTTTACATGCGGCTATAGGCTCCGCCCCTGTACACCATTTTGAGAGGGTTCAGCACGGTGAGGGAGAAGCAGAGAGCAGAGCAGAGTGAGTGTTATTGTGCTTCGTATGGATTCGTACATTCGTAACTTTTTCATAACGAATTATGCCGAAGACATTCGGGCATTCGCTATTTGCGGTATAATTTATTTCGGATTCGGTCTTATTCGTAATTGCTTTGTTCGGAAATTCGAATGCTTCCGAATGTCCGAAAGTTGCTAAATTCGGACGGATTTCGATTCGTTACGAAACGAATTGCACAAGCCTAGTAGATAGCATACTAACAAGTTTTGCCTGTGTATATGTACTGTATGTGTATATACTGTACAGTATGTATAGTGAGAACTAGCTTCAATTGGTAGCACATTAAGGTCACAGCCACTCGCTTACTACTTCTTTGTAAAGGCTTTTCTTGCCCAATTTAATTAAAAGAAATTCAACACAGTTCCAGAAATCAAAATCAATGAGTTTCCCTTGCGCGGGTTTATCAAACCGATCCTCAGCCTTCTGACTTACACAAGCAGTGCTGGCGTTCTGGCCTTACCCTTTAGGATCTTGTCTATCTCTTACAGACAGTCTTCACACAAGTTTTGTCTATACAGCTAGCCCCCTATTGCTGCTCTGGCTCTCACCTGTACTGCTAGGTGGAGCCCACCTGACTTCTGGGCAGTGACCTCCTCTGTCTGCTGGGGTGAAGTCCAGAACCATAGTCAGGTCTCTACTAAAAATCCACCACAAAACTACCTAATTATTGTGCTGGTGGTTCTGAAAACCAGGATCTAGGATTCAAGAATTTGTCCCTCCCAGATCTTTAAGAAACCTCTGGACTCCAGGTCCCAATCCAGGTTTTACCAGCCAGAGAGAAAACTTGAAAAAAAGTGGACTCCATGCGAGACAAGCACCCTGAATCCTCTCAACCTGCCTGGATGAGAATCCTGGCTGATACAAAACCCTTTTTACACCATGACAGGGCACAGCACTACATATATTTGCACACACAAATGGTGCTGATTACATAGGGGGCAATCAGGAATCTATATGTAGCACTACCCCCGTAGGAGCTGCTGGTTTAAAGTTTTGGGCCTACCGTTGCCTTTTCTGTTCACCGCACTCATGTCAGGGATCCTTCTTGAAGAGCTTTTATAAATTTTCACACCAACATTTTGATACGTTTTCTTCAAGGCTTTATTTTACCGGTTCCAACAGAGGGATAGGGGAGTTTCAGGTACTTTACTTTGCGGATCACGGGCACAATCTCAGATCCAGAGGACAAACAGTTCCACGCTGGTTTCAGTAACCACCGGATAGGCCTACTCTCACTGGCGTAGCAACCAGTGCGAAGCTCACTCAAAGTCTCTGCCAGAGACTTGATGAGTGCCGTTGCGTCGTTCCACAACCTTCTGCCACAAGATTGTGTAACCACACTGACACTTTGCAAAAGTTCCTTCAAAAGTACACAGCTCACGGTGCCAGAATCTTTCAGCCAGTCCGGGAGCACCGTGAGGCAAACTGGCCAGGATGCGTCCTTCAATTGAGTCCCCAATTGTTCCGCTTCTTCCCGCAGACAAGACCGCGTAGGACCATCCCTGGACTAGTAGGCCCCAGCAACTCCTGGGCCTACTCCTCAGTTGCAGAGCCTCTGGCCAGCAGGCCCTGAGGCCGAAAATGGCTCATACATCCCTGAGGCCAGGAGGGCTAGGATGGCCAGGATCCGGCAATGACCCCAAAAGAGTGGTCTCTGCCTCTTAAGTACCCCCTCCCAGAATGCACAGCGGGTTGACCACGCACCCTGAGCCATTTCTGGTTAAGGAATACCCAATACACCCAGCCTGCTGCATTTCCAACCCTGACCCGTGGCGATAGTGACACCTACTGTCAGGTGGAAAACGCGCAGCCCAGCTAGACTGAAACAGAGCCAGTAATTTACATAATTCTTTCTGAGCTGAACTACAGCTCAGACAACTAAATTTAACATATAGCATCTACCCAACAGGAGTAGGGCGCTACACACTTCCCCCACCGCAAAAAGACGATGTCCCCATCGTCGGGAAAAAATATGACCCTCACTCCTGAGGGTCAGTACCTGAAACCCCAAAAAACTTGAACGGGAAGGGAGGTGAGTAAAACAGTATAAGAAAATATGTGTTTAACCACTTCCCTACCAGGCACGAAAACCCCCTTCCTGCCCAAGCCATTTTTCAGCTTTCAGCGCTGTCACATTTTGAATGACAATTGCGCGGTTGTGCGATGTGGCTCCCAAACGAAATTTGCGTCCTTTTTTTCCCACAAATGGAGCTTTCTTTTGGTGGTATTTGATCACCTCTGCAGTTTTTATTTTTTGCGCTATAAACAAAAGAAAAGCGTCCAGTTTGAAAAAAAAACACAATATTTTTTACTTTTTGCTAGAATAAATATCCATTTTTTTTTTCAATTAAAATTTTCCTCAGTTTAGGCCGATACGTATTTTTCTACATATTTTTGGTAAAAAAAAATCGCAATAAGCGTGTATTGATTGGTTTGCGCAAAAGTTATAGCGTCTACAAAATAGGGGATAGATTTATAGCATTTTTTTAATTTAATTTTTTTATTAGTAATGGCGGCGATCTGCGATTTTTATTGTGACTGCGATATTGTGGCAGACAGATCGGACACTTTTGACGCATTTTTGGGACCATTCACATTTATACAGCGATTCCTGCTATAAAAATGCATTGATTTCTTTATAAATGTGACTGGCAGGGAAGGGGTTAACACTAGATGGCCAGGAAGGGGTTAAATATGTTGGCTCAATGTGTTCTAACTGTGGGGGGAGTGGACTGACTGGGGGAGGTGACCGATGGTTGTCCCTATGTACAAGGGACACACCATCGGTCCCCTCTCCCTCACAGGACGTGGATCTGTGTGTTTACACACACAGATCCACTTTCCTGCTCTGGTGCTGGCAATCGTGGGTGCCCGGCGGCAATCGCGGCAGCCGGGCACGCGCATCGGGTCCCCAGCAACGCGGCGGGCGCGCGCTCCCTAGCTCGTTTTAAAGGCAGGACGTCATATGACGTCCTGTCAGAATGAGAGTGTCTTCCGCCCGCCGTCAATTGACGGTGGGCGGTGGACAAGTGGTTAACATACACACGCAATGAAATTACATCAATATAAATATACAGAATTATACAGCATTCCTATCTCTCTCTCTATCTAACCCACCCATTCTCCGGTGGTTCTTGATAGAAGATTTCAATGCCTGAAAAAGAACAAAGCAAGCAGACATATACAATAGTATAAAATATCTCCTGAGAAGCAAAGCCTCACTTCCTGGAGAAATGAGCCTTTCTTTCTCCACTTATATACACATATACATTGGGTGTAGGCAGCTAAGTAAAAAGTATGAGAGTCCAATTTTGCCGAGCAAACTTCTACCACCTAGTGGCAGAAATAAAATATAACACAGTCCTCAGTTTTAAGTACTGGACCCATAGATTAAATCTTGACTCCAACATCTTCCGATGCCCTAGCACTACCTAGCTACATACCCACAGTCCTTTTTGAAAGAAATCTTATTTTCTTTTGGTAAGGTGCAAAACAAAACCCAGTACAGTCACCGTAACTCTTTTCCAGTAAAATTGTGGATCAAGTAAAGTTAGGGATTTTCCCTGCTTGTCAATGGTGGTGATAAAGTAAACCACATCGTCCTTCCCTGGTCGGCAAATGACCACTTTGTCTCCATGAATATGCCTGCCATAACTCCAGTGCTGCAGACACCCTTTGAAACATTCATCCATGGCAAGGGAATAACCCCTCTTCCGGAACGGTTTTGGTACTGAAAGATAGTCCCAGAAAGCCTTGTGGTACCACTGTTCCCTGTGAGACTCAACTTCCTGCATAATCTCCCGGGGAACATAAGGGAATTCCAGTCCATATTCTCTTTCCACCCGTTTATTAAACAACCTTTGTGACCGGGCAAGCCTTGGCAGGGATCTGGTACTTCCATATCCAGGAGGCACACACGAGTTTGTGGATTTGTGCACCATAGCACTTACAAACATTTTTCCTGGACCCAGCAAACTGGTACCGCGGGCCAGGAATGCATCAGAAACAATTGGGGGTTCCACCCTAGGTGTTGTCTCCCCCGAGTCCATAGCTGTGTACTCAGAGAAAGAAAAAGCCGAGGTAACATCATCGCTATTTGCCCATAATAGCTCTTGCGACATAGTCTCAAACAAATCGTCATCCCCGCTGAGGTCTGACAAAGAGTCTATCTTCGAATCTCCCAGCTCTTTCCCCGGCAGATAATTACATACAGTCCCCAACATGCTCCCCTTTGATCTCTCACCCGTTCCTGTCGTGGACTTCTTGGAAATCAAACTTTTCTCCGGGTCCGGTTCGGGCAGTCTCTGGGGTAGGCCTTGTCCGCGGCCGCGGGAGGCCTTCACGTATCCCACCTTCCTTTGTGCAGGTGCAGCGAAGGTAGATACAGTTGAGGTGACAATAGCGGCGATGTCCGCTGATGACTTTCCCATAGTGGTAACAGCGCCATTACCCTCGGGATTACTCACGGCAGCAGATGCGGCAGATGTAGGCCTAACCACTGGATTGAAGGCAGCAACTTCTTCTGTTACGTTACCCGTGGTCCAGTCCACTCTGTAGGCACGAGGCGGCATGGTGGGTTGCTCCACAGTAAACAGATACTCTCCGCATCGTAGACACTGAGCAAAAGGACGGGGGTGAATAGCCAGTCCATCACACCTGTTACACAGCATCCCCAAAGCCTCTACATCATCGATTGAATAGAGCACGAACCACCCATGCGGCTCTAGACGAATACCAGTGTTCGTCAGTACAGTCCCCAGCAGTATGACACTGGTGGAGGTACCCACATAGCAGACTGCGTTGATAGGGTTGAAGACATGGTGGTGTTCCGTCTCTATCTGAACACTGGACACACACGCCGCGCCTCACGCGGCAAGCAGGCGGGAACTCCTCCCACTTGTTCTTTTTGGCACGTAGCTCGCGGGATTTCTTACTTCTTGGCACCGCCCACTGCCCACGCGGCCTAGAAGTAATCGCAAAGTTCTCACCCTTCTCTTTGACGGGAAATAAAATGACAAATTCCAGAGCCCTCTGTAGCATAAGTCCCAGATGAACAGTTCACTTTAGTTGCTATAGATAATGGCAGATATCCCGGACGCGCCCCCACATGTAGCACTACCCCTGTAGGAGCTGCTGGCTTAAAGTTTTGGGCCTACCGTTACCATTTCTGTTCACCGCACTCGTGTCAGGGATCCTTCTTGAAGAGCTTTTATAAATGTTCACACCAACATTTGGATATGTTTTCTTCAAGGCTTTATTTTACCAGTTCCAACAGAGGGATAGAGGGATAGGGGAGTTTCAGGTACTTTACTTTGCGGATCACGGGCACAATCTCAGATCCAGAGAACAAACAGTTCCACATTGGATTCAGCAATCACTGGCCTAGCAACCGGTGCGAAGCTCGCTCAAAGTCTCTGCCACAGACTTGATGAGTGCCGCTGCGTCGTTTCACAACCTTCCACCACAAGATCGTGTAACCACACTGACACTTTGCAAAAGTTCCTTCAAAAGTACACAGCTCACGGTGCCAGAATCTTTCAGCCAGTCCGGCAGCACCGTGAGGCAAACTGGCCAGGATGCGTCCTTCAATTGAGTCCCCAATTGTTCCACTTCTTCCCACAGGCAAGACCGCGTAGGACCATCCCTGGACTAGTAGGCCCCAGCAACTCCTGGGCCTACTTCTCAGTTGCAGAGCCTCGGGCCAGCAGGCCTCGAGGCCGAAAATTGCTCGTACATCCCTGAGGCCAGGAGGGCCCTCAGGTCAGGATCCGGCAATGACCCCCGGCAAAGAACCCCGAAAGAGCGGTCTCTGCCTCTTAAGTACCCCCTCCCAGAATGCACAGCGGGTTGACCATGCCCCTGAGCCATTTCTGGGAAAGGAATACCCAATACACCCAGCCTACTGCATTTCCAACCCTGACCCGTGGCGACAGTAATACCTACTGTCAGGTGGAAAACGCGCAGCCCAGCTAGACTGAAACAGAGCCAACAATTTACATAATTCTTTCTAAGCTGAACTACAGCTCAGATAACTAAATTTAACATATAGCGTCTACCCAACAGGAGTAGGGCGCTACACAACAGTACAGTATTCAGCAGTTGATTTTGGAATTGCAATGTCTACTGTGTTTTGATTTAATAAGATTCATGTAATTTTAATGCTTTGATCAAACAGCTACTAAAGTTAGCACACAAGGCCCCTGCTGCTTAACCATTGTACTGAGTGATGTGATTTATGTTCAGTTTTGTGAACCCAGGCATTGGTAACTGCTTTCTCTACTTCATGTCATTCAAGTCTTTAAAATTCAGACGTGAGACTACTTTTACAGCCACCCAGTCTACTAAATCACTCCTCTGTTTACACTCTTGGACACGGCTGTTCTTTGATATAGAAGTGTTTTTTTTTAAACTGTGAAATGACTTTAACATACTCAAAGGAAATTATTGAATATTTAAGAAAAAATGTACTGCTGTCACATAGGGGTTGATTTACTAAGGCCAAATAGACTGTGTTCTTTGCAAGTGCAGTTGCACTCTGCAAGGGAAGTTGCTCCAGAGCGTAGTAAAGGAGGAGAAGCTCTGCTGACCTCCATCATCCAGTCATGTGCAAGCAAAAGTGCATTTTTTTTTTCCTTCCACATAATTGGGTATTCTTTGTAAAGTGAAGCTTTAACTAATTTACTAAGCTCTGGAGCAACTGCACTTAGAAAGTGCATGGTCTGTTTGCCTTTAGTAAATCAACCCCATAGTTTCCATAGGTAAAATTGAACCCAAGATCCCAATACTGCAAATATAGAGTTCTATGCACTTTTTTTTATAGTTTTACTGTTCACATACAGTAATCTAGGATGGCAGTTTATTAAAGGACTAACAATCATATTCAAGGTTCTCTGGATTTTCTGTCAACAGGTACTTTACAGAATGATTGATAAAATATATATGTTTGCTTACATTGCCCAATAATTGTCCTTGTAAATGTATGTCTTTCTTTATAGAATGGGTACACACCCCTACACATTGCAGCAAAGAAAAACCAGATGGAAATAGCCACTACGTTACTGGAATATGGGGCAGATGCCAATGCAATGACCAAGCAAGGAATTGCTCCAATTCATCTCGCTGCCCAAGAAGGCCATGTTGACATGGTGTCTTTGCTGCTTACCAGAAATTCCAATGTCCATGTTAGCAACAAGGTACAATCTGTACTCCTCAATGTTTCTGTGCATTGTAGCATGTACATATACAGTAAATCCCATTTCAACTCCATCCTATGTAAATTGCTTGTTATTTCTCAGATGAGTTGCCAGGTGCTCCAGGTTACCACCACATTGTATGGGCTCCCTTAAGAAAAATAATCTAGGGAGAATCTGGTCGTTAGCAAGAACACTGTGGAAAAAGCATGGATTTAGCTATATGAAGCTTCCAAGTCACAAACCTTGGATGCCTGTTGACAGTTGGCGCATATATGGAAGATGCTGTTTTGCACTGGCTAGCCAGGGAAAGTACAGGAGCAGTTTAGTCAGTAAATGGAAATGAAACAAAGGTCAACAGTACGAACATAGCATAAAAGACAAAGGGGCAACAAGTATTGAGGATCTTCACTTGGGCATCTTCGATTCTTAACAAAGAGAAAGAGATGGAAGTTGCACAGCACAGGCTCATGTGACAAGCATGTTTCAATCCCACTTAGAAAGCTTGCTAAAAATGAATGCTGATTGCATAAAACTCAGATTAAGAGGACTTTGTGCCATATTTATATCTGTGCATTTTAGGTGTGGTGCGTTCAAAAAGTTTTGCTTGCTGCATCTTTGATGTACGTTCATGGAATACGTGTCACATAGAGTTCAATGGTAATGCGCCTAAAATACATATACAGCATGTCTAAAACGCAATGCACCTAAAATGCACTATACAGATCTAAACTGATCCTTATATAGGCTGTTGAAATGTATTGATTGTTCCCAAAGGAAATGCTAACATTGTTGCTGGTAGCCCTGATGACTGTCTCTGCAGAATGGACAGTAATATTCAGTTGACAGTGGAATCACATTTCTTCCTTGTCTGTTCAATATCAAGTTTGTAAAAAAAAAAAAGTTAGAAAGTTTTATTTGCATGTATCAGTCACTTCCCTCAGGCGCTTGCAGTCTATTTTATGTTAACGGGTGTCCATGTTTAGTTAAACACTTATAATTTTATCGGTATGTCTTTGAACTATGGTCAAGAAAGCCATGGGGAGACAGAGAGAACATACAGACCCCACACAGCTAGCATTATATTTGGACTCAGAACCCAGGCACCCTATCGTTTTCAGATAGCAATGCTAAGAATTATGCTCTGGGCATCCTAAAATGCCTCCTATCTCTGTATATATGCAGCTGTGACAGCCAAAGACAGCCAAAGAATATTTAGCTGAATAAATCCCCGGCCCAGTCATTGCATAAAACAGGAAAGTCTAGTTTGTATTCATCTTTAGACCCCGAAGCAAAACTCTTGCATTGCTGTTGGCAAAGATGTGTTACAAAAAAAAGAACATAAATCAAATCTTCTTAAAAAAAATTCTACCTAAAATATATTGATGTGAGAGGAAATTTCCCTAAACGGGGCACAGAGGAGCCAATCCTATTTTCTCAATTGAAAACAGAAATAGGGCCAGATGTTATGAGTAGTGACAGCCATTGCTACTGAAATTTTTTTTAAGAGATGAACTTTTCATGGAGATCTGTTCCTAAATGGAAGTCTCTGACATTGTTGTTAAAGCAAAGGACTAAATACACATGTGAACTATCTTTTCTGCCAGAGCATTTGTAATTCTGTCCAGGCACTTTTGTGATGCATATACCTCTGCCATGCAGCACAGCCAGGAGGGCGACATGACACTACATTGATGTTGCAGTTGAGAAGTGTCCCTGCCCTATCCAAAGCTTGCTAATTGGACAATATAAGAGCAGTTTCTAGCAGTTGTGCCTACTCTGCTCTCGCCTCCTATCAGTAAGTTCCCTGCCGACATATGTACGTTCAGAAGAGATACCTAATGTTATCCCAGTTTTAGTGGATAGGGTTAAATGAGGTTAATATCACAACAGATTCAGGTACTTATTTTAGCTGCATGAAAAAATACATAACTGGGAGACAGTCACACAACTGCATTAAATGATGTTTCATATCTCCTTGGATCTTTAATTAACATGCTTTATTGGTATTATGAGCACAGGCGCATACTATACATGTTAGTGGTGGTGGCTATATGGTTTATTCATTAGCTGCCCTCTCATTGCAACAAAAGCAGTGTTTTTTCATATTTTGTATACTTTTTACTATGTATTGTGTTACTGATATTACCTCATTTTGCAAATTGTAGAGTGGACTCACACCTCTTCACCTGGCAGCGCAAGAGGATAGAGTGGGAGTGGCCCAGGTTCTGACCAATAATGGAGCAGGCTCTGACGGTACAACAAAGGTAATCTATCTGCTTATAGTTTTTATAGACATTGCTATTAGGTCTTATATTATAAAAGGTCATCTCATATGGTAAATTAGATGCAAAATGTTTTAACTGTTTTAATGGCTAAAGCCAGACAGACATTGTATAGACTCATTTGTGCTTATTCAGTAAGTCAGTTTATAGTGAATCTGTTAGGGCCTACAAAGTATCTGGCCTAAAAAGAATCTGGTAAAGGCAGTGCTGGTAAACCCCAATGCCTGAAAATATAACTTTGGATCTTTAAAACCCAATGCTGGAAATTACAAAAAAACCTAACCCTGCTGTATGGAGGCATGCTCCTTAAATCTAGCTCTGCTCCGCTCAGACTTATGAACGGTCCCTTGCTGTCCTCACATACAATGGAGGGCTATTGGCCCTGCATTGTACTTGATAAAGTTATTGTTATGACTGGAGCCCGGAGCATCTTATAGAAGAGGCTTTGGGGACCAGTCACACAGATGGAGCCTGCTGGAATGAGACATGGGGGTAGGTATCATTCCCTAGAGTTAATGAGCAATTAACCCTTGCATTGTAAGGGGGGCCCCACTACGAGTTTTTTTTTTTAATTCCTGAAGTTCGGCTTTAAATCACTTCCTCTGTCTTTGTGAAATACCTGCATTTCAAGCCCAGACTGGACATCCAGCCTCTATGTCTGTCCAAGTCTACTCTCAAGCCTCGTACACAGGACCGAGAATCTCGTCAGGAAAAAACCCGTCGTTTTTCCCTGACGAGATTCTGGACAAGAATCTTTTTCTCGGCCGAGTGTACACACGCTCGATTCAAAAGAACCGCCGTTCTTTTGAATGGAACGAACGCGATGAAGTCATCGACTACGCGCGCTCGTCACATTCGATGCCGTCGCTGCCATCTTGCTACACCCTACCTATGCATAGGAAGCTTCCACGCATGTGTTAAAGTAATTTCGAGCATGCGCGGGCTTACCGGAGGACAGGTAAACTTGTTGCCGCATACACACACACAGTTTTCTCGTCAGGAAACAGGCCGACGAGAATCCCGACGAGAAAATAGAGAGCAGGTTCTCTATTTTTCTCGTCGAGATTCCCGGCAGTTTCCTCGACGAGAAAACATACACAGGACCGGTTTTCTCGTCAAGAATGCTCTTCCGGCAGTTTACTTGTCGTTTCTTGTCGAGAAAAACGGTCGTGTGTACGAGGCTTAAGCCCCATTTCCATCATTCAGTCCAATGCATCCAATACTTCCATATCCGTAAATCAGCCCAAATGAATCAGATTCTTACCCTAGTAGATAGACCTTCTAGAATTATTCAATAGAAACCAATCAAATATCTCTGGTATTGCACAGTAATTTGATTGGTTCCTGTATGCTTTGCACATAATTATTGCTCTTTCCACTTTCTCCTTTTTGAATGGGGCTGACAGTTGTCTTGTTTCTTATACTCTGGTCTAGAGGCAAGGCAGATTGTAGTTGATAAGCAGATGTGTGGTATGATTATATTTTTTTCTAATGCTAGGACTAGAACATGAATAATATAGCTGTGGTTAAAGACTAAGAGCAGGAAGTTCCTCATGAATTCATAGTGCGCAAACATGTTAGAAAACATTCAGGCCTATATATAAGGGCAGCGGAGAGATCAAAAAGTAGTACCATAGTGACAAATAAACAAAATGCACTTGTCAGCAGTTTAGAGCTGTCATATTAATGAATGTACTGTATATTGTTGCTTAGATGCCATTGGCTACTACCAACCATAACACATTTTTCTTTGCCTTATTATTTGAAGGTATAGCCTAGTCAAACATGAAAATCAAACCTTGAGTTGCATACAGGTAGTACAAGTCTACCTGTTCACTTTTCATCCGGATATTGCTGCAGTGCACCAGTCTATTCCAGTCCTCTGTGTCTGTTTTCTGCTTATCTCAGCACTCCTGCTTCTGACATTCCTAAACACAACCATTGCAGGGCTCCTTCTGTCTCTCTAGTATACTAAACACTTAATTAAAAAAATGTCAGTATAAAGTTTGTCCCAGAAACCAATGAGACTCATTCCTACCTTGGAAGTTTGGCTATGACTGGAGATATAAGAAACCGGAATAGAGAAGGTTACACTGGACAGGCTTTAGAAAGTTCTAGTAACCCTGTGAGGTGTTTTTTCTGCATTGGATTACACAGGATAAGAAAAATTAACGCTGAACTCTAGGCACATAAGATAAAATATAAAGAAGCAACATGCCTACCTACCCTAAATGTTATATTAAAATGTTCCATGTACTGGCTGAGGGATTGTTCACACCAGGTACGATGTGGGAATGCATGTGTCCCGAACTGCACAAAAATGTGCTGCCTTCTGTAAACGCGTGCGAGTACCATGCATCTTGGAAATGCGTGTGCGTTCGTGTCTGCCAAAACGCATAGTACTGCAGTACTGTGTGTTTTGGGGCAGCTTCAATTGAAAGATTGTGCCTGCATCTTTTTTTGCACATTTTACTTGCATAGGGCAGCCCATTGAAATTGATGAGCTGCCTTAAAAAGTGCCATGCAAGATCACGCAAAAAATCGCACAAGCTCAGATATACCTCATGATGTCAACGAGCCTTAAGTGTTTGCAAAATGTCTCTTCAGAATGAGTAATGCCTTGTACACATGATCAGATAATCGTATGACTTATCGTTCGCAGTTTATACTACTATCGAATACATCAGTGCAAAATGCGCTCTACAAAATGTAAGATTTTTGTCATACGATTCTGGAAAACCTTCCTGTTGCGTAGCTATGTATCGGAAGCTGCCTGGCTACGTATCGGAAATGACGTCAAATACGTGTGACCTGTATGTCTGCCACGATTTTTGGCTATCCGTTCATAGTGTAGAGGCATATTCGTGTATTGCTCTCCGCAAGTTTAATTTGCGCACGTTTTTTCGCTCCTTCTCTTAACGAACTGAGAACTTTACAGAAGGAATTCAGGACCCTGTTCGTATGTTGGAGGATTTTCGCGGTACGAACATTGCTTACGTTTTCCCATCTCCTTCCGGGTTATTTTCGTGTTTCTGATCATGCGTGGTATTTGTCTATCGATTTTTAGTGGACGCATACTGTACTGATTAAACGATTGACATTCGCTGGGCTATCGTCTGAGCAAAGTTTTCATGGTTGTCCCTTTTGATTTTGTTGGAGGGACTGTCATGATCGGCTGTCGAAAACTGTGTACTAATGATCAGACTATCATGCGATCGATCCAAAAGCGTTTTTTATCATCCGATTATCTAATCGTGTGTATGAGGCATAAAGCTGCCACTTCCTGCTATAGAGACAGGTTACCTCAGCTGTATGACTGTGTGCTAGGTGATTGGTCTGCTAACCATCCATCTGTAGTACTATTCAGTAGGAAGCTACCAGCTACTGATACTCCATGCCTGGTTTGACCCCTTTTCACCTCTCTCTGCCTCCTATCCCTGTATTAGTGTCATGTGGTTTCCTATTATCAACAAGCTGTGATACTGCTGGCACTTTACACTTTTGAATGCCTCTGATTCTGGTGCCTGAGCAATGGCAGGGGAGCTCTCTAGTCACCTGTCACCACTCACACACACACACCTACAGCATCTCTGCACACACCAAGGAGGCACCCACCCAGGCAGAAGGGTTATACTCGCATACATATCTAGCACTAAAGATCGAATATGTGCTTCAGATAAAGTCCACAATCTTTCTGTGTAACTGTTTCATTCACCAAACAAAAGGAGTCCTTAAAAATTGATTCACCTACTTTATCTAGGTAAGCTATCCAAAGCACCATATGTGTTTTGAAGTCAACATCAAATCTGCTCCAACTGCGTTATCTATATCTATCACCACCTTTAGAAAGGCTCACTCACCAGATGGGATGAACCTGAAATGATAAAGGTCAGATGTGCATTTTCATCATTATCTTTTATAGGGAAAAAAACATACAGATACAAATATCCATTTATTTTCATAAAGGGTCTCTCTTCCATCATTCTTGCTCCATTCCCATGAATTCTCACAATGTGGGAAGGATATAAGCCTTAAAAAAAAAAAATACTCAAATAAATAGAGTGAAGTTAAGCAGGTGACGTCATTACGCTGGTTCATGGTACCTACCATGAGTATAGGGATGAGTACAGTATATACTGCTAATAGAGATCATGGTTGGACTCGAATACAGCTTTTTTTTTCTAAAGCAGTATTACACTATTGGATTATATTTTATGTTTAAATCCTTCCCACATTAAGAGAATTCCCGGAGATAAAGTTGCACTGGTGGAAAAGAGATCCTTTCTGAAACAATTGGGTGTTCTTGTCCACAGGTTTTTTTGTCCTATGAGATATATAATATATAGAGATAATGGTAAAAATGTGCCTCTGGCTTTTATATTCTGAGGTCCACCCTATCAGGTGAGTGAGCCCTTTTGAAGTTGGTGGTTGATAACACAGTCGAGCACATCTGATGTGGATTTCTGAATACATGTGGTGCTGTTTATAACTGAACCTGCTTAGATGGTGGATCCATCTCCAAGTACATTTTTGTGTAGTAAATGAAACACAGTTACAAAGAAAGAATGTGAACTTTGTAACATTTTATTTATTATTTGTAGCACATATTCAAACAGTTGCAGTAAGGCCCCTTTCGCACTGAGGCGTATTTCAGGCGTGTTAGCGCTAAAAATAGCGCATAAATAAAGCCTGAAATACTCCTGCCCCAGCATTCTCAATGTAAAAGCCCGAGGGCTTTCACACTGAGGCGATGCGCTGGCAGGAGAAAAGAAAATCTCCTGCAAGCCGCATCTTTGAAACGGTGAAGGAGCGGTGTGTATACCGCTCCTTTACAGCTCCTTCCCATTGAAATCAATTGGACACCGCGGCTATAGCCGCGGTTTGCGGGCGGTATTAACCCTTTTTCGGCCGCTAGCGGGGGTTAAAACCGCACCGCTAGCGGCCGAATATCACGGTAAATACGATGGTATAGCGGCGCTAAAAATCGTGCCGCTATACCGCCACCGCACATGCCCTCCCCAGTGTGAAAGGGGCCTAATCGTGTATGTGGATATAGTAATATATTTATTTAAACTCGGCTGTTTTTTACATTATAAGGTTGTAACCTAAATGTAAGAGAAGGAGTTTTGCCTTAGTGAGATGTGATGTGATCTGTCGTATAATTCTAGATGTAGATGTAATTCTGGGGTATTAGAGATATACAGTGGATACGGAAAGTATTCAGACCCCCTTAAATTTTTCACTCTTTGTTATATTGCCGCCATTTGCTAAAATCATTTAAGTTCATTTATTTTCCTCATTAATGTACACACAGCACCCCATATTGACAGAAAAACACAGAATTGTTGACATTTTTGCAGATTTATTAAAAAAAAAAAACTGAAATATCACATGGTCCTAAGTATTCAGACCCTTTGCTGTGACACTCATATATTTACCTCAGGTGCTGTCCATTTCTTCTGATCATTCTTGAGATGGTTCTACACCTTCATTTGAGTCCAGCTGTGTTTGATTATACTGATTGGATAAGATCTTACAGCTCACAGTGCATGTCAGAGCAAATGAGTATCATGAGGTCAAAGAAACTGCCTGAAGAGCTCAGAGACAGAATTGCGGCAAGGCACAGATCTGGCCAAGGTTACAAAAAAATGTCTGCTGCACTTAAAGTGGATGTAAACCCACTCTCATCCTTTCTAAACTACTGTCATAGTGGTTATCTATAAGGATATAGATGCCTCCTGCATGTATCCTTACCTGTCAAATGTCTCCCTTCTGTCTGTTATGAGACCTGAAAAACTTCAGATTCTGTGGGTGGATCTGTTGTCTGGAGCTCAGTGGGTGGAGTCGGGATGTCAGTAGACTCCTCGCCAACCTCTACACTCCCCTTGTCAACATGCATTTTCTCATGTGTATTCCTTACATTGAACTTCTGCTATGATCACTAACATCCAGTCAAAATCCAGAAAAGTAACCACATGACTTCAGAAAAGGAGTGGGGGTGGGAATTAAAAAATAATGCCTGTCTCAGGCTCAGTGCATGAGATATGTAAATAACCCGTCATTCACAGCAAGGGGGCGGAACGGACAAAAGTCCTCCTGTTTGCCCGTTTTATCTTACTGAAAAATAAAAGAGGATTTCTCAGAGCTGGATTAACTCTTTGTGGCAAGACTGGGCACAGATGATAGGAAATCTTATACACTACATTGTGACAGCAAAAAAAATAAAAAATTGGGGTTTACATCCACTTTAAGGTTCCTAAGAGCACAGTGGCCTCCATAATACTTAAATGGAAGACGTTTGGGACGACCAGAACCCTTCCTAGAGCTGGCCGTCCGGCCAAACTGAGCTATCGGGGGAAAAGAGCCTTGGTGAGAGAGGTAAAGAAGAACCCAAAGATCACTGTGGCTGAGCTCCAGAGATGCAGTCGGGAGATGGGAGAAAGTTGTAGAAAGTCAACCATCACTGCAGCCCTCCACCAGTCGGGGCTTTATGGCAGAGTGGCCCGACGGAAGCCTCTCCTTAGTGCAAGACACAAGAAAGCCCGCATGGAGTTTGCTAAAAAACACCTGAAAGACTCCAAGATGGGGAGAAATAAGATTCTCTGGTCTGATGAGACCAAGATAGAACTTTTTGGCCTTAATTCTAAGCGGTATGTGTGGAGAAAACCAGGCACTGCTCATCACCTGTCCAATACAGTCCCAACAGTGAAGCATTGTGGTGGCAGCATCATGCTGTGGGGGGGGTGTTTTTCAGCTGCAGGGACAGGACGACTGGTTGCAATCGAGGGAAAGATGAATGCGGCCAAGTACAAGGATTTCCTGGACAAAAACCTTCTCCAGAGTGCTCAGGACTTCAGACTGGGCCGAAGGTTTACCTTCCAACAAGACAATGACCCTAAGCACACAGCTAAAATACCGAAGGAGTGGCTTCACAACAACTCCGTGACTGTTCTTGAATGGCCCAGGCAGAGCCCTGACTTAAACCCAATTGAGCATCTCTGGAGAGACCTAAAAATGGCTGTCCACCAACGTTTACCATCCAACCTGACAGAACTGGAGAGGATCTGCAAGGAGGAATGGCAGAGGATCCCCAAATCCAGGTGTGAAAAACTTGTTGCATCTTTCCCAAAAAGACTCGTGGCTGTATTAGATCAAAAGAGTGCTTCTACTAAATACTGAGCAAAGGGTCTGAATACTTAGGACCATGTGATATTTCAGTTTTTCTTTTTTAATAAATCTGCAAAAATGTCAACAATTCTGTGTTTTTCTGTCAATATGGGGTGCTGTGTGTACATTGAGGGAAAAAAATGAACTTAAATGGTTTTAGCAAATGGCTGCAATATAACAAAGAGTGAAAAATTTAAGGGGGTCTGAATACTTTCCGTACCCACTGTAGTATTCAGTATCAGTCATACATGTATACTCTTTCATTAGCATTTGTAAAGGACAGGTCCAGCTCCAAGGATCGAGTTGACACCTAGATGCCAATAAAACTCTCCCATACAAGTAAACATAGATTGTCACCTTCCAAAAACCTCAAAGGAGAGGCCTAGTCATCCTGTCTAGCAATATCAGCAGGGGGTGATGAGGAGCCACCGAACAGTGTGCCACCTTTGATTGATATAACCAGATCTGAGGAATCTATTTTATCTCTCATAAAAGCTAAAATATTAGCGGCAGAGAGATGAAAATTATTTCTGCTGATCGTACGCGTGTTGGGCTACAAGTATATGTAACTCTGTATTTGTAGCGTGTGTAGAATTCTAGGGGAACTAACAAAAACAGGGTTGATTGGCTAAGGGCTAAAGCCCCGACCACATTCATATTCCAATAAATTGGGAACCTGAGATATAGATGTCGTTCTTCCACAAAGCCAGTTCGAAATTGGGGAGTCCCCACATGGCCCGGTATGCTTCTACTAAAGGATAAACTTTGGTAAAATGTATTTCTGTTTTTATCCCTTTTTATTTTCATAGCAAATTGCCAATTGTGTGTCTTTTTTTGTATTTTTTGTCTCTGTTTTTTTTTTTTATATATTTTATGCACTGCCCACTTTCGGAATACTAAATTATAAAATGAATAAGTGGCTTCTGTGTACTAAGCTAGGACTCACATCTCTGCAGAGATTGTTGCATTTTAGTGCCTAAATGCTCGGTCTAATGGCCTGTACGACAGTTCGTCCGTTTTATTTTTTGCATGCTAGTCACATATCAAAAATGGAGAGTTTACTAAAGTTACGAAAATTCTCGTACGACAGAATAAAAAATCGGAAGTGATGTCATGTGTTGTAGTGTATTTGTATTGTGTTTTCGGACGACAACTGTACCGATTAAATGAAAATCGTTTGATCTGGTATTTAACCACATCAATACTGGGCACTTAAACCCCCTTCCTTCCCAGACCAATTTTCAGCTTTCAGTGCTCTCGCACTTTGAAAGACAATTATTCAGTCATGCTACACTGTACCCAAATTAAATTTTTATCATTTTGTTCACACAAATAGAGCTTTCTTTTGGTGGTATTTGTTCACAATTTCATTTTCAAGTTTTTGCGATAAAAGCGAAAAAAGAGCGAATATTTTGAAAAAAACAAAATTTTCTACATTCTGTTTTAAAAGAAATCCAAACAAATCAAATTTCGGCAAAAGTTTAGGCCAAAATGTATTCTGCTACATGTCTTTGGTAAAAAAAATCCTGATAAGTGTATGATAATTGGTTTGTGTGAAAGTTATAGAGTCTACAAACTAAGCTACGCATTATTGCAAATTGATCAATCCTAATGCACTGATGGCCTATCTCATTTCTTGAGGCCCTAAAATGTCAGGACAGTACAAATACCCCCCAAATGACCACTTTTTGGAAAGAAGACAGTCGGAGGTATTTAGTAAGAGGCATCGTGAATTTTTTGAAGTTGCAATTTTTTTCCCACAATGCCTTGGAAAATTAAGAAATATATATATATTTTTTTTTTCTTCACAAAGTTGTCAATTTAGAAGATCTTTCTAACACATAGTATGTACATAGCAAAAATAACACCCCAAAATACATTCTGCTACTCATCCTGAGTATGGCGATACCCAGTGTGTGAGACTTTTCCACATCCTGGCCACATACGGAGGCCAAACATCCAAGTAGCACCATCAGGCGCTCTAAAGGCATAAATTACACATTTCATTTCCTGAGTACCTATCACATTTTTGAAGGCCCTGGAGAACAAGGACAATGGAATTACCCACAAAATGACCCCATTTTGGAAAGAAAACAACCCAATGTATATTCTATGAGGCATAATAAGTCTTTTGAACATGTCATTTCTTTCCAAAAGTTTTGGGAATATGTGGAAAAAAAATTAAAACATATATTTTTTTCACAAAGTTGTCAATTTAGAAGATCTTTCTAACACATAGTATGTACATAGCAAAAATAACACCCCAAAATACATTCTGCTACTCATCCTGAGTATGGCGATACCCAGTGTGTGAGACTTTTCCACATTCTGGCCACATACGGAGGCCAAACATCCAAGTAGCACCATCAGGCGCTCTAAAGGCATAAATTACACATTTCATTTCCTGAGTACCTATCACATTTTTGAAGGCCCTGGAGAACAAGGACAATGGAATTACCCACAAAATGACCCCATTTTGGAAAGAAAACAACCCAATGTATATTCTATGAGGCATAATAAGTCTTTTGAACATGTCATTTCTTTCCAAAGGTTTTGGGAATATGTGGAAAAAAAATTAAAACATATATTTTTTTCACAAAGTTGTCAATTTAGAAGATCTTTCTAACACATAGTATGTACATAGCAAAAATAACACCCCAAAATACATTCTGCTACTCATCCTGAGTATGGCGATACCCAGTGTGTGAGACTTTTCCACATCCTGGCCACATACGGAGGCCAAACATCCAAGTAGCACCATCAGGCGCTCTAAAGGCATAAATTACACATTTCATTTCCTGAGTACCTATCACATTTTTGAAGGCCCTGGAGAACAAGGACAATGGAATTACCCACAAAATTACCCCATTTTGGAAAGAAAACAACCCAATGTATATTCTATGAGGCATAATAAGTCTTTTGAACATGTCATTTCTTTCCAAAAGTTTTGGGAAAATGTGGAAAAAAAATTAAAACATATTTTTTTTTCACAAATTTGTAAATTTAGAAGATCTTTCTAACACATAGTATGTACATAGCAAAAATAACACCCCAAAATACATTCTGCTACTCGTCCTGAGTATGGGGATACCACATGTGTGAGACTTTTCCACATCCTGGCCACATACAGAGGCCCAACATCCAAGTAGCACCATCAGGCACTCTAAAGGCATAAATTACACATTTCATTTCCTGAGTACCTATCACATTTTTGAAGACCCTGGAGAACCAGGACAATGGAATTACCCACAAAATGACCCCATTTTGGAAAGAAAACAACCCAATGTATATTCTATGAGGCATAATAAGTCTTTTGAACATGTAATTTATTTCCAAAAGTTTTTGGAAAGTGTGGAAAAAAAATTAAAACATATATTTTTTTCACAAAGTTGTCAATTCAGAAGATCTTTCTAACACATAGTATGTACACAGCAAAAATAACACCCCAAAATACATTCTGCTACTCGTCCTGAGTATAGTGATACCCCATGTGTGAGACTTTTCCACAGCCTGGCCACATACAGAGGCCCAACATGCAAGTAGCACCTTCAGGCTTCTAACACATAGCATGTACACACCAAGAATTACACCCCAAAATACATTCTGCTGAGCAAAAGGTAATAAAAAAAAGGCTCACCTATGGTTTTAGCAGGCAGGAATACCGTTCCAGAGCAGTCAAAGCATTGGTCCAGACAGCCATAGGAAATGTCCAGGAATTGTCCAGCAGGGAAACAGAGATATGGAAACCTATGAACATGGTCCATGGTTTAGCAGGCAGTTCAGGTGGCAGGCAGAGGCATGGCCAGTTCAGGTGGCAGGCAGAGGCATGGCCAGTTCAGGTGGCAGGCAGAGGCATGGCCAGTTCAGGTGGCAGGCAGAGGCATGGTCAGTTCAGGTGGCAGGCAGAGGCACGGCCAGTTCAGGTGGCAGCACTATAACATTTAGGCCTTGGCCAGGAAAGACCTAAGAACAGGGGTAGAGGCTTCTTCCCACCCAAATCTCTACGAAGCCTCCGAGTCTCCAGACCCTAATCCGAGAAAAACAAAACCTGGAGAAAAACATTTTCTCCACTCGGAAACTCTTTTCTGGAGCCCCTCAAATATGTGAGACCCCTGTGCTGTACTCAAATGATCAGTTTAGGAGGCAGGCAAAAAGCATGGTCATTTAACAGGCCGAGGTCAATTCACGTTGAAAGCAGAAACATGGTTGGCAGAGGCATAGTCGAAAACAGTCCGGGTCATTCACAGAAATGGCAGATGGTGGAAACTGGAAAAAAAATCATCTTCACTTTACTAATAGTTTAGTAAAGTATGATAGCTCTGAAAGCACTTTCCAATACAAAGGCCTGGCTGGGAGGGACATTGGGGACAGTAGTATCGGGTGTCACGACGAATTCCTCTACTTGAACACACACAACATTTTTTTGGGGGTTTGCGACCTGTTTCGGTAACAGGGAGGATTTCGGAGAAGTGCCTTTCGTGGAGTCTGGCTACTGCATCGGAGCGAATTAGTTGAGGGGCTTGGCCATGGGGATAGAGAAGGGCTTCGATCACATCTTCTTGGAATTTTAGATAGGTTAGGGAACTTTGGGTGCACTTAGAAAAAATGATATAAGAATTGAAAAGGGCTAGTTGCATCAAATAAATGGCAATTTTTTTTTGTACCAAAACAGTGATTTCCTGGTGGCCAGGTAGGGCTGCATCATCTGGTCGTTCATATCCACCCCCCCCCCCCCCCATGTAAAGATTATAGTCATGCACACATTTTGGCTTCTGGACGGGGCCTCTTCTTCTCTGCAGTTCCACCAAGGTGTCATCATGCATTGTGGAAAGGATGTAGACATCTCTTTTTTTATCTCTCCACTTCAATGCTAGGACCTCTTCAGTCCGCATACTCGCCATTTCCCCCTGTTTCACTTTCTTGGCAACCAATCTCTGTGGGAAGCCTTTACGGTTGGTCCGTGCTGTCCCACAGGCCACAGTTTTCTTTTGGTACAGATGGCGAAAAAGTGGGAGACTTGTATAGAAATTGTCTACGTATAGGTGGTAACCTTTCCCAAGCAATGGTTCAATCAGCTGCCAGACAATTTTGCCACTTGTTCCCATGTAGGTAGGGCATCCAGGGGGGTTTAGCTGTCTGTCTTTTCCCTCATAAATTATAAAATCATATGTGTAACCCGTGGCCCTGTCACATGCCTTATAAAATTTTACCCCACGTCTGGCTCTTTTACTGGGGAGGTATTGCTTTATTCCAAGTCTTCCTGTGAAGTGTACTAATGATTCATCTACACATATATTTACATCAGGGGTAAACATCTGCTTGAAGCTGGCGCAAAAAAAATTGATTAGGGGCCGAATTTTAAATAATTTATCATAATTGGGATGATTTCGAGGGAGGCATTGGGCATTGTCGTTGAAGTGTAGAAACCTCATTATCATCTCGTAACGGGTTCTTTTCATAAAAGATGAATAGATTGGCATGTGGTAGATAGGTCGGGTAGACCAGTAGGAATGGAGTTCATTTTTTTTGTCAGCCCCATGTTGAGGGTTAGGCCAAGGAAAATTTTAAATTCTTCCACGGTGAGGGGTTTCCAAACAAAAGGACGGGCATAGGAAGAATTTGGATTGTTGGCTATATATTGACTGGCGTATAGATTACACTGCTCCACAATGTAGGTTAGGATATCATCAGTAAAAAATAATTCAAAATAATAAATCGGGGTAGCATTTTCCGACTGTATCTGAGGGCCTGGCTGGGCTGTAAAAGGGGGAATGATAGGTTCTACTGACGTATCGGGCAGCCATGTTGGATACAGTAGAAGATCGGGCAGGCTAGTATGGGCCCTGCCTCGTTGTTGATGGGACGCCCCATTGCTAGCATTCGGCCTATCCTCTAGAAAAGTTGCAGAACTGCTGGCGGATGCCTGCCTATCCTGGCGTGATGCGCTGCTGGCAGATGCCTGCCTATCCTGGCGTGATGCGCTGCTGGCGGATGCCTGCCTATCCTGGCGTGATGCGCTGCTGGCGGATGCCTGCCTATCCTGGCGTGATGCGCTGCTGGCGGATGCCTGCCTATCCTGGCGTGATGCGCTGCTGGTGGATGCCTGCATATCATCATGGAGTCCTGCGCTGCTGGTGGATGCCTGCTGGTGGATGTCCTGGAGTGCTGCGCTGCTGGTGGATGTCTGCGGCGCCTGCTCATAACTCCTGATCTCACTTGTTACGATTCTATCCTCAGTTTCTATTTCAGAGCCACTACTTTCCTCTGGATAATATTCACTATCCGATTCTGACAGAGAGAGTTCCTCGCTACTCTCATCCGACATACCCTGGAGTATCTGGAGAGCCTCCTCGCTGCTGTAGAATCGTTTAGCCATGTGGGCAGATGTGCCAGATGTTGGCGGTCAGATGTGCCAGATGTTGGCAGGGCAGATGTTGGCAGGCAGCTGTTGGCGGTCAGATGTTGGCGGCCAGATGTGTCAGATGTTGGCGGGCAGATGTACCAGATGTTGGCAGGGCAGCTGTTGGCGGTCAGATGTTGGCGGGCAGATGTCAGATGTTGGCGGCCAGATGTTGGCGGGCAGATGTGGCAGCTGTTGGCGGGCAGATGTGGCAGCTGTTGGCGGGCAGATGTTTACTGCCAGATGTTGGGAGTCAGATGTGCCAGATGTTGGCAGGGCAGATGTTGGCGGGCAGATGTGCCAGCTGTTGGCGGGCAGCTGTTGGTGGTCAGATGCTGGCGATCAGATGTTGGCGAGCAGCTGTGCCAGATGTTGGCAGGCAGCTGTTGGCGGGCAGATGGCGGGCAGATGTGGCAGCTGTTGGCGGGCAGATGTGGCAGCTGTTGGCGGGCAGATGTGGCAGCTGTTGGCGGGCAGATGTTTACTGCCAGATGTTGGGAGTCAGATGTGCCAGATGTTGGCAGGGCAGATGTTGGCGGGCAGATGTGCCAGCTGTTGGCAGGCAGCTGTTGGCGGTCAGATGCTGGCGATCAGATGTTGGCGGGCAGATGTGCCAGATGTTGGTGGGCAGCTGTTGGCGGCCAGATGTTGGTGGGCAGCTGTGCCAGATGTTGGCGGGCAGCTGTGCCAGATGTTGGCGGGCAGATGCGCAAGATGTTGGCGGGCAGATGCGCAAGATGTTGGCGGGCAGATGCGCCAGATGTTGGTGGGCAGCTGTTGGTGGGCAGCTGTTGGCGGGCAGCTGTGCCAAATGTTGGCGGGCAGCTGTGCCAGATGTTAGCGGGCAGATGCGCAAGATGTTGGCGGGCAGGTACGCAAGATGTTGGCGGGCAGATGTTTTCACTGTTTTATGGACACTGTGTTTTGGGGACACTGTGTTTTGGGGACACTGTTTTGGGGACACTGTTTTGGGGACACTAGCTGGGTGATCAGTGGGTAAACAGCAGACAAACAGCTACAAACTCACTGATCTCCCGGCTGCAGCACAGATTGTCTCTTCCTCTCCTCACTTACAGGCTCTGTGTGAGGAGAGGAAGAGATCAGAGCAGTTACAACTGCTCTGTGTTTACATTACATGACGGCTGTCATTGGACAGCCGTCATGTCATCAGGAGGGCCAATCACATGGCCCTCCTGTTTGCACACACCTTCTATCTCTGGGGGGTACAGGCAGATCGGGATCGCGCCGCTGCGCGTGCACGTGGCGGCGCGATCTCCTCACAAGTGCCAGCCCCCCTCTCTGTGTTTACATCACGATGGCTGTGATTACACACAGCCATCGTGCCGATCAGGAGGGCGAATCACAGTGCCCTCCTGCTGTTCCGAGATGCGGCGTGTCCGCGGGACACGCGCGCATCGGGATCGCGCGGTGTGCGCGCGCGGTGTGCGCGCGCGGGTGCGCGCGCGATCACGCTCCTTCTGAAGGACGTTCAGGAACGTCCACTCAGAAGGAGAGAGCACCCACCCGGCCGTATATATACAGTGGCCGGGTGGGAAGTGGTTAAAACAAGAAAAATTCTCATGCTTGTCCCATCAGATAATATCGGATGAACTGTTGTGATCGGCTCTCGAAAGCTCTGTACTAACGGTTCGATTATCGTACGATCGCGTCAAAAGCAGTATTTTTCGGCCAATTTTCGGATCGTGTGTACAGGCCATAAGTTACGTGCCATTCGTTTTGCAATAGCTCTGTGTGTTGGCAGATTGCATGCAGATTGTAAATTAGCAGATCTGTCAGATGAAGATCTGTGTGTGTGGTTCCCCAGCAGACCAGTCTGTGGACAAACTGTTGGGTGGTGGCAGGCTATCATTTGTTGTGTGTCTGATGTGTGGGTGTGTGGACAGTGGCATGAGTGATTAACACCAGGGTTCTAGCTTGTAGGATAGCTGGAGGAATCCTAGTAGTGTGTACTAATTGCTCCCCAAACCTTGGAGTGCACCAGATTGTATGCAAGATTCATATCTGCCTGTGTGTGGTCAGCCAGCTGGATTGGAGTGGAGTCTCCCTCTAGTGGTGGTAGTGCGGGCTGTGAAAGTACCACAGCCAGTCTTAGTGCTCAGTATAAGTTAATTTATCATATACCCCAGTCACAGAACCACGTCTCGGTTAGCAAGTAACCATGGGCGTGCGTAACCGTGACAAAGGGTTTATAAAAAGGTTTGATTTATTGGATAGCAAGGTGGTAGGGAATTTATTATTATAGGCAGAAGTGTTCCCTCCCCTTAGCTGCCCCTGCTCATTTACCTCCCCTTAGATTTACAGGACCAAGTGAGGACATCAGAGGTCATAAAGACTGCTATATCTTTGTTAAACGTGTACACATAAAAATGACCTTCTGCTGAATGCTATGCATTTTGGGGGAAAGCTTTCTGGATAAAAAAAAAAATGTTTTTGCCTGGAGTTCAGCTTTAAATGTCCAGCTTGACTTGCAGTATTTGTTGGAGTACATTAGTAACTCACTAGTTGTTTTCAATTGTTGCCTGGAATTGCTATACAGTACTGTACCTAAAAGTAAAGCAGCATAAAGGTAAAAAATATTATTAGTAGGGATTATTAAGAGGCAATGCAGAGTGCAGTGATGATGCACCAAGTAAACTAAGCACAATCTGTAATGATTTTTGACTTGCATGTTGTCAGGTCACTTTGCAATGCCTCACTGAGTGTGGATAAGGGCCAACGTTTTGCATAACACCATAGAATTAAAATGAAATGCAGACAGAGTGTAAAGGCAATAACAATGAAGCAGTAGTTTGTGAAGCACATCAGAGATGTGGTGGTGCAAAAGGCAATGTGGCCAGATGCATCCTTTGTACATGGGGCATGTTACGCCTAAACCTTAGGTGGAAGGAAGGGTATAACATGGTTATCAAACATCAAGAATAACAAGCATAACATAATTTTTATAGGATACATGTAAGTCATGATGTTGATTGATATAGAACACACCTTAGGAGTAAAAATAAAATAAAAAATTGCATTTTAATTTTCTAATAAATGTAATATTTTCAATGCAAAATGATCAGCAGAAAGCTGTCACCCTCCAGCATTAACCATTTATCTTTTCCGTATGTATTACAGATGGGATATACTCCTTTGCATGTGGCAAGTCATTATGGGAACATTAAAATGGTCAATTTCTTGCTGCAACATGGTGCTAAAGTGAATGCCAAAACCAGAGTGAGTTGTACATATATTTACAGAAAATAAGTTAAATGCATGAATATGGGCTTTTCATTCCGGGATGTTACTAGGTTCAGCCTGTAGGACCATAACCCCTGCTTATTGTGGATCTACAAGCTAAGATAAAAAAAAAATTAACATTTTGAATAGGTTGGGGAATGTTGGGTTTTATTTGCTGTGTGTGTCTGCTGTGATTTCCTCTCATTTCCTGTCCCAGTGACAATATGGCAACCAGGACAGGAAGTGAGGGGATTGCCATTCAGTGCTGTTAAAGACCAGAGTAAAACCTGAAAGAGGATATCACCCTTTCACCAAAAACAAAACAAGCCTAGGGTTCTAGTTAAGTTGTACCACTACTCTACTACTAGTGCTGGCCTCCTTTTATGCTCCTGAAGAAGAGGAACATTTCTGAGAAACGTGTAGAGGAACTAAGACCCTGTTGTCCAGCGCATTAAAAAGCATATTTATGAATGTAAAAAACAGAGTTTGACTGTAAGTGATCCATGCATCATAAATAAATGTGTATAGGACTGGGATGCACTGTGCATATGAGGGGGGGGGGGGGGGGGTTATTTTTGGCTATCGTTTTTATGATTTTATAATGGTGTACGCATAAACACATGTGCACATTGTAACATTAGAGGTGTTTTGTTTTTTCTGCCATATTCTATCAGCTGCTTATTTTCGTAAGCACGTGTGCATGTGACCTTCAAACTCCCCTCCCCTCCCCTTTGCTTTTACTGTTTAATGACACTAGTAGTATTATAAAACTTGATTGCCCTGTGTTATTCCTGACACCTTGAAAAAAGATGATGGTTTTCAAATTCCTTCTGATAATTACATGTTTCTCCTCTTCAGAATGGGTATACTGCTCTACACCAGGCTGCTCAGCAGGGACATACCCATATCATTAACGTGTTGCTCCAGCATGGTGCGTCGCCCAATGAAGTTACTGTGGTAAGTGGATAAACAGTTTCCAATAACCCTCAATCCAACAGCCATTGAAATTTTTATATGGTATAATGTCACATTTTGTCTCAGAATCAAATAAAGGGTCTTCTTATAGCCAGAGGTACATTTTATAAAGCAGTAAATGTGGCCTTCACCAAACATTTACTGATGGTGAATCAGTTACTGACATTTAAAACACATGCACAAGGAAGATTTAACTGCAATGAATGGTCCTTGAATGTCAGCATCCCTCTAATATACTCCCGGGATTCCAGATCTCTTTTTCCAGTTGCAGGATAGAGAGTAAAAGTTGACCTCTGGTACTATAGACTTCTGCTCCATCTTTCTTTAAAGGGGTAACTCCACTCTTGTGGGAAAAAAAATAGCAAATAAAGAAAAAGTAATATAGCGTATACAATCGCAACACAAGTCATATTGTAATTGAATGTTATTAAAAATTACCTTTCCTTTTCAATCGGCAGCCGCTGTAATTTTCAGAAAATACAGTGCAATATGGCCACCAGGAGGTGTTCTGTACACAGAATGTGTACAGGACCCCCCCCCCCCCCCAGAAACATAATTTCCCACTTGTGTGATTGGCTCACCAATTTTCCCAGAAATCTGCTTAAGATACAAGTCAGATTTCAGGCATCCCCTGCAACAAAAATTGACATTTTTGGTAAGATACTTTCAATAGGAACACGTCTAAAGGGATGCAGGCCCATCAGATTTCCTCATTAGTGCTGTGCAGGTGCACAACTGACAGATAATTATGAAACCACTCCCATTAGACTCACTCGGCACAGAGGAACAAACAGTGATTTCTTCAGAAGAACAAAAGGTAGGAATCTGCAACAGAGTTTATTATAATCCTTGCAATGTACATAGATCACCCAGGGAGGAATGTTTTTTTCTCAACAAAAGGGGAGTTAGACTTTAAATTAAATTGTATTTGGTAAAATGCTAACATTGTGTACCTTATAAACTGTAAAAAGAAATGTTTTAATTGGTTCGCTACATATCAGATAATCTCCCCATAACACTTCATATTCCTGGCTTATTTTTGCTCAGTTAGCTTAGTATTTACACGTTGGAGCTTACGCAAGGCTGGTGCTTCTCTAGTCGCTTCCATGTCACGGTAGTAGGTGTCTGAGCTGGCAATCACCAAGCCCCAGCACTTTCACATGAGATGAAAAAGAGCAAGTCGCTTGAAACCCATACAAATATTTATTGGGTATTTGTATGTGTAGCAAAAGAACAAAGAAAAAATAAGTATAACAGCAAGTATGCCACAATTAAGGAAACTTGTATGGGCAAATCTTGGAGCTGACACAAGGCTGGGGTGACTTTCTAGTCACTTCCAAGTCACAGTGGGGTTGATTTACTAAAAGTGGAGAGTGCAAAATCTGGTACAGCTGTGCATAGTAGCCAATCCGCTTATAACTTCAGCTTGCTTAGTTAAGCTTTGACAATAAAACCTGGAAGCTGATTGGTTTCTATGCAAAGCTGCACCAGATTTTGCACTTTCCAGTTTTAGTAAATCAACCCCATTAGTAGGTGTCTGAGCTGCCAATCACCAAGCACCAGCACTGTCACGTGACATGAAAAACAGCAAGTCGCTTAAACCCCATACAAATATTTATTGAGTATTTGTATGTATAGCAAGAGAACAAAGGAAAATTATGTATAACAGCAAGTAGGCCACCATTAAAGGGGTTGTAAACCCTCCTGTTTTTTCACCTTAATGCATCCTATGCATTAAGGTGAAAAAAACTTCTGTCAGTCACCGCCCCCTCCAGCCCCCCTGTTTTACTTACCTGAGCCCTGGAATGTCCCACGGCGAGGATACGCTGTCTCTCTGCCCGGGGTTCTCGGCTCTTGATTGGATAGATTGATAGCAGCGCAGCCATTGGCTCCCGCTGCTGTCAATTAATTCCAATGACGCGAGCGCCAGGGGGCGGGGCCGAGTCCTGCATTCAGTGGCTATAGACGCCGAATGCAGGACACGGGAGTGCGCCCGCAAGGTAAGCCCCTGGGAGAGCGCTACTCCTAGGGGGTTATCTGATGCGGGGAGGAGCCACAAGAGCGGCCGAGGGACCCCAGAAGACGGCGTTCAGGGCCACTCTGTGCAAAACGAACTGCACAGTGCAGGTAAGTATGACATGTTTTTTTTTTTTGTTTTTTTTATTCGAACCTTTAGTATCACTTTAAGGGAAACTTGTATGGACAAAGCACATGTTCGCCTTATCTCTCATCTTCACAATTTCCAGAAGACTTTTGCACAGTAGAATGTATGTATCATGACTTACTGCATTTCACAGTTTTTTGTCCTAGGCATTTGTTTCTCCTACTAATGACGTAATATTATTATGGTTTTTAAATGGCCTTTTAGGGCCAATGCTGATTTTTTAGATAAAACATGTAGTACATACAGGATATTGTCTGTCAATCCTAACATCCTCATGTGTGGGTGATAGCCAAATGTATGTCATCAGAGCAGATCCCGCAATGGGAAAGTTATTGTGTAATATTTGTATGATGCTGGTAGGGAAGTGAGACAGGAAAGTCCACTGTAATGTTATACATAAAGAAGGAAACACCTCTGCTCATACAGCCATTATTATACTTTTTTTTCTAATTATATAAACATTGTTGTGGCTTCTATCCTAATTCATATTTCCTTTTCAATAGAATGGCAATACTGCTCTGGCTATAGCTCGTAGACTGGGATATATTTCAGTGGTCGATACACTGAAAGTGGTGACAGAGGAGACCCTGACTACAATTGTGAGTAAACGCATCTAATTATGTCTCTGATGATATATTTTTAATAAAAAAGTTGTTGATAGGCTTGACATAGACTGGCCCATTTGTTCTACGAACATTGGGTGGGTCTACCTAACAACATTTAGTTAGAACTAAACTTAAAAAATGTGTATCTTATTTCAAAACACAATAACTGCATTTACTGCTCATCTGCAGCTCAAAGAAGCGGCTCAGCCCAAAAAAGTACAAGCTGCTTCAAGCTGAAATAAAAGCTCAAATGCCTCTAAAAGTATCTTTTTTTTTTAGCTGCTGTGTGCAAAAAAAAAGCTGCTTTTAGAGCCCTTTCACACTGAGCCGCCCATAGCGCCGGCGGTAAAACTCTGCTATTTTTACCGGCGACGCTATGGGTGGATTTGCTGCGCATTTCGTCCGCTAGCGGGGCGCTTTTAACCACCGCTAGCGGCCGAGAAAGGATTAAAACCGCCCACAATGTGCTGCTGAAGCAGCGCATTGCCAGCGGTATAGCTGCGCTGTCCCATTGATTTCAATGGGCAGGAGCGGTGGAGGAGCGGTAAACACAGCGCTCCTTCACCGCTCCAAAGATGCGGCTAGCAGGACTTTTTTTACCGTCCTGCTAGCACAACGCTCCAGTGTGAAAGCCCTCGGGCTTTCACACTGGAATGAATGGTGCAGCTGTTTAAGGGCGTTTTGCAGGCACTATTTTTAACGCTATAGCACCTGCAAAACGATCCAGTGTGAAAGGGGTCTTACAGGCATTTGAGCTTTTATTTCTGTGCCTAAAACCTTGAATATGCAGTTTGCATATTGCAGGTGTATTTTGCGCTTTTTAATACACCTTTTTGATCTTTTGAAGTCCATGGAACCAAAAACCAGAAAAAAAATCCCTGGCGCTTTCCATAAAATGCTCAGATGTGAGCTACATCCATAGGAAACCATGTTAAATTAACTATTTTGTGTTTTTCTGCAAAACGAAAAATTTATGAAAAATGCATAGGTGTGAACCAGGCCTAAGAGCATATGCCTGTAAACTCCTGAAAACGCCATAGTGTGCATGGACACATTGGCCAACATGAAGGGAAGTTTCCAGGCAGAAAAAACGAGAGCTCAAAAGCCTGTAGGAGCCACTTCTTTGAGATGCAGTGTGCATGAGCCTGAATATAATTATTCATGCTCAAACGCGTGAAATAAATTGACAGCAAGGAAGTTACCCCATGCCTGTTAGAGCTATTGTAATACATTAAGAGATCTAAATATGCATAGGCCAATTAAAGACCTCCCATGCTTGCGCTAAATATAGAACAAAGAATAAATGACAGCCAATCAAGATATGCTGAAATACACATATGCTGGCAGAGAACCTATTGACTGGAGCAGTGAGCAGAGGGATGACCTCATCAATGTGCTTCCGCTCCTTTATAGCAGACTTGGGGTAATGTTCTTGACCAAACTTTTCTGCTGCTTCAATGGAGGCTAATGCCACGTACACACGATCGTTTTTAATGACGAGAAAAATGACATTTTTTAACCACTTGCTTACTGGGCACATATACCCCCTTCCTGCCCAGGATAAATTATAGCTTTCGACACTGCCACGCTTTGAATGAAAATTCCGCGGTCGTGCGACGTGGCTCCCAAACAAAATTAACGTATTTTTTCCCACAAATAGAGCTTTCTTTTGGTGGTATTTGATCATCTCTGCGGTTTTTATCTTTTGCGCTATAAACAAAAACGAGCGACAATTTTGAAAAAAAAACACAATATTTTTAGATTTTTGCTATAATAAATATCCCAATTTTTTTGAAAAAATATTTTTTTTTCCTCAGTTTAGTCCGATACGTATTCTTCTACATATTTTTGGTAAAAAAAAAATCGCAATCAGCGTTTATTGATTGGTTTGCGCAAAAGTTATAGCGTTTACAAAAAAGGGGGTAGTTTTATGACATTTTTATAAAAAAAAAAAAAAAAAAATACATTTTTTTACTAGTAATGGCGGCGATCAGTGATTTTTTTCGTGACTGTGACATTATGGCGGACACATCGGACACTTTTGACACTATTTTGGGACCATTCACATTTATACAGCGAACAGTGCTATAAAAATGCACTGATTACTGTATAAATGTGACTGGCAGGGAAGGGGTTAACACTAGGGGGCGAGGAAGGGGTTAAATGTGTGCCCTATTAGTGATTACTACTGTGGGGGGAGGGGACTGACTGGGGAAGGTGACCGATCTGTGTCCCTATGTACAAGGGACACAGCATCGGTCTCCTCTCCCTGACAGGACATGGATCTCTGTGTTTACACACAGAGATCCATGTCCTTGGCTGTGTACCGGCCGATCGCGGGTACCTGGCGGACATCGCGGCCGCTGGGCACGCGCATCGGTATGTCAGTGACACGCCAGGCACGCGCGCCCCTCAGTGGCCGGAGAAGTGGAGGCCGTAAAAAAACGGCCTCCCGGATTTCTAGAGCCACCTTAGTGGCCGTATTTTATACATGGCCCAGGTCTGAAGAAGTTAAAATGGTCATTAAAAATGATCGTGTGTGGGCTTTTCAGCAGTTTTCCAGACGAGAAAAACGCAGAGAATCACGACGAGAAAAATTGGAACATGCTCTAATTTTTCACGTCGTTTTTTACATCGTCGTTTTTCTCGTCATGAAAAACGGCCGTGTGTGGGCTTTAACGGACTGAAAAGCACGAGGCTGAAAAGCGCGAATCGTCGCTCAACAAACTTTGCTAACATGAAGGGTGGCGCCATCCGAATGGAACTTCCCCTTTATAGTGCCGCCGTACGTGTTGGACGTCACCGCGCTTTACTCTAACATTTTTTTCCACGATAGTGTGTAGGCAAGGCAGGCTTGAGAGGAAACACGAAAAATCACGTCAAGAAAAATGCTGTTTTTTTCAATGACATTAAAAACGGTCGTGTGTACGCGGCATAAGGATCAGTCTGTGCTGTCTGGCAGGATCACAAGCTAAAGATACAAATTCACTGACATATAAAACCGTTTCTGTATTTTCTATAACTGAGGCCTCGTACACACGAACGAGTTTCTCGGCAAAAACCAGCAAGAAACTTGCTGGCAGAGATTTTTTGCCGAGAAACTCGTTCGTGTGTAAGGTTTCTCGTCAAGAAAAGCGACAAGTATCTCGACGAGAAAATAGAGAACCTGCTCTCTATTTTCTCGTCGAGATTCTCGTCGGCATGTTTCTCGACGGGAAAAGTGAGTGTGTGTGTACACTTACCTGTTCTCCCAGAAGCCCGCGCATGTTCGAAATGAATTTGACGCATGCGCGGTAGCTTCCTAGGCATACGTAGGGTATACTAAGATGGCGGCGACGGCATCGAATGTGACGAGCGCATGCTCGTCGTAGTCGATGACGTCACCGCGTACGCTCCATTCAAAGAACCGCGGGTTCTTTGAATCGAGCGTGTGTACACTCGGCCAGGACAATTTTCTTGTCCAAGAATCTCGTCGAAAAAAACGACATGTTTTTTTCGACGAGAATCTCGGCCGTGTGTACGAGGCTTGAGTCTATGACCACTTGCCTGGATTTTATCATTGAATCCAGATGCCCTTCTTGACCACTCAGTTTGTTAGGAACCAGCCAAGAAGGTCAACAGGAGAAGGTCAAGAAGAGGCCAACAGGCAAATGTTTCCCCATTACTACATTTTACCAACACAGCCAAGAAGGGTCTAACAATTTTGCTTTAGGTTTATAATGTGATTTTAGTAAGATTACATACATAACCTATGCATTAACCTTTACAAATAATAACAAAAAGTATTGTAAGCCTTGAAGTGACAAATGGGGTGTTTGGATGTCAGGCTCGGAAAGGGTTTAGAACACATATGCTCTGAGTTAGCATCAGAACTCCACGGACACACCAGGGAGAGTTTCTGTTGTTTATTTTTTATTTTTGGCAGCCTGGAGAGTATACACACAACATGTGAAGCGGCTGCATTGTTCCTGCGCTGCTGTCATATTTGGCTTGTAAAACTCCCCAGTCTAACATTGAAGCAATGTTTTCTCTTCCTTTTTTCTTTAACAGATGGTGACTGAAAAACATAAAATGAACGTCCCAGAAACAATGAACGAGGTTTTGGACATGTCAGATGATGAAGGTATGGAAGTAACGCGCATCCTTCCTTTTATCCGTGTCATCACCAGTCCCGCCTTATGTAAAATGATAAAGTGACTGTGCTATTTGTGGTTTACATGGGCGTGAAGATCCCAGATCACCTGCTGAGCTACACTGACTTTACACAAGCATTCCTGCCTGTCGATGTATCATTATTTATCTCTGTGATTATCAAAGGTTACTGTACAATGCAGGCCCACACACACACATAAGACTGCATTTTTGGTCTGCAGATGTGTGGGGCCTTTGTTGACCTCTGACATGCTCTGCAGTTGCCTCCATAATCATGAACAAATATGGGTGGCTGCCTGTCAAAGTAAGTGCAGCTTAGCAGCATTCAGATTTCTGATCTTACTATGCAATGTCATGCAGAAGTTAACCAAAAATGTTACAACCTGGATCATACAATAGACTGTTTAGATAAGCCCTCACATGACACAGTTGTTGACGAATCCTAAAGGATAAAGTCACCTTTAAGAGAAAAATAAAAGCAATTTTTTTTTTTTGCAGTTAAAAAAATGTGCATTTTTTTTTATTTTTTAGGAACCTGGAAAGCATTGCACCCGCGATCAGCAGGTTGCTGGTGCCATGACGGACTCCCGCAGATCTGTCAGTGTAAGCTGTCTGCCCATACATTGTACGGCCAAGCAGTTTCACACTGACAGGAAGACAGCACTCAACAGCACCGTGGTAATTCATTGAGAACTACAGGCTGACAGCCACAAAGGATGATGGTACTTGTAGTTGATTCATTCACAGTACTCTGTGAATGAATGACGTGGCCGTGTGGGTGGAGCCCCACATGGCCGCGCTCTTTCTAAAAAGTGACAGCTGGCACGGGGAACTTCTCCCCATACTGCTGTCACACAGAGGTAGTGAATCCCTGAGGGGCTGCAGGAGCTGGGACATGAAAAAAATGAGGGGTGTAGTGGTGGCGCTGCTCTTACGTGAAGCCAATGTGCTGGGAGCCAGATATTGGTAATAGGTCTACAAATGAGAAACACAAAGGGGGTTCTCTCTGATATAATCAGAACCTAAGTGGGACCACACATAGAATGTAAAAATCAAATAAATAAATGAAATAAGTAAATAAAGTGGGGTGTCTCTGCCAGGTGTTTACTTGGCTTTAGCAATAGCCTTCAGAAGGTGATAGTGATAATGGACGTAAAGTGAGTGAAGGATTTAGTAGGAATACATTAATTAGTTGAAATAAATAAGTAATATGAATTTTCCAATTCCGGCTCGGCCGGGTGTTTACTAGCAGAGGATTATCTATTGGAAGTGCTGTGAAGTAAATTGATGCTACCAATGTGGTGCTGTAAGAGATGCAGTGTAAACAAAGTAAAAAACAATGAATTACAATGGATTGGGATGTTGTCTCGGCCGGGTGTTTACTAAACCCAACTGGAATTATACTCGGTCCCAAACAGTTAGAAAAAAGTGTTTACGTGATCCGTAATACACTCTGACAATGTACATCAAATGTTCAGCATAAAAATTGAAGTTGATAAAATGAAGTGAAGATCAATGGTGACAATCCAGAATATAGTGACAGAATAAATTGGTGACTTTGCTGCAGTGCTTGTTCTAGTAGCCTGTGCCGTGAATGTGATTATCCGTGATTGTTTATGATGTTGCACTCACCAGATTCTTCATACCCTCAGGGGGTATGGTGCAGTCACAGTATATGCCACTGTGTAGCAATCTCAGGAATCCAGGGTGGCTCCTTTGGTCCCTTGTGGTTCTCCGAGAAGGTGAGGGTTATGGAAAGGAAAAAAGGATACCCATAGTGTGAACCCGTAAAAAAAATTGGTTTATTGATATATCGGGAAAAAGGGTATTCACATAGTATTAGACAATAAAAAGCATTAAAATGGCGCTTGGCCAGTGAAGAGCGATCCAAGGTTCAGGAAGTGATGAAGCGACAGGGACCCAGAATAATAGGACACCGGCATCCAATCAGATGTAGGCACTACTGGGTATTCTGATAGCTGGTGGCACCGGATACAGAATACAAAGGGAACAACTGGAGGTTTGTACGTCTGTGCCAGTTAGCATTGATGAAGAAAGAAGTATATGAGTATATGGCCTGCAAATATTTGGCTAATGGTGTTTTAGCAAGCTTATTTTAGATAATTCTTATAGTCTGATATAGTCCATATATTATTATTATTATTGTTACTGTTGATGATGAGAAATTTAGGCACACTTGTCCTGTCCAAGCATTACATTTTTGTCTCCTGTTCGTACAGTTCGTAGAGCCAATATACCTGAAATTCTCAGCGATGCTGAGTATTTATCAGAAGGGGATGAAGGTATTTATAACTGCAGCAGATATAACAAAACACCAGTAATATGGAGCTCTAACAACTACAACAGCTACTACATCCTCTCATATCTGTGGGGTCTACGTCATTGAGGTCCACCTGCCAAATTAAGCATCTCTTGCCTTATTAGTGTAGCACACGGACCCTTTTCCCTACCTTTGGCTCACTTGCAGGAAAAGGGCACACCGTACTATATCCCCGTACCCTCTTGTTTGAAGAGGTTGAGCGGTGTTATGTATTTGGGTCCCACAGCTAGGTTCTCCATCAGTTGGTTCTCATCTCCTAGGATATAGGGACAAGTCTCTGTTTTCCCCCCAAGTAATTCCAATGTCCACACCACTCTAAACTCCAACGTTGAGTTTATTTTTCATCAATGTTCAGCAGATAGGAAAGGGTGGATAAGAGACAGGACAGTGAGGTTTTGGGAGGTAGGTCCAGGCACAAGTAAATGTTACAATCACCACTCAATCCCCGTGTGGGTTCAGCTCACCCGGATAGTCTCCTGTAAAAGTGGATCCTAGCAGCCGCAGTGATGCTCGAACGCTTAATTAGGTTCTTTCCTTAGATACGGGATATCGGGAGATCCTCTGCCATAGAATCTATCAGATCCCGAACTTCTCAGCTTTTGCAATACAAGGACAGGTGCCAGCCACAGCACATTACTAGGCCCTTGGTGGATAGATGAATCCCTCCAGAAAGTTACCGGGCTCCTTCCTTCACCGTAAACTCTCACCGGTCCCTCAGAAAGGTCCTCCCCCGGCCTCCTCTTCTTAGAAGTGGGCTCCCTCGCAAGGGACACCCTGGGATTCCTTTTCCAAGAAGTGGGCTCCAGTTAAAGGTGCTGGGCCCAGGGCTGAGGTTGCAGCCCCAGGGCTAAAGGTGCCTGGGACTGATGCGCACGCAGCCCCATGGCCTGGAGGGCCATGCGTCACGCACTTCGACTCCAACTTCTCCTCCGACTCCTCCAGACTCTCCAGACCCCCTGCCAGGCGGCGGCTGCACCTTATGTATCCTCTCCCAGCATGCACAGCAGGCCAACCATGCCCACTGTACCTCTGCCGAGAGAGGATACCCTAAGGCACAGCACTATTACCAGTGGTTCAACCCTGACCTTTCATGGCAGCACCATCCGCAGGCCACAGGGAACTGCACACCAGTATACCACCTGCGGAAACAAAATAGCACAACCTATAAATGAGAACGGTCTGAGCCTAACTACTAACTCAGACCAGCCCCCTAAATTTGGATATACAGCATCCCCTAAATGGGGTGGGCGCTACATTAGCATCCAACATGCATACAAGCAATAATTTCTCAGTACTCTGACCACTTTCTCTGGAATCTAAAATATATGTTACTGCAAATACAAGCCATTCAACAAGAGCCATTTTTTTCTTTTAGGAAAATTCTGCTTTTACCTTTTTTTCATCAGTTTTTTTTCTTTTGCACCTATAAGCATCATGCCACGTACACACGTTCGGAATTTCTGATAAAAAAAGTCAGACGGAATTTTTTCATCGGATATTCCGACCGATTCGTCTGTATGGAACTCCAACGGAGAAAAAAACATGCATGCTCAGAATCAAGTCGACGCATGCTCGGAAGCATTGAACTTAATTTTTCTCGGCTCGTCGTGGTGTTGTACGTCACCGTGTTCTTGACGGTCGGAATTTGGTGTGACAGTGTGTATGTAAGACAGCTTGAACGGAATTCCATCTGAAAAATCCGTCTGAGTTTATCCCGACGGAAAATCCGACTGTGTGTACAAGGCATTACTGGTCTTCTCCAGTCTTTTTTCAGACACTTCCTGTCTACATACACAGCATCAGCTGTATGTCATTGTTTTGGATCAGCTTTCTGATGTTAACTAACACAAGCACATCTATTTGTGGTCACTACCCAGGGGCACATGTTACAGGGTGACAATGCAGGAGCACAGCTGTTGTCATCCCATGACAGGAAGTCTCTGAACAAGGACTTTCATGGTAGGACCACCAGTTTTTTTGTTTGTTTTGTTTTTATGAAAGCTGCAGATTTAATAAGCTTTGTGTCACTAAACTAGAATAAGCAGGTCGTTTAGGAAAGTCAGAGCCGGGTGGTCAGAAGTCCTTATCTGCATAACGTAATTGGAAAAACAGCCAGGCAGCTAGCATCTGTAATATGAGAAGACACCAATGGCAATCTCTATATTTGCCCTTTAAATATCTTGTCTGTTGTCTCCATAATCCCTGAGTGATAGAAAAAGTAGGTGTTTAATCCAGCTTGCTGGCATAAATAAATGGTCCAACTCTTATGGATGCAGTGAAGTTATTTCACTCTTCTTTTATATATATATATATATATATATATATATATATATATATATATCTTAAGGTCTGTGCCTTATATTCCCACCGTCAGGTGCATGCAAGAGTTTAACGCTGTATTCTGTAGATTATCCTAAAATCCCTGCCTGGATTAGTCAATGATAAAAACAGCATGTGACCAAAAAACAGAATCTGTCCTTGCCATATTTACTGAAATGCTCAATGCTTTTAAGTTATTAAAAAAACATGTAGCTGGTTTGTATTGTTTGAGCTCCATGTTACATACTCAACGTTTTCTACTAATTATATGGTGTGTTTTGTTTTTAATCAACTGAATTAATTCCAGTTTTCTGATCGTAACCACACTAAGCCTAATGTCTGGTATGACTGTGCTTTCATAATGGGTAATGTTTATTAACGTTGGATGAAGAACGATGCATTAAAAGTTTGACACATGGAAAAGTGCAAAGAAAATAAACAAACAAACATTGCTTTGATATATTTTATTTATTTATTATTTATTTTTTTAGGAAGAACTAATGCTAGTGGGACGAGGCACAGGAGGATTATTTTGGAAAATAAAATTCAAAAAAAAGAAAAAAAAAAAACATGCATACAGAAATGTTTCCCTGTAAGGCCTTGGTAAAAACTGGCCTGAATACATTTTTGGACAATGTACAAATTAGTAGGACTTTGGGGCCGGAGGCCAGTGTAATTATGAGATGCTAGGACACACCATATGGAGCAGAGTGAGAGGACTTTAATCCTTCATATGGATTAACTTGTTTTGCTGTAGCAAGAGGCATGTGTCCTGGGCTGACTTCATTCTGACTTCCACTAAACTTTAATGAATTGACTCCACTTGAAAGTCACTCCAATTCTATAAATCTATTTACTGTGTGTGTGTGTGTATGTATATATGTATATATATATATATATATATATATATATATATATATATATATATATATATATATATATGTTAGTAAAAAAAAAAAAAAAAAAAAAGAATAAGGTCAGTACTTTGAGCCATTGCGCAATAACAGGCATGACTTCACTTTCACTGGCTGCATACTTGTTGCAAGTAAAGCACTGGAAACAGAGTCAGCCATGCAGATAACATTTTCACAAAGATTTTGGCTATGGGATATCTATCCTACATTTTCTCTCTCAGCACAGGTTTCGGCTTAGACGCATGGAAGATTCAATGTTAATGTACACGGGACATTGTTTAACCTCTCCAGAACGATTTAACTTGACAGAGAGAATCCGATAATTAAAAATTTCAGTTTTGCCGCGTTTGCGTTTTAGGAGCGTTTTTTTTTTTAAAAATGAAAAACGTCTGTAAACGAAACACGCTGTTACAGGAATTTGGCGTTTCAAATGCCTCTGAACATCGGTCCTGATCGCATTTTTTTGCATTCCAAAAAATTGTTGTATGGGGAGAAAGGGAGGCTTCAATGGACTATATCGGCACCATATGTAAAACTGATAGACAGTTCAAGGTATAAGTATAAAAAGTTTTTTTATTACAAAAGTATTGAGGAAAAAGTTTTTACCATGTACACATTTATAGATAAATAGTTTTGTGACAATTGACAATTCGTACCATTGTGAAACAATGGGAAATCATACAGATATAGTTACATAGTATGCAGTGCTCAACATGTTTCGCGTTAATGATTCCAAGGGAATCCGCTTCTTCAGGAGCTAGATACAAATACTATTTTCAATGGATAAAAGGACATGGTTAATATAAAATCGAAAAAATGTGGATATACATAATTATTTTCACAATAGAAAAAATTAATAAACAAAACATCATCTGAACCATAAACCCAGATTGCACCTAAATTTCTAACGCATTCCAAAAAATGCTTCTAAACTCAACTGTCTAGAAACGACCCTGTGTACATGTACTGATAAGATAACATAGAGGAGAGTTCAGGGGCACCTAAAAAAACAAAAACACCCAACTGCATAGCTCCCAACTGTCCCTGATTTCGAGGGACTGTCCCTGATTTGGAGCAATGTCCCTCTGTCCCTCTTTCCTCCTCATTTGTCCCTCATTTTGGTCTGATCTATATAGTTGTATATAAAATGCACTATTTATCTATTTATCAAAAAGTGTTTCACAGTGCTAAACTTTTTATCCAAATTCTATTTGTCAATTTTTAAAGCCATTACAAAGGAATATTAGTAGTAAAAAAAGCCCTTGTGGATTTAATGAACCTTTTTTTTTTTTTTTTGGGTTATGTCCCCTTTAAGGGGCGTGGCAGGAGGCGTGTCCTATGCCTACATACGTTTGCTAGTAGGTGTCCCTCATTCCCATCTCAAAATGTTCGGAGGTATGTAACTGCTCCTAAACATCCGTTTACCAGCAGCAGTGCAGGTTGCTATGAATGTCTAGTAGTGAACAAAAAAAGTCACATAATAAGGAGCTCACATAAACAATAAAATGTGTAGCATTTATTACAAAAAAAAAAAACTTCAAGCTGGAAAATATTAAGAAGGGAATCATCCTATAAATTAATATGAAAGGGTTGATATACTAAAGGCAAATAAACTGTACATTCTGTAAGTGCAGTTGCTCCAGAGCTTAGGCAGACCATAGTTGCAAACTTTTTTCCTGCAAAGCCCCCGCTGGGAGAAGACAGTGATTATTGCTAGAGGCTATAGCAGCTGCTAGGGATAATCGCAAGTAAATCCAGCAGGCTGGTTGTACCCAAGTTGATTGATCGACATTCAGCCTGCCCATACATGGTTTGATTCTCGGCCGCTTCAGCAGATTCGGAGATTCGAATGGTCTATGGCAGGTCTTAAGCCCAGTATATACTGTGAGGTTTTTTTTTTTTTTGAGGCTGAACGAAAAAAAAAACGAAAGAGCTCAGGATGTCCGATATTCGACTGTGTGTATGGGGCTTCAGTAAAGAAGGGGAAGCTCTGCTGACTTCCATCATTCAATCATTTGCATGCAAAAATGCTGCTTTTTTATTTTGCTTGCAAGTGATTGGGTATTCTGTGCAAAGTGAAGCTTCACCTCATTTACTAAGTTCTGGAGCAACTGCACTTGCAGAGTGCACGGTCTATTTGCCTTTCCTAAATCAACCCTGAAATTTTGCATACAAATTATCTTATCTGAAAGAGAAACTGCAGAATGGCCAGCTCCTTGTCTGTGATTCAAAGATCTTATTGGCTCTCTCTAAAAAAAAAAGGTAACAAATATGTGCTCAGCTATCATCTATTTACTATGTAATCACCACAACCAATTCAAAAGACAACTGAGGTCCACATTCTGACAATAGCGTACTGAAAGAAAAGACAGAATATTGCTATTTACTACTGGGATTGGATTGTTTGTTGGTGATAATAAAACAATGGGTGGCAAGAAGGTTGAACCAGATATCTGACCACCTGCAGACAGAGATTTTATAAAGAATAAATAACTAGGCCTGTCTGTCTTTATCTTGAAGGTGCCTAAAAACATTATCCAGCTATCCTCATGCTCTCAGATCTGGCAAAGCTCTCCATAAACACAAATGCATGGATCAAGCAGGCATTCTTGTTTATGCCTATACAAAGGAAGGAGGAGCCAAGGGGAGGGGCACTTATCTTAAGAGGAAACAGTACTAATCGGAACACCTTTTCTAAAATGATTAATTGCTTCTTACCCCCATGAAGGCAGGCAACTTCTTGTTCAATATACAAAAGTTTGTTACCCGGTCTGGCTAGTAAAGGTCAGATGAGAGGACTGTCATTTTATAGGATCGGGTTAAGGTGAGCATACATAGCGATTTTTGATGGATTTTGCTACAAGCGATTGCAAACAAGCCATTAATCACCCTTTACAATTCTGAACAAGCCAACACACAAGGTATTATTCAGTTTTTTGCAATCAACTGAAAATAATTGTTAAAAAAATGTGATCTATCAGTTATAAATGTTAACCATTAAAAACGATAATTTAACTGATCTGAATTACAATTTGTTCTCTGACACCCATGCAGATATTTGTTTGATCGACAAAATTCTGCCCCAGCCGGTCAACTTGGAATATTTAAAAGAGAGGTACGAGCTTGTGAAAAAACAGTTATACTCACCTAGATGGATGCAGCATCGATCCTTTAGTGCAGGGGTCTCCATACTTTTCAAGCAAAGGGCCAGATTACGGTCTTTCAGACTTCAGGGGGGCCGGATTCTGACCAGTCGGGGTAGAAAATGCCCCAGGGCCGAGCATCAGTGAGAATAAACATGGCCCCAGTGTTGGTGGGCAGTAAGAGGAGGAATAGTGTTCCATCATTGCTATTAGTCTAAAAAATAGTGCCCCATTGTTGGTGCCATTGGGAGGAATAGTGCCTCATATCGTTGGGAGCAATACTGCCCCAAGGGCCGGATGAAGGCTAGCAAAGGGCCACATCCGGCCCTCGGGCCGCAGTTAGGAGACCCCTGCTTTAGTGAGTAGCATGCCTAGTACACACGGCCGGTTTTTCCGTCGGATAAAAAACCGACGGTTTTCCCGACAGAATTCCTCTCAAGCCTGCCTTGCATACACACGCTCAGACAAAAGTCCGGTGAACTTTTGACTGCCAAGAACGTGGTGACGTAAAAGACTACGACGAGCCGACAAAATGAAGTTCTATGCTTCCGAGCATGCGTCAAATTGTTTCGAGCATGCACGGTTTTCTTCCCCTCGGAAAAGCATACAGACGAACGGTTTTCCTGCCAGGATTTTTTCCTGATGGGGAAAAAAGAGATCCTGCTCTCTTTTTTTGTCCAGCAGTTTTCCTGTCGGAAAAGCTGCGATGGAGCATACACACGGCCGGGATTCCCAGCCAAAAGCGCTCATAGCAGTTTTCCCGTCGGAAGGCATAAGTCTCTGGTGTCTTGACAAAATACTCAACTCGGCAGAAAATCGAACCACGTCACTTCTGGTTTCTTTAAACCCACAGTAATTGGACATTTGGACGAATTGGTGTTTGGACACAAAAGCGGCAACCGAATGCAGTCCGGGAAAGCAACATTTCGCTGTTTTCACAGCACAGCGGCTAGCAGGGACAAAGTTGTCGCCCGCCTCGGAGGCGGCCATTTTGTTGGTTAGTGTTGGAGCGGAGTAACAATCTCCGCTCATTATAGCGTGCACCAGACTGTATTTGATTGCCGCTCTTGTGTCCAAATACCTATTCCTGAAAATGTGAAATTACTGCTTAAAAATCTGCAATTAATAATGTTTTAAAGAAACTGGAAATGGCGCGGTTAGAGATTCTGCCAAGTTGCGTATTTTGTCAGAGCACCGGCTCTCTGCTCTGACCCCCCACTGGATCGCTGGGCTGTGGAGGGGGCGGGAGCAGCTGGCTCAGTCTCTCAGCAGCTCACTGAGAGGCTGAGCCAGCTGCCAGTCCAGGCATTTGGGTGGATCCCGACTGTAAAGTCAGGATCTTTCCGGACCCTGCCTTGGCTAAGTGACATAATTGGATAGAATGGAGGGTCTTTAGTTTGCAGTCTTTATTTGATCAGTTTAGATGTATTGGATAATTGTTTGTGTGCGGCCACCTTTTAGATGCATGCTTGGTCAATTCTAACAGGTCTGCCTGCTCACTGACAATGGCAATGTGTAACTTGTCTAAACAGCCATTAAATTGCACTACCCGGGTGTCCTCTGGATGGCCCAAGATTAGCTGTAGTTGAATCCACACAATACATCAGTTTACAGAGATTCAGGATGGAACCCATTTGTTGTACAGACACATATGGTACAAGAATGGAAAAGCTCATTGTGGAGCCCAACAGGCAATCAGGAAACCCTGTGGGGAACAGAGGCTGGGAGAACACAAGTGGCTCCAGGCAAAGAGCTAATGCACAAGAGTGTTTTTTGTAATAGATTATTCTCTGGAAAACAAAGAAACAATCTCTATGTTAATTAGTACCAGAATAGCTTCTGTTACCTGGAATTCTATGTTAACCACATTAAAGAACTGTGGGCAGAACTCAGAAAATACAGTCCACCCAAAACGAATATCTCGAATAATAGAGTGTTAAGCTTTCTTTGACTCAGTTACTGTATGTCTCATGTATCATGATTTCCCCTTCACAAATTTTAAGGTGTTTTCAGTCTTGTAGAATTATTTCATTGTATACTATTAAGAATGCGATGGGAGGAGAGGGAACACTCTTTCCTGTAGCTGGAGGACTAATGATAGCCATACACAGCTTGGATTTTTGCTGAATCCGCTGAAATTCAAGCCGTGGGGATCCCTACAGGCACTTGACAGACTTTGAAAAATCGAATGCCGCGTACACACGACCGTTTTTAATGTCATTGAAAAAAACTGCATTTTCTCAATGTGATTTTTCGTGTTTCCTCTCAAGCCTGCCTTGCCTACACACTATCGTGGAAAAAAATGTTCGAGTAAGGCGCGGTGACGTACGACGGCACTATAAAGGGGAAGTTCCATTCGGTTAGCGCCACCCTTCATGTTAGTAAAGTTTATTGAGCGTCGATTCGCGCTTTTCAGCCTCATGCTTTTCAGTCCGTTACAGCGTGACGAATGTGCTATCTCCATTAAGAACGCAAGTTTTACCAGAATGAGTGCTCCCGTCTCATACTTGTTTCTGAGCATGCGCATTTTTTTTCACGTTGTTAAAGCCCACACACGGCCGTTTTTCATGACGAGAAAAATGACGATGTAAAAGACGACGAGAAAAATTAGAGCATGTTCCATTTTTTTCTCGTCGGGATTCTCTGCGTTTTTCTCATCGGGAAAAATGCTGGAAATGCTGGAAAGCCCACACACGAGCATTTTTAATGACCATTTAAAAAAAAAAAAATTCTCGTCATTAAAAACGTGTGTACGCGGCATTAGTATCCAGGTGGAAAATTGTTGACTAAACCATGACTGTGTCCAACCAGATGCAGTCACTGTTCGGGTATTCTGACAGCCGTGGGTGTTGGTGGCTGCTTAGATACAGCCACTAGCAGCGGACATTCCCCCATCTACGCTGTTAGCATGGAAGACTTCGGCTCAAGTCAAACTGTGTATGGCTAGTAATTCAAGTGGTATTAAACACAAAGCAAAATGTATTATTTTGCATTATTTTCCACTTCCTTAATGTGGTGGCTGCATTAGTTTTCTTGTCTGGGCATTATTATTATTATTATTTAGGTACTTATATAGCGCCGTCAATTTACGCAGCGCTTTACATATACATTGTACATTCACATCGGTCCCTACCCTCAAGGAGCTTACAATCTATTCTTTCCTTTATTTTCAGCTGGTGATTCAACCAGCAAGTCTACTGTTTTTCAAAATAACAAGCTCTCCTCCAGATGTAGCAGTTATAAGGATGAGACAAACCATTAACCACTGACAGCGGTGTTTATAATGATCAGCTTTTTATTGATTTATGTCAAATCTTTATCCTATAATGGAAAAAAAATGTTTGCTGTAGCTGTTATAAAGTGTTAGCTGGTTGTTTGGCTTTAATTTGTTAGTGTATTTAAATCTGCTAGTAGATGTAACACTCCCCTCCTCCCAGACTGACTATGTTGCTGTCCAAAGATGCCCCCCTGTGCCCCTTCATCCATAGTGGGGCACTCTGATACAAGAAGTGTGTTACTGACCAGAATACCAGGTGAAAACAGAGGAAAAAAGCCTAAAAAAAATAATTTAATGCAGCCACCACATCTAATCATTAGTAAGCGGCAATATTTTTTGGTTTTGTGTTTAATACCGCTTTATGGTGAGTAGGAACAACTGGGGATTTGAGTGGACAGGTTTTATCACTGGAGTTCCCAAGAAAGTAAAAAATACGTGAAGTCTCGGCTTATAATACACCACCCATAACTGAAATATCACTTTTAGGTGCACCGGCCCTTTAATGGCTGAACAGGATGCTTCACCATTCTGCTCTCAAGCTATTCTCCACTTTGTTGTAATACACAGACCCTAATAATGTAATATGTCTGAGAAAATATAAATATTGATCACTGACAGGCAACCTTTGAGTTTTGTGAGCCTCATCTGCATCCTCCCACGGGAAGCACATTAATATATAAATATATGTTTTATTCTTCCGACAAGGAAAGTGTAGGGTGTCAGAATCTTGTTAAAATATGTTTTTAGCCCCTTGGTGCTGCTGTTCAGGATAGAAACTTGTGTGTCACTGCTATTTATAGGGAAGATCTATTTCAACCCAAGGCTTCATTCAGATGGGCAATGACACCCGTTTGACTTGCAGACTGCATTTGTTATTGCGCCTGCATCTGCCCTGAACTTTGCACAGGCAGCATAAAGTGATGGATGCAGACACAGCAGCTGCCTAGACACATTTGCATGTCAAAATGTGAGGTGTGTAAGAGCGGGTGCATGGATCTGAGCGCAGGCAGTGTGCATTTGGATCAGTGTACCTGCTGTCAAACTTTGACACACGGCGGTATCTGTGCAGACGTTGTATCTGCATCTACCTCTAAAGGCTGCCAGCACGTTGGAGCGGGGGTAGGCGCAATAACAAATGTGGCATGCATGCAGAATGGGTGTCAATGCCAATCTGAATGAAGCCTAATCATTGTCAGCTACGCTGTTAACATACAAAAATGCAATTAGATTATTTATTAACATGCCAAGTCACCCAACTACAGTATATGGATAAATCGGACCAAATACTTGGTTTTAATTCTAGAACCTGTTGTAGTAATAATAGAGCACTAAGCATAAGAAGAACAAATATTCTAGCTCTAGACAGTGCCACCTGCTTATGCATTATATTCTCATTTGTAGAACGTTTTAGTTGCTCCTCTATGAGAGGAATGTGTCTGTTCACTGAAAAGTCCTTTTGCTGTGTCTGTGTTAAATGAGGAATAATGACACTGAGCGAGCGTCAGGGAACGCGGGTCACATTGCACGCTCAGCTCCTTTTTAGACAAGTTAATTTATCGCTGGGTGAAGCTGGCACTAGAGAACATTACATGCAAGGAAACTGCAAAACTATTAGTGCGGTGCTGGTCAAATAGGGTAACACTACCAAGAGAGTGGAAGTGTCATTTGCTAAATGCTTACCATATGTTCCTTACATTTATTTATTAATGCAAAGGCAAGACAAAGACAGGTATGTAGTCCAACCTGAGTGGCAACCATAGATACACTGCCGGAGTAAGCGTAGCCACCCAGGGACAGGGGTGTGTTATTCCTGGGTGTATTGGTGAAAAAATAAGCTGATGCCGCCACTACACTAGTAGTTTTTTTTTCGTTCAACCCAGCAGGCTGAATGAATAAAAAACTGAAGAGTTTAGGAAAAGCCGCTGTATTAACATCCTGATGTTAGTACAGCAATCTCTCCTGCTGAGCTCTTGTGTTCTGACTGGGGGATGCCCCCTTCCCCACCAGAACACTCCGGTCAGCGCTGAGAGTGCTGTTCGGATGCAGTGGCGGCTGGTGGTCAATATTTTGAGGGGGTGGCAAACAGACCTGGCCCCCTCACTTGCACCCAAACCCCCCCGCTTGGCTCTTGCAATACTGCCATCTCCCATGCCCCTCCCTCCGCCCTCCCCTCAAGGGCTTCCGATCCACTCGCGCTACTGCCAGTCCACCCCCTCCCCCTACCCGTGTGCGATCCGCGGCCTTACAAAAAGGCTACTTTTGGTCTGACTTTGGTACGACTTGTATTGACTTCTGTTAAAGAAGTTGCATGCAAGTTGTGCCGAAGGCGCGCTGGGGTCTGACTTCAAAGTGCGGAAGTCACGGGTAGTGTGGACCTGGGCTAAAAAGAAGATCTTCACCCTAGGAAAAAAAATTAAAATCCTGTAGCTGCTGACTTTTAATAAACAGTCACTCACCTGCCCAAGGATCCAGTGCCGAAAAGCAGAACTTTCCATTTTGGATGAAGTTCCACTTTAAAATACATAAAAATGTTTGAAAAATGGATGTGCCTCGCATTGGTGTGCATTATTATGTGTGTTGACAGGCGTTTGTGCATGCTAACATGGGTCCCTGTAGGTGACAAAATAATTTAAAAAAGCTTTTTTTTTTTATCAGTCGATTTGTATTGTGTTGATGGGTATTTACATGCAATACGTGCATTAAAATTTTACCACAATGCACTGCACTCCACATCACACAGGTGTTGTGGTGTGAACAGGTTACATGGAAGACAATTGTTTTCTATGTGTCCTTGCAGTGACCTGCGTTCTTTCAGTGTGGTAAGATGCCGGTCAGCGCAGTATATGTGAACAGGGCCTACTACAGAATGACTTGTAGCAATAATGACATGTGAGGATTGTATCAGAAGTGGGATCTTCTATCAAAGGGGGATCTTTAAAAAGAATCATTCCATGTGGGTGGAGCCTGAGGAGCAGGACCGCCCCCTTCTCCTTATCAGTGCTGTACCGCCCATGTCCCCTCCCATCTCCCTACAACTAATGTCTACTCTGCCTCCCTGCCAGCGCCAGCGTTCCCTCCTCTTAGCGCCTGCACTGCACCTTCTTTCTTTCCATTACCGCCTGCCTCCCTACCCAACACCTGCATTGTGCCCCGTTACCTTCTACTAGTGTCCACATTGCGCCTTCTTTCCTTGTATTAGCGCCTGCCTCACGCCCCGTTTCTCCCTGCCCAGCGCCCTATTATACCCTACTAGCGCCCCATTACCCTGCCATGCCCGGATCCCGGTCTGGTATGAATGGCCATGGTGGATTTGATTATGCTGGGCCATGTGGGTGGGGTTTGCCCTCTGCTATCACTCTGATCCGGCACACTGTACAGAGGCTGAGCTCTGCAAGCTTCATCATCATCGTCATCATTAGGGATGAGCCGAACACCCCCGGGTTCGGTTCGAACCAGAACCCGCGAACGGACCGAAAGTTCGCACGAACGTTAGAACCCTATTAAATACAATGGATGCGAACATTCGAAATCTAAAGTGCTAATTATAACGACTATTATGCATGTTATTGTCCTAAAAATGGTTTGGGAACCCGGTTCTGCACCAGGGGACATGTATCAATGCAAAAAGAAGTTTTAAAAATGGCCGTTTTTCGGGAGCAGTCATTTTAATGATGCATGAAGTGAAAAAAAAAAGTCAAATATTCCTTTAAATATCGTACCTGGGGGGTGTCTAAAGTATGCCTGTGAAGTGGCACGTGTTTCCCTTGTTTAGAACTGTCCCTGCACAAAATGACATTTCTAAAGGAAAAAAAGCCATTTAAAACTGCTTGCGGCTTTAATGTAATGTCTGGTCCCGGTAATATGGATGAAAATCTTTAAGAAAAATGGCATAGCTACCCCATCAACCCCCCCCCCCCACCCCAGCCCATTACCAGCCCATTACCAGCCCCTTTGGGTCTCGTATGGATATTAAGGGGAACCCCGCACACAAAATAAAAAAGGCCCTATATACTCTGAACAGTAAAACTGTAGGTTTGTTCTTAAGTAGAATCTGTTTGTAATTTTGAACAGGTACATTGTTTAAGTGTAGCTCCAGCCAAAAAATCTATTTTTAAGCTTTTTGGAAAACATAGGCAAGGGTTATACCCCCTGTAACATTTGTTTTGCTGTCTGTGCCCCTGTTTGGAACATTTCACCTCACTTTCCGTCCCAATGACAAATGTTTTTGAAAAGTGGGGTTTTTATTGAAACAAGGATTGGTGATAAAGCATCAGTAGAGAGGAGACACCTTTTTCCCATATTAACTCTTTCAGGAGAGAATTTCCCTTCCTAGGGGTAGATTTCCTCTCACTTCCTGTTGTCTCCTTTCGTTTGCAAGTAGGAGTCGTTTGTAAGTTGAATGTTTGAAAGTAGGGGCCTGCCGTATATACTCTGCTGAAATTTGCCCCTTACATGTTGGTGTTGCCACAACACTGTAAGCCCTCACAGTTACTCTTGGTGGGCGCATGAATGGGCCCTGCTGTGAATTATTAGATCAAGAATTGTAATTGCATGCCCCTGTTGAACAGGGGCTGAAAAATTGGGCCTTTGGTGGTGGTGGTGGTGGTGTTGACACAACACTGTAAGCCCTCACAGTTACTCTTGGTGGGCGCATGAATGGGCCCTGCTGTGAATTATTAGATCAAGAATTGTAATTGCATGCCCCTGTTGAACAGGGGCTGAAAAATTGGGCCTTTGGTGATGGTGGTGGTGGTGGTGTTGACACAACACTGTAAGGCCTCACAGTTACTCTTGGTGGGCGCAGGAATGGGCCCTGCTGTGAATTATTAGATCAAGAATTGTAATTACATGCCCCTGTTAAATAGGGGCAGAAAAATTGGGCCTTAGGCACTGGTGCCACAACACTGCAACCCCTCACAGCTACTGTACTTGGAGCACAGCAATGAGCCCTGTTGCAAAGTATTGCATCAAAAATTGTAATTACACGCCCCTGTTAAACAGGGGCTGAAAAATTGGGCCTTAGGCACTGGTGCTGGTGCCACGACACTGCAACCTCTCCCAGATACTCTAGTTGGAGTGCAGGAATGAGCCCTGCTGCAAAGCATTGCATAAAAAATTGTAATTACATGCCCCTGTTAAACAGGGGCTGAAAAATTGGGCCTTAGGCACTGGTGCTGGTGCCACGACACTGCAACCTCTCCCAGATACTCTAGTTGGAGTGCAGGAATGAGCCCTGCTGCAAAGCATTGTATAAAAAATTGTAATTACATGCCCCTGTTAAACAGGGGCTGAAAAATTGGGCCTTAGGCACTGGTGCTGGTGCCACGACACTGCAACCTCTCCCAGATACTCTAGTTGGAGTGCAGGAATAAGCCCTGCTGCAAAGCATTGCATAAAAAATTGTAATTACATGCCCCTGTTAAACAGGGGCTGAAAAATTGGGCCTTAGGCACTGGTGGCGGCACCCAGAAACAAAAATGTTCTTCCAAGCTATCATCATCAATCGGATCATTGAGGAGGAGGAGGATAGTCAGTCAACATAACAGGACAGTCACTCAGCATCAGCATCAGTCTTGAAGGGATGTGACATTTGAAAATAAATTAGTCTGTTATATCAGCTTCAGGTGTTTGGTAGCTGGTGGTGATCCAAGACTGGTTTATCTTTATGAAAGTCAGTTGATCAACCGAGTCGGTGGACAGGCGCACCCTGTGATCCGTGACAAATCCTCCAGCAGCACTGAATGTGCGTTCTGAAAGAACGCTGGATGCAGGACAGGCTAGTAGCTCAATTGCATACTGTGCAAGCTCTGGCCAGTGATCCATCCTCAAGACCCAGTAAGCCAGAGGATTTTCGGTGGGGAAGGTGTCCAAGTCTGACCTTGCCCCTAGGTATTCCTGCACCATGTATATCAGACGCTGGCGATGGTTGCTGGAACCGATCATACCTTGGGGCTGCGGACTAAAGAATTGTCTGAATGCATCGGTCAGACGGCCACCTTCCCCACCGCTTTTTCTTTGACTGACCGAAGCCTCAGCAGCAGTCTCTGGGAACGCGTTGCACAGACCTTTCTGCAAGGCCTCCCGGAGTTGTCTCATCCTCTGCTCCCTCTGCGACGGTAAGATAAGGTCCGCAACCTTACCCTTGTACCGTGGATCAAGGAGAGTGACCAGCCAGTAATGGTCCCTCTCCTTGATCCGAAGAATACGAGGATCCTTCCGCAGACTTTGCAGGATCAGGGAGGCCATGCAGCGTAGGTTAGCTGAGGCATTCGGTCCGGAGTCCGCTGGGTCACTAAGGACGACAGGATCCGCAGCCACCTCCTACCAGCCACGTACAAGTCCACGGGTTTCTTGGGACTGTAAATCATCCCTAAAAGACTGCTGCTGATGATGCTGAGTGCCAGGCTCCACCTCCATGCTGACACAATCCTCCTCCTCCTCCTCTTCCTGTGCGATGGGTGGGACAGAAGGAACACTGTCTGGGTAAAGGGGGCCTTGAGAGGCAAGGAAGTCCTCCTCTTCCTGCCTCTGTTCTGCCTCAAGTGCCCTGTCCATTATTCCACGCAGCGTATGTTCCAACAGGTGGACAAGAGGTACAGTGTCACTGATGCATGCACTGTCACTGCTCACCATCCTCGTGGCCTCCTCAAATGGTGCCAGGACAGTGCATGCATCCCTGATCATGCCCCACTGGCGTGGTGAAAAAAACCTGAGCTCCCCTGACCCTGTCCTGGTGCCGTAGTCGCACAGGTACTCATTGATGGCCCTCTGCTGCGTGTGCAGCCGCTGCAGCATGGCCAACGTTGAGTTCCACCTGGTGGGCATGTCACATATAAGGCGGTTCTTGCGCAGGTTCAACTCCTTTTGCAGCTCAGCCAGGCGAGCACTGGCATTATAAGATCTGCGGAAATGCACACAGACTTTCCTGGCCTGCCTCAGGACATCCTGTAAGCCCGGGTACCTGCCCAAGAACCGCTGCACCACCAGGTTAAGGACGTGAGCCACACAGGGCACATGGGTCAGTTGTCCCTGTCGGAGGGCGGAGAGGAGGTTGGTGCCATTGTCACAAACCACCATTCCTGGCTTAAGCTGGCATGGCATCAACCACCTCTCGGCCTGCCCCTGCAGAGCAGACAGAACCTCTGCCCCAGTGTGTCTCCTGTCCCCCAAACACACCAGCGCAAGCACGGCATGGCATCTTTTTGCCTGCGTACTTGCGTAGCCCCTTGAACGCCTACGGAGCACCGCTGGTTCCGAGGACAAAGCACAGGAAGAGGCCATCCTCCTCATCCTCCTCCTCTCTCCTATTAGACACCCACGTGGAGTCAGTGACCTCATCATCCCCTCCCTCCTCATCACTGGAGCCAATCTGGCAGTATGCTGCAGCTGCTGGAACATGACTGCCAGATTGGTGTCCTTCTTGAGCATCCTCTCTCTCTGCTCTCACGCTACTGCCTTCCTCTAGCTGGGTATTATCATCAGACCCTTCGAAACGCTGGGCATCCTCCTGGAGCATGTACCCAACACTGTGCTCAAACAGTTCGGGGGACTCCTCAGGAGGACATGGTGGGTCTAGGGAAGGAGTGACTGATGATGACATTGATACCAGGGAAGAGGACGCTTTGGCAGCTGCTTTGCCAGTACCCTGAGCCTGGGTGAGAGAGGATGAGGAGGATGAGGAGGGCTTGGTCATTCACTCTACCAAGTCTTCGGCATGATGCGGCTCAACACGTCCAGCTGCCGAAAAGAAGGAAAAGCGTGTCCCATGCCCACGTGCTGATGGCGATGCACCGCGTCCACGACCAGCACTGTTGTCTCTAGACACAGAGCCTGCTTGCCCTCTTTTATTGGCTCCTGACTGTCTGCCTCTCCTTGTTTGCCTTCCAGACATTCTAATGGCCTGCAGGGTGATGGGAAAACCAGCAATAAGGCCTAGCTTCAGGAGTATATTTTGCAGGAATCACACTACGCCTGCTGTAAGTGCTGCAAATGCCTGTTGGTGTAACACACCAGGAAAACACAGAAATACGGGCTAGCTTCAGGAGTATATTTTGCAGGAATCACACTACGCCTGCTGTAAGTGCTGCAAATGCCTGTTGGTGTAACACACCAGGAAAACACAGCAATACGGGCTAGCTTCAGGTGTATATTTTGCAGGAATCACACTACGCCTGCTGTAAGTGCTGCAAATGCCTGTTGGTGTAACACACTAGGAAAACACAGCAATACGGGCTAGCTTCAGGAGTATATTTTTCAGGAATCACACTACACCTGCTGTAAGTGCTGCAAATGCCTGTTGGTGTAACACACTAGGAAAACACAGCAATAAGGCGTAGCTTCAGGAGTATATTTTGCAGGAATCACACTACGCCTGCTGTAAGTGCTGCAAATGCCTGTTGGTGTAACACACCAGGAAAACACAGCAATATGGGCTAGCTTCAGGAGTATATTTTGCAGGAATCACACTACGCCTGCTGTAAGTGCTGCAAATGCCTGTTGGTGTAACACACCAGGAAAACACAGCAATACGGGCTAGCTTCAGGAGTATATTTTGCAGGAATCACACTACGCCTGCTGTAAGTGCTGCAAATGCCTGTTGGTGTAACACACCAGGAAAACACAGCAATACGGGCTAGCTTCAGGAGTATATTTTGCAGGAATCACACTACGCCTGCTGTAAGTGCTGCAAATGCCTGTTGGTATAACACACCAGGAAAACACAGCAATACGGGCTAGCTTCAGGTGTATAATGTGCAGGAGGCACACTCCGCCCGCTGTAAGTGCTGCAAATGCCTGTTAGTTCAACACACCAGGAAAACACAGCAATAAGGGCTAGCTTCAGGTGTATACCGTGCAGGAGGCTTAGCAACAATGACACTGACACTGTCCCCTGCCTATCCTTCTCTCTCCCTGCACACAAGGTTTATCAAAGAATATGACAATGACACTCTCCCTGCCTATCCTTCTCTCTCCCTGCACACAAGGTTTAGCAAAGAATATGACACTGACACTGTCCCCTGCCTATCCTTCTCTCTCCCTGCACACAAGGTTTAGCAAAGAATATGACACTGACACTGTCCCCTGCCTATCCTTCTCTCTCCCTGCACGCAAGGTTTATCAAAGAATATGACACTGACACTCTCCCTGCCTATCCTTCTCTCTCCCTGCACACAAGGTTTAGCAAAGAATATGACACTGACACTGTCCCCTTCCTATCCTTCTCTCTCCCTGCACACAAGGTTTAGCAAAGAATAAGACACTGACACTCTCCTTGCCTATCCTTCTCTCTCCCTGCACACAAGAATAGCACAAAGAATATCACACTGTCCCTGCCTATCCTTCTCTTTCCCTGCGCCGGAACACACTACACAAGGCCGCCACACTGGTGGCCTTTTATAGTGTGGGGCGTGTGCTAAACCCCCTGAGCTATAATTGGCCACAGGCAACCTGCCTGTAGCCAATTATGGCTCTCCTAGCTGCCGGCGCTGTGATTAGCCAAGCATGCGGGGTCACAGTGCATGCTTGGCCAATCACAGCGCCGGGATTGCACTGCGATGGCGCAGTGTATTGTGGGCCTTTCACGTCACTCGAATTTGGTGCGAACGGCCCAAATCGTTCGATGTTCGCCGAACGATCGAACAGCCGATGTTCGAGTCGAACGTATGTTCGACTCGAACACCGAGCTCATCCCTAGTCATCATCATCGCTGATTGCATCCCGGAACAGAGCAATCACTACACACACACTCAGCATCCATTCATAACATTTTATTCATAAACGGTCTGCCACTGCAAATGTCCTTAATTAAGACATCTAGTCCTCAGCACCACACTGTCCCGGGGAGGTGATCACTACAAAATAAACTTTACTAATTCCATTCTAATACAATCTCCTGTGCACTTAGTATATCAGCACTTACTCACTATAAGGCCCCTTTCACACTGATAAGTTTTTCCTGTGTTTTTATTTTACTCTGCAAGAAAAATGTTTCACTTTAAATCCTATGGGACTTTTTACACCACTGCGCTGTGGCTGCGGTGCATTTTCAAAAGTCCTGCATGCTGCATCTTTGGTGCAGTGTTGAAAACCGCACCAAAAAAGCAGCTTCCTCTTGAAATGACTGGAAATCAAGGAAAAACGTGGTAAAAACGCACCGTGATTTACATTTTTAGTGTGCTTTTGAGTCACATTTAAATTTTTCACAGGTCCAGGCAACGCAAAAACGTATTAGAAACGCATATGAAACACAGCAAAAACACCCTGAGTCCACCCTTATTTAAAGCCTATTAGAGCCTCTGGCTCTTATCTCGTGCTACAAACCTCCCCCCCCCTATTGGAATCCATAGCCCTGTATGTAGATCAGGGGGCTGGACGCCATGATAGGGGGGCTGTGCCCCTTATAGAGCGGGCGCTTATCTATTATATATATATTTATTTTATTAATAGTGCTTGTCTTGTGATTTTAAATATCTTTTGTAAAAATAAAAATTAGATTGATTTTATATCTGATATGTAGTTATTGACTTTTGGGCACTTAAAAATCCCCATTTCCCAGTATCTCCCCCCTGTGAGGAGATATGGGACGTACCCCTCTATTCTGATCTTGTTATGACCTGAAGCTTTTAAGAGCAGAGGAGAGATGTGGGGTCTAATAGACCCCAGATGTCTCAGTAAAGAGGACCTGTTACTGCTCATTGCTATCACAAGGGATGTTTACATTTCTTCTCATAACAATACAAATGATCCAAAAACGAAAAAAAAAAAAAGTTACAGTGCGAAAAAAAAAAAAAAAATAATAATAATTTTAAAGCGCCCCTGTCTACCCATGCTCACGCACAAAGGCGTGCCTCGGTATATGAATGGTGATCGCATCACACATGTGAGGTATCACCACGAATGTCAGATTGAGAGCAATAATTCTATCACTCGACCTTCTGTGTGAATCTAAAGTGGTAACTTGTAAAGGCTTTTAAAATGTCTCCTTTGAATGATTTAATGTACGTAGATTGTCGACGTTCCACGGGTGTGGGCAATTTTAAAGTGTGACATGTTTGGTATCTATTTACACTGCGTAACATCATCTTTTATAGATTTTGTGCAATAAAATTCATTTAAAAAATGCGTTTGAAAAACTGCTGAGCAAATAACCTGTGACATAAAAAATTGCAACACCCCCATTCTATTCTCTGAGGCTTCTGTTTTAAAAAATATATAATGTTCGGGGGTTCTAAGTAATTTTCCAGCAAAAAATATTGTTTTTTTTACATGTATATAAGAAGTGTTAGAAAAAGGCCTGGTCTTCCAAGTGGTTTAGACTTATTGTATCTAATATTGCTTTAAGTTGATGATTTTCCTGTGAGGTCATTCATTGCTTGTGTATGGATCGAAGGTACAGAATCACAAAGACTGCATTTGCGTGTGTAAAATCATTGTGCAGTTTTTTAGTTATCCCCGCATGATCTGTATATTTCGTGCTGGTGCTAAAAAGGAAGGGTATATATAGGGATACAAAATCCATGTAGGATTTAGATGCAATATAATAGGGGAACCACGCACAAAATAAAGCCCAACTCTAGGAAATATGAAAATCTTCCTTTACAGTGGGGTTGCGCCTGCACTGCAAGGGTTAGCTGGGGGAAGTTAAAAAACATTTTTACTTATCCGAATCTCTGCTCCCTCGGCCAGCTCCCTCTCCTCAATGTTCCAGTGGTGGACTGTCTCCTGACGTCATAACGTCAGGATCTTAGATGGCTGGAACATGGGGGAGAAGATGCTGTGGGGGATTGATCTAGCAGGATCAGGTAAGTAAATCTTCTTTTCTATGCTCACTAGATCCAAACAAGCAATTAACCCCTACAGTGCGGGTGTAGTCCCATTGCAAGTGAGATTTTTTCGATTTCCAAGAGTTCAGCTTTAGGCTACATGCACATGGGCAGTTAAAAATATGCCCCATTTACGCTTTATCTTTTTGCCAGTTGCTGGCAGAAAAATCCAGCATAAAAAAATGTTCAACCCAGCGTGTATTTACGCTCGGTCATGTGCGTAATTTAATTTTATTGGCTAGAATATTCATTCGTTCTTGCCACTAGGCTGAAAATATTTGTACACGTTTATGCATGTTTATGTGTGCATACAGGTATGTGTAAAGAAGAACTCTTCAATGTTTTTACTACTGTCTGCACAGCATAGGTTAGCTGCTCATTTTTGTCTAGGGGAATGCAGAGCGGAGATAAACGTACCTAATCCGCTGACCCTCTAAGCTCAAGACCGGTCCCTGCCACTCCCGCACCCCCCACCCACATACACACACACATTAGCGTTTTTGTGAATGGACTATTCCAGATGTCATCACGCCCATAGACTGGCTGTGGATGTGAGGATGGCAGGAACAGTCCACCGCTGGACGTGGGGAAGTGCTTTTTTCTGGAGGATCGAAGGATCGGGTAAGTAGTAGTGATGAGCCGAACACCCCCGGGTTTGGTTCGCACCAGAACCCGCGAACGGACCGAAAGTTCGAACGAACATTAGAACCCTATTAAATACAATGGATGCGAACGTTCGAATTCTAAAGTGCTAATTATAACAACTATTATGCATGTTATTGTCATAAATAGGGTTTGGGAACCCGGGTTGTGCACCAGGGGACATGTATCAATGCAAAAAGAAGTTTTAAAAACTGTCGTTTTTCGGGAGCAGTCATTTTAATGATGCATAAAGTGAAAAAAAAAAAGTCAAATATTCCTTTAAATATCGTACCTGGGGGGTGTCTAAAGTATGCCTGTGAAGTGCCACGTGTTTCCCGTGTTTAGAACTGTCCCTGCACAAAATGACACTTCTAAAGGAAAAAAAAGCCATTTAAAACTGCTTGCGGCTTTAATGTAATGTCTGGTCCCGGTAATATGGATGAAATTCTTTAAGAAAAATGGCATAGCTACCCCATGACCCCCCCCCCTACCCCAGCCCATTACCAGCCCCTTTGGGTCTTGTATGGATATTAAGGGGAACCCCGCACATAAAATAAAAAAGGCCCTATATACTCTGAACAGCCGTATACAGGCGGTGCATACAAGACAGGGACTGTAGGTTTGTTCTTATGTAGAATGTGTTTGTAATTTTGAACAGGTACATTGTTGAAGTGTAGCTCCAGCCCAAAAATCTATTTTTAAACTTTTTGGGAAACATAGGTAAGGGTTATCACCCCTGTAACATTTGTTTTGCTGTCTGTGCCCCTGTTCAGAACATTTCACCTCACTTTCCGTCCCAATGACAACTGTTTTTGAAATGTGGTGTTTTTCTTGAAACAAGGATTGCTGATAAAGCATCAGTACAGATGAGACCCCTTTCTCCCATATTTATTCTTACAGGAGAGAATTTTCCTTTCTAGGGGTAGATTTCCTCTCACTTCCTGTTGTCTTCTTTCGTTTGCAAGTAGGAGTCGTTTGTAAGTTGGATGTTTGAAAGTAGGGACCTGCCGTATATACTCTGCAGAAATAGGCCCCTTAGTTGTTGGTGTTGGCACAACACTGTAAGCACTCAGTTACTCTTGGTTGGTGCTGGAACGCCCTGCTGTCAACTATTATATCAGGAATTTTAATTACATATAATTGTTGAACAGTGGTAGTAAAAATTGGGGCTTTGATGGTGGTGCTGGTGCCACAACACTGTAAGCCCTGACAGTTACTCTTGGTGGGTGCAGCAATGGGCCCTGCTGTGAATTATTAGATCAAGAATTGTAATTACATGCCCCTTTTGAACAGGGGCTGAAAAATTGGGCCTTTCGTGGTGGTGGTGGTGGTGGCGTTGCCACAAGACTGTAAGCCCTCAGAGTTACTCTTGGTGGGTGCAGCAATGGACCCTGCTGTGAATTATTAGATCAAGAATTGTAATTGCATGCCCCTGTTGAACAGGGGCTGAAAAATTGGGCCTTAGGCACTGGTGGCACAACACTACAACCCCTCACAGATACTGTACTTGGAGCACAGCAATGAGCCCTGTTGCAAAGTATTGCTTCAAAAATTGTAATGACACGCCCCTGTTAAACAGGGGCTGAAAAATTGGGCCTTAGGCACTGGTGCCACAACACTCCAACCCCTCACAGATACTGTACTTGGAGCACAGCAATGAGCCCTATGGCAAATTATTGCTAAAAAAATTGTAATTACACGCCCCTGTAAAACAGGGGCTGAAAAATTGGGCCTTAGCCACTGGTGGCGGCACCCATAAACAAAAATGATCTTCCAAGCTATCATCATCAATGGTATCATTGAGGACTCGGAGGAGGAGGATAGCCAGTCAACATAACAGCACAGACACTCAGCATCAGCATCAGTCTTGAAGGGATGTGACATGTTAAAATCAATTAGTCTGTTATATCAGCATCAGGTGTGTGGTAGCTGGTGGTGATCCAAGACTGGTTCATCTTGATGAAAGTCAGTCGATCAACCGAGTCGGTGGACAGGCGCACCCTGTGATCCGTGACAAATCCTCCAGCAGCACTGAATGTGCGTTCCGAAAGAACGCTGGATGCAGGACAGGCCAGTAGCTCAATTGCATACTGTGCAAGCTCTGGCCAGTGATCCATCCTCAAGACCCAGTAAGCCAGAGGATTTTCGGTGGGGAAGGTGTCCAAGTCTGACCTTGCCCCTAGATATTCCTGCACCATGTTTATCAGACGCTGGCGATGGTTGCTGGAACCGATCATACTTTGGGGCTGCGGACTAAAGAATTGTCTGAACGCATCGGTCAGACGGCCACCTTCCCCACCGCTCCTTCTTTGACTGGCCGAAGCCTCAGCAACTCGTTGTCCAGGACCAGGAGTTTGTAACCTCCCAGTCTCTGGGAACGCGTTGCACAGACCTTTCTGCAAGGCCTCCCGGAGTTGTCTCATCCTCTGCTCCCTCTGCGAAGGTAACATAAGGTCCGCAACCTTACCCTTGTACCGTGGATCAAGGAGAGTGGCCAGCCAGTAATGGTCCCTCTCCTTGATCCGAAGAATACGAGGATCCTTCCGCAGACTTTGCAGGATCAGGGAGGCCATGCAGCGTAGGTTTGCTGAGGCATTCGCTCCGGAGTCCTCTGGGTCACTAAGGACGACATGATCCGCAGCCACCTCCTCCCAGCCACGTACAAGTCCACTGGTTTCTTGGGACTGTAAATCATCCCTAAAAGACTGCTGCTGATGATGCTGAGTGCCAGCCTCCACCTCCATGCTGACACAATCCTCCTCCTCCTCCTCCTCCTCCTCCTCCTCTTCCTCTTCCTGTGCGATGGGTGGGACAGAAAGAACACTGTCTGGGTAAAGGGGGCCTTGAGAGGCAAGGAAGTCCTCCTCTTCCTGCCTCTGTTCTGCCTCAAGTGCCCTGTCCATTATTCCACGCAGCGTGTGCTCCAACAGGTGGACAAGAGGTACAGTGTCACTGATGCATGCACTGTCACTGCTCACCATCCTCGTGGCCTCCTCAAATGGTGCCAGGACAGTGCATGCATCCCTGATCATGCCCCACTGGCGTGGAGAAAAAAAACCAAGCTCCCCTGACCCTGTCCTGGTGCCGTAGTCGCACAGGTACTCATTGATGGCCCTCTGCTGCGTGTGCAGCCGCTGCAGCATGGCCAACGTTGAGTTCCACCTGGTGGGCATGTCACATATAAGGCGGTTCTTGGGCAGGTTCAACTCCTTTTGCAGCTCAGCCAGGCGAGCACTGGCATTATAAGATCTGCGGAAATGCACACAGACTTTCCTGGCCTGCCTCAGGACATCCTGTAAGCCCGGGTACCTGCCCAAGAACCGCTGCACCACCAGGTTAAGGACGTGAGCCACACAGGGCACATGGGTCAGTTGTCCCTGTCGGAGGGCGGAGAGGAGGTTGGTGCCATTGTCGCAAACCACCATTCCTGGCTTAAGCTGGCGTGGCGTCAACCACCTCTCGGCCTGGCCCTGCAGAGCAGACAGGACCTCTGCCCCAGTGTGGCTTCTGTCCCCCAAACACACCAGCGCAAGCACGGCATGGCATCTTTTTGCCTGCGTACTTGCGTAGCCCTGTGAACGGCTACGGAGCACCGCTGGTTCATAGGACAAACCACAGGAAGAGGCCATGGAGGAAGAAGAAGAGGAGGGGGTGGAGGAGAGAGGTGTGTCACAACCAGTAGTAGCATTTTGGAGGCGTGGCGGTGGGACAACCTCCAACACTACTGCACCTTGTCCTGCATCCTTCCCAGCTGCCAAAAGAGTGACCCAATGGGCCGTGAAAGAAAGGTAACGTCCCTGTCCATGCCTGCTGGACCATGAGTCAGCGGTAATATGCACCTTACCGCTGACCGCCCTGTCCAGCGAGGCCAAGACATTGCCTTCCACATGCCGGTAGAGAGCCGGAATAGCCTTCCGTGAGAAAAAGTGGCGTTTGGGAACCTGCCACTGAGGAACCGCACATTGCACAAACTCACGGAAGGGGGCCGAGTCTACCAACTGAAAAGGCAGCAGTTGAAGCGCTAGCAATTTAGCCAAGCTAGCATTCAACCGCTGGGCATGTGGATGGCTGGGAGTGAACTTCTTTCGACGGTCCAGCAGCTGGGGCAGGGAAATTTGCCTGCTAGAATCGGACGTCGGTGTACTGCTAGCAGAGTGGCCGCAAGTACTTGGCTGTGACACACCTAATTCTACACCTTCATTCCTCTCAGTGCATGTTTCAGAGAGGACTGAAGTTATAGTGGGGTTGGAGATCCCAGCTGATGCGGTGCAAGGAGAGGTCCGCTTTGTTCTTTGGTGTGGGTCTTTGAGGTAGGCTTGCCAACGAGCTGCATGGCAGGTCAACATATGTCTGGTCAGGCATGTGGTACCCAAGCGGCTGATGTTTTGGCCACGCGATATACGCTTGAGACATATGTTGCAAACAGCAGCTGTGCGATCTGATGCACTAGCCTCAAAAAAGGCCCACACCAAAGAACTTTTTGAATGACGGGCAGAGGCAGCGCCCTGCACAGGCGGAGCTCTGCGGTGTGATTCCGTCGGTGTACTGCCCTTACGCTGGCCACCAAAGGGCATCCTGCCTCGTTGGAGATGTGCCTCCTCCTCATCCTCCTCCTCCTCCTCTCTCCTATTAGGCACCCACGTGGAGTCAGTGACCTCATCATCCCCTCCCTCCTCATCACTGGAGCCAATCTGGCAGTATGCTGCAGCTGCTGGAACATGACTGCCAGATTGGTGTCCTTCTTGAGCATCCCCTCTGTCTGCTCTCACGCTACTGCCTTCCTCTAGCTGGGTTTCATCATCAGACCCTTCGAAACGCTGGGCATCCTCCTGGAGCATGTACCCAACACTGTGCTGAAACAGTTCGGGGGACTCCTCAGGAGGAGGACATGGTGGGTCTAGGGAAGGAGTGACTGATGATTTGTCTGACATTGATACCAGGGAAGACGACGCTTTGGCAGCTGCTTTTCCAGTACCCTGAGCCTGGGTGAGAGAGGATGAGGAGGAGGAGGAGGGCTTGGTCATCCACTCTACCAAGTCTTCGGCATGATGTGGCTCAACATGTCCAGCTGCCGAAAAGAAGGACAAGCGTGTCCCATGGCCATGTGCTGATGACAATGCACCGCGTCCACGACCAGCACTGTTGCCCCCAGACACAGAGCCTGCTTGCCCTCTTTTATTGCCTCCTGACTGTCTGCCTCTCCTTGTTTGCCTTCCAGACATTCTAATAGATGGCCTGCAGGGAGATGGGAAAAAAGCAATAAGGGCTACCTTCAGGTGTCCTTCTCTGTCCCTTGAAACAAGGACTTTCACAGTGAAAGAAACTGACACTCTCCCTACCTACAGTTTTCTGTCCCTAGAAAAAATGTTTTTTTTAATCACAATATAGCACAAGGACAATTCACTCACTGTCCTTACAGGTCCCTGGAAACAAGGACTTGCAGAGTGAAATAAACTGACACTCTCCCTACCTACAGTTTTCTGTCCCTAGAATAAATGTTTTTTTTAAGCACAATATAGCACAAGGACAATTCACTCACTGTCCTTCCAGGTCCCTGGAAACAAGGACTTGCAGAGTGAAAGAAAAAAAACACTCTCCCTACCTACAGTTTTCTGTCCCTAGAAAAAATGTTTTTTTTAATCACAATATAGCACAAGGACAATTCACTCACTGTCCTTACAGGTCCCTGGAAACAAGGACTTGCAGAGTGAAATAAACTGACACTCTCCCTACCTACAGTTTTCTGTCCCTAGAATAAATGTTTTTTTTAAGCACAATATAGCACAAGGACAATTCACTCACTGTCCTTCCAGGTCCCTGGAAACAAGGACTTGCAGAGTGAAAGAAAAAAAACACTCTCCCTACCTACAGTTTTCTGTCCCTAGAAAAAATGTTTTTTTTAATCACAATATAGCACAAGGACAATTCACTCACTGTCCTTACAGGTCCCTGGAAACAAGGACTTGCAGAGTGAAAGAAAAAAAACACTCTCCCTACCTACAGTTTTCTGTCCCTAGAAAAAATGTTTTTTTTAATCACAATATAGCACAAGGACAATTCACTCACTGTCCTTACAGGTCCCTGGAAACAAGGACTTGCAGAGTGAAAGAAAAAAAACACTCTCCCTACCTACAGTTTTCTGTCCCTAGAAAAAATGTTTTTTTTAATCACAATATAGCACAAGGACAATTCACTCACTGTCCTTACAGGTCCCTGGAAACAAGGACTTGCAGAGTGAAATAAACTGACACTCTCCCTACCTACAGTTTTCTGTCCCTAGAATTAATGTTTTTTTTAAGCACAATATAGCACAAGGAGAATTCACTCACTGTCCTTCCAGGTCCCTGGAAACAAGGACTTGCAGAGTGAAAGAAAAAAAACACTCTCCCTACCTACAGTTTTCTGTCCCTAGAAAAAATGTTTTTTTTAATCACAATATAGCACAAGGACAATTCACTCACTGTCCTTACAGGTCCCTGGAAACAAGGACTTGCAGAGTGAAATAAACTGACACTCTCCCTACCTACAGTTTTCTGTCCCTAGAATAAATGTTTTTTTTAAGCACAATATAGCACAAGGACAATTCACTCACTGTCCTTCCAGGTCCCTGGAAACAAGGACTTGCAGAGTGAAAGAAAAAAAACACTCTCCCTACCTACAGTTTTCTGTCCCTAGAAAAAATGTTTTTTTTAATCACAATATAGCACAAGGACAATTCACTCACTGTCCTTACAGGTCCCTGGAAACAAGGACTTGCAGAGTGAAATAAACTGACACTCTCCCTACCTACAGTTTTCTGTCCCTAGAATAAATGTTTTTTTTAAGCACAATATAGCACAAGGACAATTCACTCACTGTCCTTCCAGGTCCCTGGAAACAAGGACTTGCAGAGTGAAAGAAAAAAAACACTCTCCCTACCTACAGTTTTCTGTCCCTAGAAAAAATGTTTTTTTTAATCACAATATAGCACAAGGACAATTCACTCACTGTCCTTACAGGTCCCTGGAAACAAGGACTTGCAGAGTGAAAGAAAAAAAACACTCTCCCTACCTACAGTTTTCTGTCCCTAGAAAAAATGTTTTTTTTAATCACAATATAGCACAAGGACAATTCACTCACTGTCCTTACAGGTCCCTGGAAACAAGGACTTGCAGAGTGAAATAAACTGACACTCTCCCTACCTACAGTTTTCTGTCCCTAGAATAAATGTTTTTTTTAAGCACAATATAGCACAAGGACAATTCACTCACTGTCCTTCCAGGTCCCTGGAAACAAGGACTTGCAGAGTGAAAGAAAAAAAACACTCTCCCTACCTACAGTTTTCTGTCCCTAGAAAAAATGTTTTTTTTAATCACAATATAGCACAAGGACAATTCACTCACTGTCCTTACAGGTCCCTGGAAACAAGGACTTGCAGAGTGAAAGAAAAAAAACACTCTCCCTACCTACAGTTTTCTGTCCCTAGAAAAAATGTTTTTTTTAATCACAATATAGCACAAGGACAATTCACTCACTGTCCTTACAGGTCCCTGGAAACAAGGACTTGCAGAGTGAAAGAAAAAAAACACTCTCCCTACCTACAGTTTTCTGTCCCTAGAAAAAATGTTTTTTTTAATCACAATATAGCACAAGGACAATTCACTCACTGTCCTTACAGGTCCCTGGAAACAAGGACTTGCAGAGTGAAAGAAAAAAAACACTCTCCCTACCTACAGTTTTCTGTCCCTAGAAAAAATGTTTTTTTTAATCACAATATAGCACAAGGACAATTCACTCACTGTCCTTACAGGTCCCTGGAAACAAGGACTTGCAGAGTGAAATAAACTGACACTCTCCCTACCTACAGTTTTCTGTCCCTAGAATTAATGTTTTTTTTAAGCACAATATAGCACAAGGAGAATTCACTCACTGTCCTTCCAGGTCCCTGGAAACAAGGACTTGCAGAGTGAAAGAAAAAAAACACTCTCCCTACCTACAGTTTTCTGTCCCTAGAAAAAATGTTTTTTTTTAATCACAATATAGCACAAGGACAATTCACTCACTGTCCTTACAGGTCCCTGGAAACAAGGACTTGCAGAGTGAAAGAAACTGACACTCTCCCTACCTACAGTTTTCTGTCCCTAGAATAAATGTTTTTTTAAGCACAATATAGCACAAGGACAATTCACTCACTGTCCTTCCAGGTCCCTGGAAACAAGGACTTGCAGAGTGAAAGAAACTGACACTGTCCCTACCTACAGTTTTCTGTCCCTAGAATAAATGTTTTTTTTAAGCACACTATAGCACAAGCACAAAACACACTGACACTCTCCCTACCTATCCTTCTCTTTCCCTAAACTAAAGGAATCCAGGTTAAGCAAGAAAGAAATAACAGTCACTGTCCCTGCCTATGCTGCTCTATCCCTGCTCCGGAACACACTACACTAGGCCGCCGTGCTGGCGGCCTTTTATAGTGTGGGGCGTGTACTAAACACCCTCAGCAATAATTGGCCACAGGCATCCTGCCTGTGGCCAATCATTGCTCTCCTCGCTGCCGGCGCTGTGATTGGCCAAGCATGCGGGGTCACAGTGCATGCTTGGCCAATCACAGCGCCTGGATGACACTGCGATGGCGTAGTGCATTGTGGGCCGTTCGCGTCACTCGAATTTGGCGCGAACGGCCCAAATCGTTCGATCTTCGTCGAACGATCGAACAGCCGATGTTCGAGTCGAACGTATGTTCGACTCGAACACGAAGCTCATCCCTAGTAAGTAGAACTTTTCCTTGCGCCCTTGGACAAAGCCAGGAGTTAACCCATGGCATATAGGCACAGCCCCACTGCATAGGAAAATCAAAATTGTGCCCGGAGTTCTTCTTTAAATTATGCACTTCTCTCTGAATGCAGGTTTGGGACAATTTTTTATGTCCCTAAATGCTGCTCTAAAATATGAATATTAGTGCCACAATGTGCATGGATACATTGTCTAATACTGTGCTGTGAACAAAGAAAAAGTCTTCTAAAAGTGCATTTCTTTCTGCCCATGTGCATATAGCCTAAAGGGTATGACAGAAGCATTCAGATAATATTACAAATATGAAGGAAGATTTTTCAGATTTCCTGGAGTTCAGCTTTAAGGGTATGATGGAAGCATTCATATATTACAAATATGAGCGATATAAATACGAAGAATGGAAGAAGAAGATGAATGCCTAAGAATATTATTTGTTGAAATCTAGACCATGAGGTTAACCCCTGTAGCATCTCAAATTGTTAAATGAATCCTTGGATTGTTTTATAGGTCAACTTTTCATGAACGGGCTTGTTAGAAAATGTTGCCAGTAAAATGTCAGTGTTGATCAGTGTATTCTGATGGCGCGGGAGTCTCACTGTCAGAATACAATGACACAGCGGGAATGTGTGAATGGGGAAATTGGCCCTTTTTTTTTAATTTAGCCAGCTGGCTGAATGAAAAAATACTGAGCCACGTATGGCCAGCTTTAGACTGGCTTCTTGTTGAATGGTCGTTTTGGAAAACCAGCAGTTTGATCAGCTACTGCAGCCAATGACTGAATACCTAATCTGTATATTCGGACAGGGTGGAGATCCCTGCATCCACATTGTTTATGTGGATGCAGGGATCTGTGAGTTTTTTTAAAGCCGAGTTCCGCCTGCAATTAAAAGTCAGCAGCTACAAATACTGCAGCTACTGACTTTTAAAATAAGAACACTTACCTGTCCAGGGCGCCCGCGATGTCCTCACTCAAAGCCAACCCGTCCCTTGGCTCCAGGTGGAGTCGCGATGCACGTTCTGAATGGTCCCTGCTGTCTTCTGGAAACTGTGTGTCTCCCAGAAGACAATTGGGGGGACGGAGGAGGGGCCGGACATGGCGTAGATCGCCACGGATTCTGCGGCGCTCTTTCGCCAGAAGTGGGAGCAAATACCTGTATTAGACAGGTATCTGCTCCCCCTCCCACCTGAAAGGTGCCAAATATGTGTGGGGGGGGGGGGACCGGAACAGCGAAAGTAAAATTTCTGGGTGGACCTCTACTTTAAGTTCAACCTGCTGGTTGAATGGAAAAAACTCTTTGTGTACACCCAGCTTAAAGCCTGGTACACACTAACAGTTTTTTGTTTTTAAACTGACAGCTACAATCGGAGCTGCTGTACAAACCATCCGACATTAGTACAGCGATCTCCCCTGCTGATCTGTTGTGTTCTGACAGATCTCCGCCATTGGCTGAGAGCGCTGATCGGAATTCAGTCAGCTACTGTTTTTTTAGCATGCTCGCCTGACAGAAACCGAATGTCGGCTGTTTTTTTTTTGTTTTTATTTTTGAACCGGCAAATGTCTCCCAACATTCAGCCTGTGTGTACCCGGCTAAAGGTCAGAGGAATGTTGCTTTACCTATGGAGAAAGTAGAAAGCGGAACAAAGGGGTGGGGGTAAGAGGTGGGGGTATTGGGAGGGTCAAAAAAAAATTGGCAGTTCTTGAGACCAGTTGATGTCAGTTTGAATTTGATACATGCATTCTGGGTGGTCATTGCACAATTTCCTGTATTATTTAATTCAAAATCTCGTTCTTGGTTTGTGCACTGAACTTCAGAATAATGTATGTATGTATGGCTAAATCTTATACAGATTGGGCATTTTACCGACCTTTTTTACTTTTTATCAGCAGATGAATTTTACTGTCCAGTTTTTAGGGCAAAAATTCATTACAAATCTTAATATCTGGTTCTGTCAGATATGAATGCATGTGAATATCACTTTAAAATCTGCAGCCCCGTAATATGTTCTTCACATTGTACTTATGCGATTATAAAGTTTGACTTTCCATTTTTGTACGGTATGATATCCAGATTTTGGAAGCGCTGTATTGTTCAGAATCAATGCTGAAATCTCTTTAATTTTAATAAAAATATTGAAACATAAAATCTGCAGCACAAAAGTCACTCCAAACTCCAATAACAGTATTATTACAGATGTTAGCACGCTGTGACTGCAGAGGCGCTGTATCTTTAAGTCTCAGATTACCAGGAAAAAAAAAAATCCACACCCCCTGGCTGATCCCTATTTACATACAAATACTTCAAGGGCTCACATTTACACCATTCACTGCGAGCAGAGTTTTGCCAAAGTTTGTAATCCAATCAGAAGTGGTATTCATTGGAGGTCTGCAGAGCGATTTGTCACCAGGATCATATTGTACACTTCAGATGACTGCTGTTGTCTATTTTCTTTCCTCTTGGGTTGTTTGTGTTGCTGTATTTTGGAGCACACCGTTTAAAGGGACTTTGGTCTTGGAGGAATTATTCTGAACATTGCTGCAGGGCACTTTAAAATGTCTGGAATATGTTGGTTGTCGCATGGAAAAGTTAACATGACCCCGTGGAATTAGTTATTTTTTTGATTTTTTTTGTCCCCCCTCTGTGCTCTTTTGGATTAATTTTAATTCACTGCTTAAGGACGACAAGGAATTTCTGGATTGCCTTTATTCTATCTCAGCTCTAAGCTTCAATGGCTCTCCTAACAAGTAAGGTTTTGTATGCTTTTGCTTTTTACATGTTTGTCACTGCAAAAGGCAGAAAGCAACTTCAAAAAAGATATCCCTCTGGCTTTTAAACCTGTTTCTTAAAATAAATTTGGGAGAGGCGGAAAGATGATCTATTCTTTATAAGCGGACTTCTGTGCGCGCTAGCATGCTGTGTATTTTTAGATGGGTCCTGGCCAGTTACACACACAATCCATCTGTGGCTTCCTGGATGGAAACTGTGGCTTTCAGTGAATTATCCCTATAAAAGAGAATGGAGAGAAGGAGATTGCATTGATTACAAGTCTCTGTAGAAAGGTAATGACTAGTTGTAAAGAGAGAGAGAGAGAGAGAGAGAGAGACTGTAGTGCTTTGAACTTTGCTTTACCCACTAGCTTGCAATGGAAAAAACAATTAGGAGTGCATTAGAGATAAAGGTTCTGGAACCTGTGTCACTATTGGAATGTAGCTGCTGTAACCTGAGGTGCAAGTGTATGCGGCTAACCCTTTGTGGCCTGCGTTCAACCTGAAAAGAAATGGAAATCAGTCGGGTTGTCCCTTTTGTTATGGACACTGTGTAATGTATTATAGTCATTTGCATGTGTTACTAAAGAACATTTCCTATGAACAGTCCATATGGGATACGATTCTTGTTAGGATTGTCATACGATTCTTGTCATAGCTCCCAACTGTCCCTGATTTGGAGGGACTGTCCCTGATTTGAAACAAAGTCACCCTGTCCCTCTTTCCCCCTCATTTGGCCCTCATTTTGGTCTGATCTATATAGTTGTATATAAAATGCACTTTATATCTTTCAAAAACTGTTTCTCAGTGCTAAACCTTTCATCCAAATTCTAAATTGCTGCATTTGTAAATTTGAAAAGCCAATATAAAGGAATAGTAGTGGTAAAAAAAAAGCACTTGTGGATTTAATTACGGTAACCTTTTTTTGGATTAATTCTCCTTTAAGGGGGTGTGGCGGGGCGTGTCCTATGCCTGCATACATTTGTTAGTAGGTGTCCCTCATTCCCATCTCAAAATGTTGGGAGGTATGAACTTATGTGAACTCACTTGCCGGGAAAAACCATGGTGTCATGAGTAGAGGTTGCCATGCATGCTGAAAAATATCTACAAAACGTTCTTAGCATAACAGCTTCAGAGGAGAATACAGGCCTGGACTGATAATGGCAGCTGTGGCCTTTCCCATAATTACTGGTATGTGCTACTCGTGGTTTGGTATAAGCCTTGCAGTCTGTTCATTCTCAAACACCACTCTAAAATGTAACTCCAACTTTTTGGTTTCTGCTGTCCATTTTTTGTTTCTTTACATGACTCCATTGCATTGTGTTTCCCTAACTTGCGCTCTGCTTCCATACAATACACGGGGGCAGTGGTCACTGGAACAGGAAGGCACAGTTCTAACCTTTACTTACTCTACTGGACTTCTTCCTGTGGCTACAAGGTTCTGCATTTAGAGTGTGCATTGATATCTCCTGGTCTAGATTACTACTAATAGTCTGCATCTGGTTGATAATATGCTAAAGAAATGATTGAGATGCTAATATAGAAATATTGTTCATTGGAATTAAAAATATTTTTTTTTTACTATGTGGGTTGGTTTATATGCCGGCTGATTTAGTCTGGCACTGGGAGAGATATACCTGCTAAGAATGGGTGGATTTTTCATTAAACCTTTTGAAAGGTGAGACTTTATATAGCTGACCAAAGGGTTCGTGCTCACCAACCCATGTGCTAAAACGCATGCATGCTGGTGTATGTAGTACTGGGTCTATAAGAGATGGTGCAATGTATTGTTAAAACACATCACACTGTTTACTTTTTTCTTTTCTTTTTTAACTTTATTTAATTGCCACAAAGGGGTCGATTTACTAAGACACCATTCACACAGGGGCGACTCGTCAGGTGACTCAGCCGCCTGACAAGTCGCGTCCCGTTCTGTACAATGGAACCGTTCTAATAGGAGCGACTCAAGTCGCTCCGACTTAGAAAAAGGTTCCTGTACTACTTCAAGACGTCTTCAGGGCGACTTCCATTGACTTCAATACAGAAGTCATTTTGCAAGTCACCTCTGAAGTCGTGTTAGGATCGCCCGGCAGAGTCGCGGGACAAGTCGTGCCGCCCCTGTGTGAATGGGCTCTAAAGACAAATAGGTTGTTCACTTTGCAAGGGAATTACCTCCAGAATTTTATGTTGGTAAATTTTACTTACCCAATTGTGTACAAGGAAACTAAAGACGAAGACATTTTTGCATGCACATGATTGGGTGATGAAAGTCAGCAGAGCTTCACATCATTCACTAAGCTCTGAGGAAAATTTTCTTGCAACGTTCAACATTCCTTGCAGAGTGAACAGTCTATTTGCCTTTAGTAAATCAACCCCAAAATGACACATCGTTTACCACAGTGTGGTGACATGAGGGCTGACTTTTACCCGGATGTACCAATAGGTACTCCCGTGTGAATGAGGCCTAATAGTGCAGCATGTTGAAAAAAAATCTGTACCTTCCATATGACAAAATCATTTGCTGCCCACATGCTTTATAAATAACTGAAAAATGTCTGTCCATTTACACATCATCAGTTGCAAATATTTTGCTAATTTTCATACCCCCCCCCCCCCCCTCAGATTGTAAGATCTAATGAGCAGGGCCCTCTGATTCAGCCTGTATTGTATTGTAATTGTACTGTCCGCCCTCTACATTGTAAAGCAGTGCATAAACTGTTGACGCCATATAATTCCTGTATAATAATAATGTGGTGGGGTTTGGTGCATTCCATAAAAGTGCAACATCTCTGATTTGTTTTTTTTATTGCATCACAACCCACCTAAACACAGCATTGAGGCTGGGTTCACACTTGTATGACACGACAGTCATACAACTTTCATCCTACTTTGCTCTGCGACATTAGTCCTACATTGGTCCGACATCCATCCGTCTTGAATGAACAGGATACTACTTTGATCCGACTTTGTGATAGTCTGACTTGTTCTTTGACCAATCAAAACAATCCCAGAGTGAGATCAATTCCTTTTACTGCTGCTGTAATCACATGTCAGATGTCAAAAGTAGGATGGTAAGGACAAGGCTCCTACTTTGATCCGACTTCAAAGTCGGACCAAAGTAGTACAGGGAGCATTTTCAAAGTCGGACCAGTTAAGACGGCTCTCATAGGGAAACATTGATTTTCAAACGTCATGCGACATGAGCTCCCAATGTCGGAGCATTTGTCGCACCAGTGTGAACCCAGCCTAAGAGAACATTTGTTTTCTATGTGCCTTCTGTTGAGCCACCAGGTCAACAGACCTGGTGTAAACGATCTCCAAGGCTTCTTATACTCCAAGTCAAGTGGTTACATAATAATAATTGCAGCTGGGAAGAGTATTACAACCATCTGACATTAGAAGAAGCCAGAACAATCACAGCAAATGTCTACTTTGAAACTGCTGTTAGCAATTTTCTGTACGTGTGCTTAGATCTTGATAAAGATGGTTATTTAAGAAAATCTTAGCATGAGCTGGCCACATTGAGGTTGTTTTTGAAGCCAGCACAGGAATTGCGGTGAAAACTGGAAAACTAGTTTGTAGCCCATAGAGTAATGGCTTTTTCTCTCCCCCAGGGTTTTATTGTTATATTGTACTTGCTTTGCAGAATTGTATAGCTGACACATACATACATGGAAAAAAAATTCTTAGCTGCAGAGCAAAGTGAAAGTTTCCAACCCAGCTGATTTACTAATTCTACTATGGGTCTATCAACAGTTCACGCCAAAACCATGCTGACATCATGATATTTCCTAACCATTGTGATCAAATGAAACCCATGCTTGAAATATAGTCCACTTACATATGACTACTTGCAGTTGATTTAAAATCTAAGAAGCACTGCACTCCCGTCCAGCCAACCTAGTGTTGACTTGAAAATGGCCTCAGCCTATGAGTCTCCGCCAAAGTCATGCCCCCTGACATGTTTCGCTTCACTCACCAGAGCTTAATCAAAGGGTACTTGTAGGGTACTTGATACTTGCAGTTGATGTTGTTGTTCTCTGGGCTTATGTTCCTTCAGTTTCAGAAGGATTGTCATGCTCATAAAAACCAGGCCACCTGACTTAATTCTGTCCTGGGTTTCTATGGCTCACTTCTAAAGTGGTTGTAAATGTGATTAAAATAAAAAAGGTTTATACTTTCCTGCCATGTACAGTTTTTGCCCCCATACCAAGCCATATGAGCTATGGGGGCACATGTGCGAGTGTGCTTCCAAGCCAGGCTCTGTACGTCCATAGATACAAACAGCACAGCTCGACCCCATTCCCCACAGCATGGATCAGCTCCTGGTGCTTTCATTAAAGCTTTTGAAAGTGGGGTGAAGGGAGAGAGGAGCTGCAGACAGGCACAGATTGATGTAGTAATCAGGTGTGTAGGGAAGGGGAGGAACAGCTAGTGGAAGGTGTTTTACCTTGCAGAGAATGCATTAGGCAAAAAACCTTTTGACTTTAGAAGCAGTTTAAGGGCTAAGTCCACCTTTTGCCAAAAATAATAAATGCACCCATATATGCAGGAAAAATATGTGCATTTTTTACCTTAAGTGATTACCACACTTGTGTTCCATTGATAAGTACAAGTCCCTCTGCCATGGGAGTGTCTTCCTCCATAAATTTCAGATTTGCCCATAACCAAGTATAACCAGATCTGACTCATCCAGGTGTGCATGTGTGCAAAATATCTATAGCGTTTAAATGACTTTGCATAATACTAATTCTACTTAATTTGTGTACCTAGCAGGTCATGTTGGGTTCTGCCAAAATTCTGCCCAGATCTCCAAAAAAAGGAAGCAAATTTATGTTAACATCCTGGACAAGTTTTCTACATACCCTATATAACTGGACTGGAGCAGTCATCCTAAATGTTAATCCTATCCAAAGCCTGAGTTGACATCCAAACTAGTAGGAACCTAAATTTAAAGTGTAACTAATACCTAAACTTCTGTCAGTTTTTTTATTGGTATTTCCAACCCCCTCACTTTTGTATCAGTTCCAATGTTGTCACTAAGACAGCAAGTAAGGGAAAAATCTCCAGCAGGGACACAGAAAGTTAATGGAGGCGCCAACACTTCCCCATACTACTGACAAAATGTTTGTATTGCTGTTGTATCTCTTTGTTGTTTTGGATTTTCCCCTCACTTCCTTTCCCAGTGACAACACTGACATCGAAAAAGGAAGCGAGGTGAAATCCCTCAAGGAAAAACAATATATTTCTGATTAAAGGTTGTAGCAATGTCTCATTCAAATCACCAAAATAGGTTAGACCTAGTTGTAATATAGAAGAGCAGTCTTTTTATTATTAGAAGGTATCTGTTCTTTGTTGCATGAACTTTAATTGAAATGTTTATGTGAGTGCTTTGTAAGTTATGACTTCCTCTTATTGGAAAACAAGTTAAAATTTACTTTGAAGATTGATTGATCTCTTGTGTTGAATGACCAGGTCTGCACTGAACCTTCTCTGTTATAGCTGAAACACATGTTATGGATTCATTGCATATTTATGTTTGACCCTTAGTGCCAGTTCACACAGGGGCAACCCGACTTACAGCACGACTTTGCAAGGCGACTTCAGCGCGATTTCAGCGCGACTTAAACGTGACCTGAAGCAACTTACAATGTGACTTAAAGTTGCCTCCAGGACAGGCGAATTTGGCTGTGGCCAATCACAGAATAATCAGCTCTTTGGGAGGAAGGGGTTTGCCTGAGTAAACTATTTTCTTTTCCTGTAAAGTTACTTCAGTTAAGATGGAGATCCGACTTTGGAGGCAACCTCCATTGAAATCTATGGGTTGCCTAGAGGTCGCCTTGAAGTAGTACAGGAACCTTTTCTGAAGTCGGAGTGACTTCAGTAGTGTACATTAAGACGGCTCTCATTGACTAACATTGGATTTCTGCTGTCAAGCGACTTGGGGCGACTTGAGGTCTGACAAGTCGGATCCCAAGTCGCCGTAGTGTGAACTGGCACTTATGCTTTTGTATGCTTAAAATGATATAAATATTTTGTGCCTTGATATATATTTATACAGATCCATGCTAACTGGAGAGTAGCTAAGTATAATATTAAACCCTGTTTTATGGGCACACCTGGAGCATTGTGAGCAATATAGACAGATATGCCTGGCCTATATCTGTTCCTTTTGACCTTTTATATTGTATAGGTGCGTCATAACAGAAGAGTATCTTCCAAATGTTAAAGGTACACTGTCCTATATAAAAGATTAGGTAAATACAGTATATATATTACAGCTTAGTACATATTGTATATGAGCTGAGAACTAAGTACAGTAATGCAGATGTTTAGGATGGGAAAACACAAAAGTTCAAAGGGTTTGAATATTGCGCCTACAGATTGTGGAGATCCAAGAGGACAAATAGCCTGACAAGTAAATTGGATGGATTTAGAAGATGTAACACATGTATGGTATTTAAACCTAATGAAAGTCATAGGAAAATGTAGGAATTTACCTGACATCATGAAAGCAAGCAATATGAAATCAAAGATTTTATTACCTGTTAAACCAAAGATGTCATCTACGGCATACTGAGCCCTTGTAGAAACGTATATGTCAGATGTACTAAAATTTAGCTGCGCGTTAGGATCAAGGACCACTTAGCAATATTTTTGTGGGAAGCTTGAAGCATCTACTTTCCAAACATTTTATGACTGTCCATATTAGTAGCCTGAAAGGATCATTATTTTGGGGGATAAGGGTTGTAAGTCCAGACTGAGGAGTTGGCAATTAACAATACTCGTAAAAATGCCAAGCCAAGACTCCAACTGGATTTATGAGCTGAACACAAAAAGTTTAAATACTGATATTATTTTTTTTTGCATTAGAATAGACTTTTTAGTGACCTTATTAACGTTTTCATAATTTTTTTAAAAATAATAAATTATGGTGGTATGAAATTTAAGAATCAATTTGATTATTCAAGGGTTAATCAGAGGTGGAGTAGCCTGCCAGTTCAAAGGCAGACTGCATGCCTGCACAGCTATCTATGAGAAAGCAGACAGATGTTTCCTGTCAAAATGCATCAGAGTGATGCTGTGCTGCATTCAAACACCCGAGTGATGTCACTCTTTTGGTTTGTCAAATTAGGTGCACTACTCAGATACAACATAGTTACATAGTTGCATAGTAGGTGAGGTTGAAAAAAGACACAAGTCCATCAAATCCAACCTATGTGTGTGATTATATGTCAGTATTTGATTGTATATCCCTGTATGTTGCCGTCGTTCAGGTGCTTATCTAATAGTTTTTTTAAACTATCGATGTTCCCCCCCCGCTGAGACCACCACCCGTGGAAGAGAATTCCACTCTTACAGTAAAGAACCCTCTATTTAGTTTAAGGTTAAACCTCTTTTCTTCTAATTGTAATACAGTATGTGGCCACGTGTCTTGTTAAACTCATTTCCGCAAAAACGTTTTATCCCTATTGTGGGGTCACCAGTACGGTATTTGAAAATTTAAATTATATCCTCTCTCAAGTGTCTCTTCTCCAGAGAGAATAAGTTCAGTGCTCGCAATGCCATTGCTGAGCCTATCATCTACTAGGACCCCCAGGTCCTTTTCCATCCTAGATTCCCCCAGAGGTTCTCCCCCAAGTATATAGATTGCATTCATATTTTTGCCACCCAAATGCATTACTTTCATTTTTCTACATTAAACCTCATTTGCCGTGTAGTTTCCCACCCCATTATTTAGTTCAGATCTTCTTGCAAGGTTTCCACATCCTGCGGAGAAGATATTGCCCTGCTTAGCTTAGTATCGTCCGCAAATATAGAGATTTAACTTTTTACCCCTTCCTCCAGGTCGTTTATGAACAAATTAAATAGGATTGGTCCCAGCACAGAACCCTGTGGGACACCACGTCTCCGGACCTTTCTTTATCTAGATGGCAACTCACCTCCTCATAGAAGGTTAATAAATTGGTTTGGCAAGAACGATTCTTCGTTGATCCATGCTGATTACTGCTAATGATACAGTTTTCATTACTAAAATCTTGTATATAGTCCCTTATCATCCCCTTCAAGTGTTTGCATACTATTGATGTTAGGCTAACTGGTCTGTAATTCCCAGGGATGTATTTTGGGCCCTTTTTAAATATTGGTGCTATATTGGCTTTTCTCCAATCCACTGGTACCATTCCAGTCAGTAGACTGTCAGTAAAAATTAGGAACAATGGTCTGGCAATTACTTGACTGACTTCCCTAAGTACCCTAGGGTGCAAGCCATCCGGTCCCGGTGATTTATTAATGTTAAGTTTCCCAAGTCTAATTCTAATTCGGTCCTCTGTTAGCCATGAGGGTGCTTCCTGTGATGTGTCACAAGGATAAGCACTGCAGGACGGACAGGGGCACCTGTTTCTTTACCCTTTATGCAACAGTAAACTAGCTCGTGCAATTGTACAAGTAAATATTTTGGTCTATAAATGTTAGTACATATTCATAATGCCTGCGATAGATAGTATTTAGCCTTGTGGATTTATAGTTTACTGGTATATCATTTACCGTATTTATCGGCGTATAACAGGCACAGGCGTATAACATGCACCCTAACTTTAAGAGGGAAGTTTCAGGAAAAAAACTTTCCACAGCCCCCTGCGTATAACACGCAGGCACAGTTTACCCTCTATTTTCAGGGTAAAAAAGTGAGTGTTATACGCCAATAAATACAGTAACTAAGTGGACTGTTATTAGTACCTTTGTACAAAATTGGATACATTTGTAGCTCCTGGAAATCCTGATAAAAAACAAGTGAGTCACATAGCTACCTATTTATTAGTGGTTTTATTTTAAGTAGGGGATAATTCTATATACTGTATTAGTAACTGAAGCTATAGCACAACTTATAGCAATGGTAATAACATGTACTGTGTACTCCATCAGGGCTGCATCATTGGAGAGTGCGGCACACAATTATTGCTGCCTAAAGCAATGCTCCTGCTAGAATCTTCTCTTTTAGAACTTGTTTTACTGGTCATGACATGACCTAACAATTTGTAAATAAGAGATGACTGTGGTTTTCATAATGATGGAAAAAAAGGGTGACCGATAACTACAGTGAGGCAAAAAAGTATTTGATCCCCTGCTGATCATGTACGTTTGCTCACTGACAAAGAAATAATCAGTCTATAATTTTAATGGTAGGTTTATTTTAACAGTGAGAGACAGAATAACAACAAAAATATCCAGAAAAACACATTTAAAAAAAAATGTATAAATTGATTTGCATTTTAACCACTTCTCTACTGTGCACGAAAACCCCCTTCCTGCCCAAGCCATTTTTCAGCTTTCAGCGCTGTCACACTTTGAATGACAATTGCGCGGTCGTGCGACGTGGCTCCCAAACGAAATTTAGGCCGATATGTATTCTTCTACATATTTTTGGTAAAAAAAAATCGCAATAAGCGCGTATTGATTGGTTTGCACAAAAGTTATAGCGTCTACAAAATAGGGGATAGATTTATAGCATTTTTTTTTTTTTTTAATTAGTATTGGCGGCGATCTGCGATTTTTTATTGTGACTGCGATATTGCGGCGGACACATCGGACACTTTTCACACATTTTTGGGACCATTCACATTTATACAGCGATCCCTGCTATAAAAATGCATTGATTACTGTATAAATGTGATTGGCAGGGAAGGGGTTAACCACTAGGGGGCGGGAAGGGGTTAAATATGTTCCCTCAAAGTGTTCTTACTGTGGGGGGAGGGGAATGACTGGGGGAGGTGACCGATGGTTGTCCCTATGTACAAGGGACACACCATCGGTCCCCTCTCCCTCACAGGACGTGGATCTCTGTGTTTACACACAGAGATCCACTTTCCTGCTCATTTCCCGGGCAATCGCGGGTGCCCGGCGGCAATCGCGGCCGCCGGGCACGCGCATCGGGGCCTTGTGAACGCGGAGTTTTAAAGGGAGGACGTCATATGACGTCCTCCCAGAACGAGAGTGTCCTCCGCCTGCCGTCTATTGACAGTGGGCGGGGGACAAGTGGTTAATGAGTGAAATAAGTATTTGATCCCCTATCAATCAGCAAGATTTATGGCTCCCAGGTGTCTTCTATACAGGTAACGAGCTGAGATTGGGAGCACTCTCTTAGACCCCTTTCACATTGGAGGCGTTTTTCAGGCGCTTTAGCGCTAAAAATACCGCCTGAAAAAAGCCTCATCTGCAATCCCAGTGTGAAAGGCTGTGTGCTTTCACACTGGGGCGCTGCGCTTGCAGGACGTCCAAAAAAGTCCTGCAAGCAGCTTCTTTGCAGCGCTTTGGGAGCGGTGAATACGCCACTCCTAAAGCACCTCTGCCCATTGAAAACGCTTCGGCAGTGTCGCTTTTAACCCTTTATTCGGCCGCTAGCGGGGGTTTAGCGCCCGAAAAGCGATGCAAAAAAGGATGGTAAAGCACCGGTTAAAACTAGCAGAGTTTTACCGCTGATGCCCGGGCGCTGTCAGAGTGAAAGGGCTCTTAAAGCTTGTTCAGCTTGTTAACCACTTAAGCCCCGGACCATTTCGGGCCATTAGGACCAGGCCTGTTTTTGGGATTCGGCACTGCGCTGCTTTAACTGTAAATTGTGCGGACATGCAATGTTGTACCCAAATGAAATTTGCGTCCTTTTCTTCCCACAAATAGAGCTTTCTTTTAATGGTATTTGATTGCCTCTGCGATTTTTATTTTTTGCGATATAAACAGAAAAAGACCGAAAATTTTGAAAAAAAATGATATTTTCTACTTTTTGTTATAAGAAAAATCGAATAAACTCAATTTTAGTCATACATTTAGGCCAAAATGTATTCAGCCACATGTCTTTAGTAAAAAAAATGTCAATAAGCGTATATTTATTGGTTTGCGCAAAAGTTATAGCGTTTACAAACTAGGGTACATTTTCTGAAATTTACACAGCTTTAAATTTATGACTGCCTATCTCATTTCTTGAGGTGCTAAAATGGCAGGGCAGTACAAAACCCCCCCCAAATGGCCCCATTTTGGAAAGTAGACACCCCAAGGAAATTGCTGAGAGGCATGTTGAGCCCATTGAATATTTTTTTTTTTTGTCCCAAGTGATTGAATAATGACAAAAAAAAATAAAAAAATTACAAAAAGTTGTCACTAAATGATATATTGCTCACACATGCCATGGTTATATGTGGAATTGCACCCCAAAATACATTCTGCTGCTTCTCCTGAGTACGGGGATACCACATGTGTGGGACTTTTTAGGAGCCTAGCCACGTACGGGACCCCGGAAACCAAGCACCGCCTTCAGGATTTCTAAGGGCGCAAATTTTTGATTTCACTCCTCACTACCTATCACAGTTTCGAAGGCCATAAAATGCCAAAATAGCACAAAACCCCCCCAAATGACCCCATTTTGGAAAGTAGACACCCCAAGCTATTTACTGAGAGGCATGTTCAGTCCATGGAATATTTTATATTTTGCCACAAGTTGCGGGAATATGACAAACTTTTTTTTTTTTGCACAAAGTTGTCACTAAATGATATATTGCTCACAAATGCCATGGGCATATGTGAAATTACACCCCAAAATACATTCTGCTGCTTCTCCTGAGTACGGGGATACCACATGTGTGGGACTTTTTGGGAGCCTAGCCGCGTACGGGACCCCAAAAACCAAGCACCGCCTTCAAGGTTTCTAAGGGCATAAATTTTTGATTTCACTCCTCACTACCTATCACAGTTTTGAAGGCCATAAAATGCCAAGATGGCACAAAACCCCCCCAAATGACCCCATTTTGGAAAGTAGACACCCCAAGCTATTTGCTGAGAGGCATGTTGACCCCATTGAATATTTTTTTTTTTTGTCCCAAATGATTGAATAATGACAAAAAGAAAAAAAAAATGTACAAAAAGTTGTCACTAAATGATATATTGCTCACACATGCCATGGTTATATGTGGAATTGCACCCCAAAATACATTCTGCTGCTTTTCCTGAGTACGGGGATACCACATGTGTGGGACTTTTTGGGAGCCTAGCCGCGTACAGGGCCCCAAAAACCAAGCACTGCGAACGCTGCAGTTATGTGTGTTGTGTTTGGTAAGTGACAGTGATCGATCGATACTGCACTTGGGTGGGCTGGGCTGGGCTGGGCTGGGCGGAGGGGCTAAATGCAGGCGCTAGCAGGTATCTGGGCTGATCCCGCTAACACTGCGTTTTTGGGAACCCTAAACCGCTGGGGATGCTAGTATAGATCTGATCAGATCTGATCAGATACTATACCACTAAGGGGGGTGTATGCTTTGAGCGTGGGTGTTAGCGTTACTGTCACTAACCTAACACTGCCTGGGGCGACGCAGACCCTCTCTGGCGCTAAAACCTAATTGATCTCACCCGCCGGGCGATCAGGGGGGTTAAACCTTTATTGGGTTATATACGGCGGGTGCCCTGATGCTATAAAAAGCAAACTAATCAACCAGCGTCACCCGTAACCTTTATATGGTGATCACTGGTGAAAGGGTTAACTAGGGGCAATCAGGGGGTTAAAACCTTTATTAGGTTAAATATGGGGGTACCTGACACTATATAAAAACCTGACGGGTAACCTAAATAACTAAATAACTTACTGGCTAACCAGTGACACCAGTGATGCTTATACGGCGATCACTGGTGAAAGGGTTAACTCTAGGGGCAATCAGGGGGTTAAAATAATATATGGGGGTACCTGACACTAATAAAAACCTGCGGCGAACCTAAAAAAAAATAACTGCCTATCTAAAACACCAGCGACACGAATACAGCGATCGGAAAAACAATCGCTTAGTGACGCTGAAGTTAGGGGGTGAAAGGGTTACCTGGGGGGTGATCAAGGGGTTAAACCTTTATTAGGGGGGGGTTAGGGGGCTACCCTGGACCTAAAGGGGCCTAATCCTAACTGCCCTGCAACTTTTTACAATCACAGATGACACTAAATGCAGTGATCAGTAAAATAAATGATCACTGCAATCAGTGACACTGTGATTGGGGGCTTTGGGGTGACCTGGGGGGTGATCTGGGGGTGACTGGGGGGTGATTTGTGTGCCTATGTGTACCTACGTGTCAGTGGACTGTTGGTGCACTAACCTGCTTCTTCTCTGCTCGGCGCCGGGAACGAAAAGACCGCGGCGAGGGAGATGACATCACTTCCTCCAGCCTTGTTTACATCACATGGCGGAGGAAGCATTTTCATTGACCGGGAGCGATCGCGAGGGGGGGGCGGAATCGAGCGGCCCCCCCTCATGCCTGATCGCTCCCGAACACTTAACGGCCGCTCACTGCAGTGAAGGGGGGTCCGGATGTACCCCCCAACTGCACAAAGGCGATCACGTAGATCTACGTGATTCTGCCTGTCCGTGCCATTCTGCCGACGTAAATCGGCGGTGGGCGGTCGTTAAGTGGTTAATTGTGTAAAAGACACCTGTCCACAGAAGCAATCAATCATAATCCAATCTCTCCACCATGGCCAAGACCAAAGAGCTGTCCAAGAATGTCAGGGATAAGATTGTAGACCTACACAAGGCTGAAATGGGCTACAAGACTATCGCCAAGCAGCTTGGTGAGAGGGTGATAACAGTTGGTGCAATTATTCGCAAATGGAAGAAACACAAAATATCTATCAATCACTCTTGGTCTGGAGCTCCATGCAAGATCTCACCTCGTGGAGTTTCAAGGATCATGAGAATGGTGAGGAATCAGCTCAGAACTACATGGGAGAATCTTGTCAATGATCTCAAGGCAGCTGGGACCATAGTCACCAAGAAAACAATTGGTAACACACTACGCTGTGAAGGACTGAAATCCTGCAGCGCCCGCAAGGTCCCTGCCCACGATCCGAATCGCCTAGATATGAATAGAGCCTAAAAGGAGAAGCCACCTTAGTGCCTCTGCTGCCTATAGACTCAATCTCTTGTGTCTATTGGTAAATGTGACTTTGTGTTAAATTAAGAGATTTGTGGCATAAAATCTGTAAAGCTAGGTATACAGTAGTAGAATTTTGAATGAAAATGCATATGAATAATCTTTCATTCATTCAAACAAACAAGAAAGTTCAAGATCTCTTTTTCTTTTGATATTCAGTTTTGCAATGAATGAACTTTACTGAATGACAACCAAATGCACTGTTAAAAACTCATACAGTCGAAAAAAAATACATTCCTTCACCTTTGAATTTTCCCATTACTGTGGTTAAAAACTAATGTCAATTTGACCCAACTAATGATTAGAAAAATGAACGAACGTTCTTACATCATTCTTACAACAAAAAATGAGGTACAACATTTTTTCTAGTGTATACCCAGCTTTAGCCAGTTTACATTAGTGCTGGCTGGGCTGTCATGCTTTAGGGCCAGTTCACTCCGAAAATAGCACAGGAATGCACAGTGCGTTCCTTTGCAGTTCGCAGGCAGTTCTGTGCGATTTCAGCCCAGTCATTTTGAATGGACTGAAATCACACCAAATGTAGCGCATCCACTACTTTCGGAAACTCACTGCAACCAGATTGCATGGTACTTCTGTGCCATGAGATCCAGTGCAGGCAAACGCACTGCTATTGCGGTGTCATTAACTTAATGTTGACACCCGTTGCAGATTTTAATTGCAGTGCATTTTGAACATGTGGGAAACACGCATGGAACATGGGTTTCCTGCACTGTGTTCTGGTGTGAACAGACCCTTAAACTAGGGTGACCAGACATCCCCGGTTTCCGGGGACAGTCCCTGGATTGAGGACACTGTCTCCGGACCAAGTCTGTCCCCGGTTTTGTCCCCAGATTGGATTTGAACAGGGGCTGGGGCAATTTCAAAGACAGTCAGTGCAGAATAAAAAAAAAAATCTGAATTACACACCCCCTGCTCCTACTAGCTTAGGAGGGTGTATTTTTTCCATTATCTGTGCCCCTTTCTGATGATCATGTGCTGGTCGGAGCGGAGGGAATATTTCTTCAGTTTCGGGTGCATGCCCATTCAGCTCCGCTCGCATGTTCTTCTGCCTTGGCTCAAGTTCCGGCCAACCGCCTGCCTGTTTATCTCCTTGCCTTCCCTGGCGGGGTGATCTTCCTCCGCTCCCCACCCAGTAGTAGCCGGGGCCCGGAGAGTGAGACTTGAGAGGCTGTGAGGCGGGTGGCTCAGCTGACGGTGTCCAGCAGCAGGAACAGAGGGGAAGCGGATCCGATCGTGGGCCTGCTAGTGCCTTCAAGGCTTCAACACAGGTGTGCTTTGGGGGTGTCTGTGAATAGACTACATTGCACTTTGTCTGTCTCTCTGGCATATTGGTCATAAGTTAAAAAAAATCAGCACCCAGCAGCCATGTTATGTGACACACTGTGACAGAGCCAGCCAGAGCCATGATAGAGTGCCTGCTGCCTGTGAATTATCATAATGCTGATGGTCTTAACCAGTTGCCAGTCGCCCGATAGTAGATTAACTGCTACAGGGCCGTCATGCTGCGAAGGATCATATATATATACGCGATCCTGCATTTCTGGGTCCACCGGTACCCGCTGATCGTTATGTACACAGGCAGAAATGTTGTCTGCCTATGTAAACATGGAAGACATTGATCCTGCTCCCCCACAGTGAGAAAACACTTGTTAGGCACACATTTAGCCCTTTGATTGCCCTAGATGTTATCCCCCTCCCAGCCAGTGTCATTAGTACAGTGACAGTGCATATTTTTAGCATTGTATTAGCTGTATTAGTGTCACTGGTTCCCACAAAGTGTCACTTAGTGTCCAATATGTCCACCGCAATATCGCAGTCCCGCTATGTCACTGATTGCCGCCATTACTAGTAAAAAAAAATATGTCCCCGGATTTCATTTTAAAAATCTGATCACCTTACCTTAAACGCCAAGCATTGTGCTTTTTCCACCATTTTAAAATCATGCAAGAACTCTTTCCTATTTACAGAAGTCTCGTACAGGTGAAAGTTCCTAGTTTTGTGACCTTCTATACAAGGGACATTTCCAAGGTAATAGCAGCAGCTGTCACCGAGAACAGGAAGTTTATCAGCCTGTCTGCAAGGTGTACATGTTTCAAACTAGTCAAATAAGCATTATGTTTGTAGACCTAAGTAAACATTACATTATTGATGTTATTTGAGATACAGTGCTAATAACTTGGTGGAGTGATGATTCCAATTTCCACAAAAGATCAAAAAATGAGCAACTAACTAAACTAACTAACAAAATTTTCTATTTACCGTATTTATCGGCGTATAACACGCACAGGCGTATAAAACGCACCCTAACTTTAAGAGGGAAGTTTCAGGAAAAAAACTTTCTACAGACCCCTGCGTATAACACGCAGGCACAGTTTACCCTCTATTTTCAGGGTAAAAATTTGAGTGTTATACGCCAATAAATACAGTAAGTCTTTCTTTTGTATACAACTTGCTTGTTCTCTTTTATTCATTTTGTTTCTTATTCAAATAACACATGACATATTGGACCTCATGTGTGAAAACTAGAGCAAAATGAAATGACAATATTGTGTCTGGGTTGTTGCCGACTCCAATGTCATAAGGACAGTTGGAAAAGGCGTTTTAGGCCCCCTCGATATGCTGATGCTGCTAGCCTTTTGTCATAGCTACCCCCCTCTCCATTGAAATAAACATGTATACATGGAGGAGCTGAACTTCTAGCTGTATGGAACTCTCTTCAGTGCACTAAAAATATCTGAGCTTTACGGTTGTAGAATGACACCGGATTCCAGACCAACTTATTGCATGAGACGGAGGATGGATATTCAGACTGGTGGATGTTCAGACTGACTTTTCTTTGTGCAAAAATACAAGTGTGCATCTTCTGAGGGCTCATGTATATGTGGGGTGAAGATACTCCTGACATGGGATTATGTTTGAGGAACATTAGTGAGCATTGGGGAAAAAAAACCTTCATTCTGGAAGTCTGGAACTGTTGGTTGCAGGTGTTACAAACAACTCAGCCTGAACAACTGCTATCATAGATTGCAGTGGCGGCTGGTGCTCAGAATTTTGGGGGGGGCGCAAACAAACTGAGAAAAAAAAAACATCAATTGCCACCACTGTGCTCATTAAACGCCACCAGTTTGCCCCCTCAAATGCAACCAGTTTCAGCTCAAATGCAGCCAGTTTGTCCCCAAATACAGCCAGTTTTTCCCCAAATACAGCCAGTTTGTCCCCAAATGCAGCCAGTTTCCCCCAAATGCATCCAGTTTGTCCCCAAATGCAGCCAGTTTCCCCCAAATGCTGCCAGTTTCTCCCCAAATACAGCCACTTTCTCCCCAAATGCAGCCAGTCCCCCCCTAAATGCCGCCCAGTTTGTCCCCAAATTCCTCCAGTTTCCCCCCAAATACAGCCAGTTTGTCCCCAGCCTGGCACTTACCTGCCTCGGGTCAGCACCCTCCTCTCCACGCTCCCTCAATGCCTTCTCCCGCCCTCGATGTAGCTTCAGCCAATCAGGTTACCGGTAACCAGACCCGGTGAACCTGATTGGCTGAGACGCGTGTCAGTGTTGACCAAGGAACACACACCATGTGCGTCCCCTGGTTAACTATTCGGAAGCCGATTAGAGCCCACAGGCTGTAATCGGGAAGCCTATCAGATCTGCTGGCTCTGATAGGCACTTCCAAAATCCAACCAGCCGCTGTTATTCAGATGGCCGGCGCTCACCAGGGGACCGGCCATCTGAATAGTGGACGGCAGCGGCGCCGGCGACAATACATAGGATCATGCAATGCATGAACCTATGTATTGTTGACGTGAGTGACGGGCGCAGGAGAGAGAGGGGGCGGCGCTCCTGCGCCCACTATGGACGCACCGCCACTGATAGATTGAATCAAGGGTATCTATGAAATGCAAAAATAGTTATCTGAAGGGCTGCATCCTGTATGGTTGACCTATGGTCACTCTTCTTTTGCTGCCCTCAGATCCCTTGCTTCCATATTGAATAGTGCAAACTTGTTATTGTGATTTTCAGCTGAAAGAATTTGGAATCTTCAAGATTTCCCTGATCTCTCATTCAAATTTTCCAAAAAAAGATTCTCTAACATAAAAATGAGGCCAGTGGTAGCAGCTTTGATACACTTTCATTTTTTGGAATATGTTTTGTCTGATGCCGCGTACACACGATCGATTTTTTCGACGGTGAAAAAACAGCTTGTTCCCCCCACACACGGCCGTTTTAAATGTCATTTTTTTTTTGGTCGAAAAAAACGACCGTGTGTGGGCTCCGCGGCAGTGTTTCCCTATGGGAAACACTGCCGCGGAAAACATGTCGAAAAAAACGACGAGAAAAATTAGAACATGTTCTAATTTTTCTCGTCGTTTTTAATGCCGTTTTTCTCGTCGAAAAAAAACGACAGAAAGCCCACAGACTATCGTTTTTCTCGTTGAATGGGAAAAATGTCGTTTTTTTTCGACGAGAAAAACGGCCGTGTGTACGCGGCATAAGGAGATCATAAGACGATGTTCAGCACATGTATTTGTCTAGCATCTGATGGTAAGGTAAAAGTCAGTTTATAGTGAAGTATGATCTCTTAGCTTATATATTCAAAGGTGTACCTGACCAGCTGGCTAACCCTTAATGGGGGAACCTCAGACAAAAACATTTTCACACTGTACAGTGCACAGCAATGTAGGCTGCACTAACAAGCATTGGGCATGGGATTGTAGGCCACATACATTAACCTTACTTACTCCAGGTTAGTGATGAGCCGAACACCCCCGGGTTCGGTTCGCACCAGAACCCGCGAACGGACCGAAAGTTCGTACGAACATTAGAACCCTATTAAATACAATGGATGCGAACGTTCGAATTCTAAAGTGCTAATTATAACGACTATTATGCATGTTATTGTCCTAAAAAGGGTTTGGGAACCCGGGTTCTGCACCAGGGGACATGTATCAATGCAAAAAGAAGTTTTAAAAACGGTCGTTTTTCGGGAGCAGTCATTTTAATGATGCATAAAGTGAAAAAAAAAAGTCAAATATTCCTTTAAATATCGTACCTGGGGGGTGTCTAAAGTATGCCTGTGAAGTGCCACGTGTTTCCCGTGTTTAGAACTGTCCCTGCACAAAATGACACTTCTAAAGGAAAAAAAAGCCATTTAACCTCCCTGGCGGTATGATTCTTTCTGGAATTATGTACCAAAAGCGGTACAATTATTTTGCATGAAAATTTGGTGTTATGTATTATAGGCCTGCGATTCTTAGTAATTACTTACTTAAACCTAAGCAAACCAGAGTCTAGTAGACATCCCGGGTATGATAAATATGAAACACAAAATTATAAATTATAATATAATAAATAACTATAAATAATTATAAAAAATAGTAATCTAATTATAATAAAAATTATTCAATAATGTAATCAAATCAAAAACACTGAAATTTGCTCAGTTGCAGAATTGTCGCTGTCATTAGATTTAGTGTTTGATGACGAATTTCCCCACAAATCGCTATCGCTCAATTCTGCGAGTGATTCTAATTTATTATCGCTGCTTTCTAGTTGGTCTAAAACCACTTTTGACATAAAGGGACACTTTTTGGTTGCTATGGACAATCTCCATTTTCCAGGCAGAAAGAACGATTTTTATTATATAAAAGTGCATGCAGGACACTGGGCAGACCACTAGGGACCAAGGGGGTGTGTAATTATTACATACAGTACTGTAATCTGTAAGATTACAGTATACTGTATGTATACTATGTGTTTCACTTTTTGAATTTGGCGCCCAGTTCCGCTCCCTTGCGACGCTGCGGCTCGCAGGGAACGGAACTAGGAAGTCAGATGGGGACGAAAGTGCCGACACTCGCCGGAGATCTCGCTGGCGATCACAGCAGAGGACATCATCGCTGGATCGCCAGGAGAAGGTAGGGAAACTCCGCTGCGAGCTCTGCAATGTCTACCCCGAGCGTGACTCGGGGTTACCGATCCTAGCATAAAAAAACAACCCCGAGTCACGCTCGGGATTACCGCTAGGGAGGTTAAAACTGCTTGCGGCTTTAATGTAATGTCTGGTCCCGGTAATATGGATGAAAATCTTTAAGAAAAATGGCATAGCTACCCCATGACCCCCCCCCCCCCCCTACCCCAGCCCATTACCAGCCCCTTTGGGTCTTGTATGGATATTAAGGGGAACCCCGCACATAAAATAAAAAAGGCCCTATATACTCTGAACAGCCGTATACAGGCGGTGCATACAAGACAGGGACTGTAGGTTTGTTCTTATGTAGAATGTGTTTGTAATTTTGAACAGGTACATTGTTTAAGTGTAGCTCCAGCCCAAAAATCTATTTTTAAACTTTTTGGAAAACATAGGTAAGGGTTATCACCCCTGTAACATTTGTTTTGCTGTCTGTGCCCCTGTTCAGAACATTTCACCTCACTTTCCGTCCCAATGACAACTGTTTTTGAAATGTGCTGTTTTTCTTGAAACAAGGATTGGTGATAAAGCATCAGTACAGAGGAGACACCTTTCTCCCATATTAATTCTTGCAGGAGAGAATTTTCCTTCCTAGGGGTAGATTTCCTCTCACTTCCTGTTGTCTTCTTGCGTTTGCAAGTAGGAGTCGTTTGTAAGTTGGATGTTTGAAAGTAGGGACCTGCCGTATATACTCTGCAGAAATAGGCCCCTTAGTTGTTGGTGTTGGCACAACACTGTAAGCACTCACAGTTACTCTTGGTTGGTGCTGGAACGCCCTGCTGTCAACTATTATATCAGGAATTGTAATTACATATAATTGTTGAACAGTGGTAGTAAAAATTGGGCCTTTGATGGTGGTGCTGGTGCCACAACACTGTAAGCCCTGACAGTTACTCTTGGTGGGTGCAGCAATGGGCCCTGCTGTGAATTATTAGATCAAGAATTGTAATTACATGCCCCTTTTGAACAGGGGCTGAAAAATTGGGCCTTTCGTGGTGGTGGTGGTGGTGGCGTTGCCACAACACTGTAAGCCCTCAGAGTTACTCTTGGTGGGTGCAGCAATGGGCCCTGCTGTGAATTATTAGATCAAGAATTGTAATTACATGCCCCTGTTGAACAGGGGCTGAAAAATTGGGCCTTAGGCACTGGTGGCACAACACTGCAACCCCTCACAGATACTGTACTTGGAGCACAGCAATGAGCCCTGTTGCAAAGTATTGCTTCAAAAATTGTAATTACACACCCCTGTTAAACAGGGGCTGAAAAATTGGGCCTTAGGCACTGGTGGCACAACACTGCAACCCCTCACAGATACTGTACTTGGAGCACAGCAATGAGCCCTGTTGCAAAGTATTGCTTCAAAAATTGTAATTACACGCCCCTGTTGAACAGGGGCTGAAAAATTGGGCCTTAGGCACTGGTGGCACAACACTGCAACCCCTCACAGATACTGTACTTGGAGCACAGCAATGAGCCCTGTTGCAAAGTATTGCTTCAAAAATTGTAATTACACGCCCCTGTTAAACAGGGGCTGAAAAATTGGGCGTTAGGCACTGGTGGCGGCACCCATAAACAAAAATGATCTTCCAAGCTATCATCATCAATCGTATCATTGAGGACTCGGAGGAGGAGGATAGCCAGTCAACATAACAGCACAGGCACTCAGCATCAGCATCAGTCTTGAAGGGATGTGACATGTTAAAATCAATTAGTCTGTTATATCAGCATCAGGTGTGTGGTAGCTGGTGGTGATCCAAGACTGGTTCATCTTGATGAAAGTCAGTCGATTAACCGAGTCGGTGGACAGGCGCACCCTGTGATCCGTGACAAATCCTCCAGCAGCACTGAATGTGCGTTCCGAAAGAACGCTGGATGCAGGACAGGCCAGTAGCTCAATTGCATACTGTGCAAGCTCTGGCCAGTGATCCATCCTCAAGACCCAGTAAGCCAGAGGATTTTCGGTGGGGAAGGTGTCCAAGTCTGACCTTGCCCCTAGATATTCCTGCACCATGTTTATCAGACGCTGGCGATGGTTGCTGGAACCGATCATACTTTGGGGCTGCGGACTAAAGAATTGTCTGAACGCATCGGTCAGACGGCCACCTTCCCCACCGCTCCTTCTTTGACTGGCCGAAGCCTCAGCAACTCGTTGTCCAGGACCAGGAGTTTGTAACCTCCCAGTCTCTGGGAACGCGTTGCACAGACCTTTCTGCAAGGCCTCCCGGAGTTGTCTCATCCTCTGCTCCCTCTGCGATGGTAACATAAGGTCCGCAACCTTACCCTTGTACCGTGGATCAAGGAGAGTGGCCAGCCAGTAATGGTCCCTCTCCTTGATCCGAATAATACGAGGATCCTTCCGCAGACTTTGCAGGATCAGGGAGGCCATGCAGCGTAGGTTAGCTGAGGCATTCGGTCCGGAGTCCTCTGGGTCACTAAGGACGACATGATCCGCAGCCACCTCCTCCCAGCCACGTACAAGTCCACGGGTTTCTTGGGACTGTAAATCATCCCTAAAAGACTGCTGCTGTTGATGCTGCTGAGTGCCAGGCTCCACCTCCATGCTGACACAATCCTCCTCCTCCTCCTCCTCCTCGTCCTCTTCCTGTGCGATGGGTGGGACAGAAGGAACACTGTCTGGGTAAAGGGGGCCTTGAGAGGCAAGGAAGTCCTCCTCTTCCTGCCTCTGTTCTGCCTCAAGTGCCCTGTCCATTATTCCACGCAGCGTGTGCTCCAACAGGTGGACAAGAGGTACAGTGTCACTGATGCATGCACTGTCACTGCTCACCATCCTCGTGGCCTCCTCAAATGGTGCCAGGACAGTGCATGCATCCCTGATCATGCCCCACTGGCGTGGAGAAAAAAAACCAAGCTCCCCTGACCCTGTCCTGGTGCCGTAGTCGCACAGGTACTCATTGATGGCCCTGTGCTGCGTGTGCAGCCGCTGCAGCATGGCCAACGTTGAGTTCCACCTGGTGGGCATGTCACATATAAGGCGGTTCTTGCGCAGGTTCAACTCCTTTTGCAGCTCAGCCAGGCGAGCACTGGCATTATAAGATCTGCGGAAATGCACACAGACTTTCCTGGCCTGCCTCAGGACATCCTGTAAGCCCGGGTACCTGCCCAAGAACCGCTGCACCACCAGGTTAAGGACGTGAGCCACACAGGGCACATGGGTCAGTTGTCCCTGTCGGAGGGCGGAGAGGAGGTTGGTGCCATTGTCGCAAACCACCATTCCTGGATTAAGCTGGCGTGGCGTCAACCACCTCTCGGCCTGGCCCTGCAGAGCAGACAGGACCTCTGCCCCAGTGTGGCTTCTGTCCCCCAAACACACCAGCGCAAGCACGGCATGGCATCTTTTTGCCTGCGTACTTGCGTAGCCCCTTGAACGCCTACGGAGCACCGCTGGTTCAGAGGACAAAGCACAGGAAGAGGCCATGGAGGAAGAAGAAGAGGAGGGGGTGGAGGAGAGAGGTGTGTCACAACCAGTAGTAGCATTTTGGAGGCGTGGCGGTGGAACAACCTCCAACACTACTGCACCTTGTCCTACATCCTTCCCAGCTGCCAAAAGAGTGACCTAATGGGCCGTGAAAGAAAGGTAACGTCCCTGTCCATGCCTGCTGGACCATGAGTCAGCGGTAATATGCACCTTACCGCTGACCGCCCTGTCCAGCGAGGCCAAGACATTGCCTTCCACATGCCGGTAGAGAGCCGGAATAGCCTTCCGTGAGAAAAAGTGGCGTTTGGGAACCTGCCACTGAGGAACCGCACATTGCACAAACTCACGGAAGGGGGCCGAGTCTACCAACTGAAAAGGCAGCAGTTGAAGCGCTAGCAATTTAGCCAAGCTAGCATTCAACCGCTGGGCATGTGGATGGCTGGGAGTGAACTTCTTTCGACGGTCCAGCAGCTGGGGCAGGGAAATTTGCCTGCTAGAATCGGACGTCGGTGTACTGCTAGCAGAGTGGCCGCAAGTACTTGGCTGTGACACACCTAATTCTACACCTTCATTCCTCTCAGTGCATGTTTCAGAGAGGACTGAAGTTATAGTGGGGTTGGAGATCCCAGCTGATGCGGTGCAAGGAGAGGTCCGCTTTGTTCTTTGGTGTGGGTCTTTGAGGTAGGCTTGCCAACGAGCTGCATGGCAGGTCAACATATGTCTGGTCAGGCATGTGGTACCCAAGCGGCTGATGTTTTGGCCACGCGATATATGCTTGAGACATATGTTGCAAACAGCAGCTGTGCGATTTGATGCACTAGCCTCAAAAAAGGCCCACACCAAAGAACTTTTTGAATGACGGGCAGAGGCAGCGCCCTGCACAGGCGGAGCTCTGCGGTGTGATTCCGTCGGTGTACTGCCCTTACGCTGGCCACCAAAGGGCATCCTGCCTCGTTGGAGATGTGCCTCCTCCTCATCCTCCTCCTCCTCCTCTCTCCTATTAGGCACCCATGTGGAGTCAGTGACCTCATCATCCCCTCCCTCCTCATCACTGGAGCCAATCTGGCAGTATGCTGCAGCTGCTGGAACATGACTGCCAGATTGGTGTCCTTCTTGAGCATCCCCTCTGTCTGCTCTCACGCTACTGCCTTCCTCTAGCTGGGTTTCATCATCAGACCCTTCGAAACGCTGGGCATCCTCCTGGAGCATGTACCCAACACTGTGCTCAAACAGTTCGGGGGACTCCTCAGGAGGAGGACATGGTGGGTCTAGGGAAGGAGTGACTGATGATGAGTCTGACATTGATACCAGGGAAGAGGACGCTTTGGCAGCTGCTTTGCCAGTACCCTGAGCCTGGGTGAGAGAGGATGAGGAGGAGGAGGAGGGCTTGGTCATCCACTCTACCAAGTCTTCGGCATGATGTGGCTCAACATGTCCAGCTGCCGAAAAGAAGGACAAGCGTGTCCCATGGCCATGTGCTGATGACAATGCACCGCGTCCACGACCAGCACTGTTGCCCCCAGACACAGAGCCTGCTTGCCCTCTTTTATTGCCTCCTGACTGTCTGCCTCTCCTTGTTTGCCTTCCAGACATTCTAATGGATGGCCTGCAGGGAGATGGGAAAAAAAGCAATAAGGGCTACCTTCAGGTGTCCTTCTCTGTCCCTTTACTTAAGGATTTCTAAATATGGTTGAGGATGATTGCTCTCGCACAGAATAGCACAATGACAATTTCCCTGACTGTCCAAAAAACAAGGATTTCAAAGATGGTTGATGAGGAATGCTTTAGCACAGTATAGCACAATGAGAATTTCCCTCACTGTCCTTCCCTGTCCCTACAAACAAGGTTTAGCACAGTAAAACACACTGACACTCTCCCTACCTATAGTTTTCTGTCCCTATAATTTTTTTTTTTAAAGATGGTTGATGAGGAATGCTTTAGCACAGTATAGCACAATGAGAATTTCCCTCACTGTCCTTCCCTGTCCCTACAAACAAGGTTTAGCACAGTAAAACACACTGACACTCTCCCTACCTATAGTTTTCTGTCCCTATAATTTTTTTTTTTTTTAAAGATGGTTGATGAGGAATGCTTTAGCACAGTATAGCACAATGAGAATTTCCCTCACTGTCCTTCCCTGTCCCTACAAACAAGGTTTAGCACAGTAAAACACACTGACACTCTCCCTACCTATAGTTTTCTGTCCCTATAAATTTTTTTTTTAAAGATGGTTGATGAGGAATGCTTTAGCACAGTATAGCACAATGAGAATTTCCCTCACTGTCCTTCCCTGTCCCTACAAACAAGGTTTAGCACAGTAAAACACACTGACACTCTCCCTACCTATAGTTTTCTGTCCCTATAATTTTTTTTTTTAAAGATGGTTGATGAGGAATGCTTTAGCACAGTATAGCACAATGAGAATTTCCCTCACTGTCCTTCCCTGTCCCTACAAACAAGGTTTAGCACAGTAAAACACACTGACACTCTCCCTACCTATAGTTTTCTGTCCCTATAATTTTTTTTTTTTTAAAGATGGTTGATGAGGAATGCTTTAGCACAGTATAGCACAATGAGAATTTCCCTCACTGTCCTTCCCTGTCCCTACAAACAAGGTTTAGCACAGCAAAACACACTGACACTCTCCCTACCTATAGTTTTCTGTCCCTATAATTTTTTTTTTTTTTTAAAAGATGGTTGATGAGGAATGCTTTAGCACAGTATAGCACAATGAGAATTTCCCTCACTGTCCTTCCCTGTCCCTACAAACAAGGTTTAGCACAGTAAAACACACTGACACTCTCCCTACCTATAGTTTTCTGTCCCTATAAATTTTTTTTTTTTAAAGATGCTTGATGAGGAATGCTTTAGCACAGTATAGCACAATGAGAATTTACCTCACTGTCCTTCCCTGTCCCTACAAACAAGGTTTAGCACAGTAAAACACACTGACACTCTCCCTACCTATAGTTTTCTGTCCCTATAATTTTTTTTTTTTAAAGATGGTTGATGAGGAATGCTTTAGCACAGTATAGCACAATGAGAATTTCCCTCACTGTCCTTCCCTGTCCCTACAAACAAGGTTTAGCACAGTAAAACACACTGACACTCTCCCTACCTATAGTTTTCTGTCCCTATAATTTTTTTTTTTTTTTAAAAGATGGTTGATGAGGAATGCTTTAGCACAGTATAGCACAATGAGAATTTCCCTCACTGTCCTTCCCTGTCCCTACAAACAAGGTTTAGCACAGTAAAACACACTGACACTCTCCCTACCTATAGTTTTCTGTCCCTATAAAAATTTTTTTTTTAAAGATGGTTGATGAGGAATGCTTTAGCACAGTATAGCACAATGAGAATTTCCCTCACTGTCCTTCCCTGTCCCTACAAACAAGGTTTAGCACAGTAAAACACACTGACACTCTCCCTACCTATAGTTTTCTGTCCCTATAATTTTTTTTTTTTAAAGATGGTTGATGAGGAATGCTTTAGCACAGTATAGCACAATGAGAATTTCCCTCACTGTCCTTCCCTGTCCCTACAAACAAGGTTTAGCACAGTAAAACACACTGACACTCTCCCTACCTATAGTTTTCTGTCCCTATAAAACATTTTTTTTTTAAAGATGGTTGATGAGGAATGCTTTAGCACAGTATAGCACAATGAGAATTTCCCTCACTGTCCTTCCCTGTCCCTACAAACAAGGTTTAGCACAGTAAAACACACTGACACTCTCCCTACCTATAGTTTTCTGTCCCTATAATTTTTTTTTTTTTAAAGATGGTTGATGAGGAATGCTTTAGCACAGTATAGCACAATGAGAATTTCCCTCACTGTCCTTCCCTGTCCCTACAAACAAGTTTTAGCACAGTAAAACACACTGACACTCTCCCTACCTATAGTTTTCTGTCCCTATAAATTTTTTTTTTTAAAGATGGTTGATGAGGAATGCTTTAGCACAGTATAGCACAATGAGAATTTCCCTCACTGTCCTTCCCTGTCCCTACAAACAAGGTTTAGCACAGTAAAACAGACTGACACTCTCCCTACCTATCCTTCTCTTTCCCTAAACTAAAGGAATCCAGGTTAAGCAAGAAAAAAAAAATGTCACTGTCCCTGCCTATGCTTCTCTTTCCCTGCTCCGGAACACACTACACTAGGCCGCCGTGCTGGCGGCCTTTTATAGTGTGGGGCGTGTACTAAACACCCTCAGCAATAATTGGCCACAGGCATCCTGCCTGTGGCCAATCATTGCTCTCCTCGCTGCCGGCGCTGTGATTGGCCAAGCATGCGGGGTCACAGTGCATGCTTGGCCAATCACAGCGCCTGGATGACACTGCGATGGCGTAGTGCATTGTGGGCCGCGAATTAGGCGCGAACGGCCCAAATCGTTCGTTGTTCGGCGAACGATCGAACAGCCGATGTTCGAGTCGAACCTATGTTCGACTCGAACACCGAGCTCATCCCTACTCCAGGTACATCTAACATAAATAAGTACCCAACAAGTTTGGCATTTAATGGCCGCGGCACTTTTATTGGTTTAAATGTGAAAATAAATTAACCATAAATCTCTTTTATTATTCATATTATTAACCATCAAACAGCATAACTTGAATGAAAAAACTGTTTTGTATAACTGCTTAGTTCTCAGAACTCAAGCAGCATTACCATATTATAACATCAAAAATCAAATGTCCCCCCTAGACATCCAGGGTGACCCAACCACATAATAGTGCACGCGACTGGGGAGGGAGGGAGGGAGTTCTTCCAAGGTGCTCCAGCAGGAAAAGGGGTTATCCCAGCTCAGCTGACTCCTTTTAAAGGCTTCCCAGCTTCCAGCAGCTTGCGCTGTATCCCATTGGTTGGCTGCTGAAACTGGATTTTAAAGTGGCAGTACACTTAAATTACCTAAGCCTATCTAACAACTGTATACTCCTAATTAACCCTATCTACCCTTTTCACCTGTAGTGGCCACAATCCCAAGCAAGTGGGCTCATACTGTGCCCCCTTTTTCATGGGATTGTAGGCCACATACATTAACCTTACTTACTCCAGGTACATCTAACATAAATAAATACCCAACAAGTTTGGCATTTAATGGCCGCGGCACTTTTATTGGTTTAAATGTGAAAATAAATTAACCATAAATCTCTTTTATTATTAATATTATTAACCATCAAACAGCATAACTTGAATGAAAAACCAGTTTTGTATAACTGCTTAGTTCTCAGAACTCAAGCAGCATTACCATATTATAACATCAAAAATCAAATGCCCCACAAGCCGGGCCTGAGCATCATGCCCGGCCCTACCCCAAAACCGCGGCCTGTTCAACCCCATACTGTAAACCCAGGTTAAAAATATCTAGCCCTACATCAGATAGGTGGACTCCATCCTGCTTGTACAACTCTTGGAAACCACCCTCCAGGTCTAAAAGTCAGTACGACAGCCCGCCCAGGGTAGGCATGAACTTTTCCATCGCCCCATTAATGCGCTTCCTCATCTTTTCCATCACTTTCCTCTGACAAGAGGAAAGCCATGAAAGGCGAGGAATAAGTTCGGAGAACACTATGAACGTACCTGGAGAAGAAGGAGTAAAGCGTTCCAGATCCCGCCTAATCATGACAAGCAAATCCAATGTACGGACATTGCCCAAATCATTCCCACCAACATGCAATAATAAAATATCCAGCCTGGGCCAACCTTGACCTAATTTGCATAAATGAAAATATAGTTGATGCCATTGCAGGCCTTTCACTCCCTTCCAGACTACTTGAAAGGATCACGGATGTAGAGACAAGATTGTAGAATAGCAACGGAGAGACGCTTTTTTGTGCGCCAAATAAATAAGAGTGTCCCAGAATCCATATTGTGTGAGGCAAACCTGGAAAATGTAAACAAACATGTTAGGCCTTACATACAATTTAAAGCATTTGGATTTCCACCTTCCCATTCCCTTAATAGCCGACTCACCCACACCCATACGGGCCGCCTCCGATGCTGCTCCCATTCTAAATGAATGGGATGAAAATGTTTATTTGTGCAAACCCAAGCTTCGAAGGCACTTATGCAGAACAAAATCAAACTGATATTTAGTTAGAGGGAACCCATTCTGGTGAACCAAAAATGTACCCTCCCCAGAGGGCCTAGCCCGTAAGAATTGCTTAACGGCTTCCACCGGACATACTATCTTATTATCTTGAGCTCTTAACGTAATCCCAACCCCTTGCCCTAAAACATCATTCTTAGAGCACCTGATCCAGATGTGCACTCCCGAATGGTCTACCGACACATGTTCCAAACAAACACCAGAACCACCTAATTTAGACTGGGGAAGCAGCTCGGATATGCGCAATGCCCCATGAAAAGCTAGAATAAACGCAGTTTTAAACAACAAGGCTTCAAATTCCGTGTAGCATACAGCCGACGTGACTTCACAAAGCCTACCAAGAGTTCCAATGAAATCGGCCTTCTATTGTCTGACACAAAATTTACCCTCCTGTACCCTTTCAGAGCCTGCTTAACTGAAAAATAGGACATGCAGGAGGGATTCCCCTTTAAACAGCAGAAGAACGAAACCCCAGCCAGCGTTTTCGTTATATGACTGTAGGAAAACCGCTGCTGCATCACAGATGCCACAAACGCTAAGACCAATCCCTCCAATGGCCGACAATCCCCAACTCCATGGGCTTCAGAGAAAGACAACCAGGAATCCAAGTAGCACCTCCATGTCTTGGGAGAGACCGAACCCTGAATAGCTCTTGACACTGCCTCCAGATCACGTCCCACAGAAATTCCGGACACAGAATCCCCTCCGCATCCGCTTCTGGAAGCCGCTGGCGAAAACGGTCCACCTGAAACCGGGATAAGGCATTGACAATATTATTCTGAACTCCCGGAGTGTATTTGGCTTTGATCCATACATTAAATTTCAAATAAAGGAAAACAATCTGCCTGAGAACCTTGACCACCAGCAGAGATTTGGACGAGAGAGACAATTGATTGGGAAGAGGACGCCTTTGTTGTCCGTCTCCACCAAGATCCTTCTGTATGCAAAATCTGTTCTAATCGCCACCAGAATAGGGAACAGTTCCAATAAAACAATGTTCTTCATGACCTCCCGAACCACCCACGACTCCGGCCACGCTGCACAGCACCAGTGCGTTCCCCAAATTGCAGCAAAACCTTTAGACCCAGCAGCATCCGTGAATAGCCTGAAATCTGGGGCAAAGACAAAATCCTTCTGAAAAAAGGACTGAGCATTGTAAATGTCGAGGAACCTGGCCCAAACTAACAAGTCCGCCTTAAGCAAACTTGTCAACCGTATGTGTGGGAAAGGCGACTTTAAACTAGATATTGCCAGGTAAAGCCTCTGCGAAAAAACGCGCCCTACTGGCATAATCCTGCAGGCAAACGTCAAAACTCCCAAAAGTGATTGCACGTCCTTCAAAAGCACTTTCTTTTGCAATAGAAACAAACCAAGCAAGGACTTCAACTTCACCAATTTCGCCTCAGGCAAACGGAATTCCATCTTACATGTATCAATGTGTATGCCCAAAAATTCCAAAGATGTGCTGGGCAAACACGTCTTCTCTGCCAAAGGAACGCCAAACTGTTGTGCAATGGTCCTAAATGCCAAAAGCAAATCATTACAAGAAAAACTCTGGAGAGCCTATAAAAAATAAAAATAAAATAAAAATAAAAAATCGTCCAGGTAGTGGACTACGCAATCACAACCTGACTTAGAACACGCCACCTAATGGAGAAAGGACGAAAACGCTTAAAAATGGGAACACGAAACCGAACACCCCATAGGGAGATATTTGTCAAAGAAATGCGCTGCATCTAAATAAAACCCTAAAGTATTAAACGCCTCAGACGATATGGGCAAAAACCGAAATGCCGATTTGATATCGGCCTTTGGCAGCAAAGCGCCAGGCCCAAACTTACGAATTATACCTATCACTCCTTCGAACGTCGCATACGACACTGAACACAGCGCCTCGTCAATCTCATCATTAAGCGATTCCCCTTTTTGAGAATGACATATGATGAATTATGTGATAAGCATTCTGCTCCTCTTTTTTTTTTTGGGGACCACCCCCAGAGGTGATATTCGGAAGTTAACAAACGGAGGGCGCTCAAAAAGACCGGCAATGTGTCCTTCAGCAATTTCCTTGAAAATATTTTCCCTAACTATCTGTGGAAATTGCTCAACTGATTTTAAGCTACCCACCATCATACATTCTTTTCCCTGAGAAGGAAGGAAGGAAGGAAGGAAGAGGAAAACCACATGAAACCCCCTTAATGAGAAATGGCGCCATCCCCCGGTCTGGATACCTGTCCAGCCATGGACGCATGTTTTCCAGCCTCACAGGCGTGCAGGCTTTTTGGAAAAAAAAAATATATATCTTTTTGGGATTGACTGTTCCAAGCATTCACATTTTTCTTCAAACACTGAGCCACAGGGTGTTTACCTGTGCAGTATGCACATTTGTGCCTGTACTTACAGGCCGCACCCCAAGATTGAACCACTCCTGTCCATATCCTTACTTACACTGACAGGCTTAAATGATAACCTAAGGGGTACAATTCACAGGACACACCATCTTTAATGCACATTTCAGGAACCCTAGTCCTAGCAAACACCACAGCACTGATAGGTTCCAGGACTGATAAATTGCTCTGTGTTCCACTATTACCAATAGGGCTAAATTGTGCTGAGAGAATTAGATAAAAGGAGTGAAGCCCTGATAAATAGCAGGGACTGAACAAGACGCATGAGCTAAAGGAACAGAGTGGACAGTTTAAACAGGGTACAGGATACATTTATATACTAAAGAGCCACTCAATTATACAAGGCATTAAATGTACAAACTCACAAGCTGCTGGAAGCTGCCCCGCCTCCTGCTGAGATTTTTTTCCATACAGCAGCATACTTGGTTCAGGGACCTGTGGGGTATGCACAGCCAAGGACATGACATGCTGGGCATCTCCATACCTTAATGAGTGACAGCAGGAGGTAAAGGGCTGAGCATAGCAGCAGATACAGATAGCTGAGGAGATTGACAAGAAACAGCAAGAACCAAAGGGGATAGCGTTCTTACTAAAGAGGAGAGAGGATCCACTAGCACATTCAAAGTATGTATCTGAGCACACTCAACCCCTGCTGGAGTTTAAGCAGCTTCTTGCTGAATTTCTTCTCCCAGCAGTAGACCTGAAGCTGGCACCTGTCTGCGAGGCAGTGCCTGTGTCTCTTCCATGAAACTGCAGCTGTCCTGAACTTGTCTATCTTGTTCCTGTCTTCTGGCTGCCTGAGGGGAGACCGGGAGCCCCCTCCCCCCACTCGCCGTGGGCTGGTCAGCCATGCTCCTCCTGCCTCCTCTTCTCTCCGGCGACCTGGAACAGGTCCTCTTCTTTTTGGAGGAGCGGCGCTCAACGACAGTTCCGCCCATGTTATCTTCAGCGGCTTCCTCTCGCTGCCTCTGCTCTGCCTGTTGCTCCACCTCAGCTGCTGCGCTCTGTTCAGGAGGCTGGCTCCTCCGATTCCTCACATGCTGCAAGCGTACCTCTGCCACTCTCTCACTGCTGCCTGTCTGCTCTCTCTGAGTCCCGGCCACACTGCCTTCAGCTTCCCTTCACCCTGCTGACCTTCATTCACATTTACACCCAGTGACAGGCAGCGCCGCAGCCATTCTACACCAGCTTTCTCAAGAAGTTGCTTAAATAAAGATTCCATACCTGCAGCGTGATATACAGGGAGGGGAGGAGTTCTTCCAAGGTGCTCCAGCAGGAAAAGAGGTTATCCCAGCTCAGCTGACTCCTTTTAAAGGCTTCCCAGCTTCCAGCAGCCTGCGCTGTATCCCATTGGTTGGCTGCTGAAACTGGATTTTAAAGTGGCAGTACACTTAAATTACCTAAGCCTATCTAACAACTGTATACTCCTAATTAACCCTATCTACCCTTTTCACCTGTAGTGGCCACAATCCCAAGCAAGTGGGCTCATACTGTGCCCCCTTTTTCATTCTGACAACAAATGGAAATGTAGCATGTGTGATATTTTCCCAATGTGCCAAGTTTCAACAGTAGCAGGAAGAAGCACTTTGCTTGCAATCACTACAGAATGCAGAAATGGAAATCAGGCTGGTGTAAATAAACCCAAATGGTAGACTTGTGCAAAATTTGTTTAGTTTAGTTTCTTTTCGGTCCTGTTGATTCGTAATCATTCGTAATTTTGCTAAGTGGAATTTTCCGTGTTTGGACTAATTCGTATTTTCGCAAGCGTCATTTTTCATTGTATCGGAATGATTCGTATTAATGTAAGCCTTATTTTTAGTTGATTTATAATTCATACTTTTGGTAGAGTACATTGTTTTTCGTGGATTCTGGACACAACTCCTACTTTCGTAACTTTTTTTTGGTTCGTTGATTCGTAATTTTCCGTGTCTCTCTCACAATGGCACTGCCAAACGTGCTTCAAATGGATTCGTACTTTTCTAAATACATTGCGGTTATTTGTAACGATTCAAAATCTCGTATTTTACTTTCGTTTTTGACATGCGGCTATAGCATCCGCCCCTGTACACCATTTTGAGAGGGAGTTCAATACAGTGAGGGAGAAGCAGAGAGCAGAGCAGAGTGTTATTGTGCTTCGAATGGATTCGTACATTCGTAACTTTTTTTTGGTTCGTTGATTCGTAATTTTCTGTGACGGATCACAACAAGTCGACTTGCTGTTGCATTAGGCCGCATTAACGCAACAACTAATTATGCCGAAGTCATTCGGGAATTCGCTATTTGCGATATAATTTATTTCGGATTCGGTTTTATTCGTAATTGCTTTGTTCGGAAATTCGAATGCTTCCGAACGTCCGAAAGTTGCTAAATTCGTACGAATTTCAATTCGTTACAAAATGAATTGCACAAGCCTACCAAATGGACAGTTGAGGTACTCAGTCGACATTGCTTCCACTATCCATAGGTATAAGGCAGTTCTAGCCAGATTGGGGGAATCTTTTGTACAAGAGATTTTTCCACAAACAGTAACTTTCTTATCAACTAGAAAGCTTGTTCTTTTGCAGAATTCATATGCAACGATGTCAGGTAATATCGAAATGATGCTTCCAGGTATAGGAAATGTACATGTGTAACTATACCATCATTCAACCAGAAATGCAAAAATTAACATGCTTAAAGTGGTTGTAAACCCCAAAATAAAAAAATAAATATCTGCAAGACAAAGGCATAATGAGCTAGTATGACTAGCATACTAGCTCATTATGAATTACTTACCTTAGATCGAAGCCCCCGCAGCGGTGCTTGGACACCGCTGCCATCTTGCCTCGATGTCCCTTCCATGTCTCGCCGCTCCGGCACTGTGATTGGCCCCTGGAGCGGCGATGACGTCACACGCATGCGCGCTCGGGCCGGCTAAATCCATTCAGAAATCCGGCTACTAGTGTGCATGCGCGTGACGTCAGCGGCGCCGGTTTTAAAAGCAAATATCTCCTTAACCGTGTAGGTTAGGGAGATATTTCATGCACCTACAGGTAAGCCTTAATCTAGGCTTACCTGTAGGTGCATGTTGTGTAAGTGGGTTTACAACCACTTTAAAAATGGTTTGTCTGACATAAAATGGCTGAGACATTTCAAAATTACTGAAAGAGATTTCTGCCGATTGTCATCCTTAAATAAGCTTTGGTATGAATGATCTATTTGGAGACGAATATTTATTTAAAATTATGCCATTTCTGTGGACTTCTGTCTTATATCTGTGGGCAGGGTTGCCAACTTTCAGTAAATTTACAAACAGTTTGTAAAATCCATACTTGTTGCATCTGTGCATGAATGTCAGTTACGGACATGCAGCCTACATGTCCGTAATAGACATTCAAGGACAGATGCAAAAAGTATGGATTTTACAAACCGTTTGTAAATTTACTGAAAGTTGGCAACCCTGTCTGTGGGTAGTCTATGGACACCTGCATTGATCTTGGATTTAGTCACAAAGGGACTGGAGATTCCAAAATCTGGTGCAGCTCTGCATAGAAACCAATCAGCTTCAAGGTCTTTTTTAGTTCAAGGTCTTTTTTAGTTTAGTTTTTTAGTTGAACAGGCTGAAGCTAGGTGCTGATTGGCTACCATGCACAGCTGCACCAGATTTTGCACTCTCCAGTTTTAGTAAATCAACCCAAAGTCTTTTCCGGTGGTGTACTCATGAATGCCATAAAATGAATGTATTTATTCATATACAGTACTACTAACAGCAATAGCTCATCAAAAGCAGGCTCGGGTTCAAATTGCCAGATGAGGACCTTTTTTCATTTTAAAGCACATTTCCGCATTTGCAGTCAAATTTGAGAAAACCCCACTATATGCTTCCTAGGTGTTATAGTATTTACACAGTATACCTTAAAATAATTTTTAACAAATATTTCTCTCCTTTTAATGCCCCTTTCACACTGGGGCGGGAGGTGCATTGGCGGTATAGCGCTGCTATTTTTAGCGGTGCTATACCGTCAGAATTGCGGCGCTATTCGGCCGCTAGCGGTGCAGTTTTAACCCCCCGCTAGCGGCCGAAAAAGGGTTAATACCACCGGCAATGCACCTCTGCAGAGGCGCATTGCCGGCGGTATAGCCGTGGTTTCCCATTGCTTTCAATGGGAAGGAGCGGTGGAGGAGCGGTAAACATACTGCTCCTCTTACCGCTCCAAAGATGGGGCTAGCAGGACTTTTGGAGCGGTCCTGCTAGCGCACCGCTCCAGTGTGAAAGCCCTTGGGCTTTCACACTGGAGAAACAGCAGCCGCTGTTTAGGGTTGGTTTGCAGGCGCTATTTTTAGTGCAATAGCACCTGCAAACCGCTCCAGTGTGAAAGGGGTCTATGTCTCTGAAGAGAAGGTGTAATGGTTGATTGTAAAGCCCTGTACACACGATCGGATTTCCTATGGATTTTAAACCTATGGATTTTTCCAGTCAGTCAAAAAACCGATCGTCCCAAACGCCGTGACGTAAAACACTCCCGACGAGCCAAGAAAAATGAAGTTCTATGCTTCTGAGCATGCGTCGCCTTGATTCTGAGCATGCGTGGGTTTTTTATCCGATGGAGTTCCCCACAGACGATTGGAATTTGCTATCTTTTTTTTTTCCATCGGATAAATTTAAAACATGTTCTATTTTTTAACACTGATGGAAAAAAGACCGATGGGGCCCACACACGATCGGTTTGTCCGATGAAAAAAGTCCATTGGACTGTTTTCATCGGTAAAAGCGATCGTGTGTACACGGCTTAAGCATTTCTGGATAGTCTCAGAGTGGTTCTATCTGGGGATTCACTAAGCTATCTCTCATTAACATATAATGCAGAAGGTCAATTTCTATATGTTTAACCCTTTGTTAGGACAGACAGCATCAAACAAACATAAACAGGCCTCCAGTGGTTTATAGCATGTTTTATACTGACATACAAAAAAAACTAGAAAATAGAAATAGGTTTCCTCTAACACTTGCAATTTTCTGTGATATACTAACAGAGAAAAGCTTATTGATATCTGTGCTCGGGTGCTTGGTGTACATATTGTTATCACTGCATGGAAAAAGGCCTGGGGCTGGTATGTCATTGACGTGTTGTCAGAGACTTCACTGAGAGGAATTCCTCACATCAGCATTTAAATAAACAGTCGGCTCTTTATTTTTTTCAGGTGAGGATGCAATGACAGGCGACACGGACAAGTACCTTGGACCACAAGATCTGAAAGAACTGGGGGATGATTCTTTACCTCAAGAAGGGTATATGGGCTTCAGCATAGGAGCCAGATCAGCCAGGTAGGTCTCTTTTGTCTATAAATGTCATAATCCATATTTTACCATTGTAATACATTTTACCATCTTTTCTTGATTTTACATTCATGCAAGACTCCAAATTCATAAGCAATGAAAATATAAGTATACCTGTGCAAAACGGAATTTTTCCTGTTTGATCTGGGCGTGTCTATTTATATTTATTTAAAAAATTGTAGTTGGTGTATTGGAGTTTTTGATTGTATTTCTGAATGGAGGAAACTAAACTGTGATTTTGTGGTTTTATATTAGATTAATTTATTATATATTGCTGTTTTTGCACTATTGTTCACTAAGCACTTTATAATTAGAGTAATTAGCGCTACTTCATCATTTATACTTATTTTCATGGGTGTTGGCAACACTATAGAAGTGTAGCTGCTTTTTACGTTTCACATTAGCACTGTAATAATACTTGGTTTTTAATACCTTGGTAGCGCATTAGTACCCCACTTTTTATTCATAAACTGTGTCCTTTTTATTATGTTATCACAATTAAGTCCAAAATTGGTCCATGTAAGTCCACAATGCTAGCATCTGCTGCAGTGTAGTGAATTATATTCAGGCTGTAAGATGTGTTTATAGTATGACCACTTGGATAGCCCTGGCTACTTTTGCTATATAAACCCAATTAAAATAAATAATAATAAGATACATACATACAGATGCTTGCAGGCAGTGGTGTAGCTAAAACAGTATGGACCCAGATTCAAATACTGCCCTGCTCTCCCATTTACTGTACCTTTACCAATTTACTGCCCTACAATATTAAAGTAGTAAAAGCTTTATTAGCGTTAGTAAAAGTTTTTTTTTATAGTTATTTAATTTGTTTTTCAAGAAAACACAGCTTTGAAAAAGGCATAAGGTACTTCTGGTTTAAAGAGCTGTTGTTTCTGAAATATTGACTAGAGAAAAGGCAAAGATGTTCAAACACGGATAGTCTTGGCTTAACAGCGTCATAGTATCAAAGTACATAGTGATGTAGTAGAGTAGTAAACGTTTTAATCATGCAGTGTGTTGTAAGCAGAGATATTCTTGCAGAAGATTCTCCAATGCAGAGCTTCAAAGGCAAGCTGCTGATGACTGCACAGAGTTGCTACTCAATGCATCCCCTGAGTTTTGTCATATGATGTCACATGATCATGTGCAAGAGGTACACTATATTGTCAAAAGTATTGTGACGCCTGCCTTTACACGCACATGAACTTTAATGGCATCCCAGTCTTAGACTGTAGGGTTCAGTATTGCGTTGGCCCACCCTTTGCAACTATAACAGCTTAAACTCTTCTGGGAAGGCTGTCCACAAGGTTTAGGAGAGTGTCTGTGGGAATGTTTGACCATTTTTCCAGAAGCGCATTTGTGAGGTCAAGCACTGATGTTGGACAAGAGGGCCTGGTTCCCAGTCTCCGCTCTAATTTATCCCAAATGTGCTTTATCGTGTTGAGGTCAGGACTCTGTGCAGGCCAGTCAAGTTCATTCCAATACTTTTGACAATATAGTGTATATACTGCACCATTACTGTACTAGATATCAGCAGCTTCCCAGTGCAACCGTGCATTAAAGGAGTTCTATATCTGCATTTTTTTTTTGTATGTTTAACCATTGTAAGGGTGCAAACACATCCTACAGTACAGTATGTACTTGCAAATATGTGTGTTCTCACATACTCATGCATGGACATTTTATATGCTTTTTAATTCATGGTGGTTTGCTTGCAGTGCATATTCATTGCATTAGGGTTGTCCCGATACCACTTTTTTAAGACCGAGTACAAGTACCGATACTTTTTTTCAAGTACTCGCCGATACCGAATACCGATACTTTTTTTTAATCTCATGTGTCAGTATTTTTTTTTTTTTTTTACTATTTATTTTATTTATTTATTTTTTACAATGCTTTATTTTTTTAAGGGGGGGGGGGGGGGTGGACAGTGTCAGTGTGTGTGTTTTCTTTTCTTTTTTTTACAATTCATTTTTATTTTATTCTTTTTTTTTTATCAGCCCTGTTGTGGGGGGCTTTGGTGAGATATCAGGGGTCTTAACAGACCTCTGACATCTCCCCTTTGAGACAGAGAAAGGGACTAGGGACACATATTCCCCAGTCCCTTTCTCAGCAGCCTCTGCTGCGCTGAAAATGAATGGAGAGAAGACAGCGGCTCCTCTCCATTCATAAACTGAAACATTGTAAACACAGTTTACGATGTTTCAGTTATGTGAATGGACAGAGTCAGTGATGACTCGGTACATTCAGACAAGTAAGGAGCCGGATTTATCGGCTCCTACCTCCGCTCTCCATCCTGAGATACCAAGGGGGTGGAGGAGGAGCACGGAGGGGGCGGCAGCACGGAGGGGGACGGCGGCATGGAGGTGAAGGGGGAACAGCGGCATGGAAGTGAAGGGGGCACAGCGGCATGGAGGTGAAGGGGGAACAGGTAGCATTTGAGCAGCAGACAGGCAAGGCAATTGGATCAGATTAATTTTACTTACCCGCCTGAAGACCCGCTCTGCTCTCCGCTCTGGTCTCTGCCACGCTCTCCGTCTTGGTCTCCGCCCCCCGCCCCGCTCTCCGCCATGGTCTCCGCCCCCGCCACGCTCTCCGCCCTGCTCTCCGTCCCGCGCCGCACACTCTCCGCCCCCCGCCGCACACTCTCCGCCCCGGTCTCCGCCCTGCTCTCCACCCCCCGCTCTGAGAAAAAAAAAAGTATCGGACTGGGCATCGGGAGCATTTGCGCGAGTACAAGTACTCGCGCAAATGCTTGGTATCGGTCCCGATACCGATACTAGTATCGGTATCGGGACAACCCTACATTGCATAATATGTGCATTTTTAGGTGCATTTTATATGCACTGTATTTTAAGGGAAATTATGTTAAGACCTTTATGAAGTTATTCTCTAACTTTTATTTTTTTATGATAAAGTGCATTGCACCCAAATGGGTTTTACATGTTACCATTCATTTCTGTATAACACTGTTGATTAAATTTTTGCACACCACAGTGCACTAAAACTTGAAAATGGCTCCATTCAAAAGAATGGTACATAACTCATCATCATATGTTTTAACCTGCGTTAAACCATATAGGGTGTCATCTAAAACCATGGGAGCAGAGGGGCCAGGAACCATGCTGAGTGCAAATCTGGCATGCAAATCAAGTGAAGATTACCCCCTCTTACTCCACCCTCCTGCGTATTCCACTTTAAATATTCTAAACACTAAAGCCGTGTACACACGATCGGATTTCCTATGGATTCAAAACCGATGGATTTTTCCATCGGAATTCCGATGAAGCTGACTTCCATCAGTCTTGCCTACACACCATCAGTCAAAAATCCGACCGTTCCAAACGCCGTGACGTAAAACACTCCGACGAGCCGAGAAAAATTAAGTTCAATGCTTCTGAGCATGTGTTGACTTGATTCTGAGCATGCGTGGGTTTTTTCTTCGATGGAGTTCCCCACAGACGATCGGAATTTGCTATCATTTTTTTTTCCATTGGATAAATTTAAAACATGTTCTATTTTTTCTCACCGATGGAAAAAGACCGATGGGGCCCATACACGATCGGTTTGTCCGATGAACAAAGTCCATCGGACTGTTTTCATCTGTAAAACTGATCGTGTGTACAGGGCATAAGGCCCCTTTCACACTGGGGGTGGGGTGGTGCGCTGGCGGTATAGCGGCGCTATATTTAAGGCCGCTATACAGTTGTTTTTACCACGATATTCGGCTGCTAGCGGGGTGATTTTAACCCCCGCTAGCAGCAGAAAAAGGGTTAATACCGCCCGCAATGCGCCTTGCCGGCGGTATTACCGCGGTTTCCCATTGCTTTCAATGGGCAACAGCGGTAAAGGAGCAGTAAACACACCGCTCCTTCACCGCTGCAAAGATGCGGCTAGCAGGACATTTGGAGCGGGCTTTCACACTTTCACACTGAAGACTGCAGGGCACGATTTTTTCAGGCGGTATAGCAGCGCTATTTTAGCGCTAAACCGCCTGAAAAACGTGTCAGTGTGAAAGGGGCCTAAAAGAGGCCATGATATGCTGACATGCCTAGCAGAAAATGCTACTTTAGACTCCATGGCCAGCTATGTGAAAGAATCCCTAGTTATTGGTCATGGGATCTCTGCAATAATTGGAGTTCAGGCAGAGCTGACAATTAGTCCCTTTAGTTCAGTGGTTCTCAACTTCTTTCCTCAGGACCCACTAACAGGCCAGATTTTAAGTATTACCTTGGGGAGATGCAGACTAGAATACTGCAATCACTGAGCAGCAAATGATATCACCTGTGATGTATTTCAGTTATCTTGCAAACCTGGCCTGTTAATGGGTCCTGAGGACAGGAGTTGAGAACCACTGCTTTAGTTGATAACACTTAACCATAAAGCCTAGCCATTTGATCACATGACCAATCACTAAGAGTAGGCCGGCAGGAGGGCTTTCCATGATGTGTTATTTTTCTATGGGTCCACTTCATGAGGCTTCATTTTCTTGCTACCAGTTTTGCTTCCTTTACACCCAAGGAGCCTCTGGACAATGGAACAACCTCCTTTGATGTCACTTATGCCACGAACACACGATTGGAAATTCCGGCAGCAAAAGTCCGATGTGAGCTTTTGGTCGGAATTTCCGACCGTGTGTATGCTCCATCGGACTTTTGCTGGCGGAATTTCCGCCAGCAAAAGATTGAGAGCAGGTTCTCTATTTTTCCAACGCAAAAAGTTCCTATCGGAAATTCCGATCGTCTATATGCAATTCCAACGCGCAAAATTCCTACGCATGCTCGGAAATAATTTGACGCATGCTCGGAAGCATTGAACTTCATTTTCTCGGCTCGTCGTAGTGTTGTACGTCACCGCATTCTTGACGTTCGAAATTTCAGAGAACTTTTTGTATGACCGTGTGTATGCTTGCCAAGTTTGAGCGGAATTCCGATCGTGTGTACGCGGCATTAGTGAATGTCTATCTGTACTTACAGGCTGCTAGGACAGCTAATGGCAAGGAAGAAGGCATGCAGGGAAATATGTACTATGTATGTCTTTGTCTAGCTAGATTTAGGTGAAACTTAGAAGTCTGGCACATTTGCAAGTACAGTATCAGTAGTTTTACAAGCGTATGATTATGTCCAGAAACTATAGTGTTCACAAAATAATGGGCCTGTTCACCTCTGTACTGTATTGCTTTATCATCATTTTGCAAGCCATGCTAAGGCCAGTGTCTGATCAGAACTGAGATTGGCACAGGCTCCCTTTTAAATAAATAGGTAAACTTTCCCATAGTACTGATTTGTTATTATAATTCACTATTGATAAAGTGCCACTAGTTTGCGCCACGCGTTACAAAATAAAGGGAGACAGTATAGTTACAATACTATACTATTCAAGAGGGTTATAAAAGATTACAATTTAAAGGGAGGGGCAAATGATACAAAAGGTAGTACCTGTGAGGAATTAGCTGATGGAGAAGGTAAAAGTTCAGCTTTTAGATGGAGGCAGGACAGGCTTCCTTAAAGAGATGAGTTTTCAGGGATCGTCTAAAGGCGGACAGAGTAGAAGATAACCAGATGGATTGGGGTAGGGAGTTCCAGAAGATGAGAAATGCTCTGGAGAAGTTTTAGAGGTAAAGATCGAAGGAAGTAAAGAGGGGGCTACAAAGCAAGAGGTCTTTGGAAGAGCAGAGGGGATGATATGTGTGATATTTTGAGACTAGGTTGGCGATTTAGCTTGAGTCAGAGTTATGGATGGCTTTGTATGATGATAGTATTTTGAATTTTTTTTGTTGAGTGAGTGGAAGCTAATGGGGGGATTGGCAAAGATAGGTGGAGGACTGTGAGCAGTTGCGAAGATGTTTTAATGGCCTGGTACTTGAAAAATTTGTAATCGCTTTTTGCGCACACTTTCCTCTTGCCTGTGAAAATCTTTACATTTGGAAGATGAGCAATTGGAAAATCTTCAGTGATGTCATGTTATTAGAGTAAACCCACAATCCTAGTGTAATCCTATTTATTATTTACTTAAGAATGCACCATTATGTTCCTATGAAAAGTAAGGTAAGGATCAGTTAATGAGCATCACAAACATGAGCCCTAATCTCTTAGCTTCAAAGTGACTTCAGTATGGATTGGAGTAGTCATGTGATCTGCAGTTACAGGTTCACCATTAACAAAAGTACTTTAAGCTCTTTCCAGCATTGTGGTGCTTTCTGTGACTATTCCTTGTCTGCAGGTTTTATTGGACCTTTTAGTCACTTTCAAGTCTGTATGAATAAATGGTCAATCTGTCAATTTACTAGCAACAGTATAATTTTTAAATAACCTCTCCATTTTTACAATTAAAAAGCAATGTCTGAGCTCCAGGCAAGTCACTTTTCCTGGGCTGAAATTTTGTCATCAGTCTGCTGCAGGCAGGAGGAAGCATTTCCTCAGTCTCCTTTTCCCCAGCAATCAGGCTGAAACATTTTAACTTAGAATGCCACACGATGACAGGGTGCAGCAGGGAACTTATTTGTGCCAGACATTCGTGAACAACAGCCAATATAAAACCTCTCTAGCAATACACACCAGCATGTTCAGAGTGACTCCATAGACTATGTGTTATTAGGAAATTATTAGGAAACAGTGGAAGGAAAGTATGGCCCCTTTCACACTTAGGCGCTTTGTAGGCACTATTGCGCTAAAAATAGCACCTGCAAAGCGCCCTAAAAAAGCCGCTGCATTGTATCCAGTGTGAAAGCCTGAGGGCTTTCACACTGGAGCGTTGCGCTTGCAGGAGGGTAAAAAAACTGCTGCAAGCCGCATCTTTGAGGCACGATAGGAGCGGTAAAAATACCGCTCCTATAGCGCCCCTGCCCATTGAAATCAATGGGGTAGCGCCTCCAAAATGCCGCAAAGAGGCGTTATTGCGGCGGTTTTAACCCTTTTTCGGCCGCTAACAGGGGTTAGGATTCCCCCGCTAGCGCCCGCAAATTGCAGCAAAAACGACAGTATAGCGGCGCTAAAAATAGCGCCGGTATACCGCCAGCGCATCCAGCGCTTCAGTGTAAAAGTAGCCTAAGATCAGACTTAGAGAAACCAGAATCAAGCAGCCTTTTTACACAATGGGGAGGTTTAACCCCTCAGGTTCCACAGTGAGTATACCAAGAATGCCTTATACAAACTGCTGTGGGTTTAGTAACACTTTAAACATTACTTAGCCTACATGGCCTTAACGTTAAATAATATATCTGATGCTAGTTCCACTTATATTTTAAAGTGGAAACATACCTGAAAATACTTTGCTGAACCTTTTTTGTGACCATATCAAAGTGCTGTTTATGTCTAGGCACCACAAGGTCTGCTATTACCTCAATGATCCTGAAAAGCATCCTCTGTGTCCGGTTTGAGGTTACTGTCACTGTGCACATCTACCCCGTGTCCAGTTTAGAGTGCCTTATTGGCAAATAACTTCATTTAAGTACAGACATTTAAGCAAAAAAAGGAAATATCATTTGGGGTGGGGCAACCCTTTAAAGTTCAGAGACTGAATGCTTGCAGTTTTAGTCATGCGACTGAAAATAGCCTGTGTAGGTTGATCCTACTACCCTTCACCCATGCATAGAAGTGCTCGATGACTAGATCTGCATAAATGAATGCTGAATTCTCAGTACTGAGTCAGACAACTGCCTACACTTGATCACAGTTTATGAAAGGTTGGCTTGCATTTATTTTTCCATAAAGGCCATATGAAACCTCAGGCACTCAAGCATTTTTAATGTTATTTTTGTGATGACAAATTTGCCTTTTCTGTCAGTACTTCAGAATTTTAAGGCTCAAGCCCCCAAAGGCTCTGATAAATAGCAAAGCACCCCATGCATACATAGAATATGCACAAAAGATACATATGTAAAACAGAAATTCAATCATGAAAGCACATTTACTAATTTTTCCATTTTAGTGTTCATTTTCTGTGTGTTTCGTTTTTACTATAGAAACCTAGATCCGTACCAACTAGTTTGGCAGGCAGAGGGATAGAGCCTTACAGGATAATATAGCTCATGATTTTGCATGGCTCTGGAGGAGCCCAACGCCCATCAATTTATCAGGATATTACACTTTACATGTGGAATTCAGGCCTGTTAAGACTCTGTGGGCTGATATTGCTGTCTGTACTCTCTGGAGTTTTGCGAACACTCACACAGCCTCACATTCTCTCTGAAGCTTATTCAAAGCCTGAAACAAACAAGGCAGTGTGTTTGCAGAGATTAATGTCTGTATTTTGGATTATGGTGCAGTTTGTTTTCTGTCCGGCAAATGTTCAGCTAATACATTTTTTTTAGAGTTATAGCCCCTCAGCAATTTTAAAAAGAGGCCATTTTGTGTAAACGTATCTTATGCTGACTGGTAAAGAACACACCTATGGTAAAAAAAAGTTAAGTTCCAAGTCTATAGTAGCTAGTAGCAATCTATTTCTAATTCCATTTCCTTTTGGTTCTCCCACCTGCTGTTAAATGTATTAACAACTAAAAAATCTAAATACTGTGAGACCAGCCAAAACAACAAAGCTGTTGGTTCGGTAGCCAACCTAAGGTGCCTACATGTGTTCTAGGGGCTAAGCACCATTTCAAATGTGACTGGCTGCTCAGGCATTGAGCACTGCTTTGTGGCAACCAGGTGACATTGTCACATGTGCTGAGCTCATACCAGGGAATTAGCGGCAGCAGTGTCAAGGTTTAAGCAGGTAGCTTATTGTACCTGCTGTACATTAGCTTTATTCATTTGGCTATTTAGTCATATATTAATACACGTTTATTTTAAATTTCAAGTTTATTTCTGTAGCAGTTTTGTATTTTAATTATTATTTTTTAAATAGAGTTGTTTTAATTGCCCATAGGACATCAAACAGTGATCCCATGTATTTGTATGATGCAACTTCATTTTATTGGTTCTCAAATAGACATGTAGAATGAATTTGGAAGACTTTACGTGCCTTATTTGCTTAGCACATACCAATGGCTCCATTATGTTACAGTAGGTGTACTAATCAATCTTCCAAATTGTACCAACCAAATGGATCTGCTGTGGTCTGCCTGAAGTACTTATATATCTTGATCATTCCCTACTTCTGCCCAAAGCATCAGAATTGGGAGGTGATAATCTTGCTGTATGGATATATGTATATAATATAAAATAATATTCTTTTGAATTGGAGGCCTTAGTTGAATATGTCATGGGTTCTACAGTTTACAGATCTGAAAATATTAAAATACAGTATCTCACAAAAGTGAGTACACCCCTCACATTTTTGTAAATATTTTATTGTATCTTTTCTTGTGATAGCGCTGAAGAAATGATACTTTGCTACAATGTAAAGTAGTGAGTGTACAACTTGTATAACAGTGTAGATTTGCTGTGCTCTCAAAATAACTCAACACACAGCCATTAATGTCTAAACCGTTGGCAACAAGTGAAAATGTCCAACCTGGGCCCAAAGTGTCAATATTTTGTGTGGCCACCATTATTTTAAAGCACTGCCTTAAACCTCTTGGGCATGGAGTTCACCAGAGCTTCACAGGTTGCCACTGGAGTCCTCTTCCACTCCTCCATGACGACATCACAAAGCTGGTGGATGTTAGAGACCTTGCGCTCCTCCACCTTCCGTTTGAGGATGCCCCACAGACGCTCAATAGGGTTTAGGTCTGGAGACATGCTTAGTCAGTCCATCCCATTTACCCTCAGCTTCTTTAGCAAGACAGTGGTTGTCTTGGAGGTGTGTTTGGGGTCGTTATCATATTGGAATTCTGCCCTGCAGCCCAGTCTCCGAAGGGAGGGGATCATGCTCTGCTTCAGTATGTCACAGTACATGTTGGCATTCATGGTTTCCTCAATGAACTGTAGCTCCCCAGTGCCGGCAGCACTCATGCAGCCCCAGACCATGACACTCCCACCACCATGCTTGACTGTAGGCAAGACACACTTGTCTTTGTACTCCTCACCTGATTGCCGCCACACACGCTTGTCACCATCTGAACCAAATAAGTTTATCTTGGTCTCATCAGACCACAGGACATGGTTTCAGTAATCCATGTCCTTAGTCTGCTGGGCTTCAGCAAACTGTTTGCCAGCTTTCTTGTGCATCATCTTTAGAAGAGGCTTACATCTGAGGATGACAGCCATGCAGACCAATTTGATACAGTGTGCAGCGTATGGTCTAAGCTCTGAAAGGCTGACCCCCCCCCCCACCCCTTCAACCTCTGCAGCAATGCTGGCAGCACTCGTATGTCTATTTCCCAAAGACAACCTCTGGATATGAAGCTGAGCACGTGCACTCAACTTCTTTGGTCGCCTGTTCTGAGTGGAACCTGTCCTGTTAAACTGCTGCATGGTCTTGGCCACCGTGCTGCAGCTCAGTTTCAGGGTCTTGGTAATCTTCTTATAGCCTAGGCCATCTTTATGTAGAGCAACTATTCTTTTTTTCAGATCCTCAGAAAGTTCTTTGTTATGAGGTGCCATGTTGAACTTCCAGTGACCAGTATGAGAGAGTGAGAGCGATAACAACAAATTTAACACACCTGCTCCCCATTCACACCTGAGACCTTGTAACACTATTGAGTCACATGACACTGGGGAGGGAAAGTGGCTAATTGGGCACAATTTGGACATTTTCACTTAGGGGTGTACTTACTTTTGTTGCCAGCGCTTTAGACAATAATGGCTGTATGTTGAGTTATTTTGAGGGGACAGCAAATGTACACTGTTATACAAGCTATACACTCACTACTTTACATTGTAGCAAAGTGTCATTTCTTCAGTGTTCATGAAAAGATATAATAAAATATTTACAAAACTGTGAGGGGTGTACTCACTTTTGTGAGAAACTGTTCTGTTTATACTTTAAAATATATTTTTAAAGCTTATAACCCTAGATCTGTAAAGAGCTTAATCAGTACAGTACATACCTAATCATTTCCGAATATGCTTATTCATATTTTATCTTCTATTTTGGTGTTTTTTTGCTCCTCAAATCATAGTCTACATGTTATATGCTTAGATTGTGGAAATTTTTCCTCAACAAAATTTAAAAATGGTATATAAGTTTACAAACATATACAAATTAACTTGTGTATAACATGTAGATATAATTGAACAGTTTGATCATTTCTACGTTTACATTTACTGCGTCTGATTTTTTTTATTTTTTTTATTCTTACTTTTTTTTTCCTCCGTCATAATAAATTACTTTAAACTAGTCCTAAAGTCAGGTAAGAAAGCATGTAATCCATTCAACATGTTGCTTTTTTAACGTTTGCTCATTTTCATTCATATTGTGCTGTGGTGTGATATTTATTTTCTCAATTATCATCATCAAAAATTTGTCTTGTTATGCTTTTTATGCTTCAATTAAATCCTTATAAAGTTCGTCAAAAATGAGTTAAGGCAGCCTTTTCTGTTTGCCCCAGAAACCAAACACTGGTATTATCAGCTATTAGGTAACCATCACCTATGCACCAGACATGTATTTTGTGTGGACCAATCTTCATGTGACCCCAAGCATATTATTTCCAGGAACTGTTTCTCAGAGATGGTAAAGAGACTAGAAGCTATGAGGACATAGCACCTAACAAACTCTGCTCAAATTATATTGGGACTTTAAAGCCCAATCGAAACTTCCGTTTAAATCAGCTAAATACATCCTAGGTGCATCAAAACGAAAGGCATTCAATGTCAGTTTACTTTATTTCTCAAGCAACTATAGCTTGAGTAGAAAGGCCTGTTTTCTGCCAGCAGCTCTAAAGGGTGACCTTTGCTCTCTTTGTGTAAGCAATAATTTATCTTCAGAGGTCTGAAACATTGCCTCCTGAGCAGGGCCGCCATCAGGGGGGTACAGGCAGTACACCTGTAAGGGGCCCGGAGGTCCCCAGGGCCACAAATGTCAACCCCCTTTTTAAAAAAAAATTATAATTTTTTTTGTATTATTAATTTTTTTATTAATTTTTTTTTATTTATTTATTTATTTTTTGTAAGGGGCCCAGAGGTACCCGGAGGTCCCCAGGGCCCCGAATGGAAACCTCCCTTTTTTTCTTTGTTTTTATTATAAATTTTTTTATTTAATTTTATTTTTTATTTATTTTTTATTTATTTTTTGTAAGGAGCCCAGAGGCCCCAGATGGAAACCTCCCTTTTTTTTTATAAAAATTATTATTATTATTTTTTTAATATATATATATATATATATATTTTTGTAAGGGGCCCAGAGGTGCCCAGAGGCCCGGAGGTCCCCAGGGCCCTGGATGGCAACCCCCCTTTTTTTTGTTTTTTTGTTCTTCTGTTTTTTCTGTGTTCATCAGCACCCACCAAACCCCCTGCTTCTCAATTCGTGGCACCCCCCCCCCCCCGCTTCTCAATTTGCGGCAGCCCCCCCGCTTCTCAATTTGCGGCGGCAGCACCCCCCCCCATTCTCCTCGGCTCCAGGGGGCCATGCCTGAAGCTGTGTAAGGGGCCCCAAAATTCCTGATGGCGGCCCTGCTCCTGTCAGACCTATATCTCTGCAAAGCCCTTGGTCCCTGCTGACTGGGGAGCTCTGGCTTGGACTGGCAATGTGTCAGATTAATGCACAGAAATGATTGCTTTTTCACAGAGAGCAAGGGTCCCACTTTGTAGCATGCTGGCAGGACTCAGACATTTCGATTCTGATAAGGCTGCTTTAGAAAGAAAACAATCTGTAACACATGGAAGACCATAAAGGAAAGAGAAAGGCGCCTCTAAGTGCAGTGGTTTAAAGATTTATTACAGGCACAATGGGATTAAAAACACTTACAAGATAGTAAGAGGTCATAGGCATATAATGATTTGTCCTCATGCGGATCGCTGTAATCCTCGTCTTTCTGGGGGAGAGAGAGCCGTCCTGCAGCTGTCAGAGTCCCTGGTGATGTGGATTGGTGAGGAGGTGAAGATGCGATGAGGCGGCCCAGGTTCTGGAACCAAGCTGGAATGCACGCGGCCGATGTGACATCAGGTGAAGGTGTTGGGTGGTAACACCTGATGGAGGAGCTGTGCATGTTTTGAAACGCGTTACCGCCCACCAACTTCACCTGATGTCACATCGGACACGTGCGTTCCAGTTTGGTACCAGAAGCCAGGCCGCCTCATCGCATCTTCACCTCCTCGCCAATCCACGTCACCAGGGACTCTGACAGCTGCAGGATGGCTCTCTCTCCCCCAGACAGACGAGGATTACAGCGATCCGCATGAGGACAAATCAGTATATGCCTATGACCGCTAACTATCTTGTAAGTGTTTTTAATCCAATTGTGCCTGTAATAAATCTTTTAACCACTGCACTAAGACCCCTTTCACACTGGAGCGTATTGCAGGCGCTATGGCGCTAAAAATAGCGCCTGCAATCCGCCCCTAAACTGATGCACATTTCACACTGGAGCGTTGCGCTAGCAGGACAATAAAAAAAAGTTCTGCTAGCCACATGTTTGGAGCGGAGAAGGAGCAGTCTTTTTGCCGCTCCTCCACCGCTGCTGCCTATTGAAATCAATGGGACAGCGAGGCTATACCACCGGCAATGAGCTCCTTCAGCAGCGCATTGCGGGCGGTTTTAACCCTTTCTCGGCCGCTAGCGGGGGGTAAAGCCACCCTGCAACGCGGCCGAAATGCGGCGCAAATCCGCCCATAGCGTCGGAGGTAAAAATAGCTGCGTTTTACCGCAGATGCTATGGGTGCCTCAGTGTGAAAGGGGTCTTAGAGATGCCTTTCTCTTTCCTTTATGACCCTCCAAAGCTGCTTCTTCTCTACAAAGTGTTGCCTTCAGTGCCATCTCTCCACTGTTACTAAGGACCGGATAGAATAAAGAAAAGTTGCGCTAAAACTTGATATAAGAGATATACCATATATGGCAATGATAATGGCATATCTTTAAATGAAAAGTGTCCAATTCATAAAAGAAAAAAAAATTGATGCGTTTTCAAAAGTGAATACGATAAATGAATTTGAACCAACTGTGATAATTAGGTGTTATGTAAAGTTCTTTGTTTCAAAAGGAAGTCCAAAAAAACTCTCTGATGCAGTGTAACCAAATCCACAGTGCCACAACGATAAGGAAAACGTGATGACAGAAAAACACCTCCACCTCTAGCAAACACAGCCGCTTACCAGATGAACATGATCTCTTATTACAGGAGATCAAACTCGCATGGGCTAATGACCCAGCCTGGGGTTCTTTACGATATACACCGCAGCATACAGCAACCAACTTGCAGGGATGCGAATTTCAGCCAATGATGTTCAAGGTCACGCCACATGTAATAACGAATGGATACGCATAGCGTAAAATCCTTTAAACTTTAATTCATAAACAATAAAAATACACTTACAATTAAGTGGATAGGTGTAAGCATAAAAAGATCGAGCCGGCCGGCTCCTCGAGTGTGCAGCCCGTATCTTCCAGGTCTGTAGTAAAACGCGGTGACGTCAGAACGTCGTGCCTCCCAACGTTTCGTCACAAAGGGGACGTGTTCACGGGATACCTAAAGACCGGATACCCAGCCTCACCAGAGCGCCCTCATCTCTCCCTCCTTTCTGCAACACATTGGAGACCTATTGTTATGATGCACCTGGAATGTATTTACAGTGCCTTGAAAAAGTATTCATACCCCTTGAAATGTTCCACATTTTGTCATGTTACAACCAAAAATGTGAATGTATTTATTGGGCTTTTATGTGATAGACCACAATAAAGTGGCACATAATTTTGAAGTGAAAGAAAAATTATAAATGGTTTTCAAGATGTTTTAAAAATAAACATGTTAAAAGTGTAGCATGCATTTGTAGTCAGCCCCCTTTACTCTGATACCCCTAACTAAAATCTAGTGGAACCAATTGCCTTCAGAAGTCACCTAATTAGTAAATATAGTCCACCTATAAATATAGCTGTTCTGTGGAGCCCCTTTAGAGGTTTGTTAGAGAACTTTAGTGAACAAACAGAATTATGAAGGCCAAGGAACACACCAGACAGGTCAGGGATAAAGTTGTGGAGAAGTTTAAATCAGGGTTAGGTTATAAAAAAATATCCCAAGCTTTGAACATCTCACGGAGCCCTTTTCAAGCCATCATCTGAAAATGGAAAGAGTATGACACAATTACACACCTAAACTGACAGGCTGGGCATATAGAGCATTAATCAGAGAAGCAGCCAAGAGGCCCATGGTAACTCTGGAGGAGCTGCAGAGATCCAAAGCTCAGGAGGGAGAATCTGTCCACAGGACAACTATTAGTCACGCACTCCACAAATCTGGCCTTTATGAAAGAGTGGCAAGAAGAAAGACATTGTTGAAAGACAGCCATAAGAAGTCCCGTTTGCAGTTTGTGAGTCATGTGGGGGACACAGCAAACATGTGGAAGAAGGTGCTCTAGTAAGATGAGACCAAAATTCAACTTTTTGGCCTAAAAGAAAAACGTCATGTGTGGCAGAAAACTAAAACTGCCAAATACAGGGCAATCTTAGAAGAAAACCTGTTAGTCTGCAAAAGACTTGAGACTGGGGTAGAGGTTCACCTTCCAGCAGGACAATGACCCTAAACATACAGCCAGAGCTACAATGGAATGGTTTAGATCAAAACATATTCATGTGTTAGAACATCCCTGTCAAAGTCCAGACCTAAATCCAATTGAGAATCTGTGGCAAGACTTAAAAAATTGCTGTTCACGGATGCTCTCCACCCAATCTAACAGAGCTTGAGATATTTTGCAAAGAAGAATGGGCAAAAATGTCACTCTCTAGATTTTCAAAGCTGGTAGAGACATCCCCAAAAAGACTTGCAGCTGTAATTGCAACAAAAGTTCTACAAAGTATCATTTTCCTTCCACTTCACAATTATGTGCCACTTTGTGTTGGTCTATCACATAAAATCCCAATAAAATACATTTACGTTTTTGGTTGTAACATGACAAATTGTGGAAAATTTCAAGGGGTATTAATACCTTTTCAAGGCACTGTAACTCATAAAAAACTGAAGGTTTGATTGGGCTTCAAGTTCTTTCCCAAATTAAGCTTACTCAGTGGTTACCTCCACAGTGTGGATTTATAAATTGATACAACCGTAGGATGCGGGTCAGAATTCTCTAAAAAGACTTGAAATAATTTGAAAAGGCATATAATATAAGCTTGTTGCATTGCTCCTCAATGCTTTGTCAACCTAAACACCAAAAAGCTGCTGTTGGACAGGCTTACTCATCAAATTTGTGTAGAAGACCGTGTGCTTGTATAAAGTATACTGGCCAATACAGATAAAAAAAATACATGGTAGAATAACATAGATTGTTACAGTTTCCTAGGCCCTCCATTAAAGGATCACAGCCCACCACCCTCAGGCTCCATATCAGTGTGCCCAACCCACACCCTCCCATTAGAACCATAAGTAGACCTTCTCTCTTCACTCATGGCGTTTGACTAGATGCAAGATTCATTTGGAGCTTTCATTCTTATTGCCTGCTGTCCCTAAAAGTTCCAACCAATGCTCAACATATGATGGCCTTGCACTAACCAGCCAGAATGCTTAATTCTGACAGGCTTTCATTTCTTATTACATGTATCCTTTTCAGGCTCTACCACTGAAATCTTCATACAGATCATTGTTAGCTGTAATGCCGCGTACACACGTCAGCTTTTAATGTCATTGAAAAAACCGGCGTTTTTCTCGACGTGATTCTTCTCAAGCCTGCCTTGCCTACACACTATCGTGGAAAAAAATGCTTGAGTAAAGCGCGGTGACGTACAACACGTATGACGGCACTATAAAGGGGAAGTTCCATTCGGATGGAGCCACCCTTCATGTTAGTAAAGTTTGTTGAGAGACGATTCGCGCTTTTCTGCCTTGTGCTTTTCAGTCCGTTACAGCGTGACGAATGTGCTATCTCCATTACGAACGCTAGTTTTACCAGAACGAGCGCTTCCGTCTCATACTTGATTCTGAGCATGCGCATTTTTTTTACGTCGTTAAAGCCTACACACGGCCGTTTTTCATGACGAGAAAAATGACGAGGTGAAAAATGACGAGAAAAATTAGAGCATGTTCCAATTTTTTCATGGTCATTTTTCACGTTGTGAAAAATGCTCTGAAGCCCACACACGGTCATTTTAAATGACCATTTAAAAAAAATGAAATTTTCTCGTCATTAAAAACGGTCGTGTGTACGCGGCATTATAGTTAGCCGTCATTGTTAGCTATAATAAATTTAATTGTGCTGTTAACTTCATATGTTCAAACCGTGTTAATGCCATTATTTTGCTACTGCTCTGATGAATTAACTTTGAACTGCATGTAGTCTTTTTGACTGGAGCAAGGGTGTCTTGGTGGATGTTTGGTTTGAACTGGATTTGGTTTGTGTTTTTAGTTATAGGTTTTGGTTTGAGTTTTGCCTTTCATGTACCTTCCAGGGTTCAATCTGAAATCAAACTACACTGTAAAGTTGAATGACATGAGCTGGAATACAGCTATATCTATGTTTTCTTTTGTAAGGTTCACCAAAAGATAATGATCATCTCTCACATTTATAATATCAACATAAAAATCATTTAAGCTCTTTCCTAGTTGCATTTTTCTGAGCTCACCATTTCTGTGTGTTAGTGATCAAATTCATTTTTTATCATATTCCATGTTGCCCTGGAAGCTGCATTCATTCTTCCTTTGTGTTTTTTTTTTTTTTTTTTCATCCATTTCATTGTCATCTGCGTGTACTGTGGTATATTGTAAATGCAACAACAGCCTCCGCTCCTTCAGTTCGGATAGGTCCTACACACTGAACAGAAGCTCCTTCGCTCGGGACAGTATGATGATCGAAGAACTCCTTGCGCCTTCAAAAGAACAGGTATTTATCCAGTTTTTATCATGAAAGCTGATATGAACATTGTAATGATGATGACATCTGCAGTAATATTCCTAAAACAAGATTGTTGGGTAATCTCTATAAAATAAGCTGCCATTTTACATTTTAGTTATTTCATAAAAAATAAGCATTTATCCACAGTACGAAAGTATACAAATGTAACAAACATAGCCCAATCATCTCTGAGCTTGACCTTCTTGTTTGCAATTATAAGCATGTACTTACTGCTTTCTTAAAGCGGAGGTTCACACAAAAAGTGAACATCCGCTTTTTGGAACCCTCCCCTCCTCCAGTGTCACATTTGCCACCTTTTGGGGGGAGGGGGGTGCAGATACCTGTATACAACAGGTATTTGCACCACTTCCCGCCCCTTTGTGCCACCCCCTCTGTCTTCTGGGAAACACACTGTTCCCAGGAGAGAGCGGGGACCAGAGACGGCGCGCTGCGATACTCGCGCATGCGCAGTAGGGAACCGGGTAGTGAAGCCGCAAGGCTTCTCTTTCTGATTCCCTCACCGAGGATAGCGACGGAAGCATCCGAGGACTGAGCGATTGCTCAGCCTCGTCTGCTGACATCGTGGGCGCGCTGGACAGGTAAGTGTCCATTTTTTAACAGTCAGTAGCTGCAGTATTTGTAGCTGCTGGCTTTTAAAAAAAAAATCGGGTGGACCTCCGCTTTAATTACGAAGACCATACAATAGCAGACAACGCCTACCAGCTCCTTGAGTTCATCCCTTTTGTTCCCTTGCTTCAGGGATGTGGTGTAACAATAAAATCTTTAATAAATTAAATTGTAACATTCAGATGCAAAAGGTGAGATATGAAGCTTTAAGTTAACTAGAGATATTCTTATAGAATCTGTATGTTTCTCCTGCCTTCAAACTCGTACTCAAATAGCCTCAATGGCCACCAGACTTTCCTACACTAAAATGTAAAAAATGTTTGTCCCTTGTAGTGGGGTGAATGCATCTATTAAATAAAAACAAGGGTTGATTACAAAAGTATTAGGTGTTCTTCAATATAAAGTCAATCAAGTTTGTAAAGTCAATGTTAACTGAGCCTAGTAAGTAAGGTGTACCCAATCACGTGCAAGGAAAACAAAAAACAGGATATTTTCATGCATGTGATTGGGTGACTGAAGTGAACACAGCTCACAATATTTATTAAGCAAAGAACATTTATTTGCTAAGTGAATTCTTTACACCTTTAGTTAATTAACACCACTATTGTTGGCTACTAAAGGTTTAGGCTGTGTCTTTTTAAAAGGTCAATTTCACAAAATATATATTTAAGTTTTGAATAAATGTGAAGGCTTTTGAGTCACCCTCCCTCATCTTTCGGCAACTTTCCATTGGTGGAATATCAGCACCATAAATTCTTACTTCTGTCACGGATCACAGGCATATCAAGGTGGTCTCATTATTCCTTTTGTATTCCACATTTATTCATTTAAGTTACAAAACAGACTTAATATACCATTGCTCATGCTGCTGACACTGATCTTGGTGTCCGGACTGCCAAGGTTATTTGTGGGTTAACTGATCAGAGAACATAGTTAATTTTTTTGTGGAATTAGCTTGTAATAATAATAATAATAATAATAATAATAATAATATATATATATATATATATATATATATATATATATATATATTAAAGGGGGTGAAACAAAAATGTAATAGAAGGTCTCCAGTTCTCTAATGGCATAAATTTAAATTTCCTGGGTGATTTAATTGCTTCAAGCCCAAACAACATAATCGGTATATGCTCTTGCTGGATAAGAAAGTATACAGTCCTGCGAGTGACCTTCTATTAATCCATCATTAGGCGGACATGCTTCTTATTTCATAAACAACCCTCAGCTGTTCTTCTCAAGATGTGTGCCAAGGAGACAGAAAGCAAAATGTTATTCAGTAATGGGGAAGTGCAAACTTCAGCAGCAACTGGTTCATATAGTGGCCCAGGTTTATTAACATTGGAAATTCAAAGGATGAGAACAGGTTGCTTGTAAGTGTACACCAATGTAAAGGACTTCCATTTAATTCATCCATGATCATTATAATTTGCTAGTATGTATTTTGAACAGCTCAATCTGTACAAGCCTCTTGTAGTAATCGCTGAACATCAGTATTCAGACTGGGAGAGGAAGGGGTTGCACTGTACAGTGCACTGCACAATCCTTCTTAACTGTATTGCACAGTGCTGCAGATCTAGCAAATAGAGGTTAATGATTAACCACTTCAGCCCGGACTAATTGGCTGCCCAAAGACCAGAGCACTTTTTGCGATTCGGCACTGCGTCGCTTTAACTGACAATTGCACGGTTGTGAGACATGGCTCCCAAACAAAATTGATGTTCTTTTTTTCCCACAAATAGAGCTTTCTTTTGGTGGTATTTGATCGCCTCTGTGGTTTTTATTTTGTACGCTATAAACAAAAATAGAGCGACAATTTTGAAAAAAAAGCAATATTTTTTACTTTTTGCTATAATAAATATCCCCCAAAAATATATTTAAAAAAAATGTTTTTCCTCAGTTTAGGCCGATACGTATTCTTCTCCATATTTTTGGTAAAAAAAATCGCAATAAGCGTTTATTGATTAGTTTACGCAAAAGTTATAGCATCTACAAAATAGGGAATCATTTTAAAGCATTTTTATTAATAATTTTTTTAGTAATGGCGGCGATCAGAAATTTTTATCGTGACTGCGACATTATGGCGGACACATCGGACACCTTTGGTGCTATTTTGGGACCATTCACATTTATACAGCGATCAGTGCTATAAAAACTGATTACTGTGTAAATGTGACTGGCAGTGAAGGGGTTAACCACTAGGGCGCTAGGAAGGGGTTAAGTGTGTCCTAGGGATGTGTTCTAACTGTGTGGGGACGGGGATTACTGTGACACGACACTGATCGCTGCTCCCGATGAGAGCATGCTTGTTTACACAGGCATCCCCCGTTCTGCAGCTCCGTGACACACGATCGCGGGACACAGGTCCCGTGGGCACGATCTCGGAGCTCGCGGCAGGGGCACGCCCACACGGCAGCAAATTTAAAGGGACGTATATGTACGCCCATTTGCCTGTCCGTGCCATTCTGCCGACGTAAATGTTCGTGCGGCTGTCAGCAAGTGGTTAACCACTTGCCTACCGCCGCACTAACTTATAAGTCGACAGAATGGCACGGACAGGCAAATGGGCGTACAGGTATGTCCCTTAAAATTTGCCACCGTGTAATCGCATGCTGCCGCGAGCTCCGTGACCGTGCCCGCGGGACTCGCAGACTCTATGTCCGCTGGTGTCCCGCAAACGTGTCACGGAGCTGAAGAACGGGCAGATGTCAGTGTAAACACAACATCTCCCCGTTCTTCCTTGCTCCCTCTCATCTGGAGCAGCGATCAGTGATGTGTCACTCGTAGCCACGCCCCCTAACAGTTAGAATCAATCCCTAGGACACACTTAACCCATTGTTATTCCCCTAGTGGTTAACCCCTTCACTGCCAGTCACATTTACACAGTGATAAATGCATTTTTATAGCACTGATCGCTGTATAAATGTGAATGGTCCCAAAATAGCGCCAAAAGTGTCCGATGTGTCCGCCATAATGTCGCAGTCACGATAGAAATCGCTGATCGCCGCCATTACTAGTAAAAAAAAAATATTAATAAAAATGCCATAAAACTATCCGCTATTTTGTAGACGCTATAACTTTTGCGCAAACCAATCAATAAACGCTTATTGCGATTTTTTTACCAAAATTATGTAGAAGAATACGTATCGGCCTAAACTGAGGAAAACATTTTTTTTTATATCATTTTGGGGATATTTATTATAGCAAAAAGTAAAAAATATTGCATTTTTTTTCAAAATTGTCGCTCTGTTTTTGTTTATAGCGAAAAAAAGGACGCCAATTTTGTTTGGGAGCCACGTCGCACAACCGCGCAATTGTCAGTTAAAGCGACACAGTGCCGAATCGCAAAAAGTGCTCTGGTCTTTTGCCAGCCAAATGGTCCGAAGTTAAAGTGGTTAAAGGAGAGATCACAAAGATAACGTCATTGCTGCTGTTCCTTAACTTTCCAATCACCCAGTCTTGAACTGTATTTTGTTGAAAGCAGTGAACATAAGTAAAAAGCCAGGCTCCTGTATAATGTCTGACAGGGGTGCCTAAATTAGAAAAAGGGTAAACAGGATAACAAATGTTTAAAGTGTTACTAAACCCATGAGCCTGCATTCACTATATCTGGTCTCCTACAGTACACAGAATATGGAAATGCAATTATTTTTGCTATATTAATATAGCAGTCTTGTGACTTCTATCAGTGTGCGGATGAGCACTGGTTAAAGCTTGTAGGAGGAGTTTCCATTCTCCTCTGACTGTCCTATGAGGCTGCATAACCCCTGACCCTCTGTCTGGACAGTGCTGATTGGCCCTGTGCTGATCACATGCACCCTCCCAGAAAAAAAACTCTCTAGCAATACACACCAAACTGAGCACGTGCAGAGTGCCTCCAAGGCTCTGTACTATCAGCAGATGGGTTGTGGACAGTAAAAGAAGGGGAGGATCAGAGAAGAAAGGCCATTTTACACAATGAAGAGGATTAACCATTTAGGTTCCACAGTGAGTATAACAAGCATGCTTTACTGCATACTGAATTTACTGTTGTGGGTTTAGTAACACTTTAAGGAAGAAAAAAAAAGTGTGGGGGGTCCTGTCAGAAGTCCAGTGCTGTCCTCCATCCTGTACACTCTTCAGTTTTAACAGCCCTGCTCAGGTTACCACCTGTGAAATGCAGAACACCTCCCTCATATGTTATGGAGCTGAATGGGGGGGGGGGGGGGGTTCTGTTATGCAAATCTGTCCTAGGTTGGCAGTTCTGTTCATGCAGAGATACTGTACACTACAGTGAAAGAGTGTTGTCACCTTAGGACAGGAAGTGTGCAAATCCTTTGCAAAAAAATGAATTTTTGTTCTTGGATTTAGATTACACTTTAAATGGTGTTTATCAGTGTGTCATCCCAGAGAAACATGGCAGGGAAATGTATAATGGAACACTGAAGCCTATGGATGGCCAACATCCAAATGTTGCAATGATTAATTGAATGCCTTATAAGGGAAATGTCCAGTATTTTTTATGGTTTATAACAGGGGTGTCCAACCTTTTGAAGAGCAAGGGCCATTGAAGACTTGGTAACTGGTCGCGGGCCAAAATAAGTGTAATGGGCGGATGACAGGTCTGTGTCTACACTGCATATGCAGAACGGATACGGACACAGCCCACGCTACTCTATGGGCCCTCCTATTCAATTTGACGGAGGGGGACGGATCCCCTTCTGTTTTTTGTTTTTTTTGCGTATCGGATTGAAGGTAAGCAGGGGTAAATGGACATAGAGGTGAATGGAGGGTCCGATTGGGTCCCAAGGCTGCTTTCACACTGATGCACCACGTGCACCTGTGGCTTTTCTGCAGGTTAGCTGCACTTTGCCATAGACTTCTATTATATCCTGATGGTATAGTGCACTTTCTGAAAGCGCACCAAACCCACAGGTAATAACAGAAGTCTATGGCTCAGTGCAGGTAACCCGCAGGTGCAGGATTAGTTTAAAAGCAGCCTAGTAACCACTAAAGAACAGATATGCCCATATATACACTGATTTCAGTAATAATCACATCTTTAATAACAGTCTTCCATTCAGTTTTTCCCGGCTGTTGCTGTCCCAGGCAAAGCGTATTTGGTATCGATTGTGACAGGAGCTGGCGCTATACAGGAAGCATCAGTTAATGCGGCTCTGCAGCTGCTTGCTTTCTCTACCGCCGGCTTCAATCACAACACTGATGCTCTGGGATGGTGGGTCAGCAACCTTTGATCTGGGCTTGCCAAACCACCATCCCAGAGCAGGAGGTCGCAGGCCACATCAGAGGGCTCCGCGGGCCACATGTGGCCCCCGGGCCACTGGTTGGGCACCCCTGGTTTATAACACCACTTTGCTTTTCTTTAAAATTATTGTAAATGAATAAATTTAACTTTTTAAAAATAACAAACATGTTCTACTTATATGCTCTGTGCAATGGTTTTGCACAGAGCCACAGAGCAGCCCTGTTCCTCCTCTTCTTCTCCCTAATGGCTCCCTCTGCTGTGTCTGCTGTGTCTGAGCCAGTGAGGAGGGAGAGAGCAGGGAGAGCCCACATTGCTGGATGAAAGTTGCTTTACCTTAATGCTCTAAAGAACCACATTTCATTTTCTCTGTTTTTAAGTGACTGGACAGTGGATCACACAGAGGCAGTCATTAATATCAAGAACAGTACTGAAAACAAATCTGCCCCCTTTATACAGCTCAATAACATAATCATTCGAAATGAGAGAACTTTTTAATCACGCCATTACAGGCCAGTATTCGGAAACCATCTGCTTAACTTCAGGACAGTCTAACAGTCCTGCTACAAACAACTGTCAGGTGAATAAATAATACATTTATTAATGAAAAGAGAAAGCTCTTGGCAGGAAAACATCCTTGGATGCACCTGGACTAAAGGTAATTGTGAGCCACTTGAACAGGATTATCCATGTTGTATGAGTCTGTATAGTAAACACATTAAAGTTTCCATCATGTAGATATCGCCAACAAAAGACTATGCGTTGTGGAGGAATCGTTCCATTTGCTTCCTGTCTGTGTTGTGCAAAAAAAGTAGATAGCAGAGGAAATGGGGTAAAGTTTTACCCCATTGTAAGCTTCCAGGGCTGTTCAAAGTAAAATCGCTACTGATGATCGTCCTATCTGATAAAGAAATTCATACGTACCTCTTTCCTGGTACATACAAAACAATCCTTTGTTACAACCAGAGAGTTAGTATATGGATACAAGAAAATTAATATTGTCGAATCAGGATATTGCTGGCACCATAAAAGAAAGAAGCCAAGTGTGGTACTAAGCCTCCACCTTTAATCTAGTCCTTATAGCAATGGTGGTCAACTTTCTTCCCATAAATTGCTGTATAAAGACTGCTGCTGTTACAGCCCCTTTACAAATCAAGCTTCCAAACTTGTGCTCCCTACAGCTCTGACTTGTGCCACATCTGATATTTCTTTTAGCAAGATCCATAATAAGTTTAGAAGAAAAAATAAAACCTAAAAATATAAAGGGGGTGGATAGCACAAAAATAGAGCAAGATAGTGTGAAAAAAACAAAACAAAAAAAAACCTTTAGCAATTAGAAGGTAGTATAAAACATTTGTTTTTCTTCACTGGCCTGAGTAAGAACCTAGTTACTTAGTTGTAAACTTCTAACATAAATGTAGCGGGGTGTTCAATTTAAGGGAAGTGTCTGAGTGGTAACCAGGCTCAGACACATTAAATTGATAGGGTTCATGGACCATTTTTTGTTCTCAGGGGTTAATGCTTGTGATGTGTTCCCTGTGGCCGGTGGGTGGCGCTGCCATTCTGGGCCAGGGTTGAACCGCGAGCGCAGTGCTGTGCCTTTTGTATCCCCTCTCGGCAGCCGTACAGTGGGGCGGGGAACCTGCTGTGTATGCCGGGAGAGGATATAAAGGGGGCGGACATCTTCTGAGAAGGGTCTTCTTCGTCCGTCCACACCCAGGCACCTTCAGCCTGGGTGTGTGGGAGTGTGGTTCATCATCTCCGGGTGCCCTAGGCCCGGAGGCCTTGTTCCGGTTCCACCTCAGACACCTTTAGCCTGGGGTGAGGTACTACCTCACCGCTCCTGTTCGCCTGGGCATGGAGGCCCAGGAGTTGCAGTGACGGCCTGGAGCCCAGCAGCCTTCGGCTGGGGTCCGCAAGGGATCGAGGAGTCCAGGGTGCCGCCTTGCGAGGGGACCCGCACCCTAAGAGAAGGGAGGACCTGTTCCGAAGGACCGGTGCTGTTGACACGGTGAAGGAAGGGGTCTGTTGACTCTCTGGGGGGGATGTCTTTTCCCTAAAAGGGGCTATGTCCTAGGAAGGAAATCCATATTCACCAGGTCAGTGGCAGTGACCATATTCACCAGGTCAGTGGCAGTGACCCTGTTCGCCAGGTCAGTGGCAGTGACCTTATCCACCAGGTCTGTGGCAGAGACCAACCTCATGGTCTGTGGCAGAGACCGTGCGCCAAAATGTGTTTGAGAATCTAAACAGTCCTAAGAGTTTGAGCTACATTTGTGCCTGGACCTCCTCCACACCTTAAAGCTGTCCTGTGTCTTTACTCCAACCTTTCCTCTATCCAAGAGAAAATGTGTTGTGCAAGTGGAAAATAAAGATTGAGTTGGACTTTCAGCTGGTATGGACATTTTCGTTCCTGGGGAAGTCAAGGACTTGCATCTACATACTGTAGAGGTGAGAATCATTCTCAGGGGGACTTTACAGCCCGACTGCAGACAAGGCCCAAAAACAACACCGCCTTACCTCTTAACACGGGAGGGTACGGGCTTGTGGTGCGGTGTGCCCCTTTCTCCTAAGAGGAGCCGAAACAGACAAGGAGAAGGGGGTGTGTGCGCTACATAAAAAATGAAGAAAGTACATCCCTTTAATGTATATTTGCCACTATCCAAAGCGTTTCTCTTTGATTCCTTTGCTATCTGCATGAGTCTCTGATAATAGTCTATGCCAACACTACAGCCTCCCTGGAGACGGACCACCCCCCTTCAGCGCACAGCAGATGACTCATACTCTGTATGTTTTTATATGAGCCTGTTAGAGGGGGAGTGTTCCCCTCCCAGCTTTCAGATTACAGGGCCTATGTGCTCTAGCTCTAAAGTGTGTATGTGTGACATCAGATCCCTGTCCCTCTTTCTGCTTCTGAGAAAAATCCCTTGATCTGGGTGTTTTAAAAGATGTAAAGGAGAGAGAGCTGCAGATGCAGAGATAAAACATATGTAGGAAGATTTGTTTCGTCGCTGTGTATCACGTGAAGTAGTCACTTAATGTGATTGTAAAGGGTAAAGTTTTTTTTACCTTCATGCATTCTATGCAAGAAGGTAAAAAACCTCCAGTGTGCAGCTTCCTCTGCACTTGCCTGAGCCTGATCCCGATTCAGCGATATGCACAAGAGCCAAAACTCTCCTGGGTCTCTCCCTCCTCATTGGCTGAGACACTGCAGTGGGAGCAATTGACTCCCACTGCTAATAATCACAGCCAGTGAGGAGGAAGCGGGGGGAAGGACTGAGCCACACTGCAAGACACACAGAGGCGGCTTAGGAGCAAGCATGCACGAGAGAAGCTGCTTACTCTGGGGGTAATTTAGAAGGGGGGAGGGGCCAGAAGCACTGGCAGGGGGAACTGAGAAGAGGAGGATCGGGGCTGCTCCATGCAAAGGGTAAGTATGACTGTCTGTAAGGGGTCCTGAGGGCCCAAATAAGTGCCAAATCACAGCATGCAGTTACTGGGCCACAAGTTGGGCACCAGGGCCTTATATGTACTGTGGCCATACTCTAATTTCAGCTTTGCATATTAACATTTTTAACTCGACTCTTTTAATTGTGCAATAATACATTTATACAGTGTGTGTATGTGTTTAGGGGTGTACACACACATGTTTATCCTTGTGGAGCATGGGAATTTCCTACGCATTCAGAATTCAGTCTTCATATGCACATGCCTTGAATTCTTCAAGGGAATACTCTGAGCATGATAAGCTGTCTTCATTCTTTGCACATAGAAGAGAGCAGCTTTTATATTAGTCTTTAATTGTACAAAGTCTCAGCTTAAACTCTCTAAGCTCAGCTGAATGACCAGTTGAGTGAACTAGTTGCAAATTCTCAGTCATTCATTGTCGGGCAAGGGCAGTGTATAGAGATGTCTGTGTATTGTAATGCACATGTCAATAAGGACTGAGGGGAAAGATCAGAAGAAATTAACATTTTGCAGCTTGTGTGCCAGACCCCTTGTGAGGGTACTTTTTGCAACTTACGATCTACTTCTCAGGTTTAACGAGCCCAATCTTTTTGCAGTCTTTCATCACTTTAAGCTGAGTGGTTACATCAAGAACTATTGATAGTAACAGAGGACATATTGATCTATGACATGGCAAAACATATGGGCCTGGTGTAAACAGCCTTTTTTATCTTTACTGATGTGGGTCCTGGCTTAAAACAGTATTTCAGTTTTAATGCAAATGTTTCTAACATTGGTCTCAACTGCCACTATTACTAATTATACATGAGGTTGGACGGTGATTGCATGTAATTGTATGACATCTTTAGGAAATTTTCTGAAGTTCCACTCATTCTATTCAAGTATTGCATACCTGGATCTTTCAAAATGCACGTATGACCACATCGAAGAGTGCTGTTCACCCTCAGTATCTATTTTCCAATGTAATAAAAAAAAAAAACTTCTATTTAAAGTTATCATTTCTTTTTGCCCAGAAACCTTTAGGGAAAGCTTCAAGTTCACTTAGCTTGGCAGTCCTGAGATTATAACCTTGGTCTCTAAGCATTTCATGTATTATTTTATTAAATAATTATATCCGTCCTGCTTTTTAACAATCTTTAAAATTGTCTGTTGCAGCATCTTTCATTTACAAGAGAATTTGACTCAGACTCACTTAGACACTATAGCTGGGCTGCGGACACGTTGGACAATGTCAATCTCGTCTCAAGTCCAGTGCATTCTGGGTAAGTTGAATTTTTTTTTTATGTCTGATCATAGAAATGTGACTGTAGATTGGAGCAGTCCAAACATGGACACTCCCGTACTTTATTTTGGGTGATCTTCAGGAATTACAGATGAACTTAAACAGAAGAGGTAAGTATGATCCAGAACAAGTACTAGTACCCCAAAAAAATATCATTTGGGGAAATGTACAAAACTTGCAGGTAAATTAGAGCTGTACCATTACTAATTTGTTTACAAATGAGCCATGTTGTGTGAGAATAGTTTTACTAAAATGTGGTATCTACATGGTCTATATAAGGACTTTTCTATATGGGATAAGGTTTTTGGACTTTGTGAATGCTGGATTATGCCTAGGGCTGAGTGACTATCAACTGAATGTGAGATACTGTCTGAGTTGCAGGGACCTGCAATAAATGCAAGTATTTGTTGCATTGCTTGACCATTTTGGATTATTGTTGGCCTCTACAGTTATAGTTATCAACCCTCCTGTCAGCTGTGGAACAGTAGTAATGATTCTCGGTCGTGCAGCAGTGCAATTACGTAACCTATTGTATAGTACAGCCTTAAAGGAAACTCGTCAATAGAGCAATATTTAGTCTGCTATTGCTGACTATGTACTGAAAATGTTAGTTGTATGGATATCATGTTGTCCTTCTGGCATCAATACTTTGAATCACTGACCAGTAAAAAGCATAAAGCTCAGGAGCTCTGACTTTCTTCACATACATACTTGTACGTATTGAAGCAGTTGGGTCAGAATAACCACCTAGCAACTAGCGTTTTCAGATCGCTATTAGCACTAACAGGCTACATATTTTGTTATGGTGATTACCTTTAATAGGGAACTAAGCATAGATGGACAACTAATATCTAAGACAGAAGAAACCGCAAATCTAGCACTGGAGTTGGCTGTTGCCCATCTCTTGATAGTTTTGGGAGAACACACCTCTGCAGCATCACGCATAATGTCACATGTCTAGCGTTGGCAACAAGAGTCAGGCAATGGTAGCGTCCAGCATTGGAATGGAGCCTTAGACACAATGCCATGTAGCAGACCTATGTTCCCTTTTAAAGAATATAATTAAATGTTGTTTCCAGATTGATAAGGTGTGCTATATGTTTACATCCACATAAAATTTACAATGAAAATAGAGAAAAGGGTAGCCGTGGATAGTGTGTAGACATATAGAAAAACCAACAACACTGGCATACAATCAAGAAATGTATTACAACAATGATTAAGAATTACATAAGTAGGGAATACTGCAGATATGAAAATATGTCTATTTTTGGTTCATATTGGATAGAAAATGGTTAAAAAACTTCACATGTAAACTCAACGTGTTTCAAACATTCTTCTTTAGGAGTACATGTGAGTAGAATGAAAATGCTGCAACCCCAACACTTGTTCTTAAGGATACATCAACAGGTAGTATAACTACACTATGCAAAGGAAGACCTCTATCCCATAATGGATATAATGGAAATTCACATGGAGAAACGAGATAAACTATTGTTCAACAAGTAGTGTAGTTTCCAGCACAGAGATTACACAAATCCCTTGATAGTGTGTCAGATCCTACTATACAGGAGATCAACAGTCCACAATTGCCCACTTTGCAAAAAAATATTAAAAATGGGCGTGGGACCCGCCGGTAACGGCACAGTCACTGAAAGCAACGTGCCATTGCTTCAGTGCCATTGCATCGGTTGTAAACCCTTATAACACACTTTATCTGTAGCTACCCTGGATATCTCCTAAACCTGAACGGTTTAGGAGATATCCCCTGTATTTGCATGTGCCGATGCAATGGCACTGAAGCAATGGCACGTTGCTTTCAGTGACTGTGCCGTTACCGGCGGGTCCCACGCCCATGCGCGGGAGTGACGCCATCTGCTTTTTGTCCAATCACAGCGCCGGAGCCGCGATACCCGGAAGTAACTGTGTCGGGCACCGCAGTGGGGGCTTCGATCCCAGGTGAGTATTACATAATGAGCTAGTATGCTATGCATACTAGCTCATTATGCCTTTGTCTTGCAGGTGTTAGATTTTTTATATTTTTTTGCAAAGTGGGCAATTGTGGACTGTTGATCTCCTGTATAGTAGGATCTGACACACTATCAAGGGATTTGTGTAATCTCTGTGCTGGAAACTACACTACTTGTTGAACAATAGTTTATCTCGTTTCTCCATGTGAATTTCCATTATTTCCATGGGATAGAGGTCTTCCTTTGCATAGTGTAGTTATACTACCCGTTGATGTATCCTTAAGAACAAGTGTTGGGGTTGCAGCATTTTGATTCTACTCACATGTATTCCTGAAGAAGAATGTTTGAAACGGGTCGAGATTGCATTTGGAGATTTTTTTTAACCATTTTTCATCCAATGTGAACAAAAAATAGTAGTATTTTATTATCCGCAGTCTTCTCTGCTTATGTAAATTTTAATCATTGTTGTAAAAAATGTCTTGATTTTATATCAGTGTTGTTCATTTTTCTATATGTTTACACACAATCCACGGCTACTTTTGTTTCTATTTCCCATTTAAAGAACTGGAACATTTCCTATATTGCAAAGTCATAATGTCAATAAATAGGCAATTAAAGATTAGGATAAAATTTTCTCCTGTCCTACTAAATAGATAATGGGACACCACATTGGTTATCCCTTCTTCATTGTAAATTCTTCTGTAAATGTACTTTATTGCTCTCATTTGCATTGGTTGGTGTATTAATTAAATTTTAATTACATTTTAGCAATTTAATAAAAAAGCAATGCCAGTAGCTATATTTAGTTTAAATCAAATTCATTCTGTGAGAATAAATTGTCTACAGTTGTTATCAAGTTTTGTTTAGACTTCCTCTGGAACAGTACAGTAGGTCATGTTATAATTGGTTGTTGCCATAAAACTGTGCTGGCCTAGTGCAGTAATTCAAAGCAACCAATCTGATTTCTGTTTTTTGAAGACAGAGCAGTAAAAGTTTTTCTGATTGATTTCTAGGGGTTATTAAACGTTTGACCTTCACATTACCGAAGCCCTATAGTGTTAGATGACATAAGTACCAAAAAACAATGCTGAAGATAATGTCAGTGTTTCCCACAGGATCCAACTAGAAGTCAACACACTATGCTTATCTAGAATCCACTAGCTAGGAAATTAGGCAGCTCATTAGGTTCTTAGGTTCACTTCCCTCACTCCTTTTTTTATATACATCGGTTATATACGCTTGTTTGTTTTAGGAAAAATTACAAACATGGTTCTTTTAATGGTGGTACTATGTTATAAGAACTTGTTCACACCGCGGGCCGCATTAGGCAGCATTTCCCAATGCAATCCCAACCCAAAGACGAGGCAAAAAGCATTTCTTTGTGTAGGGCCTGTTCACACCAACATGCTGTGTCTGTGTTGTGATAAAATGATGCAGACATTTTCTTTTTTTGCAACACAGCGTGTTACAACATGTTGCAGTGCATAGGATTAGCAAAGAAGTTAAAAAATTAAATAAAGGAAAGTGATACATTAAGTGCCGGTTCACACAGGGGCAACACGACTTCCAGCGCGACTTTGCGAGGCGACTTGGAGACGACTTCAGCGTGACTTGGAGCGACTAACAACGCAACTTCAAGTCGCCTCCAGGACAGGCGACTTCGCCAGTGGCCAATCAAAGAATAATCAGCTCTGTGGGAGGGAGGGGTTTGCCTGAGAAACTATTTTCTCTTCCTGTAAAGTTTCTTCAGTTAAGACACTGATCCAACTTTGGAGGCGACTTCCATTGAAATCAATGCATTGCAGTGCACATTCGCATTGTACACCAGCGCATGAGTGTTTTGTGCTATGCGTTATGTACTGTGCAGTGTGAACAAAATTTACTCTCATTGTAAAGCCTCATACAAACAGGACATCAAAAACACTGCTTTTACAGGTGTTTGACTGACTTTTTTTCTGCCTCTTTGTTAGCCCATGTATCAATGCACACATGGGCATTTACAGGCATTTAGAGATGCAGGAGAATTTAGAAGCAGGAAAAAATTAGTTGAATGTTCAAAAGAGAGGTGCTTGTTCACACGTTAATGCATTCTATCAGACGCATAAACGTGCATGCAAAACACAGCTTTTGATGCATTTTTCAAGCTGCGTCTTTTCAGCCCCTGGAGCAAAGACTGCTTGGGGAGGAAAAAAAACATCCTGTGTGCATTAAGGTTTTATGAATGGTTAGAGGTCAGTAATATATATATATATATATATATATATATATATATATATATATATTTTTTCGTAAAGTTAAGAGGATAACTACAGTATACAGTATGTTGTCCCTATTTGTTTGTCTCCTAAGCTTTCATGGAGCAGAGTCACATTTCTTTCCTTTGCAGTACCATGTAGATATATAGTCTAACATGACTTTTGCTTGCTCTATGCTGAATTATATGATTTTTGTTTTGCGTTTTTATATTATTTTGCAGCTATTATTCTACTCTTCCAGTGTATGATGCAAGGTGATAATAAGGATCTGTTTGTGGTTTTTGCCTGCTGCATTTATACTAACTGTACTAACTTATTTTTGTTATTTCTAGCTAGGTGCCCCACTGTATTTCTATCTTTATTAATACCAGTAACTTTGTAATATGTTATACAAGCATGTGGATAGACAGCAATTCACTTCACATACTGTAGTTACTAAAATCTCATAGGCTTTAATGTGTTAATATAATGCTAAATGTTTACATTTGCTGCTTTCATTAGATTACTTCATGGTAGGTACTTCGTGTCATATATTGATAATAATCAGTCTCTCTCTCTTAGTTGCTCTCCTGTATGTACAAGTAGCCATGTTGATGCACATTGAACAAGCATGTTCTTACCATAACTAAACCTGTCCTGAAAAATGACACTCAGCAGTTTATAGTCAGCAGTAGACAGGAAGTGACTGCAAAAAGGCTGCAGGAGAATTTTAGTGCTGATATCAACCACAGGATGAAATAGGGTAAAAACAGAATTTTAATAAAAAAAATGGCAATTGTTTATGATACACAAGGCTGTATCAAAACAAATGTCATTCCTTTAGGGTTTCCTCTGATCTTTCCCTCTTGATGAATTTAGGGGGGGGGGGGGGGTTGACAAATAATTTAATGTGCATGAACATCAAAGATCATTAAGGGGAGGAAATAATCAGTTGTCAATCTAAATAACAAAGCTTCAAAGCAAATTTAAATGATTGCAGAGCAAATACGACACGTTTTTTGACATGTCCAGACAAAATGAGCAGTTTTGCTTTTGGATGGCCTTTAAAGCGGAGTTCCAGCCTTTTAAAAAAATGTGTAGTAAATTAACTTTTTTCTGTTACATAGTTGTGCAAATAAGTCACTGTCACCTCCTTAGTAAGTCCCATCTTCAGTGTGGGCATCTGAAGCCCACTAGTAGCTCTTCCCGGATACCTGATCTTGCGCATGCACATTGCATACAAAGCACGGCGCATTCGTATTGTGGAGGCTGCCCATTGACTACTGGGATTGATGACACTTATATCCCGGAAGCCAACGGGCAGCAGGGGTACAGCAGAAGTGCACCTGTATAGTGTCCAAAAAAGGCAATAAGCTCTGAAAAAATCAGGTGGAACTCTGCTTTAAAGTGTATGTCCATTTTGTTTTTTTACTGTGGATGCGTATAATAGGATCTCTAATTGTTATACTTGTTGAAAGTCACATCCCTGATTATTACGGTTGTAATGCTTCTCGTTGTAAATCTTTTTGCTCTTTATCAATAAATATATTGAAGGTAAAGTGTGTGTCCAGCCAAAGCTTTTGTTTTCTTAGTTTTTTGATAAATCGAGGAAGGGTTAGAAACCTCGTTAGGTTTTTACTGCCATATGGCATCCGTTTATCCCCACATCCTGCCTTGCTGATGACATTTCACTAGATAGCAAGTGAGGGGGACTCTTCAGCACAGACACAAATAAAAAACATTTCATTTCAGTAGAGCAGGAGAATGCTAGAACCCTTGTCAGGTTTTTGTTGTCTATGTCTCTGTTACCATATATACTCGATTATAAGCCGAGTTTTTCAGCAAATTTTTTTGTGCTGAAAATGCCCCCCTCGGCTTATACTCGAGTCAACTTTTTGCGCCTGATCTCCCAGGATTTGGGGACCCGGTACCGGCCGGCCGTAGGTCCCCTGGACCCCAACCTTGGCACACGTATATCCCCACTCTTCCTCCTCTACAAGTGTGCAAAGTTTGTTGTCCAGGGGACCTACGGCCGGGGTGCACCGATTTTTCAAACACGGGCCCCCCTTCCATAGACTCCCATGTTAAACGGTCATTACTCTGGTGACTTTGGGGACCCGGTACCGGCTGGTGGTAAGTCCCCTGGACCCGGATCATGTAGCCCCATTTCTCCTCTACAAGTGTGCAAAGTTTATTGTCTCTGGGACCTACGGTCACAGAGCAATGATTTTTTTTGGGCACAGTGAGGCATGGGCACAGTGAGGCATAGGCACAGTGAGGCATGCACATGGACACAGTGAGGCAAAGTGAGGCATGCAGATGGACACCCTAGGCTTTGTGACAGCAGGAAGGTAAAGTCACCTGGTTGCATCCAGGGGGGTAGATATATTTCTCCCAGATTCAGGCTTTATGCTGACTTATACAACTAGGGTGGAGAGTTGTATAAGCCCAGCTGAGGCTAGTAGGCTCATGGATGACTCATACCTCTAGGGAGAGTGTGGGGCGTCGTACAGACAGGGAGTTGATGAGGCCAGCTGAAGCTTGTCAGCTCATTTAGGCCTCTATAAGAACTCCCAGATTCATTAGGTGTTAGCTCATGCCTGGACCCAGACCTGTGTGGACTGTCTAGGGAGAGTGAACCCCTGTGCGGTGAGGCAAAGCCTGTGTGGCTATTTGTTTGGACTTTTACTAAACCAGGGACTTAGGGACTAGGACAGCACCAGGCTGATCCCAGTTGTTAGTTTAGGAAACCTGCATGTTTAGTCAGAGGTCAAACTGACCAGGATTTATTTTGTTTATGTTTCTTTTTGGCTTTGCTGTGTTTTTGTCACTGTACATAGAGAAATAAACCGCACCTTTTGATTTTGAAAACCACAACCTCCGTCTGCTGGCCCTGTTTTTGTGTGGGGAGCCCAACCAGGGGGTCACACACACCCGCTACTGAGTTAACCCCCTCACAGTTGGTGGAGAATGCGGGCAGAAGAAACCGTTGAGCAGCTTGTGGTGCCCAAACCTTACAGGAAGTTGGTGTTGGAGTTGGCCCATGGGCACATTCTTGGAGGTCATCTGGGGACAGAGAAAACCCGAGAGAGGGTATTACAGAGATTCTATTGGCCTGGGGTGATGAAGGACATAGAAAATTATTGTTCCTCCTGCCCTGTGTGTCAGAGGTCGGCCCCGATGCCACATTTCCGTAGCCCGCTGGTCCCTCTACCCATCATTGAGGTCCCGTTTGAGAGAATCGCAATGGATTTGGTAGGTCCTATAATCAAGTCCGCTAGGGGGCACCAGTACATATTGGTTATAATGGACTATGCCACCCGTTATCCAGAAGCGATCCCTCTCAGAAATACCTCGGCCAAAACCATAGCCAAAGAGCTATCTCTTGTTTTTAGCCGGGTGGGTATTTGTAAAGAACTGCTTACGGACCAAGGTACACCCTTTATGTCCCGGGTTATGAAAGAGCTGTGTAAATTGTTCAAAGTGACGCAATTGCGTACATCTGTGTATCACCCCCAAACCGATGGACTGCTGAAAGAGAAAAGTGGCCTGAGGAGCAGTGGGCTGGACTGGTGGCTCCTCTGTTAACTGGTGAATCGCAGAAGGCTTACTATGACCTAGAGCCTGACCAAGCAAAAGACTATGTGATGCTAAAAGCTGAAATATTGGCAAGGCTGGGTGTTACCCTGGCTGTCCGGGCTCAGCGTGTGCATAACTGGACTTTCCAGCTTGGAAAACCCCCCAGGTCTCAAATGTATGATCTCATTCACCTGAGCAGGAAGTGGCTACAGCCAGAGACTTTGTCCGCACCAGAGATTGTGGAACGTGTTGTAATGGATCGGTTTTTGAGAGCTCTTCCTACTGCCATCCAAAAGTGGGTAAGCCATGGAGACCCAGAGACGGCCGGTGGTCTTGTGGATCGTGTAGAGAAATACTTGGCTACAGAGAACCTGACGGCCTCTTCCAGAGACTCTCGGACTTTCCACCCTAAGACCAGACCATCCCCAGGGGCGGATAAGAGGATTCCAAGGGGTGAGGGTGGAGAGAGTGAGAGGGTGGGAGCTCTACCCAAAGTTTGGCGAGAACAGCCTGGGAAGTCAGGGGCTCAAGAGGCAGCCAAAAGGATTGTTTGCTACCGCTGCCGGCAAGCGGGACATATTGCAGCAAATTGCCCGGTTGTGGAGGAACCCATGCAATGTGACTTTCTGACGGACAGACGTCAGTCGCTGTGTGCGACAGTCGCATGCACTGCCATTCGGGGAACTGAGAAACATTTATGCAAAATGTGTATTAATGGTAGAAATGTTGTGGTATTACTGGATTCAGGTAGCCTTGTGACCCTGATAAAGGCTGAATTAGTTAAAACAGAGGTCTCTGGGAATAGCAAGGTAGCTGTTATTTGTGTGCATGGGGACACCCGAGAGTATCCAGTGACTACAGTGTGTTTCGAGACCCCCAAAGGTACCCTCTCTCATCCAGTGGGGTTAGTATCTCAATTACCGCATGATGCCATTGTGGGAAGAGATTTTCCGAAGTTCTGGGAACTGTGGGATGATCCTGAGCCCCCCACTGGTGCCCCTATGTACCAGGAATGTGATAGCCAGAACTCCTCTGAGAGTGGTGAGGACTCTCCAGAATTTCCCTTGTCAGTATTGGCAGGGGAGACTCAAGAAACTGGAGAGGAGCCCACCTCCTCAGACGAAAACCTACCGTCTGTGGAGTTTTCTGATCTGGAGGTTCACAGGGAAAATTTTGCCACAGAACAGTTAAAAGACCCCGCCCTAATAAAGGCACGGGAAAACGTAGTGGAAATAGATGGCGAGTTAGTGAACCCAGATAATACCTGCACTTACCCATACTTCAGCGTAGAGAAGGACCTACTGTATCGGGTGGCAAAAAGGGCAGAAGAAACCGTTGAGCAGCTTGTGGTGCCCAAACCTTACAGGAAGTTGGTGTTGGAGTTGGCCCATGGGCACATTCTTGGAGGTCATCTGGGGACAGAGAAAACCCGAGAGAGGGTATTACAGAGATTCTATTGGCCTGGGGTGATGAAGGACATAGAAAATTATTGTTCCTCCTGCCCTGTGTGTCAGAGGTCGGCCCCGATGCCACATTTCCGTAGCCCGCTGGTCCCTCTACCCATCATTGAGGTCCCGTTTGAGAGAATCGCAATGGATTTGGTAGGTCCTATAATCAAGTCCGCTAGGGGGCACCAGTACATATTGGTTATAATGGACTATGCCACCCGTTATCCAGAAGCGATCCCTCTCAGAAATACCTCGGCCAAAACCATAGCCAAAGAGCTATCTCTTGTTTTTAGCCGGGTGGGTATTTGTAAAGAACTGCTTACGGACCAAGGTACACCCTTTATGTCCCGGGTTATGAAAGAGCTGTGTAAATTGTTCAAAGTGACGCAATTGCGTACATCTGTGTATCACCCCCAAACCGATGGGCTGGTTGAAAGATTCAACAAAACCCTAAAACAAATGTTGAAGAAAGTGGTGGATAGAGATGGAAAGGATTGGGACTGTCTACTTCCTTATTTGATGTTTGCTATTAGGGAGGTGCCCCAATCCTCTACGGGATTCTCCCCCTTTGAGTTACTGTATGGGAGACACCCAAGAGGGCTGTTGGATATTGCCAAGGAAACTTGGGAAAGTGAGAGTTCTCCCCACAGGAGTGTGATTGAGCATGTCGCCCTGATGCAAGATCGAATTGCACAGGTAATGCCCATCGTGAAGGAACATTTGGCCCAAGCGCAGTTGGCACAGCAGAGAGTGTACAACCGTGGAGCAAAGACCCGTACCTTTTCCCCGGGGGATAGGATATTGGTACTTGTCCCTACGGTTGAAAGTAAATTCCTTGCCAAATGGCAAGGCCCCTACGAGATAATGGAAAAAGTGAGCGAAGTGAATTACAAGGTCAGACAACCAGGAAGGCGAAAGCCCGAACAGATATATCACGTTAATCTGTTGAAAGCCTGGAGAGATAGAGAGTCCCTAGTCGCAGAAACTTGGTCACCAGCTCAAACTGGTTGCGTGATTCCGGAGGTTGGAATAGCAGCCACCTTGTCACAACCCCAACAACAGGAGGTTAAGGAGTTTGTGCTTCGCAACAAGGAGGTGTTCTCTGAGCTGCCGGGACAAACATCTGGGGTAGAGCATGATATTATTACCCCGCCCGGTGAAAGGGTGAAGTTAAAACCCTATCGGATCCCAGAGGCCCGACGGGAGGCAATACGGGAGGAAGTACATGAATGCCTGATTGCTGGTGTTCCAACCCCAAGGTTAAAACAAGAGGGGGGGGTATGTGACAGCAGGAAGGTAAAGTCACCTGGTTGCATCCAGGGGGGTAGATATATTTCTCCCAGATTCAGGCTTTATGCTGACTTATACAACTAGGGTGGAGAGTTGTATAAGCCCAGCTGAGGCTAGTAGGCTCATGGATGACTCATACCTCTAGGGAGAGTGTGGGGCGTCGTACAGACAGGGAGTTGATGAGGCCAGCTGAAGCTTGTCAGCTCATTTAGGCCTCTATAAGAACTCCCAGATTCATTAGGTGTTAGCTCATGCCTGGACCCAGACCTGTGTGGACTGTCTAGGGAGAGTGAACCCCTGTGCCGTGAGGCAAAGCCTGTGTGGCTATTTGTTTGGACTTTTACTAAACCAGGGACTTAGGGACTAGGACAGCACCAGGCTGATCCCAGTTGTTAGTTTAGGAAACCTGCATGTTTAGTCAGAGGTCAAACTGACCAGGATTTATTTTGTTTATGTTTCTTTTTGGCTTTGCTGTGTTTTTGTCACTGTACATAGAGAAATAAACCGCACCTTTTGATTTTGAAAACCACAACCTCCGTCTGCTGGCCCTGTTTTTGTGTGGGGAGCCCAACCAGGGGGTCACACACACCCGCTACTGAGTTAACCCCCTCACAGCTTATACTCGAGTCAATAAGTTTTCCCAGTTTTTTGTGGTAAAATTAGGTGCCTCGGCTTATATTCGGGTCGGCTTATACTCAAGTATATACGGTACTTCCCAAAAGCAGGGCAGGAAGTAAAGGTAAATCTTTCCAACAGAGTCCTGGATAGTAGAAAAAACTCAACAGGAGTACTAATCCTTCTCCACCCTATCCAAAACTTGGGAAAATGCGTTTTTGGCTTGACATATACTTTAAGGTGACAAAGTCCTGCACTATGAATAGTACATGATATTTAATTTAGGGAAATCAGGATTTGTGCATGTAGAGAGAGTTACGTAGAACACAAACTTATAGTTTGATTCAGGTAATGAAACAAAGCCTAAAGCAAGCTACATCTTTTCTTGTTTAATTTAACTGTCACAATGAGATACAATAGAGATGTTTTGTTTGCTTGAGCACAGGAAGGTTTTAGGTGCTCAGGCTTCACATAACACAATGTGTGGGAAACCTGAGGATAGCCTATAACCTGTCAGATGACTCTGTCCCTCATTTCATAAACCAGTTCAAATCAAAGGCACTTTGTGTGGCTGAGACAGACATTGCTTGTTTGAATTCACTCTCAGTAGCTGTTGCCAGCAGATTTCTGTCTTAATTGTGTGATAGATGGAAAACTGCTGTTGTAATTAAGAAGAAGCAAAGTATATGTTCAGGTTGGAGGACTTGCCAAGCTTTTGTAAATAGGAAAACATCTGAAATGTAGACACTATTCTCAAAGCTCCCTGGTCTTTTGTCAGAAAACTGAAATACCCGTTGTCAGAGTACTGGGAAAGATAGCTGTTGTAACACTTATACAACTATATTTTTCCTTTATAGTTGCCTAGTATTGTTTGTTTAGAGGGGTGACACCAATGTCATGGCCATAGTTATCGGCAAGAGACAGCTATGGAGTGGTGCCATGTGGATTTGTAATCTTCTTCCTTTGGGTAAAATACTCAAAAGGTTAAAGCAATAGATCTTCAACAATGATACTTTCATATAGAGAAAGGATCCACTTTAAATTAAATAAAGACTTTCAATATTTGTGCTTCACCAGCCAAAAGATGAAGCTGAATAGTGTATGATGAGATAAGATCATTAAAACATATACTGTATTTTACCAACTTAGAATTATACAATTAAGACAGTAGTTGGTCAGATTCAACTGAACTTGTACAGTAATGTTGAAAATGTTCCTTGCCTCATCCAAGCCACTTCTAACAAGCCAGTTCTAACAAATGTCAGGAACATACCTCAGCATTAAATCCACACAAGTTGCACAGATCCCTCTCGAATCAGACATAACCAATGGAGATTAAATGAAAGCCTTCTTCAGGACAAAGATGTCTTAGAAGATGTGATCAAAGAGCTAAATTTCTATTTCAATACAAACGATACTCCAGACTGCGACCCAGGAATTATCTGGGAAGCACACAAAGCGGTAATTCGCGGGGTATTGATAAAACATGGAGCAAGAATAAAAAAGAAACGCACAGAACAGCTAAAACACTTACTAGAGGAGCTAGCCATACTGGAGTTTAAACATAAACAGACACGCTCAATATCCCTGGAGAGAAACCTCATAGATAAACGAACACAAATCACAGATCTTCTCTATTATAAGGCTAAAGCAGACATTCAGATATGTAGGAAGTTCTCATATGAATCAGGGGATAAATGCAGGAAACTATTGGCCAGAACCTTGAGAGATCAGAAGTCAACTAATTATATACCTCACATTACCTCATCTAACAAACCTAAGGCAACAAAACCACAAGAGATAGTATGAGAATTTCAAGAATTTTATCATACACTTTATAATTTAGAGAGTAGACATCCTACACAAGAAAAAATAGACCTATATCTCTCGGCTTCATCTATGCCAAGACTTTTGGAAATAGATAGAGACAAAATGGAAGTTCCTATAACCAAGGAAGAACTGGAGGATGCTGTAGGTACCATGAAAATGGGGAAAGCTCCAGGCCCAGTACTATAAAATCTTATTCCCCTACCTTTCGGAGTATATGGTTAAGTTATTTAATGAGCTAGGGTCTTCAGCAACTTTAACAAAAGATACTCTACTAGCTTATATTACAGTGATACTTAAAGAGGGGAAAGACCCAGCCTCCTGAGGAAGCTATCGGCCAATCTCGTTATTAAACCTAGATCTTAAACTCTTCACCAAGGTTCTGGCAAATAGGATCCAGCAGTATGTTCCGAAGTTGATACATCTAGACCAGGTGGGATTTGTCCCCACAAGAGAAGCGCGAGACAATACCACAAAAGTCATCAATTTACTACAAATAGCGAATAAAATACAGACGCAATGTGTACTTCTTAATACGGATGCTGAGAAGGCCTTTGACAGGGTGAATTGGGAATTTATGCAGGCAGTTCTACACCATGGAGGGTTTGGTAACAGGATACTACAGTGGATTTCCTCCATTTATTCTTGTCCAACTGCCCAGGTACGGGCAAATGGAATACTATCAGAGCCCTTCCCCATTACAAACGGGACGCGACAGGGGTGCCCTCTGTCACCTCTTCTTTTTGCCCTGTCATTGGAACCATTTCTTTGCACATTGCGACTCAATCAGGATATTTCAGGGATTCAAATAGGGAATATGCAATATAAAATCTCGGCCTACACTGACGATATGCTGTTTACCCTTACCAAGCCTCTGATTACGATCCCGAATTTGAGAAATACGGTACACTTTCGAATCTTTGTATTAACTTTAAAAAATTGGAAGCAATGGGGGTGAACTTACCACACACATCGATAATACAGCTGAAACAAGACTTTAAGTTTAAATGGACAGATAGAGCCCTGACGTATCTGGGTACCTTACTTCCAAGTAGTATAGCTAAGATCTATGAGTTAAATTTTCCTCCTCTACTGCAAAGAGTCAAGACCCTATTGGACAAATGGAGTTCTAGCTTTCATACCTGGCTAGGACGTTGTAATATTATTAAGATGAGTATACTCCCTAAATTCCTATATTTAATACAGGCATTACCTGTACATATCCCTTTAAGTTTTTTAAAAAGTCTCAGAAGTTAATATTTGAATTTATATGGGCACACAAACAGCCCAGGATACAACGGAAACAACTAATGCTCACTAAGAGACAGGGAGGGCTGGCTGTACCGGATATACGGAAGTATTACCAAGCAGCTCATTTGAATAGAGTTATTGACTGGAATAGACATAAAGAGACCAAATTGTGGGTACAAATTGAAAATGCCCAGTCAACAGTGTTATTGAACAGAGCACCATGGTGTTATGCAGCACTTCCTAGAGAGGTGACTACTAGGGTTGTCCCGATACCGAGCATTTGCGCGAGTACTTGTACTCGCGCAAATGCTCCCGATGCCTGATCCGATACCTGTGATGGGGAGAGAGAGGCGGCGTGCAACAGGAAGTCCGTGGGTGGAGTCAGCGGGCGGAGTCAGCGGGCAGAGCGAGCGAGCAGGTAAGCTGGCGGGGTGGGGGGGAATGGGGGCAGCCAGGGCCGGATTCCAGACAAGGCCACCGAGGCCAGGCCTCGGGGCGGCAGTCAGTGCAGGGGCCGCTCTGCCTATCCTCGCCGCCCTCACTCACGGGCACAGTCACCTCCCACTCCGCCTATTCTCCCCGCTCGCACTCACGGTCACACTGTACAGTTCCGGCTCCGCCTATCATCTCCGCCCACTCCACTCATCCTCCCCGCCCTCACTCAGGGGAACACTGCAAAGGCACCGCCCATTCTCCCCGCCCTCATTCACGGGCATACTGCACAGTCTCCGCCCACTCCGCCCATCCTCCCCGCCCTCACTTATGGGCACTCTACACAGTCCCCGCCCGCTCCTCCCATCCTCTCCGCCCGCACTCATGGGTAGTCACAGGCCCCACCCATCCTCTTTGCCCGGCCAAGCAAAACCTAGCATGGAGGGGGAACCAACTGATTTGCGAGTGATCTGCAAGTAAGTGGCACTGATATCAATATCAACACTGCTACTGATTCCCCCCCCACACCACCACTGCTGCCACTGATACCCCCCACCAGCATTACTGCCACTGATACCCCCACCAGCATTACTGCCACTGATACCCCCCACCAGCATTACTGTCACTACCCCCCACCACCATTACTGTCACTGATACCCCCACCACCATTACTGCCACTGATACCCCCACCACCATTACTGCCACTGATACCCCCACCACCATTACTGACACTGATACCCCCCACCAGCATTACTGCCACTGATACCCCCCACCAGCATTACTGCCACTGATACCCCCACCACCATTACTGCCACTGATACCCCCACCACCATTACTGCCACTGATACCCCCACCACCATTACTGTCACTGATACCCCCACCACCATTACTGCCACTGATACCCCCACCACCATTACTGCCACTGATACCCCCACCACCATTACTGCCACTGATACCCCCCACCAGCATTACTGCCACTGATACCCCCCACCAGCATTACTGCCACTGATACCCCCCACCACCATTACTGCCACTGATACCCCCACCACCATTACTGCCACTGATACCCCCACCACCATTACTGCCACTGATACCCCCACCAGCATTACTGCCACTGATACCCCCCACCACCATTACTGCCACTGATACCCCCCACCAGCATTACTGTCACTGATACCCCCCACCACCATTACTGTCACTGATACCCCCCACCAGCATTACTGCCACTGATACCCCCCACCACCATTACTGCCACTGATACCCCCACCACCATTACTGCCACTGATACCCCCACCACCATTACTGCCACTGATACCCCCCACCAGCATTACTGCCACTGATACCCCCACCACCATTGCTGCCACTGATTCCCCCCACCACCACTGATACCCCACCACCGCCACTGATACCCCACCACCACCACTGATACCCCACCACCACCACTGATACCCCACCACTGCCACTTATTCCCCCCAACACCAGCACCATTACCACTAGTGCGACTGATACACCCCCCACCACTGATACCCCCCACCTCACCACGACCTCTGCTGCCACTGATCCCATTCAGCAACCACCATCCCTGCCACTGATCCCACCCCCCACCACTGCCACTCATCCCGTCCAATCTCCCCCTTCCACTACCACTCATTCCAACCTATCTTCCCCAACCACCACCCTCACCACTGATCCCATCCTCCCACCACCGCTGCCACTCATTTCATCCAATGCCCCCCAACCACAACCCTTGCCACTAATCCCATTCCCTACATCATCTCTGCCACTCATCCCATTCAATCCCCCCTACCACTGATCCCACCCCCCAACCACCACCCTTGCCACTCATCCCATCCCCCCACCACTGCTGCCACTGATCCCACCCCCACCGCTGCCACTCATCCCATCTCTCCCTCAACGCTGCCACTGATCCTATCCCTATCCAACCACCACTGCTGCCACTGATCCCATCCCCCACCACCACCGCTGCCACTCATCCCAAGGGCATAACTACAGGGTCACAATTGCAATGGCGCACATGTTGCCCCTGTACACCTGGATGGGGGGGCATATAGAGGAACAAATCCCCTCCATTTTTCTCCTGCAGCCACTAAAAGCCTGCTTTTCCTCCCCTCCGTCCCATAGGCATTCAGTGGCTGCAGGAGGAAAATGGAGGGGAATTTGTTCCTCCATATGCTGCCCCCGCCGCCCCTCCTATCCAGGTCCTGCTGCCCCCAGGATCAGTGGGAAGGGCGCTGGCCAGAGGTCACAGTGCCAAGCAGAATATTTGACTCAAAAGGTATTTAATTTAATTCCTTGCTGGGTATGCTGCATAATGCACATATTTACAGTTATTATTGTATAAAAACAGTGCACAAATACACTAGGTATGTCTTTAATAACACAATATGCAAATCACAAGTACTTTCAGGTTTTTTTTGGCGGGGGGGGGGGTATTTCTAGTGTCATTTTTTTTTCTTTGCCTCATTTCTATCACATGGGGGGGGGCTCAGAAGACCCCTATGTGATGGTGTGTGTGTGTGTAGGGGGGGCGGCATTGAAGGACCCGGCCTTGGGGCGGCAAAGGGAGTAAATCCGGGCCTGGGGGCAGCCGCATCATCCATCGGTGACCGGAGCCGTCACATTGGGCAACTGAAGTGACGCTCCGTGTTGCCGGTGTACACTGTCAGTGCTTTAACCAATCCCGGGTCCCGACGCCCATCTTGGTACACCCTGCCCTCGGCCACATTAAGCCAGCAGCGGACATCTTGTTACACCCAGCCCATATAGTTTGGGCTAGGTGTAACAAGATGTCCGCTGCTGCTTTTATGTAGCCAAGTGCAGGGTGTAGCAAGATGGGCGTTGCAGGGGGCAGAAAAAAAATATTTAGGTTGCTTTCGTGTCATTTATTTCAGTGCCTGCCCATAAGTGCCAGCCATCTGTCAGTGCCCATCCATCAGTACCAGCTATCCATCAGTGCCACTGCCAGCCATCAGTGCCATCTTTCAGTGCGTGCCACCTATCAGTGCCATCTTTCAGTGCCAGCCATCAGTGCGTGCCACTCATCAGTGCTGCATAATCAGTGCCACCTATCAGTGCCCATCCATCAGTGCGTGCCATCTATCAGTGCCATCTTTCAGTGCATGCCACCTATCAGTGTCATCTTTCAGTGCCAGCCATCAGTGCGTGCCACTCATCAGTGCCACCTATCAGTGCCCATCCATCAGTGCCACTGCCAGCCATCAGTCAGTGCCACCTTTTAGTGCCCATCAGCCAGTGCCATCTATCAATGCGTCACATGACATTAAAAAAAAAGTATCGGTATTCGGTATCGGCGAGTACTTGAAAAAAAGTATCGGTACTTGTACTCGGTCTTAAAAAAGTGGTATCGGGACAACCCTAGTGACTACAAACCCGGTACTTGGTAATACGGCTAGAATTTGTTCGACCCTGTTTCCCACTCTGGGTATAGAGCCTAGGATTTCCCCTTTATATCCAATACTAGGCAATCCTCTCTTCCAGCCAGGATGTGAAGATAGGGCATTTCGACATTTAGTGAGCATGGGATATACTCAAGCATCTAACTACAGTCATACAGGAACATGGCTTACAATAAGGGAATTGATGGAACAAGAAAATATCTTTAGATTAAAATTTTGGAATGCCCTACAGATCACTCACTTTCTCGGTACTCTTCCGAATCCGGGTCAGCTCGATAGACCCCTTACTACATTCGAGAAACTTTGCAACGGGAAGGGAGTAATATCGCATACACTATCCGTAAGTTACGGATTGTTAATTTCACAATCGGAATCTTACTCCCTGAAATGTGTTCAGGAATGGGAAAAGGAACTGGGCAGAACGTTTAGCTTGGAGCAGCGACAGAAGATGCTTATGCTTACACATGAAACATCAACTTGTGTTAAAACACAAGAAACCAACTACAAGATTTTTACTAGGTGGTACAGAACACCAGAGAAACTGGGGAAAATGTTTCCCGATGTCTCAGATCGATGCTGGAGATGTCAGAAAGATAAAGGCACTATGCTACATATTTTCTGGAACTGCTCCAAGCTAAGAGGTTTTTGGCAGGGGATTAAACAGAGTCTTCAATTTTGCACAGAGTTAATAATACCAGAAGACCCGGCGTTCTTCCTCTTACATGTTAACCAGATACCTGACAGGAGATATAAGGAATCATGCATTCCCCACCTCTTAGATGCCGCTAAGGCATGTATCCCCTTAAAATGGAAATCACCATCACCACCGATGATGGAGATGTGGATTCGTAAGGTACAAGAGATTAGTAAACTAGAAGACCTAGTTCTTTCTGCACACCAACAGCATAGAAGGTATTCCGAGACCTGGCATGCTTGGAACACCTTCTTGGCTTCGGATGAGAGGAAAACCCTCTCCGAAAATGAAATGATGGAGGAAAGAATTAACGAACATTAAGCCCATTAATTGATGTAATTTAGAAAAAGGAAAGTCGGCCATTTTTTTTGACGGTCATAGAGAGACAGAATGGGGGACGGACTCCCCTTTTCTCCTTTTTTCCCTTTTTTTTTTCTCTTCTTCCCTCTTTTCCCCTCTTTTTTTTTTTTTACCACCGTTTTGAATATGAGGACATGCTTTAGATACTTCTACTGGTTAGGTGTTTGAAATAATGGATGTGGAGCTGGATGTATCTTTTGGATATTGTATAATTGTATATTATGATGTTGTATTTCCTCGTATCAAAAAGAATAAATAAAATAATTGAAAAAGAAAAAAAAAAAAAAGAAAAAGAAAAAAATACTCAAAAGATTAAAGCAATAGATATTCAACATTGATACTTTCATATAGATAAAGGATCCACTTTAAATTAAATAAAGACTTTCAATATTTGTGCTTCACCAGCCAAAAGATGAAGCTGAATAGTGTATGATGAGATAAGATCATTAAAACATATACTGTATTTTACCAACTTAGAATTATACAATTAAGACAGTAGTTGGTCAGATTCAACTGAACTTGTACAGTAATGTTGAAAATGTTCCTTGCCTCATCCAAGCCACTTCTAACAAATGTCAGGAACATACCTCAGCATTTAATCCACACAAGTTGCACAGATACCTTATTTCAAGCACCATGGAATGTAGAAAGCCAGATGCTGGCTGTCCAAAAACAGGATGGGAGGTGTGAAAGTTGTGGTACCACCCTGTTCTTTTTTAACCAGGGTGCCTTCAAGTTTCTTTAGGGGTGCCTTGGCAAAATGCCTACAAATTGCCCACAAATTGTATACAAGCCAGTGGGTCGATAAGGTCTGCCTTTTAGTTACACAAAAAAACTGGTTTTCATTGTGCACCATTACAACCTTCTATGACATCATTGGTTGATGAAGAGGACATCAGGCGCCTGGATAGCGTCTTTGTTTACCCCTCCCCTGCCCCTCCGAGCCAGTACTGGGACACATTAGCTGAGTGAGGGAGAGGAACTGAGGAAGAAGAGACACACTGGAATGCTAGTCAGTACCAGTGTGCAAAGGTGTATTTACTTTGAAGGAATAAATCACCTCCACAGTAATGTAAAGTGTCATATCTGTCTGGGTGCTGTTGTTTTATGTAAAAATTAGTTTAGTTTTTTACATTTTGGAATGGGGGGCCATGAGAGTGTGCATAATTTTAAAGGGTGCCTTGACTTAAAGGTTGAGAAACACGGAGTTAGATAATCCCCTCCTACACACGATGATAAAATCTGATAAAAAAAATACTGCTTTCGAAGCAAGCATACAATAATCTGAATGTTAGTACACAGCTATCGAGAGCCAATCATGGCAGTTCATGTAAAATTATCTGAAGGGACGAGCATGAAAATATTTTTTTGTATGATACTAGAATGAACGATTTTCATTTAACCAGTAGAGCATTCATCTGAAAAAAATTGAGTGACCAAGACCATGCATATTGGAAACAAAAGAATACATTACAATACAATACAACACAATTCATCACTGCCGAAGTTGTATTCTGCCGTACATGTTTTTTTCGTAACTTTAGTAACCTCTTTATTTTCAATAAGAGACTAGCATGCAAAAAATACAAAAAAAACTGACAATAATTTGTCTGATATTCTCATTGTGTGTACTAGGCTTGAGACAGAATGTGAGGGAATATCTAAAATTTGATTTTTCACCAGAACAAAAAATACAGATGGAATTTTCCAATGGTGACACCTGTTCTTGTGACAACAGTCCAAGAAGGAATTTACCTTAGTAGAGATATGTCCCCTCACTTGTGGTTTCTACAGAACCGTAAATTAAGGGTTGCCACTTGTGAACGGGGCACAGCTGGCGACAGAAAAACCTGACTGGGGTTTCAACCATTCCCTGCTCTTTCCAAAAGAAAAAAAAAGTATTGGCTTTAGATATACTTCTACTATGTGGAAAATTCGTTTTAGATAAGCAGAGTTGAAAAGGTATGGCATAGAGCAGACTTTTGCAACCTTTTTAACGTGGAGGAACCCTTAAAGCGTAGTTCCAGCCTCTAAAAGAGAAATTAAAAGTCAGCAGCTACAAATAATGTAGCTGCTGACTTTTAATATAAGGACACTTACCTGTCCAGGGATCCCGCAATGTTGGCCCCCAGAAGAAGATTTGTCCATTGGCTCGGGTGCAGGCGCCTGTTGTCATGGATATGCATTAATGTCTGTCTGCCATCTTACCTTTCCTCCTCATGTGTTCATCTTAGAGGCCAGAACCCTTTTCACCTGGCTTCCTTTATAATCTCCTCCCAGCCTGACTCCACCCCAGGCCCTATCACAGAACACTATATTAACCTGTGCACTGCAAGCCTGCTTTGCTGATCAACGTGTTTGTTAGGCATTGTGTGTTTGGGTTCCTGCCTGCCGTGTGCTACGTCTGTCTCTCTGTTACATATTTGGCTTGTCCCTGACTATCCCTGTCTGCTCGTGACCCTTGACCTTCGGCTCGTTCTTTCGTTATCCTTGTCTGCTTGTGGCCCCTGACCTTCAGCTTGTTATTCGTTTCTCTCATATCTTGTGCTGCTGCTTCCCCTCTTTTCCCCTTATCCTACGGGGCGTGAGCTAGGAAACTCCAGGGGCCGCGACCTGGTCCCAGCCTGCAGCATAACATCCTCACCACTAGAGGCTCTGGAGAAGACCTGCTGGGTCTTAGACTCCGCGCCCTGGGGAATCTTGGCTCTAGCTTCCGTTAGGATCCCAGTTGTGCTCCTCTGGTCCCGCTTTCCACAACCACCCAGTTTCCTATCCGCAGAAGCCAGCCATAGGGTTCACTACCTTGCGGTGCACTCCTGTCCCCCTACGGTGTGCATCTGTCACCTGGCCACAGGTGAACTTGACAGTTTGATCAGCCATGAACCCGGCTGACATCCCGCTCCCCGCGGATGATCCATTGCAGGGCATAGTTCGCAGACTTGAAACCCAGGAATCAAATCAGACTCAGGTGATGCGATTCCTCCAGGATCTGGCTTCTCGATTCGAGCAGCTTCAGGCCTCCTTGGGAACCCCGAATCCGCAACCTCAAGTACAACCAGCGGCTGTACCTATCGCACCAGTCGCAGCCTCACACTCACTAAGATTGCCAGCTCCGTTCCGTTTCTCTGGGGACTCCAAGGCCTGCAGGGGGTTTCTCAGCCAATGCACAATTCATTTTGAGCTTCAGCCTCAAAGCTTCCTGTCTGACCGGGCTAAGGTAGCCTATATCATTTCCCTCCTCTCCGGTGAAGCTTTGGCCTGGGCTGCCCCCCTGTGGGAGAGGAATGATCCGGTGGTTTCCAGCCTGTCCGATTTCTTGAAGCTCTTTCGTAATATCTTCGAAGAGCCGGCTCGGGCTTCTTCAGCGGCTAGTGCTGTCTTACGTCTTCGCCAAGAATCTAGTTCAGTGGGGCAATATGCTCTTCAGTTCCGTATCCACACAGCTGAATTGAGCTGTAATAATGAGGCCCTGGTCGCTACCTTTTTACATGGCCTCTCTGACCGAGTGAAAGACGAATTATCGGGAAGAGCCATTCCCGTCGGTCTGGACGATGTAATTTCATTATGCAACCAGATCGACATTCGTTTTCAAGAGAGGTCCTTAGAAAAAAGACGCCAGCACTCTCTGGTTCCTAGCCAGTCTGAGCTCCCCTCCCTTCATCCCGTGGAGCATCCTCTACCTGCTGAAGAACCAATGCAGCTGGGCCGGACCAGACTAACCCCCGAAGAACGTGCTAGGCGCAGAACTCTGGGCTTGTGCCTCTATTGTGGGGGCAAGGGTCATTTTCGTGACTCCTGCTCGCTTCGTCCGGGAAACGCTCGGGTCTAATACATTTGGAAGGTGGAGTATTGGACCCAGAAACATTACCTTCTCGCCTGCTCTTGCCGGTGTTCCTTCATGTAGGCACTTCTCCTCAGTCAACCCTTGCATACCTGGATTCCGGGGCTGCCGGCAATTTTATGGATTGGAGAACTGCTTCTTCTATGAAGCTTACCCTTTCACCTCTCACTACCCCATTGGTAGTCTCGGCAATTGATGGCACTGTTCTCCCAGGGGGCCCTATTCGCTTCCAGACGCTACCCATTAGGATGTCGGTAGGGATTCTCCAACAGGAGTGGATATCCTTTCTTATTCTACCCAAGGCCTCTACCCCAGTTGTATTGGGCCTCCCTTGGCTACACCTCCACTCTCCACATGTGGACTGGGTCTCTGGGCAGATCCTGGCCTGGGGTTCCTCATGTTTCTCGTCGTGTCTTCTCAAGGTGACCCCCAAGGAGAGTCTTCCGGTTGCTGCCACTTCTGTTTCTTCTGATCTTCCTGCTGCATACAGCGATTACCGGGATGTGTTCTGTAAGAAATCTGCTGAGGTGCTTCCTCCCCACAGGTCTTTTGACTGTGCTATTGATCTTGTCCCCGGAGCAACTCTACCCAGGGGTCGTACCTACCCTCTGTCCATCCCAGAGACCCAGGCCATGTCTGAGTATGTCGCAGAGAATCTGGAGAGAGGTTTCATCCGGAAATCCTCATCGCCTGCAGGGGCAGGGTTCTTTTTTGTTGCCAAAAAGGATGGTACCTTAAGACCCTGCATTGATTATCGGGGTTTAAATGCGGTTACTATTAAAAATCGATACCCCTTACCCTTAATATCTGAGCTATTCGATAGGTTGAAGGGTGCCTCCATTTTCACCAAGTTGGATCTCAGAGGCGCGTACAATCTCATTTGAATACGGGAGGGTGACGAATGGAAGACTGCATTCTACACTAGAGACGGGCATTACGAATATCTGGTGATGCCTTTTGGTCTGTGTAATGCTCCAGCCGTGTTTCAAAACTTTGTCAATGAAATCTTCAGAGATCTGCTGTACCAGTTTGTTGTCATCTATCTGGATGACATTCTGATCTTTTCTGAAAATCTGCTCGTCCACAGAAACCATGTCCGCACTGTACTTCAGCGTCTTAGAGAGAACAATCTCTATGCCAAGCTGGAGAAATTTTCCTTTGAATGTTCTGAGGTCCTTTTTTTGGGGTGCTTTGTCTCATGTTCGGGTCTTCGTATGGACCCTGGGAAGGTCTTGGCTATCACCAACTGGCCTCTTCCTGCTAGCCTCAAGGCCACACAGCGCTTTCTTGGCTTCACTAATTATTATAGGCAGTTCATAAGGAATTACTCTTCCATTGCCGCGCCTATTATCGCTTTGACCAAGAAGGGTGTGAATGCCAGAGACTGGCCTCCCGAAGCTGTCTCTGCATTTCACAACCTGAAACAGGCCTTTGTTTCTGGCCCCCTCTTGAGGAGACCAAATCCTGGGAACGTATTTTTTATTGAAGTGGACGCTTCCTCAATGGGGGTGGGAGCTGTGCTTCTTCAAATCTTTGAGAAGAGACGCCAACCATGTGCGTTCTTCTCCAAAAAAAATTCTCAGGCAGAGAGGAATTATGCCATCGGTGATCGGGAACTTCTCGCAATTAAATTGGCGTTAGAGGAGTGGCGTCATCTCTTGGAGGGTTCCCCTCACTCCATAACGATCTTTACCGATCACAAAAATTTACAGTATCTACAGAATGCTAAACGTCTGAATCCTAGACAGGCCAGGTGGAGTCTCTTCTTTGCCCGTTTTAATTTCACGATTACCTACAAACCTGGTTCCTGCAACGGTCGGGCTGATGCGCTCTCTAGGTTATTTGACACTTTGGACGAGGAGTCCGCCCCTGAACCTGAGCCGATCATTCCAACCTCATGCATTGTTGCCCACTCTACCACCCTGAAGTCAAAAATTCCGCCTGGTAAGACCTTTGTCCCCACCCAGCTAAGAGCTAAGATCCTTTGTTGGGGACATGATTCCAAGGTGGCAGGTCATTCTGGATTCCTCCGATCCTTCCTACTCATCAGTCGTCACTACTGGTGGCCTAATCTCCGCTCAGACGTCAAAGACTACGTTAAAGCTTGTCATGTCTGTGCTCAGTCCAAATCCTCCACACAAGCTCCTGCTGGTCTCCTCATGCCCTTGCCCATTCCTAAGGAACCCTAGGCCCATATTGCCATGGATTTTATCACCGACCTCCCACTGTCTGAGAATAATACAGTCATTTGGGTGGTAATCGATCGGTTCTCCAAGATGGCTCATTTTGTTCCTCTTCCTTTTCTTCCTTCTGCCCCTGCCTTGGTTCCCATTTTCATTCGAGAAATTCTCCGCCTACATGGGGTCCCTTCTCATATTGTTTCCGACAGGGGAGTCCAATTCACGTCTCGTTTTTGGAGAGCCTTTTGCAAATCCCTCAATATTGTCTTGGATTTTTCTTCTTCTTACCATCCCCAATCCAATGGACAGACTGAGAGGGTTAATCAGGAGTTAGAGGTTGTGAGGGGGTTAGCTCGGCAGCGGGTGTGTGTGACCCCCGGGATGGGCTCCCCACACAAAAACAGGCCCAGCAGACGGAGCTTGTGGTTTTCAAAATCAAAAAGGTGCGGTTTATTTTCTATTTACAGTGACAAAAACACAGCAAAGCAAAAGAAACATAAACAAAATAAATCCTGGTCAAGTTGACCTCTGACTAAACATACAGGTTTCCTAACTAACAACTGGGATCAGCCTAGTGCTGTCCTAGTCCCTAAGTCCCTGGTTTTAAATGTCCAAGCAAATAGCCACACAGGCTTTGTCTCACCGCACAAGGGTTCACTCTCTCCAGGAAGTCCACACAGGTCTGCTTCCAGGCATGAGCTAACCCCTAATGAAGCTGGGAGTTCTTATAGAGGCCTAAATGAGCTGACAAGCTTCAGCTGGTCTCATCAACTCCCTGTCTGCACGACGCCCCACACTCTCCCTAGAGGTATGAGTCATCCATGAGCCCACTATCCTCGGCTGGGCTTATACAACTCTCCACCTAGTTGTATAAGTCGGCGTAAAGCCTGAATCTGGGTGAAATATATCTACCCCCCTGGATGCAACCAGGTGACTTTACCTTCCTGCTGTCACATACCCCCCCTCTTGTTTTAACCTCTGGGTTGGAACACCAGCAATCAGGCATTCATGTACTCGAGACAAAGCATCCACATTCCCCATTTGAACGCCAGGGCGATGCTTTACTGTGAAGTTGAATTCCTGGAGGGCCAGGAACCACCTATTCACTCTTCTATTTGTTTCCTTGTTTTGAGCCATCCACTTTAACGGAGCGTGATCCGTAACCATGTCAAAGTGCCTACCTAGCAGATAGTACCGAAGGGAATCTAGAGCCCACTTCACCGCTAAACACTCCTTTTCAACGGTGGCGTAATTTACCTCATGGGACTTCAACTTCCTGCTGAGGTAAATGACTGGGTGCTCTTCCCCGTTCCAGACCTGGGACAATACTGCTCCTAACCCCACATCTGACGCATCACTTTGTACGACAAAGTCTTTAGAGAAGTCGGGTGAGTACAACACTGGCTGGCTACATAAGGCTTGTTTCAAGAATTGGAATGCTGCCTCAGCCTCGGGGGTCCATTTAATCATGACCGACCCTTTCCCCTTCGTCAGGTTGGTTAGGGGCACAGCCTTAGAAGCAAAGTGGGGAATGAATCGCCGATAATACCCAGCGATTCCCAGAAAGGCTCGTACCTGCTTCTTGCTGTTGGGACGTGGCCAACTCTGGATGGCCTCGACTTTGTTGAGTTGGGGTTTTATTACTCCCCTCCCAATGGTGTACCCAAGATATTTGGCCTCCTCCTGCCCAATGGTACACTTCTTGGGGTTAGCCGTAAACCCCGCTTCCCGAACAGAGTCCAGGACTGCTTGCACTTTTGGCAGATGTGAGGCCCAATCTGTGCTATGGACAATTACGTCATCCAGGTAAGCCGCAGCATACTTCCGATGGGGCCTCAGCATCTGGTCCATTTTCCGCTGGAATGTGGCCGGCGCATTCTGTAACCCGAACGGCATTCTTTTATATTGGAACGCCCCGTCTGGGGTTACAAATGCGGTTTTCTCTTTGGCCGACTTGGCCAGGGGGATTTGCCAATACCCTTTTGTGAGGTCAAGAGTCGTCATGTATCGGGCTGTTCCCAGCCGGTCGATCAACTCATCTATACGTGGCATGGGGTAGGTGTCAAATTTTGTAACTTTGTTCAACTGATGAAAATCGTTACAAAATCGCCAGCTCCCATCCGGTTTAGGCACCAACACAATGGGACTAGACCAATCACTTTGGGACTCCTCTATCACCCCTAAGTTCAGCATTTTCTGTACTTCCTCCCGTATTGCCTCCCGTCGGGCCTCTGGGATCCGATAGGGTTTTAACTTCACCCTTTCACCGGGCGGGGTAATAATGTCATGCTCTACCCCAGATGTTTGTCCCGGCAGCTCAGAGAATACCTCCTTGTTGCGAAGCACAAACTCCTTAACCTCCTGTTGTTGGGGTTGTGACAAGGTGGCTGCGATTCCAACCTCAGGAATCACGCAACCAGTTTGAGCTGGTGACCAAGTGTCTGCGACTAGGGACTCTCTATCCCTCCAGGCTTTCAACAGATTAACGTGATAGATCTGTTCGGGCTTTCGCCTTCCTGGTTGTCTGACCTTGTAATTCACTTCGCTCACTTTTTCCATTATCTCGTAGGGGCCTTGCCATTTGGCAAGGAATTTACTTTCAACCGTAGGGACAAGTACCAGTATCCTATCCCCCGGGGAAAAGGTACGGGTCTTGGCTCCACGGTTGTACACTCTCTGCTGTGCTAACTGCGCTTGGGCCAAATGTTCCTTCACGATGGGCATTACCTGTGCAATTCGGTCTTGCATCAGGGCGACATGCTCAATCACACTCCTGTGGGGAGAACTCTCACTTTCCCAAGTTTCCTTGGCAATATCCAACAGCCCTCTTGGGTGTCTCCCATACAGTAACTCAAAGGGGGAGAATCCCGTAGAGGATTGGGGCACCTCCCTAATAGCAAACATCAGATAAGGAAGTAGACAGTCCCAATCCTTTCCATCTCTATCCACCACTTTCTTCAACATTTGTTTTAGGGTTTTGTTGAATCTTTCAACCAGCCCATCGGTTTGGGGGTGATACACCGATGTACGTAATTGCGTCACTTTGAACAATTTACATAGCTCCTTCATAACCCGGGACATAAAGGGTGTACCTTGGTCCGTAAGCAGTTCTTTACAAATACCCACCCGGCTAAACACAAGAGATAGCTCTTTGGCTATGGTTTTGGCCGAGGTATTTCGGAGAGGGATCGCTTCTGGATAACGGGTGGCATAGTCCATTATAACTAATATGTACTGGTGCCCCCTAGCGGACTTGATTATAGGACCTACCAAATCCATGGCGATCCTCTCAAACGGGACCTCAATGATGGGTAGAGGGACCAGCGGGCTACGGAAATGTGGCATCGGGGCCGACCTCTGACACACAGGGCAGGAGGAACAATAATTTTCTATGTCCTTCATCACCCCCGGCCAATAGAATCTCTGTAATACCCTCTCTCGGGTTTTCTCTGTCCCCAGATGACCTCCAAGAATGTGCCCATGGGCCAACTCCAACACCAACTTCCTGTAAGGTTTGGGCACCACAAGCTGCTCAACGGTTTCTTCTGCCCTTTTTGCCACCCGATACAGTAGGTCCTTCTCTACGCTGAAGTATGGGTAAGTGCAGGTATTATCTGGGTTCACTAACTCGCCATCTATTTTCACTACGTTTTCCCGTGCCTTTATTAGGGCGGGGTCTTTTTTCTTCAACCGGGCAATTTGCTGCAATATGTCCCGCTTGCCGGCAGCGGTAGCAAACGATCCTTCTTGCCGCCTCTTGAGCCGCTGATTTCCCAGGCTGTTCTCGCCAAACTTGGGGTAGAGCTCCCACCCTCTCACTCTCTCCACCCTTACCCCTTGGAATCATCTTATCCGCCCCTGGGGATGGTCTGGTCTTAGGGTGGAAAGTCCGAGTGTCTCTGGAAGAGGCCGTCAGGTTCTCTGTAGCCAAGTATTTCTCTACACGATCCACAAGACCACCGGCCGTCTCTGGGTCTCCATGGCTTACCCACTTTTGGATGGCAGTAGGAAGAGCTCTCAAAAACCGATCCATTACAACACGTTCCACAATCTCTGGTGCGGACAAAGTCTCTGGCTGTAGCCACTTCCTGCTCAGGTGAATGAGATCATACATTTGAGACCTGGGGGGTTTTCCAAGCTGGAAAGTCCAGTTATGCACACGCTGAGCCCGGACAGCCAGGGTGACACCCAGCCTTGCCAATATTTCAGCTTTTAGCATCACATAGTCTTTTGCTTGGTTAGGCTCTAGGTCATAGTAAGCTTTCTGCGATTCACCAATTAACAGAGGAGCCACCAGTCCAGCCCACTGCTCCTCAGGCCACTTTTCTCTTTCAGCAGTCCTTTCAAATGTGGTCAAAAATACCTCTGGATCATCCTCTCCAGTCATTTTTGTCAGTAAACGACTCACCCCAAAGGACGCGGTATTAGTGGGACGGCTTTCCTCACTGGTCTGCGGACGTTGCTGCACTACTGCTTCCATTTGTTGTAGTCTCTGCTCTTGCTTCTGTAACAGGTCTATGAAGCGGGCCTCAGATTGCTGCTGGGCTTGTTGCTGAGCTTCCAGACTCTGTTGGTGAGCTTGCTGCTGGGCTGCAAGGCTCTGTTGATGAGCTTGCTGCTGGGCTGCAAGGCTCCTTTGCAAACCTGCATTTGTCTGCTGTTGATTGGCATTTGCTAGAGCCAGCTGTTTCAGTATCTCCTCCATGCTGGCTTAAAAAACTGCCCGCATTCTCCACCAACTGTGAGGGGGTTAGCTCGGCAGCGGGTGTGTGTGACCCCCGGGATGGGCTCCCCACACAAAAACAGGCCCAGCAGACGGAGCTTGTGGTTTTCAAAATCAAAAAGGTGCGGTTTATTTTCTATTTACAGTGACAAAAACACAGCAAAGCAAAAGAAACATAAACAAAATAAATCCTGGTCAAGTTGACCTCTGACTAAACATACAGGTTTCCTAACTAACAACTGGGATCAGCCTAGTGCTGTCCTAGTCCCTAAGTCCCTGGTTTTAAATGTCCAAGCAAATAGCCACACAGGCTTTGTCTCACCGCACAAGGGTTCACTCTCTCCAGGAAGTCCACACAGGTCTGCTTCCAGGCATGAGCTAACCCCTAATGAAGCTGGGAGTTCTTATAGAGGCCTAAATGAGCTGACAAGCTTCAGCTGGTCTCATCAACTCCCTGTCTGCACAACGCCCCACACTCTCCCTAGAGGTATGAGTCATCCATGAGCCCACTATCCTCGGCTGGGCTTATACAACTCTCCACCTAGTTGTATAAGTCGGCGTAAAGCCTGAATCTGGGCGAAATATATCTACCCCCCTGGATGCAACCAGGTGACTTTACCTTCCTGCTGTCACAAGGTCTTTCTTCGCACCTTTGTGTCTTCTCACCATGACGATTGGTCCTCTCTACTCCCGTGGGCAGAATTCTCCCATAACAATCATGTGAATACCAGTTCGCAGAAGACACCCTTTTTCACAGTTTATGGAAAACACCCTCAACTTCCTCTTCCCATGATCTGTTCTCCAGACATTCCAGCTTTGGCTTCGGTTCAGGAGTCTCTCAATTCCGTTTGGGGTCATGTTCATGATTCCCTCCTGGGCAGCTGCTGAAAAATTCAAAGGCTTTGCCGACCGCTGCAGGCGTAAACCGCCTTCTCTTCAGCCAGGGGACAAAGTCTGGCTCTCTACCAGGAACATCAAGCTCCGAGTTCCTTCTCTGAAGTTTGCTCCACGATTCATCGGTCCATGCACGGTAACTGCTAAACTGAATCCGCTTTGTTTCAAACTCCAGATTCCTAAGAGCCTTAAAATCACTAACTCCTTTCATGTTGCTCTTCTAAAGCCTTTAGTCCTCAAATTCTCTCGTCCTCTCCCTACCGTGGCGCCTGTCTCTGAGGATAATCAGGAGTACGAGATCAGTCAAATTCTGGACTCCCGACTCTGTAAAGGCGTTCTTCAGTACCTCGTTCATTGGAAAGGGTTTGGTCCTGAGGAGAGGTCTTGGATCACTGCATCTGAGGTCTTTGCACCTCGTCTGTTAAAGGAGTTTCATCTGAAGTTTCCCTCTAAACCTGGGCCCAGGCGGGGAAGGGGGAGGCCTCGTAAGAGGGAGGGTACTGTCATGGATATGCATTAATGTCTGTCTGCCATCTTACCTTTCCTCCTCATGTGTTCATCTTAGAGGCCAGAACCCTTTTCACCTGGCTTCCTTTATAATCTCCTCCCAGCCTGACTCCACCCCAGGCCCTATCACAGAACACTATATTAACCTGTGCACTGCAAGCCTGCTTTGCTGATCAACGTGTTTGTTAGGCATTGTGTGTTTGGGTTCCTGCCTGCTGTGTGCTACGTCTCTGTCTCTCTGTTACATATTTGGCTTGTCCCTGACTATCCCTGTCTGCTCGTGACCCTTGACCTTCGGCTCGTTCTTTCGTTGTCCTTGTCTGCTTGTGGCCCCTGACCTTCAGCTTGTTATTCGTTTCTCTCATATCTTGTGCTGCTGCTTCCCCTCTTTTCCCCTTATCCTACGGGGCGTGAGCTAGGAAACTCCAGGGGCCTCGACCTGGTCCTAGCCTGCAGCATAACATCCTCACCACTACAGGCTCTGGAGAAGACCTGCTGGGTCTTAGACTCCGCGCCCTGGGGAATCTTGGCTCTAGCTTCCGTTAGGATCCCGGTTGTGCTCCTCTGGTCCCGCTTTCCACAACCACCCAGTTTTCTATCCGCAGAAGCCAGCCATAGGGTTCACTACCTTGCGGTGCACTCCTGTCCCCCTACGGTGTGCATCTGTCACCTGGCCACAGGTGACCTTGACACCTGTATTGCAACTAAGGGAAACCGGCAGTGAAGCCATCAGGCTTCATAGACGGTTTCCCACATGCGCGAGTCATGCTGCACTTTCTGAATGGCTCATCGTCTTCTGGGACACACACAGGTCCAAGAAGGCAGCAGGGAGGGGGGGTGAGGAGGGGCCGATGCAGATGCAGGATTAACGTACCTTGCCGGGGCAAGGTTAGGGCAGAAGTAATCCTTCAAAACACTAGAAAAGGTAGAAAAAAATAATTATATCCAAAAACGAGGAGTGGGGGTAAGGGATTCTATCGTCCAAGACCTAGTTGTATTTTTGCCTGGAACTCGGCTTTAAGTTTTCGATCTCAGGAAATCCCTGCTAATAATGACTATATCTACAATACACTGGGAGGAATGATCCTTATATTTGTGGTCATTGGAAGAACCCCTCCCCCTTTAGAGATAGATAAATAGATCATTGATGTCAGTGGTTACTTTATTGAGAGGCAGAAATTGTTCATTGTTTAAAGTACCCCAGTCAACCTCTGGAGGAACCCTAGGGTTTTTCAGAACCCTGGTTAAGAAAGGCTGGTATGGGGTATATTATATGGTGGTTAAAAGGCATTGTTCATATTGCAGAGGTAGAACCTATAATAGTAGTTAATAGATATAGAAATTAGAATAAACATCACAGCTATAAATTATAATCAAACAGTAAAATTACATTTTCTTAGACAACAGAAAAAAGCAGTGAATGAGACAGGTATTAAATGATTATGCTTACTTGTGCTGTTCCTGCCACTGTATAAAAAGTTGGAAAATCCTTCCAGCACCCTCAGCAAGCACAGATGGATGTAACATGCCAACTTCTTCAAAGGCAATTTGCTGTGGGCAATTGTGTCACTTATTTCTTTGGACTCATCACAGAAAGAAAGGAGGAAGCAGTATAAGTATGGATTGGAGCATCAGTGGGTATACAGTGGGGTGCATCAACTACATCCTAAATAATTCAGGAATATTGATTAAAGTGTTACTAAACCCACAACAGTAAAATCAGTCTGTATATGCAGCATAGCATGCTTGTTATACTCACTGTATAACTTAAGGTGTTAATCTTCTGCATTGTGTAAAAAGGCTGTTTTATCCTGTTTGCACAGATCCTCCCCCTCCTGCACTGTCTATATGGGAAAGGCCAGCTAATACAGGCAGAGTAGCCAACCTGCACATGCTCAGTTGTGTCTTTTATGCTGGAGAGAACAGTTTCTTGTTCTCAGAGCTAGCCAGGTCACATGATATTGACATCACACACGTGGGCGTGTATACAGGCTGCTGTAAAAATCTCCTCCTTCCTGTACTCTCAGCACTGAAGAAACTGCAGTTTATCATGTAACCGTGGTATACAGATCATCCAAAAAGGTATATAGTGGCAATATTTTATTGTAAAAAAAAAGATTTATAGGCTGTGAGCACTGTGGGGGGGCAGATAAACTATTTTCATATTACCGGGTTTAGTAACACTTTAAGGCCTGGTCTCCATAGCTGTACACAACCTGAGATTTAGTACTTTAAATTCAGAAAAGCAGAAATTATTATTACATTCAGTTAAGCCATATGGCATGTTTTAGTTTTGTATTAATTATGCTGTCACAATTGTTATTTTGTCTGAAGAACACTCTGTTTTTGAGATGGAATCTTTGGGTAATTACCCCTCCTAGTTTTATATGTAATGTCTTTTGTAATGTCTTGTTTTTTGCTATTATACTTCATGTGCTGTCTGACTAGTGACCTGAATGATCCCTCCTACACCTGATAACAGACTTTTATTAAGTCACTGCAAGCCCTGATGAGCACTGGCCAGCCCCTGAAATGTGCTGACGGCTCCTGCGACTCTGGAAAATAAAGATCAGCTGAAACAATAAATCATAATTTGCGTTCTCACTTTTTGACAGTCTTTTTGCACTTTTAATTGCATGGAATTCAAATTAAACATGTTTACATTCTGCACTGATTCACATGTATTTGAATTGAATCATCATCTGCTCTGTTGCTGAGTGTTCTAATTTTTCTCTTTCCTTTACTATTTGAAAATGTTTGTAGGGGAAATTAAACATTAACTCTGGTATGTTTGTTATGCATGCTGTTCTTTGTCAGTTGTTCCTAACCTTTAAAATAAGCCTAACACTCATAATTCTGTATCTTGTAGTTTTTTGGTTAGCTTCATGGTGGATGCACGTGGAGGTTCTATGAGAGGGAGTCGACACAATGGAATGAGAATTGTCATACCGCCAAGAAAATGCACGGCGCCTACTCGCATCACATGCCGTCTGGTCAAAAGGCACAAACTAGCAACTCCCCCACCAATGGTAGAAGGAGAAGGACTTGCAAGTCGGCTGGTTGAAATGGGCCCATCAGGGGCTCAGTTTTTGGGGTAAGTCCTTATAACCTAAATCCTTGAGTGTCAATACCATGTTTTTTTGAGAACATTTTGAGAAATATTTTTCATTTAATATTTCAACTAATATCTGAAGTAAATCTTCACATGATTATTTCCGAGTGACATCCAAATGTACCACCTATGTATAGGCACAGATGCATAATGGTTAAATAGAACAGCAATGGGCATTTAACATTCTTAAGCTTTTAAAAATAATGTGCCATTTTTTACCTCTGCAACTCTTTATTTAGCTAGTGAGTTTTAAGCTTGCCATACATTATGCAATTTTCTTTCCTTCAGCCACGGGTTGAATAAAAGAAAATCACACAATTCCCCCATCAACACTGATTGTGACTCCCTACTGCTGTGTTATAGTATTCTGACAGTGAGAGGTTTCCCCGCTGTCAGAATACAATGATTACTCTTGCCGGCTATAGCATGCGGCAGTAATTGTATGAAAAAAAACAACAGGCTGCTTGTACTGAAGCTGAACGATAGATCGACTTCAGTTTAACCAGCCTGCCCATAGATGGATCAAAATTCTTGAACCAGCCAAATTTCAATTCTTCAGTGGCCAGCTTTAGAATGATTGATCATTGCAGTATGCTAAGACTTTTATTTTAAACAATCCAGAAAATGCTACAGCACAATCACATTATGGTGTTAGTCTTTAAATTAAATCGTTTTTGAGCAAATTAGCTTTCATATATTTAGACTTTGTTCATACTTTGCGACTATACAAATATTAGAAAGCTTAGCACTGTCCATTGGAGCCATTTTTTCAGTTCAAATAGTTTCATTCAGATTTTTAAGAAGTACAAGTATCAACAATAATGCCTCGTACACACGACCGGTTTTCCCGACGAGAAAACTGCCATGATTGCTTTTGGCCAGGAAAACCGGCCGTGTGTATGCTCCATTGCAGTTTTCCCGACGAGAAAACTGGCCGAAAAAAAAGAGAACCAGCTCTCTTTTTTCTCGTCAGGATTCCCGGCGGTCTTTTTCCCATTGCGAAAACCGCTCATGTGTATGCTTTGCCGAGGGGAAAAAAATGCGCATGCTCAGAATCAAGTATGATACGGGAGCGCTCGTTCTGGTAAGACTAGCGTTCGTAATGGAGATAGCACATTCGTCACGCTGTAACGGACTGAAAAGCAGGCAGACTGAAAACCACGAATTGGCTCTCACCAAACCTTTACTAACACGAGGATCAGCAAAAGCAGCCCAAAGGGTTGCGCCGTTTGAATTGAACTTCCCCTTTATAGTGCCGTCATACGTGTTGTATGTCACCGCGCTTTGGTCGGGCGGTATTTGGCCTAAACTTGAGTATGCAAGGCAGGCTTGACAGGAATCCCGTCAGGAAAAACATCTTTTTTTTTTTGCCTGCCAGGAAAAACGGTCGTGTGTACGAGGCATAAGAGTTGGGATTTACACAGTAAAAGGATAACAGCTTGGCACTGACTGAAATATCATGTACGTTGACAGAACAGTACTCTTGACTGAGCAGTCCCTCTGGTTAACACTGAGAGTGTTAACCAGAGGGACTGCTGATGTAATGCCATTGTATTAACATGGCCCTCTAAATCTGCAGAATCCTTCCCAATTTTCATTTTCTTTTGGTTCCTCAAAACCAATCAATACACGCAGAGGGCTCATTGGGAACTGTTAGACTTATGAATTTATTTTTATGCTGTGATGCACAAACAGTGTAACATTTGAGTTTGCATTCCCAAACTTTGTCCCGGACTTTCTCTGATATAAGGTGGACCTGATCATCATTGTAATACAGGACCACTGGATCTAAACAGCTCATCTCAAAATGTATATTTCACTTTTTCTTTTGTTATCTTTTGGAGACTCCAGTGATGAGGTGTTCCCACCAGAATTCTCAGTTCCATGTGTAGCACTACCCCCGTAGGAGCTGCTGGTTTAAATTTGGGCCTTGCACATTACCTCACTGTTCATTGTCTAGGGGGATGAGAGTCTACAGAAAGCTCAATGTCCTCACAAGTTACAAATCCTTTTCGTTAGGTTTATTTCACACAACTTGCATAGGTGGAGGGATGGAGGGTCAGGGGAAGGTTCAGGCAAACGATGCAGATCACTGGGGAAACTTCTAAGTTTCAAAAGTCACACTCACCACTCTCCTTCAAGTGGGTGTTGCTCACCCGGATAGGCCCCTCTCACTTGGCCTAGCAGCCGGGGTGATGCACGAACAAAATGAAGAAATAACAGTCTCTGCCACAGACTTTAGGATGATATAGATGAACTGTTACCCGAATATCCAGCCTTACAGTTTCAGAGCCTTTAAGCCGACCCGGCACACTATAAGGGGACATAAGTTATGTTCCTCTGCCTCCACTCCTGAAGGATTTTCTGCCCTACATTCAGCCTTTCAGTGGTTTGGGCTAGCACTGAAAGAGAGTAGCTGGCCAAAGCCCAGATGCATTGATATTCTAGTCAAGAGCAAGCCTTTATTCTTTCTTGGTCTACACCGGGATCATATCTAATTCTATGTGAGTGCCATTACCTCTGCCGAGACGGACATCCGCTGCAAGCTGACCAGACCCCAAGCGGGGTATTAAGCCACAGGCGTTTTCCGATCCCCTATCATAAGGGATCATAACGTTGCGGTAAGCGGCAGTGTTTTTCCAGGTGGAGGATTCCCTTCCTATCATCCCCCCTTGCTTTGGTGTTTATTTACCCTGGGATTCCAAGTCACAATGGAAGATTGTTTTATACCCTGGTTTATGGACACATAATTTCATATACATTCAGACTGTTTCTTGAGTTTTCACTGGATTCATGGGACAAGTGTATTTATAGTCCTTACATTTCTGGCTTGTTTTACTTGTGTCATGTAAATTTGAGCTGCCTCACTTGGCACCCCTTCATTTATTATTGTGTTTCACCATTTGCTATCACTAGTATTTGGTTTGTCACTTTGTACCAGTGCTAGTCCTTCTAGCACCTTTTTCACATTTTTTTCAGCGCACCTTTTTTCTCTTGCATTATAAGTTACGGTGCATCCTCCAATAAGGTCACCAGGCCTTCCCCAAGATACCAGCCTTCTGCTTGGTCCTCTCCAGGACAGGTCCTCCCCTGGTTTCCTTCATTGAGTGGCTTCCTGCCACAGGACAGACAGCACAGTATCACCTTCATAGTGCAGGCCCCAGTCAGGACAACTGGGCCTACCTGGCAGAGATGCAGCCTCGGGCCAATATGGCTCCATGGCTGAAATTTCACTAACACATACCTCGAGCCAGGAGGGCCACGAGGTGAAGACGAGCCCCGAAAAATGGTGTCTGGCCTGGGGTGGTAACGCCACCTACAGGCAAATAGTGGGAAGTCCTTCCAAACACAGCCGTAGCCGGAACAGAGGCTGATTTAGCCTTAATCATACAAAGTCTGAGCTAACTACCAGCTCAGACACCCACTAAATTTAACATAGCGCCTGGTCATCAGGAGCAGGGCACTACACATGTAAATGATGAGCTCATGATAGTTGATTCTCCCCAATGCAGCCTTCATATTATGTATTTTACCATTTGGAATTTAGCTGTGAAAAAAGTAAAACCCTTGTTAGCTTTGTTGTTTGGAGTGAAGAAATAAACTGTTGTAGAGAAACCTGTCTCCTGGAGTCTCCGAGAGATTTAAAGATGACAAGTGGTTGCAACCACCAGTGCCTAGTGGTAGCTGAAATACTATTTCTGTTTGGAGATTTAAATAAATAGGGTTGTAGCATTACTTTTTGTAACCCCATCATATGCTGTTTCATTTAACTTTTCTTTTACAGACAACAAGTACAAGATATGAACTAAGCCTCAAAACCTAGACTGCTGCGTTTTAAAATGTCGCAATACAACCCTTTTTAAAGGCCACAGTATCACCTTTTGAGGCAATTCTTTGTGACTGTAATGATATTGTCCATACTTTGCCTTTATAGTGGTTGCACATATTCTATCAAAGCATACAGCTATGCTTTCAATTTTTCTCTTAATGGATGTCCCTATAATGCATGCAGAATTTTTGTTTATTTTTCAAAGCAGGCACCAGACAACTGGTGTAGCACCAGAAGTCAATGTCTGTAGTTGCCATCCAATCCTAATACTCCCCTTCTTATTTCTCTTCTTGCTGCATGGATCTTATTCAGTAAACTTCATCTTCCTACCAATTCCCCCCCTTTAAATGAGGGAGAGAGCTTGATTAGCCGAATCCTGCAGCTTGGGCCTCAAGGGACAAAATTTATAGGGTAGGATGCTGCACTGTTAAAATGAAAACAAAGGATACAATTTCATCTAAGGGTTTTATTTTTTGTATTATTATTTTTACATCCATATTTCTTTTTTTAGTTTGTCACGGCATTCAGTGCTTTTTTGTTGTTGAAAGGATAGTGGCTTGTCTTTATTACCGCTGACTTTATTGTGCTTTTCTAGGCATGTTATTCTCACAGCTAACAAAATTTTAAGTTGCTCTTTTCGTCTGCTGTGTTTTTTTTTTTTCTCTTATTTATGTTTATGATGCATCAAACACATTGTAATTTTGGGAGAGAGCATTTTATTTTATTTTGTTCAAGAGAAGGTATTTGCAATTAACTAAAAATCTTACAATGATATATTATCCCTTTTCACTATTTATATTATTTTGCTATTGGTGTAGAATTCAACAGAATTGCTAAACTGTAACTTTTCTAAGAGAATAATTAAAACTATATTATTATTTTTAGGTGCTGTTTAAAAATAAATGTATTTAAAATGAAAGTGATATTGTGTGTATAGGGTGGGGGAGCATTATTTTCCTACACATAGCTCATATCTTGTGTAGTAACTCCATTAAAGAATGCTGCAAAGTGATAACTGTACTGTCCCTACTCCTGATGCTGTGCAGGTTGTATACCAAGTTCTATTTTTCTTTAATGCAGCTCCACTAAGATATTCATTATGCGACCCACTCAACTCCACAAAACGAATCTCCGTTTGAAAATCTATACAGTCCGCCATAGTGCTACCCAATCACATATAGACTATCCATTGAAATGGTTACACAACAAACAGAAAATGTATATGGGTAGCATTATGCAGGATAAGTTGTATTTTTGAAGAGAGGCTGTGTGCTTCAATCCAGGTTCAGGGAAGCTACACTACAGATAAGGTAAAATATATGTTCATCTATAGAGGTTAGCAGTGGCTAGGACACTTGCGAGTGCACTTATCCATTAATTAGTCTAAGGAGGCCCTTCTCAACCTTTTAACACTAGAAGAACCCTTGAAATAATTTTCAGATCTCAGGGAACCCTTTAAAAAAACAATTAATCGGTGGTCAGTGGGAAAATGCCCCTTACATTATTGGCTAATGGGAAGAATGGCCCTCTTATAGTGGTGGTTGGATGCCACTTTTACAGACAGCTGAAAAGATCATTGGGGTCATGCAGTGGGGCTCTGCCAAATGGCACTTGAGCTATAGAGGCATCATCAAAATAGAGGTCAATGAGCCACAGGTCAAGAAACTCCTAACAACCTCTGCATGAACCTCAGGGTTTCACAGAACCCTGGTTAAGAATGGCTGGTCTAAAGGGAGGTCAAGCAACACAGAGCAGCATCCTGCATAGCAAAGTTACTAGGGCTGTTACTGATTAAAAAATTTGTGTCGACTAAATTCGATTAATTATAACGCACATTTTTTTAGTTGTAATGTCCACATCTCCCCCCATACTGTAATGTCCACATCTCCCCCCATGCTATAATGTCCATATCTCCCCCCATACTGTAATGTCCACATCTCCCCCCATACTGTAATGTCCACATCTCCCCTCATACCGTAATATCCACATCTCCCCCCCCCCCATACCGTAATATCCACATCTCTGATTGTCTGCTTTTACCAGAATAGACAGCAGGTAGACCCGTCCGCAGACGACACAAGCAGGCAGGTGATGATGACGTCAGCATGCCGCTACTAGGCCGCCGCCGGGTGTATCAAGATGGCCACCGTTCCGGAGCTAGGCCGAAGCCTCGGCCTTTCCTATGGGCGAGACTGCGGAGCTCAATCCGTGGATCGTCCTGATCAAAATTATTTTGATCGATCAAAGAAATTAACGATTAATCGCGGGATCGACATCGCGGGTGCCCAGGACAGGTAAGTGTCCATATTTTAAAAGTCAGCAGCTGCAGTATTTGTAGCTGCTGACTTTTAAAAAAAAATGTCGGTGGACCTCCGCTTTAACACAGTCTGTAAACTACATAATGAGTAAAGAGTGATATTGTTGTGATTATCATGATAGTATGATACTATTGTGGGTGTAATTATTTTAAGAGCTTTAAACCAGAAACAGGATAAAGTAGAGCAGACAATGATAAATTAAGTCATGAATAATGCTGTGCAGGGGAACTTATTGAAATTATTGTCTTTTTAGTGTACATGTGTTTTATGGCTTTATTGGTTATATTAGCTTTTTCATAGTTGCTCAAGGACATGTGTATATTGTTTTATTTGCCTGAAGACTTGTTAATTCAGCTTAGACTTCCATGACCTTGTACTTAGGATCATGTCACTCTGCAGGACTTCAGGCATTCTTTTGTTTTATAGCAGGATCTACCCTGTTCTCAAAACATTGGGCAAATTCACTAAAAGCCATCCCTACAAACAGAGAGGGTGGGAAGAGACATATTGTTACTTTATATCTATTTTGTGAATAATTTTGCAATGATTTTAGTGTTATTTAAAGCCTTGATGGCATATAGTAGAGATTTGCAGCAGAAGAGTTTTTGCACATTTATGTCATGTCATCCGTCCACATTTGACTGTGATAATGCAACGGCATGGGAGATTGACATGTAAGAAATGTTGTAAACTCAGGTGACCTATGTTAAAAGTATGATTCAAATACCCTAAAGCCTCGTACACACGACCGGTTTTCCTGGCAGGAAAACTGCCAGGAGAGCTTTTGGCCAGGAATCCCGGCCGTGTGTATGCTCCCTAGCAGTTTTCCCAACAGGAAAACTGCTCCGGAAAAATAGTGAACCTGCTCTCTACTTTCCCGTCGGGATTCCCGGCAGAGTGTTTCCTGCCGAGAAAACCGGCTGTCTGTGTGCTTACCTGCAGGGGAAAGAAACCCTGCTTGCTCGATAACACTTAGACGCATGCGCGGTAGCATACAACTTAATTTAGCCGGTGTCTCGTCACATTCAGCTCCCCATCACAGATTGCTCCGGAAGTGACGTTCCGTCGCCACCATATTGCTATACCCCACACTCCTGCACAGTAATGATAGAGTAAGAAGGGGGCAAGCGGACATCTTGTTACACCCACTGGCTCGTCGTAGTCTTTGACGTCACCCCGTTCTTGCCATTCAAAAGAATGGCGGGTTTTTGGAGTGGACATGTGTATACACGGCTTTGCAAGGCAAGCTTGCCAGGAATCCCGTCAGGAAAACCGACGGTTTTCAAATAGACAGGATTCTCAGCCGTGTGTACAGGGCTTAACTCTTTATTACTTGTACCCCAATGTGAGCAGATATTGAAGTTAAATACAGTGCACCTTTCTTATCTGAGAATTAAAAACAGTTATGCCGAATGTGTTCAGAACTGGAAACAGTCTTCTTTTATATAATGTTTGCTTATAAATCAGCCTAGAGAAAACCAGTCTTTGTTAGGAGGGCCAGAACTTCAATTACTACATTTCAAGAAGACGTAAAGCTAGAGAATTTTGTGAGGTGAGCGCTAGTATTTACAGGTTGGAGGGTCACGTACTTTTTCTTCAGTCGATTTGCTTGTTCAAAACAATTTTCAGTAAATGGCAATTTAAAGTAAAAAAGTCTAGGACTTTTTTAAAATACAATAATTTATGATTTTTGACTTGGATGAAGATCAGATTGCATTTTAGAAACTGTTAATTCAGAATTTCAGAACATTCCACAAAGGTAACATTGATATATTGGTTTAGTAAAGTACAAAATATATAATGTCACGAATGTTGGTGATGCCAGTGAAGACACTTCTGAAGCAAATGGTATGTGAACAGTAGAACATATTATGAAACAGAGCTAACTTTGATAGCTGCAAAAAGGTCCACTATAGTTGTAGAAGCCCTGTGAGTTCTTAATGGAGAAAGGTCACTGCCAGGTAACATTATGGTGACAAGGCATAAACATATGTAATATAACACATTAACAATGGAGTAACATCAAAGAGGGACCTAGACTTTTTTGTTTGGCATTCTTCTGCACTCTATGCTCTCTACTGTTTTCAAAATATTGTGGCTGTCCCTTCAAATTATGGCTCAACAATATGGTATTAGTGGAGGTATTTCTTACTTTGATCTTCCCATGGAGTACTATATTAATTTCTGTAATGTCTTACTATCAACCATGAAGCATTACCTCCTATGTAAATTTCTAACAGAATACAACATTAGGAGCTGTTTCGTGGATTTATCCTAAAATCCTGTTAGACCACGTCTAGCTTTAAACTTATGTTGCACTTTCATACTTACTGGTAATAAAAAATATGGGGAAAAAAATAAGATGATGAAATTACTATGAAATACCTTCTCTGTGAACAGTCTTGTTCTACACCATGCACACTGATTATGTGATCTCTGACAATATGCAGACAGTATCTGACCTATTAACCTGCACAGATTGTATTGACATCACCATTGCCCTGTGTCCATTTCTTTGGCTGAATCTGTCGAGTCTACACTGTTTGTATGTCTAAAGGATTGTAATGTCAAGATTTTATGATTTACTGTAAACAGTTTAATTCTGTGAGTATTACATAGAAATGACTAAAACGGAATTTGGAGATGTGGTCCACAAGATGATATATTTTTTCCTTCTACAAATCTCCTCTTTCGGACCTGAAAACTACCATTAAGATGTTGTACATTTTTTTTTGCTCTGAAAAACTTGAATAACGTATGTACAACCTCTGTAGGAAAAGATAGATACTGTCTATTAACAAGACAAAAAGCTGCACAATCAGACTTTCTATTTTTATGGTAATTTAGTTCTTAGAATTGGTAAATTTATTACAATTTGGATGAATTGTAAGAACCAACTAGATTTGTCCTATCTGAAATTTGATTTGCAATTCTATTTTAGCGGATTATGCAGCTTTTGTAATTGGTTGATTAAATGTCATTTATGTTTGGCTTTTAAGGTGTAAAGCTTGGTGTCACAAAACGTACAATAGAATGCTTGTTGGTGCTCTAGTTTGAAAGCATTTATTTTGTTTCTATGCAGACCAGTGATAGTAGAAATTCCCCATTTTGGATCAATGAGAAGTAAGGAGAGAGAATTGATTGTACTGAGAAGTGAGAATGGAGAGTCATGGAAAGAGCATCAATATGACTGCAAGCTGGAGGAGCTGACGGAGTTACTCAATGGCATGGATGAAGGTAAGTTTACATATTATGCTGCAGGGTCACTAAACCTAAAGTAAAATTCAGCCTATGAAAGAGTTTGTATGCTTGTGTGGCTTGTACAGATATGCCAGATATGTTTACTCACATAATGTTCAAACCCAATACAAATATAAATACATTCCATGTGCATCAAGATAAAAGTTGTTCAGTGTTTTTACTGTTCTTTTTTTCTTTCTTAAAGTGTTTGTTACCCTAAAAAAAAATTCCTTTAAAGCATTGCAAAAATGATGAGAGACCTTGGACTGCCGCACTCCAAAAAAATATATTTGTTCTTTTATTTAAAATAAAAACAGCAAGTACATGGCACATAGCTATGATTAAGCGCTGAAGTTCAGTGCGAAACGCGTCAGCTCACATTAGCTGTTTCCTTTGCTGTGCCATGTACTTGCTGTTTTCATTTTAAATAAAAGAACAAATATATTTTTTTGGAGTGCGGCAGTCCAAGGTCTCTCATCATTTTTGAATTGCTATATGCATTGGCTGCACCCTTGGTTCTGGATCCTGTGAGGAGATTATCAGCTGCACATGAGCGGTAACCTCCCTTCTTCCTTTAAAGCATGTTATACAGCATAGTGCTTTTGCGGTGTAAGTTGGCCCTCTCTATCACCTGAAATACCTGGCTGATCCTGCCTGGTTCTGCCCTCCCTCCTGTAAACCGACAACGATTTATCATGGTTGCTGAGCCCTGACACCGTGGTCAGCTTATGTGCCTCCGTCATCCGCAGCTCTCCTGTGTCTCCTTCTGTCCTCCTCCCCTCCCTGCCTTTCAGCTCTCACTAGTGCTGCTCTGCGCTTTTCCTCGCTGCTACAAAACAATGTTATGTTTTTACCATCCCCATTGTTAGATAAGAACATGTGTCCTAGTGTCTGTGCTTTATATAAAAAAAAGCAGATTTGTACCTGATTTCACAGCGCCTCCCGGGGCTCACGTGACTCTTCGGCTCTCTCCTACTCTCCTCCCCTCCTTTCTGGCTGAAATCAGCGAGAGTTCTCGGCTCTGCCCGCTGGAGCTGGGAGACACAGTGAAATCAGGTAGAAATCGGCTTTCTTTTTATAACGCACAGACAATAGGACATATGTTCTTTTCTAACAATGGGGATGGTATAAACATAACATAGTGGCTTAACAACCACTTTAAGCAGCCACTGCCTTAATACGAAAGCCATCCACTTGCCAGAATGCTGCAGAGTGAGAATAATACTTTCTGTAAAGAAGCAGTTATCTCATTGCAGAGGCCTGATGGGCCCCTCCTACTGAATTAGGCCAGTGAACAGCAAGCAGCTCCCCTCTGATTAGAGATCTCTGTCTCAAACTCAGCAGAGGGTGTGTCAGAACTCAGGAAAATAGATCACTACTTAAAGGAGAAGTTCCCCTTTTTAGAAAAAATAATAAATGTAAATATTTTTGCAGCAAAAAAATTGCATTACCTATTCTTTTCCTATGAAAGCCTGGAAAGCATTGCACCCATTGTCAGTGGATCATGGGTGCAATGTCAGGCTTCTGCAGACAAGCCCTGAAGCTTTCAGCCTGTACCCATATGGGCTGTCAGTTTGAAAGCTGCAAGGCTTCTGAATGAACTACTAGAGTGCTCATCAGCACCCTTGTAGTTAATTCAGAACTACAAGCCGTCTGCTGTGGTGGATTACAGTACTTGTAGTTCATTCGTTCAGAGGAAACTATGAATGAATGATGCAGCTGTGTGGGCATAGACCCACATGGCTATGCTGTTTTTGAATTGTGACAGTGGGTGCAGGGAGAAGAATACCCCTCCTGCTGTCACACTGAGGGGGGATCGGGGGGAGAGGCAGCAGTAGCTGGAACATATTACATATATATGTAATTATGTAACATGTTCCAACAGGTGAACTTATCCTTTAAAAACATAGAGCAAGGGTCCAACTTTGCAGCTGCTGGCCAGACACTCAGGATGTGACTGTGTTGTGAAAAAAAAACCTGTAAGGCTTGGTTTACACTAGCCAAAGTAAAAAAAGTAAAGTAAAAAAATGATCCACAGTGGTTTGCTTTCCAGAGTGCAGCTTTCCAGAGTGCCTTTTTTTAGCGGATTATAATGAGGCTAATGTACCACAACTGCGAGCCAAGCAGATGCAGCACAGCCCCATTGACTTTAACCTCTTAAGCCCTCTTAGGATATACCTGTACGTCATCAGGTTGAAGTGGTTATACCAGGATGATGCCTGCACCTGCAGGCATCATCCTAATATCAAAATTTTCAGCCAACAGTGGCCTTTCTTGTAAAAGGGATCAGAGCGGATATATATCCACTAGATCACTTCTACAGGGTGCAGAAAGGCCCCCGCGTCATTGCCCGTCTCCTTTACCGAACTCTCCTGGGTCATCGGGGAGCTTAGTAGAGTCGCTGCTTGGTGTTCGTTTACTCTGAGAGGGAAGGAGAAGGTACAACCATACCCGCCTCCCCTCTATGATGTAAGAAAAGTAAGCAACAAAGATTTTGTCACTTCCGGTTTCATGTTTGTAAGCCATTACCAGCTTGTAAAGCATCTGATCAAACCGATCGCAGTTTGATTAGATGCTTTTAAGGGATTTGCAAGAGACCGATATCAAGTTAAATTCCGGTACTTGCACTAGCATTTAAAGGAATACCATTTACTGTATTTATGTTGTATTCATGAATACAAAGGTGAATTATTTAGCATAAAAACAGCAATATCTGCCTTGGTTTCATCCTTAGTCTACTAGATTGTAAACATGTCAGGGCAAAGCTCTTACCTCTATGGAATTGTGTTGTTTATCTGTATTGAAAGTACCGGTAAAAGTAAATCTAAGTTAGGCAGGTACAGTTACTGGAATGCATAAATACATTTGTGTAAATAGTTATTAATGGTCATCATGTTTAAAGTTTATTACAACTCATCCTACTTACATAGACATTAAGGCCCCTTTCACACTGGGGCGGGCAGGAGCGGTGGCGGTATAGCAGCGCGATTTTCAGCGCTGCTATACCGTCGTTCTTACCGCGGTATGCGGTCGCTAGGGGGGTGAATTTAAGCCCTGCTAGCAGCCGAAAAAGGGTTAATACCGCCCGCAAACCGCGGCTATTGCCGCGGTTTGCGGGCGGTATTACCGCGCTGTCCCATTGATTTCAATGGGAGACCGCGGTAAAGGAGCGGTGAACACACCGCTCCTTTACCGCTGTAAAGAAGCGGCTAGCAGGACTTTTGGAGCGGTCCTGCTAGCGCACCGCTTCAGTGTGAAAGCCTTCGGGCTTTCACATTGAAGGCTAAAGGGCATGATTTTTTCATGCGGTATAATAGCGCTAATATTAGCGCTAAACCGCATGAAAAATGCCTAAGTGGGAGATGGGAGATGATCTCAGGGCTTATATATACTGTATGTGGGCAATTGTGTCCCATTTGTGTGTATGTACAATGGCTTGAGCGGCACATAGAGTGATACGGATAGTTGGACTTTGCTGCTCTGGCTTGAGAAAGGATCATGCTGGGTGCAAAATAATACTGATATTCAGGGTGGATTTAATTATGGATGCTACTCTTGTAAATCTATTCTTGTTGAAATAAATAATGGGCAGTAATGTGTGGATCATTTTCATGCAGTACCGAGAGTGGTTAGACACACTGGCATGATATCTTTGCACCTAGGCTCTAGAATAGACTTTCTTAACCTTTTTACCCCAGGAGAATCCTTTAAATTTTTTCCAGGTCTTAGGGAATCCCTGCTAAAACAAATTAATTAGGAGTCAGTGGAATGCATGCACCTTACAGTGATAACTAGTAGGAGGAAAGCACCCCTTACAGTGGTGGTGAAAATGCCCCCCTTACAGACAGCTTAAAAGATTATTGGTGTCATGCCGTTAACTGTGCCAGATGATCATAGCTCTGCGCAGCCAATTGCAGTTCAAACACACATGCCTTTTTCTGCAGCCTTAGCGGCACAGGGCAGTGAATGAATGGGAAGTGCTCTGTGCTGAGTGGCTTCCTGTTCATTCACAAACTAAAGCATAGTAAACACAGTTTACTATTCTTTAGTTATGAATGGACACAGTGAGCAAGTGTGTTCACTGTGTTCATTTAGAAAAGGAACAATTTACTAGCCACTTCTCCTGTTCTTCATCCTGAAACATCTCCCGCAGCAGTGGGGGGAAGAGGAGAGGAGGGAGGCCAGCAGCACTGCAGGGCTGGGGGGCCAACAATGGGGAGGGGCCCAGAAGTAGGGGGAATCAGCTATGAACATAGTGATTAAGGTGTGTCCGTTGACACCCGCCGACATCCGATCTGACCCTGACCACTAAAAACAGACTGATGGGGGATCCATTCCCCCTTCGTCTAGTGGGTTGAATGACAGTTGGATGGAAACATGTGGTATGTTTCCATCAGCGTGCCCATAGAGAGTGTGGACTGTGTCTGTGTCTGCTCTGCATAAGCGGAGCGGACACGGACCTGTCATCTGCCTGCTCAGCGGGGATCACTGGAGAGATTCCCCGCTCAGCAGGCTTTTTTATGTATAATGACCAGAGCTCCACTTGAAAGCCAGTGAAATCTTCTCTATTGATAAAATCCTTTTCCTGAGTAAACCCGAAATATTTATATCTGTTTGGATCACCTAAACCAAAAAAAAAAAAAGTGTAAACAGTACAATTAATTAAATTATGTAGCATGTACTGTAAATGCAAATGTTTCTGTAACGATTGTTCTCTGTCATTATTTTTCTTGCGTAATTCTTTACAAATGACAGATGGCTATGGTTGCATATCTCTATGTAAACATCCATCTCCCATTTCCTGAGCAAAGCTTGCCTTCAGGGTCTGCTCTCAGTGGGAACAATGAAAGCCGATGAGACACCAATGCACCTGCCTTCCCTATTCATTGTATGGGGACAGCTGCAGTCTTTATCTATATTGTGAAAATAGGAAAAGGTAAACCTACAACAATGCAATCCTACATGGCAAAGGAGTAGGTTGGTTGTAGCCTTGTAGAAACTGATCCTGCAGGTACTGTCTTCACTAATGTTGTCACTTTTTAGCTGTCACCATAGACACAATCATTTAAATATAGAGGACTTGGTATATTTTGAAACCCTACTATTACTTCTCTCAGGTGTGTTAAAGAGAATTTTTTTTTATATAGGGCCACACTAGAGATCCTCTCCAGCGACAAGTTCACTACACAGAAAAATGCTTACGGTTTCCATGTGCTGCTCCCTCACTGGCTGGATGAATATGACCTCACTCTCTTAACAGTGACTTCCATTCTGCATTGTTTCTGTTAGCGAAGAAGTGGCACCTTGTTCCTCTGGTCATTGAGGGAGCGACACATTGAAGCGGGTCATTATCTGCTCTGCAGTTTTTAACCATTCTGATATGATCCTGAGTGATAGCGGTTGCATGTGCGACATCAGCCTTATGCAGCTATGCACTGACATGGGAGACATAAAACAGCATTTTAATGAGTAGGGATGAGCTTTATGTTCGGGTCGAACATGAGTTCGACTTGAACATTGGCTGTTCGCCTGTTCGCCGAATAGCGAACAAGTTGGGGTGTTCGTGGCAAATTCGAAAGCCGCGGAACACCCTTTAAAAGTCTATGGGATAAATCAAAAGTGCTCATTTTAAAGGTTAATATGCAAGTTATTGTCATAAAAAGTGTTTGGGGACCTGGGTCCTGCCCCAGGGGGCATGTATCAATGCAAAAAAACGTTTTAAAAACGTCTGTTTTTCGGGAGCAGTGATTTTAATAATGCTTAAAGTGAAACAATAAAAGTGAAATATTCCTTTAAATTTCGTACCTGGGGGGTGTCTATAGTATGCCTGTAAAGTGGCGCATGTTTCCCGTGTTTAGAATAGTCCCTTCACAAAATGACATTTCTAAAGGAAAAAAAGTAATTTAAAACTACTCGCGGCTATAATGAATTGTCGGGTCCCGGCAATACAGATAAAAGTCCTTGAAAAAAACGGTACCAAAATAAAAAAAAAATGCGTGGGGGTCCCCCCAAATTTCATACCAGACCCTTCAGGTCTGGTATGGATATTAAGGGGAACCCTGCGCCAGTTTTTTTTTTTAAAAATGGCATAGGGGCCCCCCTCAAAATCCATACCAGACCCTTCAGGTCTGGTATGGATTTTAAGTGGAACCCCAAACCAAAATAAAAAAAAAATGGCGTGGGGTTCCCCCCAAAAATCCATACAAGACCCTAATCCGAGCACGCAACCTGGCAGGCCGCAGGAAAAGAGGGGGGGCGAGAGAGCGCCCCCCCTCCTGAACCATACCAGGCCACAAGCCCTCAAAATGGGGAGGATGTCCCCATGATGATGGGGACAAGGGCCTCATCCCCACAACCCTTGCCCGGTGGTTGTGGGGGTCTGCGGGCGGGGGGCTTATCGGAATCTGGAAGCCCCCTTTAACAAAGGGGGCCCCCAGATCCCAGCCCCGCTCTATGTGAATTGGTAATGGGGTACATTGTACCCCTACCATTTCACAAAAAAAGTGTCAAAAATTGTAAAAACCACAGTAGACAGCTTGGGACAAGTCGTTTATTAAAATCAAAAAAAAAATTCCAGCGATGTAAATCCATTCTCGAGCGGAGGATACGGAGAACATGCCGACACGATCCTGCCTCCATGGGAGGCACCCGCCATATGACACTCTCCCGCCGTGACAGCTCTTATATAGCTGAGGGCAGGGCCACCCGTCACGTGTGCGGGTGACCCCGCCCCCCTCTGACACAACCGGGAAACGCCGGGGTTACCCAGTGACATGTACGGGTGACCCCGCCCCCTCTAACGCAATGGGAAACCTGCAATATTTATCCTCACTCCAGAGATTTCCTCCACATTACTTTTGTTCTTCTGCTAGAAGTCTTCAGTCTGATGGTCAGCATCATTTAAGCCACTTCCTCTGAGCCCAGGTTTTGGAACCCCCAGCCAATGACTGGACAGTGAATAGAAAAGCAGCACAGTGATCAGCAAATCTCTCTGTCACCCTGTTTTCTCTTCCTATGCTTCATGTCCGCACACAAACTGATTGGCTCATTGTACTGCTTCTTCCTCTCACACTCAAGCTCTGCTATCCAGGGGCTCCAAGAGTCTGCTACCAGACAGAAATGTTGGTTTAAGTGTTAGATTTTAATAAAAATATACTATAAAAAACAAGATCAAGACATTTTCTGGAAACAATGAGCTTAAAATATCCTGTGTCTTTTTCAAACACATAAAGTGGTTCTAAAGGCTAAAGTTTTTTTTGCCTTCATACATTCTATGCATGAAGGCAAAAATCCTTCTGAGTGTAGCTCCCCCCCCCCCTTTTGTTTACCTGATCTCGACCCAAGAAGAGGAGGATCAGGGCTGCTCTATGCACAAAACCATTGCACAGAGAGGGTAAGTATGACATATTTGTTTTGTTTTTTTAAATGAGCCTTTGCCCTTGTTCACACTAGTGCGATTTGACATGCGTTTTGACATGTCAAATCAGCGGCATTTGCATCTGTGGCGCTGCAACGATTTCAAAAAGTATTTTCTGTAATACTTTTTGCGATTTCGGGCCAAAATTTACATTGACATCTGTGCAGAAAGCTGCACAGATGTCTTTGTAATCGCGGCCGAAATCGGGACTGACAGGCGGGAGTGAAATTGTGAGAGTTCAGCTGAACTTGCGCGGCTTCACTCCTGCAGCCCAATGTGAACCTGGGCTTTAGAATAATTCTAAACTATCACTACACTGTAAATGATACTCACAGCCAGGGCTGGATCTGATCTGTGGGTGCAGTAAAAAAGTCAGGGGGCATTCTGTCACACAGTGTGATAGAGATGCAGAGAATCGATACTCCCTGTTCACTTGGGACATGTCTGTATATAAGGTGTCCCTGGGAATCAGAGTTCCCCAATTACATCAGGGTGACCCTAACATCAGTGACCCCATCACAGTGCCCCTTACATGGAGTACCCCCATCAGAGTGCCCAATTTCATCAGTTGTCCTCATCAGAGTGCCCCCTTACATCAACTGTCTGCGTCAGAGTGGCTTTTTACATAAAAATAAAGTAAATATTACCCAACAAATGAAAGCACTGTATTTTGGTATCAACGTCTTTGATCCTCTGCCCTAGGCAAAGGCTCACAAGTGTCTTACAGCACATGAAGTCCTGAATACACTGTAATATAAATACATAAATACAGATATAGTACAGAAATGTGATTGTTGCATAAAAGGAAGAGATTTTCTATCGATTATCTGTTTACTATGTGTACTGATAATCCAAGAAATTGGATCAACTCAGAAAAAAATGCAACTCAGATAATTGTAGCAGGTTTTGCCATGTGATAGCTAGAATGTATTTTTTCTTCTGTCAAACGTCTAGCATAGTTGTGAACAATACAATTTTAATATGGTAGAAAGTAGTCTAGATGGGTTTATTGCCATTTCCTATTATTGAGAGCCTAGTTATTACAGCACTCCACAGAAAATATGCCAAAATCTTTACTATTCAAAACACAGGCCTTTCTTGCCTCTCTACTACTATGCAGATTATTCTATTTTAATTTTACATTGTTAACTATGTTATAAACCAACAATTTCTGTGTACATGATGGTGTTATGGTGCCACCTTGTGGACATATTTGTGTATAGCACTTTTAATGGCAAGGTCCTGGTTCCTTCATACAAAGATGGTTCCTTCTTATCCTAACACTATGCTATATAGATATTGGGCAGCAATTGTGGGTGTCTTCGCCTGCTCTCTCTAAGTCATTTTAAACAACTCCTACAGCCGATAAATAATCCTTTTAGTAAACTTGTTACCATGTGCTTTGATATGCAACCAATTCTAACAAGGGTCAAGCCAGGCTAAGTGCCTGGATGTCATGGTTTTTAAATGGTTTAAGATTTACTATAATACAGATGCAGGATCTTGGCCTGTCTCACAAACTGCTAGAAGTTTTTTCTGGCTAGGTGTGCATTCTCAAACACTGCTCTTATCTTATTAGACATGAACCTAATTAGCTACAAATGTTTTACATTTCAGAACTGGACAGTGCAGAAGAACTGGAGAAAAAGAGAATATGCAGAATCGTTACAAAGGATTTCCCCCAATACTTTGCTGTTGTGTCTCGGATAAAGCAAGAGAGTAACCAAATTGGACCAGAAGGTGGGGTTCTGAAGAGTACAACAGTCCCACTTGTTCAGGCATCCTTCCCAGAGGGGGCACTGACTAAAAGAATTCGAGTAGGCCTTCAGGTAAATTGAAAACATCTATGCAACTTTGTACATCATATACCTATAATTTAAAAAGGAAATTTAGGAGAAAAAATGTCTTTAGGCCTAGGCTGTGGAGGAGATAGAGAAAGAGTTTTGTAGTAGCATTGGAAAATATATTGCAGTGAATTAGTATAAAGGTCAGTTGAATCCCCAAATGATTTTTACATTTTGTTTTACATGTCGTCATAGAACTATACTTAAGCCTCGTACACACGACCGGTTTTCTCAGCAAGAAAACGGCTGGGAGAGCTTTTTGCAGAGAAAACTGGTCGTGTGTATGGTTTCTCGTCGGGAAAACTGCCGGGAATCTCGACGAGAAAAATAGAGAACCTGCTCTCTATTTTCTCATCGGGATTCTCGTCGGCCTGTTTCCCGACGAGAAAACCGTGAGTGTGTATGCTTACCTGTCCATGGTAAACCCGCGCATGCTCGAAAAGACTTTGACGCATGCGCGGTAGCATACAAGGGTAGTGTAGGGTGTAGAAAGATGTCGGCGATGGCATTGAATGTGATGAGCGCAGGCTCGTCGTAGTCGATGACGTCACCGCGTTCTTGCCATTCAAAAGAACGGCGGTTCTTTTGAATGGCCATGTGTGCACTCGGCGAGCAGGGCAAGCTTGCCGGGAATCTCGTCGGGAAAACCAAAAATTTTTTTCCCGGCGAGATTCCCGCCCATGTGTACGAGGCTTGACAGTTCATTCCCCTGAGATGCTCATATTTTAGGATTCCAGAATAATGTTAAAACTAATGCCCCATACACACGATCGTTTTTCATGCCGTTAAAAATGCCATTTTCAAAAATGGCCATTAAAAATGATCGTGTGTAAGCTCCAGAGCATTTTTAACGACGTGAAAAACGGGCATTAAAAATTTCGAACATGCTCTCTTTTTTCACGTCGTTTTTCATGTCGTTTTTTTTAACAACGTGAAAAACGATAGTGTGTATGCTTTTACGAGGGGAAAAAAATGCGCATGCTCAGAATCAAGTATGAGACGGGAGCGCTCGTTCTGGTAAAACTAGCGTTCGTAATGGAGATAGCACATTCGTCACGCTGTAACGGACTGAAAAGCACGAGACTGAAAAGCGTGAATCGCCGCTCAACAAAGTTTACTAACATGAAGGGTGGCGCCATTCGAACGGAACTTCCCCTTTATAGTGCCGTCGTACGTGTTGTACGTCACTGCGCTTTGCTCGAGCGTTTTTTTTAATGATCGTGTGGATGCAAGACAGGCTTGAGAGGAAACATGAAAAAAAACGACGAGAAAAACGTTGGTTAAAAAAATGGCATGAAAAACGATCGTGTGTACGCCGCATAAGACTAAATCAGTTCTGAGGGACACAGTTGTAGACTTAAGATTAGCATAATGTATGACAATTTACTTTATAGACCTAAGATTGTAGACTTATGCCCTGTACACAGGACCGAATTGTCCGTCGGAATAAAGTCCGATGGTTTGTCCGACGGAGTTCCGACGGAATTCCGCTCAAGCTGTTTTGCATACACACGGTCACACTAAAATCCGACCGTCAAAAAAGCTGTGACGTTCAACACTACGACGAGCCGAGAAAAATTAAGTTCAATGCTTCCGAAAATGCGTCGACATGATTCTGAGCATGCATGGTTTTTAGTCCGTCGGAATTGCATCCAGACGAACAGATTTTTGTCCGTCGGAAAAATAGAGAACATGTTCTCTATCTAAGTCCTTCGGAATTCCCGAAGGAAAAAGTCCGATGGGGCATACACACGGTCGGAATATCCGATGAAAAAAGCCTGTCTGACTTTTTCCATTGGAAAATCTGGTCGTGTGTACAAGGCATTCGTTTTATTATAATACAAGATTAATACTTTGGATGTATTCTTTGTTATGCTTTGTAATGTGATGCTGATATTTGAATATAATGCAACCTTATTAGCATGCAGGATATGTTTGTTTTTTTTTCGTCTTGGTCAAATTGCAAATGGGTTCAGCTACCCAATACATTCAATAACACTTAGGACAAATGACATTTGAGTTGATGGAAAAATCTGAAACAATAGCTGTTTGATTGTTGAGTCATTAGATAATGCTAGGTGGTACAATTAATAGAATGATGTTCTATAGAGCTAATTAATTATTCAAAACATTAACACATCACAGGCACAGCCGGTACCCGATGAACTTGTCAAGAAAGTAATTGGAAACAAAGCAACATTCAGCCCCATTGTCACAGTTGAACCCAGAAGGCGGAAATTCCACAAGCCAATAACTATGACAATTCCAGTACCGCCACCGTCCGGTGAAGGTGTAAGCAATGGCTATAAAGGAGACACCACCCCAAGTTTGAGGCTACTGTGCAGTATTACGGGTAGGTTTTAAAAATTTCTATTATTTCATAAACAAATGCAAAGACACCAAACAATTCTGTCCTCAAGATTTCATTGATCATTTTTATTGAACTCCTAGATGCTGGAATCTAATCAGTTGCTAGGTGTAGAGGCACATGAATGTTTTTTGTTATAAATTATGCTCTATAGAGCTCCAATTTTGAAGGTTGGGCAACCACACCCAATTGAACCAATAGCACCCTTCATAAGGTTGAGTACATGGGCAGAGACATAGGGGGTTACTAAAGGCAAATAGGCTGTTCACTTTGCAAGGAAATTCTCACTTTGCTAAATAATTTTACCTTAGCTTAGTGAATGAGGTGACATTCTGCTGACTTCCATTATCCAATCATGTGCAAGCAGAAACACAGTTTTTTTTTTTCTTGCACATTATTGGGTATTCTTTGTGAAGTGAATTTTCACCACATTCACTAAGTGAACAGCGTATTTGCACATAGTAAATCAACTCCATAATGTTACATGGTTTTTAGTTGAATCTTAGATATCTTTGTTCCATAATAGATCGTCCTGCTTTTAAATTGGACTCATTCTGGACAATCCTTTAGTTGGAAATTATTCTAGTAGTAAAAATTCCATGAGGTGATACGGTGGATTTGAGATCTAAAACTAAATAATGTATCTTTTCATGGGAGGTCCCATACCATAGACAATTATTCGTTGGTTTGTACACAAATGGATTGGCTGGACAGATTAAGGGGAAGATAGCTTGCTGCCTTCAATCTCGCAACATACATCTCCTTGTGAAGGTAGCTTGTGCCCAGAAAGTGCCAGAGATCAATTTTTTTAAAAATATTTTTCTTTAATATATAAGTTTTTATCACGCCTTTGTCAGGACCACCCATGAAGCTATGCAATTTACACCCTTCAATTTTACTACACAGAGAGGCCATTTTTAGTGAAAATGACTTATATCATGAAAGGTAGCAGCCTAAGCCTAGTACACATGATCTGAAAATCGGATGAAAAATACCACTTTTGAAGCGATCGTACGATAATCTGATCGTTAGTACTCAGCCTTCGAGAGCCAATCACGACAGTTCATCCAAAATTATCCGAAGGGACAAGCACAAAAAATGTTCTCCTACGATACCAGATCGTACAATTTTCGTTTGCTCAGTACAGTTTTCCTCCGAAAATAATTGCAACAAGACTACACATGCTCATAAATTAAAGTATACATTACTATAAAATACAATACGCTACGTCATTTCCGAAGCTGTATTCTGTCATATGAGAATTTTCGTAAATTTGAGTAACCTCTTCATTTTCAATATGAGGCTAGCATGCAAAAAATGCAAAAACTGCAATCATTCGTCCGATTTTCTCATTGTGTGTACAAGGCTTTATACTATACCTCCAATGATAACTATACGCATTCACTCTGGTTGTCTTCCATAGGTGGAACTTCTCCAGCCCAGTGGGAGGATATTACAGGGACTACGCCTTTAACCTTTGTCCATGACTGTGTCTCTTTTACAACCAATGTATCCGCCAGGTAAATTGTATACATTAGGTGTCATTTACAGAAATTGAAGCAGAAAATATAGATTGCTTCCATGTTAATTGTTTAAGATTTATTTTATATCCTGTGCTGGCAGTGGTTTTTTTTCCCTGCCTCTAAAAGCCCCTTCCACTAAACGCTGCTATAAGCCTATGTGTGCATAGACACATCATGCAGGGGGGTTTAGAGGCAGGAAAAAAAAAAAAAAAACCCTAGGAGCATCTGTAAAAACGTCCAGTGTGCATGAGGCCTACCCTCTTCACCGCATTGCACAGCCACATAAGTGACGTATCTATTTCCTTGTTCAGCAGTACCACTGCCTTTGTCACTTCTGCCTGCAGCCTGCTCACTAGACATTGAGTTATATATCAGCCCTGTCCGATGAACAGGGAAAGACTGAAAGCTGTTAAGGCTTTGTCACACAAGCAATCCTGTCGCTGGCAACATCTTGCAAGTCACAGGATCACGAAGAGACCTCTCTTTTATGGAATAGCTCCATTGGTGCTCCATTACTAGTGAGCCAGATTCTGTGAAATAACACCAACTAGGGTAAGTGGCCAGCGCACCTAATCTAGCGCTGGAGACAAATTGCACAGAAATGCCACTGTGGCACCAGCCTAGGACTCAACCAGGAAACACTACAGTGAACTTCTTGCTATGCATTGTGACAGAGATGTGTGGATTACAAGTTCATCTAGCCAGAATTGCATGTAAGTTTGCAGATAAAGCTGTCTCCCTTGTTTTGGTTGTTTTTCATATCCTCTTGTAAAGACTTGTGGGCAGAGATTTTGTGTGTTCATAGATCCAAGGTCCTTCACTATAGCACAGACAAATATGTAAAGCCATATAGTCAACTTGTGTGCAGCAGTAAAGCAGTGTATTTAGGTTTTGTACTGCCCTAGGCCTGACTAAACTCTTGCACCCCCTAATTTAAATATTTCCCACTCCGTCCTGTCAAGGCCACACCCCTTTCTGTTTAAGACACACCCTGAAATTTTTTAATGGGGACACTAGTTCTTAGGGCCTGGGTGTGGGGCATTGGATTCCCTTAATTTGCATAGATTTCCTCTCACTTCCTGTTTGGCTGTGGGGTAGGAAGTGAAGGGAAATCTCTGCAATGGGACTGGGATGGTAAAAAATAAACTGACATGGGCTATAACCCTCCCTTACTCTATCCAAAACGGAAAAAAAAAAGTGTTGCCTATAGTTCTACTTTAAGCACAAATTTCGGATAATTTGATGGAGAGGACTAAGAAGATATAACCATGCCAATGGTGCAGCAGAAAACATATGGCACATTGAGGAAGGTTTGTGGTCCAGGATGATAGGACAGTCAAAATTACAAGCAGCTTGCGTTACACTAACACTAGCATTAGAAGCCGGCAGGGACTCTTTCTGTGCTGCCCCCCTGCAAAGTGCTGCCCTAGGCCTGGGCCTTGTTGGCCTAGGCCAGGATACAGCATTGCAGGAGTATCCAGCTTAGTGACCTCCATCAGTTTTAGATATGGTATCTGATAAAGGCCACTTATATCATCAATATTATCGCATACCGTTTTACTAGTAAAGAAATCTTTTTTTTTTTTTCGTGTTTTATATATGTTATATATCCTTTTTATGTTTTTTTTTTTTTCCTGCAGATTTTGGCTTGGTGACTGCCATCAAATCCCCGAAACTGTAAGCCTAGCGACACAGCTTTACAGGGAGTTAATATGTGTTCCCTATATGGCTAAGTTTGTTGTTTTTGCTAAAATGAATGATCCCGTAGAAGCCCGACTGCGCTGCTTCTGTATGACTGATGACAAAGTGGACAAAACCCTGGAACAGCAAGAAAACTTTGAAGAAGTTGCTAGGAGTAAAGACATTGAGGTACTTTCTCAGATCTCCATGGTTATATGGTTAGTTTATTGTATGATCTGAATTAGGAAAATAGTGTCAGCAAGCTCTTTTAGACTTATTCAGTAAGGCAATACAAGTGCTTGGGTTGGGTGCAAAGTTTTCATAGCAACCAATTGGATTTAAGGTTCCCACAAACCTAAAAGGGCGTTCACACAATCCTCCACAATCCTCCACCCTTTAACAGTGTCTTGGAGAAAAAGAGTCTATAGGCCATAACTAGAACCTTCAGGGCCCCATTGCAAGAAACCATGAGCCGAGTGGTGCACTTGCAACCCTGGTAGTTCCACCACTGCTGTTAGTAGTTTTTTTTTTTATTGGTTTTTACTTTTTTTTTTACAATTGTATTTTTTTTTTTTTTTACAATTCTATTAAGAGCCCCGTTGGGTGGGGGGGGCTTTGGTGAAATATCAGGGGTCTAAACAGACCGCTGATGTTTCACCTTTGAGACAGAGAAAAGAGATGGAGGACACAGCCTTCAATCTCCATCTCTGCAGCCTCCCTGACAGGAATAACTCTGTATAGAGCTTCCCGTTCATTTACAAACTGAAGCACAGTAAACACCGTTTACTATGCTTCCGTTATGAATGGACAGAATCATCCATTTAGAAAAGGAAGGGGCCGGTAAATGACATATTTACCATCACCTTCCCTGCTCTCCATCCTGACACATCCCCTGCAGCAGCCAGTGGGAGAGGGAAGGGGGGTCAGGGGAGCACCCAAGGGTCCTGGGGGAAGCAGAAAGAAGAGTAACCTAGATAGGAGGGGTGGCGGGGGCAGCATATAGATGAACCAATTCCCTCCATTTTCCTCCTGCAGCTGCTGAATGCCTGCAAGAGGGAGAGAAGGAGAAGCAGGCTTTCAGCGGCTACAGGAGGAAAATACAGCCGATCGGTTCCTCCATATGTTGCCCTCGCTGTCCCTCCTATCCAGGTGTACAGGGGAGTCGCACAGGCCCCCTGGAGCATGGAGCTGGGTCGCAGTGGTGACACCTGTAGTTATGCCTCTGCTTTAAGTCCTCCATAACTATGCCATACATTCTCTGCACATGCCTTCTTAGGACGAGAGTAATTGATTTCCCTACCTTATCGCTACTTTAAGCATCATAATGTCTGTAAATCGTAATCTCTCCCTCCATCATGGACACAGACTTTATACTTTTGCGTTTTTTGTAGGACAGATCGTTTATGGACTACAGTGAACTGAACCCTGGTGGTTGTTATTACTTATTTTGTGGCAAAACCTAGTTTAACTTTATTACATCCTTCCCCTTTAAAGATACAAATATTGTGGTCCTTAGAATTTATGGAAAAAAAATAATTGTGTGTGAAAAAAAATATATTTTTCTTTGTTTTCTCATCCACATAGGTTCTAGAAGGAAAAACAATCCACGTAGACTGCTACGGAAATCTAGCTCCACTAACTAAAGGAGGACAACAGCTTATATTCAATTTCTATGCTTTCAAAGAAAATAGACTACCGTTTTCTGTAAAGGTAAAGTAATTCTACTTTGTATCCTACTGTTTAATGTATACCCTATAGTTGCCTATAGTTGCTTACTATTTAACTGAAAGTCAATTCTGCTAAAGTTCTAATAAACTGTTTAGCTTGAAGCAGTTGGCTTAAGTGGACATTTATTTTGCTTCAAAGGGAAAGTATAGTGTATTTTTATTAAACACATATTTTGAGTTTTTATTGCATTTAAGTCAATTTAATTTAACTTTCACATTTGTAGCAGCTTATTTTTCCATATTTTTGTCATTACATTAAATACAGCCGCTAGAGTAAGCAAAAACTTTTTAGCAATGGCTGAGATATCTTGCCAGACAGCTTGTGTATTGCTTTCAATGAGTTGACCGACCCATAAACTTGCATTACGAGGAGGGCCAGTAAAGCACTGCAAGGGAGGAAGCAGAGCAACCTGAATATGTAATATTTAAATATGGCTGATCATAGATAAATATAACTGAGCAAGGTGTTTTAAATTTTATTAGATCAAGCTGAAATGTGTATATCTTAAAAGGATCATTAAAAATACTCTACATTCCCTTACATTTTCCTAAATCCTTTGGCGTCAATAAACAATGCACAAGTTTGCAACAGAACTGGCTTTCACCATAGTCTGCTTTTATTGTGTAATTCGCTATTAGGACAGGTCATTGTGACCCAGAAAACCTGTATGTGGTATTTTATATATTTTTTTTATACTACACAAGACTGCATGTGAATACATGTTCATTTTACAAGTATTCCTCAGACATACTTCATACATAAATCTGAAGTAATAAAACAAAGGACAATTTGCTTCCCATGCTTTCACACATTTTGTTTTTACATTTTATAAATTACTTATAAACAGGGCTTTTTTTCTCAGAGAATAGGTGCAGGAACTCCCCCCCCTTCTAAGTCACCCCTTGTCTCTGCCCCCTACCCACCTCCGAGCACCGTCCCTTGGTTCCACCGCCTAGCCACCTCCCAGTACCGCCCCTTTTAGAGAATACAGAACCAAGTATCATTCTGTGGCGCTAAATAATTTCTATACAATTTGTTAGCAGCAAAATAGATCCCCTGCAGCCAGCAACACTAGATCCCCCAGCAACAATAGTTCCCTCACACAACAATGCCCCCCGCAACAAAAATCCACCCCAGCAACAATAGACCCCCAGCAGCAACAACAGATTTCCCAGCAGCCAGCATCAATAGACCCTCCAGCAGCCAGCAACAATAGACATCTCTCTCAACAGTAGATTCCTCTCAGCAACGACGGACCCCCCAGGAATATAAAAAACCCCTCCCAGCAACAATAGAACCCCACCAGCGTAGTCGCTATAGACTATAGATCCCCCAGCGGCAATCATCCATAGACCCTCTAGCACATCCTCAGCACCCCTTGCCATTACATAAACTTATTGCTGGAGGTGCCGGAACTGCGTTCCCCCACGTTCCCCCTGAATAAAAGCCCTGCTTATAAATAGACTTGCTTCATACTGAAAATTAACATTTTACATAATTAGTGCAAGTCAAACAGTCTATTTGGATAACGCCTCTTACGCAGCAGCATATGGTCACCATTACTTGCTCCCATGCTGATCCATTCAGCTGCTGGAACTTGGCTAAGAAACCCTTATGCTCCAAACGGACTTGTCAGAGTTCACACATTGCTATGTCCTCCTGCCTGGAACCCCAAGTGAGAACATTAGTCCAATCATGAGGCACCTGGTACTGTCATATGGGAAAAAGGAAGTGAGTCACACGCTAACCCATACTCAGCAGTGACTGGGGGTTTTTTTCTCTCCTGGTAGCCAAACAGAATGGTGAGGGAATGAAGAGAAGAAGAATGTATGCTGCTTGAGAGAGGGAAGCCATGTAAACCTCCTACATTGCTCTGTATTGGTTAAAGTGGTTCTAAAGCCTAAAGGTTTTTTTTTTTAACCTTAATGCATTCTATGCATTAAAGTGGTTTTAAACTCAAAAGGCTAAAATTGATCTAGCCTCCATGTGTTTGTTCATTAAGCAGTGCAGTGTGGTTGTGTTTTTACTTTTTCAAATTGTAAATACTTTTTTTCCTTGTGCTCATTTGTGGTTACGTCCTCCCTCTGCTCTGGATCCCAATCTAAGGGAGCCAAGTGGGAGGGGTTGAGAGTCCCTCCTGTTTAACAGTATAGTCAGTGAATGAAGGCTGGAGGAAAGGAGAGGAGAGGCGAGGGGAGGGGCAGTGAGAATGTGTTCTCACAACACACTATGGAGCTTACAGTGAGAGAGGAAGGGGAGGAGGGGGAGCTGTAGAGACGCACAGGAGAGAAGCTACATTAAGGAGGCACGTATCCTGACCACTGTTTCATAGCTCAGCAGCCCATGATAAACGTGGTTATCTAACAGAGTGAAAGTCAGGACCATGCAGGATCAACCAGGTACTGTAGGAGATACAAAGGGGCAAATGACTAGGCAAAAGCAGTATGCTATAGCTCGTGCCTTAAAGGGACAGGAGCATGATTTTTTTGGGGGTAACAACCACTTTAAGGTAAAAAAAAAACTTCTGTGCTACAGGATCTCCCCCTCACTCTTCTTTAATTACCTGGTCCTGATTTTGATTCAGCGCTGTGCTCAAGAGCAGCGGCTCTCTCTGCTCTCTCCCACCTCACTGGGCAGATTGATAGCAGCAGAAGCCAATGACTACTGCTGCTGTCAATCAATTTCTGTGATGAGGAAGCGGGGGCAGGGCCGAGCCGCGCTGTCTGTGTCTATGTACGCATACAGTGCGGCTTGGGATCAAGTGCCTCATAGCTGCTTTCTATGGGGGCACTCACTGAATAGGAGGAGCCAGGAGCACCAGTGGGGGACCCCAGAAGAAAAGGATTGGGATTGCTCTGTGCAAAACCAATGTACAGAGCAGATAAGTATGACCTGTTTATTAATTTAATTAAAAATAAAACTTTACAATCACTGTAAGAAAAAGGTTATTTTTTCTTTTTTTTGCAAATTCTTTTTATTGGTTTAGTGCAATAAGTACAAAACAGAGCCTCTGGTCATATCCCGGCTCATAAAGCACAATACAAGAAAACTAAATAAACTAAAACCATTAAAAAAAAACACAACGATCACCCAAGGCTTGCTACTCAAAAAGCAGGAATAAGAATGCTGCTCCATAGTAGAAATATGGTCATCAGGAAAGGAAAACATATAATCAACACTATTAGCCACCCTCCTCCTCCATTTATGCAAATGCTGAGGAACTTCATACTGATAAAACATCTGAGCAATGAAAATAATAAACTGATTAATAGTCGAATCCTGACAGAAACCGTAATTTAAGGTAAGTTGTCCTCTGGACTATCCTGCCCCACTGTGGTGGCATCAGACTCCAACCATACCTACCTGATTACATTTTGGGGGGCATCCCCTGTTCAAATATGTTTCTTTGTATAAAGAAAGGTTCACTTTAAATGACAACTTCTCCTCTACTGAAGTTGCTTTTTAATTAACCCACCACCACCACAACACTGAGTGCAGCCCAACCTGTAACATACTTTCCTTCAGCCCTGCCAAACGCTGCACAGCCATAGAAAAAAAACCTCCAAAGGCTCGTCTTTACACTGCACATGCATACCATGGCTTGTTCATTCCTACGGGATGGTTGTATTCACGGTGGCCTCTAGCAGTCCTACAAATAGAAATTAATTAAAGAACAACTTCACTAAAAGTTAAGTTAACCTTACTAAAAACAGGATTGTGAAAATGTATTTTATTTTAGCTATGATAGCACTTATGTTTTTTTTTCAAGATTTACTAAAACAGTACCAAAAGTAGAGAGGGGTCTGTGCAGTGGCAGCCTGTCCATAGAGGGTGCACGGGCGCCGTCCCCCCATCCAATGTGTCTGGCACCCTGATCTACATACAGGGATGCTGGACCATGGATTCTAATGGGGGGGGGGGTGTGTTTTGAAGCACGTGATTAGAGCCAAAGGCTCTAATAGACTTCAAAAAAGGGTGGGCTCCGGGCGCAGAGCACTGCGATCTGAGCCCACCGAGTTGTGTGACAATAGCGAATGAATATTCGCTATTTTCATACTAAATCTCCTCCCCGCCAATCAGGAAGCGCATCTGAGACCCGTTTCCCGATTGTCCAAAATGTCAGGCGATTCTGTTGGACACCTAGGAGAAGGAGGAGGAGAGACGACACGCACGGCGAAAGCCGTGGAAGAAAGGACACCGGAGCTGCTCCCAGCCTGCCGCTAGCAAACCCGCTATGCTGAGGACACCGGAGCCACTGCTGCCAGCCACCTGCGGTGCTGAGGACATCCGTGTAAACAAAATTAAGTTGTAGCTGGTCTAGAATCTCAGAGTTAGTTTTAAGGAAAGTAGAAATGTGCCTACCTACCTATCTTTTACTGTTGACGGTAAGAAAAATTCCTACTAAAAGATATGCCCTATAATCCAGAGAAATGGCTTATATGTTCCTTCAGTCATATTACACACATTATGAGATAATGGTGTACTGTTCACTACTTTCACAGATAGCGGAAAAGAGAACTTGCTTTTTTATTTTCTTCCTATAAATTAAATAGACATTATGCTTTTGAAGTGTTTGAATCAATTGAACCTTATTATTTGATATTTCTTGAGAGCTAATTTCAAACTCCATTTGCAGGTGAGAGACCCCAGCCAAGAACCTTGTGGTCGCTTGTCCTTTTTGAAAGAACCAAAGACAACAAAAGGCCTGCCACAGACTGCCGTCTGCAACCTCAACATCACTCTTCCAACGCAGAAGAAGGTAACCAGGCATTTTTTAAATACTGCTTTAGATTAATACTTTGTACTTTTCTTTAGAACTAATGCTGGGCATGCTGGGGCAGACTGTAAACAGTTTCTACCCAGAGGGGGTAGGAGTAATTTATATATATTGTGTTGTAGATTTTTTCCTAATCCTCAGTTCAGATTAATTCTAACCTAACATCAATTTAACCCCATATATCTGGCCCTCAACGTAATCTTAAATTGTTAGTTCACCTTTAATGACATTTTCCCAAAAATCCCTATGCATTACAGTGTCCTCAGTAGAATAAATATGCAGTCCCCTATTTTGTAAAATTATGCTTACTTTTCAAGCTGCAGAGTCCATTGCCCTCCCTTCTTTGTCCCACAGATAAACGTACATACCAAGTGTTGTATGTGAGTCCACTGCCAACTCACAAAAGAGCACACGCTTTATTCCTTACCCATGCATGGGCAGTTTGCTCTCTCCTGCAGCTCAGCATTCTGTGAGAGTGACTATGCATGCATATGTTGGAAACACAACCAAGGGATCTTTGTGAGTTGCCTAGAACTATCATCACATAAAAATTATGTTTGAATGCAACATATTGGAAGAGGACCTATTTACATTTTTTTGTATCTGTCAAATGTATCCAGAAGAATGTTGTTACTCTGTCTTTACTTGCCAGAATAACTTTATATGAAGAGTAACTATCCAAAACTGATATTTCTGCTTGCACTTGCCAGTTCCTTAGATTTCTTACTGATTCCATGCCATCCCCTCCCTTAAGAAAACATTGAAGGGTCACTCTATTGCAGTGGACTCCCCAGTTGTTTTTTTATTGCATTTTGAAGAAGTCAGTGGATCAATGTGGCACTATCAGTTATTTGGCTGAGTAATGACTTTGGATTTACTGTAAGTGGAACCAAGCTGGAAAGGCGGAATTAGACAAAGGACTAGTAGGAAGTATTTATCTTCCCCCTTTCCTGATGTACTATATATTTTTCTGCACTATTAGTTCAATTCACAAAGATAGCACACCAGGATAAGAATACTTATATTCAAGAAAGTGACAGTTATTTTCAGTTCAGTCCAATTAGATTTGAAAATTATAGTCCCATAGTTCAAAATAACTACTGTATAGAATTATACTTAATTTTACTTATCAAGTAATTATCCTTATTACTGTTATTATAAATAATTATACTTCTTTTTATGTTAAAGCTTTGTGAATCAAGAACCTATGTGTCTAGGTGGAGGCAACCATCTTGGTAGAGGCATAAGGCACAAGGTCATAGCCTTTAGCAAGGAGAACAGTGAGCAGCTCTAAATCTCCTGAAACTAAATGTCAGAGACTCAGTGATTTAGATGCCTCACTGCAAACACATGTCTATGAGGCTACAAAACTGGAGTGCCTAGGAGCCCTTACATACCATGAGGTGGACTGCTATTTTTCAAGCAGAACAATATCATTTGAGAAACATTGAACATTTTTCAGAGTATTGCTTAGGCACAGTTAACACTGATGAATGTTCCCTATAACACACCAAATCTTCTCTTTTTTTACACTTTAACATGACAGTACATGAGCTTTCCACAAAAATCCCATCACCTGTATTAATTTCCATTTGAAACCATTTACTTGTGCATACTGTACATTTTAGTTTGCATAAACTGCCACTTAATGTTTAAAACTATATTTTCTAGCCCATCCTAATTGTGTTGAAATTCATTGCACTGTTATGTAATACTTTGATGGGTCTTTTCAAGCTTTGTATAGACCAAAGGAATAAATAATACATATCTGTTGTTTCCAATGTGGTGTCATGACTGTGATTTCTGTTAAAGTGGATAACAGTACTTAGTTCAGAACGTGAGTTTGTATTCTTCAGATAAATCTGTTTGTTCCTTCACATTTGGCTCTTAATTTAATTGTCCACTTAGTTTTTTGTGTCACTGTTTGCTGTTCATGTGCTTGCGCTGCTGCCTGCCTCTCCCTTTCAATGTCCTAATATTTCTTTCCCTGCTGCCCACTATAATTTACCTTATATCTGCAATGCATATTGGATCCAAAAGGAAACAGAGTCAGACCAAGATGATGAGGTAAAAATCATGCACTTTGTTCTATTTTAATCAACCATAGATAGTTATAGTGTCAGCCAAGTCAGTAATGACACATATGAAATGCTCAGGCTTCATTATATATATGCATGCCATCAAGGTCTATGATTCAAGTGTGCTTAGAGCACATGTAGTAAGTCAAAGCGAAATTATGCAGCCTGCGTATTCTATATGTGTCTAGACATGGAAGGTTGACGGTCCCTTTTTAGGTAATTTAGCCTGTTAAGAAGCTATTCTGTTACAATACATGTTTTTTTCATTCCTGTGTTTGCATCTCTCCATCTCTTCTTTCCTAACTTGTCTCCTCCCCTACCCCATTATTCTTTTTCTTTCCTAAGTCTTACTTTTCCTTTCCTCTGCCTTTTGCTTTCTATTTCTCTTGTCTCATTTTTCTTTCCATTTTTCTCTTCTCAGCCCTCGTACACACGGCCGAGATTCTCGTTGAAAAAAACATGTCGTTTTTTTCGACGAGATTCTTGGACAAGAAACTTGTCCCGGCCGAGTGTACACACGCTCGTTTCAAAGAACCCGCGGTTCTTTGAATGGAGCGTACGCGGTGACGTCATCGACTACGACGAGCATGCGCTCGTCACATTCGATGCCGTCGCCGCCATCTTGGTATACACTACGTATGCCTAGGAAGCTACCGCGCATGCGTCGAATTCATTTCGAACATGCGCGGGCTTCCGGGAGGACAGGTAAGTGTACACACACTCACTTTTCTCGTCGAGAAACATGCCGAGGAGAATCTCGACGAGAAAATAGAGAGCAGGTTCTCTATTTTCTCGTCGAGGTTTCTTGTCGGTTTTCTCGACGAGAAACCCGATAGCCGCGTACACACGACCGATTTACTCGGCAAGACCTCTCTGCCAGCAAGTTTCTTGCTGGTTCTTGCCGAGAAAATCGGCCGTGTGTACGAGGCCTCATTTTCATTCCTTTTCTGTCTTCTCATTTCTATTTCTCTCCTCTCGTCTAATTTCCATTCTTCTCGCTTGATTTAATTTCCATTTCTCTTCTTGTTTAAATTCCTCTCCTCTCTTCTTGTTTACATTCCTGTCCCCTATTCTTGTTTACGTTCTCCTCTCCTTGTTTACATTCTTCTCCTCTCTTCTTGTTTACATTCCTCTTCTCTCTTCTTGTTTACATTCCTCTCCTCTTGTTTACATTCCTCTTCTCTCTTCTTGTTTACATTCCTCTCCTCTCTTCTTGTTTACATTCCTATCCTCTCTTCTTGTTTACTTTATTCTCCTATCTTCACATTTGCATCACTCCCCTCTCTTCTTATTTACATTTCTGTTTACATTACTGTTCTAGCATCTCTCTTACATCATATTATTTTCTTCTCATTTACATTCCTTTCCTCTCTGTGTCTTTACATTACATCCTCTCTTCTCATTTACATCCCTTCCATTCCTTTTCTTACTTCAGATTATCACTCCTCTTTTTTCCTATAGTTTCCACTGCTTTCCTTGTTTTCTTTCATTGCCTCTCATCCTATTTCCTTTTCATTTATCCTTTCTCTGGTTTTCTCTCCATGATTCCTTTCCTCTTCTCCTGTTTTCTTTGTCTTGACTATGTTTTTGTTTTCTCCCCCCCCCCCTTTTTTTTCTTTTGAATCTCTTCTCCTCAAATTCCTATCCTCTTGCCTTATTTCCTTTCCTCACCTCTCCTCTCATGTTCACTTCTCTCTTTTTCTCTGCTTTTGCTTTCTTTCTTATCCTCTCACCTTCCTTATCCTATTATTTTTTTTCTGTCCTTACTGACCCCTTGTTTCCTATGCTTATATGCTCACATTTCCTTTCCTTTCCTTTCATTTCCCTTCCTCTTCTTCTCTTTCCCTCTTTCTCTTCCACTCCCCTTGTTGATCTTCACTCCTCTCGTTTCCTGTCATCTAATCAATTATCTTTTTCTCTCTTCCTGGCATTTTACATTAAGGCAGGTCATACAGTTTGGATCTCGGCTGGTTCAGCAGGAGCTAGCCGAGATTCAAACCGTGTATGGGCATGCTGAGTGTACCAAGTTGATTGGCTTTACCTGTGATTATCGCTAGCTGCTGTTATAGCCGCTAGTAATAATCACTGTCTTCTTGCAGCAGGGATGGCTTCTCCCACCCCCACCCACCAGGAGAAGACAATGGCCCAACAGGAGGGATTCCCGCATCAACACTGTCTGTGTTGATGGGGGAATCGCGCACACTTCTTTCCTGCAACCCATGGTTGCAGGAAAGAAATATGGTCCGTGTATGGCCGGCCTTACTCTTCTTCCTTTAATTTTCTTTAACTACGTTCATAATTCTTTCACTTGTTCTTATTTTATATTATCTCCCCTCCCATCATTCCTTCCTCCCCTGTCATGGTCTTTGATCTCCACTCGCTTTTTGTTTCTCTTTTTTTTCTCACCTACTTTCCACTAATTTCTTTCCTTTTCCATGATCTCTTTCCCTTTCCTCTACTTTCTTCTCCCCTCTGGCATAAATGTGATTCTTTTTCCATTAGAAACAAATTCAAATTTTTTATTATACCGGGTTTTTTTTGGACACTAGGATGTGGTACGCTTGGCATTATTTGCTTATACCTGCTTCCCAACTGAAAATGTTTTTAAGCACCAGCCCTATGTTATTTAGCACATGTCCCTTTTCTAGAACTGGGAAACAAATTCTGGTCTTATTTCTTAGTAGAGCGTTAATAATCTTATTGCAAAGGTCAAAATAAAAATATATATATATATATTTCCTTGCAGTGTCAAATATGTGGTTATTTTAAAACTCTTCATAGTAGTGCAGTACAATGACTCCTAAAGGTTTATTATTTTAAAGAGAAGAATGGGTTTGGTGTTTTTTCCTCCATTATACTTAACTAGGTGGATGCAGCATTGGTCTAATGCTGCATCTGTCCCTCGGCGCCTCTACACTGAGAACCAAGCGATCGAACACAGCTGATGGCTCGGTTCTCACAGCTCTCCAAGCAGAGAGCTGCTGACTGTCGATCAGCAGCTCTCTCCGCTCTGCTCCTCTACGCTCACTGGAGCGCTGAGTGGTGGAGGGGTGGGGAGCGACCGTCTCAGCCTCTCAGGGGCTCGCTGAGAGGCTGAGATGGGCATCAGTCCAGGCACCTGGTGGATCCAGACTTCCACTGTCCGGATAACGCGGTGCCTCAGACTGATTCCTGTGATGTCAGCAGAGAGTGGAGTTAAGTCCGATCTCTGCTGAAAACGGGTCACAGGAGTGCAAAACAAATTGCACTCCTGTGACCCATAGGAGAAGCCCCGCCAAATGAGCTTAGACTGGAGTTCTTCTTTAATGGTGAGGCAACTAGAGTGAGTATATAAGTTCTTTCTAGGACTCCAAGTTTGGTGGGAAAAGTGTCAAACTATGGTTCCTTGCTCAATTCTCACATACCTTGGAGGTTCTAGTTTTCTTGTTCACCTTGGGATGTCCTTACGCCTTTCTTTTTCATTTTCCATACTATAAAATATCAGAAATATAGGACAAGGAGAGTGGGATCCCCTTGCAACGGGACCCCTTGTAAGATATAAGAAATCATTTGGTTTATCACTCTAGTATCCATTAAATCTGAAATATCATTTTCTGTGTGGATTATAATAAGATAATAAATACAATTTTAGTTTGCATGGTTCTAGAAAAAGCTTCTATATAACAAATACTTTGTTAGCATAACCAAGTAATTTTTTCTTCATTCCAAAATTTTTAATGCATACATTTGTCTTCAATGCTAAACAATACCACAGTAGAGAAAGCCATCTATTCTGTTGTGTTGTTTGTTCTATGTGATCTGTGTAATTTGTTTATTTTTTTTTAATGTATGTGTAATTTAATAAATAGTCATTATTTGGGATTATTAGTGTTCATATCATGGCTTAATAATTAGTAGACTGACATTATAATTTTATATTTATTTTTTATTTGCTCCTCAGATGGAGAAAGTGGACCGTCGTCAGAACTTTGTGTCCTTAGCTTTGCGTAAGCGATACAGCTATTTGACTGAGCCTGGAATGAGTGAGTTTAATAACCTTCTAACAATACTAATTACTCTAAAAGAACAGTTTACCTTTTGACATCAGATCATATTTTCAGATGCTTGAGAAGATGAGTAAAAAATATCACAGTAATATAAAATTCCAGATATTTTGAGAGCCTGAATGTGATTAGCTGATTAGTTTAGTTTTGGGTTCCTGTCCATTTCAATATTGTAAATATTCATATATGAATAAATATTCACTAGTGCCAGGAAATGTTGTGGTTTGGCATTGTAGTTCCACATTATAACCACAAATAAAAAGGCCATGACTATGGAAGGTGGCAAGAAAAGAAAGAAATGTGAAATACAAGCCATTCATTGTCACCTAAATGGTAAAGAAGAATAGTATAATATCTATATATTATACATGGTATTAAGACACAATTTAGGAATGCCATAAAATGAATTCAAGTAATGCAAGGATGTGGGATTCTTTCATAACTTAATAATTAAAACAATAATAATTAGTGTTTTCACGGCATTTACTTGTAGTTGTAATATAATTTATAAAGATGAGGATCAGATACTACTTCAAAGTAAACCTGATTTTTGGCTATGCAGGGCAAAGCACCAGTTATACATTAACACAACCCACCACAGCGCATATACAAACTTTCCTTTAGTTTTTACACCACTCTGTTCAGCTACCAGGAGCAAACAAATGTCATGTGGGGTGAGTCACATTCTTCTAAATACCCTTAAGTATTGGGCATTATCTGCTCCATGTGCTGAACAGAACAGCAGGCGAGCCAATGAAAGTCAAGTATATGCTGGGGAGAGAAAGTTAATGGTTAATGTAAACCTGTTGCTTTGCCTTGATTGGGCAAAGCACAGGTTTGCTTTGAAGAGGTAACATTTCAAGTTGGCAAACATCTTTGGACACTTGGTTCTCAATACCCATGAGTCTGCTTTTATTTCTTGTATAATGACTATACACTATACTTTTTTAAGCTCATACATATGTACAGCTGGAAAGTAATTGTCAGGCCAAGATGAGCTTTTGAGGAAATTCCTTGTTTTCCACTCAAATTAGCCCCAGCACACATCTTCAGCCCTTTTTGTATTTAAATAAACATTTGAGGTATGGATATTTTTACTTATATTGGTCCAGCTTGGAACAATGTAACTATGCATATACCATATCTGTGGAAATCACAGTGGTAGGCCCTGCTACTACAGTGATCTCCACTAGCTTCCGAGTCTCATGCCGAGCGGCTGCTTTGCTGCATTATGAGCATAGGGGGTGGCCTGCTTGGCTTGGGCACCATTCAGAGAATGCTTTGCACTTTCTCAACTGATGCAAGGAATTCTCTGATTAGACAAGGTGGAACATGTGCGTCTTAGTTTAATAATTGGTCAAAGCGGGACCAATGTAACAATGCAGAAATATCCATACCTGGAATTATTCTTCCACTTACACACTAGCTCTGTACACATGATTTACATGAAACATTTTCTGACTAGTAGTAGAAATGTGTCTTAGCTTAACAATTTCTATAGTTTCCAACTGCACAGTTTTTGACAAAGGGAAAGTTTGAGGTGAGATTAGCAGGAAATAAAATAAATAAATAAAAGCTCATTAATGTCTTCCTGCTTTGGTTGGTTTTATGGCATTCTGTCAAAAATATTAAACTGATGCAAAAAACTGATGTCGTGATATTGTGCTAAAGGTAAACTCTTCTTTTAAAAAATATGACTTAGTAAGCAATGGTTTTCCAAGACCAGTCTTATTTTAAGGCCTTCCATGTAACTATACTCAGTCGTCATGAATTATGCTGAGGTCCAGTTGGGTGGAAGTTCTTTGCATGAAGCCATATAATGGCTGTTGAGTGACTGGCTTTGGAAAATATTTGTATAATGTGCTTTTTAAAGATACAATCTCATAATCCATCGCTTGTTCTAACATAACATTCCGTGCACGCTTAAATCCACAACTTTTTTTTAAGTTAGCCTTGCTTGACCATTTTCTCAATGATCACACATCTCACCTGTCATCAAAACACAGAGGCTTCCAATCCATTTCATGTTATGTTTAATTTGGTTTTATCAGAAATATAAGATGAAGAAATGCATGAAAAATGCAACAAAAACTGCAATGTTAACAGAATTGTTCTGAAAACAATGGATCTTATTGGCTTTGTGATTGTGCAACTTATTTCAAAATTTTGCATGAGAGAGCGAGATATATTTGAAGGTTTCCCCACATTTTGCACCGTACTTGCCTGTCATATACATGAATCTGGAGTGTGCATGAAAGATTCTGACAAAAGAACAAAGTTAACACTGTTTGTAGTTGATATTGTTTTTAGTTGACAGTAGTGTGTGTGTCAATATTGTACAACCAGAGAAAGCGCAAAAGACAATACTAATTCCAAACACTAACTTTACACAATTATACTGTATTTTGCAGGGGAATACAGCTTATTTTATTAATAAACGGCACATCAGAAAGTCAATAGGAAGCTTGAGTAGCAGTGTGTGTTCGTAGTCCATTTTTATGTGTTGTCTTTTCTGTCTTTCATTGTTATTTCTGCTTCACGTCTTTTCCTTTGTTGCTTATATCCTTTGCTCATTTACATCCATGCAGTCCCAGCCATTTTTTATTTGAGCCCATTCAGTTTCACCATAACCATCATTTTGACTCATATAAACAGTTGTACTTGCTTTTTGAAATTATATAATCGTTACTGACCAATTTTTTTCTCTGGTCTCTCTGTTTTTCCAATCATTTTTTCGTTAATTTTGCTTTTAATTTTGATTTACTCATGAAAGAACCAGTTGAACGGAGCACAGGAACAACAAGACCTGTCCCTGCCACTTATGCTTACAGGCCAGGCTTTCCAACAAGACCCTATCAGTCATGGACAACTGCTCCAATTACAGTCCCTGGGCAGACCAAATCAGGCTTTACCTCCCTGTCAAGCTCCTCCTCTAATACACCATCAGCATCCCCATTAAAATCAATTTGGTCTGTTTCCTCTGCTTCTCCAATAAAATCCACACTAGGAGCTTCTACTACATCTTCTGTTAAATCTGTTAGTGATGTAGCATCACCAATAAGATCATTTCGAACAATCGCTTCTCCGATAAAAACTGTTGTGTCTCAGCCTCCGTATACAATTCAAGGCTCTACAGGGTCACCAATTAGGGCTTCTACAATAGCAGAAGCTCCTGCTTTCAAGGGATTGTCTTCATCCTCAGTTTTCACTTCCAGAACTTCTCCAGTGACCACTGCTGGGTCTCTTTTAGAAAGATCATCCATCACAATGACACCTCCCGCCTCCCCTAAATCTAACATCAATATGTATTCTTCAACTTTGCCTTTTAAATCAATCATTACTTCTGCAGGGTCACTTTCATCTTCAGCTCTAAAATCCGTGGTTTCTCCTGCTGCTTCTAAAGTGAATATTGCATCTACTCTTTCTTCACCATTAAAGATTGGGAATGGTCCAAGTGAGGTTGGATTAATGAATGGGTCTGCCTCACCTCTAAAGTACCCACTTTGTTCAAATTACATCAATGGTTCAGCTGTAAATTTGCAAGACAAAATATCAGCAGTTACAAAATCAGCAATTGCTTCAGTTAGCACAACAATTGAGACAGCGGAAAAAAGCTACTCCATTCCCACTACTTCACAAACGTCATATTCACCTCTCAAGTCTTTCACATCAACAGCTTCAGCTTTTCAAACCATAAGAACTCCCCCTACTGGTGCAGTTTACACATCTTTTAGGTCTGCTCTGTCCTCTACTACCTCATCTGTTACATCGTCAACCTTTACTGTACCAGTATATTCCGTAGTAAATGTTTTGTCAGAACCAACCTTAAAAAGATTGACAGAGTCTGCATCATTGACTAAATCCGCTGCTGCTCTGTTATCGCCATCAAAAAACGCATCAGCAGACACAACCAGTCAGTTTAATCGAATTTCTTCACCTCTTAAAACATCCTTATTTTTGTCTCCTGCTGCCCTCAAGTTATCTGCTACCTCTCCATTGTCTTCAAGTCAGGAGATCTTAAAAGACGTTGCTGATATGAAAGAAGACTTAATAAGAATGACAGCAATTTTACAGACTGATACTTCTGAAGATAAACCATACCACTCAGAATTACCTAAAGAAGTTAAAATTGAAGACGAAGAGCCATTTAAAATAGTAGAGAAAGTAAAAGAGGACCTGGTCAAAGTCAGTGAAATTTTGAAAAAAGATGTGTTTTTGGAAAAAATGACATCCCTTTGTGGTCAGGGGCAATCACCAGAAGATGGCTGGGTAGAATTTAGTATGGAGGAACTTGAAGAAGCTAGAGAGTGTGCCAGCACCACCCCAGTATTTTACCCAACAGACAAAGTGGAGTTAAAATCTAGAACTCAATCTGAAAAAGACTACAATTTAACAAAGGTCATTGATTACTTGACAAATGACATTGGTGGTAACACATTTTCAAACTTGAAATACAAATATGATGATGGGAAAAAAGAAGGAGAAGAAAAGCAAAAAAGAGTTCTGAAACCAGGTATAGCGCTACAGGACCATAAACTCAAAATGCCCCCATCATCAATGAGATCTTCGGCTTCTGAAAAAGAGTTATGTAAAATTGCAGACTCTGTCTTTGGAACAGACATGATTTTAGAGTCACCAGATGATTTTTCACAACACGAACAGGACAAAAGTCCATTGTCTGATAGTGGATTTGAAACAAGAAGTGAAAAAACGCCATCGGCCCCTCAGAGTGCTGAAAGCACTGGTCCTAAGGCACTTTTTCAGGATGTACCGATCCCACCAGTGATTACTGAAACAAGAACTGAAGTTGTGCATGTTATAAGAAGCTATGAGCCTTCAAGTGGGGAGATTATAGAACCTGAAAAGGGGGAAATTCCACAAATAAAACCAGATAAATCTTTTATGGAGTTAGAACAAAGTTCACCTGGATCCATAAAAGTCAAATGTAAGGGATTTCAGGTTAAATCTGGAATTGATGAGGAGGACCACACAGGGCTTTTAGGAAAAGGAGTAAGAGTAAAAGAAGAAACTCATATCACAACAACTACGAGAATGGTTTATCATCAACCTCCTCCTTCTGAAAAAGCAGAAAGGATGGAGGAAACTATGTCTGTCCATGATATAATGAAAGCTTTCCAGTCGGGCCGAGATCCATCTAAAGAACTGGCAGGTCTGTTTGAACACAAAACTTCAGTAGCTGCGGATGTTCAGAATTTTACAGAAAGCCCACAACAACTTGCTGAAAGGGACACCAAAATGAAACCAAAACTGGAGCGCATAATTGAGGTCCATATTGAAAAAGGTAACCAGGCTGAACCTACAGAAGTCATTATTAGAGAAACAAAAAAACATCCAGAAAAGGAGATGTATGTTTATCAAAGGGACTTAAGTCAGGGAGACCTAAACAGCAAAGATATGGTAACAGAAAAAAGTAAAATATTTTCATACTCAGATGAACAAGGGCAGGCTGAAGAAGAGGAGCTAACAGCGGAAGAGTCCTTACCATCTTATTTAGAGTCTTCAAGAGTAAATACCCCAGTATCTCAAGAAGAAGACAGCCGCCCAAGTTCAGCTCAGCTTATCTCTGATGACTCATACAAAACATTAAAATTATTGAGTCAGCATTCAGTAGAATATCATGATGATGAATTATCAGAACTAAGAGGGGAGTCATATCGCTTTGCTGAAAAAATGCTCCTTTCTGAAAAATTAGATGATGCAGAGGAATCAGACCATGCTCTACTCCTTGGGTCGGACTTCCATCGTACTGAAAAGCACTGCAGAGAGCGAGAAAGAGTGATCCCAACCCCTAAAAAGGAAATTCTTTCAAAAATATACAAAGATGTAACTGAAAACGGTATAGGTAAAATGTCCACTGATGACTCTCGTGATAAAGTGACAGTGTTGCATTATGCTGGAGATCCCAAAAGTCCCAAACATGCAATGTGGATGCGATTTACTGAGGATAGGCTAGATAGGGGTAGAGAGAAGTTGCTATATGAAGACAGAGTAGACAGGACTGTCAAAGAGGCAGAAGAAAAACTGACTGAGGTATCCCAGTTTTTTCGGGACAAAACTGAAAAACTGAATGATGAACTTCAGTCACCAGAGAAGACAACCCGCAGAAAGAACAGTAAGGAGGTAGCCTCAGGTCGCAGTTCTACTAACAGTAGTCCCGAAAAAATTAGATATACTGAAATGAGAACATCCAGTGATGACTGGACAAAAAACCCCCAGTTTATGACTGATGGAAAATGTGTCACCTTGGTTGACGACCGAAAAGCTACAAGTTTGCCTTGCAGTCCAGAAAAGAGGGCTTTTGACCATAAGGCAGAGAGTCAACAATCAGGTTCACAATCTGGCTTCCAACTAACACAGTCAAAGCTCAGCTCTATTAAACTAAAATTTGAGCAAAGTATAAATCTCAAAAACAAGGACAGTTCACAGGAAGAAAAAAAACATGAGTCTCCATCAAAAATTCCTGTGAAGAAAACACAGGACAGCCGACTTCCATTTTTCCAGTTCCACACAAAGGATAAACAACAAAAAACAATTGATGAAATGAATGGAGAGCTACCTTTGCTCAAAGAGTCTATTACAGAAGCCATTAATGAAGAATGTTCCAAATTCAAAGAAAGGATTAAAAATAGTGCTGGATTTTTAGATCAGAAACCTGACAAATTGATTGGAGGACTAAAAGACCAATACATACCACAATCAACAAACACTACAACTGGCCATACTGTTTCTCCGGATAAGAAAGTTTACAGAACATGGGAAATGTCTGGCAGTGTAAATCAGAAAACACAAAAGGAAAAGCTAAAACATGTGATCATACAGGACAAAGATTCAGAATTGGATGGAGCTCATCTTCCAGCCCAACAAACTGTTAAAGAACAAACACCGACCAGGAATGGATCTACCACAAATGAAATAAAGGAGAATTATGTTAAATCTCCTTCTAAAAAACTTTTATACACTGAACTTGCTCGTAAGGATGTAGGATATACTAATGAAGAAAAACTTGAGAGCAGGAAAGAAGGGACAGGTTCTCATATCTGCAGGAAAGAAGGGACAGGTTCTCATATTTCTAGAATTAATGAAGAGAAGAAAGGATTAAGCAGTATTGATAATATTAGCAGCCAATCAAAAATTAAAAGGGAAGGCACTAGTGCACCAATATCACCAATAACTAAGCAGATTAAGCCTGATATTCTTCATTCTGCTTTCATTACAGATGAAAGCAATAGACGCACTAGTAGTGGCCTGCAGGGCAAAGCACAAGATTACCTTGGGTTTTCACCTTATAATGAAGATACTGAGCTCTCCCCTGTTAAATCCCCAGATTCTTTAGAGATTAGTCCTAGCAAAGACAGATTAGCTAGCTTGCATGAATCTATGACATCTGAGGACAGAAATTCTAAAGCGAATGCAGAAGTGTTAAGGGAGATAAAAACACTACCAGTCTATGTTAGTATTGTACAGGTAGGAAAACAATATGAGAAAGAGGTGCAACAGGGAGGTGTTAAAAAAGTCGTTAGCCAGGAAAGTAGGACAGTTCAGGAAACTAGAGGTACACTTTTATCTATTAAACCACAGAAACAACCCCCATCTCCTCAGGGCAGCCCTGAAGATGATACCCTGGAACAGGTGTCCTTTATAGATAGCTCAGGAAAAAGTCCTTTAACTCCAGAGACACCTAGTTCAGAGGAAGTCAGCTATGAATTTATTTCCAAAACTCCTGACTCCTTAATGCCATATATACCAGGAAAACCAAGTCCAATACCTGAAGTATCTGAAGAATCAGAGGAGGAAGACGTAGTAAAATTACCATCTATTAAACAAAACATCCCAGATGCCCAAAATATTGACATAGTACAACCAGTTACTCTTAGCAAGGACTCAAGCAAAAGAACAAAGGACAATAGAGTGGCATATATTGAATTTCCTCCTCCGCCACCTCTAGATTCTGAAAACAGTGATTCAAGTAAAAAAAATTTAGAAAATTCAACAGATAGTGAAATGGAACTTACTGAAGTTAATTTACAAGATGAACAGGACAAATTTCTTTCAGCTGAACCAGTAATTAGAGTGCAACCACCGTCTCCTGTCCCCCCTGAATTAGATGCCACTGATTCTAGTGATGATGAATCGGTTCTCCAACCTGTTGCAATTAAAAAGTATACCTTTAAAATTAAAGTTGAAGAAGTAAAAGAATGTACAAAGATAAATGGTTCTGGGAAGCCCTGTCCTCAAAAACAGTCTATTGAAACCGATATGGGTTTAAGTTCCCCATCCAATGACCTAGAGCAAAATGGTAATGGCAATGACCAGTCTATTACTGACTGTTCTATAGCAACCACTGCGGAATTCTCACATGATACTGATGCAACTGAGATTGATTCTCTTGATGGTTATGATCTGCAAGATGAAGATGATGGGCTGACTGAGAGTGAGACAAAACTTGGGCTAATGCTGGATGTTGAAGTTAAAAAGGAGCCATGGACTAAAGAGAGTGTTCTGAAACATAGTGATCGCAGCTTTAGCCAAAGTAAGCTTGAAGTTATAGAAGAAGAAAAGGGAGTAACTGAGGAGTACAAGCCATGTAGAAAGATATCCGATGGCGAAAAGAACACCGATCAAAGTGACAAGAAGGAAGAAGGGCCACAATGCTATTCCTTAGAAGGAAGGCATCCAGATAGACCAGTGTTTCCAGACACATACTTTAGTTACAAAGTGGATGAAGAGTTTGCAACACCTTTTAAAACAGTAGCTACAAAGAGCCTTGACTTTGATCCCTGGTCCAGTAAACCAGGAGATGATGATGTGTTTGAAACAAAATCCAAAGATGAAGAACCCAAGCCTTTTAGTCTGGCTGTAGAAGATCGTTCTCAGGCAACCACACCAGACACAACTCCTGCCAGAACTCCTACAGATGAAAGTACACCAACTAGTGAGCCCAATCCCTTCCCATTTCATGAAGGGAAGATGTTTGAGATGACTCGCAGTGGTGCTATTGACATGAGCAAGAGGGATTTTGTTGAAGAAAGACTCCAATTTTTCCAGATTGGTGAGCATAATTCTGAAGGGAAGTCAGGGGACAAGGGGGAAGGGGACAAAATTACTTCCATCACACCTCCACAGTCAGGGGACATCTTGGTAGATCCCATCCTAGAAAAACAAGTAGAGACATCTACAGTTGAACATTCTACCATCATCCAGGGAAATGGAGATTGTCTTGATGCAACAAATGGTAATAATTCATTGGAGAAATCAGCAGCTACTACCAATTGTAAAGTTGATCCTAAATTGCGCACACCTATAAAGATGGGCATATCTGCCTCAACAATGACCACGAAGAAAGATGGCACTGGAGAAGTGGCAGATAAAACAGAGGCTGTGCCAGATTCTCATGTACTAGATAATGATAAGACTGTTTTGACAAACATATCAACCAATGAGACAATCATTAGTCACATAGAAATACATGATTTTCAGACAGAAAACTATAATAATAACAACAACTTGGATTCATTAGCTTTAAATGTAAACAATAATGCAATTAATTTGGTATTAATTAAAGATTGTGAATCCAAGTCTGTGGACAAAGGTAGCAAAACAAAGGGCAGTGTTAATAAAGAACAGGGGACAGCCAGTCTAGACATGGATAGGGAAAAGAAAAGAGCCCAAAAAAGTCAACAGAAACTGACAGATTCATCAGGGAGTAAACCAAGATCTAAACTGCCAGTTAAAGCCATATCAGTTAAACCAGTAACTAACCAGTCCAGCAATATAAACACTTCGTTCAGTAGAAGAACAGCGCTTTTTAAGAATGAGAAAGACACAAGACAGGAACACATACCCAGTATAGATGGTAGGTCTTCTAAGATCCCCATAAAGAACATGAGTAAAGTAAATACAACAATACAGAGAAAAGCTGCACCGAAACCTAAACAGAAACAATTAGAGAAGGAGGCAACTAAACCGACTCCTTCAAAGTTACCAGTAAAGGTAAGATCTTTGCCTTCTGCCACTTCAGCAGCCAAAGTAAAGAATCATGAGTTCAGTGAGGTTTGTAAACACTCTATTGAATATTTTAAGGGAATTAGTGGTGAGACATTAAAGCTTGTGGACCGTCTTTCTGATGAAGAGAAAAAGATACAGCCTGACCTCTCTGATGATGAAGACAGTACATCGAGAAATACATCATTATCTGAAGCCACCCAAGTCTCCCAGCCTTCAGTAACATCGAGGTCTGCTAAAGACATGAAAGCAGACGCAACATCTTTAAAATCAAAGATTGAAAAGACCGACAGTGAGAGAAGGAGCAGTAGAAGGACTGGTGAGAATAAAGGCAGTCAGGTTTCTGGAGCTGTAATAGCTCACATCGTGGATATCCAGCCTAGTTTGTAAACCTCTCGACTTGTTGACCTTAGTGCATGACCTGTCGTGATTGCTTGTGGAGTGACCTCTGTTAGTTTCCATTCTTCCATTGTCATCTGTGTTTGTTGTCCACACTATTCGTTCTGTCTAGAAAACATACACTAGTTATCTAGAGAAGCATGCCAAAACATTCAGAGAAATTACACTACCCATGATTGTAAACATGTTTCTAGCCTGTACATATACAACACCATCCAACACCCGTACTCACCTTCTGTACACTCAACTAGCATGTCTACTTCCATTCAGTAACTGTGCTCACATACTTAAACTCTAGTCATCGCACATACAAAAGTACAACTGTAATAGTCAATTTTATTTTGAAAATCACTAATCACACACACTTTTTAATTTTGTAGAATAGATCCACAACTCTGCCACACATGTGTGAAACAACAAAATGTTATTATAATTGTACCTTTGTAAATTCCAGGTCCACAGAGTCCATGTGAACGTACTGACATAAGGATGGCCATAGTTGCTGATCATTTAGGACTTAGTTGGACAGGTAAGACAAAATGGTTTTAAAACATTTTAAATATCATCTGTATTTTAAAGACTGTGATTAAAAATATGTAATGATATCATTTCCTTTAAGGGGTGAAGCCAACTACTGTATTGTGTTATACAATTTGCATTTATTGATTTTGTTAAATAATGTTACATAAATGATTAATCACTAGGCTTTCCTTCCATAAAAACTTGGAGGGTTCTTTATTCTTCCTACCATATTTGGACTCTTGTTGGGTTTGGGAAAAATGGACATTGTTTTACTACCAGAGAAGCATGTTAACTAGCATCACAGAGGTGTACATAAACTAGAAAGTTTCACTGTAGCAAATAATTTGTATATGCACTTTTTGTGCACTTTACTGTACAGTACTGTATAGAGTACAGTAGTACAGTATCATTATTACAGTATAGTACTTTATAGCCAATTGTGTTGGGTACCTAGACTAACTAACTGTTGGACTTACGAACAAATTGTACTTGCGAACGCTCTCTCAGAACGTAACTCGTTCGTATGTAGGAGGACATACTATATAATATTTTTTGAGGCAGAATGAGTGGAAAGGCTTAGCCTCAGTTTACACTATGAACTGCATATAAATTGCACAGGAACTGCAGCGCATTCATGTGCAATTTACATATGACTTAAAGTGGTGTGATTTAGGCTTGGTTCACACTGGAACTGGCTGCGGTACGCACAGGAACACTGTGCGTCCCCATTGTCTGGTTCAGGGACGAACCAGGGCCGAATCTTTGCCTGAAATCGGGCCTGAAACGGAGCTAAAGATGCACAGCGTTTCTGTGCAGTGCGTTCTGCATCTGCCCCGGAGATATGTGAACTGGCTCCATAGAGAGCCGGTACCATTCTCCTGCTATGCGAATTGGATGCTGAGAAAGCCGCATCCAATTCACATTGGTGTGAACCCGGCCTTAAACCCATTCATTTTAAATTGGCTCAAATCGCACCACATCACACCAAAGTCGTGCATGCACCAATTTTGGAACTGCACTGCAACCTAACTTAAACTGCGTTTGCAAACTGCCTTTGGGATGTCATTACGATTTCACTAATGCCCACTGCAGATCGCAAGGGCAGTGAGATTTCAATGTAGTGCAGCAATTGCGCACGGATCGCAGGTTCCCCGCATCATATTCTAGGTTTAGTGGACATTTGAAACATATGTTCTTTAATGTGGTTTATTTAAACATTTTTACATTTCAGAACTTGCAAGAGAATTGAATTTTTCAGTTGATGAAATTAATCAGATTCGTGTGGAAAATCCTAATTCTTTGACCACACAAAGCTTTATACTGTTAAAGAAGTGGGTTATAAGAGAAGGCAAGAATGCAACAAGTAAGTACTCTTTCCTTGCACTTATTTATTTATGTAATGGGTAACAGAATAATCTTATACAGTAGGTATTTTATTAGAGTGTTCAGATTAGATGCAGCGAAATTCACAGCAAGATTGCTGCAGATTCCACACTGCATCAAAGTTGCAACCCATCCATGAGAGCCGATTGCAGAGTGTATGTTAAGTTAAGGACACCTCGTAATTGGTTTGCAAAATGCAATGCGATTTACAGAATCAGATCGCATGGGTGTAAACAGCCATGCGATCTGATTCTGGTGCAGACAAAAAAGTGGTCCTGCATGAGTTTGGTGTGAATGCGGTGTGATTTGAGCCATACAAATCCATGGCTCAAATCGCACCCCAGAGACACCACATATAATTCGCACAGGAATATGCTGCAATTCCTGTCCGTATTACATGCAGTGTCCCGCACCACATGAGTGTGAACCTGGGCTAATACTTATAATTCCTTGTTGGGTGGCAACCATTGATTACAGAATACTGATTTACTTGCTTGCACCATCCTGCCATTATCTATACTACACAATCTTTGGCTTCCAGGCGATTCTGTCCTCATTGATACCCAGCCCTCCCACTATCGACATCGCTGAGATAAGCTTGCTGAAGATTCTTCAGCATTCAACATTTCTTGGAGTGTCAGGTGTCTGCGCCCACCTCCCCTACTTCCCTCTATGGTTTCTTGCTTCAGCCCCTACGGTATTATGGGGCACAGTACTGGCATAGGGACTGGCAGAAGGAACCAGAGAACAGTGAGAGATCAGGCATATGAAATATCGATTGTGGAATTCAGTGGCAGGAGGACATTTTTTATTTTGTACTAATAGAGTACTTTATATAATATAATAATAGTCACTTCCAGTATTGCAGTCAAGTCTAATCCCTACATTACTATAGAAACAAAGTGGCTTGTCTTCATGCTACTATTGAGCACAATAGTAATGACTAGGGATGAGCCGAACACCCCCCCCGGTTCGGTTCGCACCAGAACCTGCGAACGGACCGAAAGTTTGCACGAACGTTAGAACCCTATTAAATACAATGGACGCGAACGTTGGAAATCTGAAGTGCTAATTATAACGACTAATATGCATGTTATTGTCCTAAAAAGGGTTTGGGGACCCGGGTTCTGCCCCAGGGGACATGTATCAATGCAAAACGAAGTTTTAAAAACGTCCGTTTTTCGGGAGCAGTCATTTTAATGATGCATAAAGTGAGAGAAAAAAAAGTGAAATATTCCTTTAAATATCGTACCTGGGGGGTGTCTAAAGTATGCCTGTGAAGTGGCATGTGTTTCCCGTGTTTAGAACTGTCCCTGCACAAAATGACATTTGTAAAGGAAAAAAAGCCATTTAAAACTGCTTGCGGCTTTAATGTAATGTCTGGTCCTGGCAATATGGATGAAAATCTTTGAGAAAAACGGTAGTGTGTATGCTTTTACGAGGGGAAAAAAAACGCGCATGCTCAGAATCAAGTATGAGACGGGAGCGCTCGTTCTGGTAAAACTAGCGTTCGTAATGGAGATAGCACATTCGTCACGCTGTAACGGACTGAAAAGCACGAGGCTGAAAATCGCGAATCGCCGCTCAACAAACTTTACTAACATGAAGGGTGGCGCCATTCGAACAGGACTTCCCCTTTATAGTGCCGTCATACGTGTTGTACGTCACTGCGCTTTGCTCGAGCGTTTTTTTTAATGAACGTGTGTATGCAAGACAGGCTTGAGAGGAAACAAGAAAAATCACGTCGAGAAAAACTTTGTTTTTGAAAATGACATTAAAAACTATCGTGTGTACGCGGCATTACAGGAGAGAATTTCCCTTCCTAGGGGTAGATTTCCTCTCACTTCCTGTTGTCTCCTTCCGTTTGCAAGTAGGAGTCGTTTGTAAGTTGGATGTTTGAAAGTAGGGGCCTGCCGTATATACTCTGCTGAAATTTGCACCTTACATGTTGGTGTTGCCACAACACTGTGAGCCCTCACAGTTACTCTTGGTGGGCGCTGGAACGCCCTGCTGTGAACTATTATATCAGGAATTGTAATTACATGCCATTGTTGAACAGTGGTAGGAAAAATTGGGCCTTTGGTGGTGGTGCTGGTGCTACAACACTGTCAGCCCTCACAGTTACTCTTGGTGGGCGCATGAATGGGCCCTACTGTAAATTATTAGATCAAGAATTGTAATTGCATGCCCCTGTTGAAGAGGGGCAGAAAAATTGGGCCTCTGGTGGTGGTGCTGGTGCTACAACACTGTCAGCCCTCACAGTTACTCTTGGTGGGCGCATGAATGGGCCCTACTGTAAATTATTAGACCAAGAATTGTAATTGCATGCCCCTGTTGAAGAGGGGCAGAAAAATTGGGCCTTTGGTGGTGGTGCTGGTGCTACAACACTGTCAGCCCTCACAGTTACTCTTGGTGGGTGCATGAATGGGCCCTACTGTAAATTATTAGATCAAGAATTGTAATTGCATGCCCCTGTTGAAGAGGGGCAGAAAAATTGGGCCTTTGGTGGTGGTGCTGGTGCTACAACACTGTCAGCCCTCACAGTTACTCTTGGTGGGCGCATGAATGGGCCCTGCTGTGATTTATTAGATCAAGAATTGTAATTACATGCCCCTGTTGAACAGGGGCAGAAAAATTGGGCCTTAGGCACTGGTGCCACAACACTGCAACCCATCACAGATACTGTACTTGGAGCACAGCAATGAGCCCTGTTGCAAAGTATTGCATCAAAAAGTTTAATTACACGCCCCTGTTAAACAGGAGCTGAAAAATTGGGCCTTAGGCACTGGTGCCACAACACTGAAACCCCTCACAGATACTGTACTTGGAGCACAGCAATGAGCCCTGTTGCAAAGTATTGCATCAAAAATTGTAATTACACGCCCCTGTTAAACAGGGGCTTAAAAATTGGGCCTTAGGCACTGGTGCCACAACACTGCAACCCCTCACAGATACTGTACTTGGAGCACAGCAATGAGCCCTGTTGCAAAGTATTGCATCAAAAATTGTAATTACACGCCCCTGTTAAACAGGGGCTGAAAAATTGGGCCTTAGGCACTGGTGCTGGTGCCACGACACTGCAACCTCTCCCAGATACTCTAGTTGGAGTGCAGGAATGAGCCCTGCTGCAAAGCATTGCATAAAAAATTGTAATTACATGCCCCTGGGCTGAAAAATTGGGCCTTAGGCACTGGTGCCACAACACTGCAACCCCTCACAGATACTGTACTTGGAGCACAGCAATGAGCCCTGTTGCAAAGTATTGCATCAAAAAGTTTAATTACACGCCCCTGTTAAACAGGAGCTGAAAAATTGGGCCTTAGGCACTGGTGCCACAACACTGAAACCCCTCACAGATACTGTACTTGGAGCACAGCAATGAGCCCTGTTGCAAAGTATTGCATCAAAAATTGTAATTACACGCCCCTGTTAAACAGGGGCTTAAAAATTGGGCCTTAGGCACTGGTGCCACAACACTGCAACCCCTCACAGATACTGTACTTGGAGCACAGCAATGAGCCCTGTTGCAAAGTATTGCATCAAAAATTGTAATTACACGCCCCTGTTAAACAGGGGCTGAAAAATTGGGCCTTAGGCACTGGTGCTGGTGCCACGACACTGCAACCTCTCCCAGATACTCTAGTTGGAGTGCAGGAATGAGCCCTGCTGCAAAGCATTGCATAAAAAATTGTAATTACATGCCCCTGGGCTGAAAAATTGGGCCTTAGCTACTGGTGGCGGCACCCAGAAACAAAAATGTTCTTCCAAGCTATCATCATGAATCGGATCATTGAGGAGGGGGAGGATAGTCAGTCAACATAACAGGACAGTCACTCAGCATCAGCATAGGCAGTCTTGAAGGGATGTGACATTTCAAAATAAATTATTCTGTTACATCAGCTTCAGGTGCTTGGTAGCTGGTGGTAATCCAAGACTGGTTCATCGTTATGAAGGTCGGTCGATCAACCGAGTCGGTGGACAGGCGCACCCTGTGATCCATGACAAAGCCTCCAGCAGCACTGAATGTGCGTTCCCGAAAGAACGCTGGATGCAGGACAGGCCAGTAGCTCAATTGCATACTGTGCAATCTCTGGCCAGTGATCCATCCTCAAGACCCAGTAAGCCAGAGGATTTTCGGTGGGAAAGGTGTCCAAGTCTGACCTTGCCCCTAGGTATTCCTGCACCATGTATATCAGACACTGGCAATGGTTGCTTGAACCGATCATACCTTGGGGCTGCCCACCGCTCCTTCTGCTACTGACCGAAGCCTCAGCAACTCGTTGTCCAGGACCAGGAGTTTGTAACCTCCCAGTCTCTGGGAACGCGTTGCACAGACCTTTCTGCAAGGCCTCCCGGAGATGTCTCATCCTCTGCTCCCTCTGCGACGGTAAGATAAGGTCCGCAACCTTACCCTTGTACCATGGATCAAGGAGAGTGGCCAGCCAGTAATGGTCCCTCTCCTTGATCCGAAGAATACGAGGATCCTTCCGCAGACTTTGCAGGATCAGGGAGGCCATGCAGCGTAGGTTAGCTGAGGCATTCGGTCCGTAGTCCTCTGGGTCACTAAGGACGACATGATCCGCAGCCACCTCCTACCAGCCACGTACAAGTCCACGATTTTCTTGGGACTGTAAATCATCCCTAAAAGTCTGCTGCTGTTGATGCTGAGTGCCAGGCTCCACCTCCATGCTGACACAATCCTCCTCCTTCTCCTCCTCCTCGTCCTCTTCCTGTGTGATGGGTGGGACAGAAGGAACACTGTCTGTGTAAAGGGGGCCTTGAGAGGCAAGGAAGTCCTCCTCTTCCTGCCTCTTTTCTGCCTCAAGTGCCCTGTCCATTATTCCATGCAGTGTATGCTCCAACAGGTGGACAAGAGGTACAGTGTCACTGATGCATGCACTGTCACTGCTCACCATCCTCGTGGCCTCCTCAAATGGTGCCAGGACAGTGCATGCATCCCTGATCATGCCCCATTGGCGTGGTGAAAAAAACCCGAGCTCCCCTGACCCTGTCCTGGTGTACAGGTACTCATTGATGGCCCTCTGCTGCGTGTGCAGCCGCTGCAGCATGGCCAACGTTGAGTTCCACCTGGTGGGCATGTCACATATAAGGCGGTTCTTGGGCAGGTTCAACTCCCTTTGCAGCTCAGCCAGCCGAGCACTGGCATTATATGATCTGCGGAAATGCACACAGACTTTCCTGGCCTGCCTCAGGACATCCTGAAAGCCTGGGTACCTGCCCAAGAACCGCTGCACCACCAGGTTAAGGACGTGAGCCACACAGGGCACAGGGGTCAGTTGTCCCTGTCGGAGGGCGGAGAGGAGGTTGGTGCCATTGTCACAAACAACCATTCCTGGCTTAAGCTGGCGTGGCATTAACCACCTCTCGGCCTGCCCCTGCAGAGCTGACAGAACCTCTGCCCCAGTGTGGCTCCTGTCCCCCAAACACACCAGCGCAAGCTCGGCATGGCATCTTTTTGCCTGCGTACTTGCGTAGCCCCTTAAAAGCCTACGGAGCACCACTGGTTCCGAGGACAAAGCACAGGAAGAGGCCTAGGAGGAAGAAGAAGAGGAGGGGGTGGAGGAGAGAGGTGTGTCACAACCAGTAGTAGCATTTTGGAGGCGGGGCGGCGGAACAACCTTCAACACTACTGCACCTTGTCCTGCATCCTACCCAGCTGCCAAAAGAGTGACCCAATGGGCCGTGAAAGAAAGGTAACGTCCCTGTCCATGCCTGCTGGACCATGAGTCAGCGGTAATATGCACCTTACCGCTGACCACCCTGTCCAGCGAGGCATGGACATTGCCTTCCACATGCCGGTAGAGAGCCGGAATCGCCTTCCGTGAGAAAAAGTGGCGTTTGGGAACCTGCCACTGAGAAACCGCACATTGCACAAACTCAGGGAAGGGGGCCGAGTTTACCAACTGAAAAGGCAGCAGTTGAAGTGCTAGCAATTTAGCCAAGCTAGCATTCAACCGCTGGGCATGTGGATGGCTGGGAGTGAACTTCTTTCGACGGTCCAGCAGCTGGGGCAGGGAAATTTGCCTTCTACAATCGGACGTTGGTGTACTGTTAGCAGAGTGCCCGCAAGTACTTGGCTGTGACACACCTAATTCTACACCTTCATTCCTCTCAGTGCAGGTTTATGAGAGGACTGAGGGTATAGTGGGGTTGGAGATCCCAGCTGATGAGGAGCAAGGAGAGGTCCGCTTTGTTCTTTGGTGTGGGTCTTTAAGATATGCTTGCCAACGAGCTGCATGGCAGGTCAACATATGTCTGGTCAAGCATGTGGTGCCCAAGCGGCTGATGTTTTGGCCACGCGAGATACGCTTGAGACATATGTTTCAAATAGCAGCGGTGCGATCTGATGCACTTGACTCAAAAAAGGCCCACACCAAAGAACTTTTGAAATAACGGGCAGAGGCAGTGCCCTGCACAGGCGGAGCTCTGTGGTGTGATTCAGTCCGTGTGCTGCCCTTACGCTGGCCCCCGGAGGGCATCCTGCCTCGTTGGAGATGTGCCTCCTCCTCATCCTCCTCCTCCTCCTCTCTCCTATCAGGCACCCACGTGGAGTCAGTGACCTCATCATCCCCTCCCTCCTCATCACTGGAGCCAATCTGGCAGTATGCTGCAGCTGCTGGAACATGACTGCCAGATTGCTGTCCTTCTTGAGCATCCCCTCTCTCTGCACTCACGCTACTGCCTTCCTCTAGCTGGGTATCATCATCAGACCCTTCAAAACGCTGGGCATCCTCCTGGAGCATGTACCCAACACTGTGCTCAAACAGTTTGGGGGACTCCTCAAGAGGACATGGTGGGTCTAGGGAAGGAGTGACTGATGATGACATTGATACAAGGGAAGAGGACGCTTTGGTAGCTGCTTTGCTAGTACCCTGAGCCTGGGTGAGAGAGGATGAGGAGGATGAGGAGGGCTTGGTCATCCACTCTACCAAGTCTTCGACATGATGCGGCTCAACACGTCCAGCTGCCGAAAATAAGGACAAGCGTGTCCCATGGCCACGTGCTGATGACAATGCACCGCGTCCACGACCAGCACTGTTGCCCCCAGACACAGAGCCTGCTTGCCCCCTTTTATTGGCTCATGACTGTCTGCCTCTCTTTGTTGGCCTTCCAGACATTCTAATGGCCTGCAGGGAGATGGTAAAACCAGCAATACGGGGTAGCTTCAGGTGTATACTGTGCAGGGGGCACCTACACCCACTGTAACTACTTGCAGATGCATGTCTGTGTTACACAACAAAACAACACCACGAGCAATAAGGGGTAGCGTATACTGTGCAGGAGGCACCTACACCCACTGTAACTGCTTGCAGATGCCTGTCTGTGTTACACAACAGAACAGTGAATTATGGGCTGTGACCCGCCACTCAAATTTGGTGCGAACGACCTATAACGTTCGATCTTCGTCGAACGATCGAACAGCCGATGTTCGAGTCGAACGTGTGTTTGACTCGAACACGAAGCTCATCCCTAGTAATGACTGTTGCCTATTTATGAAATATAGAAACTGATTAACAATGTGTTAAATATGAACTTAGCAATTTTGCTTTTTTATAACGCTACCCGATGCAATAGCTCCACTTGTTTTTTTAACAATGATTACATAATCCAGCAAAAGCAGAGCTTATGGCTGGGTTCACACATGCAGGTTTCCTCTTATTCAATTCACATGACATGCGAGTGTGACTGGCTCTCAATGGAGCCGGTTCACGCATGTCCAGGGCAGACGCAGTCGTGGATTTAAAAATGGTCCTGTGCGTGTTTGAGTCCAATTCAGGTGCGAATTCAGGCAAAAATTCAGACCTGATTCGCACCCAGACAAGCATCGGGCCCCAGGCAGGAATCAGTGGCCGCACATATGTGAACACGGCCTTAATAATCCAGTAAAACCGATTTTGCAGCAAGACTCTATTCTTAAATCATTATAGGGTTGATTTACTGAAATTGTAGAATTGGAGAATGCAAAAGCTGGTGAAGCTCTGCATAGAAACTGATCAACTTCCAGGTTTTTTGTCAAAGCTTAATTGGACAAGCTGAAGTTAGAAGATGATTGGCTACCATGCACAGCTGCACCAGATTTTGCATTCTCCCGTTTATTTAGTCTGCTTTTCACCATTTTAACACTTCACTTTAATATTGCAGCACCCCATGACAAGCATTTATGAAACACACACAAAAAATAAAATTAAGAGAGAATTAGGGTAATGATGTATAACAACAATCACCCAACAATAAGATCTAGTGTAATATGGATTTATCCATTAGTTATCTTTTATTATTTAAAGGAAAAACTTGATGTAACTAACCTCATCATTATGTTTTGTGTATTTTTTTTAAATTAGTTTAAGGTTCAAACTGTGATTATAGATGTACATAGGGGCAGCCATCTTTCAAAATCACATATTCATTCTCTAAACTTATCTCAGTTGTTAGAAGAGACAGAGTAGTTGCACTATAGCTGGGAATACGCTAGAATATTTTTGAACAAAAATTTGTAAGAAAGCTCTTACGAAGATTCTTATACAAAATTCTCAGTACATTCGATGTTTTGACAAATGTTATTCGATATTTTGTTTGATTTTAACATTTGATTTTGGAATGAATGTAAGTTACTGAACGAAAGCCACATACACTCTCAGAAAAACGTTTGTTCAAGAATTTTTTTTTCATCTGCCCGTTTACAATTTTTCCCCACTGACAAATAAAAAAGTAAACAAGCGTTCTTAAAGTGAAAATTTTTGTTCAAAAATCTACTAGCGTACTGTATACCCAATTTAGGTCACTAAGGACTCCCTGAAGTAGCCTATCTACAAATCTCTATTTAATACAATGAAATAAATAGTGAATAGCAAGTTTACAAAAATATGAAAGTCAATTCAAACACTGCTAAAATAAATTATAACTTGCACTGAAAGAAAATACACTACATTTGGTCTTTATCAAAAGTGCATCTGGAAAAGAATGAAAGATGTATGGGTATATGTTTATTGTATTGCCTGTATCTCATTCACTTTATATACAAAAATAACTTGTGTATGTTTTGTTTTAAGCTGATGCCTTAACCAATGTCCTAACGAAGATCAACCGAATAGACATTGTGACATTGTTGGAGGGTCCAATATTTGACTATGGAAACATTAGTGGAACGAGAAGTTTTGCAGAAGACGGCAATGTGTTCAATGACTCCGCTGTTGATGGTAATTATAATGCTTGTACAGTATGGTAATCATGAAAGTATAGGTTTGTAAAGGGAGCCCACTACTGTAAAAAATAAATAAAAATCTTTAATCATAAGTAGAAATACTGTATTTATCTGTCTAGTGCATTGGAGGGAATGTTGACTGACACTGAATGTTTGGTTATTCATCCTATTTTAACTAACCTTTGAATTCCTTCATGAGACAGGGTTACAGAAGAAGTAGATTACCTGTCCTTTCTTCTGCATAGGAAATGCTGATAAGAAACAATTAAGTCAGACACCAAAAACCATCCGTTTGTTTTCTATGTATTGTGAGGAAACCTGGCAAATAGTGGAATGCAACACAGATTGGGGAGAAGATACAAACATGTGTGCAGATAATGTCCCCAGAGAAAGTAAAATCCAGTCCCTCAGTATGGTATGGCTAAAGTACTAAGCGCTTAGACAGTGTATTGGCTAGGTGTAGTTGCACATTGCTTTATGGATATATGTTTAGGCCGGGTTCATATATGTGTTTGAGCTGGATGCAGGTTTTCAATTTGTATGACATGCGAGTGTGACTGGCTTTCAATGGAGCCGGTTCACAGAGGTCCTGGGCGGCCGTGGTCTGCATTTCAAAAGGGTCCTGTACGTGCTTGGGTCCAGTTCAGGTGAAAATTCAGGGAAAAATTCAGATCTGGTTCGCACCTGAACTGGTGAACAGGAACGCATCGGACCCCATGCTGGGAACCGTGGCCGCTCATATGTGAACCCGGCCTTAATGAACTTGGCAACTACATGTTTGTAAAGATTAGAAACAAAAATAAATCACTTCATTTTCCTTTGTTATTTGACATGTAAAAAATAAGTTATAAAAGGTCTTACCAGTACTGCTGTAATTTCTGTCCTTTTGGCCAGACTATTGCTGTTATTAAAGTGACACTAAACTGGTTTTCAAAAACAAAATCTTAGCTCTAAAAGTATATTCTATTGCTGTCTGTCTCCTCCAAATCTCCAGATTCTTTTTTTTTTTTTATGCTGCTGTAAATTGACTTTGTGTTAGAGGGTGGTTATGTTTGTTCTCCATGGTCCCACTGTATGTAGGAATATAGCCACCTTCTCTTAAGCCTCATACACACGATCAGATTGTTGGCAGGGGTACGCTCCTTCAGACAATTGTTGTCCAACTTTCTGCCAACAAATGTTGGATGACATGCTAGTGAATTTTCTGCGGATGTGACGGACTGGGGTTTATATGGTCACAAAACAGACACCCCAAAGCAAAGTACATACTCATTTTTTTTTATTTTATTTCTAGCAAAGAAATACCTTCCTGCTATTCTAGCAAGAACCAGTAGATGGCAGAGAAGGTACACAAACAGAGTTTATATAAGGCCACCCACCATGTGACTGGAGTCAAACGATTTCCAGCCATAAAACCCAGTGGTACTGTCTTATGCTGTTGTGTGATTCTTTGCAGTCCACGCCAAGCTGATCACCTTATCTCATCACGTCTATGTAGCGGCCTCACCCTCTCTCCATCTTTATCGGTTACACACCAACTCATGTCTAGGGGTTCCTGGGTTGTGAGAGTGAGATGCGCCACGGCCCATGTCCTCCCCATTGTAGTAGGGAGGTGAAGGCCACTTCCTGATGTTTCCTCGGGCCGGTGTGTTCTGTGAATGCACTGAGTCTGTAATTGCAAGCTCACCAGCCTCCCCTTTGCTTCCAGTAACTGGAGTTCACACACCGGAGAAAGGTCCAACACTTGTTTATTTGGCACTCCAATAGCGAAGCACGATAAACAGTTCCTTTTCAGCAAACTGGTTGGGACCTATAACCTTGCCAACGGTGGGATGAGCAGATCAAGGCACTTCCTAACGTTTCAGTTCTATGCCACTGTACTATGATCAGCGGCGCCTAAGCCAATCCGGCTGTTGCAGAACAGGAAAGATGGGGTCTCTTCCAGCAACCCCTATGAACAGCAATGGAGCCCTCTTCGATACGCTGTGGCCCCTATCAGGGGGATGTGTCCTCCCAAGAGAGTTCCCAGAGGCCCACTGTCACCGGGTTGGTGCTGCTCCGGGTCTCCAGTGGGTAACCTCCCCGGCCTCCTCACCTCAGGTACGAGTCCCTCCGCTCAGGGACCCTCGGACAGTCCACCCTAGCGGGACCCAGTCGAAGGTACTGGGCCCCAGGCCTCCTCGATAGTACCTCACCCCAGGCTAAAGGTGCCTGGGATGGACGCCAACATGACTCCGGACCAGGCCATGGGCACCTGGACCAGACTCCTGGATCTCCCGCACCCAGGCCTAAGGGCCCTGGGTGCGGACCGCAACCCTCCTCCTCCGAGGACCTCCTTCTCCGCAAAGACGACGACGACGACCTCGTGGTGAGGGCGTCTCCCCCTTTTATCTCCTCCCATCAACGGCCCGGCGGGTTCCCCGCCCCAGCCATACCATCTCCGGGAAGGGACAAAACAGGGAGCACTGCGAAGATGATTCTACCTGAAGCCTGTGGGTACCCCGCCACCCACAGGCAAAGGAGAATATTACATCCTCCAATCCTCCACGAAACAAAAAGGGGTCTGAATCCTAACACAATTATACACCTGGGTCACACTATTGCCCAGGTGTATCCCATCAATTTGAGGACCCCGCTACACACTCCCCCCTGTAATTGGACGCTGGTCCCCAGCGTCAGGTGCACACCCATGCCTCCCATAAAGTGGTGACATGGAGTGAAACCCCTGAGGCAGTTCCTCTAAATTTCCCAAGTGCCAAGACCTGCTCAGGGAATGGGGAACATATAAAACAACTTATGTCATAAAACACTTTAAACATCTGCATAGTCACAGCCCCTCTCCCACACTGTCTAAGAGCCACCCACTCTCAATGATCTTGACTGACGATTCTCCTGCAGGGGAAAGAAAAACAACATCCTAACATAATTTCGTGTCATTTGGGATGAGTGGGCCCGTCAGCCGAGAGACCCACTCACTCCAACAAGCAAGGTGATGTGTGGGTGAAATATTTTCAAACATTTGTTGCGCAACACTGCCACCTGGTGACAACGCCGCGGTCATGACACTCAACGAATCTTCGTTCTTCCAGCTTTTCCCTACTCTGCCACTATTCCCAAATGTCCTTGCCTTTGGCACATGAAGAAAAGGGGAAACACGAAAACACAACAGTCCCCAAGTCTCCAACGAGAAAAAGAAAAGCCCAAACAAAAACAAAAGCAGGGCACAGTCCTGCGTGTCTGGGAATGGCTCTTCCAGAAAGTTCAAGTGCACAAAAGAAATAAACAGGAGTTCTTTTCTCCTATAAGTAAAACTTTGGATCCGGCAGGTACAGGGGTTTCAGGTGTTTGTCAAATGCCTCTATCGAATACTCGACATCTTCTCCTTCTCTTCTGCAAATGACTATCTTGTCAGCATGGATATGGCGCCCCAATTTCCATTCAGCTTTGCAGTCCTCAAACCTCTTAGACACTGCCGGCACACATTCCAGGTACCTGCGAGCATGAGGCACCTTCAACTTATCCCACACAAACTCGTCATACCATCTTGCTCTCCAGACTTCCACCTCAAACAGCAAGTCCCGGGGCAGATACGGGTACTCCCACCCATATTCCCGAGCTACTTTGTGGCAAAACAGTCTCTGCAAGCGGGCCAAAGGTGGCATAGTGGCTTTCTCTCCAGTTCCAGGCAGCACAATAGCTTCCGGATGCCGAGGTGCCTTCACCAGCTCCCTGAAACTGACTTTCGGCGCTCTCAGAGAAGCGCGGGGTGTCCCCACAACCAAAGCAGGTGAGGTAACAGTAGATGAGGACACCGGTGGAGGGGTAGGTTCCCTCGTAAGCTGCGGGTCTTCCACCCGAGGTGTGCTGTCTCCTGTATACATAGGTGAATCCCGTACCGCACGGGAAGCAAGAAGTGGCATTCTATCCCAGCCCTTGCGGCTGAACAGTTCGTCTATCTCGCCATCATCTCCGCAATCAGACAGCGACTCTAGGTCGGAGGTGTCATACATCTCCGCAGGCAGATATCTTCTGGTGGACACAGAATCATCCTCCCTGGGGGGCTCCACCTCCAATGGGCCCCCGACACCTCCAACCACCACCACAGTCCCAGCCCCTGGCTCACCTGACCCTTGTAGAGGACTGGGATGTCCGGGACTTCCTTCTCGACCGGCGCCATCCAGGTCAGGCAAGCAGCGGGGTGAAGCTCGACCACGTCCATCGGATGCCTGTACTAGGCCAACTTTCCTCTTCGGTGGTGGGAGCAGAGAACTTGTGGCGACCGAGGCAGCATCCTCGGATTTTTCTCTGTTGGGCAGTCCATCGCCCTGGTCAGCGCGCACGGGAACCTCGACAAAGGCCTTGATCTCCCCTTCCGGAGTAGCAGTACCCGTGAGGTGGTTGAGGCGAAGGGCCCGGGGCCTTGCTGTGGACGACTCGACCTCAAAAAGGAATTCTCTGCACTCCTCACATCGCCCGAATGGCTTCAGGGTGACCACCAGTCCCGAGCAGCCGGGACAGATCACACCGAGGGCCTCCGTGTCTCTGCAAGTGTACAGAGCCAACCGCCCTCGGGGCCTAAGTCTTATCCCCGTGTCTGTGATGGGGGCAGCAAAGGAAGTCATTCTCGTGGGGTGAGGAACCATAATCCACGGGGCACTTGAGGTCATCCCGACTATCTGCTGCTCCATCATGCACTGACCCCGCGCCGGAGTCTCCACGTGTATCCCCACACTTGGCCAGACTCCTCCCATGAGCTGTACATTTTCGCGGGCTTCCTCTTGACTCCGCCCACGAACGATGTCGCCATGGGGTGCCTCGTGGCGCAGTGCGTTAACAGTCCCCACGTGCAGTACGTCACACGGCTGGACCTCTCCCTTTTTCCGCTCCTCCGCATGGGCCTTTCCCGTGTTAGGGTCATTTCCACAACTCCGAGCAGGGACGCACTTTGGCCAGTAATATGGCCGATCTGCTCGGAACTCCTCTGGGCAGCAAAGTTCAAATGTAGACATTCTCAAGTCCATCTTTAGAACACACTCTATCCCGGACTCACGAGCCCCCACGTGTAGCGGCCTCACCCTCTCTCCATCTTTATCGGTTACACACCAACTCATGTCTAGGGGTTCCTGGGTTGTGAGAGTGAGATGCGCCACGGCCCATGTCCTCCCCATTGTAGTAGGGAGGTGAAGGCCACTTCCTGATGTTTCCTCGGGCCGGTGTGTTCTGTGAATGCACTGAGTCTGTAATTGCAAGCTCACCAGCCTCCCCTTTGCTTCCAGTAACTGGAGTTCACACACCGGAGAAAGGTCCAACACTTGTTTATTTGGCACTCCAATAGCGAAGCACGATAAACAGTTCCTTTTCAGCAAACTGGTTGGGACCTATAACCTTGCCAACGGTGGGATGAGCAGATCAAGGCACTTCCTAACGTTTCAGTTCTATGCCACTGTACTATGATCAGCGGCGCCTAAGCCAATCCGGCTGTTGCAGAACAGGAAAGATGGGGTCTCTTCCAGCAACCCCTATGAACAGCAATGGAGCCCTCTTCGATACGCTGTGGCCCCTATCAGGGGGATGTGTCCTCCCAAGAGAGTTCCCAGAGGCCCACTGTCACCGGGTTGGTGCTGCTCCGGGTCTCCAGTGGGTAACCTCCCCGGCCTCCTCACCTCAGGTACGAGTCCCTCCGCTCAGGGACCCTCGGACAGTCCACCCTAGCGGGACCCAGTCGAAGGTACTGGGCCCCAGGCCTCCTCGATAGTACCTCACCCCAGGCTAAAGGTGCCTGGGATGGACGCCAACATGACTCCGGACCAGGCCATGGGCACCTGGACCAGACTCCTGGATCTCCCGCACCCAGGCCTAAGGGCCCTGGGTGCGGACCGCAACCCTCCTCCTCCGAGGACCTCCTTCTCCGCAAAGACGACGACGACGACCTCGTGGTGAGGGCGTCTCCCCCTTTTATCTCCTCCCATCAACGGCCCGGCGGGTTCCCCGCCCCAGCCATACCATCTCCGGGAAGGGACAAAACAGGGAGCACTGCGAAGATGATTCTACCTGAAGCCTGTGGGTACCCCGCCACCCACAGGCAAAGGAGAATATTACATCCTCCAATCCTCCACGAAACAAAAAGGGGTCTGAATCCTAACACAATTATACACCTGGGTCACACTATTGCCCAGGTGTATCCCATCAATTTGAGGACCCCGCTACATCTACAATTATCGGCTCTCTTAATTCACATTTTGAGGCCGGTAACACGGACAATGGTCTGTTGTCAGATTTTCTGATGGTCAGAACACAAGTCTGTCACACATAAGTTGAAAGTACAAACACGCATGTTCGGAATCAATGCTCACCAAACACGAAATGAGCAGAAGGAGCCCAAAGGGTGGCGCTCAAGAGCTGAAATTACTACGTTAGTGTTTGTTGGCCGACAATTGTGTACCATTAGTATGCAAGACAAGATCCAGGCACACGCCCTGAAGACAAAAATCAGACGTTCGGTTGGCCAACAATCTGATCATGTGTACCAGGCTTAACTCACTCCCACAATGGACTATGGATTGTTTGATTTGTGGTGTGCATAGAGCAGTGCACATAACCGCAACTAACATGTAGACATGTGCGATTCATTTCGTATGAATCGAAAATTCGTATGAATTTCAGAAAATTCGTACATTCGGAAGCATTCGAAATACGAATTTCTATTCTTACGAATTTTATACGAAATACAAAATTTTGTTGACGAATTTCGTTTAGGGAGTGGGAGACTGCTCAGACTGGTACTGGTAGTCGACGATGGGAGATTCAGAATTGGACAAAATAAGAATGTTCGTTAATATCGTTTTATTATCGTCATAATAATTACGATTATTCGTTATGATGAAGTTAAAAACCCAGGAAGTCAGCACAGCACAGGGATGATGGGAGCTCTTCATAATGAGCACAGCAGGGGTACAGCCCCAGGAGGAAGTCAGTACAGCACAGGGATGGTGGGAGCCCCTCATAGCGAATGTTTGTAATCGTTATGAAAAGTTAACGAACCTAACGAACTTTCGTATTTCGTACGAATCCAAATTGAATTTCGGACACGAATTACGAATTAACGGGCTACTACAAACCCAGGAAGTCAGCACAGCACAGGGATGATGGGAGCCCCTCATAATGAGCACAGCAGGGGTACAGCCCCAGGAGGAAGTCAGCACAGCACAGGGATAGTGGGAGCCCCTCATAATGAACATAATGAGTCGACGACTGCCATATTGAGAAAGGTATTTTTTGCTTTTTAAATTCATCATAACAAATGTTCGTAGTTGTTACGAAAAGTTAACGAATCTAATGAAAATTCGTATTTCGTACGAAACTAATCCAAATTGAATTTCGGACACGAATTACGAAATACGAATTTTCGCCTAATACGAAACAAAACAAAACAAATTTATTGACGGCACACATGTCTACTAACATGTACTGCTTGTTCAAAACAAACTGAAATCAGAAGGATAAAGGACAGGGTTGGGAGCTCACAGAGGAGAAGGAGGCAGAAAAACACATTAAAGAAACAATTTAATGCAAAACAGATTACAGGACAAATAAGTAATCGTGTATGGATTATATTTTGAGAATAAGGGTATTGTTTGGTGTCACTTTAAAGCATATGTTTACATACCTAATTGCATATAAGCTTTGCTTACAGTCATAGTCATTCAAATGCGAATGCTGTATTTTAATTTCCTCAATTTTTATTTATCCATTCAATTCTTCTACATTACTTTTTATTTTGTTTGGGCTTAAGGGTTTACCACATCCTAGCAACATTTTGCCTTTTGAACAGGATTCGAAAACCAGCAGCTTTAAAACATGGCCTCTCAGGCTTTGTATTATGCACAGTAGATACCTCAGTTGTATCTTTTGTCAATGCCTGTGGGTAGTTCCGAATGCTTCTGATATCCCTAATGGGGCAGACAGATATTATGGTGAACTTTGGTGGCTGGTTTCATTTTAAGGTAAAAGTAAAGGCACTGCTTATGTTTAGATGTAGTTAGGGATTCTTGCTTTGCTTTCTGATCATTTAAAATCAGAATCACTAACACTTGCTGGGATCACTTTTAGAATATGAATTTTTATCCTGGTACTGTTGAAATATTCTGTAACTGTTCCTGTCCTGATTCCTCTGTCCACCATGCTAGAGTACCCACTCTCTGCCTAGTAATGCTACTGGTTTCATCACGCTCTAACATAGGCATGAGCCATCATCGCCTTCATATTTTGTTGTTGGAAGAAAATCATTTACAGAACTACTTCAAAGTAAATCCTTTACTTCAAAATACAAATTGGTGTCATTTTGTATTTGCAGTCTGTTAAATGTGAAGATTTCAAATTTTGTCATTTTACTGCGTATTCCAATAACATGCATGTGAAATGCACTGCTTCCTTTTGCAGGCTTGTTTGTTTTCCTTAGCTAACCTGCTTCTCAGTCTGCCTCTGCACTCTTGTATGATTGGGTACTCTTTTGTTCCCGCTTCTCCTCTGAATGTTATGCGCCTCATCAAGACCAGACTTTGGCTTCTATACTCTCGATCTAAAGCAATCTGCTGATTCAGCTGTTATGAAAAAAATTACTTTTGTCAAACAAAAAATGTCTTTCTGAATCATGAACTTCATTGTGATTTATGGAGATACCTAATTCACAGGAATATAGTTGAAAGTTATGATTTACTTTAGGTGGTCTTAAAGAAACTGATGAAACAATGCTATTTGCAACCCACATTAGCCTATGTATATTAACAGAACTAAAATAATTATACACATATATTTCATAACTGCATGATTAGTGATTACCATGTTGTAAAGCGCTGCGCAAATTGTTGGCGCTTTATAAATCCTGTATAATAATATTAATAATATAATAATTACCCAGTAGGGGCATCTGTAAAAAAAAATGGTTATCCATAAAATTAAGCCTAATACACACGAACGGATTTTCCGACAGAAAGTCAGATGGGAGCTTTTCGTCAGATATTCCGACCGTGTGTATGCCCCATCTGACTTTTTCTGTCTGAATTTCCAACGGACTTAGATAGAGAGCAGGTTCTCTATTTTTCCGACGGAAAAAAATCTGATCGGAAATTCAGATCGTCTGTAGCAATTACGACGGGCTAAATTCCCACGCATGCTCGGAAACAATTTGAGGCATTCTCAGAGGCATTGAAATTAATTTTCTCGGCTCGTATTAGTGTTGTACGTCACCCCGTTCTTGACGGTCGAACGTTCGGAGAACTTTTGTGTGACCGTGTGTATGCAAGCCAAGCTTGAGCGGAATTCCGTCGGAAAACCCATCCAAGTTTTTGCCGACGGAAAATCCGTTTGTGTGTATGCGGCATTATGGATTTCTCATTTGCGAGCAAACGGCACATAACTTGGAGCTAAAAATCAGCCTTTGTATGCAAAGGTTAACAGTTTGCACCAGTATGCGAACTAAGTCGTTAATAATTTTTAGTCTAACATTACCTTTGATTCCATATAAGATGATTTTAGGTGTAGCATATGTGTAGGCTTTTGCTTTTTTGTTAAAGCAGATGTGACTGGGATTTTTGTAGCCCACAAGAGCACTCACGGGGATTGATATACCTAACACAAATAGACTATTCATTTTGCACTGGAATTTTCCCTTAGCTTAGTGAATGAGCTAAAGCTCTACTGACTTTCAACATCCAACCATCTGCAAGCAAAAATACAGTTTTTTTTTATTATTTTCCTTGCACGTGAATGGTTTTTCTGTGCAAAGTGGATTTTTTTAAGGTAAAATTCCTTTGCAAAGTTAAAAAAAAAATTCAAGCATGACAGCCTATTTGCCTTTGGTAAATACACACCTTATTATCTCGCCAGTACTCAGACACACAGCGAATAAAAGACTTTTCAAATAGGCCTTCTGGGCTTAGTGTCGTCCCCACCACTCATGATAATTCTAATTTTAGAGCTGAAATTAGATATCACTGAAACCATACTAATCATTTTTGGTTCTGGACTTTCAAAGTATAATAAAATAATTTGAATAAACATCTAAAAAAGAGTCACTACAGAAAGGACATACCTTATAAATGGCAAAGCCAAGTTACAGTTCTGATTTCCAGTTCCAGCTCCATAACAATGCAAGTTCTGAATTGCTAGAGACCTTATTGCCCAGTGAACTTTTCTCTTTTGGGTCATTTGTATGCAAGCAGCTAGCATTCATTTTGCAACCACTAAATAACATTTCCTTTTTATCACTGTAATTCTGTATCTGTGTTTCATGGCTCACTTTGTGTTTCTTTTTCTTTTCTCTTTGGTCAGTGCTTCTGATCTTACCCATGACTGCGAACTCTCTTCACTCTCCAAGATCACCCTACTCATCACATTCTACTCATCCGCTTGTCCTTTCTGTGCCAGAAATATTCTTATAGATGGCCCATATTTAGCTACCCACTCCTGTAGATTATGTAATGATGTAGAGTTTCCAGGGACACTGGTACACCTAATATCAACATCAAATTTGCGTGAAAATTTAAATGAAAGAAATATAAAACAAAATTTTAATTGAACTAGATTTTAAACTTCCCATTATACTAATAGCAAAATATCAAAATGTTAACTTCATTTCATATCATGTCGCATTGCAATGTATTTCTCCTCATTTCATGTATTCATTTTATCTTAACGCTCTTCTTTATGTTATTGTTTATGATTTCTTTAATGCGTGGTTTCATAATCCATTCCATTCAGTTGAAGTGTACTGTTTTCCTCAGGTTACCCAACCATCCAAGTGGAACTGGAAACTCCCACTGGCTTGCGTTACGTGCCACCCACCCCCTTACACCAAGATGATTTCTTTAGTGATAACTCTAGCATAGAGTCCCCCTTTAGAACTCCTAGTAGACTGAGTGACGTATTAGTAACTCCACAGGGCAATGGAGACATTTTAGCTGCTCCACCCATGGTGGCTGCAGAAGACACGTCACTAGATGACGGCAGACTTGACTATTTAATTCACAGTCCTGGTGCTTCTTATGAAATGGCCATTCATCGGGTGAAATTTGAAGATGTAAAATTGCACGATGAACCTCTAAGTGAGGGTAGCTACATTGAAGTTGAAAAGGCTGCTCAAAGAGGAGTGGAATGTGAGGCGCATGAGAGAGATGCATCTGGTCCTGAGGAGGAGATGACCGAAGAAAGGCTTAAATTACTATTTAAGCAACTTCACCTTGAAGAGGTAGAGTCAGAGGAGATGACTGAAGAAAAGGTGCAGGCTATCCTCAGAAATGTTCAACAAGCAGAACAAGAACTTTCTTCAATTTCAGGTTGGCACACAGATACAATGAGCACCCAGGCAGAACATACAGAGCGGAAAATCGGCAGCGAACTGTTGGAAAGATTGGATGACAGGTATGCAATGTGCCTTGCACCAGAAAATAATCATTTTATGTAGGCGTATGCTGTAGTTATAACATTCATACATCTACAACTTCATTGAGTATTTTTTGTTCAGTGCAGATTTCAAATTGTAAAACAGTTATCTTGCTTGATTATGCTTTTCTGGGCAATTGCATTTGTCATTGTGCCCACTGTAAATGGCCATCCCTAACTTGTGACAGTGTACTTTGTAAAGCAGTGTTTCTGCTCAAACAGTTGGAACATTTGTAATCATAAAATATAATATTTTTGCATACTTTCAAATCAGCCTTCTATTGTGGTTGAGCAGCCAGAATCTCTGTTGTACTCCTCTCTTGCATCATAGTCTTTTTACAGAGTCTACATTCCATTAAAGGGTGTGACAACTAGTTGCTGGTTTCTGATTGGCTGCCAGCCTGGATAAATCAAGAGCTTATTTTGAGTAGTCTTCCCCCATCCCCTCCCAGAGTGGGGATTCGGCACTAAACTTTGGAGCTTGATAGTATTGTAAAAAAGTCAACTACTACTGCCACTGCATTAAAGGTTTCTGTCAGCGACTTTAATGATATTAAGTCGGTCAGAGGTGGGGAACAGTGGCAGAAGCTTGGGGTTGACTCATTGCATATGTAGGAGACAACACAATCTAAACTAATACCAAGCAGATTCAGACCTGCGCTGGAAATTAATGGTTGAGAAATACATTTTAATCATTGCTATAAGCTGTCTGAATAAGCAGTTTTATAAATGACACCAAAAAGATGTTATCTCGCATGTGGGCCTAATAGCTCAGAAGGACACATTTGAATGTAGCATTTTTAGATGGGAAGATAGTCCCTGCATTGCCAAATGACTATAGTTTTGTTCTTTATGTTGTAGCCATGAGACAATTACCTCATACCTCAAAGGAGAAGTAGGAAGACTGGAATCTAGTGTCAGTCCTTCTGAGTCACTAACAGAGGGTAAGACCAGTTCCAGCATGCTAGAGACGGACCCTGTGAAAACGAACGACAAACAGAAACCAAAATCACTCCAAGGAACAAATGGAAGAGGAGAGCAGAAGGTGGTAATAGGAGAGCATAAGAGCTCTTTACCTGTTAGTGCTAAAAGGACTGGCTTGGACGAAGGCAGATCTAGGCCCCACTCCCATGCAGACGAAGGAGCATCTGCAGAAAAGGTACAGTTATGACAGAATGTTTGAGAATGCTAATATTTGTACACATGAGAAATATTTAATCTGTAATTGTCAAAACAGAATGGGTTGGCAACTTTGCCTGCTTGAGAAACTCATGTCTTCATCTTGCTATGACTGGATTATAGTTACAATGGAACATCAGCTGGAATGAAAGACTAATACCACCCAACAGTATCCAGTTCTATGTTGTGAATTAATTTATTAAAGCTCATGCCATGTTGTTAAAGCGGTGTTCCACCCACCGCTGCAGCTGCTGGTTTTTAACAATAGGACACTTACCTGTCCTGGAGTCCAGCGATGTCGGCACCGCAGCTGCTGTTTCCATCAGCTGACGAGTGCATGCCGTCGCCATTGCAGGTAAGGGAACCCGGCCTTACAGCTTCACGCCGGGAACCCTACTGCGCATGCGCGAGTCTCCGCTCCTCTCTCCTACTGGCCCGGCAGCAGGGGTAGGAGGAAGGGAGCCGAGCGGTGACGTCATGGGCTGTGGCCCGGATTCCCAGAAGTGGGAACAGGATACCTGTTAAAGACAGGTATCTGCTCCCCCCCCCCTGAAAGGTGCCAAATGTGGCACCTGAGGGGGGGAGGAAACAAATCAGCGGAAGTTCCTGAGAAGAGCGGTTCCTGAGAATAGCTCAAAGTACATTGTGTGTCATCTGCTGACCATTACACCACATGGGGCCTCAAAAAGAATGTTAAGCCAGTTTAAAGTATGCTTGTCTCAGTTGGAAACACATACCGAACAATAAAGCTTCAAAACTACAGGTATTGTTAGAAATTTCGAATTGGTGCTATTTGGTATTTTTATTATACCACAAAGCTCTATGACTAGCCATATACATAAACAATAGTGTAAATGAAGTGGCTGGTTTTGAGTTGAACATATAGGTCATTCAAGGAAAATGTGTCTATGCACATTACAATCTGATTGCACATCTTCTTTAGAACTACAAACGACTAGGTACTGCAAAGGGGCCTGCCAGATTGTTTACAAATTGAAAAGATTGTTTTGGTAGGTAGTTGTGTTCTCTGAGAAAGATTGTACATAGATAGCCATACATATTTTACAATCTGATTGTACTAACTAAACAAAAATGAAAAATCAAATGAACAGTTGTTTTTTATTTTCTATTTTTCCAATATGTACGTAGAAGCATTCGTTTATTGTTATAATTTTTTACTAAACCTGCCCTCCTGAAACATTTCCAAGCAGTATATCACAGGAGAGATTTATTTGGTATCTGCTCACCTGAGTTCGTTTAAGCATAGTCAAAATTCCTAAGCCCTGATGAAAGGGGAGTGTGTTTGGCCTCCGAAATGCATTTGTTTTATTCTGCTATGAATTCATTTTAACATTAAATTACCTTGAGAATGTGTGCCGTTCTCTTTGGATTGTAGTAATGTGGATTCTCAACCCTGGGTCCTTTTCCTGTTCTTGACAGAAGTCCCTGTTTTGAGGGGTGCTGCCAAAACTTGAGCCAGTGTGCCCAATAACAATTTCTGTGACCCTTCGAAAATCTGAATCCAGCTCCCAGTTTGTTCTTTGTGTTTCCTTCTTCACACAAGCAGACAGGATGTGGAAGGGGAAGGCACCAGTCAACTCCCACAAGTGACAAGGACGGAGTGATCAATTGCCAGGACTAAACACTGTTAGATAGGGGACACGTGGCCAGTATATACTGGTTCTCAGGAAGTTAGCTTTTGCACAGGAACATCTACATGCTGTGTGGTACTTTGAAGAGAGAGAACCTGAATTTAAAAAATATAATCTGGTCATATGATATCTATTATCTCAAGTAGAGGAGCTTAGATTAACAAGTTTTCTGAAACGTCGGGTTTAATTTAATTAATTAATTAATGGTCCTTTTGAGAGAAATCTTTGACCAACATTAAACCTGCCACACAAAGTCAAAAGCAATTGGCTCTGAATTTATAAAATAAAGGTTCATTTTAGACATTAGGCCATTTACTAAAACATGTTACTTAAGTAAAGCCCGGTTCACACAGGGGCGGCATGACTTTGGGGGCGACTGCCGCGACGCAATCTCAAGACGACTTGAGACGCCCGGTTCAGGCGATTTGCATAATGACTTCTGTATAGTCATCCCGAGTCGCCCCCAAAAGTAGTACAGGAACCTTTTTCTAAGTCTATTAGAACGGTTCCATTCAACAGAGCGGGACGCGACTCGTCAGGTGACCGAGTCGCCTGACGAGTCGCCCCTATGTGAACCGGGCCTAACTGCTTCTGCTAGAAGCAAATTTGAACTGTGTACAAAAAATTACATGATTTGTGAAATGCTTTTCCTTACAGTTCAAAGAAATGTATGACATCTTGCATATATCACATACTTGACATCTTGGTACAGGTGTTAAGCTACAGATAATTCAATTCCATGTATAAACAGTATTTCAGCAGAAAAAATACATATTTAAATTTGCTTCCGGTAAAGGCTGTTCACTTTTGACTTTGAAAGTCAGCAGAACATGGAGTTTGACCAGAAGTAATCAGACCTATGTATATGATTGTTTATTAGGAGAATGAATTACAAAAGTGATATGCTTTATTGAGAAACCTGTCATTTTCTTAATTTATTATCCTCGGTATTAAACAATAAAAGATAAAAAAAAAAAAAAATCCATTTAACCAGGTAAATATGAAATATAACACTTGAAAATTTTGCATTTACTACCAACAGCCAAGCCTGACTCAAAATTCCTGTTTACCTGGCTCTGTAATGCTGATACCACGACTTCAGTATTTTAAATCATTGACCCTTAGCAAATATGCAGATTAGGAGTTCTGGATGCATGCTTGTTCCAGGACTCAGAATTAATAAAAACCAAAGGTAGCCAAGCAGCTAGCCTTTTCAGAAGGAGCAATGCCAGCCTACATATTCTCTCTACATACTGTAAGTAAATTCATAGAAAGGACATACTTTCCTCCCCTATTCTAGCAGAGACTGCAATGCTTTAAATTAGATTTAAACCTTTTTAAATAATTTTCATGTGTAGCATATTACCTTAAGTAAAATGCCAGCTTTAAATAAATCCTTTGTTCCTGCCTACAGCATATCAGCAGTTTTCATATGAGCCTTCTGTGCCACAGAACTGCACTTCCCATGAATGCTGGTGTTAGAGAGATGGTCAGAGGGATACTGTGCTTTTGGAGCTAACATCAGTACATTGTTTTGTAGTCCAGCTGTGGACTTTACATTCAGGGCTGATAATGCTGCTTACCATTTCAGCCCGGGGAATTAAGTTAGGTACCGATGATATTGGATCACCAGTTATCATTTAATATTGGTAGCAGGGACAAACTCTGTCTTATTATATATATATAATTTGTGGCCACACTTACTGTACTTTAATTTGGTGGACTAACCAAGTCTTTTAGAAAGCATACAGCCAATGCCCAGTGCCAGGGCTGCACCCTGGAACATTTATTTAAAAGATAATGATTTTATATAGGTTTTTATAAAAATACATATGGAGTATATGGGTGTATACAATACATTAAAGGCTAAGTTCACCTTTAAGTAAAAAGGAATACATCCACATATTTTTGCAGGTAAAAAAATGTGCATTTATTTTCCATTTACACAAAAGCCTGCAAATGTTTGCATCTGTGATCAGTGGATCGCCGGTGCAGTGTCAGGCTCCTGCACACTCTCCTTCCAGCCTTCTGCCCTTACCTCTGTATGGGCTTTAACTGGAGGAAGATTTAATGGACTATGAGTGCGCCAATCAACGCATTTGTAATCCATTGAGAATTACAAGCCTGTCTACCATGGCAGCAGACGGGACTTATAGTTTATTCATTCACAGAGCTCAGGGAAGAAGTAGAAAAATAATATGGACAGCCGCACTCCAAAATATACTTTTTGGTTGCCTTTATTTGTAAAAGGATAAAAAGCACTACAAATCACAGCAAGAATGGGGACAAACAGTCGACGCGTTCCGCACTATTATCTAGTGAGTATGAGTATGAGTAAGCACTAGATAATAGTGCAAAACGCGTCGGCTGTTTGTCCCCATTCTTGCTGTGATTTGTAGTGCTTTTTATCCTTTTACAAATAAAGGCAACCAAAAAGTTTTTTTTTGGAGTACGACTGTCCATATTATTTTTCTACTTCTTGCCTTGTGCATTGCCTGCACCCACGATTTCCTGAGAAGACATTGATTGCTAAAGCATATCCACCTGGAGCGGTAACTCCCTTTATTCACAGAGCTCAGGGAATGAATGATGCAGTTGTGAAAGTGGAGCCCCGCACAGCCACACCGATTTTAAATGTGGCAATGGCTGAGGGGGAGAGGAACCTCTGCCTGCTGTCACACGGAAGAGGCCTGAGGGAGGCAAGTACTGGAACATGTTACATGCTACACCCTAAATACTGGTGTAACATGTTCCTTAATGCATGGGGGTGCCATTAACAATACCATCTACTGACCATCTTACTGCCAGTGCAGTTTTCACTGAAACAAACCTCTGCTTAAACATGTTGTCATGTTGCCCAGTATGAATTTCCAACTTTTACACACGTTAAATTAAAAGCCTCTGTCCATCCCAACAAAGTGTGTTGGGACACGGGGTATTACCACAAGTTCCTGATATCTTCTACCTCTCCAAGTCATTCTTTCCAAGCAGGGCTTTTTGACACCCTAGGCGAGACCTCATTTTGCCGCCCCCTTGGCTCCACCCCTGACTCCACCCCCTTTTCCCTGCCCATGTAAACCCCACCTTTTTAATGAAACGCCCATCAAATGCAGCCTCACCAGCGCTCATCAAATGCCATCTCACCTGCGCCCATCAAATACTCCCTCGCCAGCGCTCATCAAATACTCCCTCACCAGCGCTCATCAAATACAGCCTCACCAGCGCTCATCAAATACAGCCTCACCAGCGCCCATCAAATGCCATCTCACCAGCACCCATCAAATGCCATCTCACCAGCGCTCATCAAATGCCATCTCACCTGCGCCCATCAAATACAGCCTCACCAGCGCTCATCAAATACACCCTCACCAGCGCCCATCAAATGCAGCCTCACCAGCGGTCATCAAATACAGCCTCACCAGCGCTCATCAAATACACCCTCACCAGCGCTCATCAAATACACCCTCACCAGTGCCCATCAATGTAATCAATCCCTGGGGGGGGGGGCATTTGGTAGATATTTTAATATACACATGCACACACATTTTAAAATTCCATGTCATTGTCATCACATATACAATACACAACAGTTTTTACTCACCACACCAGTGTCACCAGGTGACAGTCTTGGGCTCAGCAAACTTCCGACAACGTGGACGGTGACCCTGTAATTGCTGCCTGTTCCTGCTCACATCAACTCTGCTGCCTCTGTGTCGGTACCTCTTCCAGCCAGGCTCCACCTGTCCCCAAGCCCGGGGAGCCACCGCCAGGCGCCACGCTATAATATTCCATGATGCATCAATGTCCGCTCCAGTGACACTGCAAGGAGAGCGTGGGGGGGAGGGGCGCTGTGCTGCTGGACACAGAGGGAGAGCGGCCTCGGGGCTGAACTCTGTGGACACATGTCACACAGACAGAGAGCGGAGAGGGAGGGGCTGCTGCCTGACTCTGAACACATCTCAGAGCGGAGAGCGTACAGGGAGATGCTGGACACAGTGACACATCAGAGAGCGCCCTTGGGGGTTGCAGCCTGGACACATGATGTAACACTGATGTCAGAGCGCCGGAGCGGAGAGCTCGAGCCGCGCTTTGGGGGGCGGGGGTGGCGGCACTGCTTGTCAGGGCGCTGGTGGATGGTGCAAGCTGAGGACAGTGAGGGAGTAGAATAACCAACGGCCGGGCGCCCTTGGCGGCAGTGCGCCCTAGGCGGTCGCCTAATCCGCCTAGTGGCAGCGCTGGCCCTGTTTCCAAGATCCCTTGCCAGAACGTATGCTAAGATAGACCCCTTCGGTTGAAAAAGGCAGCCATGCAGAATACTCTATTCACTTGTATGAAGTAACACAACAGTAATACATTTCTGAGATCAAAGCTACTAATAAGTACCTTGTTTGCTATACATAGATCATTCTGGAATATGGGGGCCCTGTAGACTTGCCTATACCGCCAACCTGCCCCCCCACTAAGTGCTGGCCATGTATAGATGACGTACGAGCGCTTCAGAAAAAGCCTGTCTTGATTTGGGTTCATACAAGAAACAAAATTGTCAGTGTTTAAATGTCATAACTGTGCAGACTTGCTTTTTTATCCCCTTTGTTTAGTATTACCTGAGCCTAACACTTTAGCTGAAGTGTCAAGGACGCGCATATCTGCCTGACTTCGCACAATGCACACTCAGAAGATGGGAGACTGTTTGTGACATGGTCAGGCAAATTATGGGCCATGTCTGTCCAAACTTCAGGTGACCCGGCCTCAGCACCCCATATTTCTTTCTTTTTAGTTTATAAGCAAAAGAATTTATAGTTTGGGTGCTGGTCATGTTAAGCACATATCTTGGCATCTTCTATGAAATGTCAAAGTAACCATGTCCTTCCTGTGTCGTAGATAAAAATATTTCTTTTTCCTTTAAGTCTGCTGGTAAAACATGCCTAAAATGCATTTATCAGGATTCTAGTGGCAGTGACAGTGAATATGAGTCAAGCTCAGATGAGGAACAAAGGATCACTACGAAAATTACTCGACGAAGATTGATATATAAGGTACCAAGTATGTCTGACTGCAGTGCCAGTGCAGATCCCAGCATGGATTTTTGTTTTTGCCTTGGACGTTTGCTTTTTCCTAAAATCTATTATGTATTTATATATGTAAATACATACATTTTCTATATTTAAATAACTTCAGAATTAGACATTTATAAGCTCATTTAAACAGTGTAAGCAGCCATGGTGCTTAGTAACCCATAGTATGCAATCAGATACCAGCTTTCAGCTACTGCTAGATCAATGAAAGCTGATATGAGATTGGTTGCTTTGGGTTATTACACTATTGCTGTTTGCATGTTCCTCAGTCTGCATAAGCCTTTGAATAATGTAATGGCTTGAGCATATGTTTTCCCACCCCCCGAAGCAATTTTTCTTTTGCTTTGAGCTGACTTTGAAGTTAATATCTTTTTTTAGCGAAGGCACACGAATCATTTAATATATATGTGAATCTGCATTTTCGCTTCTTGCTTCGTACACAAAATCAGTCTATAGCAAATGTCAGGAAAAGGAAATGCTTTTAGACAACCATTTGTGTCAATGACAATGCTGATAAAATAACTGGCACGTTATGTGTTCACGTAGCATGGCTAAGTCTAACTTCAGCCGTTGTATTTGATTATGGCAAAAACTCAGAGCTGCCTGATAAGTGGCCTTTATTCTTGTCTTGTTTTATTCCACTGGTGTTTGCTGTGAATACCATGCAGAAGAGTAACCTCTTTACCCAGATACTCTGTATGCTTGTATCGCTTCCTTTTATTTATTCAGTTGTTGTAACCAGGGTATTTTATGTCCTGTGGTTTCAGGTTTATAAACCATAATCTAGTGTTCTGTAAAGAATAAAATAACAGGTTAATGAGAAATGTCTATTGTAATTCTAATCTGCAAGCTGTTGGCTCTGTTATAAACTGCTTTATTTCACTTAAATACATTTGTCATATTTTATGAAAATAGTAGAGAATTTGTGAGATAATTTATCACTGGGTCCCTCTCAAATTTAAATTTTTTAGCTTTTTATTGAAAAAAATCCATTGCACCTGAAAACAATCAGATTTAGTGTAATTGCTGCAAAAGGCTATTTTTATCTGAAATATACTGATAAAGAAAATGACAGCAACCAAACATCTTTATTAAAATCATCATGAGAAAAGGACTCTTTCAAGTATACTGTAGCTAAAGGCAAAACTTTTTTCCTTTTTTTTGTTTTTGGTCAGAGTGTAAAGAGATTAGAACACCTGTCAGGTTTTTATTGCTGTTTGTTTCCCCAGATTTTCACCATCTCTATTTGTCATGTTTACCACCATCAAAAGTGAAAAAAACAAAACAAGTTTGGGTTTTGACCAGAACAAGAATAGAGGGGAAATCTTTAATGGGGACACTAGTTTTAGTTATCTAATGACAACCAGGAATCTCCTTACTTAGAAGGGATTTCCTCTCACTTCGTGTTTTGGCTATGGGACAGCGAGTGGAGGAAAATCTCCCCAACGGGACACAGATGACCAAAAAAAAAAAAACAGGACGAGGGTTATAACTTTCCCTATATCCACAATGGAAAAAAAACAGTTTTCACTTTAGTTCGTCTTTAAGATTCCTCATATTACTGTTAAACAAACCAGGTTTCAGGGGGTCATTAGCAGTACATCCTATTTCATTTTCTTTCACAGGCTGACAGGTGACTCTATTTGTTGCCCTCAAGAGCTTGTTCAAACTGCATGTGGGTGCGGTCTACTGCACCCGTGCATGTGGGGTAACTCTCAATCAAGGCAGAGGCTGCAGTCATGTGAAGAATCTAACATTAAGGCAGGTCCCCGACGTAGAGATGAGCCTTCACTGTGTGTAGTAATAGTAAAGTGCAGAGTTCCTCTGAAAAGTGACTTGTCCAATATCACTACACACTGTACTTGTATGTTTACATTAGGAGGGATGTGCTGAACCTGCACCCACTCCACCAGTCAAACGTACCTCTGTTACCTCGCTCCCAGTAACAGAAAGGTGTCCCGCCATACACCTAGCGCAGATCTCATGCGTGCTCTCACTTAACTCTATCCTTTTCGTACCACATGACCAGCCCATAGATCTCCATAACACTAGTCTACTCCCAGTTGTCATGGAAGACGGACTGCTAGGGAGGAAGCCAGAACATACCAGGTAGCACGCTTAACGGCTGGGCTGCCTGCTGGAAACGAACGAAATGCATTTCAACTGGCCTACATTCACCCTCCCCTTTTCGCATGCTGTCCCAGCTGTGACCATCTAATACCACAGTACAATAAGTTATTCATAAATAGGAACAGTGCAAATAAAGTGCAAACGGGTAGTGCAACTGTATAAAATCTCTTAAACTGTATAACACAATTGCAGTATTAAACATAGAAATTAGGAACTGGGAGCCAAACCCTCTATCCCGTAACTGGGTGTCTCTCAGAGACCTGATGCACCAAAGGGTAGGCATAGTCCGGCTTGATCAGTTCCACCCTGTCATTGTAGATATGCTTCCTTGGGTTCCACTCTTTGTATATTTAATGGAATTAAGCTTCTATAAATAATTCTGATGCCAAAACTCTCTGAAGTGCCTTGGAACACAGAGCTTCTCCCAAACAGCTTTGCTGTAGATCTTGTGCCACTCCTCTTTGAGCTGTTGAACGAGATCCTCAGGCACATAAGGAAATGTGTATTTGTTATGAACATAGTCATCAAAATATCTTTGAAGCCGAGACAAACTTCGGGCTCATGGGGACCGTCCCTCACGGAGGTAGGAGTCAACGTGATGGTGAGGGCACTGTGGGACCGGTCTTTCTTGGTGACAGACACTGGAGTCGCTGCTTCCTCAGGCACCCATGGCAGTTAAATTCCCAGCGGGTGGTTCTCCTGACAAAGGTGCAACGGTCGGCTGCTCGACCCCAGATGTTACGGGACGTTGTTGGTGAGCGGGGCAGGTGGCCTCGCCTTTCTGGCAGCGGTGGTAAGGCAATCAGAAGCGGAGGAACCCAAGGAGTTGGGATACCATCCAACCTGAGATGTGAAGGTTCCTCCATCCCTTCCATCCGGTGGTATAGCAGTGAGCCGTAGCCAGTGCAAACTGCCCACTGGGAGTACTTCATGCAGCAACAGCGGCATAATGGGCAGATAACTTATTCCTATTACATGGTAATGCTGAGGCATAGCAAACCACGTAGAGATCTTGCTGCTTCTGGGTCTAGAATGTTATATACGCCCCTTATTAGGATTCCAAGCAATCTGGGAATTGTCCCTGCCAATCCAAAGCCACATCACAGGAGTCACATTCCAAGTCTCTAGGGAAGCCTGGGCAAGTTCTAGAAGCTAACTTACTATACAGCCATGGTCTCTTTAGGGGTGGTCTTCACATGCATGTAGTGGGCGTATTCTGCTGACTACACCAAGTTTGTGGTCTACTGCGCCCGTACACACAGGGTAATCGTGGTGCGGAGCGCGCTCATCATTGAGGCAGCTCCCTGACTTAGAGATGAGCCTTCACTGTGCGTCAAGAACCTAGCGTGGACCTCATGCATGCTCTCACTTAACTCTGTCCTTTCCGTCAACAGAGAAAGGAAGGAACACCGCTCACCGACCCAGTGTATGAATATGTGAATGAATGTGGCCTCAGCCAGTTATTCTCCAGCCACACCCTCTGACATGTTTATCCCCCACACACCAGGGCTGTGATAAAGCCCCAGTGTACGGGGTGAAACATGTCAGAGGGCGTGGCTGAAGCAACACTGGCTGAGCCCACATTCATTCACATATTCATACACTGGGTCATTGAGCGGTGTTCCTTCCTTTCTCTGTTAATGCTTCTACACCCCTGAATGGTGCATAGGTACCTACTCCTTTCACTGCAACTGACGGGGAGACCTTTGTCTCAGCTTAGAGCGGCACTGCAAGTTATACCTGGACCTCTGTCCTTTCCATACCACGTGACCAGGCCATAGATCTCCGTAATGCTAGTCTGCTCCTAGTTGCCATGGGAGAAGGACTGCTAGGGAGAGAGCCAGAACATCGACCCCCTCGCTACCAAAGGACTTGTCACCTTACCAGGTACTACGCTTAATGACTGTTTGCTGTAGCTTGTTCCTTTGCTTGGTTACCCATGGGAACTGCACTGCTTTTCCTTGTCTTGCCAAGTTAACCTTTTGTAGCAGTGTTACGTCATACCTCGTAGTGAAATTAAAGACCCAGGTTCTTTGGAATACACCAGAACCATATGTACCCCTTTGAATAACATCAGACCAGGCTCAAAATGGTTAATGTTACTGTTGAAATGCAGCATGATAATACAGCACAAACAATGTCCTTTCCCTAATCCTAACTAACATGATGTGGTGACCCAGGCATACCTCCATGAGGTGAGAGTTCATATAGGCATTCTCCATGACTTGGATGCTGTCCGTGGTCCCCGGTGTCTTTACGTCTTCTCCCCAGCAGCAGGACTTACAGCACTCTCTGAAAGCAACTGCTACTACAATTACTCCTGTATAATTCTCTCTGATCTTAGCAGCCCTCCTCTTTATATAACACAGGTGGGCCCGCCAATACCAAAAAATACCAGGAACTAGGCCGAAAATGTTTAATCATTTACCCAGCCTGGGCCGACTGCTGGAAATGTACTACCTGCCTACATGCCATTACATTTTGGGCTCTTTACAGTCAGTTCGGCCAGGCTTTCATTTTGAAGGTGCATATTGTTTCCTAGCCTTCTCAATGGTCCAGCCACAGGCAGTATGCTGCCACAAACACACTGCATGTGTTAGTTGGCATTCACATGAGAACAGGATCAAAATAATTGCAGCTGCTCGACTACCTGAGTCTTGGAAAGACTGAACTTTTACATGTTTGTTTCCAGATACATGGAAAACCATTTGGCTATGCATAAGAAAGAAATAAAAACACAATATTACCTTGTTATGTCATCCCCATGGTGGAAGGAATAATATTCATTTTAGACAGATTTTTTTTTTCCTCTTAGTATAGACAATGGAGATTATTCACTGCAGTTAGAAGTGCATCACTTACGTTTTCTGTGAGACCCATCATACAATGAAAAAATATGTTAAACAACACTCATTGTGTCAGATAAATGTGTTTTTGATTAAGGGATGTAAAATATGGAATAAAAACTTGCCATTTAGAGGTCAATGTAGCATATAAAAAATGCATAGTGAAGTGTACAGCCTGGAGGAACAAAGACCACACACACAAACACAGCCAATTGATCAAAAATGTGCATAGTGATTCTTTATCAGCAAGGAAATTGTTTTCTAGAAGAAAAAGATTTATAATTAGGTGATATAGATCCGCAGCCAAATATGTATCTGAATATAGCTGTTCTTCTGACATGTAATCACACAGGATGTTCATAAAAAAACACTCTTTCAAAGGACAGTGGGAAAATATCCCATCTGAACTAAGTGAAAAAGAGTTGTATTCTGACCCATGGAGGCGCAAGATACTGGCAGAGAAGGCTGGTTTCAGACCCTTCTTGTTGATAATGAGAACTTTTAGGCTGGGTTCACACCATCGCCGGATCCGTAGCACAGCAAGGGTCCGGTGCGAGAGCCAGTCACATTCTCCTGCTATGCGAATTGGATGCGGTAAAATTCACATCCAATTTGCATAGGTGTGAACCCAGCCTTAAAGTTTTCCACTATTATTCGATCCAATAATTATATACTTTTGATATTTCATGGGTGGAATAGAAGATGCAGTGATATGCAGGTTGCATCAGTGTCTACATACAGATCTAAAAATAACAGTTTTTTTATTTTTCTGTCCTTTGCACAATATGAATAACTGACACCTGATTTGACTCTGCCTGTTTCTGCCAGACTTGATCACCACTGTAAAGGGTCATTTGTTGCAAATTGAGCTTTTTCTCTTCTGAGCAGTAGAAGTACTGGGTCTCCCCCCCCCCCCCCCTCCTATTTACCTTTAGGTGCATAAATATCTTAAAGCAGACCAGTTTCACTGTTTAAATCAGCCATTCTAAACTAGGGTTCACCCAAAGGCTAAAAGGGGCTCCTTGAGCCAATTGACCTCCCAGTTAATGGGTATTTACCCCACATTTGATGGGTGCCTGCATTCTAGGGCCCATGCCAGCTGTATATTATTAGCTATTTGTAAGGGTAGCATTCTGACCACCACTCTACACACTTAAAAGCATGAATTAAAAAGTGTTTGTACTACTATTTGTACCTAAATCATTTATATGTCCAGGATTTACTGGCCACATCTGCATACAGCAAGCAGAGGCCTATTTCAGACCTCTGTATCCTGCCAACCCCTTGGGTTGGCTTTCCTTTGGCAGATGATGCACCACATTTGTGTGTTTGGGTTCACAGGATCCAAGATCACGCAGATAAAGATTGAGGGGAAAATAAAGGAACAAGCCGGAAACTTAATTTTTATGCACACTGGTAGGGAATAAAATAATTCTGTAATTATGCTATAACAGTCATTAGAGCTTCCTTAGATATGTACAATTTTCACTTGTACATGTGCAACATATTGTTATAGTTTAATTTTCTTAACTTGGCTGTGCTGCCAGTTTAACCCTATCTTGCCTTGGCATGCTGCCCTACAGCGTGTTTATTTTCCTATCCTGCATGACTGGCGTGCCATGTATAGGTCTTAAGATGTACGATTGATATAATGCTCTGACGCTCTTTAGGGGGATGAAGTAAAAAACATTCCTGGTGAATCTGTTACGGAAGAACAGTATACAGATGAAGAAGGCAACATCATCACCAGAAAAGTAAATGATCTTTATTTTCTGCTGCTGTGATTTCCCAAAATCCTTTGTGTCCATTGGTATATTCCCATGCTTGACAACTGATGCAGTGCAGTGTTTTCGTGTATCTTTCACGAAGTCCATATAGGAAACACAGTCAATATTCCTGCTTCTCATAGGTGACACGGAAAGTCGTGAGACGAGTTATGGTTCCACAAGAGAAAAAAGTTGGTGGAACTGTAATAGTTGGGGCAAGTAATACGTTGTTGTGCTGGTGTATGCTGTGTGCCTTACTATTTTCGTTTTTTTAGTAGTTTTGTGTGTATCTGTTTGGTTTGTTTTATCTGGTTGCTTGATATGTTTAGTACAGTGGTGTGATTCTTTGTAGTGCATGACTGGATGCAATGAGCAAAAGCCAAAAGAGTTCTCATTACCACATCATTTGACTAAACTACTAGTTCCCATCTACCCTGACCTTTATTTTAATACGCTTGGGTTGATTTACTGGAGACGTGGAATATGTTTACTTTGTTTAGTGAATGTGATGAAGCTAAGTGAAAATTTGCTTTGAAAAGAATACCCAGAAATTCAAGGAAATTCAAAACAAAAAACAACAGGATATTTTTTAGTACATGATTAGAATGGTTAAAGTAAAAACAGCTTTACCAAGCTAAGTGATTTTTCACTTTCCAAAATGAACATGCTATGCTCCTTTTGTAAGTCAATCCCAAATGTGCTATAATGGGCAATAAAAGTATAGCATGGTGTAATCTCATTCTGGAGCACTATGAGATGCTTTATGAATTGAATAGTGTCAGTGGTGCATTGTGGGAACTAGGTAAGTATTTGAAGCACTTATATTGTAAAGTATAACTAGGTGTTAAAGTGAAGTCAAGGCAACCTTCCTTTTATTCTGTAGCAATTTCTACCACTGATCTGTGGGCTTTATCTTTTACATTATTGTTTTGCATTAAGCTTTGTAATGTATGAGATGTTAAATCTCAATGTGGATCTGGGTAACAGCACTAAGAACTTGAAGTGCCACCAGTGCACACTGGATATAGAACCCTCTAGTAACATCAGCATCTCTGTCTCTGACTATAAAGGCTGATTGACAGCACAGTACTTCCCTATGTTATGTCTACAGAGTAAATTTCCTCCCAGTTTTCCATAGCTACATCCTATTTTACCAACTAGATCTCTTCTCAACCCAGGTTCCATTAAACCCCAGGGTTACTCTAGAGGTTGCTAAAGGTTATTTGAGCTATGGCTGCTTGACCTCCCAATTGATGGTGCCTGCATAGTTCCAGGGCCAATGCACTTGGCAAAGCCAGCAGCATGATACCAATGATCATTTTAGCTGTCTGTAAGTGTGGCATTCTGACCACCACTGTAAGGGTTGCATTCTTCCTACTTACCACCAATGTAAAGGACATGTTTCCCCATTGACCTCTGATCAATTGGTTTTAGTAAGGGGGTTTATCTGGGGTAAAAAAGGTTGAGAAAGGATGAACTAGAGCCTTTGCCATACCTCCACCTAGGGTGCAATTTTGTGAAATAGAAAACAGGATAACAGGATCATCTGATCTGATTTTAGAAGACAATTGTATGGCTTTTTCACAATGAAAAGTTATACGTAAAGGTTTTTTAAACCATCTTTAGGGTTGGTGAGGGTGGTGGTGGCAGTGGTGGGGGGGGGGGGGGACGATCTTCACTGAAATATGTCTTTATGCTGTTGCCTTGACTTCCTCTCTAAAACTGGAATTTTTATATTAAAAGAGGCTTTTTAAATTACCTCTATTTTTATCCTATCCCCCTTTTAACCTCTTGATAAAAATAGTTAAAGTACAAAATGCAGGGTTACATGCTGTCATTCACTGCGCTAGAGATTCTTCCCACTTGTCAATGTGGATGACATTAAGGCTACAGATATAAATATCAAATGGACCCCTGCTGTTTGAATCATCTTATATCCCTTTATTCTATACATGACAAAATCTATCATATATATACAGTAATTCTGAAAAGTGGAACACATAAGATTGTTGTGGTATATGCAGGTGGATTTGCTTTCAGGCATAGCTTTGCCCAGGACCATCCAGTAGTATTGTATAGTGCCATACATTGTTGTTATGCTGTGTTGTAGTTTATCTCTGTTTTTATCATTTATTTTTATCCTACAAATCTGCACAAACTGTATTTATTATGACAATGTCAGCTTTCTGTGTCCCACTCCCCACCCTATGTTTAGAGTATTATTGCAGGATTTTTTTTCAATCTATCTGCTTTGTAGAAATGAACTGAAGCAGAACTCCAAACGACCAAAAAAATAAGTCACTCTTGCCGTTCACATAATGAAATGAAAATGGCAGTACCATTCATCATTGCAGCTCTGCAGTATCTTTGTTCTATACCCCTCCCGCCTCAAAACATCACACTTGATAGTATATAAACATCAGAACACAAGTGATCTATCCCTCTCCTAAACGTTCCCCTAATGTGTAAATAACCTGTACACTCTAGACTGAATGCACTGTGCAGTGTAATAGTACTTGATTGGCTCACAGTGCAGAGTCTCCCATTTTCAGTTTTTTTTCTGGTGTGCAGAGGGAAATTAATATAAATATGTTTTTGCGTAATTATTTTAGTTATATTTAAAATACCCGTAATTATTTCTGAATTAATCCATAGTTGAACAAAGGGTTTTTATAATTGCCTAGAGTTCTGTGTTACATGTTGCAGCAATAACATCTGTTACTTTATGTATAATAATTATTTTCATTACAGAGTGAGGCCTATAAAGTGAAAACCAAGAAGGAGGTCCGACATGTTGAGAAGAAAAGTTTTTCATAATACCATAGTGCTTAAGGTTAGTTTTATATAAACTTTGGTAACAGGCTAAACATACTGATTGTCCTAATTGTCATTCAGTGAATGTCGGTGTAACTTGGGGGAGGCTTATGGTGGAGCAGAGACCTGGCCTAGCCCTTTCAGTGCATCACCATATTTCACCAATAGGAAAACTGAAAAGTGTGAAAACTGATTTGTCTAATTTAGGCTCTGTTCACACTACTGCGACTTGGGATCCGACTTGTAAGACCCCTAAGTCGCATGACATGTGAAATCCCATGTTTGTCAATGATCGCTGTCTTAAAGCGGTAGTAAACTGCTGGAAAAAAAAACTGCAAGACAATGGCATAATGTGCTAGTGTGCATTGCATACTAGCACAATATGAAATACTTACCTTAGAACGAAGACCCCCCCCCCCCCGCAGCGCCCGGTCACTGCAGCCTCATTGGACAGCTCAGTGCAGTATGAAAACTCTTCCTACAAGCTTCACCAGGAACTGATAGAAATCACAAGACTGCTATATACTGCTGATGAAAAAAGATATTTAGCTGTTTATATTTACTAAAATAATTGCATTTCCATGTTCTGTGCACTATGGGAGACCAGATATACTGTAGTGAATGCAGGGTCTTGGGTTTAGTAACACGTCAGTAACATGTCAGACCAAGGAGAATTATTTTTTTCTTGACTGTAAACTGTTCAAACTCATTCGTATATAAGTTTGTATTTTCAACCATGTATTATGTAAACTATTGATGTATAGATATATTTCTATTTGTACATACATTTTTTAACAAACCATTTTTTCTAAATAAAATGCCATTTTTATGACACTAGACTTTTTTTCTGTTCGCCTACAAAATCCCTTTTGTACCGGGGTGGGTACTAATGCCCTTTTAGAGCCCTTTCACACTGGAGCGCCCATAGCGTCGGCGGTAAAACGCCGCTATTTTTACCGCCGACACCTGTGGGCGGATTTGCGGCGCATTACGGCCGCTAGCGGCCGAGAAAGGGTTAAAACCGCCCGCAATGCGCTGTATAGTCACGCTGTCCCATTCATTTCAATGTGCAGCAGCGGTGGAGGAGCAGTAAACACACCGCTCCTTCACCGCTGCAAAGATGCGGCTAGCAGGACTTTTTCTAACGTCCTGCTAGCGCAATGCTACAGTGTGAAAGCCCTCGGGCTTTCACACTGGAATGAATGGGGCAGCTGTTTAGCAGCGTTTTGCAGGGGCTATTTTTAACGCTATAGCGCCTGCAAAACGCTCCAGTGTGAAAGGGGTCTTAGGGTTTGTTCCTATATATCCGGGATGCTGGCAACAATTTAGGGAAAAATATTTTGTTTACTTTTCCCTGTGGTTCATCACGTATACTATTTACTAATTAGGTGACTTCTGAAGGCAATTGGTTCCACTAGATTTTAGTTAGGGGTATCATAGTAAAGGGGGCTGAATACAAATGCATGACATACTTTTCATATATTTATTTGTAAAAAAAAATTGAACGCCATTTATCATTTTCCTTTCCCTTCACAATTATGTGCCACTTTGTGTTGGTCTATCACATAAAATCCCAATAAAATACATTTACGTTTTTGGTTGTAACATAACAAAATGTGGAAAATTCCAAGGGGTGTGAATACTTTTTCAGGGCACTGTATGCAGACTGCCACAGATGAAAATGCTGATTGACTAGTTATTACGCCAATGAATTTAATACTCTGAATCACTGACCTGAAACAAGTATACTGATCAGGACTTCTGATTTCACTCTGATTTGAAGTAGCTTTGTACTTGACCTGGGTCAGTAATGTGGAGAATTGATATCAGAGAAAACCAGGCAACCATGTTCAGAAGGGGGTTAACAATGGCAGCAATTGCATTTCTATAAAAAAAATTTTTTTTAATGTAGAAGACAGAAAAACGTTTCTTTCATTTGCGGGAGGACACAGTTCTACTTTAGAGCTTTAGATAATCACGTATTGAATATATTGCCATCTGCAGGAGTTAGTGCTGATTTAAAGAATATGTAAACACAACATTTCATATTCCTGATATGTGCCTGCTGTACCATGTACTTGTATGAAAAAGTATCCTGTTCTCTTTGTATTGCTTCCTTTGTGTAAAATCCCTGGTATTCCTGTCAGTCCCTCTGCTTTCCTAATAAAAACTGACCACACTAAGCAGGAGAACCATGGTCCTTCAATGATCAGACTTGTCCTGGCACTCCACCCCCTGTGCATCCATTCACTGGGAAGACCAGTGTGCTACAGTTTCTCCTTCCCCAGCTCTTATGCAGCTGAGAACACAGTGAATGTGATCACTTATAGAAAAGGGAACAATTTTATTTATAATATTTTTTATATCTATATACAAATGTCTTGCCTTTCATTTCTATTTTCAACGGAATGGGTTGTTTTACAAGCTGAGGGTTTACAATTACTTTAAAGCAAAAAAATCTCCAAGAAATGGGAAGTAATAAGTAAAGGGTAATTAAAAAAATAAAAATAATTAAATATGTTATACTTACCTGCTCTGTGCAATGGTTTTGCACAGAACAGTCCCAATCCTCTTCTTTTAGAGTCCCCTGCTGGTGCTTCAGGCTCCTCCTCTTCTCAGTGTACCACAATAGGAAGCTGCTTCCTGTGGTGGCACACCTCTGGGCTCGATCCCATCCATGGACCCTAGATACAGACAGTGCGGCTCGGCCCTGCTCCACTTTGCTGCTGCTGCTCCAAGACACAGCGCTGGATCAAAATCGGGCTCAGGTAAATATAGGGGGGCTGGCGGGGGGAGTTACACACAGTTGTATTAAGGTAAAAAACATTGTGCTTTTAGAACCACTTTAAGGGCACAATTACACCTCTGTGTGTTGCATGAAGAAGCCCATTTATTTTTGAATAGGCCCTTAACAAGTCTTAATGCTTGAAAAAACACACCTGCACTATTTTTGCCCAACAGGGTATCCCATAGCACAGAGTGCATTGGGGTGCCAATCAAAATGAATAATGAGTATCGTAACACATGCACTAAAATGCACTTAGATGTGAATAGAGCCTTAATAGTATCAGATAACAGCTCGCTACTATATTGGCAATTATTGATCAGGACTCTTGTACCGGTATATTTGTATGCATTCTGTCAGATGACTTTTTATTTGTTTCAGAGGTTTTCAGGAACCAAACATTTGAATTTGTAGTGCAAATTTATCAAAAGCATTGCAGGGCCAGTCAATAAATATTTATAATTTGAATTCATGTCAATTTTGATCTTTTTGGTCACTTGAAACCAGGCAACAGTAAAAATCTAGTAGAAATGTCCACATTTGCAAACAAAACTTTCAATAAATTCCGCATTGACTAAAAAGAAACACTAATTCAATTTTTCAAGAAATTTCTCAGCTTCCAATCAATATTTTGACTGCAAAAAAATGAAACCATTCCAAGCAACCACAACCAGTAATTAACAGTTTTAGCTGTTTTTGGTGCTAATAAATAATATTGTTGGCTGTAGCCTGCATTGATGTGTTAGTCATTGTTACATTCAGAAGATGATTGAAAGTGAAATTGCCTAAAAAGAAATGGCCACCATAAAGGACAGTTCTTATCTATGCACATGTAGTAATGTGATTATGCATTCATTTTTACATATGCTTACATATTAAAGTGCATCCTTATTAAAATAATGATGTGCATCTTTGCCTTTGTTGTTTTAAAGACTGCATTGCCACTCGAAAAAAAGGTCTACCAGATCCATGTGCACTAAAACCACATTGTAAGAAGGGGTATTATGTGTTGCCTATTTTTTTCTATGCAAGTTACTTCTGAAAAAAATTAAGTGGAAATGTTTTGTCCACTGGAATGAAATGCGGGGATTCAATCATCCTACAGAGACATCAGATCTTTTTTACTGCTGCCTGCAATCAAACAAAGAAAACAAAATGTGTGTTGTATCTCAGCCAGATGCCGAGATATTATCAACATGCCTTCAGTAATTCAGCTGCCAATTTAGCTGCCTGGACTCCAAAATGTTGGAAGTGTGATTATCAGCCAGACCCATTCTCAGCTATTTAAAGAAGTAGCAGCCTCAGATTTTTTTTTTCAGGTTTTGGATAGAGTAGAGGAAGGTTAGAACTAGTGCCATTTGGTACAAAAGGTGCCTTAAAGGGGTTGTAAAGGTTTGTGTTTTGTCACCTTAATGCATCCTATACATTAAGGTGAAAAAACACCTCGCTGTCACGGGCCCCCAGCCCCTCCGTTTTACCTGAGCCCGTTCACCTGCTGTGCTATTGGCTCCTGCTGCTGTCAATCACTTCCAATGACGCGGTCGCCGGGGGGCGGGACCGAGTCATACACTCGGCGTCTCTGGCCGCCAACTGTATGACACGGGAGCACGCCCGCAAGCTAACCCCCTCGGGAAAGAGCTTCCCAGAGGGGGTTAGCTTTAGCGGGGAGGAGCCGAGACAGCCGCCATGGGACCCCAGAACAGGAGGATTGGGGCCACTCTGTGCAAAACGAACTGCACAGAAGAGGTAAGTATGACATATATTTTTTTTTTTTAATTGAACCTTTACAACCCCTTTAATATATCCTCAAGGGGGACACAGACAGCAATTAAAACCTGAGAGAGGTAATAGCTGTTCTTGACTCTGTCCAAAAGCTAAAGAAAATACTTTTTGTTGATTTCAACAGGTTTAAAACCTATTTGTGGCCAAAATGTTTGAGTTTTTGTATGTGTCCCCATAAGGCCACGTGCACATTATATTTTGCTAGATGCCTTTTCTCCTACAGGAGAAAAACAGTAGAAAAAATGTGGTAAATAGGGATGAGCTCCGCGTTCAAGTCGAACATACATTCGACTCGAACATCGTGTGTTCGATCGTTCGACGAAGATCGAACGTTTTGGGTCGTTCACGCCAAATTCGAGTGACGCGAACGGCCCAAAATCCTGGCGCTGTGATTGGCCAAGCATGCACTGTGACCCTGCATGCTTGGCCAATCACAGCGCCGGCAGCGAGGAGAGCCATAATTGGCCACAGGCAGGATGCCTGTGGCCAATTATAGCTCAGGGGGGTTTAGTACACGCCCCACACTATAAAAGGCCGCCAGCGCGGCGGCCTTGTGTAGTGTGTTGGCGTGCAGGGACAGGGACAGGGCGTACATAGGCAGGGACAGTGTTAGAGAAATTGTGTGTAGGGAGAGAGAAGGATAGGTAGGGACAGTGTCAGTGATATTGTGTGTAGGGAGAGAGAAGGATAGGTAGGGACAGTGTCCGTGTCAGGGAATTCCTGTAAGACGTTTTGCACACAGACGTACACAAGCACATAGTCTTTCCAATAGAATGGCAAACAGGCGCGCGCATGCCTATTTAAAGGGAGTCTGGGCTCTTGTGCTTTGCTGACTGATCTCAGCTGTGTTCCTGAATCCTGCTCTGATCCTGTGTGTCTCCCTAGTAGTTTGACCCGGCTTGCTCTTGACCTTGTTCCTGTACTGATGTCCATCTCTGACCCGGCTCCGTTCCCGACTCTGGCTCTGTCTATGATCTTGTACCTCGCTGCCCGCCTGCTGACGAACCTGGCTATTCCTGAGACCTTGCTCCTGTCTTTGTTCCTGGTTGCTGTTAACCCCCGGCTACCTGCCTGGCTGTTACCTGTCCCTGCTCAGCACAGCACAGCCTCCGCCAGTCTGCTGAACCCTGCCAAGCAGTGCACCTGGGACCTCCTGCTCCAGGCACTCGTGTCCCTCTTGTCCTTCGGCTTCCTCTGTCTCACCTCCAGCGGAGCCAGGACAGGAGATATAAGAGAGGCCGACCTCGTCAATTCAGTCTCCCATCCGATCCCTGACAGTATCAGTCAGCCAATAATGGAGTCTGAAAGGGAGGCCTCTCCATCTAAGGACTTTTCACAATCAATCGCTGCACTAACACACATCGTGCAAAAGTTGCAAGCAGATCTAAGTCGCATGGAAGATCAACTATCAACCGACACAGTGACTTTGCCACTTTTAGATTCCTCTGCTGCTAAAGATGTAGCCACCCAGACGGAGGCCTACACATCCAGTGGAACCTACCCTATTCTTGAGCCCCGAGTACCTGTCCCCGAACGCTTTTCTGGAGATCGCAGGAAATTTCGGACTTTTCGTAATGCATGCAAACTTTATTTTTCTCTCCTCCCACAAACTTTCTCCACGCAAGATGTCAGGGTGGGATTTGTTATCTCCCTCCTCCTGAATGAGCCCCAATCCTGGGCCTTTCAGCTTTGTGAGCAGATCGACCCAGCCCTAGCCTCTATGGACTCTTTTTTCTCTGCCATGTCCCAGCTGTACGCTGACCCCTTCTGTAGACAGACTGCCGAACAAGAACTCAGCAAACTACAGCAGGGGCAGAGACCTGTGGAGGATTACGTAACCAATTTTCGCCTCTGGAGTACCGATACCGAGTGGAATCAAGCAGCCCTTCATTACCAGTTCCGTCTTGGTCTATCTGACCCTATTAAAGATGAACTTGCCAGAGTGGAGGTACCCTCGGTTTTGGAGGACCTGATTAAACTTGTCATCTTGATTGACCGACGGTTACGGGAACGCCAGTCAGAGAGGACCCACAGAGACTCTCCTCACCACAGAACCAAGAATGCCATTACCTGTCTTTCCAGTGACATGACTGGCTCACCCCGGGCTCCTTCTCGGAAACGTTTTTTGAGGTCCCCTCTGTCTGCAGCCGAACGCCTTCGTCGCCAGCACTCTAACCTCTGTCTCTACTGTGGTGATGTCGGTCACTATTTGCAAAGCTGTCCAGTACGACCACACAAATCTCCTACCAACTGGATCCACACTATGCATCCACCCGGACCTGATCGGGTTCACCTAACCCTTCCTTGCAACCTACTGCTTGCTGAGAAAACCATTTCTGTCTCTGCAATCATAGACTCTGGTGCCTGCAGCTGCTTTGTGGACTCTGGTTTCGCAGCCCAGCACAACCTCCCTCTTTGTACCAAGAAACAAGGGTTCGTGGTACACCTCGCTGATGGCTCCGGTATCAAGTCTGGCCCAGTAACACAAGAAACGGTCCCCATCCTCTGCCTTTCTTCCGCCAGTCATCAAGAGTTCCTACGTCTAGATGTCATCTCGTCACCCATGTTCCCCATCATCTTGGGTATGCCCTGGCTGAAGGCACACAACCCCAGCATCAATTGGCTTACAGGAGAGGTCCTTTTCTCTTCACCTTACTGTCTGGCACACTGTGTTCTACATGAGGTACGCACCACTACACCTCTCCTGGCCATCCAGTCCGATCCGGAAACCTCGAAACTTGTTCCTGCAGTGTACCACGACTTTCTCTATGTTTTCAACAAAAAGAATGCAGACTCTCTCCCTCCTCACCGGGCCTATGATTGCCCCATAGAACTGTTGCCCGGAGCTGAGATTCCGTTTGGCCGTATCTATCCTCTTTCTGAGCCCGAATTAGAAGCCCTCCGTCACTACATTGATGAAAATTTGGAGAAAGGCTTCATCCGACATTCCACATCTCCTGCAGGGGCAGACATCTTCTTCGTCGAAAAAAAGTATCATACTCTCAGACCCTGTGTGGATTATCGAGATCTTAATAAGATAACGGTTAAGAATCGGTATCCACTTCCTCTAATCCCAGAGCTTTTCCAAAGATTGCGAGGGGCAAAAGTGTTTTCGAAACTAGATCTGAGGGGTGCATACAACTTAATCAGAATTCATAACGGGGACGAATGGAAGACCGCATTCCGAACACGCTTCGGGCACTATGACTATCTTGTCATGCCATTTGGCCTCTGCAATGCCCCTGCCACATTTCAACATCTGGTCAATGACATCTTCCGGGACTACTTAGATCTGTTCATTATCGTCTACTTGGACGATATTCTTATATTCTCCAGCTCTCTTGATCTTCATAGGGGTCATGTAAAGAAAGTACTTGAAAGACTGCGACAACACCATCTTTACGCTAAAGCTGAGAAATGCGACTTTGAAAGATCTTCTATCCAATTCCTAGGACTTGTTATTTCTGCAGAAGGCATCTCTATGGACCCGCAGAAAGTTTCCGCTGTGCTTGATTGGCCTGCTCCTGAGGACAAGAAAGCCATTCAACGTTTTGTAGGCTTTGCAAATTTTTACAGGAAATTTATTAAAAACTTTTCCGGCATCATTGCTCCTGTCACCCAGTTAACTAAACAGCATGTTTCGTTCAAATGGACCCCTGAGGCTCAGGATGCTTTTGAGAAATTAAAGATCTTGTTCACCTCTGCCCCCATTCTAAGACACCCTGACCCTGCTCTGGCCTATGTACTCGAGGTAGACGCTTCTGAAACGGCAGTTGGAGCTATCCTATCTCAAAGACAGGGGGCTAAATCCTTACTTCATCCAATTGCCTTCTTCTCTAGGAAACTGAACTCTTCTGAAAAGAACTATGACGTGGGGGATCGTGAACTACTAGCTATCAAAGCCGCCCTAGAGGAATGGCGCTATCTGTTGGAAGGGGCTGCGCATCCTATCCTTATTTTTACTGATCATAAAAACTTGGAATATTTAAGAACTGCCAAGCGCCTAAGACCCCGACAAGCCAGATGGGCACTATTCTTTTCACGTTTCACTTTTCATCTTACCTTCCGCCCCGGATCCAAGAACGGTAAACCCGATGCGCTCTCACGCATGTTCTCTGAATCAACACCACTTCCTGAACCTGACACTATCTTACCTGCCAAGAACTTTCTACTCCTACAGGCAGATGTGATGTCCCAAATCAAGGAGGCAGTTGCTAATCATCCTCCTCGTCTGGATCTGCACCTTCAACCAAGAGATGAACTCTTCTTCCACAAGGAGCACATTTTTATTCCTGAGCAGTTTAGGGTCCACATCCTCAAGAAATGCCATGACCACCCCCTTGCCGGGCACTTTGGAATTCACAAGACCTCTGACCTAGTGTCCCGTTCCTTTTGGTGGCCTAATTTATTGAAGGATTGTAGAGATTATGTCAGGTCCTGCTCCGTGTGTCTCAGAAACAAGTCTGATCGTGCCAAGACCTGGGGATTGTTAGAATCTCTTCCTGTACCTGAAAAACCTTGGAACATGATTTCCTTGGATCTTATTGTGGAACTCTCCCCGTCTGAAGGATTCACCACCATTTTTGTTATAGTGGATCGTTTTTCAAAGATGGCTCATTTTGTACCTTTAAAAGGAACCCCCTCTGCCTCTGAAACCGCTTCTGTATTTATTAAGGAGATTGTAAGATTGCATGGCATCCCAGCAAACATAACCTCAGATCGTGGAGTACAGTTTACCTCCAAATTTTGGAGGGCCCTATGTAAAGCTTTGAGGATTGAACTATGCCTTTCGTCTGCTTATCACCCGCAGACCAACGGTCAGACCGAAAGGACAAATCAGTCCTTGGAGCAATACTTAAGATGTTTCTCATCCTTCTCTCAGGATGATTGGGTGTCTCTACTCCCCTTGGCGGAATTTGTGTATAACAATTCCGTTCATTCGGCAATCAAACAGTCACCCTTCTATGTTAACTATGGGTATCACCCTTCCTTTCTACCCGATGTACCCACGGAGTCTTCCGTACCAGCTGTGCAAGAGAGACTGGACTTTTTTAACACCAATAACTATCCTAAAGTCACAGGTGGCTAACAAGAAATTTTTTGATAGGAAGAGAAGGGGGAACCTGAACTTGAAGCCAGGAGACAGAGTTTTTCTGTCCACAGCTAACTTAAGATTGAAATGCCCTTCGAAGAAACTTTTTCAATTAAAAAGCGTATCAATCCTGTGGCGTTTGAATTATCCTTGCCAGACAGTTTAAAGATTCATCCTGTGTTCCACATTTCGCTGCTCAAGCCTATGGTCTCTAACCCCTTCCCAAATCGTGGCACTGAAGCCCCTGCCCCACTAATGGTTGAAGGAAGTGAAGAATACGAGGTTGAGGCTGTTCTGGACTGTAGGAAGAGGGGTGGTCAGACTCAATTCCTCATTAAGTGGAAGGGTTATGGTCCTGAGGACAATTCCTGGGAACCAGCCTCTAATGTTCATGCCCCCCGGTTGATACAGGCCTACCTCCAGCTTCATCCCGAAAAACGGTCTCTTGTGGGCATCCGGAGGCTGCCCCTAAGGGGGGGGGGGCAATGTCAGGGAATTCCTGTGAGACGTTTTGCACACAGACGTACACAAGCACATAGTCTTTCCAATAGAATGGCAAACAGGCGCACGCACAAGCCTAATTCTCCTTTGGCGCCAGACAGCCTATTTAAAGGGAGTCTGAGCTCTTGTGCTTTGCTGACTGATCTCAGCTGTGTTCCTGAATCCTGCTCTGATCCTGTGTGTCTCCCTAGTAGTTTGACCCGGCTTGCTCTTGACCTTGTTCCTTTACTGATGTCCATCTCTGACCCGGCTCCGTTCCCGACTCTGGCTCTGTCTATGATCTTGTACCTCGCTGCCCGCCTGCTGACGAACCTGGCTATTCCTGAGACCTTGCTCCTGTCTTTGTTCCTGGTTGCTGTTAACCCCCGGCTACCTGCCTGGCTGTTACCTGTCCCTGCTCAGCACAGCACAGCCTCCGCCAGTCTGCTGAACCCTGCCAAGCAGTGCACCTGGGACCTCCTGCTCCAGGCACTCGTGTCCCTCTTGTCCTTCGGCTTCCTCTGTCTCACCTCCAGCGGAGCCAGGACAGGAGATATAAGAGAGGCCGACCTCGTCAATTCAGTCTCCCATCCGATCCCTGACAGTATCAGTCAGCCAATAATGGAGTCTGAAAGGGAGGCCTCTCCATCTAAGGACTTTTCACAATCAATCGCTGCACTAACACACATCGTGCAAAAGTTGCAAGCAGATCTAAGTCGCATGGAAGATCAACTATCAACCGACACAGTGACTTTGCCACTTTTAGATTCCTCTGCTGCTAAAGATGTAGCCACCCAGACGGAGGCCTACACATCCAGTGGAACCTACCCTATTCTTGAGCCCCGAGTACCTGTCCCCGAACGCTTTTCTGGAGATCGCAGGAAATTTTGGACTTTTCGTAATGCATGCGAACTTTATTTTTCTCTCCTCCCACAAACTTTCTCCACGCAAGATGTCAGGGTGGGATTTGTTATCTCCCTCCTCCTGAATGAGCCCCAATCCTGGGCCTTTCAGCTTCGTGAGCAGATCGACCCAGCCCTAGCCTCTATGGACTCTTTTTTCTCTGCCATGTCCCAGCTGTACGCTGACCCCTTCTGTAGACAGACTGCCGAACAAGAACTCAGCAAACTACAGCAGGGGCAGAGACCTGTGGAGGATTACGTAACCAATTTTCGCCTCTGGAGTACCGATACCGAGTGGAATCAAGCAGCCCTTCATTACCAGTTCCGTCTTGGTCTATCTGACCCTATTAAAGATGAACTTGCCAGAGTGGAGGTACCCTCGGTTTTGGAGGACCTGATTAAACTTGTCATCTTGATTGACCGACGGTTATGGGAACGCCAGTCAGAGAGGACCCACAGAGACTCTCCTCACCACAGAACCAAGAATGCCATTACCTGTCTTTCCAGTGACATGACTGGCTCACCCTGGGCTCCTTCTCGGAAAAGTTTTTTGAGGTCCCCTCTGTCTGCAGCCGAACGCCTTCGTCGCCAGCACTCTAACCTCTGTCTCTACTGTGGTGATGTCGGTCACTATTTGCAAAGCTGTCCAGTACGACCACACAAATCTCCTACCAACTGGACCCACACTATGCATCCACCCGGACCTGATCGGGTTCACCTAACCCTTCCTTGCAACCTACTGCTTGCTGAGAAAACCATTTCTGTCTCTGCAATCATAGACTCTGGTGCCTGCAGCTGCTTTGTGGACTCTGGTTTCGCAGCCCGGCACAACCTCCCTCTTTGTACCAAGAAACAAGGGTTCGTGGTACACCTCGCTGATGGCTCCAGTATCAAGTCTGGCCCAGTAACACAAGAAATGGTCCCCATCCTCTGCCTTTCTTCCGCCAGTCATCAAGAGTTCCTACGTCTAGATGTCATCTCGTCACCCATGTTCCCCATCATCTTGGGTATGCCCTGGCTGAAGGCACACAACCCCAGCATCAATTGGCTTACAGGAGAGGTCCTTTTCTCTTCACCTTACTGTCTGGCACACTGTGTTCTACATGAGGTACGCACCACTACCACCTCTCCTGGCCATCCAGTCCGATCCGGAAACCTCGAAACTTGTTCCTGCAGTGTACCACGACTTTCTCTATGTTTTCAACAAAAAGAATGCAGACTCTCTCCCTCCTCACCGGGCCTATGATTGCCCCATAGAACTGTTGCCCGGAGCTGAGATTCCGTTTGGCCGTATCTATCCTCTTTCTGAGCCCGAATTAGAAGCCCTCCGTCACTACATTGACAAAAATTTGGAGAAAGGCTTCATCCGACATTCCACATCTCCTGCAGGGGCAGGCATCTTCTTCGTCGAAAAAAAGGATCATACTCTCAGACCCTGTGTGGATTATCGAGATCTTAATAAGATAACGGTTAAGAATCGGTATCCACTTCCTCTAATCCCAGAACTTTTCCAAAGATTGCGAGGGGCAAAAGTGTTTTCGAAACTAGATCTGAGGGGTGCATACAACTTAATCAGAATTCGTAACGGGGACGAATGGAAGACCGCATTCCGAACACGCTTCGGGCACTATGAATATCTTGTCATGCCATTTGGCCTCTGCAATGCCCCAGCCACATTTCAACATCTGGTCAATGACATCTTCCGGGACTACTTAGATCTGTTCATTATCGTCTACTTGGACGATATTCTTATATTCTCCAGCTCTCTTGATCTTCATAGGGGTCATGTAAAGAAAGTACTTGAAAGACTGCGACAACACCATCTTTACGCTAAAGCTGAGAAATGCGACTTTGAAAGATCTTCTATCCAATTCCTAGGACTTGTTATTTCTGCAGAAGGCATCTCTATGGACCCGCAGAAAGTTTCCGCTGTGCTTGATTGGCCTGCTCCTGAGGACAAGAAAGCCATTCAACGTTTTGTAGGCTTTGCAAATTTTTACAGGAAATTTATTAAAAACTTTTCCGGCATCATTGCTCCTGTCACCCAGTTAACTAAACAGCATGTTTCGTTCAAATGGACCCCTGAGGCTCAGGATGCTTTTGAGAAATTAAAGATCTTGTTCACCTCTGCCCCCATTCTAAGACACCCTGACCCTGCTCTGGCCTATGTACTCGAGGTAGACGCTTCTGAAACGGCAGTTGGAGCTATCCTATCTCAAAGACAGGGGGCTAAATCCTTACTTCATCCAATTGCCTTCTTCTCTAGGAAACTGAACTCTTCTGAAAAGAACTATGACGTGGGGGATCGTGAACTACTAGCTATCAAAGCCGCCCTAGAGGAATGGCGCTATCTGTTGAAAGGGACTGCGCATCCTATCCTTATTTTTACTGATCATAAAAACTTGGAATATTTAAGAACTGCCAAGCGCCTAAGACCCCGACAAGCCAGATGGGCACTATTCTTTTCACGTTTCACTTTTCATCTTACCTTCCGCCCCGGATCCAAGAACGGTAAACCCGATGCGCTCTCACGCATGTTCTCTGAATCAACACCACTTCCTGAACCTGACACTATCTTACCTGCCAAGAACTTTCTACTCCTACAGGCAGATGTGATGTCCCAAATCAAGGAGGCAGTTGCTAATCATCCTCCTCGTCTGGATCTGCACCTTCAACCAAGAGATGAACTCTTCTTCCACAAGGAGCAAATTTTTATTCCTGAGCAGTTTAGGGTCCACATCCTCAAGAAATGCCATGACCACCCCCTTGCCGGGCACTTTGAAATTCACAAGACCTCTGACCTAGTGTCCCGTTCCTTTTGGTGGCCTAATTTATTGAAGGATTGTAGAGATTATGTCAGGTCCTGCTCCGTGTGTCTCAGAAACAAGTCTGATCGTGCCAAGACCTGGGGATTGTTAGAATCTCTTCCTGTACCTGAAAAACCTTGGAACATGATTTCCTTGGATTTTATTGTGGAACTCCCCCCGTCTGAAGGATTCACCACCATTTTTGTTATAGTGGATCGTTTTTCAAAGATGGCTCATTTTGTACCTTTAAAAGGAACCCCCTCTGCCTCTGAAACCGCTTCTGTATTTATTAAGGAGATTGTAAGATTGCATGGCATCCCAGCAAACATAACCTCAGATCGTGGAGTACAGTTTACCTCCAAATTTTGGAGGGCCCTATGTAAAGCTTTGAGGATTGAACTATGCCTTTCGTCTGCTTATCACCCGCAGACCAACGGTCAGACCGAAAGGACAAATCAGTCCTTGGAGCAATACTTAAGATGTTTCTCATCCTTCTTTCAGGATGATTGGGTGTCTCTACTCCCCTTGGCGGAATTTGCGTATAACAATTCCGTTCATTCGGCAATCAAACAGTCACCCTTCTATGTTAACTATGGGTATCACCCTTCCTTTCTACCCGATGTACCCACGGAGTCTTCCGTACCAGCTGTGCAAGAGAGACTGGACTTTTTTAACACCAATAATCTGCTCTTGCGAGAGACTATCCTTAAGTCACAGGCGGCTAACAAGAAATTTTTTGATAGGAAGAGAAGGGGGAACCTGAACTTGAAGCCAGGAGACAGAGTTTTTCTGTCCACAGCTAACTTAAGATTGAAATGCCCTTCGAAGAAACTTGGCCCAAAATTCTTGGGTCCTTTTTCAATTAAAAAGCGGATCAATCCTGTGGCGTTTGAATTATCCTTGCCAGACAGTTTAAAGATTCATCCTGTGTTCCACATTTCGCTGCTCAAGCCTATGGTCTCTAACCCCTTCCCAAATCGTGGCACTGAAGCCCCTGCCCCACTACTGGTTGAAGGAAGTGAAGAATACGAGGTTGAGGCTGTTCTGGACTGTAGGAAGAGGGGTGGTCAGACTCAATTCCTCATTAAGTGGAAGGGTTATGGTCCTGAGGACAATTCCTGGGAACCAGCCTCTAATGTTCATGCCCCCCGGTTGATACAGGCCTACCTCCAGCTTCATCCCGAAAAACGGTCTCTTGTGGGCATCCGGAGGCTGCCCCTAAGGGGGGGGGCAATGTCAGGGAATTCCTGTGAGACGTTTTGCACACAGACGTAGACAAGCACATAGTCTTTCCAATAGAATGGCAAACAGGCGCGCGCACAAGCCTAATTCTCCTTTGGCGCCAGACAGCCTATTTAAAGGGAGTCTGGGCTCTTGTGCTTTGCTGACTGATCTCAGCTGTGTTCCTGAATCCTGCTCTGATCCTGTGTGTCTCCCTAGTAGTTTGACCCGGCTTGCTCTTGACCTTGTTCCTGTACTGATGTCCATCTCTGAACCCGGCTCCGTTCCCGACTCTGGCTCTGTCTATGATCTTGTACCTCGCTGCCCGCCTGCTGACGAACCTGGCTATTCCTGAGACCTTGCTCCTGTCTTTGTTCCTGGTTGCTGTTAACCCCCGGCTACCTGCCTGGCTGTTACCTGTCCCTGCTCAGCACAGCACAGCCTCCGCCAGTCTGCTGAACCCTGCCAAGCAGTGCACCTGGGACCTCCTGCTCCAGGCACTCGTGTCCCTCTTGTCCTTCGGCTTCCTCTGTCTCACCTCCAGCGGAGCCAGGACAGGAGATATAAGAGAGGCCGACCTCGTCAATTCAGTCTCCCATCCGATCCCTGACAGTCAGTGATATTCTGCTAAACCTTGTGTGCAGGGAGAGAGAAGGATAGGTAGGGACAGTGTCAGTGATATTTTTGCTAAGCCTCCTGCACAGTATACAACCGAAGCTAGCCCTTAGTGCTGTGATTTCCTGTTGTGTAACACAGGCAGGCATCTGCAGCACTTAAAGCAGGCGTAGTGTGATTCCTGCAAAATATACACCTGAAGCTAGCCCTTATTGCTCGTAGTTTTTTTTTCTTTTGTGTTACACTAAGGGCTCTTTCACACAGGATGGATCAGTAATGAGCCGCCCCGTGAAGCTCCGCTTGCTCAGCGGGGATCGCTCCGTTGATCCCCGCTGAGCCGGCGGATGACTGGGCGGTTCCCGCACACTGTGCAGGGACCGCCCTGTCAGAGCGCCGCTCTCCCCTATGGGGGGATCGGATGATGACGGACCGTAGAGTCCGTTGTCATCCGATCCGCAGACGGAAGGAAAAATAGGGTTTTCCTCTGTCACACTTTTGCGGATCGGAGCGGGTCGGATGTCAGCGGACATGTCACCGCTGACATCCATGGCTCCATAGGAGGACATGTAGCATCCGTTCAGGTCCGCCTAAAAAACTGACAGGCGGACCTGAACGGACCCTCCTTGTGAAAGAGCCCTAACAGGCATCTGCAGCACTTAAAGCATGTGTAGTGTGATTCCTGAAAAATATACACCTGAAGCTAGCCCTTATTGCTCGTAGTTTTTTTTCTTTTGTGTTACACTAACAGGCATCTGCAGGGGCATATAAAAAATATATAATGTGGCGCTGTGAGAGAAGTAGTAAAAAACCCTACTTCATGTATGGCACAATGGTGCACATAAAAATATGGTGTCAAACAAAATGTTTGTACACAATAGGTGTACACAAATGAATGTGATAAAAATGTAAGTGAATACTAACACTGAAATAATTGGTATGGGGTATAGGTGCACAACAAAAACCAGCAATTAAACTGGAATATTGATCATACCCATAATAAACAAAAATAAAAATGAAAATATAATGTAGGTGGAGACAAACTCTAATAAGGCGTCACAGATGAGTATGTAGAATAATGTCCAATCTTATCACATATGAAAAGAAGTTCATAGGTCAAAATCCAACAAGGAGCTGCATCGTTTGAAAATAGGTTTGAAGGGTGCATCTATCACATTTTCCCCTTTTTACATGGCTTGTTGTCGCCATATTGGTTTGGATTTCTTCCTTTTCGGGTTGGAAATACGGACCAGTGGTGCTGTCGACATAAGGAAGGAGGTGTCTTGCAGATCCTGACTGTTCCTTGGGTCCACAGAGTGGACAAAGCTTTGTTGATCCACCACCGTACGGTGAGCTGGGTCCACTCTGTCCGGTAAGAGCATTTACTTCTCCCCCATTGGCCCAAGGTGAAGGCACTCCCGGGTGATGTCATATATCCTATATGCCTATAAAGAAAATGTGATAGATGCACCCTTCAAACCTATTTTCAAACAATGCAGCTCCTTGTTGGATTTTGACCTATGAACTTCTTTTCATATGTGATAAGATTGGACATTATTCTACATACTCATCTGTGACGCCTTATATGAGTTTGTCTCCACCTACATTATATTTTCATTTTTATTTTTGTTTATTATGGGTATGATCAATATTCAAGTTTAATTGCTGGTTTTTGTTGTGCACCTATACCCCATACCAATTATTTCACTGTTAGTATTCACTTAGATTTTTATCACATTCATTTGTGTACACCTATTGTGTACAAACGTTTTGTTTGACACCATATTTTTATGTGCACCATTGTGCTATACATGAAGTAGGGTTTTTTACTACTTCTCTCACAGCGCCACATTATATATTTTTTATACGTTCTATATATCCTGTCTGATTTTATGTTTGGCTGCTTCATTTAGTATTTAGAGTTGGCGCAGTATTATTATTATTTAATCTGCAGGGGCATGCAATTACAATTCTTGATCTAATAATTCACAGCAGGGCCCATTCATGCACCCACCAAGAGTAACTGTGAGGCCTTACAGTGTTGTGGCAACACCACCACCACCACCACCAAAGGCCCAATTTTTCAGCCCCTGTTCAACAGGGGCATGCAATTACAATTCGTGATCTAATAATTCATAGCAGGGCCCATTCATGCACCCACCAAGAGTAACTGTGAGGGCTTACAGTGTTGTGGCACCAGCACCACCACCAAAGGCCCAATTTTTCCTACCACTGTTCAACAATGGCATGTAATTACAATTCCTGATATAATAGTTCACAGCAGGGCGTTCCAGCACCCACCAAGAGTAACTGTGAGTGCTTACAGTGTTGTGCCAACACCAACATGTAAGGGGCAAATTTCAGCTGAGTATATACGGCAGGTCCCTACTTTCAAACATCCAACTTACAAACGACTCCTACTTGCAAACGGAAGGAGACAACAGGAAGTGAGAGGAAATCTACCCCTAGGAAGGCAAATTCTCTCCTGTAAGAGATAATATGGGAAAAAGGTGTCTCCTCTCTACTGATGCTTTATCACCAATCCTTGTTTCAATAAAAACCCCACTTTTCAAAAACATTTGTCATTGGGACGGAAAGTGAGGTGAAATGTTCTGAACAGGTGCACAGACAGCAAAACAAATGTTACAGGGGTGATAACCCTTCCCTATGTTTTCCAAAAAGCTTAAAAATATATTTTTGGGCTGGAGCTACACTTAAACAATGTACCTGTTCAAAATTACAAACAGATTCTACTTAAGAACAAACCTACAGTCCCTGTCTTGTATACACCGCCTGTATACGGCTGTTCAGAGTATATAGGGCCTTTTTTATTTTGTGTGCGGGGTTCCCCTTAATATCCATACAAGACCCAAAGGGGCTGGTAATGGGCTGGGGTGGGATGATGGGGTAGCTATGCCATTTTTCTCAAAGATTTTCATCCATATTACCGGGACCAGACATTACATTAAAGCCACAAGCAGTTTTAAATAGTAGGATTTTTAAAACAGCTTACCTGTAAAATCCTTTTCTTGGAGTACATCACGGGACACAGAGCAGCATAGTCATTACTATGTGGGTTATATAGAATTACCTTCAGGTGCTGGCACTGGCAACTTCCAAAACAGGAAGTACCCTCCCCTATATAAGCCCCTCCCATCCGGGAGTACCTCAGTTTTGTAGCAAAGCAATACGTGTCCCCAAAAGAGGGGTGGGAGCTCTGTGTCCCGTGATGTACTCCAAGAAAAGGATTTTACAGGTAAGCTGTTTTAAAAATCCTACTTTCTTGTTCATACATCACGGGACACAGAGCAGCATAGTCATTACTATGTGGGACGTCCCAAAGCAATGCCACATGAGGGGGGGGATACACCATACATAAGCTGGGCGCCATCAGGCATGAGGTTCTTTTGCGGCCTGCAACACACTGCGCCCAAAGGCGACATCCTCCTGACTTCTCACGTCCACCTGGTAGAACCTAGTAAACGTGTGTACTGAAGACCATGTTGCGGCCTTACAAATTTGCGCCAGGGAGGCCTGGTGATGCACTGCCCATGAAGTTCCAACTGCTCTCGTGGAGTGCGCCCTAACTTTGAACGGAGGCGGTCTACTTTTCAAGCCATAGGCTTGTATTATGACCTGTCGAATCCACTTGGCTAAAGTAGATTTTGATGCTGCCTGACCCTTTCTGGGGCCTTCCGGCAGAACAAACAGAGAATCCGTTCTACGAATCTGAGCAGTGGCTTTTAGATAAGCTTTAACTGCTCTTACTACATCCAAAGAATGCAACAACTTTTCCTCTACCGAGCTTGGTTTGGGGAAAAAAGAAGGAAGAACCACATCCTGGTTCAAGTGAAACCTCGATACCACCTTAGGAAGAAAGGCTGGGTGAGGACGTAATACTACTCTGTCCTTATGGATAACCAGATATGGCTCTTTACAGGACATGGCGGCTAATTCCGACACTCTTCTAGCCGAGCATATGGCTACTAAAAATATCAATTTCCTGGTGAGTAGAACCAAGGAAATGTGCCGCAAAGGTTCAAATGGCTGCTTCTGCAGAACCGACAGAACCAAATTTAGATCCCATGGGCATATGGGAGCCTTAATCGGTGGAATAATACGAGTCACACCTTGCATAAAGGATTTGACAAGTGAATGCATAGCCAGGGGCCTTTGAAATAGTATTGACAAGGCCGAAACCTGGCCCTTGATAGTACTTAAAAAAAAAAGAAGAGAGATTCGCCCTTGGGACTTTGAGTGAGGTGAGCACTGTTAGGCCAATAAAAAAATCGCAAGAATAATTGCAGTGTATATTTATTCAGGTAAAAAGCAGTACATACATTAATGTCATGAACATGGGCCAATTCATACAAAATACAAGACCAATATAAATTAGGTAAAATGATATTGCGAGTATCTGACAGTAATTATGTAAACACATAGGCATCAAAAGTAACCCAACGCGTTTCGCGAGGCTTGGCTCGCTCTTCAGGGGTGGATGCACGTAGTGTACCTAAAATGAGAGTGATATAGTATAAAGCATGATATGAAGGCACAGGGGGGGGGCCTTGAATATGGAAAACCCCATACTCACCACTGGACATTGCCAAAGGACAGCGGGGGTGAAGCTCAAACGGCGGCAGCGACTGTCTCACCAGGGAGCTGAGGAGGCGGAGCCAAACAAAGCTCCAAATCGGAGTCAAACGGAAGGAAGGCCCAGCATGGATGGAATAGGTGTAACCCCAAGAGTGTCAGTGAATCCAAGAGGAATATTGGCTCTAAATATAAATATGTATATTGAATAATTAAAATATGGGAGTATACGAGTATATGGTAACATATGTGTCTTTGCATGTATAAAAGACATGAGCCAAGAATGGTTAGAGTATGGAGACTGAGGGGGAGAGTGAAAAAATACCAGATTGACTAGTATGATTAAGGAAAGTTCAGAGAGGAAAGTAATAAGTGAAAGAGAGTGTAAATGGAATGAAATACAGGTGTGTGATGAGGACTGTGATGAGAAAACAAGTTGCATGTAAATGCTTGCAGCGAGTAATATATAAACATATAAAAGTATACCTTGGTGAAGTAGGTCTAAGAGTAGTAAATTCCAAGGGAAGGACCTGCACTTGTGTGTCTGTCCTCAGTGAAAGAAAGCAAACAATGAGATCCATGCTGTGCAAACCTCCAATATATACCCCTGAAGGGGCCCGAGAGGCTCCGCCCCCAACACCATGTGCAAATGACCAGCAAACGAGTGCCTAAACCCACCAACCATCAAGAAGGCGGTGTGTGAGCCAAGACACTCCCAGGACCATCTTGATGGTAGTAATGCCTGCAGCCACAGCGATGCTGCAAAATCGCAGACATCGCGCGGCCGACGCATTAACATGGTGCCGATGTGCAAGTGGCCCCGTCCGCTCAAAAAGGGGGCAGGCGGGGACAGCAGGGGACAAAGGTCCCCCTTATAATGCACATCGCAGCTCCCAGGGAGAAATGAAGTAGCACCGCCGCCAACAGAGAACACCACACCAGCTGGATTGGGATAAAAGTCCAATGCGAGATGTTATTGGATATGTTGGAATAACAAATGGCTAGTGCATGATAAAAATGTAAAATCCATACATATATGTATGTTTTTGTTTTTATTGGCGAGTGTGACCACAGACCAGTTTTGGGCTATTGGGTGTCTTCCACCCGGGTATCCTTGAGACAAAAGAAAAAAGAAGGGTCTGGTGTCACCAGTGACACACCTCCATCCCTGAATTTCATGAAAAAAAAAGAAGAGAGATTCGCCCTTGGGACTTTGAGTGAGGTGAGCACTGTTAGGCCAATAAAAAATCGCAAGAATAATTGCAGTGTATATTTATTCAGGTAAAAAGCAGTACATACATTAATGTCATGAACATGGGCCAATTCATACAAAATACAAGACCAATATAAATTAGGTAAAATGATATTGCGAGTATCTGACAGTAATTATGTAAACACATAGGCATCAAAAGTAACCCGACGCGTTTCGCGAGGCTTGGCTCGCTCTTCAGGGGTGGATGCACGTAGTGTACCTAAAATGAGAGTGATATAGTATAAAGCATGATATGAAGGCACAGGGGGGGGGCCTTGAATATGGAAAACCCCATACTCACCACTGGACATTGCCAAAGGACAGCGGGGGTGAAGCTCAAACGGCGGCAGCGACTGTCTCACCAGGGAGCTGAGGAGGCGGAGCCAAACAAAGCTCCAAATCGGAGTCAAACGGAAGGAAGGCCCAGCATGGATGGAATAGGTGTAACCCCAAGAGTGTCAGTGAATCCAAGAGGAATATTGGCTCTAAATATAAATATGTATATTGAATAATTAAAATATGGGAGTATACGAGTATATGGTAACATATGTGTCTTTGCATGTATAAAAGACATGAGCCAAGAATGGTTAGAGTATGGAGACTGAGGGGGAGAGTGAAAAAATACCAGATTGACTAGTATGATTAAGGAAAGTTCAGAGAGGAAAGTAATAAGTGAAAGAGAGTGTAAATGGAATGAAATACAGGTGTGTGATGAGGACTGTGATGAGAAAACAAGTTGCATGTAAATGCTTGCAGCGAGTAATATATAAACATATAAAAGTATACCTTGGTGAAGTAGGTCTAAGAATAGTAAATTCCAAGGGAAGGACCTGCACTTGTGTGTCTGTCCTCAGTGAAAGAAAGCAAACAATGAGATCCATGCTGTGCAAACCTCCAATATATACCCCTGAAGGGGCCCGAGAGGCTCCGCCCCCAACACCATGTGCAAATGACCAGCAAACGAGTGCCTAAACCCACCAACCATCAAGAAGGCGGTGTGTGAGCCAAGACACTCCCAGGACCATCTTGATGGTAGTAATGCCTGCAGCCACAGCGATGCTGCAAAATCGCAGACATCGCGCGGCCGACGCATTAACATGGTGCCGATGTGCAAGTGGCCCCGTCCGCTCAAAAAGGGGGCAGGCGGGGACAGCAGGGGACAAAGGTCCCCCTTATAATGCACATCGCAGCTCCCAGGGAGAAATGAAGTAGCACCGCCGCCAACAGAGAACACCACACCAGCTGGATTGGGATAAAAGTCCAATGCGAGATGTTATTGGATATGTTGGAATAACAAATGGCTAGTGCATGATAAAAATGTAAAATCCATACATATATGTATGTTTTTGTTTTTATTGGCGAGTGTGACCACAGACCAGTTTTGGGCTATTGGGTGTCTTCCACCCGGGTATCCTTGAGACAAAAGAAAAAAGAAGGGTCTGGTGTCACCAGTGACACACCTCCATCCCTGAATTTCATGAAAAAAAAAGAAGAGAGATTCGCCCTTGGGACTTTGAGTGAGGTGAGCACTGTTAGGCCAATAAAAAATCGCAAGAATAATTGCAGTGTATATTTATTCAGGTAAAAAGCAGTACATACATTAATGTCATGAACATATATTTAGAGCCAATATTCTTCTTGGATTCACTGACACTCTTGGGGTTACACCTATTCCATCCATGCTGGGCCTTCCTTCCGTTTGACTCCGATTTGGAGCTTTGTTTGGCTCCGCCTCCTCAGCTCCCTGGTGAGACAGTCGCTGCCGCCGTTTGAGCTTCACCCCCGCTGTCCTTTGGCAATGTCCAGTGGTGAGTATGGGGTTTTCCATATTCAAGGCCCCCCCCTGTGCCTTCATATCATGCTTTATACTATATCACTCTCATTTTAGGTACACTACGTGCATCCACCCCTGAAGAGCGAGCCAAGCCTCGCGAAACGCGTCGGGTTACTTTTGATGCCTATGTGTTTACATAATTACTGTCAGATACTCGCAATATCATTTTACCTAATTTATATTGGTCTTGTATTTTGTATGAATTGGCCCATGTTCATGACATTAATGTATGTACTGCTTTTTACCTGAATAAATATACACTGCAATTATTCTTGCGATTTTTTATTGGCCTAACAGTGCTCACCTCACTCAAAGTCCCAAGGGCGAATCTCTCTTCTTTTTTTTTCATGAAATTCAGGGATGGAGGTGTGTCACTGGTGACACCAGACCCTTCTTTTTTCTTTTGTCTCCTTGATAGTACTTAAGGCAAACTTCCTGTCTACAGCCCACTGCAGGAAGTCCAGAATTCTGCCTATAACGTACTTACGTGGATGCCATTTTCTGGCCTTGCACCAAGTGATGTACGCCTTCCAAACTCTATAGTAGATCTGCCTGGATACAGGCTTCCTGGCATTGATTATAGTTGATACCACAGAGTTAGAGAGACCTCTCTTCTTTAGGATGTGGGACTCAATAGCCTGGCCGTTAAATTTAGAGTTAGTAAGGAAGGGTGGTATATCGGTCCTTGCGAAAGCAGGTCCGGACGACGTGGAAGGGTCCAAGGACTCCCCACAGACATTTTGATGATCTCCGCGTACCAGGCCCTTCGGGGCCACGCTGGAGCCACCAGGATCACCGGCTTCTTCTCCAACCTGACTCTGCGAAGGAGTCGAGGCAACAATTGTAGCGGAGGGAATGCATATATCAGTCTGAACTGATCCCAAGGGAACACCAGAGCATCCGAGCCGCAAGCGAGGGGATCCCTTGTCCGGGAGACAAACCTGTCCACCTTTGCGTTGAATCTGGATGCTAGCAGATCTACATCCGGTGTTCCCCACCGCTGACATATTGCTCGGAAGACCTCGGGATGAAGGGACCATTCCCCTGGGCATAACTGTTGGCGACTCAGAAAGTCCGCCTTCCAATTCTCCACCCCTGGAATGAAGACAGCTGATATACATGGGACATGCTTTTCTGCCCATTCCAGGATGTGACTTACTTCCCTCTGGGCTGCACGACTCCTGGTGCCTCCCTGATGATTGATATATGCCACTGCTGTGGCATTGTCTGATTGAATTCTGACAGGGGACCCTTGGAGTCTGGATGTCCAGGCTACTAGGGCGTACCGGGCTGCTCGTATCTCTAAGAGATTGATGGGCAGGGTTTTTACTACATTTGACCATCTGCCCTGGAGAGACCATTGCTCCAGTACTGCCCCCCAGCCTGTAAGGCTGGCATCTGTAGTGACCACCTTCCAAGATATCGGGCTGAAGGGTTTTCCCTTCTGGAGATTCTGGGGGATCAACCACCAGCAGAGACTCTTCCGAACGGAAGGGGACAAAGCCATCGGGAAGTCTAGAGCCTGAACTTTTCCGTTCCAGGCTGACAATATGGCCCTTTGTAAATTCCTTGAGTGGAATTGGGCGTATGGCACAGCTTCGAATGATGCTACCATCTTTCCTAGCAGCCTCATGCACAGGCGTATGGACGGCTGTCTTTTTGCACAAAGCAGACAGACCAAGCCCCTCAAAGAGGATACCTTGTCTAGAGGTAAGAAAATCTTCCTCTGGTCTGAATCCAGCCGTAGCCCTAGATATACCAGGTTTTTCACTGGCTGTAGGGCTGACTTGTCCAGGTTGATGACCCAACCGTGAGATTGTAGATACTTGATTGTATCGATAATTACCACTTCTAGCTTGGCAACTGAGTGGTCCATCAACAACAGGTCGTCTAGGTATGCCATTATCGTTACACCCCGTGTTCTTAGATCGGCCAACAGTGGGGCCAGAATTTTTGTGAACACTCGTGGTGCTGTGGCCAGACCGAATGGTAAGGCTCTGAACTGAAAATGGCGCCCTTCTACTGCAAAGCGTAGGAATTTTTGATGACCTGGAAAGATGGGAACATGCAAGTAAGCATCTTTGATGTCGATCGAGGCTAACCATTCCTCCCCTTGTAGGGCAGCGGTGACCGATCGGATCGACTCCATCCGGAAAGACCGGACGTTTAGAAATTTGTTTAGACTCTTTAGGTCCAATATGGGTCTTATGTCCCCGTTTGGCTTCGGGACTGTGAAAAGGTTTGAGTAGAAACCCAACCCCCACTCTTCCATAGGAACCTCCATAATTACTCCTTGGAGCAATAGTTGTTCTAACGCCAATAGGAGAGACCGTCTTTTCAGAGGGTCTCCTGGCATGCCTGACCACATAAAATGGGACGGAGGAGACTCTTTTAACTCCAACTTGTATCCCAGAGTTACTGCGGAGAGCACCCATCTGTCTTTGATCGTCTCCCGCCAGGTCTCTGCGAACAACTGAAGTCTTCCCCCCACCCGTTTGAGTGGGGGCAGCCCTTCATAGGCTTGACTTGGAGGCTGGTTTAGTACCTCTTCGGATCCAGGGCTTTTTATTACCCTGTGGCTGTCCCTGATTTTTACCTCCTGAGTTTGACCGAGGAGGCCGTCGGAACTGCTTAGTAGCAGACGTCGCAGGGATAGGAGAGGTAGTCCTCTTAAAAGATGGACCCCTAGACCTCTTCTTACTCGGTAAGAGAGTACTTTTACCACTGGAAATCTTCTGGATATACTTATCCAGGTCTTCGCCAAAAAGGCGTTCCCCATGAAATGGGAAGCTAACTAAGAGCTTCTTACAGGGAGCTTCAGCAGACCAGTTTTTAAGCCACAGAAGCCTACGCATATGTATCAAAGACAGCGTGAGGCGGGAGGCCTGATGGATAGAATCCTTGATGGCGTCAACCGCAAAGCATAATGCTCTAGGCAGATCAGCCAGAGCCTGGGCCTGTTGGTCTGGCAAATCCCTCAGGACCATTTTCATTTGATCCTTTAAAGCTTGGCAGACCCCAATAGCTGCCACTGCTGGCTGTGTAACAGCCCCTGCTGTGGAAAAAGCAGATTTTAATAAAGATTCCAATTTTTTATCCACTGGATCTTTGAACATTTGAACATTATCTACTGGACATGTCAGTGATTTGTTCACAGAAGAGATGGCTGCATCCACCGTAGGAACATTCCATCTCTGGGTGAACTTTTCCTCCATGGGATAGATCACCGGAAACCTTTTAGGCGGAACAAATAGTTTATCAGGATGTTCCCAGTCCTGGTATATAAGTCCTTCCAATAATGGATGTATTGGAAAGGAGCAATTAACCTGGGGAGCTTTTAGCGACCCCAATGAGGAGACAGCAGTAGTTGATGGTTCAACAAGAGGCATTTTAAATGCAGATCGAACCATGTCAGTTAGGGTCTGGACCCACAACCTTTCAGTCTGTGATGCTGAAAATGGTTCATCTACTGTCGATTCCTCAAAAACAGAGCTAACCTCCTCCTGATCCCCTTCAGGTAGGTCGGTCCCTTCCTGGGACTGTTGCTCTGCCAACAGGCACTCTAATGGAGGTGATGGAGATCTGGCGCGCTTTCTTTCCTGTAGAGAAGAAGCGATCAATGCAGCCAATCTCTGCTCCAATCCCTCCAGAGTTGAGGAAAAAACCTCCTCTGTTATATATGCAGGAGCAGGTGGACTGAGGACAGCCGCAGTACCTGGCACTCCCGGGGGTTCCTTATGGGTATTAACCTCTGATTTCTCAGGGGAGGAGGGTGCAGATGACTGCTCCAGATCCTCAGAGCCCGATGGAGACCCCCTACACTTCCTGAGAGGTATATCTCGGAGTTTTTTAGGCGGCATATTCCTTAGTTCAAAGCTGAGGTATTCCAGCCGCAATACACCCCTTACTGAAATAGTCTAATGCAATTTGCTGCTATGTACATCAGTGGGTGTCTACTAATGCGTCTTTCTGGGGATGCCTGTATCAACCGCCCGCTGTAAGCCCATATACCATGCTACCAGCTCCTTTTCATGCTCTGTGTCCATAGCAAGCAGCGTGGACTGAGTCCTTTTATCTTGCTGGGACGCCCGCGCATGCGCAGAAGCGCTGGGCGCACAGAGCGCGTCATCCGCCAGGCTCCGCCCCCTTTTTTGAAGCTAAACCTTATAAAAAGAAAGCATGTGTGCGCGCGCGTGCACGTGTGCGCTCTTGGCGCCATGTAGGGAGAGGAGCCAGGGTCCCTGTTTTACCAGGACTCGGGGATGGAAGGAAACTACTTGGCAGCATGACAGAGGAATGCAGCTTCCCTGATAGAGAGCTCACTCATCTGCCTGGACTTTCACCATGGAAGGAATAGTCCCAAGAAAAAAGACGTTCCACAGCGGTCTCTAGTGGACAAACACAGGTACCGCACTTTTGTCTTTTTTTTTTTTTTTTTTTAAAAAACCTCCTTTATGAAAAACATTTCCAGGTTTACAGTTTTTTTAAAACTTCCCTTATGAAAAAACATTTCTAGGATTTCTTAGGCATATACAGCTATTAGCGGGAATACCTTTTAGGTAACAGGCAGAAAGACATATTAGGCTTGGGGGTCCCCTCAATAGAACCAAGTTCCTGAGGGGCCCCCACTTACCTTTTCCCCGCCGCAGGACTTTGTTTGGTCCACAGAAGCCCAAACTTCACCTCTCACGGCAGGCATTGTACTAGACCTTCAGGGACCGGGTTCCCAAGGATTCCACTCCCCTGGACCTGTATAGCACCCTGCACAGATAGCCTCTTGGTTTTGGGTATGACCAGAGCTCTGGATCCCAGGGTCCAGCCCTCCTAAGAGAGGCATTACAGGCAAAACCCTGCTCTTCTCTGCAAGGCCCGGGTACCGACCGTTTAGCTATGAAGCTTTTTTGGTCGGATCCGGAATAGCTTGCTAAGGCCCAGAGAACCTGTACACAAGCCCAGATGAATACATGTTAACCTTGGCCAACACCTTAGACACTGGCAAAAAACTGAGGTACTCCCGGATGGGAGGGGCTTATATAGGGGAGGGTACTTCCTGTTTTGGAAGTTGCCAGTGCCAGCACCTGAAGGTAATTCTATATAACCCACATAGTAATGACTATGCTGCTCTGTGTCCCGTGATGTATGAACAAGAAAGCTTTTTTTTCCTTTAGAAATGTCATTTTGTGCAGGGACAGTTCTAAACACGGGAAACACGTGGCACTTCACAGGCAGACTTTAGACACCCCCCAGGTACGATATTTAAAGGAATATTTGACAATTTTTTTTTCACTTTATGCATCATTAAAATGACTGCTCCCGAAAAACGGCCGTTTTTAAAACTTCGTTTTGCATTGATACATGTCCCCTGGTGAAGAACCCGGGTTCCCAAACCCTTTTTAGGACAATAACATGCATAATAGTCGTTATAATTAGCACTTTAGATTTCGAACGTTCGCATTCATTGTATTTAATAGGGTTCTAATGTTTGTGCGAACTTTCGGTCCGTTCGCGGGTTCTGGTGCGAACCGAACCCGGGGGTGTTCGGCTCATCCCTAGCGGTAAAAGCCGTGTTTTTGCATGCACGTTCACGCATTTGGTGTTAATGCATTCTATTGGCCATTCTAATAGCGCCCTTTCAGCATTTTGGTATATTGCATCTGTGTACACCCATATCTTCCCAAGTAACACAGACATGACCACCGTCCTCACATCCTTAGCTCCACCAACAGCCAGCCTTTGACCATGGGCACGATGTTTATTTATATAACAATAGAGCTTGATTGCTTCACAATCAGCCAATCAAGCACAGGCGAACTGGAGAAGTTATACAAATTCCAACCAATGAACAATAACTAGGGGAGTTTATGGGCGTGTCTCTAAGCTGTGTTCTCCAGTAAGACAAAGAAAGCCACATGGCTGGCCTAAGAACTCATGAACACTGCCCCCGACCACAACACACAAAAAGACTTGTGTTTTTACCATTGGCGTGAATTCTTATTCTGCATTGTTCAGAGAACAACGCATTCCTGGATTATTCTACCATTCCTGAGGATGGGATATTATCTGCAGAGACACGCCATAGTCCCTCCACGTGCTGATCAGACACACAGAGCGACATGAGCGTCCTTCCCCCTATAACCAATAAGGTCTTCGCAGAGTGAACATATCCCCCCCCCCCAGACGATCGTCTGTGCATTGCACAGGGGCCCTTCGCTGGCTGACATATCCCCACTCTGCAAACACTTCTCTGCAATCTCAGGAAGCTTTCGACTACCAAACGTGTCTCAACTGGTGTCAGTCTGCCCCAGTCTGCTCTTTAGAGTGGGCTGCAGGAGAACTAACACTGGGAGTCACTGTGACAATACATATTAAATACATCTTAATAAAATTTCCACAACAGTATACACTCCTGCCTCTAAACTCCTGTAAATGCATGGACATATAGGTTAACATGGAGGGGCAGTTAGAGGCAGAAAAAAAAGTCAAACGCCTGTAAATCAGGCATTTTTTTGCGCAAGTGTGCACGAGGCCTAAGAGAATTTCCTATCACATTCTGTCTTGAGAGCAAGTGCTGGGAACGTTTCCAATAGGGACACAGTCAGCAAATAAAAAAAATAAAAAAATAAAACAGAGGTTTTAACCCTTTTCCTGTTATTTAACCACTTGAGACCCGCGCTATAGACGAAAGACGTCTGCAGCGCGGCTCTCAAGTGCAGAGTGGACGTCCCTGACTCTTTCACTCCCCCTGCATGCCGCCAAGGGTGCGCGGTGGGGAACAGCTGTTCCCCGCCGTGTCACGTGTTGCCGATGCGCGTGCCTGGTGGCCACGATGTCCGCCAGGTACACGCGATCGGCTGTTACAGAGGCAGGACATGGATCTCTGTGTGTAAACACAGAGATCCACGTTCTGTCAGGGGGAGAGGAGGCCGATGCTGTGTCCCTTGTACATAGGGACACAGATCGGTCACCTCCCCCAGTCAGTCTCCTCCCCCACACAGTAAGAATCACTCACAGGGAACATATTTAACCCCTTGATCGCCCCTAGTGTTAACCCCTTCCCTGCCAGTCACATTTATACAGTAATCAATGCATTTTTATAGCACTGTTTGCTGTATAAATGTGAATGGTTCCAAAATAATGTCAAAAGTGTCCGATATGTCCACCTCAATATCGCAGGTCCGACAAAAATCGCAGATCGCCACCATTACTAGTAAAAAAATATATATATATAATAAAAATGTCATGAATCTATCCCCTATTTTGTAAGCGCTATAACTTTTGCGCAAACCAATCACTATACGCTTATTGCAATTTAAAAAAAAAAAATATTTAGAAGAATACATATAGGCCTAAACTGAGAAAAAAAATAGTTAAAAAAAATTGGAATATTATTATAGCAAAAAGTAAAAAAATATTGAGTTTTTTTCAAAATGTTCTGTATTTTTTTGTTTATAGCGCAAAAAATAAAAACCACAGAGGTGATCAAATACCACCAAAAGAAAGCTCTATTTGTGGGAAAAAAATGATAAAAATATAATTTGGGTACAGCGTTGTATGACTGCGCAATTGTCATTCAAAGTGCGTCAGCGCTGAAAGCTGAAAATTGGTCTGGGTACGAAGGGGGTTTAAGTGCCCAGTAAGCAAGTGGTTTTAAAGGCTCAAAGTTTTTTACCTGCGTGCATTTTATGCACACAGGTAAAAAACCTTCTGTGTGCAGCGGCCCCCCAGCCCCCTCTTATACTCATCTGAGCTCCCTCTTGATCAAGCGATGTGCACGAGAGCTAAGCTTCCCCTGGGTCTCTCATTCCTCATTGGCTGGGACAGCAGTGGGAGCCATTGGCTACTGCTACTGTCACAGCCGGTGAGCCAAAGAGGAGAGAGCGGAGGGCGGGGCTCTGTGTGTCTTATGGACGCATAGAGCGGGGCTCAGGAGCGAGCATGCAACAGTGCCCCCAGAGCAAGTGAACTGCTATTGGGGGAACTGGCTGAAAAAAAGCCAGGAAGGGGTCCCGAAAAGAGGAGGATCAGGGCAGGTAAGTATGGCATGGGTTTTTTTTTTTTTTTATGAATGTTTAATGTCACTTTAAGGGTACTAATCTAAGTTAAACTAAAATGTTGCTATTTTTTTTTTTCCTTAGGATCAATGGTTACTGCCAGTACTCTGAAGACACTTTCAGAAGAACAGAAATTTTAGTGAAAATCACTGAAAACTGTGTGTTTGCTGCTTCCACACATTAACCGCATGGGTTTTTTTAATGCAAGAAACCTTTATTTTAGCATGAGCCAATTAAACTGAGCATGGAAAAATCACCTTTCATTCAGATGGGGTCAAGGAGTGTGCAGTTTACAATGCAGTGTATATATACAAGATACCATGCTGGTCTGGTCATCATCAATCCAAGCATCGGGAGATCCCTGCGACACTATCTAAGAAGATGACATTGGTTGGACTTGTGGAAGACCTATATTAATCACGAAATAAGCAACAGTTCGCCTTATTTTATCTGAACCCTAAAAGTTGGGGTCTAAAAATGCTCTTTTCTTTTATAAATCATCAATTGCTGTAAATAAGTGACACTTGTATAAAATTCTAACAAGACTACAGTTCATGTTAATAATGCATCGATCGGATGTCGCTCACATATTCATAAATCCAGATAGACATCTAGTAAGACTTCACAGATGGGTCAGTATACTGGGTGCGTCTTCACAAAATCTTGTATATTATCAACTAAAATATTTGTATATGGAAAAAAAATAAACAAAGCCAAGCAGATTTTACACAATTTCTTTAATTCTGCTGCAAACGTAAATAGTACACAGGAAAAAAAAAATAATAAAAAAAAAAAAAAAAAAACGGGAATGTTGGCAGTCCCGGGACATTTAATATTTTGGTGCATGTATCTCTATCACCTTGATTTGAATTCAGGATTTTATTTTCAACTTTGCAAAGGTTACACTAAACATGAATCAAACGACATTATAGCTCTTCTTCACACAAAGCCCTTTATTTAATCTTGTCGCTGTTGCCAATATACTTTCATGAACTTTGAAGAGAAAAAAATAATAATATATTCTACAGTTGTGCATAGTGATAGGCACTAACTGTATTGCTTTGACGAAGGTTGGGCTTATGGTTTAAGAGGTGACCCTGTGCTTGGGCAAAGCACAACCAACTGAAAAGGAGCAATTAGATCTTAGGCAAGCAGCACGATGTAAAGTCTTTACTGTATTGTGTACTGGCTATAAGATGTAGACTCTTTTCAGACAAGCCGATCATCTGTATTCATTCTAGCAGTGTAATATTAGGTTGTTAATGCTGCTGTGTTTTAAAGGGCATTTTTATTTGGGTTTTGGTGAAATCTTTTTATTTGTTGATTCTCTTCATATGGAAACAGCATTCATTGATAATAGCTCTAATAACAATGTATGAAATCAAAACACTGGATGATCTAGTTGATTATTTAAAACAACAAAAAAATAAATTGTGTTTAAAACTGCTTTGCGTTTTTTTTTATTTATTTTTTAGAGTTGCAAAGTAACAGATCAGCTGGATAGCCCTCTCTCCCCGCTGCTGATGGTTACCTTCCCTGCTTGCCCCTGTGCTTCTGTTTGTTTGCTGAAGCCCCCAACAAAGTTCCTGTGTAAATTCTTTTTTTTTTTTTCCCGGTTACATGACAGCACCCTGGACCTGGCAAATGGAAAACCAGTGTTGACTTGTAGGAGGTAGGGAAGTAGGAGAGAAAGTCACATGCTTACTGATACCTGGAAGTACTGGGTATGTCACAAGGGGTGGCAGGAAGTGTGTGGAAGGTAAGTAGCAAGGGAAGTAGCAGACCATCCAGTGAACATGTTACTTGCCCTGAATGAGCAAAGTACAAGTTTATTGGAAGAAAAAATAGGGAGAATACCACTCTCGGATATGTCACTGTCCCTTAGATAGTAACATTAGTAACATTAGGCCATATAGAACATTGGCCAATGTTCTATATGGCCTAATGTTACTATCAAATTTTATGCTATTGTATACTTTGTAATAAATTTAGATTTTATCACGATTTATTGTGTATGTGCTTACTTCAGTGACCTACAGTGGAACCTCGGATTGCGAGCATAATCCGTTCCAGGAGAATGCTCGTAATCCAAAGTACTTGCATATCAAAGCGCGTTTCCCCATTGAAGTCAATGGAAACGAAAATAATTAGTTCCGCATTGACTTCAATGGCATGCAATACCGCATACGGCCAGAGGTGGGGGGAGCCGGAGAGCCTCGGAAACGGGCAGAAAGGCCCAAGGACACCTTGGCTGACTTTGGCAAACCTCAGAAACTGAGTATTTCCGTGTCTTTCTGTGTATTTCCGAGCATTTTGGAATGGCACCGTTCGGCTGCAGTGCCCCCCCCCCCCCCCCACCTCAGGCCAAACGTGGCACTGCACACCGATTTGGCCTGAATCCTGCTCGTTTTGCGAGACCACACTCGCAAACCGAGTTAGGATTTTTTCAAGTACAGTGCTCGTATTGCGAAACGCTCGTTATCCGTGTTACTCGCAATCCGAGGTTCCACTGTATCCGTTAAAGTCCCATCACCTTATGGGAGAGTTTTGTTCTCCCTATTTTTTCTTCCAATTTACTTCCTAGGGATGTGGATATGACAATCTGTCCCTAGAACTGGTCTAAATATTTCAAACATATATATTTAAAGTACAAGTTTGTTTTAAAAAGAACTTAAATTCGAGGCAAAGCACAACGTCCAGTAATAACTATGCACACACTAGCATTGTTTGAACATTCTTTTTGGTTGTACTTCTTGGGAAAGTTGCAAGTTTGGATTGCAGGACTGTTTGCTTTTGACATAATTCTCAACAAACTGGTTAATTTGTGCAGTAAAATAGCAGTTTACATCCTCTACAGTGCCCTGGAAGAAAATGCAGGCTCATTGACCACTATTATTTAGATAGAAAATCTCAGAATTTACATGCTGTGCCACCAGTACTGACATTGGAGATTATGGGGTGGATTTACTAAAGGCAAAGAGATTGGGCGCTTAGTAAATCAGATGAATCTTCACTTTCCAAAGAATACCCAATCACATGCAAGAAAAGTAAAAAAAACAACAGAATTTTTGCTTGCACATGATTGGATGATGGAAGTCAGCAGAGCTTCCCCTCATTTACTAAACTGTGTAGCAAATACACTTGCAGAGTGCAACTGCACTTGCAAAGCGCACAGTCTATTTGACTTTAGTTAATCCACCCCTATGGCTCACTGTGTCAGGAAACCTGAGGTTATTTTAGAGAGCAGCGACTCACTGGGGGAGATTTACTAAAACTGGTGCACACAGAATCTGGTTCAGCTGTGCATAGTAAGCAATCAGCTTCTAACTTCAGCCTGGCCCCTTTCATACCAGCGGAGAGGCAGACCCAATCGGACCACCTTTAGTTCTCTATGGGGCAGCGGATGTCAGCAGACATGTGTCCGCTATCATTCGATCTGATCCGGTCTGCTAAAAAGAGATGAATGGGGTTTCTTTTTCTCCATCCAATCTGTTTTCATCCGACCGCCCCATAGAGAACAGTAGGCTGTGTCCGTGTCCGCTCTGCATAGCGGAGAAAACACAAGCCTGTCATCTGCCTGCTCAGTGGGAATCAGCCAAGCAATCTCCGCTGAGCAGGCGGATCCGCTTGGATGGATTCCGCCCCACCCATGTGAAAGGGGCCCTAAGTTTTGACAATAAAACCTAGAAGCTTATTGGTTAATATTATGTACAGCTGCACCAGATTCTGTGTGCACCAGTTTTAGTAAATCACAGGGGTTTTCCTGTTTTCAGTTTTATAGGAGAGAAGCAAGAAACACTTCTGCAAAGAACAGGCGCAACCATCATTGTTCATCTTTTATTCTTTGGGAAAAAAAGATTATAAGATTTATACTCCCTACTTGTTATTATTATAGCTTAGTTCTTATTACCCACTTAAGCCCCGGACCATTTCGCTGACCAAAGACCAAAACACTTTTTGCGATTCAGCACTCTGTCGCTTTAACTGACAAATGCGCGGTCGTGCGACGTGGCTCACAAACAAAATTGACGATCTTTTTTTCCCACAAATAGAGCTTTCTTTTGTGGGTATTTGATCACCTCTGCGGTTTTAATTTTTTGCGCTATAGACAAAAATAGAGCGTCAATTTTGAAAAAAATTCAATATTTTTTACTTTTTGCTATAATAAATATCCCCCAAAAATCTATAAGAAAACAACATTTTTCCACAGTTTAGGCCGATATGTATTCTTCTACATATTTTTGGTAAAAAAAATCGCAATAAGCGTTTATTGATTGGTTTGCGCAAAAGTTATAGCATCTACAAAATAGGGGATAGTTTTATGGCATTTTTATTATTATTATTTTTTTTACTAGTAATGGCGGCGATCTGCGCTTTTTATCATGACTGTGACTTTATGGCAGACACATCAGACACTTTTGACACATTTTTGGGACCATTGTCATTTATACAGTGATCAGTGCTATAAATATAGATAAGATAGATAGATAGATACAATTTATTGTCATTGTAGAAACAAATTCACAATGAAATTACATTTCTACTCCACACATTATTCATACATCACAATTATCAACCATGCATTTACCACACAGGATTTATATAAAAAAGTGTCCCCATATATATGCACTGATTACAGTGAAAATGACACTGGCAGTGAATGGGGTTAACCACTAGTGGCAATTAAGGGGTTAAGTGTGTCCTAGGGAGTGATTCTAACTGTTAGGGGGCGTGGCTACGAGTGACACGTCACTGATCGCTGTTCCCGATGAGAGGGAATAGACGATCTGTGACAGTGTCACTAGGCAGAACGGGGAGATGCTTGTTTACACTTGCCTCCCCCCGTTCTGCAGCTCTGTGACCCGATCGCGGGACACCGGCGGACATCGAGTCCGCGGACACGGAGCTCGTGGCAGGGGCGAGTGCCCGCTCGGCGGGAATTTCAAAGTGACGTAAATATATGTTACTTTGCCCAGCCGTGCCATTCTGCCGATGGAAATGTACAGGAGCCGGTCCTTAACCGATTAACTAAGCTACTTTTTTTGAATAGCCTGAATAATATCTATAAATAAAAATATCTATTAATGTTTTGCAGTTTCTGGTCAGTGCTTTTGGCTTTCACTGAGGTTTACCTAGAGCAGTGGTTCTCAACCTGGGGTCGGGACCCCCTCGGGGACGAATGACAATTTGCCAGGGGTCACCAAATCCTGGGCTGTTCCTGAAGCCCTTTTCGCAACCGCCCAGCTGGGCTGTTCCTGGAGCCCGCGGCCGCCCACTCAGCCTCTTCGCAGCTGCCCATTCAGTTCACATCATGGCTGGGGGGCAGAGACTAGAGGTCAGCTGACTGGTGAGGAATGTGAAGTGGGAGGGGCTGGAGGAGACCCTATCTCCTGATTTCGGCATAGTTGTCACTGCTGCGAGACACCACAAAGTCAGAGACACAGTGAAGCCGGAGGCACAGTGAGTAACACTACCTGTGATTATAGTTGCCATTAAAAGTCCCCACTACAGTTCTCAGATCAACAGATAACCTTGATCAAGAGCACCTAAGTTGGCTGATCGAAACTCCCACCAGCACTGCCACTCATCCCACCCCACCCCGCCCACCAGGGTTGCCAACTTTCAGTAAATTTACGAAAAGTTTGTAAAATCCATAATTGTTGCATCTGTCCATGAATGTCAGCTACGGACATGTAGCCTACAGGTCCGTAATGGACATTCAAGGACAGATGCAAAAAGTACAGATTTTACAAATTGTTTGTAAATTTACTGAAAGTTGGCAACCCTGCCCCCTACCAAGGAGTAAGAGAAGGAATAAAAATTGAGAATACGTGGAAGGGAGAGGAAAAGAGGGGGAGGAACAAAAGAAAAAGGGAGAGAAAGAGAAAGAACAAGAAAGAAGGCTAGGGAGAAGGATGGGGGGGGGAAAAAAAAAAGAAATTAGGATAGAGAGATAAAAGGGAAAGAAAGAACCAAAAGAGAATGGTACATCCTAAAATGTACCCTAAGGGGTTTTAATACTGTACGAGTGGAAGGGTCTCAGGGAGCGCTAAATGTCTGTGGGTTAGGGGTGCAAATTACTGGTCTTGCCTTGGGTGCTCACAACTCACGCTACCAAAATAATTTTACTGTTAGGGGTCACCACAACTTGGGAAATTTTATCAAGGGGCCACGGCACTGGAAAGGTTGAGAACCACTGCTCTAGAGCTTTTTCCGAAGGGCAATCCAAAGGGCAATCAGAACCTGCTCATTCCCAAAAAGAGGCTTTGATAATGGATAATTGGATTTTCTGTCTGAACTCCTTTAGCATCTGTCGAAGCCTCCCATGGGTGTGTGCAGGTGTGACCCACACTGTACAGCTCAACTCCCTACCTTCTGTGTACAGAGAAAAGCTAGGTACACATAGGCTGAAAATCGGTCAAAGAATGTCAGTTTGGCAATTACTGGCTGACTTTCAGCCAGTGTGTATTATGTACAGCTCACGGCCGGCTTCTGTCAAAGAAGCATGCTGGAAAACCAACATCTGATCAGTGTGATCTGACGGGGTACAGTCCCCCTGTCAGAACACAATAGCTCAGAGGGAAGTTCGCTGCACTAACATGAGATATGTTAGTACGGCGATCTGTATGTTTTTTTTTTTTATTCAGCCCGCTGGGTTGAACGATGGAAACTTCCTTTGTGTACCCAGTATTAGAAATTCACATATACAGTAAATGTGATCTTGAAAGTGTAGGAACTTGTGACACAAAAGCCAAACGTTCCAATTCTGTCCCTGGTTCTAAGAGGGCTACAGAAATAGGAACCTGTTTATCCTGGTGTAGGAAAGTGATAGGTGATTTTCACAGATAGAAAAATGACATGTCATATAACAATTCATGTCAATTCCACTGAGAGGTCCTCTATGGCAGCCTATGACTGTCAAGGTAAAACTCTGCTCCTAAGCACAAAATAAAAACGGTGACATTAAAGTGACACTAAACTCTGGTTTTAATGAAAAACATCTATTCAAGTATGTAATCTTCACCGGACACCCTCCCCACCCTCACAGGGGTTGCTGAGCTGTCTGCACCACCAGACCTTGTCCAGTGGTCCAGGGATTTGAAATTCTCAGCTCTGCTCCGTGCAGTGGGACAGACCAGATGAATTTACTGTGGCGGCACACTGAAAGCACTGAGCATAGAAGAGGAAGAACAGCGGAGATTCCGAATCCCAAGGCCACTGGACCGGTCGCAGGGGTGCTAGCTCAACAACCTCAGAGCTAAGTACAGCAGAGGGGTGGGGATTGTGTCTGCTGTTAGTTCATCTTTATATTAAAATATGAAGGTAAACTAACGCTTTAACCCAAAAAATTGCCTTCAATTGCTCTCGCCCAGAGGCGGCTCTTCAATTAGGCAAATTAGGCGGTCGCCTAAGGCCTCGCACTCACAGGGGCCTCGCGGCCACCTAACTTGCCCAGTGTATTACCCCAGTTTTGAGCGACAGGGGACCTTAACGCTGCTGTGCTCAGGCAGCGTTAAGAGCCCTGACTCAGGAGCGGGGCCGCCAGTGTCCCTAACAACCAGTGAATATCGGTGACACCACCCCTTGTGACGTCAATGACCCAGCATGCCCTGAGTCAATGACGTCACAAGGGGGCGGGTTCACCAGGTGACATCACCGGGTGGCCCCCGCCCCTTAGTTATTAAAGAGCAATTATTTTTTCCCATCATGGGCGTGAGTGGGGCCCCATGTCAAGTTTTGCCTAAGGCCTCACAAAGCCTAGAGCCGCCTCTGCTCTCGCCCTTCTCGAAATTCCTGTTCTTTGCTCCTGTGATTCGATTTCCTGATAGAGTTTGGCTATGTTCATTGTTTGTGGTCCCACTGTAATTAGCAATGTAGCCACCCTTTTCTGCTTGCTCCCGAGGTGGACTATATAATTTGTAGTGTGCATAGAGCAATACACGTGACTGCAACTAACGTGCACGGATCATTCCAAACACATAGATGTGACGGGAAAAGAAAAGATTCAGGCGCTCACAGAGGACATTACAAGGAAGCAGAAAAACACTAAGAAATATTTCCATTGAAAATAGATTGCAAGGCCATTTAGTAGTGGATGTGTATGGATTATTTTTGGAGAATAAGGGATTGATTTACTAAAGTCAAATATACTGCAAGTCTGCAAGTGAAGTTACTCCAGAGCTTAGTAAATGAGGTGAAGCTTCACTTTGCAAAGAATACCCAATCACAAAAAAACTCATTTTTGCTTGCACAAGGTTGAAATTTGAAAGTTAGAAGAGTTTCCCCTTATTTACTGAGCTAAGAGTGCAACTGCACTTGCAAAGTGCACAATCTATTCACCTTTAGTAAATCAACCACTAGAACTGTGATGCTGCCCTGTCTTTTCTTTCACTGATCAGGTCCATTTTGAATCCTCTCCCTTTTTTTAAACCCAAATAACTACTACTCCCCTTCATTTACAAAGTAGGCATTTCCATTAGCAGCATTTTAGATTTTTATTGGTGTGTGACAAGTCATATTTAAAAAAAGAACAGCTAATAGATATATTTTTTTTGTTTAAAGTGTTACTAAACCCACAACAGTAAAATCAGTTTGTAAATGCCATAAAACATGCTTGTTATACTCACTTTGGAACCTAAGGGGTTAATCCTCTGCATTGTGTAAAAAGGCTGTTTGAACCTGTCTGCTCTGATCATCTCCTTCTTCCACTGTGTCCAAAAAATAACCTGATATTTACAGGGCCTGGGGACAGGCTGACTATGCTCAGTTTGGTGCTCAGTTTTGAGTTTTTTTGTTTTCTTGGGAGAGTGCATGTGATCAGCACAGGGCCAATCAGCACTGTCCAGACAGAGGGTCAGGGGTCCTGCATTCTCCTAGGACAATCGTGGGGGAATAAAAACTCCTTATAAAAGCTTTAACCAGACACTGATAGAAGTCACAAGACTGCTATATACTACTGATGAAAAAGGATATTTAGCAGTTTAGATTTACTAAAATAATTGCATTTCCATGTTCTGTGTACTATGTGAGATCAGATGTAGTGAATGCAGGGTCTTGGGTTTAGTAACAATTTTTAAGACAGGTTAACCTCCCTGGCAGTATTCCCGAGTGTGGCTCGGGGTGAGTTTTTACTACCAAAAGCGGTAACTCCGAGCCAGACTCGGGGCTGCATCGCAGTATCCAGTTACTTACCTTGTCCCCTGGATCCTGCGATGTCTCCCCGCTGTGTCTGCGAGCTGTCTCCTCGCTCGATTCACAATGCCGAATTCCGTTCCCTGCAAGCGTTGCGATGCACGGGGACGGAGTTCGGCGCCAAATTCAAAAAGTGAAAAACACACAATAGATACAGTACACTGTTATCTTACAGATTACAGTGCTGTATAAAATAATTACACATCCCCTTTGTCCCTAGTGCTTTGTCCAGTGCCCTGCATGCACTTTTATATTATAAATACTGTTTTTTCTGCCTCGAAACTTGAGATTGTCCCTGGCAACCAAAAAGTGTCCCTTTACGTCAAAAGTGCTTTTAGACCAATTAGAAAACAGCGATAATAAATTAGAATCCCTTGCAGAATTGAGTGATAGCGATTTGTGGGGAAATTCGTCATCAAACACTAAATCTAATGACAGCGACAATTCTGCAACTGAGCAAATTTCAGTGTTTTTGATTTGATTACATTATTGAATAATTTTTATTACTATTATTTGTTATAATTATAGTTATTTATTATATTATAATTTATGATTTTGTGTTTCAAACTTTATCATACCCGGGATGTCTACTAGACTCTGGTTTGGACAGATTTAAAGCGGAGCTCCACCCTAAAGTGGAACTTCCGCTCATCGGAACCCTCCCCCCCTCCGGTGTCACAATTGACACCTTTCAGGGGGGAGGGGGGTGAAGATACCTGTCTAAGACAGGTATTTTCACCCACATCCCGGAGTCCTCTCTCTGGGAATCTGGGAGTGACGTCACTTCCCCCAGACTTCCCGTAGTGTTCTGGGAGACACTCGGCTCCCAAAACACAGGAGCACCAATCAGAACGGCGCAGCGCGACTCGCGCATGCGCCGTAGGGAACCAGGCAGTGAAGCCGCAAGGCTTCACTTCCTGGTTCCCTCAGCGAGGATGGCGGAGGGGGCAGCAGAGTGACGAGCGATCGCTTGTCCTCTGCTGCGGACGTCGCTGGACTCCAGGACAGGTAAGTGTCCAAATATTAAAATTCAGCAGCTTTCAGGTGGAGCTCTGCTTCAAGTGAGTTATTCCTAAGAATTACAGGCCTACAATATAAAACGCCAAATTTCCATGCAAAATAATGGTACCGCTTTCAGCACCTAAAATCTGAAATAATCATACCGCCAGGGAGCTTAAGAGTTCAGTAATGCCCATTTGGGGAGGATTTCACTCACTTTACTGTCTCGATGATAGTGGTCACCAACTCTGGAAACAAAAGAACATTTTTTCCCATGGGTACACATACAATAGTTAAAACACTATATACATTTTTTTTCCAGCAAAGCGGAGGAGGATTTATTGCTAGCTGCATGTCTGCTGACAAGTTTCCCCTTATTTCTTGTCCTACAGGAAATGGGGACACAAACATTAAGACTTGTAAGGGGTTCTAACTGTTCTGCTTTCATTCAAAAACTAATTTTTTATTTTTTTTTGCTGGAGTTACACTCTGTAGTGTATATCCAGCTAAAACTTTTTGTTTTTTGTATTTTATTAGATTGGGAATGGATTAGAATCCCTGTCAAGGTATAACTATTATCCAGAGCTCCAGTTAGACAGATTTCCACCCACTTACTATGCTGGTGCAATGGTTTTACCAAATAGATAATACATCTGCTAAAGGGACACAGACCGTAATGGGAAAACAAAAAAACCTCTGTAAAATCTTCTGTTCCTGTTGCACATTTTCCCTTACTGCCTGTCTGGTAAAACTGTTGTTACCAGGACACTAAGGGCCCATTCACACTTCTCCATACCTGTGTGTGGCATTAAAGTGTTACTAAACCCGCAACAGTAAAATCTGTATATGCAGAATAGCATGCTTGGTATACTAACTGTGGAACCTAAGGGGCTAATCCTCTGCATTGTGTAAAAAGACTCTTTGACACTACATGTACAGATCCTTCCCTCCTGCACTTTCTATCTTGGCAAGGCCATATAATACAGTGAGGGTAGCTGTAACGACAGGGGTTAGCGTCGTTTAGGATATTCCATTCTCGAACACACGCCAGCTACCAGACACTCCACAGTCAGGCGACTGAGACCCATAGGAATAATTCTCCCAGAAATACGAGACAAACGCACTGTATGAGGTTTCCAACAGGTCTGACCCTTTATTGAGAAAAGAACATGCTTCTATATACACTAAACGAATACTGTAGTCCAAATGAACAACTCCACCCACAACATCACGCAATGGTCACATAATGAGCTTCCAATACACATTCTGACATCTCTTAGCAGACAACAGGTGAGTTCATTAGCTAATCCCTTTTCAGCTTAAATGACTATGCATAACCTTTATGTTCCCCAGACTGTCTGTCTGCTAATTTACAATACCCACAATTACAGAGTTAACTATCACACCCCACAATGAAAAGATCTTTAGAATAGTTGGGATTCATTAACATTACACAGGCATCCAGGTGATTGGAGTCGAATAAATCAGCATCTCCCAATTAATCTGTTGAGTTCAGGATCAACAAACAGTAAATAGTTATTTACAGATATCCTGGGGAATATGGTGGATTAATATTACAGACCCATTTTAAAGCAATCCAAGACATATTCTCAATGTCCATTATTTCATGGCTCATACTTTCTAAGAACTTCTGGGTTCCACGGGCCCACCCGTTACAGTAGCCATCCTGCACACACTCTGTTTAGTCTCTATTGCTGGAGAGAACATTTCCTGTTTCAGTTGAACTGTTCAGGTCACATGATATTGACATCACACATGTGGGCATGTATACAGGCTGTAGTAGAAATCTCCTCCTACCTGGAAACGCAGCACTGGACAAACTGCAGTTCATCATGTGACCGTGGTATACAGATCAGCAAAAAGGGTACATAGTGGCAGTATTTTAATGTAAAAAGAAGTTTATAAGCTGTGGGCACTGTGGGGGGGGGGGGTCAGAGGAACTATTTTCATATTACTGGGTTTAGTAACACTTTAATACATGCACATTAACATGTGTTGTGTTAAGACAGCCCAATCATTTTAAAAGGGATGCCAACACAAAGGAACCAAAAGCAGTAATGTAATATTTTTTCTAATGCAGTGTACCACAGTGCACAGTAATGCATTACCGTGTTTTGGAGCTGCATTTCCTTAGTGCATTGGGGTGTCATTTAAAGTGAACACACCTGTAATGTTCCTCAAATTTTATTGCAGTAGCAAAATTGTGTCTTGAGAGAATTCTAACTAACTCTAAAGCCTCGTACACACGACCGGTTTTCCGTTGGTGTGTATGGTTTCTTGTCGAGAAAACTGCCGGGAATCTCGACGAGAAAAATAGAGAACCTGTTCTCTATTTTCTCGTCAGGATTCTCGTTTTTCTCGTCGGGATTCACATCGGCCTGTTTCCCGACGAGAAAACCGGTCATGTGTATGCTTTTTCAAGTCTTAAAAAACCGAGCATGCTCAGAATGAAGTATGAGACGGGAACGCTCCTTCTGGTAAAACTAGCGTTCGTAATGGAAATAGCACATTCGTCACGCTGTAACGAACTGAAAGCACGAAGACTGAAAAGCGCGAATCGTCTCTCCCCAAACTTTTACTAACATGTGGTAACACGAGATCAGCAAAAGCAGCCCAAGGGGTGGCGCCATTGGAATCATACTTCCCCTTTATACTGCCGTTGTACGTGTTGTACGTCACCGCGCTTTACAACGACAAGATTTTTAATTGACAGTGTGTATGCAAGGAAAGCTTGACAAGAATCCCATCAAGCTTGACAAGAATCTCGTCGAGAAAACCAACGTTTTTTTTTACGACGGGATTCTCGGTACATGGCTTAACTAGAGCTCTGGATAGCAGTAAAAACCTGTCTGGGGTTCTAATCCTTCTATACTCTATCCAAAATAAAAAAACTAAAAAACTTTTGACTGGGCATTCACTTATTGGATGATTGGGCGAGCCTTATTGGATAATTAAGCTTGCTAATTTAAAATAATTTAAATCCTTTGAATGGATACATAAGTGAAATGAAATGTGTTTTTAAATATATGTAGCGGGGTCTCTAAATTTAGGTAGGACACTCAGGTGTGTAAGTATGGGAATAATGGACCATTTGTGTTCACGGAGGATTGGACAGTGTAATAATCTCCTTGGCCTCTGGGCGGCGGGGTACCCGTAGGCTCGAGGTAGATTGGCCGTCACAGAGTGCTACCCTTTTTGTCCATTTCCGAAGATGGTACGGCGAGGGCGGTGAACCTGCCGTGGTGTCGATGGGAGGAGATAAAAGGGGGAGACGCCCTAACCACGAGGTCTTCAGGAGGATCTTTTTCATGCGCCCAGGCACCTTAGGCCTGGGTGCGGGCGGTTCCGGATTCCGGCTCAGGCGCCCTAGGCCTGACCGGAATGGAGTTGGAGTCCATCCCAGGCACCTTCAGCCTGGGGTGAGGTACTAAACCAGGAGGCCTGGGGCCCAGTAACTTCGACTGGGTCCCGCGAGGGTGGAGAAGTCCGAGGGTCCCTGAGGTGGACGGGGCCCATGTCTGAGGTGAGGAGGCCGGGGAGGTTACCCATTCGGAGAGTCTGGAGCAGCATCAACCCAGTGGTGGATGGGCCTCTGGTAACTCTCTTGGAGAGACATCTTCCCCTGACAGGGGCCGCAGCGCAGCGAAGGTACTCCTATCTATGTTCTCTTGAGTCTCTGGTAGAGACTCTCAAGTTCTAAGTCCTTTCTAGCTAAGGCTATAGTAACCGCTGGCGAGATCGCAGTGGTTTAGCTGACAACCAGGATAGTGCCTCGACCTGCTCATTCCCTGTATCAAAATATTATCAAGTTGCAACCAGTTGGCTACTCAACCACTGTTTATTGTGAGATATACAATAAAACAAGAGTTGGACTTTGATTGGTGTGTGGAACTCTGGTTAATGGGAGCAGAGGGAAGTGTTGGCACAGCGGGACTTGATTCTAAACAAAAGCACATAGGCCCGAGGAAATATCTGGTACTGGCCTTCACCTCACCCACAGCTATGGGGAGGACATGGGCCGTAGCGCATCTCACCCTGTCGTATGACATACCCCTAGACAAAGGAGATGGGGTGAGGCCGCTACATATACAGGTCCTTCTCAAAAAATTAGCATATTGTGATGAAGTTCATTATTTTCTGTAATGTACTGATAAACATTAGACTTTCATATATTTTAGATTCATTACACACAACTGAAGTAGTTCAAGACTTTTCTTGTTTTAATATTGATGATTTTGGCATACAGCTCATGACAACCCAAAATTCCTATCTCAAAAAATTAGCATATCATGAAAAGGTTCTCTAAACGAGCTATTAACCTAATCATCTGAATCAACTAATTAACTCTAAACACCTGCAAAAGATTCCTGAGGCTTTTAAAAACTCCCAGCCTGGTTCATTACTCAAAACCGCAATCATGGGTAAGACTGCCGACCTGACTGCTGTCCAGAAGGCCATCATTGACACCCTCAAGCAAGAGGGTAAGACACAGAAAGAAATTTCTGAACAAATAGGCTGTTCCCAGAGTGCTGTATCAAGGCACCTCAGTGGGAAGTCTGTGGGAAGGAAAAAGTGTGGCAGAAAACGCTGCACAACGAGAAGAGGTGACCGGACCCTGAAGAAGATTGTGGAGAAGGACCGATTCCAGACCTTGGAGGACCTGCGGAAGCAGTGGACTGAGTCTGGAGTAGAAACATCCAGAGCCACCGTGAACAGGCGTGTGCAGGAAATGGGCTACAGGTGCCGCATTCCCCAGGTCAAGCCACTTTTGAACCAGAAACAGCGGCAGAAGCGCCTGACCTGGGCTACAGAGAAGCAGCACTGGACTGTTGCTCAGTGGTCCAAAGTACTTTTTTCGGATGAAAGCAAATTTTGCATGTCATTCGGAAATCAAGGTGCCAGAGTCTGGAGGAAGACTGGGGAGAGGGAAATGCCAAAATGCCTGAAGTCCAGTGTCAAGTACCCACAGTCAGTGATGGTCTGGGGTGCCATGTCAGCTGCTGGTGTTGGTCCACTGTGTTTTATCAAGGGCAGGGTCAATGCAGCTAGCTATCAGGAGATTTTGGAGCACTTCATGCTTCCATCTGCTGAAAAGCTTTATGGAGATGAAGATTTCATTTTTCAGCACGACCTGGCACCTGCTCACAGTGCTAAAACCACTGGTAAATGGTTTACTGACCATGGTATTACTGTGCTCAATTGGCCTGCCAACTCTCCTGACCTGAACCCCATAGAGAATCTGTGGGATATTGGGAAGAGAAAGTTGAGAGACGCAAGACCCAACACTCTGGATGAGCTTAAGGCCGCTATCGAAGCATCCTGGGCCTCCATAACACCTCAGCAGTGCCACAGGCTGGTTGCCTTCATGCCACGCCGCATTGAAGCAGTCATTTCTGCAAAAGGATTCCCGACCAAATATTGAGTGCATAACTGAACATAATTATTTGAAGGTTGACTTTTTTTGTATTAAAAACACTTTTCTTTTATTGGTCGGATGAAATATGCTAATTTTTATGAGCTGTATGCCAAAATCATCAATATTAAAACAAGAAAAGGCTTGAACTACTTCAGTTGTGTGTAATGAATCTAAAATATATGAAAGTCTAATGTTTATCAGTAAATTACAGAAAATAATGAACTTCATCACAATATGCTAATTTTTTGAGAAGGACCTGTATATAACTGTATTTTTCTGGCATATTTTCTCCATTGGTCTAATAATCCACATAATGTAGTTCTAGATGTTTTTAAGGTCATAACGTCGGGCAGAACTTTTTTTTCCCAGTTTTAGTCTATGTTACACTAGTGCAGATGCCTCAATTGTATTGTTGTAGATTCACAGTAAACAGAATAGGACAGGGAAAACACAAAAGAACTAAACAAAGAGAACGCAGGCATTGAAATGAGCAAAATTCCTGGTGTTACAGTGTCCCTAAGATAACCCATATAGCTCATTGTATATTGATGACTAGTGTCTATGACAACAACATTCAAAGCCAAGAGACAAGTGCAGGTTACAGGCTGTTCTAGAACATCCCTCAGAGAGATAAAATGGGGTTGATTTACTAAAGGCAAATAGACTGCTCACTTTGCAAAGTGCAGTTGCACTCTGCAACAGCAGTTGACCCAGAGCTTAGTAAATGAGCAAAAGCTCTGCTGACTTCCATCATCCAATCATGTGCAAGCAAAAATGCATTTTTTTTTCTTTTCCTTGCACATGATTGGGTACTTTTTTTGCAAAGTGAAGCTTTACCTCATTTATTAAGCTCTGGAGCAACTGCAGTCTTTTTGCCTTTTGTAAATCAACCCCAATGTGTCAAAAGTACCATCATTACTGCCCAAATATAAATGAATAATGCAACCAAATAATACTAAATATTAGTTTTTAGTATACAGGGTTGTTCTGTGGTAATACAGTCGGTTCCCTACTTACAAACATCCGACTTACAAACGACTCCTACTTATAAAAGGAGGGAGACAACAGGAAGTGAGAGGAAATCTACCCCTAGGAAGGGAAATTTTCTCCAGTAAGAGTTATGGGGGAAAAGGTTTCTCCACTGATGCTTTATCACCAATCCTTGTTTCCCTAAGAACCCAAAATTTTCAAAATCCAATTGTCATTGGGACAGAAAGTGAGGTGAAATGTTCTGAACAGGGGCAGAGACAGCAAAACAAATGTTACAGGGGTGATAACCCTTCCCTATGCTATCCGAAAAGCTTAAAAATGTATTTTTTGTCTGGAGCTACACTTAAAAAAATGTACCTGTTCCAACTTACAAACAGATTCAACTTAAGAACAAACCTACAGTCCCTATCTTGTTTGTAACCCGGGGACTGCCTGTACAGTAAATATTATATTCATTAAAATTAGAAAGATATGGGGGCTGCTGACCTTTTTATGTAAATTCTTGTTGCCTATACGTTATAATTGTCTACTGACTTCAATGAAAAGCCTCTGATAAGTATGATGCTTTATCTGCATGCTTGTTTTGGGTCAGTGATTGTTCCAAAAACTTGAAAGAGGTTTTAATTGTTCCCGAATCTATCCAAACCCCAAAAAATAATTGAATTGTACAAAACAGGACAGCTAGAACAGCCCATAGAGGAGTCTTTTTTTTTTTTCGTTCAATCAGCAGGTTGAAGGAAAAATAATTACTCAGTGCCCCCATCCACACACTCGATGTAGATGGGGGAATCCTCCCTGCTGGTCTATTGTATTCTCACGACGGGGAGACTTCCCCGCCTCCAGAATACACTGATTATCGTTGGAGGTAATAGCTAGTGGCACTGATCAAGCAGGGAAAATCCAACTGAGCAATTCCCTGCCCATCAATGGATCAAAATTTGGCTGGCCCCTGCTGAACTGGCTGAATTTCGATGCTTGTATGGCCAGCTTAAGTCTTAAGCTGGCTATACACTGTTAGAATTCTAATAGTGGTTGGCAGAGGCGTACTAAGCGGGGGGGCCGCCATGGGTGACACACACTAGGGGGGGTGTCGGGTCGGCGCCCCCCCTCCACGGCTGAAGTGAAGACCGCGGGGTGGGCGGGTTTAAGCCGCGGCACCGCGGCAGTCACAGGAAGAACACAAGCCTGTAGTGCCTTTGCAAGGAGGGGGGAGGTGTGAGTCGAGTGACACCCGGGACCCCTTCTCTAATGACCGCGCTGCGGCTCTGTTCAGCCGAGCAGAGTGAAACCGCCTCCCCCTCCTCCTCCCTACACAGGGGGAGGGGACCCGTCTTCTGACTGAGGTACATTATGGGTCTGCACTGTAGGTGTCTGTACTGTGGGGGGTGGGGGTCTGCACTGTAGGTGTCTGTACTGTGGGGGGGTGGGGGTCTGCACTGTAGGTGTCTGTACTGTGGGGAGGGTGGGGGTCTGCACTGTAGGTGTCTGTACTGTGGGAGGGGGTGGGGGTCTGCACTGTAGGGGTGTCTGTACTGTGGGGGGTGGGGGTCTGTACTGGGGGGGTCTGCACTGTAGGGGGTGTCTGTTGAGGGCTGTGTAATGTAAAGGGGTTTAGAGGTGCAGGGTGCTGTGTAATGTAAAGGGGTCCAGAGGTGTAGGGTGCTGTGTAATGTAAAAAGGTCCTTAGGTGCAAGGCGCTGTGTAATGTAAAGGGGTCCAGAGGTGTAGGGTGCTGTGTAATGTAAAGGAGTGCAGGGTGCTGTCTAATGTAAAGAGGTCCTTAGGTGCAAGGTGCTGTGTAATGTAAAGGGTTCCAGAGGTGTAGGGTGCTGTGTAATGTAAAGGGGTCCAGAGTACTGTGTAATGTAAAGGGGTCCAGAGTGCTGTGTAATGTAAAGGGGTCCAGAGGTGTAGGGTGCTGTGTAATGTAAAGGAGTGCAGGGTGCTGTGTAATGTAAAGAGGTCCTTAGGTGCAAGGTGCTGTGTAATGTAAATGGGTCCAGAGGTGCAGAGTACTGTGTAATGTAAAGGGGTCCAGAGGTGTAGGGTGCTGTGTAATGTAAAGGAGTGCAGGGTGCTGTGTAATGTAAAGAGGTCCTTAGGTGCAAGGTGCTGTATAATGTAAATGGGTCCAGAGGTGCAGAGTACTGTGTAATGTAAAGGGGTCCAGAGGTGCAGGGTGCTGTGTAATGAAAAGGGGTCCAGAGGTGCAAGGGCTGTGTAATGTAAAGGGGTGCAAGGTGCTGTGTAATGTAAAGGGGTGCAGAGGTGCAGGGTGCTGTGTAATGAAAAGGGGTCTGGTAGTGTAGGGTGCAGTGTAATGTAAAGGGGTCCAGAGGTGTAGGGTGCTGTGTAATGTAAAGAGGTCCTTAGGTGCAAGGGGCTGTGTAATATAAAGGGGTCCAGAGGTGTAGGGTGCTGTGTAATGTAAAGAGGTCCTTAGGTGCAAGGGGCTGTGTAATGTAAAGGGGTCCAGAGGTGCAGGGTGCTGTGTAATGTAAAGGGGTCCAGAGGTCCTTAGGTGCTGTGTAATGTAAAGGGGTCCAGAGGTGCAAGGGCTGTGTAATGTAAAGGGAACAGAGGAGCAAGGTGCAGTGTAATGTAAAGGGGTCCAGAGGTGCAAGGTACTGTGTAATGTAAAGGGGTCCAGAGTGCTGTGTAATGTAAAGGGGTCCAGTGGTGTAGGATGCAGTGTAATGTAAAAGGGTCCAGAGGTGCAAGGTGCTGTGTAATGTAAAGGGGTCCAGAGGTGCAAGGGCTGTGTAATGTAAAGGGGTTCAGAGGTGTAGGGTGCTGTGTACTGTAAAGGGGTCTAGAGTGCTGTATAATGTAAAAGGGTCCAGTGGTGTAGGATGCAGTGTAATGTAAAAGGGTCCAGGGGTGCAAGGTGCTGTGTAATGTAAAGGGGTCCAGAGGTGTAGGGTGCTGTGTATTGTAAAGGGGTCTAGAGTGCTGTATAATGTAAAAGGGTCCAGTGGTGTAGGATGCAGTGTAATGTAAAAGGGTCCAGAGGTGTAAGGTGCTGTGTAATGTAAAGGGGTCCAGAGGTGCAAGGGCTGTGTAATGTAAAGGGGTTCAGAGGTGTAGGGTGCTGTGTACTGTAAAGGGGTATAGAGTACTGTGTAATCTAAAGGGGTCCAGAGGTGCAGAGTGCTGTGTAATGTAAAGAGGTCCAGAGGTGCAGGGTGCTGTGTAATGTAAAGAGGTCCAGAGGTGCAGGGTGCTGCAGTGGCGTATCCAGGGTATGGCACTCCATGGCAAGTGCCATGGGCGCCCTGGGGGGGGCGGCAAAATAAACTAAACGAAAAAAAAAAATTCACATCCGCACCTGTCCTCCTGCGGGCCGCCTCCCGCACTATAGCCCCCGGCGGCGGCACAGCACTTCACTCTTACTTGGCTGGATCTGGATGGCAGTGTTATGGAGAGTGACAGGCGTGGGCGCCCCCATGCTTATAGATGAGTGGGACCGTCCACTGCATCTCCAGACCGTCATTCGGCTAACTGGCGGAGGCGGAGCTTTCCTCCTCTGCGCTGGTGGACTGGGCGTGGGGATGGGTGGAGATTTCCCCCCAGGAAGCCTACCTTATTGATAAAACGGCCGCGCTGCCTTAGCCTGTGTTTACTTTTTTTTTTTTTCTGTCTGTGGCTGTGCAGTGCGGCGGTACTAGTTGCAAGTATTGTGAATGTGTATGCGGGGGGCGGGGCCGAGGGCGGGGGGGGTAGTACAGAGCGGCCTCCTCCATTAGCAGCCGACATATTCGACTGGCGGAGGCGGAGCCTATAGCTCCGCCCACCCTCTCCGTGCGGCTGTGGTCCACTGCATCCTCTCTTGGGGAGGGGTCTGTCTGATGACAGGAGGAGGAGGAGAGAGAAGCACGAGGAGAACCCCCTGGCAAGGTCAGAAGGTAAAATGTAATAAATTACTCTTATGATGATACACAGTCAGATCATGATTTTGCAATAAAGTGATCCATGCTGCAAACTCAACAGTCTCCCTTCAGTGAAAGTTCATGTTTTGCAAACTTTGCAGTACATGAACTTTCACTGAAGGTGGACTGTTTAATGAGTTTGCAGCATGAATCACTTTATTGCAAAATCATGATCTGTATATTAATGAACTTTCAATGAATGTGGTCTGTTTAACGAGTTTGCATTGAGTTCAGCATGTGCAAAGTGTTCCATGTATGCTGAAATCAATGCAAACTCATTAAGGAGGTTGAGGCTGCACTCATTGCCACTGATTAGGCGGCACTCTAAGGCTACTTTCACACTGAGGCATCAGCGGTAAAGCACTGCTATATTTAGCAGCGCTTTACTGTCGTTTTTGCGGCACTATTTGGCTGCTAGCAGGGTTTAACCCCCGCTAGCGGCCAAAAAAGTCTTAAAAGCGCCGATGCAGCGGCTCTTTGTTGGCGGCTCGGCAGCGCTGCCCATTGATTCCAATGGGCAGGGGCGCTGTAGGAGCGGTGTATACACCGCTCCTACAGCGCCTCAAAGATGCGGCTTGCAGGACTTTTTTTACCGTCCTCCCAGTGCACCGCTCCAGTGTGAAAGCCTTCGGGCTTTCACACTGGAGTGAAAGGAGAGGCTCTTTCAGGGCACTTTGCAGGCGCTATTTTTAGCACTATAGCACCTGCAAAGCGCCTCAGTGTGAAAGTAGCCTTAAGCTGCACTGATATGCTACACTGATGGGCACTGATGAGGCCGCACTGTTGGCCACTGATAAGCTGCACTGGTGAGGCTGCATTGTCGGGCACTGGTGAGGCTGTGCTGATGGGTACTGGCGAGACTGCACTAATGGGCACTGGTGAGGCTGCATTGATGGGTACCAATGAGGCTGCATTGATGGGCATTGGTGAGGCTGCATTGATGGGCACTGGTGAGGCTGCATTGATGGGCACTCATGAGGCTGCATTGATGGGCACTGGTGAAGCTGCATTGATGGGCACTGATCAGCCTGCGTTGATGGGCACTGATCAGTCTGCACCGATGGGCACTGTCTGCACTGGTGAGGCTGCATTGATGGGCTCTGATAAGGCTGCACTGATCAGGCTGCACTGATGGGCACTGATCAGGCTGCACTGATGGGCACTGTCTGCACTGGTGAGGCTGCACTGATGGGCACTGTCTGCACTGGTGAGGCTGCACTGATGGGCACTGTCTGCACTGATCAGGCTGCACTGATGGGCACTGTCTGCACTGGTGAGGCTGCATTGATGGTTCATTGGGCCACTTGACTGGACTTGCCCCCCAGGCCTAAGGCTGCCAGCCCTCCCCTGGAGCCTGCTTCCATCTTCTCCCCGAGCGCGAGCGGGTCGGTGACGTCACGTGAGGTGAGGTCGCCGTCGCTGAGGAGGATCCCTTGATTGATTGCTGAGCTCCAGCACGTGTACATCTCCTGAGCCATGGGCCTCTGCTACAGCCTCCGACCATGGCTGTTCGGTGATTCTAGCGGCTCCATCTCCAACGCCCCCACCAACTCGGACACCGAGCAGCCCCCTGGAGCTGTTAGTGCCTATGAGAGCCAGGGACCTGAGGATCACAGCAGCAGCTCAGGGGGGGGGGGGAGCTCTGTAAACCGACTAGAGAGGGGAAAGTTCCAGACGGGCTGCTTCTACTACTGCAGAACTGGGGAGATAGCTCCAGCGGCACTGTGGACAGCAATAAGCAGCAGCACAAGCCCAGCAAGGGCCAGCAGGTGCACCATCAACAGCAACATTCTCTGCAGAAGGGATGGGACAAACTCTGACTGGAGGAGAAGGAGGCCAAGAAAGTCAGCAAGAGCATAGATCGGGTACTGAAGGAGCAGAAGAGGGAGTACAAGCAGACCCATAGACTGCTCCTCCTAGGTAAGTGCCTCTCCTTCCATTTCTACACTAACATGGGGGATAGGTGGCCGGCCATGCCTGCTGACACTGCCTGTCTGCTTTATGTTGTCCTTGACATTTTATGGTTGGCCTGCATCCTGGGCATGCCTCTGGACTCTATATGCTCTATATATATATATATATATAAGGCTTCACTCCTGCCCAGCACACTAGCTGCATGGAGTTTGCATGTTCTCCCTGTGGGGTTCCTCTCACACTCCAAACACATGCAGGTAGGTGAATTGTACCCTGTGTACAGACTGGCAGTGTACATGGCTGATCACATTCTACACTGACCCTACAATCCTAGAGGACCCTACACATATCTATGTATACTTCCATTCAGTCCTGTCCGGCTCTTGGCAGATTTTGGGCCAGAGATCATCTTAAATCATTTTTCGGACATGGGGGTGGCATGCAGAATGTGATTGGCCATATACATTGCCACTTCATACAGACAGGTGACCATCACCTACCAACATGGCTTTGGAATGTGCCAGGAAACTGGAGTACCTGGAGGATGCCCACACAAAGAGAACATGAAAACTCCATGCAGATAGCTTCCTGGCCCAGATTCAAACCAAGTGAGGCAAGTGCCAACCACTAACCTACTGTTCTCCCTATATAACTGTATATACTGACAGCATTATCTGAAAGTAGGGTTTCAAATGTTTTAAAAGGGGCGCATTTTCAGTGCTTGCCATAGGCGCCATTTTCGCTAGATACGCCTCTGGGGTGCTGTGTAATGTAAAGGGGTCCAGAGGTGCAAGGTGCAGTGTAATGTAAAGGGGTCCAGAGGTGCAGGGTACTGTGTAATGTAAAGGGGTCCAGAGTGCTGTGTAATGTAAAGAGGTCCATTGGTGTAGGGTGCAGTGTAATGTAAAAGGGTCCAGAGGTGCAAGGTGCTGTGTAATGTAAAGGGGTCCAGAGGTGCAGTTGTGGAGAGGGGGTACACAGTAGTGACAAAGAGATATTGAAGGATACAGAGGTATGCAGGGGGCACAGTGGGGTGTTTTTACATTTTAAGGTGAGGGGGGGCTGCCAGATATAGGATCTGCCCCAGGTGCCAAATACTCTAGGTACGCCCCTGGTGGTTGGCCCTGCAGGTTTAAAAAAAAACTCTTCTACTGTGCCTGATGTGAGGATAGGAAACTCCATTCCATGGGATGAATCTTGTCTTTCATCCATTCTAGTTTGGATCAATGTTTGGTCATCAAAGGGCAAATTTCAGTCCTGGCTGTAATTTTCATGAGGGGTCCTGGCCTTTTATGATGCTCTAGCTTTAAAATAATTCCATTTAAAGGGGAGTTCCACCCTTTTTTTATGTTTATTAAAAGTCAGCAGCTACAAAAAGTGTAGCTGCTGGCTTTTAATAAACATACACTTACCTGTTCCACTGTCCAGCGACGCGCCGCCTGGAGCTCCGCTCCTCTCCCCCCTCCTCCGCCGGCGCGTCCATTCACAGTGTGGGCACCCGGCCGTGACAGCTTTCGGCTTCACGGCCGGGCACTCACTGCGTATGCGCAAACGGCGCAGCGCTCTGTGAGTGGACAGGCGATCGCCTGGGACCTGTCACGTCCCAGGTGATCGCCTACAGGGAGGAGCCGCCACAAGGCGATATGACGTATCGCCTAGGCGGCTCCAGGGCGGAAGGAGGAAGTGGGACAGGAAGTCCCACTCCTACTGAAGCCCCCACCCCCCCCAAAAAAAATTACATGCCAAATGTGGCATGTAAGGGGGTGAGGAGTGGAATAAAAAAAAGTAAAAAAATTGGGTGGAACTCCGCTTTAAGTATATATTCCTAACTCAAAAAAAATACCTTCTATTGCTGTCAGGCTCCTCCAAATCTCCAAATTCCCTTTTTTTGCTGCTGTAACCTGCGGCTCTGTTAGTTCTCCAGGGTCCCACTGTATAAAGGAATGTAGCTATCCTTTCTTGCCTGCTCCCAATATGGACCATGGACTATGGGATGTGTAGTGTGCACATTACCCCAAAAAGGAAAGTCTTCTAACGTTGTTCCTTTAAGCCAAGTAACTGATTAAATAGAGGCTACAAAACAACATCAACTAATTGTATTTTGGATGCATTATGTCCCATAGATTTCCATGCTATCTGTTGATCTAAAATCCGATTTCATCTTTTCTCTCCATTGTTTGTTACAAGAATATTAAAGCCTACAATTATGTTGTCAAGCTTTGTCTCCTTATGCAATTATACCTAATGCCACGGTTGCTTTCTATAGGTTTTACAACAATTTTACAAGCTGGGTTTATTGTTGGTTTGATTACCATAATAGTCATTTTAAATGTATTTTTAAAATCCATATGATCTATAAAGCCAGGCTGGTGTCATTCCACTCGCTTGCAATAAATCCAATAATCAAAAAGAACTCCCACTGTAAGTAAATAATAAAAATGTATAATTTGTCTCTGTAATGCTGTAGATTAAGGCAATACTTAAATACCCACATATTATGTTGATTATTACAATTATGCAAGCAGACACTGCTGTCCAGAAGGCTTTGCTGTTCTTGTACTGCAGAGTACCATTATATGGGCCTGACAGAACAGCTGGTGGTCTGCTTTTACTAGATCAACAATTACAAAAAGAATCCTTTGATCTGAGAAGCTCAGTTTAAATGGGAGCTGCTGTGTGTTTTCCAAGTATTTATTTTGCTATTAATTTAAATTATATTTCATAGTTTTCATCATTTTACATGCTTACTGTGTCCGGTTTTAATTACAATATTTTATATCCAGATATATAACACACATACAGTTGTGCTCATAAGTTTACAGAATTTATGATTTCTTGGCCATTTTTCAGAGAATATGAATGATAACACAAAAACTTTTTTCACTCATGGTCAGTGTTTGGCTGAAGCCATTTATTATCAATCAACTGTGTTTACTCTTTTTAAATCATAATGACAACAGAAACTACCCAAATGACCCTGATAAAAAGTTCACATACCCCAGTTCTTAATACCGTGTATTGCCCCCTTTATCATCAATGACAGCTTGAAGTCTTTTGTGGAGGAGGCTCTTTATCTTCTCAGATGGTAAAGCTGCCCATTCCTTTTGGCAAAAAGCCTCCAGTTCCTGTAAATTCGTGGGTTGTCTTGCATGAACTGCACGTCTGAGATCTCCCCAGAGTGGCTCAATTATATTGAGGTCAGGAGATTGAGATGACCATTCCAGAACCTTCATTTTATTCTGCTGTAGCCAATGACAGGTCGACATGGCCTTGTGTTTTGGATCATTGTCATGTTGGAAAGTCCAAGTACATCCCATGTGCAGCTTCCTGGCTGATGAATGCAAATGTTCCTCCAGTATTTTTTGATAACATACTGCATTCATCTTGCCATCAATTTTGACCAAATTTCCTGTGCCTTTGTAGCTCACACATCCCCAAAACCTCAGCAATCCACCTCCGTGTTTCACAGTAGGAATGGTGTACCTTTTATCATAGGCCTTGTTGACTCCTCTCCAAATGTAGTGTTTATGGTTGTGGCCAAAAAGCAAAATTTTGGTTTCATCACTCCAAATGACTTTGTGCCAGAAGGTTTGAGGATTGTCTCTGTGCTGTTTGGCGTATTGTAAGCGGGATACTTTGTGGCATTTGTATAGTAATGGCTTTCTTCTGGTGACTCGACCATGCAGCCCATCTTTCTTCAAGTGCCTCCTTATTGTGCATCTTGAAACAGCCACACCACATGTTTTCAGAGAGTCCTGTATTTCACCTGAAGTTATTTGTGGGTTTTTCTTTGCATCCCAAACAATTTTCCTGGCAGTTGTGGCTGAAATTTTAGTTGGTCTACCTGACTGTGGTTTGGTTTCAACAGAACCCCCCATTTTCCACTTCTTGATTAGAGTTTGAACACTGCTGATTGGCATTCTAAATTCCTTGGATATCTTTTTAAATACCTTTCCTGTTTTATACAGTTCAACTACCTTTTCCCACAGATCCTTTGACAATTCTTTTGCTTTCACCATGACTCAGAATCCAGAAACGTCAGTGCAGCACTGGATGAAAGATGCAAGGGTCTGTCAGGAGTCACTGACCTTTTATACACACACACCAAATTACAAGCAAACAGATCACAGGTGAGTATGGTTACCTTTAATAGCCATTCGAACCCCTTTGTGTCAACTTGAGTACATGCTATCAATCCAAAATCACCAGGGTATGTAAACTTTTGATCAGGGTCATTTGGGTAGTTTCTGTTGTCATTATGATTTAAAAACAATAAACACAGTTAATTGATAATGGCTTCAGCCAAACACTAACCATGAGTGAAAGAAATGTTTTTGTGTTATTCATATTCTCTGAAAAATGGCCAAGAAATCATAAATTCAGCCAGGGTATGTAAACTTGTGAGCACAACTGTATACTGTATTCAGGCCAGCTCGGAGTCATTTTCAATGCTGTCTACTGTGCACATGTACAGGACTGTTTTCATTTGCAAAGCAGACATATTCACCTATTAAAGCAGTGTTAAACCGTCCCACAGCTTGGCGTTTTGCATTCTACGGCATACTGTATGCACTGGAATGCAGAGCGTTACTACACATGCACGGGTGACGTCATTGGTTATTGCCAATGTGAATATCTCCTAAATAGTGTACGTTTAGAATATATTCATTGTACCTACCGGTAAGCCTGATTGTAAGCTTATTTGTAGGTACAAGTAAAGAGAGAGGGCCTTTACTACCCCTTTAATGTAGTTGTAAACTCTGTTACACCACTTTTACCTACAGGAAAGCCTATAATAAAGCTTACCTGTAGGTACCGGGTACCGGGAATATCTCCTAAACTTGCACAGTTTAGGAGATACTCTCTGTAACCGCATGTGCCGTCGTCATTGGCACATGCGCACTGAAGAAATGGCTCGCTCATGCATTTCTAAGTATTTCATAATGAGCTAGTATGTGATGCATACTAGCTCATTATACCTTTGTCTTGCAGGGGTATTTTTTTTTTCAGAGTTTACAGCCACTTTAAGTGATTGTTTTCTGCTACCACAGGCCACTCAACAAGTTTGTCAGCAATGGATTTCAGACTATCCCATAATGGCTGCCTCAATTTACCTCTATGGGATACCTAAAGAAATGAGAGGAACATGTACCAGCCTGTGGAGTGCATGACAATAGAGGGAGGAATATTCTGTAGCATAGTCTGGGAGGAAGGAGATTAGTGAGAGAAGTTATTGAAAGAGGGTAGATGAAAGAGACTTCAGGGAGACATGCTGCTGGAACCTTAAAATGTATATTGTCTGTTAAATATACAATTGAAAGCATTTTATTACAGTGTATATCTGTTCAACAAGTGCAAAAAATAAATAGCTCTTTATCCAGCCAGAAATCTTATGAGCTAATAAACTCACCTGCTCTCTGCTTCTGAAGTTAGCATTGTTTTCTGTGAACATTGTTTCTATTATGGAGAAGATACGGAGCTCCTATGTAGTCCTAACAGTTTTATGTAGTCATAACACACTCCCTTTCCTAGGGTGACAACACCATTCAGTATGGTTGTCACCCTAGAACAGGAAGTTTGTTAATGGCAGGATTACCAGGATAAAATAAAGAGAAAGAAAAGTGCAAAAAAAGAAAACTAATGCAGCTAGCACCTCTAGCGACCGGTAAGCTGCAACACTCTCAGTTTTTGTTCTTGGGTTTAAATACGCTTTGAGTTCAGTGCCCAGAGGACAGCACAGAGAAGATGGAGCTGACTACCTGTTTCTTATGTCCAAGAAGACTACAGGGAGCTGGATTGCCGCAGTGTAAGTTCCACATACGTAGTCTCTGCAAAGAAGTTCCTTATGCTTCAGCGACTGTCTATTTGATTTTTAAAAGTGCACTAATTTTCTGCAATACGATATTGTCATGTCTTCAGTTATCTGGTCCTATCACCAGAAGCCAGTGTGAGAGACTATATTGCATAGTGAAGAAAGGACTGTTCGTCACATACAGAGGATAAAGATGTACAGTGGTGTCTAATGGACAAGTGAACTGACTGAGAAAAAGATCTTCTTTCAAGATATATCATCTTAAAGGGTCCGCACACCTGTTATTTCTTTCAGCATGTAGTAGCTTCAAAAGACAATACATCAGTTACTTTGGAAAGGAAATAGTTATTGTACAGTTGTCCTAGACCCCAATGCAGACTTGTCATTTCACCAACAGACAAGTTTTGAACTTAAATAGTTATCTTATGCAGAGAAGGAAAAATGAACCGCTATATCACATTCATTGATGTTAAAATGCTAATACTGTGATTCCACTTTTAATCATTGAATTGGTTGTCCTTGTTTTCCTTTTTTTTCACTATTGAATAAAGTTGCCTATTTTCTTGTTCATACATCACGGGACACAGAGCAGCATAGTCATTACTATGTGGGTTATATAGAATTACCTTCAGGTGCTGGCACTGGCAACTTCCAAAACAGGAAGTACCCTCCCCTATATAAGCCCCTCCCATCCGGGAGTACCTCAGTTTTTTGCCAGTGTCTAAGGTGTTGGCCAAGGTTAACATGTATTCATCTGGGCTTGTGTACAGGTTCTCTGGGCCTTAGCAAGCTATTCCGGATCCGACCAAAAAAAGCTTCATAGCTAAACGGTCGGTACCCGGGCCTTGCAGACAAGAGCAAGGTTTTGCCTGTAATGCCTCTCTTAGGAGGGCTGGACCCTGGGATCCAGAGCTCTGGTCATACCCAAAACCAAGAGGCTATCTGTGCAGGGTGCTATACAGGTCCAGGGGAGTGGAATCCTTGGGAACCCGGTCCCTGAAGGTCTAGTACAATGCCTGCCGTGAGAGGTGAAGTTTGGGCTTCTGTGGACCAAACAAAGTCCTGCGGCGGGGAAAAGGTAAGTGGGGGCCCCTCAGGAACTTGGTTCTATTGAGGGGACCCCCAAGCCTAATATGTCTTTCTGCCTGTTACCTAAAAGGTATTCCCGCTAATAGCTGTATATGCCTAAGAAATCCTAGAAATGTCTTTTCATAAAGGAATGTTTTAAAAACTGTAAACCTTTTTCATAAAGGAGGTTTAAAAAAAAAAAAAAAAAGACAAAAGTGCGGTACCTGTGTTTGTCCACTAGAGGCCGCTGTGGAACGTCTTTTTTTCTTGGGACTATTCCTTCCATGGTGAAAGTCCAGGCAGATGAGTGAGCTCTCTATCAGGGAAGCTGCATTCCTCTGTCATGCTGCCAAGTAGTTTCCTTCCATCCCCGAGTTCTGGTGAAACAGGGACCCTGGCTCCTCTCCCTACAGGGCGCCAAGAGCGCACACGTGCACGCGCGCGCGCGCACACACGCTTTCTTTTTATAGATTTAGCTTCAAAAAGTGGGCGGAGCCTGGCGGATGACGCGCTCTGTGCGCCCAGCGCTTCTGCGCATGTGCGGGCGTCCCAGCAAGATAAAAAGGACTCAGTCCACGCTGCTTGCTATGGACACAGAGCATGAAAAGGAGCTGGTAGCATGGTATAGGGGCTTACAGCGGGCGGTTGATACAGGCATCCCCAGAAAGACGCATTAGTAGACACCCACTGATGTACATAGCAGCAAATTGCATTAGACTATTTCAGTAAGGGGTGTATTGCGGCTGGAATACCTCAGCTTTGAACTAAGGAATATGCCGCCTAAAAAACTCTGAGATATACCTCTCAGGAAGTGTAGGGGGTCTCCATCGGGCTCTGAGGATCTGGAGCAGTCATCTGCACCTTCCTCCCCTGAGAAATCAGAGGTTAATACCCATAAGGAACCCCCGGGAGTGCCAGGTACTGCGGCTGTCCTCAGTCCACCTGCTCCTGCATATATAACAGAGGAGGTTTTTGCCTCAACTCTGGAGGGATTGGAGCAGAGATTGGCAGCATTGATCGCTTCTTCTCTGCAGGAAAGAAAGCGCGCCAGATCTCCATCACCTCCATTAGAGTGCCTGTTGGCAGAGCAACAGTCCCAGGAAGGGACCGACCTACCTGAAGGGGATCAGGAGGAGGTTAACTCTGTTTTTGAGGAATCGACAGTAGATGAACCATTTTCAGCATCACAGACTGAAAGATTGTGGGTCCAGACCCTAACTGACATGGTTCGATCTGCATTTAAAATGCCTCTTGTTGAACCATCAACTACTGCTGTCTCCTCATTGGGGTCGCTAAAAGCTCCCCAGGTTAATTGCTCCTTTCCAATACATCCATTATTGGAAGGACTTATATACCAGGACTGGGAACATCCTGATAAACTATTTGTTCCGCCTAAGAAATTTCCGGTGATCTATCCCATGGAGGAAAAGTTCACCCAGAGATGGAATGTTCCTACGGTGGATGCAGCCATCTCTTCTGTGAACAAATGACTGACATGTCCAGTAGATAATGTTCAAATGTTCAAAGATCCAGTAGATAAAAAATTGGAATCTTTATTAAAATCTGCTTTTTCCACAGCAGGGGCTGTTACACAGCCAGCAGTGGCAGCTATTGGGGTCTGCCAAGCTTTAAAGGATCAAATGAAAATGGTCCTGAGGGATTTGCCAGACCAGCAGGCCCAGGCTCTGGCTGATCTGCCTAGAGCATTATGCTTTGCGGTTGACGCCATCAAGGATTCTATCCATCAGGCCTCCCGCCTCACGCTGTCTTTGGTACATATGCGTAGGCTTCTGTGGCTCAAAAACTGGTCTGCTGAAGCTCCCTGTAAGAAGCTCTTAGTTAGCTTCCCATTTCATGGGGAACGCCTTTTTGGCGAGGACCTGGATAAGTATATCCAGAAGATTTCCAGTGGTAAAAGTACTCTCTTACCGAGTAAGAAGAGGTCTAGGGGTCCATCTATTAAGAGGACTACCTCTCCTATCCCTGCGACGTCTGCTACTAAGCAGTTCCGACGGCCTCCTCGGTCAAACTCAGGGACAGTCACAGGGTAATAAGAAACCCTGGATCCGAAGGGGTACTAAACCAGCCTCCAAGTCAAGCCTATGAAGGGCTGCCCCCACTCAAACGGGTGGGGGGAAGACTTCAGTTGTTCGCAGAGACCTGGCGGGAGACGATCAAAGACAGATGGGTGCTCTCCGCAGTAACTCTGGGATACAAGTTGGAGTTAAAAGAGTCTCCTCCTTCCCATTTTATGTGGTCAGGCATGCCAAGAGACCCTCTGAAAAGAGGGTCTCTCCTATTGGCGTTAGAACAACTATTGCTCCAAGGAGTAATTATGGAGGTTCCTATGGAAGAGTGGGGGTTGGGTTTCTACTCAAACCTTTTCACAGTCCCGAAACCAAACGGGGACATAAGACCCATATTGGACCTAAAGAGTCTAAACAAATTTCTAAACGTCCGGTCTTTCCGGATGGAGTCGATCCGATCGGTCACCGCTGCCCTACAGGGGGAGGAATGGTTAGCCTCGATCGACATCAAAGATGCTTACTTGCATGTTCCCATCTTTCCAGGTCATCAAAAATTTCTACGCTTTGCAGTAGAAGGGCGCCATTTAAGTTCAGAGCCTTACCATTCGGTCTGGCCACAGCACCACGAGTGTTCACAAAAATTCTGGCCCCACTGTTGGCCGATCTAAGAACACGAGGTGTAACGATAATGGCATACCTAGACGACCTGTTGTTGATGGACCACTCAGTTGCCAAGCTAGAAGTGGTAATTGTCGATACAATCAAGTATCTAGAATCTCACGGTTGGGTCATCAACCTGGACAAGTCAGCCCTACAGCCAGTGAAAAACCTGGTATATCTAGGGCTACGGCTGGATTCAGACCAGAGGAAGATTTTCTTACCTCTAGACAAGGTATCCTCTTTGAGGGGCTTGGTCCGTCTGCTTTGTGCAAAAAGACAGCCGTCCATACGCCTGTGCATGAGGCTGCTAGGAAAGATGGTAGCATCATTCGAAGCTGTGCCATACGCCCAATTCCACTCAAGGAATTTACAGAGGGCCATATTGTCAGCCTGGAACGGAAAAATTCAGGCTCTAGACTTCCCGATGGCTTTGTCCCCTTCCGTTCGGAAGAGTCTCTGCTGGTGGTTGATCCCCCAGAATCTCCAGAAGGGAAAACCCTTCAGTCCGATATCTTGGAAGGTGGTCACTACAGATGCCAGCCTTATAGGCTGGGGGGCAGTACTGGAGCAATGGTCTCTCCAGGGCAGATGGTCAAATGTAGTAAAAACCCTGCCCATCAATCTCTTAGAGATACGAGCAGCCCGGTATGCCCTAGTAGCCTGGACATCCAGACTCCAAGGGTCCCCTGTCAGAATTCAATCAGACAATGCCACAGCAGTGGCATATATCAATCATCAGGGAGGCACCAGGAGTCGTGCAGCCCAGAGGGAAGTAAGTCACATCCTGGAATGGGCAGAAAAGCATGTCCCATGTATATCAGCTGTCTTCATTCCAGGGGTGGAGAATTGGAAGGCGGACTTTCTGAGTCGCCAACAGTTATGCCCAGGGGAATGGTCCCTTCATCCCGAGGTCTTCCGAGCAATATGTCAGCGGTGGGGAACACCGGATGTAGATCTGCTAGCATCCAGATTCAACGCAAAGGTGGACAGATTTGTCTCCCGGACAAGGGATCCCCTCGCTTGCGGCTCGGATGCTCTGGTGTTCCCTTGGGATCAGTTCAGACTGATATATGCATTCCCTCCGCTACAATTGTTGCCTCGACTCCTTCGCAGAGTCAGGTTGGAGAAGAAGCCGGTGATCCTGGTGGCTCCAGCGTGGCCCCGAAGGGCCTGGTACGCGGAGATCATCAAAATGTCTGTGGGGAGTCCTTGGACCCTTCCACGTCGTCCGGACCTGCTTTCGCAAGGACCGATATACCACCCTTCCTTACTAACTCTAAGTTTAACGGCCTGGCTATTGAATCCCACATCCTAAAGAAGAGAGGTCTCTCTAACTCTGTGGTATCAACTATAATCAATGCCAGGAAGCCTGTATCCAGGCAGATCTACTATAGAGTTTGGAAGGCGTACATCACTTGGTGCGAGGCCAGAAAATGGCATCCACGTAAGTACGTTATAGGCAGAATTCTGGACTTCCTGCAGTGGGCTGTAGACAGGAAGTTTGCCTTAAGTACTATCAAGGGCCAGGTTTCGGCTTTATCAATACTATTTCAAAGGCCCCTGGCTATGCATTCACTTGTCAAATCCTTTATGCAAGGGGTGACTCGTATTATTCCACCGATTAAAGCTCCCATATGCCCATGGGATCTAAATTTGGTTCTGTCGGTTCTGCAGAAGCAGCCGTTTGAACCTTTGCGGCACATTTCCTTGGTTCTACTCACCAGAAAATTGATATTTTTAGTAGCCATATGCTCGGCTAGAAGAGTGTCGGAATTAGCCGCCATGTCCTGTAAGGAGCCATATCTGGTTATTCATAAGGACAGAGTAGTATTACGCCCTCACCCAGCCTTTCTTCCTAAGGTGGTATCAAGGTTTCACTTGAACCAGGATGTGGTTCTTCCTTCTTTTTTCCCCAAACCAAGCTCGGTAGAGGAAAAGTTATTACATTCTTTGGATGTAGTAAGAGCAGTTAAACCTTATCTAAAAGCCACTGCTCAGATTCGTAGAACGGATTCTTTGTTTGTTCTGCAGGAAGGCCCCAGAAAGGGTCAGGCAGCATCAAAATCTACTTTAGCCAAGTGGATTCGACAGGTCATAATACAAGCCTATGGCTTGAGAAGTAGACCGCCTCCGTTCAAAGTTAGGGCGCACTCCACGAGAGCAGTTGGAACTTCATGGGCAGTGCATCACCAGGCCTCCCTGGCTCAAATTTGTAAGGCCGCAACATGGTCTTCAGTACACACGTTTACTAAGTTCTACCAGGTGGACGTTAGAAGTCAGGAGGATGTCGCCTTTGGGCGCAGTGTGTTGCAGGCCGCAAAAGATCCTCATGCCTGATGGCGCCCAGCTTATGTATGGTGTATCCCCCCCCTCATTTGGCATTGCTTTGGGACGTCCCACATAGTAATGACTATGCTGCTCTGTGTCCCGTGATGTATGAACAAGAAAGTAGGATTTTTAAAACAGCTTACCTGTAAAATCCTTTTCTTGGAGTACATCACGGGACACAGAGCTCCCACCCCTCTTTTGGGGACACGTATTGCTTTGCTACAAAACTGAGGTACTCCCGGATGGGAGGGGCTTATATAGGGGAGGGTACTTCCTGTTTTGGAAGTTGCCAGTGCCAGCACCTGAAGGTAATTCTATATAACCCACATAGTAATGACTATGCTGCTCTGTGTCCCGTGATGTACTCCAAGAAAAGGATTTTACAGGTAAGCTGTTTTAAAAATCCTACTATTTACAATTGTCTTTGTCTCAGGATTTCGTGGTTGTCATCTCATCTGACTTGGGTAGGAGCTGTACCAATATACCTAATAAAGCCAACACTTATGATTGCATTATATATTGTAATCTGGGGAGCTTGGATACCCCAGTCAACCACTTGTAAAAGAAAACAGTCTTTATTGTTACTTCAAAACCAGGCACACAAAACAGCTTTCTTCAGCAAAATTAACAGAAACAGTCAATAATTCTGATATATTGAAAATAACACAATGGCTCACCACCAGTTTACCAGTCCCACACCAGGGTTTAAGGTTGCCATCTGATTCAGGGGAGCAAAGGTCAGAGGAGCTCAGCAAACAATGTCTCAGTTACTAGACAGTCCACGCCTTCTCTCACAGCTGTGTACTGCTCCACTCCACCTCACAGACAGATCCACCGAATTCTGGATCTCATATAGGGACTTACAAATCTTGGGCAGACTGTAAGTCAGTTTACCCATTTTCCAACCAGAACCCCTCAACCTGCATGGGTGAGAACTGCTGAGTACACCAAGACTGCATTCAAAATTTTTAAGGGGACCATGACCCGTACACACACACACAGTATTATGCAAGTTTCATTTTTTTTTTCTTTGGTCAAGTGAATTTGGGAAGTCACTTATTAATATATGAAAAATATGCAGTTTTCTATTTAGCCAGCCCCAGTCTCATTTTCACGTATTCAGTTATTTTTTCTTTCAGTTGTCCTAAAAGAAGACCCTCACCTAATAACCTCACCTGCCACCACTCATACCTTCATCAGCACTCTTATCCTGCACATACTACCCGCTGTTAAACTCCTAGCACTCCCTTTGAACACTACCAGGTCTTGTAACCCTAGCACTCCTCTTCTCCTACACATGCTACACATTGTGTCATGTACCCAACGGCAGAGCCTGACGTGCAGAGGGAAGGCCTTAAGTACAACCCTGACTCAGGGAGCACCAATGTTGTAACAGCAGCCGTGAGTGTTGTATGGGTGCCTGGATCATCTTCTGTGTGGTGGATGTGTCAAATACAGGAATAACAAGAACAGGTTTCATGAACACTGGTACAGCTGCCAACCACAAAGCATTAGTGCAACCGCTGCACTTATATATGGCATTTGTCGCCAATGTTTATTGGCGCACGTGCGCGTTTCACGAATATTCATGCACCTGCGCACATTAATGTGTCTAACACGATGGGCACTTGCGGGATCGTGCCTGCGCATTTGCATCCACCCTTGAGCATTAGTAGCACCAAAATGTGGACACCTGTTCCAGTGACAACTGTGAGATTTTCCCTCACTTTGAGGACATTTCTGTTTACTTCCAGTTGTGTACATCCCCAGGGCAGAAAGTGAGGGGGAATGTCTCCAATAGCAACACAGACATTAATAAAAAATAAAAACTGGCATAGGTTCCAAGTGTTTCCCATGCTGGGACAAGGTCATCTAGCGCCCAGGACAAAGATGCCAAACTGCGTCCCCCAAAGTAATTCCCCCTCATCCAGTACAAAGCCCTCTTCCCAGCTCAAAAACTTTCCCTCCCCAACTCCCCCTCCTAGCACAAATTCCACCCTATATCCCCTCAACTAGCCTTTATTCTCCCCCCCAAAAAAATTCCCCTGCTAGCACAAATCTTCCCAATCATCCCTACTAGCACAAATCCCCCCATCCCCTTTTCTAACAGACATCCACTCACACTCCCATCCATTTTCCCTCTGAGCATAAATCCTGCCCCTCACCTCTTTATTCCCCTCTCCTAGCACAAGTCCCCCCCAAATTCCCTCTCATAGCACTTATCCTTCCAATCATACCCTCACCCTCAGATTCCCTCACTGAGGGACAATATATTGACAATTACTTGCAACCTGCTGTAAAGAAAACTGAAGCCTATCTAAGAGACACAAAGCAAATATTTCAGATCCTAGAAGAATTACCAAAAAATGGGGCTCCATGGATCCTGGCAACAGCAGGAAGTGTCCTCACTATATACAATTATTTTTCATCATCAGGCTTGTGAAGCTATTAAATGGGGACAAAGGAAGCACACTGAACTACCATGCTCGCAAAGGAAGTATTTAATCAAATGTCTGGACTTTTGTCTCAAAAACAGTTATTTCTTGTTCATACATCACGGGACACAGAGCGGCATAGTCATTACTATGTGGGTTATATAGAATTACCTTCAGGTGCTGGCACTGGCAATTTCCAAAACAGGAAGTACCCTCCCCTATATAAGCCCCTCCCATCCGGGAGCACCTCAGTTTTTTGCCAGTGTCTAAGGTGTTGGCCAAGGTTAACATGTATTCATCTGGGCTTGTGTACAGGTTCTCTGGGCCTTAGCAAGCTATTCCGGATCCGACCAAAAAAGCTTCATAGCTAAACGGTCGGTACCCGGGCCTTGCAGAGAAGAGCAGGGTTTTGCCTGTAATGCCTCTCTTAGGAGGGCTGGACCCTGGGATCCAGAGCTCTGGTCATACCCAAAACCAAGAGGCTATCTGTGCAGGGTGCTATACAGGTCCAGGGGAGTGGAATCCTTGGGAACCCGGTCCCTGAAGGTCTAGTACAATGCCTGCCGTGAGAGGTGAAGTTTGGGCTTCTGTGGACCAAACAAAGTCCTGCGGCGGGGAAAAGGTAAGTGGGGGCCCCTCAGGAACTTGGTTCTATTGAGGGGACCCCCAAGCCTAATATGTCTTTCTGCCTGTTACCTAAAGGTATTCCCGCTAATAGCTGTATATGCCTAAGAAATCCTAGAAATGTCTTTTCATAAAGGAAGTTTTAAAAACTGTAAACCTAGAAATGTTTTTCATAAAGGAGGTTTTAAAAAAAAAAAAGACAAAAGTGCGGTACCTGTGTTTGTCCACTAGAGGCCGCTGTGGAATGTCTTTTTTTCTTGGGACTATTCCTTCCATGGTGAAAGTCCAGGCAGATGAGTGAGTTCTCTATCAGGGAAGCTGCATTCCTCTGTCATGCTGCCAAGTAGTTTCCTTCCATCCCCGAGTCCTGGTGAAACAGGGACCCTGGCTCCTCTGCCTACATGGCGCCAAGAGCGCACACATGCACGCGCGCGCGCGCACACACGCTTTCTTTTTATAAGATTTAGCTTAAAAAAAGGGGGCGGAGCCTGGCGGATGACGCGCTCTGTGCGCCCAGCGCTTCTGCGCATGTGCGGGCGTCCCAGCAAGATAAAAGGACTCAGTCCACGCTGCTTGCTATGGACACAGAGCATGAAAAGGAGCTGGTAGCATGGTATAGGGGCTTACAGCGGGCGGTTGATACAGGCATCCCCAGAGAGACGCATTAGTAGACACCCACTGATGTACATAGCAGCAAATTGCATTAGACTATTTCAGTAAAGGGGTGTATTGCGGCTGGAATACCTCAGCTTTGAACTAAGGAATATGCCGCCTAAAAAACTCCGAGATATACCTCTCAGGAAGTGTAGGGGGTCTCCATCGGGCTCTGAGGATCTGGAGCAGTCATCTGCACCTTCCTCCCCTGAGAAATCAGAGGTTAATACCCATAAGGAACCCCCGGGAGTGCCAGGTACTGCGGTTGTCCTCAGTCCACCTGCTCCTGCATATATAACAGAGGAGGTTTTTGCCTCAACTCTGGAGGGATTGGAGCAGAGATTGGCAGCATTGATCGCTTCTTCTCTACAGGAAAGAAAGCGCGCCAGATCTCCATCCCCTCCATTAGAGTGCCTGTTGGCAGAGCAACAGTCCCAGGAAGGGACTGACCTTCCTGAAGGGGATCAGGAGGAGGTTAACTCTGTTTTTGAGGAATCGACAGTAGATGAACCATTTTCAGCATCACAGACTGAAAGATTGTGGGTCCAGACCCTAACTGACATGGTTCGATCTGCATTTAAAATGCCTCTTGTTGAACCATCAACTACTGCTGTCTCCTCGTTGGGGTCGCTAAAAGCTCCCCAGATTAATTGCTCCTTTCCAATTCATCCATTATTGGAAGGACTTATATACCAGGACTGGGAACATCCTGATAAACTATTTGTTCCACCTAAGAAATTTCAGGTGATCTATCCCATGGAGGAAAAATTCACCCAGAGATGGAATGTTCCTACGGTGGACGCAGCCATTTCTTCTGTGAACAAATCACTGACATGTCCAGTAGATAATGTTCAAATGTTCAAAGATCCAGTAGATAAAAAATTGGAATCTTTATTAAAATCTGCTTTTTCCACAGCAGGGGCTGTTACACAGCCAGCAGTGGCAGCTATTGGGGTCTGCCAAGCTTTAAAGGATCAAATGAAAATGGTCCTGAGGGATTTGCCAGACCAGCAGGCCCAGGCTCTGGCTGATCTGCCTAGAGCATTATGCTTTGCGGTTGACGCCATCAAGGATTCTATCCATCAGGCCTCCCGCCTCACGCGGTCTTTGGTACATATGCGTAGGCTTCTGTGGCTCAAGAACTGGTCTGCTGAGGCTCCCTGTAAGAAGCTCTTAGTTAGCTTCCCATTTCATGGAGAACGCCTTTTTTGGCGAAGACCTGGATAAATATATCCAGAAGATTTCCAGTGGTAAAAGTACTCTCTTACCAATTAAAAAGAGGTCTAGGGGTCCGTCTTTTAAGAGGACTACCTCTCCTATCCCTGGGACGTCTGCTACTAAGCAGTTCCGACGGCCTCCTCGGTCAAACTCAGGAGATAAAAATCAGGGACAGTCACAGGGTAATAAAAAGCCCTGGATCCGAAGAGGTACTAAACCAGCCTCCAAGTCAAGCCTATGAAGGGCTGCCCCCACTCAAACGGGTGGGGGGAAGACTTCAGTTGTTCACAGAGACCTGGCGGGAGACGATCAAAGACAGATGGGTGCTCTCCGCAGTAACTCGGGGATACAAGTTGGAGTTAAAAGAGTCTCCTCCTTCCCATTTTATGTGGTCAGGCATGCCAAAAGACCCTCTGAAAAGAAGGTGTCTCCTAGTGGCGTTAGAACAACTATTGCTCCAAGGAGTAATTATGGAGGTTCCTATGGAAGAGTGGGGGTTGAGTTTCTACTCAAACCTTTTCACAGTCCCGAAACCAAACGGGGACATAAGACCCATATTGGACCTAAAGAGTCTAAACAAATTTCTAAACGTCCGGTCCTTCCGGATGGAGTCGATCCGATCGGTCACCGCTGCCCTACAGGGGGAGGAATGGTTAGCCTCGATCGACATCAAAGATGCTTACTTGCATGTTTCCATCTTTCCAGGTCATCAAAAATTTCTACGCTTTGCAGTAGAAGGGCGCCATTTTCAGTTCAGAGCCTTACCATTCGGTCTGGCCACAGCACCACGAGTGTTCACAAAAATTCTGGCCCCACTGTTGGCCGATCTAAGAACACGAGGTGTAACGATAATGGCATACCTAGACGACCTGTTGTTGATGGACCACTCAGTTGCCAAGCTAGAAGTGGTAATTGTCGATACAATCAAGTATCTAGAATCTCACGGTTGGGTCATCAACCTGGACAAGTCAGCCCTACAGCCAGTGAAAAACCTGGTATATCTAGGGCTACGGCTGGATTCAGACCAGAGGAAGATTTTCTTACCTCTAGACAAGGTATCCTCTTTGAGGGGCTTGGTCCGTCTGCTTTGTGCAAAAAGACAGCCGTCCATACGCCTGTGCATGAGGCTGCTAGGAAAGATGGTAGCATCATTCGAAGCTGTGCCATACGCCCAATTCCACTCAAGGAATTTACAGAGGGCCATATTGTCAGCCTGGAACGGAAAAATTCAGGCTCTAGACTTCCCGATGGCTTTGTCCCCTTCCGTTCGGAAGAGTCTCTGCTGGTGGTTGATCCCCCAGAATCTCCAGAAGGGAAAACCCTTCAGTCCGATATCCTGGAAGGTGGTCACTACAGATGCCAGCCTTATAGGCTGGGGCGCAGTACTGGAGCAATGGTCTCTCCAGGGCAGATGGTCAAATGTAGTAAAAACCCTGCCCATCAATCTCTTAGAGATACGAGCAGCCCGGTATGCCCTAGTAGCCTGGGCATCCAGACTCCAAGGGTCCCCTGTCAGAATTCAATCAGACAATGCCACAGCAGTGGCATATATCAATCATCAGGGAGGCACCAGGAGTCGTGCAGTCCAGAGGGAAGTAAGTCACATCCTGGAATGGGCAGAAAAGCATGTCCCATGTATGTCAGCTGTCTTCATTCCAGGGGTGGAGAATTGGAAGGCGGACTTTCTAAGTCGCCAACAGTTATGCCCAGGGGAATGGTCCCTTCATCCCGAGGTCTTCCGAGCAATATGTCAGCGGTGGGGAACACCGGATGTAGATCTGCTAGCATCCAGATTCAACGCAAAGGTGAACAGATTTGTCTCCCGGACAAGGGATCCCCTCGCTTGCGGCTCGGATGCTCTGGTGTTCCCTTGGGATCAGTTCAGACTGATATATGCATTCCCTCCGCTACAATTGTTGCCTCGACTCCTTCGCAGAGTCAGGTTGGAAAAGAAGCCGGTGATCCTGGTGGCTCCAGCGTGGCCCCGAAGGGCCTGGTACGCGGAGATCATCAAAATGTCTGTGGGGAGTCCTTGGACCCTTCCACGTCGTCCGGACCTGCTTTCGCAAGGACCGATATACCACCCTTCCTTACTAACTCTAAGTTTAACGGCCTGGCTATTGAATCCCACATCCTAAAGAAGAGAGGTCTCTCTAACTCTGTGGTATCAACTATAATCAATGCCAGGAAGCCTGTATCCAGGCAGATCTACTATAGAGTTTGGAAGGCGTACTTTGGTGCGAGGCCAGAAAATGGCATCCACGTAAGTACGTTATAGGCAGAATTCTGGACTTCCTGCAGTGGGCTGTAGACAGGAAGTTTGCCTTAAGTACTATCAAGGGCCAGGTTTCGGCCTTATCAATACTATTTCAAAGGCCCCTGGCTATGCATTCACTTGTCAAATCCTTTATGCAAGGTGTGACTCGTATTATTCCACCGATTAAAGCTCCCATATGCCCATGGGATCTAAATTTGGTTCTGTCGGTTCTGCAGAAGCAGCCGTTTGAACCTTTGCGGCACATTTCCTTGGTTCTACTCACCAGAAAATTGATATTTTTAGTAGCCATATGCTCGGCTAGAAGAGTGTCGGAATTAGCCGCCATGTCCTGTAAAGAGCCATATCTGGTTATTCATGAGGACAGAGTAGTATTACGTCCTCACCCAGCCTTTCTTCCTAAGGTGGTATCGAGGTTTCACTTGAACCAGGATGTGGTTCTTCCTTCTTTTTCCCCAAACCGAGCTCGGTAGAGGAAAAGTTATTGCATTCTTTGAATGTAGTAAGAGCAGTTAAAGCTTATCTAAAAGCCACTGCTCAGATTCGTAGAACGGATTCTTTGTTTGTTCTGCCGGAAGGCCCCAGAAAGGGTCAGGCAGCATCAAAATCTACTTTAGCCAAGTGGATTCGACAGGTCATAATACAAGCCTATGGCTTGAGAAGTAGACCGCCTCCGTTCAAAGTTAGGGCGCACTCCACGAGAGCAGTTGGAACTTCATGGGCAGTGCATCACCAGGCCTCCCTGGCTCAAATTTGTAAGGCCGCAACATGGTCTTCAGTACACACGTTTACTAGGTTCTACCAGGTGGACGTTAGAAGTCAGGAGGATGTCGCCTTTGGGCGCAGTGTGTTGCAGGCCGCAAAAGATCCTCATGCCTGATGGCGCCCAGCTTATGTATGGTATATCCCCCCCTCATTTGGCATTGCTTTGGGACGTCCCACATAGTAATGACTATGCCGCTCTGTGTCCCGTGATGTATGAACAAGAAAGTAGGATTTTTAAAACAGCTTACCTGTAAAATCCTTTTCTTGGAGTACATCACGGGACACAGAGCTCCCACCCCTCTTTTGGGGACACGTATTGCTTTGCTACAAAACTGAGGTGCTCCCGGATGGGAGGGGCTTATATAAGGGAGGGTACTTCCTGTTTTGGAAGTTGCCAGTGCCAGCACCTGAAGGTAATTCTATATAACCCACATAGTAATGACTATGCCGCTCTGTGTCCCGTGATGTACTCCAAGAAAAGGATTTTACAGGTAAGCTGTTTTAAAAATCCTACTTTTGGTATGACCGAAACTATTAACATCAAAAAACTGGTGTAGCGATGGGTGCTAAATTCGCACCCAGCGTAGCAAGCCTGTTTATGGCTAAGTGGGAAAATGAAAATGTTTTTACCGATACCCCCATTGAGCTTGTAATTTTTAAACGATACATAGACGATATTTTTATCTTGTGGAAAGGAGAAGAATCACGATTAGTACAATTTTTTGAAAACTTGAATGCAAACAATAGGAACATCACCCTAACATGGGATATTAGCAAACATAATGTCACTTTTTTAGATTTAGAAATCATGCAGGAAGATCAAACGATCAGTACTAAAACACATTTTAAAAATGTGGATAAGAACAGTTATCTACCGATGGAGAGTTGCCACCACTTGAACTGGCTCTGCAACATCCCCAAAGGACAACTTATGAGGTTACGTAGGAACTGCACAAAAAACGAAGACTTCCTGACCCAAGCAGAGAAGATAGGCCAAAGATTCATCAATAAAGGCTACAAACAGGCCCTTTAAAGGAAAAAATATATGAAGTGGAAAGAATAGACAGAACGACACTCAAAGACAAAGAGAAAGAAGTCACCAGAACCAATGTAGTACCAATCGTTCTTGATTACAATGCCCAACACAAAATCGTCGAGAAGATAATAAAACGCCATTGGCACATTTTATTGACCGACACACATTTAAGACAACTCCTTCCGCAGATACCAAAATTTGTATATAAAAGAGCTCCAATCCTCAGGGACAAACTGGTTAAAAACATCCCGGACCCCCCCAAAATAGACTATACGTTCTTTACAGGTAAAGGGTTCTACCCATGCAGAAGATGCTTTGCCTGCACTAAGTCCAAAAAAAGTGCTGAAAAAAACTTTAAGTTTACCTCTACTACCACTGGCAATACATACGAAGTGAAAGATTTTATCTGTTGCAATACAGAGGGAGCTGTATACGCCCTTGAGTGCAGCTGTGGTTTACAATATGTTGGATTCACAAAGAGACCATTGAAAGTACGAATCAAGGAACACATACAAAATATACACATACAAAATATCATTAAGGGTTTCGACAAACACAGTGTCTCCAAACATTTTGCCACACACCATAAACAAGATCCAACACATTTGAGATTTTGGGGCATTGAACCATATAAGAGACACTGGAGAGATGGACACAAAGTCAGAACCCTGAGCCAGCTTGAGTCAAAATGGATATTCATTTTAGATACTTTCGCGCCCCTTGGTCCCAACATTGAATTTGATCTCATTTGTTTTATCAGTGACTTTTAAGATCCCCAAACACCTTTTATAGATTCATCTCCTTTTAAAATATTATTTAAAACATTAATTTATTTGCCTTTTTTTTCCCTGTTGGTCTTAATCAGGCTTATTTAATTTCAATTTTGACTTTTATCCTCCTCTTGTCAGCATTATATACACTTTTTTTACTGCATATCCATTTTAGAATTTTGCTACTTATATTCGATCTATGAGCCTTTTATTATATGCTTTCTCCTTTTTATCATCATTTCCAGAGTCCAATGTCACCCCTCCTTTTTATTTCACTCATAACACCTTCTTTTATGGCCACTCTTATTATATCCTGTTTATCTCGTTTTAATATCCTTTTAACTCCCGTGTTTGTTCCAATATATTTTATTCCCCCATTCACTCAATTAATATTTATTCTGCCCCACAATATAAGTTACACTCTATGTGTGCATTACGTCTCTTTTATTCATATGTTTGTATACAATTTTAACATTAAGAAAGCCGTTGTTGCCATACCATTGATGCCTATATGTCCTTATTCAACTACAACAAAATGGCCGCGGTCATAGCCCATTAGACAATCATAAGGAAAATGGCCTCCGCTATTCTGGCAATAGGCGGGCTTCAAGAAAATGTCCGACAGGCATTTTTCCATATACTATTTAAAGACACTTCCAACGTCCATAATGTATCTTCGATGAAGTCACGTGACAGTGACGATACGCGTCAGACACAGGACACCGGAAGTGACGTTTCACTGCGTGAGCTCGCTGCTCGTTTTGTATACACCGCAATGTTTGCTCTTTTTAAATGTGAGTACCCTTAGGCCCCTTTCACATGGACGGCAAAATTGCCGCAGTAAAAAGCCTGTTTTTTGTTCTTTGAAATTCAAGGCTTCAGGCAATGCGATTAGCTGCATTTGTACATTGCGATTACCTGCGTATACGTGCGTTTATTTGCGGTTGCGTTTAGCTGCGGTTAGTTATTCCCATAGCAACCTGTTTATTTTTATTTTTTGTCCCTTGGATCTAACCATGATGCATTTCGGTCCTCTGCCATCTATTTCCTGTTTCTTTGTTCACTTGCTGAGTGTGTGTTGGAGTTTAGAGGTGAGAGGAGTGATCGGTGTGTTGTGCCTGAGATTCGCAAAAATGAATGCAAATATGATGAGTTTGCTGGCGATGCTCATGTTGCTGATGATGAGGATGAAGAGGAGAAGACAGATCCAGTCTAGGCGACGTCCCCGCCGTTACTGGGTCCATCCCCTAACCTCACAGCGTCTATCAATTGGCTACTTTGCCCTCATGTTCGGTGAGCTGCGGACCCATGGGGACAAGTTCTACAATTATACTCGGATGTCCGTGGCAAGCTTCGATGAGCTGTTGGAACTCTGTAGAACACGCCTGAGCAGAACCAGGACCAACATGAGAAGAAGCATTAGTGCAGAAGAGCGGCTGCTACTTACTTTAAGGTAGGTTTTCCATATCTTGAACAGATGCTTTAAATTCATGTACATGCAGGTGTACCAATATTATTGACAATAGTGTGTATGTATGTTCTTGCATAATATATAGATATAAATATATGTGTCTTTTTTGTATTGCAGATACCTTGCCACTGGTGCCAGCTTCACCTCCCTTCATCATCAGTTCCTAATGGGAATTTCTACTGTATCGACAATAGTCCATGATACATGTCAAGTTATATGGGAAGAGCTGAAAAGCAGTGTCATGCCGGAACCAACATCCAGTCTGTGGGAGGAAATATCTGAGGAGTTTTGGGAGAAGACCAACTTCCCAAATTGCATTGGGGCTTTAGACGGGAAACATATCTGTCTCATCAAGCCACCAAACTCTGGTTCCCGTTATTTTAACTATAAAAAATATTTCTCCATTGTCCTCCTGGGGCTCAGTGATGCCAACATGCGGTTCATTGCTGTGGATGTGGGAGCTTACGGGAGTTCTGGAGATTCCAGAATTTTCCGTAATTCTATGATGGGCCAGCGATTGGAAAATAGTGAATTCAATGTGCCACAGTCAAGGCCTCTTCCTGGTACTGCTGTGCCGGATCTTCCTTTTTTTGTGCTGGGAGATGAGGCATTTGCCTTATCCACCCACCTTCTCAGGCCCTATACGAGGCATGGTCTCACTGACAGGAGGCGCATTTTTAATTACCGTCTCAGTAGAGCCCGGAGAATGGTGGAGTGCGCATTTGGCATTTGCACTGCCAAATGGCGTGTTTTGATGACAGCCATGCACCTAGAAGTGGATCATGCGGTCAATGTTGTTTTGGCATGTTGTGTTCTCCACAACTATTTGAGGGGTAAGGAGATCGTGCCCACCGAATCCCCGTTAGCGTTACCTGTTTTCGCAGAACACAGAGGTCGTGTTACTGCCACTCGTCCCACGAATCAAGCTCTACAAGTGCGTGAGGATTTCACAGATTTTTTTTTGACAGAGGATGGACAGCTCCCATGGCAATATGAACATTTGTAAAGAGATCTTTGTTACCCATGTTATATCAACCTTATAATACAGTTTAAATTTGTTCTTGAAATAAAGTAGTTGACAATTTTTTACAATTAAATTGTTTTTATTTTTATATCTTTGCCATGTTAAATAACAAAAAGGTAGAAAAAATAGACAAACCTTACAAAACATTGAATGCTTGCATGTATAGAAAACTATTTTTTCAATTCCTTAGGAATATAGAGAATTTTCTTCTATTTTCAAGTATAAATTGACTCTGTACCCCCCCCCCCCCTAAAATATTGAATATTTCTAAAGTGCTGTTAACCATATGTTTGACTATATGTGGACACTGTGAGTGCAGTAAACAGCTTTGAAACATTTTTTCACAACTTTACGAACTGTTGTGTAGCGGCTGTTTGATAACAATGTCCAAATGTAAGCAAAGAATTTAAAAAGGTTTTTTAGTGCTTAAAGCTGACCATACACCTATAGATTATCTGCATAATGTCTATGATTAGATGGAATTATATTTGTCCATGTACACTGCACTGTGTAGATGGGGGGGAGGGGATCTCCCACTGGGCCAAGCTTCAGTATCTTTCTAGTCGTCCGAGTAGCAAGATATGGAAGCTTGGAACAGTGGGAGATTCTTACATCTGCACAGTTTAGCGGCGATGGAGGAATCTGTTCCACTTTTTCCATCTGAACATAGAAAAACAGAAGATAACCTATAGGTGTATGGCCAGTCTGCTGAGGCATGGCCCCATAGAGAAAGTGTCAAAACCCTAACCTTCGTCACCTTAATTTTGATTTCGCCATGTATGCTGCACTGTGTAGATTGGGGGATCTCCCACTGGGCCAAGCTTCAGTATCTTTCTAGTCAGCCATGCTGGCTCTCAACCTAAACAATGCTTTGGTACTGGGAGAGCCAGCGTGGCGGAGTAGCAAGATATGGAAGCTTGTAACAGTACAGTACAGTTTCTTACATCCGTACAGTTCAGCGGATATTGAGGTAGGTATCAATAAAATTCAAGTAACAAAACATAAAAAAATTAAACAGTAATATAACAAATTAAAAGGTCAAAACTACAAGTTTTCATACACCGGATAAGGGGGACGCAGGGAAGAGTGGCTTGGTTCAGTGCCAACATCTATGGGTGATCCTGATCCTGATTGGGAAGATGAGGGTGAAGTAACTGGGTGTGGCTGCACGTGCATCCTTTGATAACCAGGATTAGGTGGGTAAGGTGTATACATCGGTGGGGGTCCTGCATAAGGATTAATGGCAGGTGTTGTGTCATGGAACTGCTGATTGGCCATTGGTCGACTCAAAGAGCCACTGCGTGAATTAAAACCCATAGCCCATGGCTGAAATTTTGGATATGGGCGTTGCTCTTTGCAAGCGGATACAATATACGTTAAATAGGCATGTATATCACCCCTGACCTCAGTGCGCTTATCAGGAGGAATCTCCCTGACTACACAAAGCAACATTCTCAAAAACATAACATCTGGGTCTGAGATATTGAGAAATTCATCATCTTTGGCCTGGTTTTGCGATTGGTTTCTCATTTCAGCTATAATACGGTTAAAATATTCCTCAAAAGGTGTCTCTTGTTGAGTACGTTTTTGACGGCTGGTGGAACTAGACGGTCCTCTCCTACCTACATTTGCCTGCAAATAGATCAAATATATAGATTATGCTTCTGATGTTGAGATCACACTTACATAATAATAAATATGATGCTTGCACAATTATTAAAGTCGTGTCCGAGCTTGCAACACCTGTTTTCAATAGATCAGAAACAGGCACTTGTTTTAGCCCCGAAAACCTGTTGTCACTGTATTGGCAGCCAGAAGACCACCAAAACTGTTTTTACAATGTTTCAGTTCATGAATGAAGAGAAGCCGCTGTCTTCTCTCCATTCATTTTCAGCGCAGCGGAGGCTGCTGAGAAAGGGACTGGGGAATCTGTGTCCCTAGTCCCATTCCCTGTCTCAAAGGGAAGATGTCAGAGGTCTGTTAAGACCCCTGATATCTCACGAAAGAGAGGGCTGAAAAAAAAAAGAATAAAATAAAAATTAATTGTAAAAAAATACAAAAACTAAAAGAAAACACACACTGACACTGCCCCCCCCCCCCCCCCATTAAAAAATGAAAGCATTGTAAAAAAAATAATTGTAAAAACCATCATTGTGACGTTTTGAAAGTACATCAGTGGATGGTTGATATTCTTGGGATGAAAGTGACTCTGAATTGGTTTCTTGACTGGTGTCTGCGTCATCTGGTGACGAACTTTCACGTCTTGCGCTTGCTCTCTCAGGAACACTTGACAGAGTTCTAATAATAACAAAATTACAAGTTTAAAAATAACATGAATACTGTCATGTGTACACTACAGAATAGCCCTCTATATAGAGCAGGGTGGGTTTAGACACCTTTCACACTGGAGCGGTGACGCAACCAAAAATCCTGATAGCAGCATCCTTGGAGTGGTGAAGGAGCGGTGTGTATACCGCTCCTACACCTCTCCAGCCCACTCAAATCATTAGGACAGTGCGGCTATACTGCCCACAAATTTGTTAAAAGTAAAATATATAATATATATACTTACGTGCGCATCTCGGTGGTGCGCCTCAAAAAAGACAAAGCCTCTGCATGGGGGTTAGCCCTGCGACGAGTTGAGGGTGCTCCGCTTCTCTCCGCAGACTTCTCTTCATTAACTTCTTTCTTGTACCGGTCACGTAGGGACCTCCAACGTGTATAAACCTCTTTTCCTGCAATATATATATCAAACATAACGCATGTTAGGAAAAGTCGAGAGAGATCTGCTCACCCCCCCCCCACCCTAGAAAAAACTTAAGGGAAGACACCAACCACCAACCATGTGTACCCTGCTTCATAGACACAACAAACATTGCACTCACCTCGGTTATCCTGCTCAGTGGCAGACATATTGTCCCAGTTCGGTGTGACAAATTTGTATACTTCCTCCCACTTGGATCTCTTCAACACTTGATCGGCATATCCTGGGCATTCTGAGTCCCATAACTCTGGTCGGGAATGCACAAGGGATATTATGGCCTCATGTGATATATCTCGCGCCGCCATGCTGCCTTCTCCTCTTTCCAATATCCCTCTGAACTTCCTGTGTCATTTCCCAGGTACACCTACTGGTTATGATGCGCTTCCGGGTGATTTTTTTTTTCTCACGCTGCTATCCGCAGCTGACTCAAAAGACTGCGATTACATGCGGTTGTTTGCAGATAGCTGCGCTACATCGCACCTGGACGCATTCAATTCTATTTTTTCTATTCGCACGGAACCGCATGTAACGAAATCGCAGCTAAACGCTGTGTGTGAATGGGGCCATAGGAAAGCGTTGTGTGCTTTTAGCTGCGGTAGAAAAATAGAAAATCCGCAGCTAAAAGCACCATTCTATCCGTCCGTGTGAAAGGCCCCTTACCTTTGCTTTATGCTTAATAAATATACTGAGTGTTAAAACATACTACACCAGAGAGCCTCCTAGAAATACACCTACAAGTATGTACTTGGCTGTATGTCTGAAGTTGTCCTTCAACTTGGCAAAGTTCCAAGTGCTGTATAGTACTAAACAACTAATCAGCTGAGGACTGTGGAACACACAAGAAACTCCAATGATCTGCTGGTTGTCTGCTGAGTGAGGGTTGGTGAGTAAACGTCATGCTGAAGAATTTTGAGAATGTGTCAGCTTATCTACTTATAAATATTGAATTGACCATAAAGTTAGCAATCCTATGACTTCCCAAAAGTCAAAGGTGGATGTCCTCAAGAACTTAGCTATGATGATCTGCTTTGCAGCTATAACTTAGCAAGGTCCAAGGGTCTCCGTGATCTATGCAGCCTTTAAAGAGAATGTAAACCCAACATTTCATATTCTTGATATGTGCCTGCTGTACCGTGTACTTGTATGAGAAACTCTCCTGTTTTGTTTGTATTGCTTCCTTTGTGTGAAATCAGTGGTGTTCCTGCCATTCCCTCTGCTTTCTTATTAAAAACTGACGACACTAAGCAGGAGAGCACAGCGTGGTCAGTTCTCCAATGATCAGACTTGTCCTGACACCCCCTTCCCCCTGCACAGACTTTCATTGGGAAGTTCAGTGTACTATTGGTTTTCTTCCTCTAGCTCTTATGCAGCTGAGAACAGAGGAAATTTGATCACTTATAAAAAAATAGGGGGGGGGGAAGGTATTTATAATGTTTTTTATATCTAACAAAAATGTTTTGCTTTTCATTTCTATTTGAAACTGAATGGATTGTTTTACAAGGTGATCATTTACAATCACTTTAAGGGGGCTTGTGTTTGGTCAGGTGTTGGTGTCAAACTGTCCAAGTCCCCGTCCACTTCTTCTTGGATAGGAAACCTGCTGTAGATGGAACCCCTGGCCATATTGTGTCACCCTCCTGGTTGTATTCCCGCTCACGGTACTCTTGGCCATATGAGTTAATATTTGAGAATAAAGGAATACCAGCATACAAATGCATTTTTCGTACTTTACTGTAACTTTGTAAAGTTTCTGTGACATCTAACATCACATTGACATACTGCACAGGAGTGGACATTCTGTAGTTCTCATTTAGGCGCAGAATGCTATCACATAACATCACATAAAGGTTTTTTGCAGCTCGCTCATGGCCTGTGAAAGAGTCAGGGCGACTGCAACTGTTACTGAGTTCTAAATGACCTCACCTGGGGTCTCAGCCTTGTTAAAGGAGAATTACAGCCAAAGTTCATTCTGCACTCTAGTGACCTGTTTTCATCAGACAGCGGGCTGAAGTCTACTGTTGGCTGACATCACAGAGACGGTCCAGGCTGGGGAAAGATCACAGCCATATGGTCAGGATCCACCCAGATGCCTGGACCGACACCTGGCTCAGCCTCTTAGCGAGCCGCTCCCGCTCCCCTCCCCCTCCACAACCCAGCGCTCCAGTGAGCGCAGGGGGGCAGAGCAGAGAGCCACTGATTGACAGTCACTCAGTTCTCAGCCATCGGGGGACAGATGCAGCATCAGGCCAATGCTGCATCCACCTAGGTAAGTATGATTTCTCCATAAAAAAACTAAACTTCTCTTTTTAAGGACCCTTGGACAGTAACCGACTACATCCAGATACCTCTGAGGTGTTAGGCTACCTAGGCCCCTGTCTCCTAGGCCCCTCCAAATCTGGCGCTTATATGGGCACTAACTCCACCCATTACATCACTAAAAAATAAAGATTTTCTCTAAAAAGGGCATAACATTCAATTACCACTTTCCCTATACCATACTATATTCATAACAGAGCACAAAATGCACAAAATATATCTGGATACTAATGTAGCACTTAGTTCCATTTAAGGGACCGGCTGGTTTTGTTTGGGTCTGCAGGAATTACCTCTCTAGAGTGGATCCATCTGCTCCGTCGTCTAGGGGAAAATCTCTCGAAATAAGGCCAATGTCCACACATGAATAAAACCTAATCAGCAAGGCTTTATTCTCTTTTTCTTTCTTTATAAAGTCAACTTGAAAAGAGAGAGTAGGAAGTTGAGAGAATTAGGGGAAGGTTCAGGCACGCAACACTTACAGCTCAGTGTCAATTCTTCTCGTCGCCACTCAAGCCTGAGTGGGAATTGCTCGCCCGGATAGTCCCTATGAGAGCGGTCCTAGCAGCCGGGATGGAGCACGAATATCAGAGATGATGAATCCCCTCTAGGTAAGTCTCCAGGCCCCCCCAGATAGCAGTACCGTCGCTAATCTCCGCCGGGACTGATCCTCCCCTGGACTCCTTTCTTAAAGATGGGCCCCCTACAAGCGGGCAGCCTGGGATCCTTCTCTGAAGTGTAGGCCCTCGTCAGCGGAGCTGGGCCTACATCGCAGCAGCTAAACCTCGGGCTGAAGGTGCCCGAGGCCTAAACACACTGGCGCATCTCGTGCCATGCGGGCCACGAGGCACACTCGCTGGACCAGAGGTCCCCCCTGAACGCCTTGGGGTCCCCCTGGAATCGCCTCACGCCAAAAGGCGTCTGCTCCTTTTGTACCCTCTCCCAGCATGCACAGCGGGTAGACCACGCCCACTGCACGGCTGCCAAGAGAGGACACCCAAGGTGTTGTGATACTCCCCGTAGTTTCAACCTATACCAGCGGTGACAGTGCCACCTGCAGGCAAAGGAGAACACTACTGCCAGGCAATATCACACCCAGAGCAGAAACAATATTGAACATCAATTGGTCTGAGCCCGGCTCAGACCACCCCTAAATTTCCACATAGCGCCCCCAAATATTGGGGGGGGGCGCTACACAAATTTTTAGAAGTAATAATGCCGGGGTAGCCAATCCAGGGAATATCCAATCGCCTCCTGGGAGATCAGGAAGATTTTTTTTCCCCCACTGGAGCGAATTGGATCATGCTTTTTTTTTTTTTTTTTTGCATTCATTCCTCTAGAATAGATCAACTATGGGTATAGGTTAGTGTATATGGAGGTTTTGAATTTGTGTTTTTTTTGGTTGGTCAAACTAGATGGACTAGTGTATTTTTTTAACCTGACTAACTACCGTATGTTAGCTGCACCTACTAATAAGACTTAAATTGAATTAACTGTAACCAATTACCTATGACCCATATTGATCAACTTTCTTGCAGTACCAGCAGATATAAAACAGCAGCAGCTGCCCAGTTTGACTTAATGAGCCAGACAAATTGTTTATATGAAAATTCCAAGTTAAAAGAAAATAGTAATAAATGCACACTTTTTGCAAAAAGCTAAAATATGGGATATTGGAGCCTGCAAAGCTTTGCAATTAGAATCAGTGGATCTCTGATGCAATGCTCTGGCTCCTGCAGACTCTTCCTCCAGCTGAGCATCAGTTATGGAGCTGGAGGAAGTATCAGGGGACTACAAGTGTAGTGATGTCCTGCACTTATGCTCCCTTGAGAACTCCAGTCCCTCTACTGTGGTGGCAGGTGGCACTTGTAGTTTTTCGTTCACAATTCTTTGGCGATGAATGATGCGGCACTGAATTTAAATTTGACAAGGGTCAGCAGGGGGAAGAACTCCTAAATTCTGTAAGTGGGGGGGTTTGAGGGTTAATGGCTGTGGACTCTGAACATGTTTCATGTTGCGCCCTAAATATAGATGTAACATGAAACATGGTCTGAAGTGGGGAGTTATTTTTTAAACATAAGCTTTCAAAGGGGATTACAAAAAGAAAGAAAATCTTTATCTGCAATAATGTGTGATGACCAGGTTTCTAAGTTGAAGACCTCAAAAATCTCAATACAAAGTATGTTCAGATGAGTGGTAAAGAGCACATACTGCCTGAGTCTAAAAATCATTGGAGTCTGGCAAACCCAATAGTGTTCCAGCAGATGAACTATGCAGGGAATTCCAAGCCAGGATGAAATGATGGGTTAGTTGCATTTCATAAAAAGGGCAGCTGAGGTTGAAAAGGGCTTGTAGACAGGTGCCTAAAATGTTTTGTGTATGAGGTACTAAAAGGGTTAATAGTGTGTGCTGTGGTGTGCCATCCCCAGCCTGACACGTCTTGCTTCTGGAGTTGATACAGTATATGCAGGAGGAGGTCAGACTTCATGGCCTGTCTGATCATCTATGGGATGTGAGCAGTGAGGACAATCTATGTCAAGAGGTGAGCTGGAGTGTACAGTGGAGTCACCCCAGAGTGGGTGGCAGAAAACAAGAGATATATGTCACCAGCACACCAAGAAAATATAAGGGTCCAAAGCAGTGGGAGAACTATCAGGGTTGCAAAGGTTGTCTTGCCACCGAGCCCTGGTGTTCTGCCACTGTGGGGTTCCCCAGCTGTCCTGTCCTGTCCCTGTTATTGACAGCACTGGTCTGGCATCTGTCTCCTTGGCAGCGGTGGCAGTCTATTAGGACCTAGTGCTGGTGACATTATGGGTGCATGCAGAGGAAGGCTGGCACTATTGGTTATAGAGAGCCAAGCCCCCAGCTGGTCACCTAGCCGCAGTAGTGCTGTATAACCTTCTCTGTTGACATGCTGATCGGGATGTGATCCAGGTGATGCTCCCAGTCAGATCTAATAAACACAGTATTTATTAGCATCAAGAGTACAACCACATATATGTAGCGGGGTCCCCTTTAAGACTCCCAGGACTACCTTGCCCAGAATCCCTTTCGGCAATGTTTCCACCCCAGAGACTCATGGGAGGGGTTATAAAAGGAGGAGGCGAGGCTGGGCTCGGCCTTTTTGGGACACGAGACTTCAGTGACTGATCCTCCTGTGCGGATGTGCCGGAGTGCAAGGCCTGAAGCCTGAGGCCTTGCGCAGCACCACAGAGCCTTCCACCCCACTGCGAGCCTGGGTGGCATCTGACTTCGCTTATCTACAGCCTTGGTTGGATCGGGGACCCGATCGCTGGAGACACTGTGTGTGAGGACACAGTCGGTGGAAGTTCCCGGACTGGGATCGCGTCCGGAGGGGTGAGCGAGCGTATGCTCAGACCATATACTGTTTGTTGCTGATGTGCCTATAGACTGCCGTGGCCCATAAGTTTATATCTGATACTCTCACTGGAGATCCATATCAGAGCTGAACTCAGAGGTTCTTCAGTAAAGTGTTTATTCTATTACAATCTTCCCACTGGATTACAAATGTTATTCTGTTATGTGCACCACCTTTAAAGACTTGCCGGTGAAGAAACCATCATCCCCTATAGACTGAGTTTTAGATATCTGAGCCAGGCCTGGCCAGCTAGTTAGTTCCTTTGGTTACTGCGCCACAGGGCGCCTAGTTAACGGTCGCCCACGCGACGCACCTTTACTGTTCATTTAATGCATAGTGTGTCTATTGCTGCAGGGCTCTGCAACTTATTACCTGTAAACTGTTACCACTGTTAACCGTTTTTACCACAAGTCTAAAGTAAATTAGATACCCCCTTTCATTATTGCCTTGGTGTCTGAGTTTAATAATATAGCATAAGAATTATATTGCTGCCATAACTAACTGTGCCAGTAGAGGGTCGAGTAGATTGCCGGGGGTTGGCGGAGCTGTCTTCAGGGCCCAAACTAAATCTGCGGCCCTCTTAGTTGAAGGTATCACTACATATATATAATCAACCGTATGTTCAGCAGCCATGTGGGCTCTATGCCTGTAAAGTGTGGGCTTTGATCAATAAAATCACTGATAGTTAACACTAGGATTTGACTAGGAGCATCACCTGGATTGCATCACGATCAGCATGTCAGAGAAGGATCCACTGCTGCTAAGCAACCTGCAGGGAGCTCAACTGTCTACAACCAATAGAGATGGGCTCAGGTGTGTTTGAAATCCCACATGCCCGATCCCGCCAGTCCACAGTGCTAATCACAGCCAGTGAGACATTTCCTGATCTGTGCAGCTGCGGACCGGGAAATGTCTCACTGCCTGTGATTAGCACTGTGTAGTGTGGGCTTCCTGGCAGGCTCTGGCATGTGGAATTTTAAACATGCCCAGCCCGTCTCTAACAACAAATTGCATACCTCCCAACTTTTGAAAATGACACTGCGGGACAAATGAATCAGACAAAGTTGTTGCGCGGGGGAGGGGGAGTGCTGCCCGCGGGATGGCTAAAAAACTTGTTCCTGACACTATTTAATTTCAGTTGTTGGCGGGGGGCGGGGGCTGTCGTGGGACGGACAAACAGAACAAATACACACATTACCCTGTTTAGCAAGGGAGGTTATGCTCCTGTGCTGCCTCCACTCACTGGCTCCTCTTCTGTGCGGGAATACTGCCTCTATCGCGGGAATGCGGGAGGTAAGTGGCTGTGCGGGATCATCCCGCAGAATCCGTGCAGGTTGGGAGGTATGAAATTGTGCTGGCCCTCCTGTACATCAGCCCCATAAAGTAACCAGCACTGGGTTCCAATGTGCTGCCGCCGCTGCCATGGAGACAGAGACCAGCGCTGTGAATAGCCGGGACAGGACAGCAACTCTGGTTGTTCCAGCACTGGTCCACACTGGGAGGATTCCCCCATCCACCTATAATGTGTAGATGGGGGAATTGGATCATTTCTTTTTTTTTTCATTCAACCTAATAGTTGAATGAAAAAAGTGATCAATGTATGGGCTGCCTAAGAGCTAAGATCAGCCATAGACAGTTTAAATCTCAGCTGGTTCAACAGGAACTGGCTGATATTTGAACCATTAATGAGCAGATTCTCTTATGATTATCACTAGTGGTTGCTATAGCCACTAGTGATAATCACTGTTTGTCGGGAGAATACAATTGCTGGGCAGGAGGGATATTCCCCTGGCAGCACTGTCTGTGTTGATGGGGGAATTATGCAAGTTTCTTTCTTGCAATCTGTGGATGCAGGAAATAAATTTGCACCGTATATTACCTGCCTAACTGAAAGTGAAAGTAAATTGTGAAGGTCTTGAAAGAACAAGTGAGGGGGAGGGAGACAGAAGGGGGAGAGAAGGGATGGAGATAATGCAGTTCAGTGATTACAGTGTACTGCAGTCTGCAGTGCACACACCCACAGGTCCAGGCTAGAATCTCAGGCATCATTCACACACAGCCAAGAATGCTGCTGATTTTCATATTTCCCGCCCACACATCCCCTCTCTTCAGATACAGCACGTCGGGATAGTGTGGGCGGGACTGGAAGGAGGAGGAGGAGCTGTATTCCCCCCTGCTCGTATGTGAGGAGAGTGAGGGGGGTGGCTGGACTCGCTGGACTGTGAAAGAGTGTCATAGACTGACACTCGGCTCAGCTTGCAGTCACCAATCTCGGAATTTACAGGCTGGTTCTCCTGTCCTAAGGACGGGAGAAATCAGTCTGTTTTTTCAGTAACTGGGATGAAGGCTTGCCCCCCCCCCCCACAGTGCTAGTGGAGTCCTTCCTGCAACTCGCCCTTCTCCGTGCCAATGAGGATGCAGGGGAAGGAGCAGATCGGGCGGCAGTGGTTGTGTGAGCGCTCGCATTATGCAGTGTCAGCAAGCAGAGGGAGGGGGGAGGAATCCTCCGCAGGATCTGACTGGGGACGCTCTCCCTCTCAGGAGAGACTGCTACTCCAGCAGCAGCCCGAGCGAAATACAAAAATGCAAAAAAATATATATTTTGTCTGCCCTTCTTTGCTGTTGGATTTCCCTGTGTATGACTTGGATTGGATATTGGACTATTCCCTGAACTCAGCCTGCCTTTTACCTGGACTGTCATAGAACCATGCTATCTGTCTGCTAAACTGCAAGTAGTCTGCTGTTTGCTCTGTTCGCGTCTGCCCTGATGTGGTGGCCACGCACTATAGCATTGTGTATAAGTCCTGGGGGCAACCAAGTCCTGGTAGGCCTGCTTGCCTTAAGGAAAAGGGGGCTGCTATAGGTGAAGCACGCAGTAGCTAGCTATAGTGTCTGACCACCTGCATTGGGCTAGATGTAACATTTGTGACTTTATCACAAGCCTTTAACAAAAAAATTCTGTCAAGATGGACACTACACAGGCACGTTTATTTGCTGAGAAAATTTGCAAACTGACACAACAAGGCCAGAAACTGTCTGTGCGTGTAAACGCACCTCCAGCAGTAACACAGGAGCCAGAGCCCAAAGTTAACCCGCCTGACCATTTTTCTGGTGATCCCCATGTGTTTTCTAACTTTAAAAATAGTTATATGCTATACTTCAAGCTCAAGTCACACTCCTCTGGTTCTGAAGCACAGCGGGTCAGCCTGATTATTACATGGTTGCAGGGGGATCCCCAGTCTTGGGCGTTTATTCTCCCCGCAGATGACCCAGTCAGAGGGTCAGTTGAAGCCCTTTTCAAGGCCTTAGGTTTACTGTATGATGAACCTGACCATTGAGCTGAATACTAACCTTAGGTCATTACGTGAGGATAAACGCACCACTGAACAATACTGTGCCAATTTCTACCGCTGAGCACCTGACTCAGGGTGGAATGACCCAGTTTTAAGAAGCCGGTTTAGGTTAGGCTTATCAGACTCCATGAAAGACTCCTTAGTACACTACCTTGAACCAAAGTCATTCAACGAAGCCATGCAAGTAGCCATCCGTATTGACAGGCGTTTACGGGAAAGGCATACAGAGAGGTTTGTTTCTTTGCCCCCCGGTATGCTGCCCACCTCTTCTATTTTTCCTGAACCCTCTCAAACTCTTCAGGAGGATGAGCCCATGCAAATTGGTGCTACCCATTTATCCCCTGGGGAAAAGGCTAGAAGGAGATTTCAGGGACTCTGCTTATATTGTGGCAACCACGGCCACTTTGTCACTGACTGCCCTAATAAGCCGAGAAACGCCAAGAGTCTAGTGTGGGTGGGGTCTGTTTCTTTAGAGCATACTGTTTCTGTTTCCCTCAGAGATAAATAATTTGTTCCTGCACAACTTAACTCTGCCAAGTTTTCTCATCACCTCTCAGCTTTCATTGATTCTGGTGCTGCTAGCAATTTCATTGATAGGTACCTAGCACACCGTCTACAAATTCCGGTGACTAAGGTGCACAGACCCTTCTCAGTCTTAGCCGTTGATAACTCTCCCTTGTCCATAGGCCTGGTGACCTTGTTCACTATACCTATTGCCCTGACCATTGGGGAATTTCATAATTCATCTCCTGCTTATTCCCTTATCTTAGGGTATCCCTGGCTTAAACTTCACAACCCACACATAGACTGGGCTGCAGAGGAGATTGGGTCCTGGTCCCAGACCTGCATCCAGAATTGCATTAAAACCACTGACCAGTTGCCCATGTATAACTGTTGTGTGGCAAGTACCAGTCATGTGCCTTTATTACAGTCCTATTCAGATCCTGATCATGACAATGTTTACAAATGTGACTACAGTTTACATAACCATATGCCTTTATTTGACTCTGTTATAACAAAAGACGCTGACAAGTCTATTGAATTCTCCACAGGTCACCTCTCCAGTCAATTGCCACAGCCTGAACCCTCTCCTCCTAGAAACCGAGCTTATCCGTTGTCTCATAGCCTTGAGCCCTGTTTGGAAACTTCCTCCAAGTCCTCAGAAGTCAAGTCCCCTTGATTACCCCTACCTTTGCCTGTCGCTAAACTCCCTTGGACACACAGCCAGGCTAACTTGTTCGCAAGTTCCACTGTCGCTACACCTGGTGATGCGATTCAGACAGTCGCTACACCTGGTGATGCGATTCAGACAGTTGCTACGCCTGATGATGCGATTCAGACAGTTGCAAAACCTGGCGATGCGGCCCAGTCGGCTACTGCATCAATTATGCCAGTCCAGCCCATGCCCATTGAACTTCCTGCTTTTTCTTATTCTGGACTCTCTGGTAATGCAATTCAGACAGTAGCTACAACTGCCGATGCGGCCGAGTCGGCCACTGTATCAGTTATGCCAGTCCAGCCCATGCCCATTGAACTTCCTGTTTTTTCTTATTCAGGACTTTCTGGTGATGCGATTCAGACAGTCGCTGCACTTGGCGATGCGGCTCGGTCGGCCACTGCATCAATTGTTCCGGTCCGCCCATGCCCATTGAGCCTTCTGCTTTTTCTTATTCAGGGCTTTCTGTAACCTGGCCTCACCCTACTTCTTCTACACCCAATCTAGCCGGTCTTAGAGGTTCAATCCACCCTTTGGATAAACTGCCTCAGTTGGGGCTTTCAACCTTTTTTTCAGGGCTCTCTGTATTCCACTCGCGTTTCAGCTGTCCGTCTTGACCCCTGTGACATGTCCCCTGCTAACCAGCCTGACCTCATGGATCCTCGAACCTCTGCCCAGTCTGATGGTCCTGTGCTGGATGTCCAGCTTGTCTTTGAGGGTCCGGGGGCCCCTCCCTAGGGGGGGGGTACTGTCAGGATCACTTAGTGCTCCTGCTCCTGGTTCCAGCATCCGGGTGTTGGCTGTTGCATTCCCCCTGTCTGTGTTCACCTGCAAGGTGATTGATCTGGTCAGTCACCTGATATAAGCAAACTGAACACTCTATCCCTTGCTTGTGATAGGGACAGAGTTACCTGCATTGTTTCTGATCAAGCCTCCCATTTGTCTGCCCTGCTTTGCTGTTGGATTTCCCTGTGTATGACTTGGATTGGATATTGAACTATTCCCTGAACTCAGCCTGCCTTTTACCTGGACTGTCATAGAACCACGCTATCTGTCTGCTAAACTGCAAGTAGTCTGTTGTTTGCTCTGTTCGCATCTGCCCTGGTGTGGTGGCCAGGCACTATAGCATTGTGTATAAGTCCTGGGGGCAACCAAGTACCGGTGGGCCTGCTTGCCCTAAGTGAAAGGGGGCTGCTATAGGTGAAGCACACAGGAGCTATAGTGTCTGACCACCTGTATTGGGGTAGATGTGACATTCTTGACAGAGACCACAGCAAAGCACAGCCACAGCCCTGTACAGCATTTATAGTAACAGAGAATGAGAATTTAAAAGGTATTCTGAACATTGCACCAAATGTATTCCTATGGAAACTAGTGCAGAACTATAAATACAACTGTTTTGCTTCAGTTAAAGAAGTTATGATTAAGAGACATCTGGTCTGATTTACTTATGACATGGGTTATGCCGTGAGGAGAATTAAGGAGGAGCAGCCAGCTCAGGAGCCGAATTAGTGGAGGCTGGCAATGCAGGTTCTGTAGGTAGGGGTAGCCTGGCATTTGGCATAACCAACTAAATGACTAGGTCCTTATCTTAGGGTCCACTGCAAAATGGTATTCTCCTAGGGACAGGGCATAGAACTACGGTGTGCAAGATCTCGTGACGTAAGTTGGTGGTTCCCCTCTTTGCCTTTGGGTTGGACATGGTCAGGTGTACAGTGTGAGAAGAGGAGGTTGAGAGACTGAACTCCTTATCACTCAAAATGTCTCTATAGTTGGTGTCAGGACAAGTGTCACTGGCAAGTGTAAAGGACATTATCCTTCTGTATGTGGGGCCTCAGTGAAGCAGTTTGGCCTCTGGCCATGAGGGGCCACTAAGCCTACATGAGTAATAGTATAAATCAATGAGAATGCAGTTCCCCCGTGCTTATCAGACTAATCAACATTTTTCTGTGGTTTGAACAGATGTATCTTCAGGCAAATAGTGAAATACACAGTTGAAATACATCAATGTTTTAAGCTATGGCTGCCGTCTTTATTCATCTCCATTACATAGGGGATGGGTCGATAAGTAGTTTACTGAAAGAAAATAACAATATTTTATGCTTCTAATTGAGCTCACATGAAGTGACAGAGATACAATGGAGTGGATTTACTAAATCAAATAGACTGTGTACTTTGGAAGATTGTACTCTGCAAGTGCAGTTGTGTCTGAACCAATTGTATGCAAAGAAAATAGAAAACAAAAAGCCTTTTTGCTTGCACATGATTGGATGATGGAAGTCAGCAGAGCTTTTCCTAATTTACTAAGCTCTAGACTCTAGAGCAAATGTCCTTGCAGAGTGCAACTGCACAGTCTATTTGCCTTTAATAAATCAACCCCAGTATTTCTGGCCAGATCAGCAGGTATTTTTTGTCTTTGCTTAAAATGTTCTAAACCCTGGTGCGATTTACAAATCTCATATTTTGAGTGCGATTTGGCTCTCTGATTTCTTTCCCAGTCACATCTGATTTTGTTCCAATTTCTTTTGTATTTGTTTGCGATTTCTGGAGCCTACTTGCGATTTGCAGATAGTATGATTTGTACTTATTCCAATGAAAAGCAAGCCGATTTGTGACATAATAAAGATGGCAGCGCTGGCTGTGAAAAAAAAAAAATGTCTTGCTCCAAACTCCTCACTGTAACACCTTCTAGGGGAGGGGACAGGTCAGCTGTTTTCATACACATAGCAGCGCTGGCAGGGTTAAAAAAAAAGTCCTGCTCCAAACTCCTCACAAAAACACCTGCTAGGGGAGGGGACAGATCAGCTGAAGCTGCAATGACATACTGTGATTTCAGGTCGATTTACATAGCACTCTATGGATGTTAAATCGACCTGAAATCGCCAAAAAAGTGATACAAAAACCTTTTGGAAATCGCTAGTGTCTTGTGTCGCACCAATTGGCACATTTCCATTGAAATCCATGGGGTGCGACTTCAGGTACGATTTTGAAATCGCATGTCGCACCTGAAATCGCACCAGTGTGAACCAGGGCCAAAGCCCTGAAGAGAATCTCGTCAAGAAAAAACACGTCGTTTTTTCTTGACGAGATTCTTGGACAAGAAACTTGCCCGGCCAAGTGTACACACGATCCATTCAAAGAACCCGTGGTTCTTTGAATGGAGTGAACGCGGTGACGTAATCGACTAAGACGAGCGTGCGCTCGTCACATTCGATGCCGTCGCCGCCATCTTGCTACACCCTACCTATGCCTAGGAAGCTACCGCGCATGCGTCAAAGTCATTTCGAGCATGCGTGGGCTTCCCGGAGGACAGGTAAGTGTACACACACACACTTTTCTCGTCGAGAAACATGCTGACAAGAGTCTCGACGAGAAAAAAGAGAGCAGGTTCTCTATTTTTCTCGTCGAGATTCTCGTCGGTTTTCTTGACGAGAAACATGATAGCCGCGTACGCACGACCGATTTAATCGGCAAGAAAGCTCTGCCAGAAAGTTTCTTGCTAGTTCTTGCCGAGAAACTCGGTCGTGTGTACGAGGCTTTAGGCTGAAAAAAGAAACCCAACGCAGCCACAAAATCTAAAAACTGGTAAGCTACAATATTTTACTTTTTTGTCCTTTGGTTTAGCTATCCTGTAATTGTAAAATATTTCTTTAGTGGGTTGTTTGGACTAAATGAATTGCCATTTGTTTCATCTTAGTAGATCAACTTGGCTTAAAGGTTATGTTTGCTGGACAATACCACTTGTTTCCCAGCATGATTAGTTAGGCAAAAGTCTTGTTTATGTTCAGGCTGAGAGGACCTGCCCTTTTTCTGGTATAAGAATGGTCATTTGTATCTTAGCCAAAACATTTTTTTTTTTTGTTAGAGTGAGGAAGGGTTAGAACTCCTTCACTGCACTGCGGATGAAAGTTCTATTGGAGAATGGAGAGATTTCTTTACCTCTCTCTTAAAAATGTTGTTCCCAGTTTGGAAAGTTAGGGGGAATCTCTCTATCAGCAACAGGGACAGAAGTAAAAAAATTTTTTTTAAGTCAAGTAGGGGAATTCTAGAACCTTACTACTATTGTTGTCTGTTCCCCTATTGCAGATTTTCGCCCTCTTCCTGTCTGGTTAAAGTTATTAACAGGAATCTCTAAATTTGAGCCCTGGGTAGCAATAAAACTTGAAAGGGGCTCTAACCTTTTCCCACACTTTCCCAAACTGAAAATCAACGTAGACGTTTTTGAGTATAAATATACTTTATGTTGGGTTCGCCCTGTTTTGCAATGCTAGCAGAGAGGAGTGGTTGCAGTTTCATTGTGTCTGCTGCTGCCCTTGTTCATGTTTGCAGAGGGACATAGTGGACAAACACTTCTGTGGAGAGAATTCCATGTCTGATCAGCAACATATACTATTCACAGGCACAGCTGTAAGAAAGGACTGCTTTTATAGAAATATGTACAGCCAGCGTTAAGCGCAACCTCTACCCATCTGAGGAGCAAAGAGACAATATTTCAATATGCCCCCCAAAAAGACTGACCTATGACTCACTAGGCCAAATTTTGGAAGAACCTGTGTCCACACCGCCAAGGTCCCAAGGGAGTAGGGCTGCAACTAACGATTATTTTCATAATCGATTAGTTGGCCGATTATTGTTTCGATTAATCGACTAATCGGTTAATAACCGTAAAAAAAAAAAAAAAGGTAATTTTTTGCATTTAAAAAATTTTTGGGGGCAATTTGTTATTGGGCAGATTACAAAACACAAATTGCGGCAAAAACACATTACATGCTTTTCTGCAGCTTCTCCATTGAAGTATATTAAACCAAAAAACTAAAATAGCACCGTTTTGCGTTAAAAAAAGTCCTTGCCCTTTCCAAATACGCAGCAGCTGAAAAAATCATGGGATGTGAACGTGTCCCAAAAAATGACCTGTAGTGTGTTTCTGCAAAAAGCACCAAAAAACACGGAGGTGTGACCCAGGCCTGAGATGTTTAGTAACATGGGGTTAAAAAAACTAAAATTAGTACAAAAAGAGCAAATAATCGCTACTGTAAGGGGTTCATTTTTTACTGTGGGACAGTGAAAGTAATATTTACAGTAGCAATTTGCTCTTTTTGTACTATAAAGGGTTCATTTTAGTTTTTTTTTAACCTCATTATGTTACTGGCCGATTAATCGATTATGAAAATTGTAATAGATTAATTTCATAATCGATTAGTTGTCGATTAATCGATTAGTTGTTTCGTCCCTACAAGGGAGGCTGGTACTTTCTGTTCAAAAGAGATTCCCAGCGCACACAGATGTGTGGAGCTTATAGCAACAGTTGGCCACACAATGTCGTTGTTGTGGGTGTGTTGTGCAAGTCAGTTGCATGGGTAACCAGATGAAATGTAGTCTATGGGAAAACCCATCAATTTTATGTGAGGTCTCAAAACTATTATGAAGGGCCCAAAGAATCCATATATTGCACACAAAGCAGGTGCTAAAACACTGTCCACCTTATTGAGAGAAAAGATAAAAACATTTGTGTTGTGCGACTTACATCCACAACCCCACATGTGTCTCACTGCTGGTCAAGCGAGGTACGAAGGATGGGAGGATGGATGCACCAGCCAGGAGGAGAAATGGCAATGGTGAGTAGTGTGTATTCCAAACCAGAAAGAGCTGTCAACCAGACTGGAAATGACGTCACAGGAAATTATGTTACAAGAAGTCACATCTCACCAACCAGAATTCAGGAAGCTGAGGACTGTGCTGGGAGAAGGCAAACAGCCTCAGTTTCTGTGTGGCAATGTTTTAATGCTCTGCCTCTTTGTCAAGCTAGTATACTGAAGAAACAGAAAGCCAAAAAATGCTGGTGTAAATGCAAATATAAGCCAATTAAAACCGGGCAAAGAAAATGGGCAGCATGGATAAAACCTTGCTCCACTCCCCTATAATAACCTCTAAGTACCCTACCAAAGTATTGTAAAATACATTATATGAAATTGTGATTGATGATTACAAACAGAGATCATTAAAGGAGAAGTCAAGCCTGGGCTTGTTTGGCTGGGCTTCTTCGAAGGGTCACAGGAGTGCAATTCGTTTTGCACTCCTGTGACCCGTTTTCAGCAGAGAGCGGACTAAAGTCCGCTCTCTGCTGATGTCACCAACATCAGTCCAGGCACTGAGTCATCCCAACTTCGGAAGTCTGGATCCGCCAAGTGCCTGGACTGATGGCAGTCTCAGCCTCTCAGCGAGCCGCTGAGACGGCAACCCCCCCGCCCTTCCACAGTTCAACGCTCCAGTTAGCGTGGAGGAGCAGAGAAAGAGAGCTGCTGATTGACAGGCAGCAGCTCTCTGCTCGGGGAGGTGAGAGAACTGAGCCATTGGCGGTGTTCGGTGACGGCAGGCGACAGATGCAGCATCGGACCAATGCTGCATCCACCTAGGTAAGTATAAAAAACAAAACAAAAAAAAAACACATACTTCTCTTTTAAGTCTAGGATGAACGTAATAATAAAATGACATGTAGCGGGCATTTAAATTTGGGGGGGGAACATCTGGGTTATTCAACCCAGATGTACTAATTGTTAGGGAGTCTGAGAATCCCTTTTGTGGTTCATGGAGGACTCTGGTGGTGCAAGGTTCCCTGCGGCCTGCAGGTGGCGTTGTCGCCCTGGGCCGGAGTTGAACCCGCACCACAAGACTGTTCCTTTTTGTCCTTTCCTGGCTCTGGTACAGCGGGGCGGGGAACCCGTTGTGACGTAAAGGGAGAGGAGATAAAAGGGGCGGATGCCCTGACCTTGGGGCTCAGGGTTGGAGGACGCAGCCACGCCCAGGCACCTTCAGCCTGGGTGCTGGCGTTCCGGAGTTCCGGGCCCAGGTGCCCTTGACCTGGCCGGAGCAAGGGATGGAGTCCATCCCAGGCACCTTAAGCCTGGGGTGAGGTACTATGACCAAGGCCTGGGGCCCAGTAACTTCGACTGGGTTCCGCGAGGGTGGAGGAGTCCGAGGTGCCCTAAGGTGTGGGGACCCGTTTCTGAGGTGAGGAGGCCGGGGAGTGTAACCCTTCCGAATAGCCCGGGACAGCATTAATCCGGTGACGGCGGGGCCTCTGGTAACTCTCTTAACTCTCTAATGTCTTCCCCCTGACAGGGGCCGCAACGTAGCGAAGGTAACTCCAGTTCCTGTTGATTAGAGTCGCTGGAAGAGACTCTGAAGCCAAAAAGTACGTTTTACAGCCACTGTGCTTAGCAACCGTTGGTGAAATCTCAACGGTTTAGTTTTCTTTGAGGATTGTGCCTTGACCTACTCCCCACCAATACTGAACTGTTCTATGGGTCTCAAACTGTCTGCTCGCAAAGGACTATTTGTTTGCCGTTACGGAATAAATAAGTGTTGGACATTTTCAGTGTGTGGTACTCCAATTACTGGGAGCAAAGGGGGTTATCAGCAGAACAGACTTGGCTCCGAGCGTATACACAGCCCGAAGGTAATCTGGTGCTGGCCTTCACCTCTACATGCTGTAATCTAGAGGACATGGGCCGTGGCGCACCTCGCTCTCCCCTTCAAGGTACCCCTAGACCGGAGCCAAAGTAACCGCCAAAGAAGAGAGAGAGGGTGAGGCCGCTACAGACAGATGGACTTTTATCAAGAAAATAGAAGCAAAAAATTATAATCTATATGCTCAAAACTAAAAAAAACACCCTTCGTGATACATCAATATATAGACTCCATGCACCATGTATATAATGAAAACTCTAATGAGAAAACATAATGAGAAAAGAAAAAGAACAATCCAATATATAAGTGTAGCGGGGTCTCCGCTGAGGCCCCATGGACTACGTTACCCAGAACCCCGTTTGGCACCCAGGGTGCATTGGGCTGCCGCAGAGACTCATGGGTGGGGTATAAAAGGGGAGGGCGAGGCTAAGTTCGGCCTCTTTGGACACCGCGCGGCTGGCAAGAGGACTTCCTGTGCGGACCTGCTGCGAGTGTAAGGCCCGAGGCCTGGGCCTTGCGCACTTCCAGAGAGCCTTCCACCTCGCTGCGGAGCCTGTGCAGCTGAAGACATCTACCTGCTTCAGGGACGTCAGTGAACCGGAGATCAGGCGCCGGCAGATCCTGTGTGTATGGACACAGCGGTGGGAGTCCCGGACTGGGATTGAGTCCGGAGGGGTGAGAGAGCACCTGCTCACAACTATAACCGAGTACTTTACTAGGCCTATAGACTGCCTTGGCCCATCGGGTTATATTTTCCTTTTTTCCTGTCAGGAGACTAGTTGTGGGACTGAGTTACATAGTCTCCGGGGAGTTGCTTCCATTGCCTCAGGCCATTATTGGATTACAAATATTGTTCCTGTATGCGCACCACCGATCATCTTGCATGCGATGATTCCTTGTCCAAAAGACTGAGATTTAACTGAGTCAGGCCTGACTGGGAGTTGAAAGTATTGCTGGGTGCCATATTGCTAACGGGACTTTAGCTATATGTTAGTGTGAGATAGAACTGTTTGTGCACTAAGGTTAACCTGTGTTAGTATTACTGCAGGGCTCTGCATGCATGTGTTATATGTGATATTGATCGTTAATTCCTTTATTCACAAGTAAAACTTTTTTTACAGTTGATCAACCTGGTATTGGAGTCCATTAATCTATCTTATCACTGTTAGAAAAGTATTGGGGGATTGTACATGAACTGGTATAGAGCTATACAAAAACCCCACCCCTAGACTAGCTGTGCCAGAGAAGGATGAGTAGACTGCCAGGGGTTGGCTGTGCTGTGTACAGGGCCCAAAAGCAAACCAGCGGCTCCCTTAGTTTGGGGGTATCGCTACATAAGGAAATAAAATTACAAGGTAAAAGAACAAATACAAATGTAAATAGCAAACAATAAACATAAACCCATCAATACATATAGATATAAAAACCATGTGGTGCTTGGATCACATACTAGAGGGGGTGAAAGCACCTTCTAATCCTTCCTCCAAACAAACAGACTTAATGAGGATATTGACATATATACACAGTAGTTTAAGCAGAAGGTCCTTGTAGGAGTGATCTCGTGGATGTGCTTTGGTATACACATGTACATTGTAGAGTGCTAGCCTGTGGCAGGTTTAGAAGGGGCTTTCATTGTAGAGGGCAGATACTTCCCCTTCAGGCCTGTTTATTAAGCAACTGGTCAGAGAGAGGTGGATGGCTGTTTTGCTGTCTGTGGTGAGGAGACCTGGATGCTCCATGGAAGCCTCCATACTCTGACTTTGACCTACTGGGTGAACTGGCCTGTAGCTGGGACTTTCTTTACTGTATACAGTATGCTGTGGCCGGGACACTGAAGGATTCATGTAAGCCTATGTTGTGCTGATGGGAAGATTTTCCTGCCATGTGTAACCTGAATCTGAAGACAAAGACTGTCATTGTTTCTGTTTGATGCTGAATAAAGCGGATTATAAATTTAATGAACTATGTAACTATGTCTCCCAGAAGCCTGTTTACCCCTCTGATTCCGACAGCATATATAATTGACATGGGTAATTCCATGTTTATACACACAGGTCTCTAGGCCTTTTTCTCCATCAGGGTTTGTAAATAATTTTTATTAATTTTTATTTAGTTGCTCGGAATAACAGTTAGAGGGTGCTTTCACCCCCTCTAGTATGTGATCCAGAGTATCAATCAGTTTTATTTTTTTTATTATGGGTTTATTACATGGATATATTTATATGCATTGATGGGTTTATTTGTATCACGAAGTGGTGTTTTTCTTTTTAGTTTTGAGCATATGGATTATGATTGTTTGCTTCTATTTTCTTGATAACAGTCCATATGTCATTTTATGATTTAGTTCATCCTAGACTTACAGTGGGTACGGAAAGTATTCAGACCCCCTTAAATTTTTCACTCTTTGTTATATTGCAGCCATTTGATAAATACATTTAAGTTCATTTTTTTCCTCATTAATGTACACACAGCACCCCATATTGACAGAAAAACACAGAATTGTTGACATTTTTGCAGATTTATTAAAAAAGAAAGACTGAAATATCACATGGTCCCAAGTATTCAGACCCTTTGCTGTGACACTCATATATATAACTCAGGTGCTGTCCATTTCTTCTGATCATCCTTGAGATGGTTCTACACCTTCATTTGAGTCCAGCTGTGTTTGATTATACTGATTGGACTTGATGAGGAAAGCCACACACCTGTCTATATAAGACCTTACAGGTCACAGTGCATGTCAGAGCAAATGAGAATCATGAGGTCAAAGGAACTGCCTGAAGAGCTCAGAGACAGAATTGTGGCAAGGCACAGATCTGGCCAAGGTTACAAAAAAAAATTCTGCTGCACTTAAGGTTCCTAAGAGCACAGTGGCCTCCATAATTCTTAAATGGAAGACGTTTGGGATGACCAGAACTCTTCCTAGAGCTGGCTGTCCAGCCAAACTGAGCGATCAGGGGAGAAGAGCCTTGGTGAGAGAGGTAAAGAAGAACCCAAAGATCACTGTGGCAGAGCTCCAGAAATACAGTCGGGAGATGGGAGAAAGTTATAGAAAGTCAACCATCACTGCAGCCCTCCACCAGTCGGGGCTTTATGGCAAAGTGGCCCGACGGAAGCCTCTCCTCAGTGCAAGACACATGAAAGCCCACATGGAGTTTGCTAAAAAAACACCTGAAGGACTCCAAGATGGTGAGAAATAAGATTCTCTGGTCTGATGAGACCAAGATAGAACTTTTTGGCCTTAATACTAAGCGGTATGTGTGGAGAAAACCAGGCACTGCTCATCACCTGTCCAATACAGTCCCAACAGTGAAGCATGGTGGTGGCAGCATCATGCTGTGGGGGTGTTTTTCAGCTGCAGGGACAGGACGACTGGTTGCAATCGAGGGAAAGATGAATGCGGCCAAGTACAGGGATATCCTGGACGAAAACCTTCTCCAGAGTGCTCAGGACCTCAGACTGGGCCGAAGGTTTACCTTCCAACAAGACAATGACCCTAAGCACACAGCTAAAATAACAAAAGAGTGGCTTCACAACAACTCCATGACTGTTCTTGAGTGGCCCAGCCAGAGCCCTGACTTAACCACTTAAGCCCCGGACCATTTGGTAGCTAAAGGACCAGAGGTGAATTCAGAATTTTGCACTGCGCTGCTTTAACTGTAAATTGTGCGGACATGCAATGTTGTACCCAAACGAAATTTGCGTCCTTTTCTTCCCACAAATAGAGCTTTCTTTTAATGGTATTTGATTGCCTCTGCGATTTTTATTTTTTGCGATATAAATGGAAAAAGACCGAAAATTTTGAAAAAAAATGATATTTTCTAATTTTTGTTATAAGAAAAATCAAATAAACTCAATTTTAGTCATACATTTAGGCCAAAATGTATTCAGCCACATGTCTTTAGTAAAAAAAATGTCAATAAGCGTATATGTATTGGTTTGCGCAAAAGTTATAGCGTTTACAAACTAGGGTATATTTTCTGGAATTTACACAGCTTTTAATTTATGACTGCCTATCTCATTTCTTGAGGTGCTAAAATGGCAGGGCAGTACAAAACCCCCCCAAATGACCCCATTTTAGAAAGTAGACACCCCAAGGAAATTGCTGAGAGGCATGTTGAGCCCATTGAATATTTTTTTTTTTTTTTGTCCCAAGTGATTGAATAATGACAAAAAAAATAAAAAATTACAAAAAGTTGTCACTAAATGATATATTGCTCACACATGCCATGGTTATATGTGGAATTGCACCCCAAAATACATTCTGCTGCTTCTCCTGAGTATGGGGATACCACATGTGTGGGACTTTTTAGGAGCTTAGCCACGTACGGGACCCCGGAAACCAAGCACCGCCTTCAGGATTTCTAAGGGCGCAAATTTTTGATTTCACTCCTCACTACCTATTACAGTTTTGAAGGCCATAAAATGCCAAAATAGCACAAACCCCCCCAAATGACCCCATTTTAGAAAGTAGACACCCCAAGGAAATTGCTGAGAGGCCTGTTGAGCCCATTGAATATTTTTTTTTTGTCCCAAGTGATTGAATAATGACAAAAAAAAAAAAATTACAAAAAGTTGTCACTAAATGATATATTGCTCACACATGCCATGGTTATATGTGGAATTGCACCCCAAAATACATTCTGCTGCTTCTCCTGAGTACGGGGATACCACATGTGTGGGACTTTTTAGGAGCCTAGCCACGTACGGGACCCCGGAAACCAAGCACCGCCTTCAGGATTTCTAAGGGCGCAAATTTTTGATTTCACTCCTCACTACCTATCACAGTTTTGAAGGCCATAAAATGCCAAAATAGCACAAAACCCCCCAAATGACCCCATTTTGGAAAGTAGACACCCCAAGCTGTTTGCTGAGAGGCATGGTGAGTATTTTACAGCTCTCATTTGTTTTTGAAAATGAAGAAAGAACATTTTTTTTTTCTTTTTTTTTTTCAATTTTCAAAACTTTGTGACAAAAAGCGAGATCTGCAAAATACTCACAATACCTCTCAGCAAATAGCTTGGGGTGTCTACTTTCCAAAATGGGGTCATTTGGGGGGGGTTTGTGCCATCTGGGCATTCCATGGCCTCCAAAACTGTGATAGGCAGTGAGAAGTGAAATCAAAAATTGACACCCTTAGAAAGCCTGAAGGCGGTAATTGGTTTTTGGGGTCCCGTACGTGGCTAGGCTCCCAAAAAGTCTCACACATGTGGTATCCCCGTACTCAGGAGAAGCAACAGAATGTATTTTGGGGTGTAATTCCACATATGCCCATGGCATGTTTGAGCAATATATCATTTAGTGACAACTTTGTGCAAAAAAAAAAAAATTGTATTTTTTCCGCAACTTGTGTCAACATATAAAATATTCCATGGACTCGACATGCCTCTCAGTATATAGCTTGGGGTGTCTACTTTCCAAAATGGGGTCATTTGGGGGGGTTTTGAACTGTTCTGGCATTTTATACACAACATTAGGAAGCTTACATCCACTCTTCTAACCACTTGAAGACAATGTCCTGTTTGACACTTTTTGTTTACATGAAAACATTTTTTTTTTTGCAAGAAAATTATGTTGAACCCCCAAACATTATATATATTTTTAAAGCAAAGGCCCTACAGAATAAAATGGTGGGTGTTGCATTTTTTTTTTCTGCACAGTATTTGCGCAGCGATTTTTCAAACGAATTTTTTGGGGAAAAAATACACTTTTTTTAATTTTAACCACTTAACGACCGCCCACTGTAAATATACGTCAGCAGAATGGCACCGACAGGCAGAATCACGTACATATACGTGATTGCCTTTGTATAGTTGGGGGGTCCGATCGGACCCCTCTTCTTTACAGTGAGCGGTCGTTTTACCTTCGGGAGCGATCCGGCATGAGGGGACGGCCGTTCAATTCCGGCCACCCCCTCTCAATCGCTCCCGGCGAATGAGAGAGCTTCCCCTGCCTGCCAGGAAGGAGGAAGTGATGTCATCTCTCCTGGGGCGCTCACATATACCGAGCGCCGTACAGGAGAAGATGCAGGTTAGTACACAAAACAGCACACTGACACCAGGACACATAGGCACATAAATCGCCCACCCAGGCCCCCCCAGACACCCCCAGATCACCCCCCAGCCCCCCCAGCCCCCAGTCACAGTGTCACTGATTGCAGTGACCATTTATTTAGTGATCACTGCAATCAGTGACATTTGTGACTGTAAAAGTGTCACTACATTTAGTTTTAGGTCCAGTGTAGCCCCCTAACCCCCCCTAATAAAGGTTTAACCCCCTGATCACCCCCCAGATAACCCTTTCACCCCCTAGCACCGCCGTCACTAAGCAATCATTTTTCTGATCGATGTCTTAGCGTCGGTGATGCTGATCGGTAGCCAGTAATTTTTTTTAGGTTCGCCGCAGGTTTTTATAGCGTCGGGTACCCCCATATATTACCTAATGAAGGTTTAACCCCCTTGATAGCCCCCCAGGTAACCCTTTCACCCCCTATCACCACTGTCACTAAGTTATAATTTTTCTGATCGATGTCTTAGCGTCGGCGATGCTGATCGGTAGCCAGTAATTTTTTTTAGGTTCGCCGCAGGTTTTTATAGCGTCGGGTACCCCCATATATTACCTAATAAAGGTTTAACCCCCTTGATCACCCCCCAGGTAACCCTTTCACCCCCTAGCACCGCCGTCGCTATGCGATCATTTTTCTGATCGATGTCTTAGCGTCGGTGATGCTGATCGGTAGCCAGTAATTTTTTTTAGGTTCGCCGCAGGTTTTTATAGCGTCGGGTACCCCCATATATTACCTAATAAAGGTTTAACCCCCTTGATCGCCCCCCCCAGGTAACCCTTTCACCCCCTATCACCACTGTCACTAAGCGATAATTTTTCTGATCGATGTCTTAGCGTCGGCGATGCTGATCGGTAGCCAGTCATTTTTTTTAGGTTCGCCGCAGGTTTTTATAGCGTCGGGTACCCCCATATATTACCTAATAAAGGTTTAACCCCCTTGATCGCCCCCCCAGGTAACCCTTTCACCCCCTATCACCACTGTCACTAAGCGATAATTTTTCTGATCGATGTCTTAGCGTCGGCGATGCTGATCGGTAGCCAGTAATTTTTTTTAGGTTCGCCGCAGGTTTTTATAGCGTCGGGTACCCCCATATATTACCTAATAAAGGTGTAACCCCCTTGATCACCCCCCAGGTAACCCTTTCACCCCCTAGCACCGCCGTCACTATGCGATCATTTTTCTGATCGATGTCTTAGCGTCGGTGATGCTGATCGGTAGCCAGTAATTTTTTTTAGGTTCGCCGCAGGTTTTTATAGCGTCAGGTACCCCCATATATTATCTAATAAAGGTTTAACCCCCTGATCGCCCCCCCAGGTAACCCTTTCACCCCCTATCACCACTGTCGCTAAGCAATCGTTTTTATGATCGTTGTCTTAGTGTCGGTGATGCCGATAGGTAGCCAGTAATTTTTTTTTGGGTTCGCCGTCAGGTTTTTATATAGCGTCAGGTACCCCCATATATTACCTAATAAAGGTTTTAACCCCTTAATTGCCCCTAGTTAACCCTTTCACCAGTGATCATCATATAAGTGTTACGGGTGACGCTGGTTAGTTAGTTTGCTTTTTATAGTGTCAGGGCACCCGCCGTATATAACCCAATAAAGGTTTAACCCCCTGATCGCCCGGCGGGTGATATCAGTTAGGTTTTAGCGTCAGAGAGGGTCTGCGTCACACCCCAGGCAGCGTCAGGTTAGTGCCAGTAGTGCTAACACCCACACGTGAAGCATACACCCCCCTTAGTGGTATAGTATCTGATCAGCTCAATATCTGATCTGATCAGATCTATACTAGCGTCCCCAGCAGTTTAGGGTTCCCAAAAACGCACTGTTAGTGGGATCAGCCCAGATACCTGCTAGCACCTGCGTTTTGCCCCTCCGTCCAGCCCAGGCCACCCAAGTGCAGTATCGATCGATCACTGTCACTTGCAAAACACAACACACATAACTGCAGCGTTCGCAGAGACAGGCCTGATCCCTGCGACTCCAGTGCTGTAGGAGGTGATTTCACCACCACAGTTAAAAAAAAAAAGCATATATGCCGAAGCATTGGGGCGGAGGAGCGGAGGAGCGATTTTGCTCCTAATGCCGCGTATATACGGTCAAAATTCCGACGGAGGCTTGCCCGTGGAAAAGTCTGACCATGTGTACGCGGCATAACTTTTGCGAGAAGATGCCCCCATGCTTCGGCATATATAAATGGTGCATGTATGCCCATCATTAGAAGTGGGTGGATGAAGGGCGGTATTCTAATGGTGGGCATACCCACCGATCAATCTTTTTTTTTCGTTCAGCCAACAGGCTGCATGAAAAAAAAAGATTACAATACATGTCCAACAAGGACCAGCAACGTACTGGTATGTTGCTGGACTTTGAATGTTTATACCAGAATGATGCCTGCGGGTTTAGGTATCATCTTGGTATCATTCTTTTCAGCCAGCGGCCGGCTTTCATGTAAAAGCAATCCTAGTGGCTAATTAGCCTCTGGACTGCTTTTACAAGCAGTGGGAGGGAATGTCCCCCCCCGGATATAAAAAGCGCCATTGGGAAATTGGGAAAGCATTTTATCACACCGATCTTGGTGTGGTCAGATGCTTTGAGGGCAGAGGAAAGATCTAGGGTCCAATAGACCCCAGTTTTTTCAAAAAAGAGTACCTGTCATTACCTATTGCTATCATAGGGGATATTTACATTCCCTGAGATAACAATAAAAGTGATAAAAATAAATAAATATGGAAGCAACAGTTTAAAAATAAAATAAAAAAGCAAAATTAATAATAAAAAAAAAAAAAAAAAAAAAAAAACACCCCTGTCCTGCCCTGCTCTTGCCCAATGGCGAACGCAAGCGTCGGTCTGGCGTCATATGTAAACAGCAATTGCACCATGCATGTGAGGTATCACCGCGAAGGTCAGATCGAGGGCAGTAATTTTAGCAGTAGACCTCCTCTGTAAATCTAACGGGGTAACCTGTAAATGCTTTTAAAGGCTTTTAAAAATGTATGTAGTTTGTCGCCAATGCGCGTTTGTGCGAAATTTTAAAGCATGTCGTGTTTGGTATCTATGTACTCGGCCTAAGATCATCTTTTTTATTTCATCAAACATTTGGGCAATATAGTGTGTTTTAGTGCATTAAAATTAAAAAAAGTGTATTTTTTCCCAAAAAAATGCGTTTGAAAAATCGCTGCGCAAATACTGTGTAGAAAAAAAAAATGCAACACCCACCATTTTATTCTGTAGGGCCTTTGCTTTAAAAATATATATAATGTTTGGGGGTTCAACATAATTTTCTTGCAAAAAAAAATATGTTTTCATGTAAACAAAAAGTGTCAAAAAGGGCTTTGTCTTCAAGTGGTTAGAAGAGTGGATGTAAGCTTCCTAATGTTGTGTATAAAATGCCAGAACAGTTCAAAACCCCCACAAATGACACCATTTTGGAAAGTAGACACCCCAAGCTATATACTGAGAGGCATGTCGAGTCCATGGAATATTTTATATGTTGACACAAGTTGCGGAAAAAATACAATTTTTTTTTTTTTTGCACAAAGTTGTCACTAAATGATATATTGCTCAAACATGCCATGGGCATATGTGGAATTACACCCCAAAATACATTCTGTTGCTTCTCCTGAGTACGGGGATACCACATGTGTGAGACTTTTTGGGAGCCTAGCCGCGTACAGGACCCCAAAAACCAAGCACCGCCTTCAGGCTTTCTAAGGGTGTCAATTTTTGACTTCACTTCTCACTGCCTATCACAGTTTCGGAGGCCATGGAATGCCCAGATGGCACAAAACCCCCCCAAATGACCCCATTTTGGAAAGTAGACACCCCAAGCTATTTGCTGAGAGGTATTGTGAGTATTTTGCAGATCTCGCTTTTTGTCACAAAGTTTTGAAAATTGAAAAAAAAAAGAAAAAAAAAAAATGTTCTTTCTTCATTTTCAAAAACAAATGAGAGCTGTAAAATACTCGCCATTCCTCTCAGCAAACAGCTTGGGGTGTCTACTTTCCAAAATTGGGTCATTTGGGGGGGGGTTTGTGCTATTTTGGCACTTTATGGCCTTCAAAACTGTGATAGGTAGTGAGGAGTGAAATCAAAAATTTGCGCCCTTAGAAATCCTGGAGGCGGTACTTGGTTTCCGGGGTCCCGTACGTGGCTAGGCTCCTAAAAAGTCCCACACATGTGGTATCCCCATACTCAGGAGAAGCAGCAGAATGTATTTTGGGGTGCAATTCCACATATAACCATGGTATGTGTGAGCAATATATCATTTAGTGACAACTTTTTGTAATTTTTTTTTTTTTTGTCATTATTCAATCACTTGGGACAAAAAAAAAATATTCAATGGGCTCAACAGGCTTCTCAGCAATTTCCTTGGGGTGTCTACTTTCTAAAATGGGGTCATTTGGGGGGGGGTTTTGTGCTATTTTGGCATTTTATGGCCTTCAAAACTGTGATAGGTAGTGAGGAGTGAAATCAAAAATTTGCGCCCTTAGAAATCCTGAAGGCGGTGCTTGGTTTCCGGGGTCCCGTACGTGGCTAGGCTCCTAAAAAGTCCCACACATGTGGTATCCCCGTACTCAGGAGAAGCAGCAGAATGTATTTTGGGGTGCAATTCCACATATAACCATGGCATGTGTGAGTAATATATCATTTAGTGACAACTTTTTGTAATTTTTATTTTGTTTTTGTCATTATTCAATCACTTGGGACAAAAGAAAAATATTCAATGGGCTCAACATGCCTCTCAGCAATTTCCTTGGAGTGTCTACTTTCTAAAATGGGGTCATTTTGGGGGGGGTTTTGTACTGCCCTGTCATTTTAGCACCTCAAGAAATGAGATAGGCAGTCATAAATTAAAAGCTGTGTAAATTCCAGAAAATGTACCCTAGTTTGTAAACGCTATAACTTTTGCGCAAACCGATAAATATACGCTTATTGACATTTTTTTTACTAAAGACATGTGGCTGAATACATTTTGGCCTAAATGTATGACTAAAATTGAGTTTATTCGATTTTTCTTATAACAAAAAGTAGAAAATATCATTTTTTTTCAAAATTTTCGGTCTTTTTCCGTTTATATCGCAAAAAATAAAAATCGCAGAGGCAATCAAATACCATTAAAAGAAAGCTCTATTTGTGGGAAGAAAAGGACGCAAATTTCGTTTGGGTACAACATTGCATGTCCGCACAATTTACAGTTAAAGCAGCGCAGTGCAAAATTCTGAATTCACCTCTGGTCCTTTAGCTACCAAATGGTCCGGGGCTTAAGTGGTTAATGCACTAAAACACACTATATTGCCCAAATGTTTGATGAAATAAAAAAGATGATCTTAGGCCGAGTACATAGATACCAAACACGACATGCTTTAAAATTTCGCACAAACGCGCATTGGCGACAAACTACATACATTTTTAAAAGCCTTTAAAAGCATTTACAGGTTACCCCGTTAGATTTACAAAGGAGGTCTACTGCTAAAATTACTGCCCTCGATCTGACCTTCGCGGTGATACCTCACATGCATGGTGCAATTGCTGTTTACATATGACGCCAGACCGACGCTTGCGTTCGCCATTGGGCAAGAGAAGGGCAGGACAGGGGTGCTTTTTTTTTTATTTTTTTTTTATTATTAATTTTGCTTTTTTATTTTATTTTTAAACTGTTGCTTCCATATTTTTTTTTTTATCACTTTTATTGTTATCTCAGGGAATGTAAATATCCCCTATGATAGCAATAGGTAATGACAGGTACTCTTTTTTGAAAAAAACTGGGGTCTATTGGACCCTAGATCTTTCCTCTGCCCTCAAAGCATCTGACCACACCAAGATCGGTGTGATAAAATGCTTTCCCAATGGCGCTTTTTATATCCGGGGGGGGGGACATTCCCTCCCACTGCTTGTAAAAGCAGTCCAGAGGCTAATTAGCCACTAGGATTGCTTTTACATGAAAGCCGGCCACTGGCTGAAAAGAATGATACCAAGATGATACCTAAACCCGCAGGCATCATTCTGGTATAAACATTCAAAGTCCAGCAACATACCAGTACGTTGCTGGTCCTTGTTGGACATGTATTGTAATCTTTTTTTTTCATGCAGCCTGTTGGCTGAACGAAAAAAAAAGATTGATCGGTGGGTATGCCCACCATTAGAATACCGCCCTTCATCCACCCACTTCTAATGATGGGCATACATGCACCATTTATATATGCCGAAGCATGGGGGCATCTTCTCGCAAAAGTTATGCCGCGTACACATGGTCAGACTTTTCCACGGACAAGCCTCCGTCGGAATTTCGACCGTATGTACGCGGCATTAGGAGCAAAATCGCTCCTCCGCTCCTGCTGCCCCAATGCTTCGGCATATATGCTTTTTTTTTTTAACTGTGGTGGTGAAATCACCTCCTACAGCACTGGAGTCGCAGGGATCAGGCCTGTCTCTGCGAACGCTGCAGTTATGTGTGTTGTGTTTTGCAAGTGACAGTGATCGATCGATACTGCAATTGGGTGGCCTGGGCTGGACGGAGGGGCAAAACGCAGGTGCTAGCAGGTATCTGGGCTGATCCCGCTAACACTGCGTTTTTGGGAACCCTAAACTGCTGGGGACGCTAGTATAGATCTGATCAGATCAGATATTGAGCTGATCAGATACTATACCACTAAGGGGGGTGTATGCTTCACGCGTGGGTGTTAGTGCTACTGGCACTAACCTGACGCTGCCTGGGGTGTGACGCAGACCCTCTCTGACGCTAAAACCTAATTGATATCACTGGCTACCTATCGGCATCACCGACACTAAGACAACGATCATAAAAACGATCGCTTAGCGACAGTGGTGATAGGGGGTGAAAGGGTTACCTGGGGGGCGATCAGGGGGTTAAACCTTTATTAGATAATATATGGGGGTACCTGACGCTATAAAAACCTGCGGCAAACCTAAAAAAAAATTACTGGCTACCGATCAGCATCACCGACGCTAAGACATCGATCAGAAAAATGATCGCATAGCGACGGCGGTGCTAGGGGGTGAAAGGGTTACCTGGGGGGTGATCAAGGGGGTTAAACCCTTATTAGGTAATATATGGGGGTACCCGACGCTATAAAAAGCTGCGGCGAACCTAAAAAAAATTACTGGCTACCGATCAGCATCGCCGACGCTAAGACATCGATCAGAAAAATTATCGCTTAGTGACAGTGGTGATAGGGGGTGAAAGGGTTACCTGGGGGCGATCAAGGGGGTTAAACCTTTATTAGGTAATATATGTCGGTACCCGACGCTATAAAAACCTGCGGCGAACCTAAAAAAAATTACTGGCTACCGATCAGCATCACCGACGCTAAGACATCGATCAGAAAAATGATCGCATTGCGACGGCGGTGCTAGGGGGTGAAAGGGTTACCTGGGGGGTGATCAAGGGGGTTAAACCTTTATTAGGTAATATATGGGGGTACCCGACGCTATAAAAACCTGCGGCAAACCTAAAAAAAATTACTGGCTACCGATCAGCATCGCCGACGCTAAGACATCGATCAGAAAAATTATCGCTTAGTGACAGTGGTGATAGGGGGTGAAAGGGTTACCTGGGGGGCGATCAAGGGGGTTAAACCTTTATTAGGTAATATATGGGGGTACCCGACGCTATAAAAACCTGCGGCGAACCTAAAAAAAATTACTGGCTACCGATCAGCATCACCGACGCTAAGACATCGATCAGAAAAATGATTGCTTAGCGACGGCGGTGCTAGGGGGTGAAAAGGTTATCTGGGGGGTGATCAGGGGGTTAAACCTTTATTAGGGGGGGTTAGGGGGCTACACTGGACCTAAAACTAAATGTAGTGACACTTTTACAGTCACAAATGTCACTGATTGCAGTGATCACTAAATAAATGGTCACTGCAATCAGTGACACTGTGACTGGGGGCTGGGGGGTGATCTGGGGGGTGATCTGGGGGTGTCTGGGGGGCCTGGGGGGGCGATTTATGTGCCTATGTGTCCTGGTGTCAGTGTAGTGTTGTGTGCACTAACCTGCATCTTCTCCTGTACGGCGCTCGGTATATGTGAGCGCCGCAGGAGAGATGACATCACTTCCTCCTGCCTGGCAGGCAGGGGAAGCTCTCTCATTCGCCGGGAGCGATCGAGAGGGGGTGGCCGGAATCGAACGGCCGTCCCCTCATGCCGGATCGCTCCCGAAGGTAAAACGACCACCCACTGTAAAGAAGGGGGTTCCGATCGGACCCCCCAACTATACAAAGGCAATCACGTATATGTACGTGATTCTGCCTGTCGGTGCCATTCTGCCGACGTATATTTACAGTGGGCGGTCGTTAAGTGGTTAAACCCAATTTGAGCATCTCTGGAGAGACCTAAAAATGGCTGTCCACCAACGTTTACCATCCAACCTGACAGAACTGGAGAGGATCTGCAAGGAGGAATGGCAGGAGATCCCCAAATCCAGGTGTGAAACACTTGTTGCATCTTTCCCAAAAAGATTAATGGCTGTATTAGATCAAAAGGGTTCTTCTACTAATTACTGAGCAAAGGGTCTGAATACTTAGGACCATGTGATTTTTCAGTTTTTATTTTTTAATAAATCTGCAAAAATGTCAACAATTCTGTGTTTTTCTGTCAATATGGGGTGCTGTGTGTACATTAATGAGGAAAAAATGAACTTAAATGATTTTAGCAAATGGCTGCAATATAACAAAGAGTGAAAAATTTAAGGGGGTCTGAATACTTTCCGTACCCACTGCAAATATCTCTGGTTGTAACAATCAATTCCAAATTCATTGAATGTATTTTATATGACTTTTGCAGGGTACTCAGGGGTTAATTGTTTTATGGGAGTGGAGCGAGGTTTTATCCATGGTGCCCATTTTTCTTTCCCTGGTTTTAATTGGCTTATGTTTGCATATTAATGGCTTGCTGTTACTTTAGTCTCCTGGCTTGACAAAGAGGCAGAGCCTCAAAATGTTGCCACGGAGACCGAGATTGTTTGCCACCTTTCAGCGCAGTCTTTAGCTTCCTGGATTCTGGTTGGTGAGACATCACTTCCTGTGACATCATTTCATGTGATGTAATTTACAGTCTGGTCGACCGCTCTTCCTGGTTTAGAATACACACTACTCACCATTGACATTTTTTCTCCCAGCTGGTCCATCCATATTCCCATTCTTTGTTCACCTGGTGGCCACAGGCGACATAGATGGTACCTCGCCTTACCAGCAGCGGGTCACATAGGATTGTGGATTTGTTACACCTTCTGGATGTAAGTGGCACATCACAAATCTTTATTCTCAATAAACAGGACATAGTGTTTTAGCACTTGCTTTGTGTCCAATGTATGGATTCTTTGGGCCCGTCATAATAGGTTTGGGACCTCACAATTTTTTTTTTCCATAGACTTCATTTCATCTTGTTTTGTTCTGTTGTTTTCCTATTCATTGGTTTGGTGCCATCCTGTGGTTTGTTGTTTCTGTTACTTTCTGTTACAACTTTGTTAGAAAAAAAGCTCTAGCCCAATTCCTGAATCCTGACACACCTTGGTGGGTGTTTCTGATGCCTGCTCCCTTTGCAAGGCAATGACATAAAATTAGCTTGACTCCCAGGGACATATTTGCATAATGTAAATGTGTTAAATAATGTCCTGTTTACTGTTCCCTAGTTATGTTATTCAATACATCATTGATACTTTAATCCCTTGCCGAGCCATGTTAAATCCTTGGGGAAAAAATACCTTTTTTTTTAGGGGGAATGTAGCCCTGGGTCCACAATGTTAGCAGAGAGGAGCGGTTGCAGTTTTATTGTGTCTGCTGCTGCACTTGTCCACATATGCAGAATGATATAGTGGACAAATACTTATGTAGAGAGGATTTTCTGTCTGTTTAGCAACAGAGACTGTTCACTTTCACAGCTGTAAGAAGAGACTGCTATTATAGAACTGTGTACAGCCAGTGTTTAGCCCGCCCTCCCAGTAGGAATACACAGAGGACAAGGTTGTGGAATGCTAGGAATGCTGGGAGGAATGGGATATGGTGGGAGGTGTAGTTCTGTACAGACTGAGATGGCTTAGCAGACTGAGCAAAGAAGCTATAGATCCCATATTCACTGGTATAGGAGGAGGGTTGTTGTTCCTGGGCTGAGGAGACAGAGTGTAAGGAGGACGTTTAGAAGGAATAAGTGTGCTTCAGGCTGCCAGCAGAATGCTCACCATCGCACCTGAGAGGGAGAGAGATGCAGTGACAGGCATGCAATTGTAGCGGCCTCACTCTCTCTCCATCTTTATCGGTTACACACCAACTCATGTCTAGGGGTTCCTGGGTTGTGAGAGTGAGATGCGCCACGGCCCATGTCCTCCCCATTGTAGTAGGGAGGTGAAGGCCACTTACTGATGTTTCCTCGGGCCGGTGTGTTCTGTGAATGCACTGAGTCTGTAATTGCAAGCTCACCAGCTTCCCCTTTGCTTCCAGTAACTGGAGTTCACACACCGGAGAAAGGTCCAACACTTGTTTATTTGACACTCCAATACGCAAAGCACAATAAACAGTTCTTTTGCAGCAAACTGGTTGGGACCTATAACCTTGCCAACGGTGGGGCGAGCAGATCGAGGCACTTCCTAAAGTTTAAGTTCTATGCCACTGTACTATGACCAGCGGCGCCTAAGCCAATCCGGCTGTTACAGAACAGGAAAGATGGGGTCTCTTCCAGCAACCCCTATGAACAGCAATGGAGCCCTCTTCGATACGCTGTGGCCCCTATCAGGGGGATGTGTCCTCCCAAGAGAGTTCCCAGAGGCCCACTGTCACCGGGTTGGTGCTGCTCCGGGTCTCCAGTGGGTAACCTCTCTGGCCTCCTCACCTCAGATACGAGTCCCTCCGCTCAGGGACCCTCGGACAGTCCACCCTAGTGGGACCCAGTCGAAGGTACTGGGCCCCAGGCCTCCTCGATAGTACCTCACCCCAGGCTAAAGGTGCCTGGGATGGACGCCAACATGACTCCGGACCAGGCCATGGGCACCTGGACCAGACTCCTGGATCTCCAGCACCCAGGCCTGAGGGGCCTGGGTGCGGACCGCAACCCTCCTCCTCCAAGGACCTCCTTCTCCGCAAGACCTCGTGGTAAGGGCGTCTCCCCCTTTTATCTCCTCCCATCAACGGCCCGGCGGGTTCCCTGCCCCAGCCATACCATCTCCGGGAAGGGACAAAACAGGGAGCACTGCAGGAGATGATTCTACCTGAAGCCTGTGGGCACCCCGCCACCCACAGGCAAAGGAGAATACTACATCCTCCAATCCTCCACGAAACAAAAAGGGGTCTGAACCCTAACACAATTATACACCTGGGTCACACTATTCCCCAGGTGTATCCCATCAATTTGAGGACCCCGCTACACATTCCCCCCTGTGATTGGACGCTGGTCCCCAGCGTCAGGTGCACACCCATGCCTCCCATAAAGTGGTGACATGGAGTGAAACCCCTGAGGCAGTTCCTCTAAATTTTTCCCAAGTGCCAAGACCTGCTCAGGGAATGGGGAACATATAAAACAACTTATGTCATAAAACACTTTAAACATCTGCATAATCACAACCCCTCTCCCACACTGTCTAAGAGCCACCCACTCTCAATGATCTTGATTGACGATCCTCCTGCAGGGGAAAGAAAAAAACAACATCCTAACATAATTTCGTGTCATTGGCATGAGTGGGCCCGTCAGCCGAGAGACCCACTCACTCCAACAAGCAAGGTGATGTGTGTGTGAAACATTTTCAAACATTTGTTGCGCAACACTGCCACCTGGTGACAACGCCGCGGTCATGACACTCAACGAGTCTTCGTTCTTCCAGCTTTTCCCTACTCTGCCACTATTCCCAAATGTCCTTGCCTTTGGCACATGAAGAAAAGGGGAAACACAAAAAAAACACAACAGCCCCAAGTCTCCAATGAGAAAAAGAAAAGCCCAAATAAAAACAAAAGCAGGGCACAGTCCTGGGTGTCTGGGAATGGCTCTTCCAGAAAGTTCAAGTGCACAAAGGAAATAAACAGTTCTTTTCTCCTATAAGTAAAACTTTGGATCCGGCAGATACAGGGGTTTCAGGTGTTTGTCAAATGCCTCTATCGAATACTCGACATCTTCTCCTTCTCTTCTGCAAATGACTATCTTGTCAGCATAGATATGGCGCCCCAATTTCCATTCAGCTCTGCAGTCCTCAAACCTCTTAGACACTGCCGGCACACATTCCAGGTACCTGCGAGCATGAGGCACCTTCAACTTGTCCCACACAAACTCGTCATACCATCTTGCTCTCCAGACTTCCACCTCAAACAGCAAGTCCCGGGGCAGATACGATACGGGTACTCCCACCCATATTCCCGAGCTACTTTGTGGCAAAACAGTCTCTGCAAGCGGGCCAAAGGTGGCATAGTGGCTTTCTCTCCAGTTCCAGGCAGCACAATAGCTTCCGGATGCCGAGGTGCCTTTACCAGCTCCCTGAAACTGACTTTTGGCGCTCTCAGAGAAGCGCGGGGTGTCCCCACAACCAAAGCAGGTGAGGTAACAGTAGGTGAGGACACCGGTGGAGGGGTAGGTTCCCTCGTAAGCTGCGGGTCTTCCACCCGAGGTGTGCTGTCTCCTGTGTACATAGGTGAATCCCGTACTGCACGGGAAGCAAGAAGTGGCATTCTATCCCAGCCCTTGTGGCTGAACAGTTCGTCTATCTCGCCATCATCTCCGCAGTCAGACAGCGACTCTAGGTCGGAGGTGTCATACATCTCCGCAGGCAGATATCTTCCGGTGGACACAGAATCATCCTCCCTGGGGGGCTCCACCTCCAATGGGCCCCCGACACCTCCAACCACCACCACAGTCCCAGCCCCTGGCTCACCTGACCCTTGTAGAGGACTGGGATGTCCGGGACTTCCTTCTCGACCGGCGCCATCCAGGCCAGGCAAGCAGCGGGGTGAAGCTCGACCACGTCCATAGGATGCCTGTACTAGGCCAACTTTCCTCTTCGGGGGTGGGAGCAGAGAACTTGTGGCGACCGAGGCAGCATCCTCGGATTTTTCTCTGTTGGGCAGTCCATCGCCCTGGTCAGCGCGCACGGGAACCTCGACAAAGGCCTTGATCTCCCCTTCCGGAATAGCGGTACCCATGAGGTAGTTGAGGCGAAGGGCCCGGGGCCTTGCTGTGGACGACTCGACCTCAAAAAAGAATTCTCTGCACTCCTCACATCGCCCGAATGGCTTCAGGGTGACCACCAGTCCCGAGCAGCCGGGACAGATCACACCGATGGCCTCCGTGTCTCTGCAAGTGTACAGAGCCAACCGCCCTCGGGGCCTAAGTCTTATCCCCGTGTCTGTGATGGGGGCAGCAAAGGAAGTAATTCTCGTGGGGTGAGGAACCATAATCCACGGGGCACTTGAGGTCATCCCGACTATCTGCTGCTCCATCATGCACTGACCCCGCGCCGGAGTCTCCACGGGTATCCCCACACTTGGCCAGACTCCTCCCATGAGCTGTACATTTTCGCGGGCTTCCTCTTGACTCCGCCCACGAACGATGTCGCCATGGGGTGCCTCATGGCGCAGTGCGTTAACAGTCCCCACGTGTAGTACGTCACACGGCTGGACCTCTCCCTTTTTCCGCTCCTCCGCATGGGCCTTTCCCGTGTTAGGGTCATTTCCACAACTCCGAGCAGGGACGCACTTTGGCCAGTAATATGGCCGATCTGCTCAGAACTCCTCTGGGCAGCAAAGTTCAAATGTAGACATTCTCAAGTCCATCTCTAGAACACACTCTATCCCGGACTCACGAGCCCCCACGTGTAGCGGCCTCACTCTCTCTCCATCTTTATCGGTTACACACCAACTCATGTCTAGGGGTTCCTGGGTTGTGAGAGTGAGATGCGCCACGGCCCATGTCCTCCCCATTGTAGTAGGGAGGTGAAGGCCACTTACTGATGTTTCCTCGGGCCGGTGTGTTCTGTGAATGCACTGAGTCTGTAATTGCAAGCTCACCAGCTTCCCCTTTGCTTCCAGTAACTGGAGTTCACACACCGGAGAAAGGTCCAACACTTGTTTATTTGACACTCCAATACACAAAGCACAATAAACAGTTCTTTTGCAGCAAACTGGTTGGGACCTATAACCTTGCCAACGGTGGGGCGAGCAGATCGAGGCACTTCCTAAAGTTTAAGTTCTATGCCACTGTACTATGACCAGCGGCGCCTAAGCCAATCCGGCTGTTACAGAACAGGAAAGATGGGGTCTCTTCCAGCAACCCCTATGAACAGCAATGGAGCCCTCTTCGATACGCTGTGGCCCCTATCAGGGGGATGTGTCCTCCCAAGAGAGTTCCCAGAGGCCCACTGTCACCGGGTTGGTGCTGCTCCGGGTCTCCAGTGGGTAACCTCTCTGGCCTCCTCACCTCAGATACGAGTCCCTCCGCTCAGGGACCCTCGGACAGTCCACCCTAGCGGGACCCAGTCGAAGGTACTGGGCCCCAGGCCTCCTCGATAGTACCTCACCCCAGGCTAAAGGTGCCTGGGATGGACGCCAACATGACTCCGGACCAGGCCATGGGCACCTGGACCAGACTCCTGGATCTCCAGCACCCAGGCCTGAGGGGCCTGGGTGCGGACCGCAACCCTCCTCCTCCGAGGACCTCCTTCTCCGCAAGACCTCGTGGTAAGGGCGTCTCCCCCTTTTATCTCCTCCCATCAACGGCCCGGCGGGTACCCTGCCCCAGCCATACCATCTCCGGGAAGGGACAAAACAGGGAGCACTGCAGGAGATGATTCTACCTGAAGCCTGTGGGCACCCCGCCACCCACAGGCAAAGGAGAATACTACATCCTCCAATCCTCCACGAAACAAAAAGGGGTCTGAACCCTAACACAATTATACACCTGGGTCACACTATTCCCCAGGTGTATCCCATCAATTTGAGGACCCCGCTACACAATATTAGAGAATCATGGGTGCTGACAGAGCCCACTGCCTGATCATGTGGAAGGACACAGCTGGCACTGACCAGTTGTGCTGCCAAAAATAACAGAGGGAGATCACCTGCTACCACAGGAGTTGATGAGAGGCCGCTGGCTAGACCTCACTACACCTTGACAAAAGCCTTTATCAGCGGTTGAAGAGACATTATCCTGAGTGCACCAACATAAGAGTTGCCCCCAACAAGCTGGCCAGCAGAAGAGAGAGAGGGTATACTACAGACTGCTGAACTGTTATGGTAGCATAACTCTTAGTTAGGAATGCCCCAGTATAGGGTTTAGTAGAGTTTGCTCTCCATTCTAATTGGTTATTTGCTTTACATTTATTGCTATTGTTTATTGTCATTACTGATGTTCAGATCTCCTTTACCACCAGGGTACTGCCTATACATCTGCAATAAATATTCCCCACCTAGCCAAGTGTGTCAAAGTGTGTGGTTCTATTTGTAAAGTCATAAGTACAGAAACAGGGGTCCCAAGAAACAGTGGCTCCTTCGAAGTTAAAAGCTACATAAGACAGGGATATTTTTTTTTTCAAAATAAGGATAACTTGCATCTTTAAGCTGGCCATACACCACTGGACTTTAGATCAATTCCTATTGAATCCGAGCATTGGGTGGCCCTTTTTTGCACCATACAGCTTAACAAAAGTCAATTTCAAAACCAAAGAGCCAGATGAAAAATTGTTGGCTAAAAAGTGACTGCATCCAATTGGATGCAGTAACTGTTTGGCTATTCGGACTGAAATCATTATGAGTGCACAGTGATCTTAAAGCCTAAATGCAGCCAAATTACAAAACTCTCATTTAACCTGGAGTTATTCCCTGCAATAATTATATTCTGCCATGGTATTCCCTGAGTGTCATTGCCATTTAACCTGGAAGACTAAGGAAATTCTATGAATAAGCTGGTGTCATGGCCCTGCCCTCTTGGGGGTTCTCTCAATGCTCTTAATTCATAGTAAGCAGTAGCGACATCATCAGGTCAGCAATGCTCTCTGAATCAGTAGGGAACTGCTCCAGGTCAGAGAAAAGGTGATGAAGACAACCCTGGGCATCATGTTACTAGCTTGAAGACATAATAGAGTAAAAAGAAAAGTTATGCCTTGCACACATGATCGGATTTCCGATGGAATAAAATCCGATGGAAATTTCCATCAGAATTCCGATGAAGCTGACTTCCATCAGTCTTGCATACACACTGTGTGACTAAATCCCGACCGTCCAAAACGTGGTGACGTAAAACACTACGACGAGCCGAGAAAAATTAAGTTCAATGCTTCCGAGCATGCGTCAACTTGATTCTGAGCATGGATGAATTTTTCTCCGATGGAATTCCACACAGACGATCGAAATTTCCCATCGGAAAAATTTAAGACGCTCTATTTTTTTACTCCGATGGAAAAAAGTCCGATGGGGCCCACACACGATCGGAAATTCAGATGAAACAAGTCCATCGGATTTTATTCCATCGGAAATCAGATCGTGTGTACAAGGCATAAGTATAAGAAAAAATAAAGTTAACCATTTTGTTGCTAAAGGACCAGGCCCCTTTTTGCGATTCGGCACTGCGTCGCTTTAACTGACAATTGCGCGGTCGTGCGACGTGGCTCCCAAACAAAATTGACGTCCTTTTTTTCCCACAAATAGAGCTTTCTTTCGGTGGTATTTGATTACCTCTGCGGTTTTTATTTGTTTGCGCTATAAACAAAAATAGAGCGTCAATTTTGAAAAAAATTACATATTTTTTTTACCTTTTGCTATAATAAATATCCCCAAAAAATATAAAAAAAAAAAATTTCTTCAGTTTAGGCCGATACGTATTCTTCTACATGTTTTTGGTAAAAAAAAAAAAAATCGCAATAAGCGCTTATTGATTGGTTTGCGCAAAAGTTATAGTGTTTACAAAATAGGGGGTAGTTTTATGGCATTTTTATAAATTTTTTTTTTTACTAGTAATGGCGGTGATCAGCGATTTTTATCGTGACTGCGACATTATGGCGGACACATCGGACACTTTTGACACATTTTTGGGACCATTGTCATTTTTACAGCGATCAGTGCTATAAATATGCACTAATTACTTTGAAAATTACACTGGCAGTGAAGGGTTTAACCTCTAGGTGGCGCTGTAGGGGTTAAGTGTGAACTAATGAGTGATTCTTACTGTAGGGGGCGTGGCTTGGCGTGTGATGTCACTGATGTCATTCCCTATGACAGGTAACAGACGATCAGCGACACTCTCACTAGGAAGAACGGGGAAAGGTTTGTTTACACTTACCTCTGCCCGTTCTTCAGCTCTGTGACCCGATCGCGGGACACCGGCGGTGATCAGGTCCGCGGGTCCCACGGGCGTGGTCATGGAGCTTCGGACAGGGGTCGCAAGCGTGCCGCCCACGGACGGGTTTTTAAAGGGGACATACCTGTACGCCCTTGTGCCTGTCCGTGCCATTCTGTCGACGTACATCGTCGTGCGGCGGTCCTTAAGTGGTTAAACAAACACTGTCAAATACCTCCATGGCGGGGTCTGAGCCCAGAGTTTGGCTTCCAGTGCTCTTTCCAAAACAAAAATACGTTTTGGCTAAAACGGGCTTTAATCTGGAAGCACAACGTGCCTAAACAAATATTGCTTCCCCCACTTATAAATTATAAACTTTAATTACTATGTGCCAGACAGCAGAAGTGAAAATAATCATGGCTTTCTGATGCCACACAGCTAAACCCTGTCATTTGTAGTTGGTTTAGTAGGCACAACTGTGGGCAAGTTTTTTATTGCAGAGTAGCAGACTGAAGTTACTGGCAAGACTTTGTTTCTGGCCACTCTTAACAAAAAAAAACGTAAGATATTTTAAACTATATTGTTTGCACCTATACCTAATGTACCCACACAGCATATTAGATGAATACACACACTGTTTAAATCAATCCACTGGATGATAGGTTTTAACTGGCACTTATTAACAGTCCCTTGGTCCCATCCAAGGTATTGAGTAGAATGGAACAAATAAAACTCTCAGAACGTATCCACCATACACTCTTTGACACCATGCACATTTAAAAAAACAAAATGTTCCCCTTGGGATATACCAAATCCCTAAATATCACCTAATGTAGCCTAAAATAACTATAATTTTAGAACAAACTGTGATGTAAATTATATAACCTTATAGGAAAATGTTATTCTAATGCCTTGTACACACGATCGGAATTTCCGATGAAAAAAGTCTGACGGAATTTTTTCCATTGGATATTCTGACCGTGTGTGGGCCTCATCGGACTTTTTTCCGTCTGAGTTTAGAAATAGAACATGTTTTAAATTAAATTAAATTCTGATCGTCTGTGTGGAACTCCGACGGAGAAAAAAACACACATGCTCAGAATCAAGTCGACGCATGTTCGGAAGCATTGAACTTCATTTTTCTCGGCTCGTCGTAGGGTTGTACGTCACTGCGTTCTTGACGGTCGCAATTTGGTGTGACAGTGTGTATGCAAGACAGCTTGAATGGAATTCCGATGGAAAATTCCATCGGATTTTATCCCATCGGAAATTCCGATCGTGTGTACAGGGCATTAGATATCACCAGTATTGTTCTAACGTTGTATTGCTATGTTATTTTTTATATATACCATTCATCTCATATTAAGTACATACTTGATATATATTGGATGTACTATGACCTTCTGCAATAATAAAAATTGTTTGTAAACAAACAAACAAAAAAAGATATCAACTAAAACCAAAACACATCAGTCCTTTAATAGGGATTAATAATTAATAATAACTACATGCAAGCAGAGCAGGCCTTATAAAGTATATGAAAGAGAAAATGGACTGTGCAGAAAAAAGTTAATGTTTACTCTTGTGATTGCATCATGCAAATATAATTAAATTACATTGCCCCAGATAATCATATTATATGGTCTGTTCATAAAATCCATTTCACATTGTGTTGAAGGAATTTTTCATTATAGATTTTTTTTTTAACCGGTCTAGCTTTCAGGTTAATCATTTATTTACTTATGAGAAAAAAAGAAGGATATGAAAAAAATGTGCACAGTTGAAAATAGCTATGTTTTTCCAGTCTGGCCATTGCCTGTTATCGCTTCCGTTACTGTTGGGTTGATCCGACACTGACTCAGCAGTGTTAGTCAGAAACAAGTTGGTGGGGTCAGCTGAATAACAGATTTTCCGGCATCAGGAAAAGCCACAGAGTTATTCAGCCATCAGAGCTATCAAAGGTTAAGTATGAGTGAAGCTCCAGGAAAGCTATGCAGGAATTAATTGCCATGGAATATAGTAGAAAGCCAAATACTACAATACAGAACAGCATAAAATAACACCTTTAACCAAAGCTGCTTTAAGACAAAGGGGGACTCAGGGCAAAGGCCATTTAACCGCTTCAGCCCCGGAAGATTTTACCCCCTTCCTGACCAGAGCACTTTTTACAATTTGGCACTGCGTCATTTTAACTGACAATTGCGCGGTCATGCAATGCTGTACCCAAACAAAATGTGTTAGCTTTCTTTTTGTGGTATTTGATCACCTCTGCAGTTTTTTTTTTTTTTTTGCGCTATAAACAAAAGAACAGCAACCATTTTGAAAATAACACAATATCTTTTACTTTTTGCTATATTAAATATCCCAATTTTTTTTTCAAAAAGACTATTTCTTGTTAATGAAAAAAGAATGGACAAGGAGTACATATGTACCCTGGGACTTTTGAAGCTGTGTTCAATGGAGAAACAACAAGTATTAAAATTATTTATATGTTTATTGAAAACAGTAAAAAACGAACAAGCGTTAGAATAAAATGACCATCCATACTAAATATATGACTAGAAAAGCCTTTTTCCTTCTATGGCTCCTATTGTTGGGCGGACTATTGTCTTGGAGGATTGGGTATATGACACCCTTTGGGACTGCCTGTATTCAATTTGATCTTTTCTGACCTCCTGTTTTGGATGGGCCATAAACTGAATAGTCAGCATGAGTTTTTCTTTCTAGCACAAACCGTGATGATTATCCAATAACAATTGCTATGATACTTTATCCAACATGTTTGTAATTTTCCCAGGTGTTTTCATTTCAATAAACACCCTCTATTGATGTGTATTTGTTTAGATTGTTTTTCTATCTAAACCAAACTAACTTGTCATTCAGCCATTCTGCTGATTTATTGTATTTCTCCATTGTATTTTCTCAGTGTGATCTGCCTTAACGTCAATTAAACTCCTGAAGAAGCTCATCGGAGGGAAACTAGTCGAGTGACTTTACGGCAGTTTTTCATACATATGGCTTTTCTAGTCATATATTTAGTATGGATGGTCATTTTATTCTAATGCTTGTTAGTTTTTTACTGTTTTCAATAAACATATAAATAATTTTAATACTTGTTGCTTCTCCATTGAACACCGCTTCAAAAGTCCCAGGGTACTTATGTACTCCTTGTCCATTCTTTTTTTGTTCTCACTAAACGGGAGGAGGTGTTTTTGATTTGACCGAGTCTGCCCTATTTTCATATTTTGTTATTTCTTGTTCATACATCACGGGACACAGAGCTCCATTCATTACATCATGGGTTAGATAGCCACCTTCAGGTGTTCTCCTATATAACCCCTCCCATATGGAGAGTACCCCCTTTTTTTTTGCCAGTATCCAAGGTGTTTGGTCACGATGCAAGATGTGCTTAGAAGAAAGCTCTGTTTGATGGTCCCCGTGGAGTTCTAGGAGCTGCATTACCGGATCCATACCTCAGGCCAATTTATATTGCCTAAGATGGATGGTATCCAGGCCTTGTGGAGGAAGAAACGAGGTTTTGCCTGTAATGTCTCTCTCTGAGAACTGAGCTCTGGGATCCAGGACTATTGGGCACATATATTTAAAATGCTCAAAGTTTTCTGGCAGGGTCTTCTACAGGTCCAGGTAAGAGGCTCCTGTATGTAGGAACCCAGAACACTGAAGGTTGGCACAACACTACCCGCCGTGATAGGTGAAGGTTGGGTCTGGCTGTTCTCAGCAATACCCTGTGGCGGGGATAAGGTAAGTGAAGCAATCCCAGGTGAACACCTTAAGGATTAGCTTCTTTGAGTTATTGCATGTCTTAACTGTTTTTCGCCACTAGAGGGAGAAAGTACATGCCTGGTGTTACTTACATTCTTCCAGGATTACAGCTCAGTGAAGCCACTCTGTCAGTCGCTCACCTCCTCCGCTGCAGGCTCTGCCACTTAAGAGATGTATAAGGGATACCACGTAGCTTGGGGGTCCCCGCAAAGCCTCCCGGTCTTCTCCTTTGCCCCCCTTGCCCCCGGCCACCGCCATGATTACCCTACGCACGCGCACAGAGGGCACGCTTTTACGGCAGGAGAGGAGGGGCGTGGTTGCGAGCGCCGTGCATGTGCGGCGTGCACGCCGATTTACTGCGCAGGCACAAGGCGCTATTTTTAAAGCTCAGTTGCCAGGAGTCTGTAAGTGGCAGGACACAGAGCTGGTGCATGTAAGCATCTCATGTGGATCGGATACAGGCACACCCAAGACACTGACTCAGCAACAGGTTGTGCGGTCTAAGCAAACACTTATATAGTAAGCTAGGCACAACAGTGTATGCAGTTGATTTTTAGTACCTCTGCTTTGTCAGCTTAGGACTATGTCTCCCCGCAAAAGGGTTTCAGGGGCAGTTAAAAAAGGCACCAAGAAATCATCGTCGGGGTCTGGAAACTCTAGACGTGCCTGCAGGGTAACAACCCCCCTGAAAGACTGGAGGCAGCCACGCAGGATGAGCTATCGCCGCTGTCAGGCATTGCTGCCTCTCCCAATATTGCAGCCCCTGCATATGTCACTGAACATGCTATGGACTATGGGTGGTTTAGAACAAAGGATTACTGCTTTAATCACGGCATCCTTAGCAGATAGCAGAAAACGGGGTATGTCCCCTTCCTTTGCTCTGGGTTCCCTATCAGATGACCAGCAGTCTGATGATGATACAACTCTGTCTGGGGACAAGGAGCATGAGCAGTCGGATGAATCAGGGGATGAGGAGAAGCCCTCTTCTACCTCGCAGGCTCTCAAGCTACAGGTTCAATATTATACAGAAATGGTGCGTGCCACATACAATTTGCCCTTTACTGAGCCAGCCGTGTCCCCTGTTTCTTCCTTGGGGTCTCGAAAGTCACCACAGGCTGCTTTTTCCTTCCCCATACATCCATTAATGGAAAATTTGTTGTATGAGGGCTGGGTTCACCCAGATAAATCATTTTCTCCCCCTAGGAAGTTTTCTCTACTCTATCCAATGGAGGAAAAATTCACCAAGAAGTGGAGTGGGCCAGCAATAGATGCGGCTTTTTCCTGTGTGAATAAAAGCCTAACTTGTCCTGTAGACAATGTTCAGGGATTTAAGGATCCAACTGACAAAAATCTGGAGTCATTACATAAATCCGCTTTTGCCCTAGCAGGCGCTGTGGTACAACCTGCAGTTGCAGCAGTGGGTATCTGCCAATATTTGAAGGAGCAGGTAGTTAATTTTCTTCCTGTTTAGCAAGTTCAGGACTATGCAGCTCTCCTGAGAGCCTTGTGTTTTGCAGTAGATGCTATTATGGATTCTGTCCAGCAAGCATACCACCTTACACTCCTGCTGGTATACATGCGTAGATCCCTTTGGCTTAAACATTGGGCAGCTGAAGCCTCATGCAAAAGATTTTTGGCTGGGTTCCCGTTTCATGGGGAACGCTTATTTGGGGATGATCTGGACAAATATATCCATAAGATTTCCAGTGGCAAGACCACCTTATTGCCGGTTAAGAAGAAAGATAAACGTCCTTCTTTTAAACAAGTCTCTTTCCCCAGCCCCGAGTACTTCGGCCTCTAAGCAGTGGCGACGGCCTTCCCTGTCCAGTACAAGAGGGAAGCTCCAAGGCAAAGCCCATGGGCAAAAGAAGCCTTGGGGACAAAGATCTGCTAAACAGAGTACCAAAGTCTCCTTGTGAAGGGGCGCCCCCGCTCAGCCGAGTGGGGGGAAGGCTGCAGTGTTTTGCGGGCATTTGACAAAAAAAGGTTTAGGACAAATGGGTATCCTCCACCGTGTCTCTCGGGTACAAGCTGGAATTTCAGAAATTCCCACCATCCCGTCTTCTCTGGTCGGGCGTTCCCAAGGACCCAGAGAAAAGGAGACCCTTGTTTCTGCCTTTGGATCACCTATTATCCCAAAGAGTGATCATAGAGGTGGCTCCAGAGGAGCAAGGCGCAGGATTTTACTCAAACCTCTTTACAGTCCCGAAGCCAAACGGAGATGTCAGACCCATTCTGGATCTGAAAGACCTAAATCAGTTCTTAAACATTCGCCCGTTCCACATGGAGTCCATTCGCTCAGTGGTTTCCACCCCTCGGGGAGGAGAATTCCTGGGATTGATAGACATCAAAGATGCATATCTACATGTGCCAATTTTTCCCGCTCACCAGAAATTCTTAAGGTTTGCGATAGAACAGCGTCACTTCCAGTTTTTGGCCCTACCTTTTGGCCTAGCCACGGCACCTCGAGTATTTACAAAGGTTCTAGCTCCGCTCCTGGCAAATCTAAGGGATCAGGGCATAGCAGAGAAAGAAGATCACCGCTCCAGGTAAGTGCAGGTGAGCAATCAGTGTCTTTCCAGGAACCACGGGTTCTGGCAATGCCGTTGATGTGAGAAAAAGGTAGAATATATGGACAGCCGCACTCCAAAACCATTGAGGTTGCCTTTATTGGGTAAAATACATGGGACACTGCAAGTCACAGCAAGAATAAAGGGGTACAGCCGACGCGTTTCACACTAGGGTCTAGTGCTTAGTCATGGCTAAGCACTAGACCCTAGTGTGAAACGCGTCGGCTAGCACTAGACCCTAGTGTGAAACGCGTCGGCTGTACCCCTTTATTCTTGCTGTGACTTGCAGTGTCCCATGTATTTTACCCAATAAAGGCAACCTCAATGGTTTTGGAGTGCGGCTGTCCATATATTCTACCTTCTTTTTCTCGCATCAGGGCATAGCAGTTACAGATTATCTAGATGATCTGCTGCTAGTAGAACAATCCAGTGCACACCTGAAGCACAATGTGCTAAACACTGTAAAATATTTGGAGTACCTAGGCTGGGTCCTGGAACCTGGAAAAATCACTGTTACAGCCTCTAAGAAGACTGGAATATTTGGGCATGGTCATAGACACAGTCCAAAGCAGAGTATTCTTACCCAAGGCAAAATCCAAAGCCATAAAAGAGTTGGTCTGGCTAGTCAAGGCCAGGAAAAATCCGTCCATTCGTCTCGGTATGAGATTATTGGGGAGGTTGGTAGCCTCATTCCAGGCTGTTCCTTACGCCCATTTCCACACAAGACCTTTGCAGAACAGCATTTTGTCTGCCTGGGACAAAAAAGTTCAAGCTTTGGATCTTCCAATGCGCCTGTTACTGGCAGTGCGCCAAAGTCTCAATTGGTGGTTACTAGACAAAAGTCTACAGAAGGTAAAGTCCTTTGTTCCAATTGTTTGGAAAGTCGTAACTACAGATGCCAGCCTCTCTGGCTGGGGAGCAGTTCTGGAGGAAGCCTCAATCCAAGGCAAGTGGTCCAGAACCAAAGGGTCTTTAGTCTTTACTCATCAACATTCTGGAGTTTCGGGCAGTCCATCTGGCCCTGAAGACCTGGACAGACAGACTGCAAGGCTGTCCTGTCCGAGTTCAATCCGACAATGCCACAGCAGTGGCCTATATCAATCACCAAGGGGGCACCAGGAGTCTGAGTGCCCAGAGGGAGGTGAACCACGTCCTCACTTGGGCAGAGACGCATGTTCCTTGTCTATCTGCAGTCTTTATTCCGGGGGTAGAAAATTGGAAAGCAGATTTTCTAAGCCGCCAGTAGCTGTATCCAGGAGAATGGTCACTACACCCCGTCATTTTCCAGGCATTATGCCAGAGATGGGGTACCCCGGATGTAGACCTGCTAGCCTCCAGGTTCAACAACAAGCTGGACATCTTTGTATCATGAACAAAGGATCCGCTAGCACAAGGTTTGGATGCCTTGATAGTTTCGTTGGATCAGTTTGCACTGATATATGCATTCCCTCCAGTTTCGCTTCTTGCTCAGTTACTTCGCAGGATCAAAACAGAAGGAAAGTTTGTGATTGTAGTAGCTCTGGCTTGGCCCAGGAGGTCCTGGTATGCGGAGATCGTAAGGATGGCAGTCTGAAGTCCATGGGTGCTCCCACTGCGACCAGACCTGCTCTCGCAAGGGCCAATATTTCATCCTTCCTTACGAATTCTGAATTTGACGGCTTGGCTGTTGAGACCCACGTCCTGAAAAAGCGTTTACACACACAGCTCCCGGTTCTCGCTCTGTCTCGAATGATCGGGGGTGCCCGGCGGTCATCGGCTCTGGGGGCGAGCAGCAGGTGCGCGCGCTCCCCTAGTGGCCACAGGGCAAAGCGATGTAACATAACATAGTTTCGTCCAGCCGAGCCATGTTGCCGCAGTAAAACTGCGGCGGCTGGTCGGCAAGTGGTTACAGTAGTATTAAGTCCTGAAGGTAAAATAGTGTAAAATTAATTTTGTGCCTTCAATTCTCACTTTTTTATACTTATTTTCCCTCGGGAGTGCACCCAGTCAGGCACAGCGCCAAATCACAAAAGACAGGAGCCCCTGCAGCATGTGCACTGACCAGAGAGTGCCAGCAGCCTCTACCATGCACACAGGTGCATCATCATCACTTTAATGCCCCCAGCTTAGAGGGTACACTGGGTTTCCCTTTGTTTCTGTTCCACAACAGAAGGTAAGAAGAATTCATGGAAAAGGGACAAACAATTGGGCTATGAATCCCAAATAATGAATCTGGAATCACTCCAGGGTAATGCAGTCTAATTCAAAAAGGTTTACAACTTCCACCTATAGAGCCAATCAATGTATTCTAAAAATAAAACATTAAGAAACCACTCACTATCCATAGGGAAAAAAAAACCCTAGGGGATAATAACATACTAGATGTTGCAGTGAATAACTTATCTATCAATATATCATAATGCACTATGTTTGATCTAACTTTATATAATTGACTGGCAATACAGTAATCTCCAATAAACACTTTAGAGGCAGACCATATCAACGTTATCAACAAACCCAACTGCTGAACCTCAGTGGGTTATTGCATTGAATATACTGATACTCCCTATAATTTTCAAGCAGTAACAAATAATAATATTCATCATTTTATAGATTGTATTGGTGTACGGTAAATGCGTTCATTCCCTACATGGCTACGCTTTATTGAATGTAATGCATATGGTTTCCAAAGCTATTTAGGTATCCAAATTATTTTTACCAAGGTGGAACTGATGCACGTAATTCAACTTTGCCTCAATCTGCTCACCTACAATATTCATTTAACCAACAGGTAAAATGACCCACTGGTAAAATATAAACTTACCTGTAGTAAAAATAAAAAATAGAGTTTACTACCACTTTAAACTGAATGGGTTATTTTCCAATAAAAGTGCCAGCATTTCCCTGCAAAGTGTGCATGTCTCAGAGCAATAACATTTATGTTGCTATTACATACAGAAAGTTCAACCAGATTTAAAATTGACATACAAATGCAATATACAAAAAAAAATATTCCTTTCATCAGCAGCAAAACAAAATGTTTCGTGCAGGGAAACAACCCAATAAAGTATAATACAAACAAATACAGTATGTATACAGTGCAAGATCCGCTGCCAGTCAAATAAATAGTAATCCCAGGGTTAAGTATTCAATCCACCTTGACCCATTTCCCTTGTAGACCAGCAATAACTAGCAGCAGTTGTGAGGGCAATCATCAATATTCCCATGCATTTAAATTTCTAGCAGTACCTCTGTTTTTCAGGGGCCCAAGTACACTTGTTCAGTTTTTATGTCTGCTATTTTTGCTGTCAACATTGTCAAGAGCATTCACAGAAGTCCTGTTACCATTATAAGCAAACCTGAAAGAGGACGGTCTGAGAATCCATCATTACTTGAGATGAGATTCTGCCATTAATCTGTGACCAGAACTCCTGATATGGTATCAGAAAAGAATGCTTGTGACTCACCGAACTTACAGCTAGTTGATCAACTGAATAAAAAGTTCTGTGCAGCCAACACAGAAAATTGTATTTCTAGGGGCTGTGACACATTGGGTTTCCTTAGCTCAGTTGTAGCGTCAAAACCGTCAGTTAACTCCACACCAAAATTTAGTTTTCAGAGCTTTCCTGACAACTTTTATTTAAACAAACATCAAAAATTCATACTCGTATATCTTCCCACGCAGGGGGTTCTCACCATCACTGAAAAAACATAACATTCAGCCGCCTGGCTCTCTTGTGGCAGCTTTACTGCTCCCAAGTATCTCTTCAGGGTCCCTTCTGAACTTTAGTAACTTTGTGGTCCTCCTGACCAATTAAACACACCCCAGTTTTTATGCACAGATACTGCACCTCAGCTTTGCGTCTTCCATACAGCTTCCTAGCTGTTTCTCTTATTCCACATGGACTCTCTCTCTACAGCGTCCTTGCTACTCCCATTCCACATGGACTTCCTCTCAGGCTTGGCCTTTCTCTGTCCCAATCTGAACACCTTGATGCACGGCAGCATCTCACACGGCTCCCTTCAGACACACTGACTTCCATCGGGAGGGTGGGGGCCCTGAGCTTAAACTTTGGCTCTATTATGAAGCAAGCACACACCTGAGACATCAGTGTGCTTGCTTCCCACAAAACCTGGCCTAAACCACCATTAGGGCCTTAATCGATACTTAGAAAAACTCAGTGGAACTCCTTCCAGAGAAGATCTCTGGGGTTACATTGAAAGTAAATCTGGTAGATTGCCTTACTAACCTGTCAATAAATAGTCTCTATGCCATGGCGCTAAACCCCCCTAGCCGTAGTGGATAAAAATCCAAAAGAACTTTGTGCTGCTAAACAAAACCACTGGAATATAATGGTGAATAAGAATTATGAATAATGTCTATTATTGTAGCTCACCAAAGTATATAAAAGGACTAAAAGCACAAGAGGTGGTGACCCGTGTGCAAAACCATACACCGTACCATGAATGGAAGTAAACAACAGTCCATTTTAATGCTAGAAGAGAATGTACAATAATGGCCAATGCTTAAATCCTGGACCAACAACCACTGCACTTGGTGTGACGTTAGAATATGGAGGCTTGACATACGTGACCTTGTGGCCATTCAAAGTGGGGGAGCCCAGACCAAGCAGGGGAGTTGCAAGACACCATCTGGCATTAGGATGCTGGAGAAACCAACAAAATTGCAGTGGGGTACGCTTACAGGAACCCGGAGATGGCGTTACTGGAAGCCGCATAACCTGGATGTGAGGTCAGCGCTCAGCCATGCAGGTTGTACAGGATAGGAAAAAGACCACATAGAAAGTCTCCCAGGTGGATAATGCATTTCGAAGTGGCTGTTTCTTTCGAAAGTGACCGCTTTCTTTTTGAGAAAGAAGACTTACCAAAAAGTATGATCAGTGTTCATATACTTTCTAGAAAGAATGACATAGAATCATTTTCTAGTTTTGGAAGAGAACTGAAGGGTCATAACCCCTGCCAGGTTATTTTCTTAACATCTGTGTAACAATGGGGAAATTTCCCATCACTTCCTGTCCCAGAATTGCAACAAGAAGCTAGAGGAAATCTCCCAAAGTGAGGAGAAATACCCTCTAAGACAGTTGTCCCCAGAACAGGTGTCCCTGTTGAAAGATTTCCCTTTACCTCTTGTTCTGACAACTCAAAAAATTAGGATTTTCCTCATTTCCTTTTGAGTTACAATGTTCACTAGTAAAAATAGAGCGGTGAATCTCCTCAATGGGCACACAGACAGCCATCAAAACCAAGACAGTGGGGTAACTTCTCTACTCTATCCAAAACACACAAAAAAGATTTTGCCGAGAGATACACTCCAACAATGTTAATTTTACGTACAGTGGAACCTCGGTTTAAGAGTAACGCGGTTAACAAGCGTTTTGATTTGCGAGCAACTTTTTTTTTTTTATTCTGACTCGGTTTGCGAGTGTTGTCTCGCAAGACGAGCAAAATTCAACCTAATAGGGCCTGCAGTATCGCATTTGGCCTGAGGTGCGGGGGCGCCAGAGCCAAACAGCGACGATCGCAGCCGTTCGGCAATGCTTGGAAAGACACGGAAGTAAACGGAAATACTCAGTTTCCGAGCCTTTCCGACGTTTGCCAAGGTCAGCCGACGTGTCCTCGGGCCTTTCTGCCCATTTCCGAGGCTTTCCGGCGCCCCCCACCTCTGGCCGCATACGGTAATGCATGCCATTGAAGTCAATGCGGAACAAATTATTTTCGTTTTTATTGACTTCAATGGGGAAACTCGCTTTGATATGCAAGTTCTTCGGATTACGAGCATTCTCCTGGAACGGATTATACTCATAATCTGAGGTTCAACTGTATATGGAAAAATAATGATTACACATGTAGCGGGTATATACTTTTGAATTCTGGTGAAGACACCAGTGATGTATAGTTCCCTGCGGCCCAGCGGGTGGCGTTGTCACTTTGGGCCGGGGTTGAACCATCGCTGCAGTGCCGTACCCTTTGTGGCCTCTCGCAGCGGTTGTACGGCGGGGCTGGGAACCCGCCGTGCATCCTGGGAGAGGGTATAAAGGGGCCGGACATCTTCGCCACGAGGTTGTTCGAGTCCCAGGCACCTTCAGCCTGAGGGCTGCTGTTCGCGGTCGGGGTCCAGGCGGCCTAGGCCTGGACACCGGGAGTTCGTGTTCCATCCCAGACACCTTCAGTCTGGGGTGAGGTACTAATCCGGAGGCCTGGGGCCCAGTACTTTCCGCTGGGTCCCGTGAGGGAGGGATTGTCCTAGGGGGCCCCGGGAGTGGGGCACCTGAATCCAATGGCGTAAGGGACCGGAGGAGGGACTCATCCGAAGACCTGGTGCAGCAGATTGCCAGTGCCGGGTGAACCTCTGGAGACCGCCCGGAGGGATATCTTCCCAAACAGGGGCCAAGTTCAGAGAGGAAGGTGGTTCATGTTCTATGACCGGTGGCAGTGGTCCAGCTATTCAACTCAGGTCAGTGGCAGAGACCTGCTATTAGGCCTGTGGCAGGGGCCTCAACGGTTCATCCGGTCGGTGGCAGCGACCAAAACTCACGGTCGGTGGCAGAGACCGTGCACCAGGCCTATTCGCTAGCAAAGGAATAGGAGAGTTCAGTTGTGCCTGGGCCTACTCGTATCCACACCCCTGTTTGTTCATTACTGAAAGTTCAACTGATTGTGTTCACCCTGCAAGAAAAGGAATAAAGGAGTGTTGGACTTTTGATTGGTGTGGGGCTCTATGTTATTGGCAGACACATCTCCACAGAACAACTAAGGCTTCGTATGCAGTGAACAGACCCGGAGGTAATTCAAGTAACTCTGCTCAACCCTCATACACATATGAGGGGAGAAGGAGAGAGTTACCGCTCAGATGTGACTGGTGACTCATTCACAAGATCCAGAGCCGTGGGTGCAGGCAATGCATATGACAATGCAAAAAATCTGAGGAAAACGCTTGGACAGCCGCACTCCAAAAAAGGTTCTTTTATTTAAAACAAAAGCACAAATAACATGCCATAGCAAAAAAACAGCAAGTATGAGCTGACGTTTCGCACTGCGATTCAGTGCTTAATCATAGCTATGAATTAGTACAATATGGATACTAAACAGTTCAATATGGATACTAAGTGGTGACATTTGGCAGACATATTTAATACTGCACCACTTGCCTCTCCATTAGGGATGAGCTTAGAGTTTGAGTCGAACCCATGTTCGACTCAAACATCGGCTGTTCGACCGTTCGTCTAATTTTTAACATTATGGGCTGTTCGCGCCAAATTCAAGTGGCGCATCACGGCCCATAATTCACTGCAGCATCGCAGTGCATTGCTGGCTGACGATTGGCCAAGCATGCACTATGACCCGCATGCTTGGCCAATCACAGCGCCGTAGGTACAGCGAGCCATAATTGGCCAAAGCCAGGGTGCACGCCCCACACTATATAAGGTCGCCGGCTTGGAGGCCTTGTGTAGTGTGTTGGCATTGGTTAAAGGAAAGAGACAGGGAGAGAGACAGTGTAATTTGATTTGAGTCATCCCGCGTACACACGACCGTTTTTAATGTCATTGAAAAAAAATTCATTTTTCGACGTGATTTTTCGTGTTTCCTCTCAAGCCTGCCTTGCCTACACACTATCGTGGAAAAAAATGTTTGAATAAAGCGCTGTGACGTACAACACGTACGACGGCACTATAAAGGGGAAGTTCCATTCGGATGGCGCCACCCTTCATGTTAGTAAAGTTTGTTGAGCAACGATTTGCGCTTTTCAGCCTCGTGCTTTTCAGTCCGTTACAGCGTGACGAATGTGCTATCTCCATTACGAACGTTAGTTTTACCAGAACGAGCGCTCCCGTCTCATACTTGATTCTGAGCATGCGCATTTTTTTTCACGTCGTTAAAGCCCACACACGGCCATTTTTCATGACGAGAAAAACGACGATGTAAAAAACGACGTGAAAAATTAGAGCATGTTCCAATTTTTCTCGTTGTGATTCTCTGCGTTTTTCTCGTCGGGAAAAATGCTGGAAAGCCCACACACGATAATTTTTAATGACCATTTAAAAAAATGTAATTTTTCTCATCATTAAAAACGGTCGTGTGTATGCCGCATCAGATAGAGCAGGCAGACGAGTCAGTTAGCTGCAGAGGATATATATGCATCCTAGGTGTTGTATATATATTTACACACTGTATTCAGTTTAGCTATATCCGTTCCTGTTATTCTCTATACTGACAGGCAGGCAGGTGATTGTGCTAGCTGCAGTGTTTCACTTAGTGTACTGTGTCCTTTGCACAGTGTGCACCAAAAGCTTACCTGAATACAATTGCTGGTGTCCTGATACAAATACAGGCAGGGAGCTGCAGTATTTTGCTTAAGTGTCCTTTGCACAGTGTGCACCTAAAGCTGACCTCAATACAATTGCTGGTGTTCTGATACAAATACAGACAGGGAGCTGCAGTATTTTGCTTTAGTGTCCTTTGCACAGTGTGCACCAAAAGCTTACCTGAATACAATTGCTGGTGTTCTCATACTAATACCACAGGCAGGGAGTTCAAAATTACAAACAGATTCTACGTAACAACAAACCTACAGTCCCTGTCTTGTTTGCACCGCCTGTATACTGCTGTTCAGAGTATATAGGGCCTGGGGGCCCCACGCCTTTCCTTTTTTTAATTTGGGTGCAGGATTCCCCTTAATATCCATACAAGACCCAAAAGGGCTGGTAATGGGCTGGGGGGGGGGAGGGGATAACCATGCCATTTTTCTCAATGATTTTCATCCATATTGCCGGAACCAGACATTACATTAAAGCCACAAGCAGTTTTAAATGACTTTTTTTCCCTTTAGAAATGTCATTTTGTGCAGGGACAGTTCTAAACATGGGAAACACGTGCCACTTCACAGGCATACTATAGACACCCCCCCAGGTATGATATTTAAAGGAATGTTTCACTTTTTTTTTTCACTTTAAGCATCATTAAAATCACTGCTCCCGAAAAAACGTCAGTTTTTAAAACGTTTTTTTGCATTGATACATGTCCCCTGGGGCAGGACCCGGGTCCCCAAACCCTTTTTAGGACAATAACTTACATATTAGCCTTGATAATTAGCACTTTTGATTTCGAACGTTCGAGTCCCATTGTATTTAATAGGGTTCTAAAGTTTGCGTGAACTTTCGGTCCGTTCGCAGGTTCTGGTGCGAACCAGGGGTTGTTCGGCTCATCCCTACTCTCCATCTAAGAACTACCCTTGCTGTCTCCATGTAATGGCTGTTGCAAATAAGCTGCACACACAATCACTTCACCACTTCCACACAAGCAGAGAAAGTGTATGAACAGTGAATTATTGCTCACACTTTAGGGAACCAGCGGTGCATTCATAAACCAGCGTACCACCATTTCTAACAGCTACACTGATCAGCCACACCATTATGACCACCCACCAAAATCCTTTGAGGCATAGACTCCACTAGGCCTCTGAAGGTACTGTATGCTGTGGTATCTGGCACCAAGCTATCAGTAACTTTCTGTCACAATCTGGAGGTCAGGAGCTATAGCAATAGTGGGGCACCCATCGACCAGCTGGATAAGTACAGAAACAGGTCAACCTGGTGGATAACACAAGCTCTCCTGAGGTGCGGAGTCTAAGTACTAACCAGTGTTCACCAGAGCTCCTGATGGTGGAGATGGGTTTCGCTGTGTGTTAGTACCAGGTTGAATTCCTCAGAATCGCTCCACCGAGGAGCTGAGCAAGCCAGGGTCCAGTATCACATATAGCAGGTAGGAATAAGCAGAGGCGTAGTCAGTAAACAAGCCAAAGGTTGGTAATAAGTGGCTGCAGGTTGGGATCAATCAGAAGCGTAGTTGAAGAACAAGCCAAGGGTCGGTAACAAGAGGTTGTCGACATATGGATGGCAGCAGGAGTGACAAGAGTGAGATATTGACTGAAGAGAGCACAATAATCTGGCAAACAGGAAGTACAAAGGCATGGCTTTAATAGGAAGTTCATGGGAAGGGCTAGGGGTTCAAGACAAACAAAGTTCAAGGCAGGATCATTCAAGGAATTGTCCAGAGCGCTGTCCAGCATTCAAGGTGGCTCAGCAAGAAGAGTTACTGCCAGACACAGATCCTTTAAAGTGATTGTAATCCCTCACCCTCTAAAACAGGCATGTCCAAAGTCCGGCCCGCGGGCCAATCGCGGCCCGGTTTTGAACGGCCTGCCTGGATATCTAAACATATATCTTTTGTGGCCCCCGACGAACTCCCAGCGCCGGGGCCACAAAAGATATATAGGCTGGCTGCCTCGGAGGGGACAGGGAGGAGGCGGGACGAGTGCCGTGCACACAGGAGGAGTATTTCCTGCTTACACGGCAGCCTCTGTAATAGGAAGTCCCATCTCCGGCGCTGCCATTGGACGACTGTTCTGTCCATCAAAGGAGACTGGACTTTCTATTAAAGAGGCCGCCGTGTAAACAGGAGATTCTCCTGTAGGTATCCTTTGGCGCTGGTCCTGCCCCCTCCTTGTCCCATCCAAGGCTGCACTGATGGCAATGGTGAGTGCATTTCTGGCAATGGTCAGTGCTGCATTCCTGGCATTGGTGAGTGCATTCCTGGCAATGGTGGGTGCTGCATTCCTGGCAGTGGTGGGTGCTGCAAACCTGGCAATGGTGGGTGCTGCATTCCTGGCAATGGTCGGTGCTGCATTCCTGGCAATGGTGAGTGCATTCCTGGCAATGGTGGGTGCTGCATTCCTGGCAATGGTGGGTGCTGCATTCCTGGCAATGGGGGGGTGCTGCATTCATGGCAATGGGGGGGTGCTGCATTCATGGCAATGGGGGGGGGGTGCTGCATTCATGGCAATGGGGGGTGCTGCATTCATGGCAATGGGGGGTGCTGCATTCATGGCAATTGGGGGTGCTGCATTCATGGCAATTGGGGGTCTGCAGATGGGCACTGACTTTTATTTTGCTTCACAGTTCTTTATTTAAAATTTCTATTTTTTTTCCTGAAGCTTCCCTCTTAGAGTGAAGGTGCGTGTTATACGCCAATAAATACGGTATATCCAAATAATAAGCCTGAGCTCATCTCTTTACTCACACCCACAAAGACAAGAGAATTCTTGAACAAACTTAAACCGAATTTTATTGGTTCAAAGAATGTTCACTTGATCAAATCTGGCCCTCTTTGAAAAAAGTTTGGACACCCCTGCTCTAAAACAACCTATTCAGTTTAAAATAGAAATGAAAGGCAAAACATTTGTGTATAGATATAAAAACATTATAAATACCTTTATTCCCCTTTTTTATAAATGATCACATTCCCTCTGTTCTCAGCTGCATAAGAGCTGGGGGAGGAGAAACAGCAGAACACTGATCTCCCCAGTGAAAGGCTGTGCAGGGAAAGGGGTGTCAGGACATGTCTGATCATTGGAGCAGAGCAGGCTGAGTTCCCAGCATAGCTAGAGAACTGACCATCGTGTGTTCTCCTGCTTAGTGTGGTTAGTTTTTAATTGGAAACAGAAGGACTGGCAGGAATACCAATGATTTCACACAAAGAAAGCAATACAAAGAGAACAGGACACTTTTTATAGTATATGCAGTGTCCTGGATTTAGTAACACTTTGAGCTATAGATTTAGAGGTTTGCCTGGCTGGAAAAACCAGATTTGTGTCATCGCCTACAAGAATCTAGGATAACCATCTCCCGGTGACTTAGAAGAGGAGTTGGTGCAGAACCAGGCACGTGACAATGCAGATTGCAGTAGGACAATGCTGGATTCTCTGGGCATGTGATTTTGTGAATTGGAAATAACTTGGCAAAAAAGGTAAGGGGGGGGAGAGAGTGCATCTTTACACTGGAACGTCATCCCCACCCCACCTCACTGGCACCGCTATCTTTGAAAGTCTGGTGTGAACTCAGATGTGCCGAAGGACTTTGCCCGGACCTGGCAGAGAACTGTGGCACATCTGCGCACGCGCTGAGTTTTCCCATGCATGTGCAGACAACATACATCGGATTCTCAATAACAGTGACACCTTCAGAGCCCTTTTGGCACATCTATGCACTTGTGGAATTGATTGCAATGTCATTTTTACCTAAAGTCCAAACCACATCTAATTGTGGAAGAGGGAGGGGGCTGCATCCAAGTGCACATAATTTGTTTTTTGGGGTGAAGGTCTACTTTGAAGCGATATTAAACCTAAAAGAAAACATATATTATATTAGAGCTTACCAACTCCAAAATGTGACAGCTGCATTCGTTTTCTTATTTTAGGTTTCATTTCTATTATTTTCACTTGATGATTTTGCCAGATAAGCCCTGTACACACGATCGGTTTGACTGATGAAAACCGTCCGATGGATGGTTTTCATCAGACCAACCGATCGTGTATGGTACCCATCGGTCTTTTTTCCATCGGTTTGAAAAAATAGAACTTGTTTTAAAATTTTCCGATGGATAAAAAACCGATGGTAATTTCCGATCGTCTATGGGCAAGTCCATCGGTTAAAAAACCCACGCATGCTCAGAATCAAGTCGACGCATGCTCAGAAGCATTAAACTTCATTTTTCTCGGCTCATCGGAGTGTTTTACGTCACCGCGTTTGGAGCGGTCGGTTTTTTGACTGATGGTGTGTGGGCAAGACTGATGAAAAACAGTTTCATCGGATTTCCGATGGACAAATCCATCGGACGAAAATCCATAGGTTATCCGATCGTGTGTACGTGGCATAAGTCTGTTTTTCAAGAGACCAATAGATCAGTTTGAGGGTTGAGACAAACTATTTACCACTGACAGGGATGCTTACAGTGGTCAGCTTTTATTTATTTATGTAAAACCTTTATTCCAAAGGGAAAAAAACTGTTTGCTGTACCTGCTTAAAATATGTTAGCTGGAGTTTGTCTTCAACTTTGCTTAGTGTATTTAAATCTGCTAGTATTAATACCCCCCCCCCCCCCTAATTAGTAGTGTTGTTGTCTTAAGCCTCGTACCTCGTACACGCGGTCGGACTTCCATCGGACTTTTCCGTGGATTTTTGTCCGAACGGAGTTGGTTGGGCACACCCATAGCATACACACCACAGGACTTTTCTGCAAACTTTCTTAAAACTTCTTACAACATCACTTGTTTTTTCTGCTCTTTTCTGATCTTTACTGCCACCCTTTGGTCAACTTCTGCTATTGTTGGTTGATTTTAACATTGGTTGTTTTGTCCATCGGACAAAAGTCCTATGGTTTTCTGTACACACGGTAGGACTTTGCTCCATAGGACTTTTGTTGGGCAAAAGTTTGTCCGTTCGCAGACCCAACTTTTGTCCGATGAAAACAAAACCAAACTCAAAAAAGTTTGTCTGAAGGAGCGTACACACGGTCGGATTGTTGGTCCAACTTGCTTAAAACTAAGTTTGTTGGGCAAAAGTCCGACCGTGTGTACAGGGCTTAAGTCCTGTCCTGGTTTTAAAGTGTTTTTAATCACTGGAAGATTTACTCCCCTTCCTGACCAGGCCATATTTTCCTATACCGCACTGTGTTACTTTAACTGACAATTGGCCAAGCATGCGACGCTGTACTCAAATTAATTAATGTCCTTTTTTCCCCACAAATAGAGCTTTCTTTTGGGGATATTTGATCACCTTTTTTTTTGGAGCCCACTTTGGCACGTTTTTGGAAAACCTGTTTTTGAGCGTTTTGTGCGCGTTTTGTTTGTGCAACAAAACGCTTGTTTCTTTTGTGCGTTTTGGGTACCATTAACAGTAATGGCACAATAACGTCCATTGAACGCTTTACGTCAATTTTACTTTGTTGCAGAATCACAGGCAGAATCATGTGATTCTAGAACACCCAGATGTTAACAGGGCCAAAAGGTGTTTCTGTTGCTCCTTCATCCAAAGTGGAGGCACTCTAAGGGCCGGTTTACACTGCTGCGTGATCGCATGTGATTCGCACGCACTGCAGTGCAAATCACATGCGATGTCTGTGCAATGCGCATTCAGCCATACAGATAGTATGGCTGAATTTGCATCGCATTTGGGCAAACTCGCACAGTACCCTATTTTTGGTCCGCAGCAGAATTTGCTGACCGAATTTTTAATGGACACTCCCAGCAGTTTTCATAGGGCAGTGTGAACTGCCGCCGGGAGACATGCAATGCGGGAACCCGTAGTGGATTCGCAGGGTTCCCGCATCGCTGCAGTGTGAACCGAGCCTAAAACAGGAGGTATTTTACTAGCCAGATCACCAGGTGGAAAGCTAATGCAGACACCACATCTAGTGATTGCTAAGCTGCAATAATTGAATTTTTGGGTTTAATACCGTGTGGGCATGTCCTGCCGACTATGCCAAGGTGTAGGCGGGCCACTCACCCTTTACGTGGGGGCGTGGAGCACTCTCATCAATGCCTGGGACCGTGTTCATGTGAAAATCAAACATTATGGCAGTTCCCCAACTTAGAGATGAGCCTTACACAGTGTGCAGTAAAAAAATGCACAGAGTCCCTCTGCAAAGTGCTGTCCCATGTCACTACAAACACTTTCCTTCTGTATATTACAAATAAGAGGGACACCTCTAAGCCCATGCCCTCGTCACCAGTCAAGCATAGCTCTGCCACTTCACTCCCAGTAACATAATGAGGTCCTGCCGTGCACTTAGCGTTAACCTCATGCGTGTATTTGTTAATCGGTTCACGACCGGCTCACGCAGATAAACTGCGTATGGATGGTTCTCCTGGGTGAAATCCTGTACATATACGGCTTTGCCCAGGAGAGCCACCAGAGGGCGCGTGAGCACCGCCAATGGCACGCGCATGCGCCTGCTGCACAGCGGGTAACCCGATGCACGTGGCCAGCGGGCTTGATCGCTGCCGGCCACGCGCGATCGCATGCACAAGTGCCAGCGCGGGGATTTGTGTGTAAACACACAAATCCCTGTGCTGTCAGAGGAGAGGAGACAGATCGTGTGTTTCTACAAAGTAGGAAAAACGATCTGTCATCTATCCTAGTTAGTCCCATCCCCACACAGTTATAACACAGTGAGGGAACACACACTTAACCCCTTGATCGCCACCTAGTGTTAACCCCTTCCCTGCCAGTGACATTTATACAGTAATCAGAGCATTTTTATAGCACTGATCGCTCTATAAATATCAATCGTCCCAAAAATGTTTCCAAAGTGTACGATCTGTCCGCCGCAATGTCGCAATACCGCTAAAAATCGCAGATCACCACCATTACTAGTAAAAAAATATATAATAATAAAAACGCCATAAAAATGCCATAAATCTTTCCCATAGTGCTTTACTGACCGCAGTACTTTCACATGCCAGGAACCTCCATGCACCCCTTTAAATGACTTCAGAATAGGATTACAACAGTTGATACAACTTTACTTGAACATTTTGCAGCACAGTCCAGCATGAACAATTCAATGTGACATTACCTAACTAAGGCCCCTTTCACACTGGGGCGGGCAGGTGTGGTGGAAAGCCTTCAGGCTTTCACATTGAAGACTACAGGGCACGATTTTTTCAGGCGGTATAACAGCGCTAATATTAGCGATAAACCGCCTGAAAAACGTGCCAGTGTGAAAGGGGCCTAACTCAATTAGGCTACCCAGGCATACCTCAACAAGGTATTAGTCCAATAATGGCATCCTTCAGGGCTTGGTAGTTCTCCAGCCTCCCAATACCCTCTTACGCACTGCTGGGCGTAGCAGTCCCACTAAGTTCTCCATGGCAGCTACAGCATCTTGAGTCACAGATATCAGGAAAAGCCCTGAACCTGGCCTCCCCCCTCATTTATATAACAGGACAGATAGGCAGGATCCTAAAAGCGTGGGAACAGCGGTGCAAACATTAACCCCTTCTCCAGCCTGGGTTAGCCAACTGCCTAACCAACATTCTGTACTCAACCAGCCTACAACCACTTTAACCACTTGACAACTGGGCACTTAAACCCCCTTCCTAACCAGACCAATTTTCAGCTTTCGGTGCTCTCACATTTTGAATGACAATTACTCAGTCATACAACACTGTACCCATATGAATTTTTTGTCCTTTTTTTCCACACAAATAGAGCTTTCTTTTGGTGGTATTTAATCACTGTTGGGTTTTTTATTTTTTTGCGCTATAAGAGAAAAAAGACTGAAAATTTTGTAAAAAAATTAATTTTTCTTTGTTTCCGTTATAAAATTTTGCAAATTAGTATTTTTTCTTCATAAATTTTGGCCAAAATTTATACTGCTACATATCTTTGGTAAAAATAGGTACAAATTGGTGCATATTTTTTGGTCTTTGTGAAAGTTATAGAGTCCACAAGCTATGGTGTCAATATCTGAAAATTGATCACACCTGAAGTACTGACGGCCGATCTCATTTCTTGAGACCCTAACATGCCAGAAAAGTACAAATACCCCCCAAATGACCCCTTTTTGGAAAGAAGACATTCCAAGGTATTTAGAAAGAGGTATTGTGAGTTTTTTGAAGTTGTCATTTTTTCCCACAATTCTTTGCAAAATCAAGATTTTTTTTTTTCTTTTTTTTTTTTTTTCACAAAATTGTCATATTAGCAGGTTATTTCTCACACACAGCATATGCATACCACAAATTACACCCCAAAACACATTCTGCTATTACTCCCGAGTATGGCGATACCACATGTTACACAGCGTGGCCACATACAGAGGCCCGACATGCAGGGAGCACCTTCAGGCGTTCTGGAGCACCGAGGCCAATTCTGACATTTCTCTCCTACGTGTAAAAATCATCATTTGTTTGCTAGAAAATTACATAGAACCCCAAAACATTATATATGTTTTTTTAGCAAAGACCTTAAAGAATATAATGGTGGTCGTTGCAACTTTTTATCTTGCACGGTATTTGCGCAGAATTTTCCTAACGTGTTTTTTACGGAAAAAAAATGTTTTGTGCTTAAAAGAAAAAAAAACAGTAAAGTTAGCCCAATGTTTTTGCATAATGTGAAAGATGAAATTACGCCGAGTAAATAGATACCTAACATGTCCCCCTTCAAAATTGCACACGCTCGTGGAATGGCGCCAAACTTCGCTACTTAAAAATCCCCATAGGCGACGCTTTAAATATTTTTACTGGTTACATGTTTTGAGTTACAGAGGAGGTCTGGGGCCAAAATTATTGCTCTCGCTCTAACGTTCGCAACGATACCTCACATGTGTAGTTTGAACACCGTTTTCATATGTGGGCGGGGCTTACGTATGCAATCACTTCTGCATGCGAGCTCGCGGGGGCAGGGGCGCTTTAAAAAATATATATATATTTTATTGTTCATTTTACTTTATTTATTTTAGTTTGACATGTTTTTCCGCCCCAATTTTTTTTTTTATCACTTTTATTCCTATTACAAGGAACGTAAACATCCCTTGTAATAGGAATATGGCATGACAGGTCCTCTTTACAGTGAGATATGGGGTCAATAAGACCCCACATCTCACCTCTAGGCTGGGAAGCCTGAAATAAAAAAATAAAAAAAAAGAACAATCTTGGCTTTGATCGTAGCGGTGAGTCGGTAGAAGCACCGGAGGGCAGTGGGAGGGGGGGCATCCCCTCTCACCTCCCGTAAGAGCGATCAAGCGGTGGAACAGCCGCTATGATCATTCTTATGGTGTGGGGAATCGCCGGCTGAAAAAGCGAATATCTGAATGATGCCTGTAGCTGCTCCCATCATTCAGATACCCCCACATAAAGTTAAGGACGTCATATAACGGCCGGCGGGCGGGAAGTATTGCCGGGTATTGCGGAGTATTGCCAGGTATTGCGGAGTATTGCCGGGTATTGCGGGGTATTGCGGAGTATTGCGGGGTATTGCGGAGTATTGCGGAGTATTGTATGAAACAATATTTAAAGGAACATCCAAAAAGGCTACTATAAATAATGTAAAACAATAAAATCGTGCACAATAAAATTGTAGACAATTAATACCGTAAAACACTAAAATAATAATAACTCTATAAATGTCCATAAATAGTGTAGCAGCGCTCTTGTCATAAATGACAAGCTTCTTTGTGTGTTATTCTGCACACAGAGGTACTGATGAGTGGAGGGAGAGTGTGATCTTTGTCCCAGTGTAAATGATACAGTTCAAAAGTTCATCCGTCGTTTATCGCATACAAGTAGAGAAGTCCCCCTTTGGGGATGCACTCACCAAAATGTAGCTATAGATGAGCCTTATCACCAACACCAGGATCACTTCTTTCCTTTCTTTCACTCTTCCACCGATATCCAGCTTTGTTTTTATGCTCAGGTGTTCAGGTTGTTCATATGGAAAAAGAATAGTCACATAGCGTGATATTGCTTTAAGAATTTATTTCCCATAGACATCCCCCCTTACAAGTGGATACGTACAGAACTACAATTAAAACGGGCAGATAAAGTGTAATGCCTTGGTTGCTCAGTACACAAAAGGCGCCAGTAGATGGAGGTCCACGCTATCATAGACAGCGTGTGTAATGTTACCACTTCCTGGTTCCTGGATGTGTTGGAGCGCAAGCGTCACTTCCGGTACGGCGAGACCACGACCCTGACGCGTTTCGTCACTTCCGGACTTCGTCTGAGGGCGTGGTCTCGAGCCGCAGTTGCCGGTGTTTTATCTGCAAGAGGCGGACGTCACCCCTGCGCTGGAACCAATCACAGCGAAGTACCTGCTCCCACCCCTCAGCCATGCTAAACACAGCTTGTGGGTTAAATGAACAGAGCACGCCCAGGGGGAGGACTCACCTCTTACAAAGCATTAAGGCAGCGATATTGTGTCTGCAAGTGAATCTGATAAAGTGTATGTATATTCTACGGACACTATTAGTATTCAATTTAAAACAGATTAATATGTAATAGAACATATTTCTATATAGTGATTACTTATATTAATCCACGGATGCATAGCATTTATACAGCGGACCGTCAGCCCATTTTAAGGGCGATCGTATTGCTGCTAATCTACCAATAAGGATCCCCACACATCTTGCGATATCTGGTGTGCGGTGAATCCAAATTTTATTGCTATTAAGTCACAACTGAGTATATTAATGGGAACTATATATTAAAAAGGAGGTATAAAAGAATATGATATTATGTGCAAATCCGCATGACTACATATTATGTGGAGAAGTGTGTATACACGTAATGAGGATAAAATCAGAGCTTGTGTCCGTAAAACATGCATCCACATATACATACATATAAGATAATTAAAATATATATGAAAAATATACATAAAAAATATATAAAATACATACATATAAAATATGGAATGTGAGTATGATGAAATGATAAAATGTGCATACACCTATATGTAATGGGGACCTGATATAAACAGGGTCTCCCCATGATTATTTTATTCTGCCTTCAACATGGGTGAGATACCATGTGACCTGCGTGATCATGAGTGAATGGAATAAAATATTACAAATATTAAACGGTGTGCATCATTCTTCAATGTTCTACAACAACTGTACAGGACTTAGAGTATATAAATATATAAAATAAGCAATATAGCCCACAATGGGTTGTATATGTGTGAAAGGAGATATGAGAGGCGAAAAGGATGGATGATGATAAATTAAAGAGATGGGGAGGGGCTTAAGTATCACTAATAAAACAATTTATATCCAGTTCAATATTCAGGCCTTTCGGGGATAAAACATTGGTTAGGTATATCCATTGGGTTTCTCGTTTTGATAGTTCTCGTACAATATGTGACCCTCTCCAATGGGGTTCTAGATGTTCAACACCCCAGAACTCCAAACCTGATGCATCTTGGTTATGTTTCAGTTTAAAATGCAGAGATACTTTATGGTCTTTGAACCCTATTTTTATATTATGTATGTGTTCTGCTATTCTTACTCTCAACATCCTTTTTGTGCGACCAATATACAGAAGATTACATGGGCATTTTAAGGCATAAACCACATGTGTGCTGTTGCATGTGATAAATTGTTTTATGTCAAAATATTTGTTGTTAGATGGAGATAAGAAATTCTCTAGTCCTCTGAGTGGTCTAGATACCTCCCTACAGGCCTTGCATCGTCTGCAGGCAAAAAAAACTTTCTGATTCCAGAAAGTAGGTGGACGTGTGGGGGGGTCTAGTACTTTTTTTACAACCTTATCCCCGTAATTAGCAGCTTTCCTGTATATAAACTGCGGTTTGGGTGGTAATACAGTGCCTAATTTCTTATCCATTAATAGAACATGCCAATGCTTGCTGAAGATAGATTCGACTTCCTTATATTGTGTATGGAAGCCTGATATAAAACCCCATTCTTTGGTTTTGTTCTGAGGTTGGGGGGCCCCAACATCCCTTTCAACCAAACAGGTGTCTCTGGGGATTGCTCCTACATCAGCAACAAGTTTATTCAAAGTATTTGGGTTATAGCCTCTAGCTTCAAACCTATCTGTCAGTATTTTGGACTGTGAGAGAAAGTTTTTGGCTTCGGAGCAATTACGTTTAACTCTCATGAGTTGTCCCTTCGGGATGTTTCTCAGCCATAACGGGTGATGTCCACTTGAGGTAGGTAAGTAACTGCTCCTGTCTGTTTGTTTAAAATAGACCTTTGTTTCCAATTTATTGTTTCTTCGGTATACAGTGACGTCTAAAAAATTAATTTCTTCATGGTGCCATGATGTGGTTAATTTTATATTGTTGTTGTTTAAAATGTTTAAAAAATCACATAAAGAATCAGTAGATCCTGCCCAAATAAAAAATAGGTCATCGATGAATCGTTTATAAAATATTAGTTCCCTTCACATATTCTTAAAAATCACTTTGTCCTCCCACTCAGCCATGAATAAGTTTGCAATACTAGGTGCAAACTTAGCTCCCATAGCGACACCCCTTTGTTGTGAGTAGAACTTATTGGAATACCAGAAATAGTTGTGCGATAAACAGTAGTCCAAGGCATGTCGAATGAACAATTTCTGATTATGTGGGAGATCATCTCTTTGGCTGAGTGCCCAATTCAGTGCTAGGAGGGCATCGTCATGCTGAATTATGGAATACAGTGATGAGACATCCGCTGTGACTAGCAGGACTTCTTCCTTTCCGCAAAAGTCTACCTGTTGTAGACAATTTAGGAAGTTTTTTGTGTCTCTCAGATATGAGCGTGTTTTAATTACACTTTTTTGCAGGAAAAAATCTAAATATTGACCCAATCTTGATGAAATGGATCCGATACTATTGACTATAGGTCTACCTGGGGGGTTAATCGGATCCTTGTGGACCTTAGGTAAGGTATATATTGTGGGGATTCTACTACTTGTGGGAACCAAATAAGTTTGTTCTTTGGGGGAAAGAACCTCAGATCGGTTTCCCATATTTACCAAGATTTCCAACTGGTCACGGTAAGCTCGAGTAGGGTCTCTATCTAATATTTTGTAGGTTTCTCCATCAGACAGCATGTCTGATATTTGATTGGTATAGAATTCTTTAGACAATATCACGACTCCTCCCCCTTTGTCTGCAGGTCTAATGATAATGTATTTTCTTTTTTCAAGCATTTCAATACCTTCTTCTATATGTTGATAGTTGACCTCTTTCTTGGGTTTAATGTAATCTAAATCCCGTAAAACTAATCCTTTGAATACTTCCACCTGATGGTTAGCGTTATTCAGTGGGTTGAATATGGATTTATTTTTTAGACCACTATTAATCACTCTCTGGGTATTGCCAGTCTTGGTTGCTACATTGGTGTCTTTACCCAGAAAGTATTTCTTTATGTTAAATTTTCTTACATATTTGTGTACATCTATGTATATATTGAAACGATTGATTGTTTTTTTCATGCCGCATTTCAATCCCATGTTCAGTATATTTATTTCTTTATGTGTGAGTTCAACAAGACTAAGGTTAAATATTCCACCTAGTCCTGCTCGAGTCTTCTTTTTTTGGATTCGACGGCCTCCCCGACAGCCTCGTGTTCTTCTGTCGTGGGATTGCGGGAGGGGCGAGGATGTTGGTACTGTGCTCGGTCTTGCTCCCATTGGGAGTAATGTGGCTGGTCTTTCCACATCTGATCTTTTTGTGGAGGGTATGTTTGTGGTTTCCCTCTGCGGGGTGGGTAGCCGCGGCCCCTCCTCTGGTTTCCTCTTCCTCTCACTGGAAAAGGGCGCGGGGTGGTGGTGCGGTATCATATCCATCCTGATAGTTCCATAATGGTTGGAACTTGTTATATGTAGGTACCTGATATTGTTGTTGCTGATAATATTGTTGATTATTCCCTATGTAATCACTTCTTCCTTTTGGGCCTTTTGGTTTTGCCCCTCCTTTTCTCACTGGAGTGGAGGAATGCGTAGGGGAATCCCATAGGGTCCTTTCATTGCCGTCATCATTCAATAATTCGCGAACTCTTTCTGGGAGTGGTGCCTGAATCCGTTTTGTAGGAGGTTCACGAAGCAGGGGTTTCTCTATCAGATTTTTATCTTCTGGTAGTGTTTGTTGCCATGCATACACTGAATTAGACTTGAAATCTTCCATGTCCCTATGGAATTTTTTTACTTTCTTTTTTTGTGTATCTTTGTCTACTTTTTCTAACCTCTTTGTTATTCTAATATTAAAATCGTTGACTTGTTGTGTATCTTTTACAGGATCTAATTCTTGCTGTAAAGCATTGATACGTGATTCTAGAATTCCCATTTTTCGTTTTTTCCTTTGAAGAATTAATTGTTGTAACTTAAACCCTACTCCGTTGAAGAAATCTAGCCACTCTTGAATGGAACCTGGATCCTCTAGTCCATCTTGAGGGGTGACTTCCCATCGCAGACTCCTGATGATGATTTTTTCCTTAATGTAATGTTCTAAATTGAAAATATCCCACCAGGTTCTGACTTGTTTTTCTAATATGTTGCCTAATGCTGACATAGCCCCATTATAATTGACATGATTGGTGGTGGGTTCAGTGGTAGTAAAGACATTCAAGTCTATATTTCTATTACTCAGGAACCTCAATGCATCCATAGCAGCCGGGAAAATTGGAAAAGAATGAATGAGTGTAAAGATGCTAAAAATGGCCCTACCTACATGAGCACCACTCAGCGCTTAGGAAAAGAGCAATTGATGGTATGACCAGAGTAATGTAAGACTGAATGTCTATGTGATTAAGAATGGGGATCCCAATCACAATGAGCGGCTGCTGAAAGTGTGTGAATAATTGTATGAAACAATATTTAAAGGAACATCCAAAAAGGCTACTATAAATAATGTAAAACAATAAAATCGTGCACAATAAAATTGTAGACAATTAATACCGTAAAACACTAAAATAATAATAACTCTATAAATGTCCATAAATAGTGTAAGAGTGGCTAGATTTCTTCAACGGAGTAGGGTTTAAGTTACAACAATTAATTCTTCAAAGGAAAAAAATAAAAATGGGAATTCTAGAATCACGTATCAATGCTTTACAGCAAGAATTAGATCCTGTAAAAGATACACAACAAGTCAACGATTTTAATATTAGAATAACAAAGAGGTTAGAAAAAGTAGGCAAAGATACACAAAAAAAGAAAGTAAAAAAATTCCATAGGGACATGGAAGATTTCAAGTCTAATTCAGTGTATGCATGGCAACAAACACTACCAGAAGATAAAAATCTGATAGAGAAACCCCTGCTTCGTGAACCTCCTACAAAACGGATTCAGGCACCACTCCCAGAAAGAGTTCGCGAATTATTGAATGATGACGGCAATGAAAGGACCCTATGGGATTACCCTACGCATTCCTCCACTCCAGTGAGAAAAGGAGGGGCAAAACCAAAAGGCCCAAAAGGAAGAAGTGATTACATAGGGAATAATCAACAATATCAGGTACCTACATATAACAAGTTCCAACCATTATGGAACTATCAGGATGGATATGATACCGCACCACCACCCCCGCGCCCTTTTCCAGTGAGAGGAAGAGGAAACCAGAGGAGGGGCCGCGGCTACCCACCCCGCAGAGGGAAACCACAAACATACCCTCCACAAAAAGATCAGATGTGGAAAGACCAACCACATTACTCCCAATGGGAGCAAGACCGAGCACAGTACCAACATCCTCGCCCCTCCCGCAATCCCACGACAGAAGAACACGAGGCTGTCGGGGAGGCCGTCGAATCCAAAAAAAGAAGACTCGAGCAGGACTAGGTGGAATATTTAACCTTAGTCTTGTTGAACTCACACATAAAGAAATAAATATACTGAACATGGGATTGAAATGCGGCATGAAAAAACCAATCAATCGTTTCAATATATACATAGATGTACACAAATATGTAAGAAAATTAAACATAAAGAAATACTTTCTGGGTAAAGACACCAATGTAGCAACCAAGACTGGCAATACCCAGAGAGTGATTAATAGTGGTCTAAAAAATAAATCCATATTCAACCCACTGAATAACGCTAACCATCAGGTGGAAGTATTCAAAGGATTAGTTTTACGGGATTTAGATCACATTAAACCCAAGAAAGAGGTCAACTATCAACATATAGAAGAAGGTATTGAAATGCTTGAAAAAAGAAAAGACATTATCATTAGACCTGCAGACAAAGGGGGAGGAGTCGTGATATTGTCTAAAGAATTCTATACCAATCAAATATCAGACATGCTGTCTGATGGAGAAACCTACAAAATATTAGATAGAGACCCTACTCGAGCTTACCGTGACCAGTTGGAAATCTTGGTAAATATGGGAAACCGATCTGAGGTTCTTTCCCCCAAAGAACAAACTTATTTGGTTCCCACAAGTAGTAGAATCCCCACAATATATACCTTACCTAAGGTCCACAAGGATCCGATTAACCCCCCCAGGTAGACCTATAGTCAATAGTATCGGATCCATTTCATCAAGATTGGGTCAATATTTTGATTTTTTCCTGCAAAAAAGTGTAATTAAAACACGCTCATATCTGAGAGACACAAAAAACTTCCTAAATTGTCTACAACAGGTAGACTTATGTGGAAAGGAAGAAGTCCTGCTAGTCACAGCGGATGTCTCATCACTGTATTCCATAATTCAGCATGACGATGCCCTCCTAGCACTGAATTGGGCACTCAGCCAATGAGATGATCTCCCACATAATCAGAAATTGTTCATTCGACATCCCTTGGACTACTGTTTATCGCACAACTATTTCTGGTATTCCAATAAGTTCTACTCACAACAAAGGGGTGTCGCTATGGGAGCTAAGTTTGCACCTAGTATTGCAAACTTATTCATGGCTGAGTGGGAGGACAAAGTGATTTTTAAGAATATGAGAAGGGAACTAATATTTTATAAACGATTCATCGATGACCTATTTTTTATTTGGGCAGGATCTACTGATTCTTTATGTGATTTTTTAAACATTTTAAACAACAACAACAATATAAAATTAACCACATCATGGCACCATGAAGAAATTCATTTTTTAGACGTCACCGTATACCGAAGAAACGATAAATTGGAAACAAAGGCCTATTTTAAACAAACAGACAGGAACAGTTACTTACCTACCTCAAGTGGACATCACCCGTTATGGCTGAGAAACATCCCAAAGGGACAACTCATGAGAGTTAAACGTAATTGCTCCGAAGCCAAAAACTTTCTCTCACAGTCCAAAATACTGACAGATAGGTTTGAAGCTAGAGGCTATAACCCAAATACTTTGAATAAAATTGTTGGTGATGTAGGAGCAATCCCCAGAGACACCTGTTTGGTTGAAAGGGATGTTGGGGCCCCCCAACCTCAGAACAAAACCAAAGAATGGGGTTTTATATCAGGCTTCCATACACAATATAAGGAAGTCGAATCTATCTTCAGCAAGCATTGGCATGTTCTATTAATGGATAAGAAATTAGGCACTGTATTACCACCCAAATCGCAGTTTATATACAGGAAAGCTGCTAATTACGGGGATAAGGTTGTAAAAAAAGTACTAGACCCCCCCACACGTCCACCTACTTTCTGGAATCAGAAAGGTTTTTTTGCCTGCAGACGATGCAAGGCCTGTAGGGAGGTATCTAGACCACTCAGAGGACTAGAGAATTTCTTATCTCCATCTAACAACAAATATTTTGACATAAAACAATTTATCACATGCAACAGCACACATGTGGTTTATGCCTTAAAATGCCCATGTACCAGATCGGCCTGATCCTAGGACATTCCCACCAGATATGCACCATCGAGCCCAATAAATGGCAGCCTCTAAAGCAGTTGGGATCCGATTCTGGGTAGATGGATGCAAGCCTGATGGGAGTCATATACCATCTCATGACAACTTTTAAGTTAGCTTCCATGAGGGAGGTGTTCAAAATACTTTGGAATGAGCGAAAGTTGGCCTTTTGCCAGGATCCTAGATCCCAAGTTAGCTGGAGGTCATCTTCCCATGCTTTCATGTATGAGGCTTTAGTAGCTGTACAAGTAAGTGAAGAGTAGATGACAGAAATGCCCCCCCTTTGTCCCACGGCCGATCCGCACCAGATCTCATAGTCCGTAAATTTGGGAGGAAGAGGTTTCTCCGTCCAAATATCATTCAAGAATTGTGAAATCTGTTCAAATCTAAATTTTTCAGAGTCAGGGAGGTCAAATTTATTTAGACAATGGGGCATGGTAATAGGACCCCGATTTGTAAAGTATTGTCCTATCCTATATAGACCTTTGTTTGTCCACCAACTGAAGGCCTCTGTATCCATACCAGGAAAGAATTTTGGATTATTAAAAATGTGTGCTAGTGGTTGTGTTACAGACACTAGAGTGGGAAGAGGACGGAGTCTGTACCAAAGGGAAAATGATTGAGATAAGGAAGGGGATAAAATAGGTGGTCTCTGTCTTTGTGGGCACCAAAGCAGGTACTCTAAGGATAATTGTGGTACCGCTTGTTCTTCTATCAGCACCCAGTCCGGTTTTTCATTCTTGGAATAAAATATAGATAATTGTGCTAGTCTGGCAGCTAAAAAATAATTATATAAGTTAGGCAAACCCACCCCTCCCTTCTTCCTATTTAAATATAGGGTGTTTTGGGGAACTCTGTAACTAGATTTGCCCCATACGAATGTGAGAATTTTACTTTGTAAGGAATTTATCTGATCTTTCCTGATGGGAATGGGGAGGGAACGAAATAGATATAAAATTCTAGGAAGTAATGTCATTTTCACTGAATTAATCCTGCCCAACCAAGATAGTTCGAATTTGTCCCAATTTTTAAGATCTGTAATAATTTTATGGAATAGGGGAGGATAGTTACTTGTGTAAAGAGATTCTGTTCGAGCAGTCAGAAAGATTCCCAGATATTTAATATGAGAAGAATTCCATTCAAATTTGAAAGACTGTTTGATGAGGGAAACTATGGGTAACGGGAGGGAAATATTTAGTGCCTGTGACTTGGCAAAATTGACCCTGAGTCCTGAAATATTAGAAAAATCAGAAATTACTTTATAAAGATTCGGGAGGGAGGTAATGGGAGAGGTAAGAAAGAGAAGCAAATCATCTGCGAAAAGTCCGCATTTATGCATCTGATTCCCACAGGTTACGCCTTTAATGTCAGAATTTTGTCTAATGGCTATGGCCAAGCTTTCAATGGCCATAGCAAAGACAATAGGGGATAGTGGACAACCTTGTCTTGTACCCCTGGCTATATTTATCGGAGAGGAATAATATCCCTGTATACGAATTTGAGCTTTAGGTTGAGAATACAGAGCTCTAATAACTCCCATAAAACGTGGGCCAAAACCCCATTGTTCTAATAGGGGAAAAAAGTATTGCCAGGATACAGAGTCGAAGGCCTTCTCCAGATCAAGTGCTAACAGGAAACCCTGTTGTTTTTGACCTCCGTCCCAGTTGGACTGCAAAAGGGAGATAATATCAATCGCTCTTCTCACTTGATCTGGGCCTTGTCTTCCTGGCATAAATCCTACCTGATCCTTGTGAATATATTTAGTAATAAAAGAGGAGAGGCGATTCGCTAAAATTTTAGTAAGAATTTTCAAATCATTATTTATCAAAGAAATAGGGCGATAATTGGAAACTTCTTCTGGGTTTTTATCCGGTTTGGGTATAACAGTAATGTAGGCTGTATTAAGTTGTGTACCTAATTGGGAACCCCTTGTAGTAAAATTAAAAAATTTTGTTAAATATGGGGTAAGGGTGTCCTTGAAGGCTTTGTAGTAGGGAGCTGATAATCCATCAGGTCCCGGGGCTGATCCCGCCCTGAGATCTTGAATTACTGCTGTAACCTCTTCAACAGAGAAGGGAGCTTCTAGGATATCTCTATGTTCCATATTCAAGGATGGAATAGGGAGGCCATCTAGGTATGAGGATACCGAGTTCATGGGTATATTTGAAGGGTCGCTATAGAGTTCGGAATAAAATGTCTGAAAAGCCTTTAGTATCTTTTCAGGGTTAGCCGTGGGGTCCTGTCCAGCAATGCAGATCTTAGGTATGGAATAAACTCTCGTTTTAGGAGACAATTTGGATGCCAACATTCTACCTATTTTACCTGTTTGAGTATAAAATGTATTACTTGTCCAACGGAGAGATTTCTCCGCTTTTGTAGTGAGTGCTAAATTGAGTTCTAGTCTACTCCTTTCAATCTTAGACAATAAGGATGGAGAAGGTTTCCTTTTATGCTGTGTTCTCAGGGTCCTGTATGATCTCTCCAATCTATCAATGCCCGCTTCCCTTTCCTTTTTGATTCTTGTCGAAATTTGGATAAGCTTGCCCCTAATAAAGGCCTTATGAGCAGCCCAAAGGACTTCAGCGGAAACATTTTCTATATCATTAAAGCTGAAGTATTCTTGAAGAGCTTTATCTATTTCCATTTGTATGGCTGGATCGGAAAGTAAAGACTCATTTAGTCTCCAATTACCCCCCTTTGATCTACCAGTTTTTATGCGTAGGGACATGACAACCATGGAGTGATCAGAAAGGACCGTGTCTTTGATAATTGACTTAATAACATCCGGGAGAATATAGGAAGGAACCAGGATATGGTCAATCCTAGAGTAGGTGTTGTGTGGGTGAGAGTAATGAGTATAATCTCTTATAGAAGGATTAGATTCTCGCCATACATCAGCTAGGCCTTTATCATGCAAAAGTCTAGCTATTTTCAGGCTTATCTTAGTGGGTCTGGTTAATTGGGTCGAGGGGGGTTTGGATTTGTCCAACCCCTGATCAAATGCTGCATTGGAATCTCCCCCCCAAATGATTGTGCCCTCTAATTGAGGAGATAGGGTGTCCAGGATGAATCGAAAAAATGTATCTTGCCCTGAATTGGGGGAATAATATGAAATCAGAGAATATATTCGTCCCTCTACTGTGCCCTTAACCAGTATAAACCTGCCCTCAGGATCTTTGAAATCAGATATGAAACTAAACTGGCATGATTTTGAAATACAAATAGCCACACCCTTGGTTTTCTTTTCGGCATTAGCTAAAAAAAATTGTGGGAATCGGGAGTGTATAAAGCTGGGATTGAATTGCCTAGGGAAATGGGTTTCCTGAATCATGAGTATGTCAATACCCAGGGATTTATAAGAGTCAAAGAGTTTGCGTCTCTTAACAGGGGAATTCATGCCTTGAACATTATGTGTAGCTATTTTGAGTGAACCTAGTACGGAATCAGCCATGGGACTCAGGGAGGGAGCTGCCATCGTCATCCACTATATCTACTTTACCGCAATACACCATCCTCAGGATCTGTAAGTGTTCTAGACGGGTAATCAAAAGCCAAAGGATCATGTTGCGGGTACCTTCAATTGAATCTGCAAAAACCAGAACTGCCAGGCATGTGATAATAGGATTAGAGATAGGAAAGGAGAAAAAAGGAATGAAAAAGTGGAAAAAATAAGAAGAGTAAAAAATTGTCATAGAAAAACAGTAATAAAAAAATTTAATTAAAATTTTTAAAAACCGAAAAAAGGATGAAAACGATCTCGAGGAGGATAAAGTCCTCCCCAAAACTTCTACCAAGGTAGAAAATGAAAAGCCCGTTCCCTAAGGAAAAGGCTATTCCTTCCACAAAGTCTCTAGGAGACTCAGGGGAAAGGTGGAAGCACATGGGACCCACCCCAGCCAGGGCGCCCCTTAAAAAAAAATTAAAGACTTACTAGATCTACCATATTCAGGTCTGTCCGGAGGGACCCCCACCTCTCCCCCCTGAAGTGGATAGAGGAGCGAGAGTCTCACCCCCCCAAATTGGACAAAGAACTCTACAAGTAGTAGATCGAACTCAGAAAAATTGAGACGTGGATAAAAACCCCTTGCAAAACATTTTGGAAAAATTTAAACAATCAGAACAAAAAAAAACATTCGTTCCAGGCTCTTAGAATAAATCTTTCCTGGAACTCATGGGAATCGAGGAGTACAAAGTATAAATTGTGAGCTTGGGTCTCTTCAAGCGGGACCATTGTCTTTGGCTTTCTTGGTTCTTGCCCTGGTCCACAAGGGAGATTGAGGGCTGGTAGGGTTCGGTCTCTTTGAAGATTGTGGGCCACTTCGAGAAGTGTCCATGTCATTTTCTTGAGTGATGATCTTGAGATTCAATAACAGTTTTTCGCCGTCAGGAAAAGTAGAAAAGGAATGATTCTTCCCTTTGTAAGAGAATTTTACTGCAAATGGAAATGCCCACTTGTATTTAATGTCTTTTTGTATGAGGGCTAGAAGTAGAGGCTTCATTGCACGTCTGCGTCGCATTGTAGAGGGAGAGAGGTCTGCATATAATTGGATTTTATGACCCAGGCATAGAATCGTAGACATATTTCGCGCCTTGCTCATAATTTCCTCCTTTATCGCATAGAAATGGGGTTTAATTATTATGTCTCTCGGTAGACCATCTTTCCTTAGAGGACCTAAGGCCCTATGTGCTCTATCTAGCTCCAGGCGGTCTTGTGGAATTTCTGGGATTAGGGATTGAATCATATTTTGAATCGCTGCCGGGATGTCAGTTATGGTTTCTGGAAGTCCTCTAATACGGATATTATATCTCCTGGACCTATTTTCCAAATCGTCGATCCTAGACAAAGCTGTATCTAATTGTTCTTGAATAAAATGGACTTGTTCTGCATTTTGATTTGTGGCGGACACTGTTTGATCCAACTTACACTCTATGTTCTCAATTCTGGCTCCTAAATTCTGAAAATCAGCCTTTAATTCTCCCGTGATTTTAGCCGCAGTTTGAGAGAGGCCCCTATCAAGTAATTCAGCCAGGGTCTGGTACAAGTTGGCCATAGAAAATGTAGATGTATTGGTCAGAGAGCTGACAGGACAAGAGCTGTCCTGATCCATAATAGGATTAGCCAAAGGGGTTAATGTTGAGTTCTCCTGAAAATGTTCCCTCAGGGGTTCATGAGGGGGATGAGATGGAGAGATAGTCTGTATAATAAAGCCAGATGCATGTGAGGAACATTGTTGGGCTATCAGATCTGCCATATTAATTCCCTTTGAATTTACCTCAGCACTGACACAAACAATCTGTGACTCGGCGGCCATCTTGGATTTTCGGGCGGAATTTCGATCGGCCGTTGCGGCTTCCATTGAGCCGTAAAAATTATTATTTATAGATGGGGGGGTGCCCGGGAGTCTGGGGGTTCTGTGGATACCAGTGGTTCCAAATTTCGTTCAGTAGAACCGGAGTTATGGGCGCCGCTGTGCTGGGGTGGTGAGGAGCTACTGGCTCAAGCAGCCATCTTCAGAGCTCCGCCCACAATGATATTGATATTGATATATTGATATATATTGATATAATGATATTGGAAGAAAATTTTTAATCTCATATTTAAGGTCACTTCGTGTTCAATACCTAGGTCAGCTTCTGTTGCTCTTCTCAATGACAATATTCCCAACGTTTCTAAACCAACTAGAAAACTGATTCACTTTATACTTCTGGGGACTAAAATTATTATTGCTAGATCTTGGAGGAAGCCCAGGGTATCCATTAAGGCTATACACAATAAGATCTCTTGGATTATGGCTCAAGAGAAGATGGTTAGCATATCAACTAATTTAATCCCTAAATTTGAGGCAATATGGGAACCTTGGGCAGTTTTCTGTGGCGTTTCTTTGAAGGTCAGGCATGACCCTGACCGCTCTAATTCCTAAAGGGCCTCATGTTCGGCATGTGATTTCTTCTTATTTTTTTCTTCTTCTATTCTATCTTTTCTTGGTTCTTTTATCTTTTGTTTTATTTATTTTTATTTTTGTTTCGATGCTTAAACATGATTCAAAGATTTGATATCATTATTTACTGTGTTCTTATTGCGGTATTTCCAAGTCTTAAATTTGATGGGCGTTATTGTATATGAGTGTAGTACTGTTCTTCATTAAGATTCCGAGTTCCTTTTTATTGGTTTCATATGAGGATGGCGGGCTGGGGGGGGGGGGGCCTGACCTGGGCGCAGGATGATCCCGTTAGGGGCGTCCAGGTGGGGTGTGACTTCCCTGAATGCCTATTTTTCATTTTTTTTAAAAAAAAATTAATCTCTTGATGAGAACATTGTGACATAAACAATTGGAAATAACCCTTTGTCATGTTTAAACAACAATTTTTTAAGATTTTCTGTACATGTCTTGAATTGAAAAATAAAAATTTATTGAAATTAAAAAAATGCCCATGTAATCTTCTGTATATTGGTCGCACAAAAAGGATGTTGAGAGTAAGAATAGCAGAACACATACATAATATAAAAATAGGGTTCAAAGACCATAATGTATCTCTGCATTTTAAACTGAAACATAACCAAGATGCATCAGGTTTGGAGTTCTGGGGTGTTGAACATCTAGAACCCCATTGGAGAGGGTCACATATTGTACGAGAACTATCAAAACGAGAAACCCAATGGATATACCTAACCAATGTTTTATCCCCGAAAGGCCTGAATATTGAACTGGATATAAATTGTTTTATTAGTGATACTTAAGCCCCTCCCCATCTCTTTAATTTATCATCATCCATCCTTTTCGCCTCTCATATCTCCTTTCACACATATACAACCCATTGTGGGCTATATTGCTTATTTTATATATTTATATACTCTAAGTCCTGTACAGTTGTTGTAGAACATTGAAGAGTGATGCACACCGTTTAATATTTGTAATATTTTATTCCATTCACTCATGATCACGCAGGTCACATGGTATCTCATCCATGTTGAAGGCAGAATAAAATAATCATGGGGAGACCCTGTTTATATCAGGTCCCCATTACATATAGGTGTATGCACATTTTATCATTTCATCATACTCACATTCCATATTTTATATTTTATATGTATGTATTTTATATATTTTTTATGTATATTTTTCATATATATTTTAATTATCTTATATTTATGTATATGTGGATGCATGTTTTACGGACACAAGCTCTGATTTTATCCTCATTACGTGTATACACACTTCTCCACATAATATGTAGTCATGCGGATTTGCACATAATATCATATTCTTTTATACCTCCTTTTTAATATATAGTTCCCATTAATATACTCAGTTGTGACTTAATAGCAATAAAATTTGGATTCACCGCACACCAGATATCGCAAGATGTGTGGGGATCCTTATTGGTAGATTAGCAGCAATACGATCGCCCTTAAAATGGGCTGACGGTCCGCTGTATAAATGCTATGCATCCGTGGATCAATATAAGTAATCACTATATAGAAATATGTTCTATTACATATTAATCTGTTTTAAATTGAATACTAATAGTGTCCGTAGAATATACATATACTTTATCAGATTCACTTGCAGACACAATATCGCTGCCTTAATGCTTTGTAAGAGGTGAGTCCTCCCCCTAGGCGTGCTCTGTTCATTTAACCCACAAGCTGTGTTTAGCATGGCTGAGGGGTGGGAGCAGGTACTTCGCTGTGATTGGTTCCAGCGCAGGGGTGACGTCCGCCTCTTGCAGATAAAACACCGGCAACTGCGGCTCGAGACCACGCCCTCAGACAAAGTCCGGAAGTGACAAAACGCGTCAGGGTCGTGGTCTCGCCGTACCGGAAGTGACGCTTGCGCTCCAACACATCCAGGAACCAGGAAGTGGTAACATTACACACGCTGTCTATGATAGCGTGGACCTCCATCTTCTGGCGCCTTTTGTGTACTGAGCAACCAAGACATTACACTTTATCTGCCCGTTTTAATTGTAGTTCTGTACGTATCCACTTGTAAGGGGGGATGTCTATGGGAAATAAATTCTTAAAGCAATATCACGCTATGTGACTATTCTTTTTCCATATGAACAACCTGAACACCTGAGCATAAAAACAAAGCTGGATATCGGTGGAAGAGTGAAAGAAAGGAAAGAAGTGATCCTGGTGTTGGTGATAAGGCTCATCTATATCTACATTTTGGTGAGTGCATCCCCAAAGGGGGACTTCTCTACTTGTATGCGATAAACGACGGATGAACTTTTGAACTGTATCATTTACACTGGGACAAAGATCACACTCTCCCTCCACTCATCAGTACCTCTGTGTGCAGAATAACACACAAAGAAGCTTGTCATTTATGACAAGAGCGCTGCTACACTATTTATGGACATTTATAGAGTTATTATTATTTTAGTGTTTTACGGTATTAATTGTCTACAATTTTATTGTGCACGATTTTATTGTTTTACATTATTTATAGTAGCCTTTTTGGATGTTCCTTTAAATATTGTTTCATACAATTATTCACACACTTTCAGCAGCCGCTCATTGTGATTGGGATCCCCGTTCTTAATCACATAGACATTCAGTCTTACATTACTCTGGTCATACCATCAATTGCTCTTTTCCTAAGCGCTGAGTGGTGCTCATGTAGGTAGGGCCATTTTTAGCATCTTTACACTCATTCATTGCGGAGTATTGCCGGGTATTGCGGAGTATTGCAGAGTATTGCCGGGTATCGCGGAGTATTGCAGGGTATCGCGGAGTATTGCAGGGTATCGCGGAGTATTGCAGGGTATCGTGGAGTATTGCCGGGAATCGCGGAGTATTGCCGGGTATTGGCAGGGTATTGCAGAGTATTGGCAGGGTATTGCAGAGTATTGGCAGGTATTGCAGAGTATTGGCAGGGTATTGCAGAATGTATTGCACAGGGTATTGCAGAGTATTGTACAGGGTATTGCAGAGTATTGTACAGGGTATTGTGCAGAGTATTGCACAGGGTATTGTACAGGGTATTGCAGAGTATTGCACAGGGTATTGCAGAGTATTGCACAGGGATGGATGGATGGCTGGATCTGTGACTGCAATTGTCACAGATCCAGCCCACAGCTGACATGTTCTGACATGGGGGAGGGAGCTGACATGATCCGCTCTCTTCCCCTCTCCTCTCACACTGTACCGATCGGTACAGAGAGGGGAGGGAGGAACCGGCGTCATCACATGACGCCGGTCTGTTTACAAGTGATCGCTCCGTCATTTGACGGAGCAATCACGTGGTAAACGGCCGCGATTAGCGGCCATCTACCTTGATCCGTGATGCGCCGGGTCTTCCGGACCCGGCGGTCACGGACATTTCCTGGAGCAAGATTCTGGGAGGACGTCCCTGGGACGTCCACTCAGGATAACTCGACCGCGCTGTAGACGTGGCACGGTCGGCAAGTGGTTAAGGGCCAGTTCACACCACATGCAGTCCAGTGTGTTGTTTTTTCTGCATCAAAATGCATGAAAAGTAGGTTATATGATTTCCAAAGGCATAGTTCACACGTGTTTTTGATGAGTTCGAGTGCGTTTTTGATGCAGTCCAGTGCATTTCCCAACCTCTTTTTTTCTTAGCTTTAAATAAGAACGTGTGTTCCAGTGAGTTTTTTGTGCATTCCAGTGCAAAAAAAATCGTTTTTGCAGTGTTTTCAATGCATTTCAATGGGGAGGAGCGTCACATTGCAAGCGCAATGGACCAGTGTGAAGACCTACATAGAAATTTCAAGGAATGCATTTTCCTTGAGCTTTTCTTGCGCTTCAATAACGATTAATTAAAAAGTTGAATTTAATCACATTATATATATATATATATATATATACATATATATAAAATTATATATATTTTTTAAAACTGTCCGTTTTGGTTTTCGGCTGAGTGCATCCTGAATTTTTGGGTTCCGTCCAGAATTTTTATTTCAGTGCACCACTAATTAGAACCCTTGTCTGGATTTTATTGATGTCTGTGAGAGGGGAGATTTACTCTCTTTATCACCAAAATTGAGCAAAAAAAATCCCAAATTGTGGGTTCTCCCCAAAACACGAATAGAGGTTACCAACCGTCAGTATTTTTACTGGCAGCCAGTAAAAAACAGGCACTTTTCTCCTGCCAGTTGACAGGAAAAGGTTGCCAGTTAAAAATATGGCTGTGGCGCTCGGCTCGGAACTGCGCATGCACAGTTCTGGTTCTGAGCCGGCCGAAACCATCCGAGTGCCGTGTGTTCAGGTGTCACCAGCAGGTCTGGAGGAGGCGGTGCCTGAGCATGTTGTGTGATGTCATGGTGCAAGGGAACCGAGCGGAGCAGCCGGAGCCTCGTGTCTGGGTTTGAAGGACGGGAGCAAGGCAAGCCGGGAGCGGGACTGTCAGTGCTGTTTGGACTGGAGTGGACTGAAGGAACCACCTGGTGTGGAGAGTGACTGTCACTGTGATTCAGAAATAAGGATGAGCTCGGGCGTGTTTGCAAGTCCACGTGCCCGCACCCACCAGGAAGCTGACACTCCGCAGCGCTAATCACAGGTAGTGAGACATTTCCCAATCTGTGCAGCCACGGATTGGGAAATGTCTCACTGCCTGTAATTAGCGGTGCGGAGTGTCAGCTTCCTGGTGGGCACGTGGACTTGCAAACACACCTATGCTCATCCTTACTCAGGAGGGGACGTGTTGTGTTGGTGAAGTGTCATCATCATCTGTGCTGCCACACACTGCCGTCAGTTTCACTGTGAGAGTAAATTGTATGTGTGTGCCGCCCATTCTAATATCTTGCCCTCCTGAATCCTGTCCCTGAGATACTTACTTACTATATCAAAAATAAAATAAGAAATATGTTTTTTGCATTTATATCTACCCTAAATCACATTGCTAATAGCATATTGTACTTGTTTGTAGCCTAAATACTGAAATTCAGACATCTCAAGTCTCCTGCATTTGACGGCAGGCCCACGGACACCCGCGAGTGCGGCATGATCTCCCGGCTGAGCCTGCCTGCATTGTCACTCACTGCCCGAGTGGCCGCCGCGGCTGTACCATTCACGGGCGGGATGATCGGATCTCTGTCATGAGAGGATTGTGGTGGGGTGTGCAGCCAGGTGTGACAGAGAGAGTCAGCTGTGTGTAGTCTGGCAGTGGGAACCCGCCCAGTGGCTGATGAGTCATCCATGATGATGACAAATGTCCTCCCCTTGCCAGGAAGACCTGTGTGAGGAGGGAGAAGTCACACTGACTCTGCTACGCACAGGCTGGTCCTCCAGAGTGTGTGAGTTCTGCAGAGTGTGGATAGAGTGACACAGTGACGCTGAGCATCACTGTCACTCTCTCACCACATCTCTCAGCTCACTCATCACTGACTTATCATGTGATCTCCGATGATTCCATGGGCATGGCATGGTAAGGCTGTATTTAATTGGCACTGGTATAGCTGCATTTAATTGGCACTGATAAGGCTGTATTTCATTGGGGGGGGGGGGGGGGGGTCGGTCGGTGCGAAGCATCACCTCCCTGAAATTAGCTGTTGCTGGTTGGGATGTCTGGAAATTTGCCCTTAAAACTGTAACTTTTGGAAATGGCAGTAAAGACGTGGCTGTGCCAGTAAATTTTGGGTGTTGTGTCAGTAAATTTAAATCTGGTAGGTTGACAACACTGCCAGGAAGGCCCTCACTTTGGGGGAGTAGCTCTCACTTCCTGTTTTGGCTATGGGACAGGAAGTGAAGGGAAATTTCCTGAATAGGACACAGATGACAAAAATAAAGCTGACACTGGTTACCTCCCTCGCTTTATCCAACGTGAAATAAAAATGTTTCCTTTCGTGGTGGGGTTTGCCTGTACTATTCCAGGTGCCCTGTAGGGGTCGCTGTGAATAAGCGGCGTTGTTGGGGATGAGAGCGGAGCCCCTCTTGTCTGGACTCGGTGGTGTGTAGCAGAGTGTGCGCAGTGCAGTGTGCTCTCCCAGAGGGCGGGTGTGCTGTGTGCGGTGCCGCCGCCTGTGTCCCCTCTGCCTCCTCCCTCCTTCTCTCTTGCCCAAGTCAGTCGCGGCCATGGCGGACAGTGCCAGCGAGAGTGACACAGACGGAGGCGGCGGGAACAGCTCAGCCGCCATGCAGACGTCTTCTTCGGCTTCCTCCTCCAGCAAGACCGGGATCGTCATCTCGCCCTTCCGCCTGGAGGAGCTCACCAACCGGCTGGCCTCTCTGCAGCAGGAGAACAAAGTGCTGAAGATCGAGCTGGAGACCTACAAGCTGAAGTGCAAGGCGCTGCAAGAGGAGAACCGCGACCTGAGAAAAGCCAGCGTCACCATTGTGAGTATAGCGCCACCCTAGGGACGGGAGGGGAAGGAGGGCGGCACCTGTGGAGTGCCAGCTGCGAGGGAGCGTCCGGGACATGCTGCCACTTGTAGTTCCACGGCAGATGGGAGCCCAACCTTGCCATGCTGTGTACAGTCCAGGGAACCCATCAGATCACTGGTATTAGAGGAAGCCCCGGTGACACACCACACCTACCTCTGCCAGTAGAGGGAGCCCCGGTGACACACCACACCTACCTCTGCCAGTAGAGGGAGCCCCGGTGACACACCACACCTACCTCTGCCAGTAGAGGGAGCCCCGGTGACACACCACACCTACCTCTGCCAGTAGAGGGAGCCCCGGTGACACACCACACCTACCTCTGCCAGTAGAGGGAGCCCCGGTGACACACCACACCTACCTCTGCCAGTAGAGGGAGCCCCGGTGACACACCACACCTACCTCCCGCCAGTAGAGGGAGCCCCGGTGACACACCACACCTACCTCCCGCCAGTAGAGGGAGCCCCGGTGACACACCACACCTACCTCCCGCCAGTAGAGGGAGCCCCGGTGACACACCACACCTACCTCCCGCCAGTAGAGGGAGCCCCGGTGACACACCACACCTACCTCCCGCCAGTAGAGGGAGCCCCGGTGACACACCACACCTACCTCCCGCCAGTAGAGGGAGCCCCGGTGACACACCACACCTACCTCCCGCCAGTAGAGGGAGCCCCGGTGACACACCACACCTACCTCCCGCCAGTAGCAGAGGGAGAACATGGCTTCTGTAGGTACCAAGTGTTCTCAGGGGAAAGAGATGGTCAGGCTTTTACCCCAAGATGCCTTGTACAAGCACAGCTCGGAAGAAAGAAGTCCTGTGTGCAGATCATACATGTCTGACCACAGATGTCTATAGATAAAGGTGTGCTCCACCCAGATGGGAACTTCCAGTAAATACCCCCATCAGTCATAACTTTATGACCATGACAGGTGAACTTTTTATAACATTAGCTCATTACAATGGCATGTGAAAGTCGGTGAGATATATAAGGCAGCAAGTAAAGGTGATGTGTGGAAAGTAGAAAAGAAATGGGCATTACCGTTTGTGTATGGGATGTGTAGCCTCAGACTGGTCAGGGTGTCCATACTGACCTGTGTATACAGCCAAAAGTACCTAAAGTGAGCGTCAGAACCAGACCACGGAGCAATGGAAGAAGGTGGCCTGGTCTGATCATGTTTTCTTTTACGTCATGTGGTTGGCCGGGTGTGTGTGTCACCTACCTGGGGAAGGGATGGCACTAGGATGCAGTATGGTAAGAAGACAAGCTGGTGGGGGTTAAGTGTGATGCTTTGGGCAATGTTCTGCTGGGAAGCCATGGCCCCTGCCATTCATGTGGATGTTACTGACTGTGAAATGTACCACCTACCTGATTATTGTTGAGCAAGTACACCCCTTCATGGAAGCGGTATGGTGTGATGGCAGTGGAAGGATAATGTGCCCTGCCACACTGCATAAATTGTTCAAGAATGGTTTAAGCGACAGTGATGAGTTTGAGGTGTTGGCTTGGCCTCCAAATTCTCCAGATTTGAATCCATTCAAGCATCTGTGAGATGTGCTGGAGTCCGATCCTTGAGGCCCCACCTTGGAACTTAACCGGACTAAAAGGATCTACTACTGATGGCTTGGTGCCAGGTATCACAGCATACCTTCAGAGGTCTAGTGGTATCCATACCTCCAACAGGTTGGAACTGTTTTGGCAGCAAAAGTGTGGCCTACTCAATATTAGGTGTGTGGTCATAAAGTTCTGGTTCATTGGTGTAGTTAGAACCAGCACTGGTCTTCAATGTCTACTGATTAAAAGGGTGCTCCACCTGGAAGTGACATTGGAGTGATGGGGCAGATGGGCAGACGCACCTCTAGACTTCCTGTACAAGATGTGGGGCAATGGAGAGGTTCCTGTACTATAGGTCCTGGCACTGATTTTGTCCACCCCAGTTTCTGGTGTTCTCGCTCCTTCTCTTGCACACTCCAAAACATTCTATGCCAGAATAATTCGACAAGTCTAGTGAACCCTTCACAATGATCAGAACGAGTCAACAGACCTGCTTACCTAAAGTGATCATATCACCAAAGGGGTACTTTTACAGAAGTAACCTGGAAAGGAAACTTTCATGTACTTGCCTTTCCTGCAGCTTGTGTAGTGATAAGCCACTGCATCCTCATTCTCCAGCCACTGAGGGCCTTCTACACTTCCAGATGTGCAGACTAGGGATGAGCACAGGTTTGAACCAAAATTAGGATTGGAATATGATGTGAAAAAACATTAGCTGCACTGCGAACTTGGCTCCTCGTGACTTATTTGGTTGTCAGCAAAGTGGCTGCATACAACACGTCTCTACCCGCAAACCATCCCTCCTTAAGGAAGGCTGGTTTTCAGGTGGAGACATGTATGCAGTTACTGTGCTGACAATATAGCAAGAGAAGCTATGGATTTAGGTATGTTTTAGTTTCAGACCAAACTCAGAACTGCTGTCCAATATGCTGCTAAGATGCCCCACACCAAAGCTGCATGTAAAAGAGGAGCTGGACCCAATGTGGCCATGTTAGGTTGGTGATGTAATGAGCAACCCCATCCCTTTGTAATGGGAGGCTGCAGAGCGGGAAATGTTGTGAACAAGGTAGTAATGGTTTAAATGTGTTTATCTGCTGAACCTATCTGTCTTTTATGGAGCATCAATAAATTTGGATATATTTAAGAGCATGCGTGGAGTTACGGATCATCTTCTACTAATTATTGTGTTGGCAGCTAAGCGACTGCATATCCTGCACCCGACAACTCAGGAGGACTTTTGCATAATTTGGGGTAGTAGCACTTTTTTCTTTCACTCTGCAGTGCAGGGAATGCCTCAGTGGCGGTGATAGCTTCTAGCCATATTCGGACCACACCTGTACGCGTCCTTCATGTAGAATTGCTTTCCCTCAGTACATATGAGCCAGCGCAAAGCACCACTGTGTCCGGCAGGGTGAGCGAATATTTGAGTTCTCAGAAAGTTTATACTTGCAGTCGCTGGGGAGTGGAGATCTGGCGGCTTTTCAATACACGGGCTGCTGGAAAGGTAAGTAAAAGCACCTTTTACAGGTGTCCCCTTTGATATAAAGGTCCCTGTGGTGATACAGCCACTTTAGGTAATTATATCTATGCACCTGGCAGGCAAAGTGACAATGTTCATGCCGAGGGGCACCCCTGACCGCCTTATACTCACCATGCCTCCCTCCCTTACCTCCATCTATCACAGCAAGTACTGAAAGCAGTGGTGTTGGGGACCAAGGGAAGTATTGCCTTGGTCATGTCGGTGTTCAGGCCTAGCAGTTGTCCTCATTGCCCAAGCACTGTCAAAGGAGAGATGGTCATATGTTCCTCCTGTACCCAGAAGTATTGGGTAATGTCTCTGACTGCAGTGTAGTGCAGACAAGGGGAGAGCTTTACCAAAACTGATACAGCTGTGCATTGTAACCAATCCGCTTCTAACTTCAGCTTGTTCAGTGAAGTGACAGTATAATAGTAATGCCCCCCATTCCCCAAGTTACACTCCTGTTATCAGCTTTCTATTGCAGCTCTTGCCTCCAGTATAGCTGACACTGAAATCTAAGATGTTAGATTATAAGGGAGGTGGTGACCTTGCTCCCAGGGTCATGTGACAGTACATGGGCAAATCAGAGTGGTGTGCTAGACCCAAGCACACTCTCCTGGGAGGAGGTCACATGTCTCCCCTATACCTGGAAGCACCAGTTAGTGTCGCAATCTCAGAGGCAGGCGTGGCAAGCTAGTGCTGGTAAGGGAAGTCGGAGGGGGGGTGGGGGTGCCTGGGGAAAAAAAAGCACAGTCACTTTGCCAAAATTTATAGATGAATGCTTTCCATTTTAGTGTGTTTTTTTTTTTTTTTTTTTATAGATAAATCATTAATCAGTCTTTAGTGGATTAATCCTTGTTCCAGATGTATTAAAGTGACACTAAAGATATCCTTATTCTCCAGTAATATTCACATCCACTACTTAATGGCCCTGTAATACTACTTTATTTTATTTTTTTATTTTAGTAAATTGTTTCTTGCTGTGTTTTTCTGCTTCTTTGCAATGTGCTTCATGAGTTCCCAAATTGCTCCTTTCTCCTCTCATAGCCGTTTGTTTGGAATGAACAGTATAAGGCCGGTCATACACAGAGCTATTTTGCTGTGGTTGCAGGAAAGAAATTTGCTTTATTTGCCCATCAACACAGAAGCTGTCCCCGCCAGGTGAAGACAGGGATTATTGCTAGCGATGATCACAGGTAAAACCTGGCATGCTGATTGTACCCAAGTTAATTGATCAACTTGGTAGAGTGAGCCTGACCAAACATGGTTTTAATCTCAGCCCGTTCCTGCTGAACCAGCCAAGATTCGAACTGTGTGTGGCTGGCCTACATTGGTTGTGGTCACATGCAATTCTCTATGCATGCTACACATCCAATTGTCAATCCAGAAGTGAGCAAGAGAGTGTGGCTATGCTCCTACATATAATGGGACCATGAACAACAAATGTAGCAGTCAGATCACAGCAGCAAAAAATAATAATTGTAGATTTTAAAGTTTTTAGTGTTGATTTAAATGGATACCTGTGAATTTATCAGAATCAGATGATTAGGCTGCCAGGATCAGCAGACTATCAGTATAGCTTTCTCTTGGGGAAGGTCCATCAGCTGGGTTGAAAAATGTCATCATGTTCCTGTTTAGTACTAGACACCAGGGTTGTATTGTATTCTTGTTAACACCTTTTATGGAAATAATTGGCTGTTTTTGTAGTATTTTTGGCAGTGGATGCAGAGTCTTTCTCCAATGAGTCTGCTAGTGTACGTGTGCATAACATGTTGTGGGTAGTTTAAAGCTGAAGGTTTTTATGGGAGGGGGGGGGGGGTAAGTATAAACAACCAAAGACATGGCTGCAAGGAGTGAAGGCTTCTCGTAATGTAAAGGAGTCAGGCTTCCCAACACCAATGATGGGATTATGGAACTTGAACAGGGTGGATCCACAGTTTTCATTCCTCCCATCCTGATAACATTTGCCTTTCAATGATTTTATTAAAGTGTCTGTGGTACCTGTGTTGGATGTAAATGCTGGAGTATGTTCCTGACACTCAGTAGAACTGAAGTGACTTGGATTAGTTAGGAAACCTCTTAGACATTATAGAACAAGTCCGACTATGACCCCCATTCACACAGGGGCGACTCGTCAGGCGTCTTAGCCGCCTGACGAGTCGCGTCCCATTCTGTACAATGAAACCGTTCTAAGCGGAGCGACTGAAGTCTCTCCGACTTAGAAAAAGGTTCCTATACTACAAGGCGACTTCAAGGCGACTTCCACTGACTACAATACAGAAGTCATTTTGAAAGTCTCCTTTGAAGTCGTCTGCAGATCGCCCAGCACAGTCGTGGCATGAGTTGTTGCCCCTGTGTGAATGGGCTCTTAATGTGTCTACTGCTAGCTTTACCATAACATGGCTAAATGTGAACCTTTACAGATCTATTCTTTTTAATATTCTTTTTGGCTTGAGTTCTGCTTTAAATTCCCCATAGTGAAGAGTGGAAATGTTTAAATGTTTGCTGAAAGGAAACAAAGTATTTTGTTTAGCAGTTGGGAAAGCCCCTATCAGAAATGTCCCATGTAGGCACAATGAATACTAAGAACATTTTAGTGAATAATGTGGAAGTGTACTGAGGGAAATACATGGGCTGTCATTGCTGACTCTTCATTTTGCAGATGTCTTGCTGATCCTTTTTGGCTTTAATACTTTGTCACTGATGTGAAATTGCAGTTGCACCAATACCATTTTTTTTCTTTAACACCCAGTACGAGTACTGATACTTTAAAGTACCCACCGATACCTATTGCAGAGGAAGACTGGTTAGAAGGGTGGTAAAGATAATACTTAAGTAAAAATAAATGTATAAATAAATTTGTTGTTAATTGAATTAATAAATGCAAAAATCACATCCAACAACCAGTCCTTAAAGTGAAAAGTCCTTAAAGTACAGACAGCTTGAATTGAGATAATATACAGTCTCTGCATAAAATCCCCAAATACTTCTGTGTATACCATGCCAAGCTTGTGTGTATCCTACAAACCTGGGAAACACTGGGCAAAGGAAAAAACTAAAAGTTCCAGCTGATAAAAGTTGAGTGGAATTAAGATTGCCCACTCACATGCTGCTATGTGTGGATAGGATCCCGGATGCATGGCTCAACAAGCTCCTGGCCAGGGAGAAAGGGAGCAGATGTAACAGCTGGGTAAAAACCGGAGTAGCAGCTAGTTGAGTACAGCCGCTGCTGACAACCAGGAAACCACCAGGCCATGCAGGATGACAGACCCATTAGCGGCTAGGAGAACACTGCAGCTGGCGAAAGAGAGGAGGAAGTGGGGAAGGCACCCAGCAAAGCTGGTAGAAAGGAAAGGAGGAGGAAAAGGGGCAGAAGTGACAGCAGGCAGGAGGGGAAGGCGAGACGGGGACAGCTGTAACGTCATCGGTTAAGGACGTGGCGACCCCGCTCCTTAACAACCGATAATTACCAGCATTTTTTTTGTTACTTTCCCCCACATTTCCCGGTTTCCTCCTAGTATCAGCGCATTTTCACAACTACTGATACTCGTGCAAATGGTTAGTATCGGCACCAATACGGATATCGGTGCAACCCTATGTGAGATAATAATGTTGATCATGGCCAAGTCAATCTGTCATTGGCTACAGCAGATCATACAGGCGGTGAGGAGGAGCTGCAACGCTTCCTTACTGCTTGCCAGCAGCCTCTGTATCGCGATCCAATCAAGCTTCAGAGGCAAGGGAGATTTAGACATATGTCTAAATCTACCCTTATGCCTGGTACACATAATGAGAACATCGGACTAAAAAAAATGCATTGGTAAAGTTCGTCTTTCGAGAGATGATCACAACAGTTCATGCAAAATTATCCAAAGGGACAATCGCAAAAAAAAATAATTGTAAGATAACCAAACGATTTCTATTTTAATCAGTACAGTATTTGTCCATAAAAAAAATTGTGAAGCATGAAAACCAGGAAGGAAAAGAGGAAATAAACTTTTCTTTTACAACAAGAAACCTTGTTTTCAGGATAAATGTTTAATAGCAATAATGAAGAAATAATCCTATTGCCACTATTTGGTAATTATCGCCAGATTGTCTTATAAAGATTTATACTCTGTAATCAGTTTTTATTTATTTTTTTCATTGTAATGTTGACAACCCTGCGTGCAATGTTATAAAGTTTGATGCATTAAAGGAAATCAAAAAATATAACTTTTTCAATATATATATTTTTTTCTCCTGCTTCTTGGGTCCCTCGCCGGCACTCTTTGCCCCTCCCCCTTGACGAGTGCCCCCATAGTAAGGTGTGTGCTCGCTCCCGAGCTGTCTCTCTGCATCCATAAGACGGGAGAGCCTCAGGTCTTGTGCACATTGCTGGATCGGGCTTGGGTAAGTATGGGGGGGGGGTGCTGAGGGGGAAGCTGCACACTGAAGGTTTTTTACCTTTGTACATAGAATGCATGAAGATAAAAAAAACCTTCAGCCTTTACAACCACTTTAAATTTAATATGAACCTGATAATGCAGAGACCCAGAGGTGCCTGCAATGTGCTGACAGTTCTGAGTTAAGTATCTCTCACTTATGGTGTGGTTTTAATGCAGACGTTGGCTGTTCTGTGCAGATTTGATGAGTTGGCTAGCATCTTTAGGAGACCGTAAACACAGGCTTCCATTTGCAAGTACAAACAAAAATACATTGGGCGGCAGCTATTGGCAATGCCTGCTTTACTCCTGTGTTTTTTTTTCTTCTCCCCAGCCCTGATTTAAAGTGAGCCAATCACCCTGCCCTTTAATTTCACCTTTTACATGCTACAATCCTATACACCCCCCTCCCGCTGCAAGCACCCTTCTCTCTGAGACAGCGGGTGGAGTATCCTCTCCCCGCACCCACTTTTTGAAAACAGCGCGGCTGTGCAGGTCTCCTCCCACACAGCTGTGTCATTCAGTGACAGATTCCTGTAAATGAAAAAAACTACAAGTACTGTCTTCCACCTCAGCAGTTTGAACGGGCAGCGATCTTGCTGCTTAGCACGCTCGAAGTTCATTCAGTCTTCCTTGAGCTTTCCCAGAGCCTGTATGGGAGGACTGTGGCAGCCTGACATTAAACCTGTGATCTGCACATCACTCTCATGAGAAGGAGATTGATTTTATTGGGTTTTTGAAGTACCGTAACTGGTATTTTGGAAATGTAGTTTGCCTGCAGATCATATCCATTGTCAATAAGAGAACAATGTTATGAGTTTGTGTATTGATGCCATTTTTTTACAGGTCTCTATTCAGGTGACTTGAAAGGCAAGGTGATGACCCTGAAAATAAACATGCAGAACATTTTCAGGATGCACTGCATAGTTCTGGTGAGAACCATGCATTAAAGCGGAGGTCCACACAAATAAATTTAATCTTGTCCCCATCAGTGCTGTATTTACCTTTTTAGTATTGGTGTTTTATTGTGGCACTTCCTGTCTTTCACTCCCGCGGGAGTAGGCATGTATATTCCCAGGAGTCAGTGGCATTCCCAGGAGTCAGTGCGGATCACCGCAGAGAAATCTCGAGTTTTTTTTTTTTTTGCCAACACAACGGGGCTGGAACTTCTGGCGACGCCGCCCGTTGTGATGGCAACCTGGAAGCCGTGCGGAGCGCCGTAAACTAACACTGAGCATGTGGGGAACGAGCGGTGAATGCTGGGAGCTAAGCATTCACCGCATCCAGGAAATTAATGCTTGTGGGCTTCACATGCCCACAAGCAAGATGGAACCGGCCATCAGCAATTTTTTTAAACACGTTTTTTTATTCGAAACCGGACATCGGGGGAGATATTACAACGAACAAGCGAGTGTTATATTGTGATTAGGAAAGTGTCTGGTTGCAAAAAAAATAAAAAATGAATGGTCGGTGGACCTCTGCTTTAAGTAATCTTTACAGCTGTATCATGCTTTTGCTTGCATTAAGTACAGCAAACTGCAAAAAAAATCAAATCTGTTGGTAAGGAACAAGAGGAGAAAATACAGCTGGAATATTTAAGCACAATTTTTTTTTTTATTCTATGGCATCTCTATACGTGTGGATTATTGAGCGTATCAATGTTTTGTACCTAATTTGGCAATGGTTGAGACTTGCATAGACATCATGCTAGTTGACTGCATACTTGGATATTATCATGTGAAGAGTGTTTCCATTGTCTAATGCCCTGTTTTCCAGATCTTTGATTTGGCACACCCAAACTATGACACATAATCCAGCCTTCAGATATAGGGAGCTCAGGACTGTTTCCTTGAGGCCGTAAAGTGGACAGAACTATCAGTGTTGCATGTGGGGATAATGCACATAACCGTGTGCTATGTAATATTGAGTTTGGAACTCCAGAATTTTAACACTGTGCTATTAGGATAAATGTCGTTGTTGTAATCTGAAATTACAGCATTTTGAAGAAGTTTTAAAATTGAAGGCCTCTGTGCACAATTGTGGAAAAACATTAACAGACCTGGCCATACTCGGGGACACAATTTAGTTACCTTGCTCATTTTTAAGTATGAGGTTGTATAAAACCTGTTTTATTATAGAGGTAAAATTGGCCTGTTTGCATATTGGACAGTATCGGGCATTGTGATGCGGCTTTACTTGTGTGGTAAGGGCTGTATTCAAAAATGCTTCTAGTCTATGAGCCAAGTCTGTAGGTGTAACCAGAGTATATAAAGTAATTGCAAGATTGCAACATGTATTGCAGGTAAATGGAATTAAATTGTTAACCCAAAAAATAAAGATCCAGTTACCTTAAAATGCATGTTATACAGCACCGTGCTTGTGCTGTGTATTTTGGCCCCCTATACCACCTGAAATGCCTGGCTGATCCTGACCGTTTCTATCCTCCCCTCTGCATGCTGACTCCGATGGTGTCAGGGCTCAGCAACCCTAATATATTGTCAGCGTACGTTGGAGCTGCACGATTAATTGTGAAGAATCTAAATTGCGATCTTTTTCCCTTCCCGATCTTCAAAACAGCATGTCACGATCTTTCTAACAAATGCAGAGTTCTCACAGCTGGAAAAACAAAATCCAGGCAGCCTGCCAAGTTTTAATACAACATGCGAATAAGTGGAAACAAAGTGTTTTTTCGTTCTTTTATCAAAGGAAAGAACTCCGGCGTGTAGATGAAGGAAGTTTAACCATTTAAAGACCAAACCTTTTCTGACCTTTTTGTTGCTTACAAGTAAAAAATCATTTTTAGCAGAGACCCTGGAGAATAAAATAGTGGTTGTTGCAATATTTTATGTCGCACATTTCTAAAGAAAAGTAATTTTAACCACTTCAGCCCGGACCATTTTGCTGGTCAAAGACCAGGCCACTTTTTGCGATTCGGCACTGTGTCGCTTTAACTGATAATTGTGCGGTCGTGTGACGTGGCTCCCAAACAAAATTGAAGTCCTTTTTTTTTTTTTTCCCCCACAAATAGCCTTCTTTTGGTGGTATTTGATCACCTTTGCGTTTTTTATTTTTTGCGCTATAAACAAAAATATAGCAACTAACTTTTTGCTATAATAAATATCCCCAAAAATAAATAAATAATAATAAAAAAAAATACCCTTTCTTGAAAGCATGTGCTTCTCGTGCTGCATGTTCAGTACCCTAAGTGATTTGATGCGTTGATTTTTAGAGAGGGAAGTTCTACTCTGCATTCTTAAGAAAAGCTGTTTTATTTTTAGTTCATATTTTGAAACTTCTCTTACAGTAGCAACAGCAATTAAGGAAATACTTTGGTGTTCTCTACAATACTAATAGCCTTGGGTGGTTATTATAGTTGGCGCCTAACTTTTTTTATATGCTCTGTTGATGTCTTTAGAAGAGCAACAGATCTTTGCCCTGTGAACTGCTGTTTATGGTTCACCCTTTTCAGTTCGTAAAGCTGACTATTCCAGACAGATTCTGGTGGGGCTCATAGAGCCTCTTAAACGGGCATCTACAGCTCCCTCCAAAATATTTAGTATCAATGGGCTCCAATAATACTACAATCTGTCCACCCCAAGATGCTTAAGCAGATACAATTATTTTGTGTAGTTTGCTGTTTTCGAGCTTGTAATCGACATTGCCAATTGCACACATTTTGTCATTTAAGTGCCCTTTACATTTCTTTTTAATTTACAAAAGCTTTAGATTAACACCAACTCTAGGTATAAACAAAATGGAACCAGTTGTCCAGTGCATGTGACTATAAGGCCTCATGCCCATAGGATGTTTGTCTTAAGCGTCTTCCAGGACAGCCCATGAGACCTAGGGCTCCTCCTACCAGGACAGGAAACACATTACCCCCACCAGATAAAAGGGCGGTCCTCCAGGCCCCATGTCAGTATTGGTGTTTCCTCCGGACGGAGGGTAACATGTTTCCTGGAACCTGGTCCCCTAGGTCTCATGAGCAGGGGCTCTAATGGCTGTGTGGGGTGTGTTAGCTGACCTTTCTCCTCGCCAGAAGCAGTATCTCTACTGGGGCTGTTGGCTGTATCCGCTGTCCCCTGTTCTCTGTGCCTGGGGAGGGCCAGGACCATGGTGATGTCGAGCCCCTTGACGTGAGGTCTGTGCGTCATGGTGGCATCCTTTTCCCGCTGACAGCGTGGCTGGTATGTGCAGGGGAAAGAGGAAGCTGCGGCACTTGAGGGGGCGGAGCTTCTGCGCTCCAAACTGGCCCACAGGAAGTATCCGGCGAGGGCCACTTCCGGGTCATACAACGTCGTCATCGGGGGCCTGAGACGCTGGTTCCGGTCTCTATAAACGGAGCGGACAGGGGACGCTGGCTGCTGGTGTTTGAATGGTGAGAAGCAGCAGAGGCTGTGGATGACCAGAGGGACAGATGGATTCTTCTGCAGTACCTGCACAAGCAGTGGTTGTGGTCTCCAACACCAGCACCTCCCAGGTAAGCCTGGAGTGTTTTTTGCTTGTCACTCTTGCTATCCTGGTGAGTGTTTTAAACCCCCCCCCCCCCCTCCCAATCATAGGATTTTGGTGTTGGGACACATTTTTCTCCCTCCTGCATGTGGGGTTACGAAGTGTTTGGTGGTTTAGGTTTTCATTTTGGACAAGTTTCAGACTCCCACAGAAGGTCCGTCTCCAATTAGGGCTTCAGTCGGTATCGCTCCACAGCAAAGTGGGTAGAGTGAAGACTCCGAGGCTGAAGCCAGATCTACCCGTTCTTCTCCAGAAGAATCCGTGTGAGATACAGGGCCCAGGGATAGAGAATCCTCAAGGGGCTCGAGGTTTAAGTTATCTTTGGAAGATGTAGATGACTTATTAAAGGCTATCTACAGTATACAACACTTGAGATGGAGGAGGTACAATTGTCTAAACATGACCTTATGTACAAAGGTTTGCACAAAAAGAAATCTAAAGTCTTTCCAGTGCATAGTTCCCTTCTTGATACTATCGAGCTGAAGTGGGAAAATCCAGAGAAAACCTTTTCTTTTCTGGTAACCTAAAAAGGTTTCCATTTGATGAGGCTGCAGTGCAGCCGTGGAACAAAAATCCGAAGTTAGACGCACCTCTTTCAAAAGATTAAAAAAACTCGGACCTGGCGTTTGACGATATGGGCACTCTTAAGGACCCGATGAACAAGAGGGGATATCCTTCTTCACAGAGCTTGGGATTCAGCTGTTGGGAATCTTAAACCAGCTCTGGCCTCCACTTGTGTAGCCAGAAATTTGGAAGTATGGTTGTCACAAATAGAAACCCATTTTGTTGGCAGGTACCTCTAGAGAGCGAATCCTGAAATCTTTCCCTCTCTTTCGTGCAGTGGGATTTTTAGCGGATTCTTCCACAGTCGGTAAGAATGTCATCCAGGACTTCGACCATGGTGAATTCGGGCAGAAGAAGCCTGTGGCTTAAAACCTGGTCAGGTGATGCAGCCTCTAAGTTGCACCTATGCGGGCTTCCCTTAAGAAGGAATCATCTTTTTGGCCCAGGTCTGCAGGAGGCACTGAAACGTACGGCCGATAGAAAAAGCAGACGGCCAGAAACATTTTTCGTGGCCAAAGTAGGCAGCAAGGTCCTAGAGAAAAGGACAATAGGCCCAAGAAACAGTCTTGTTTAACCCTCAACAGCCCCCCAAGCCACAGTGACCAGTGTCTCCCAGTGGGAGGAAGATTGAGGGCCTTTGTCCCACAGTGGGCAGCAGTCACCAAGTCCATTCATCCTGGACCTAGTGACCAATGGTTACAGGCTGGAATTTTCTCGCCAACCACCAGAGAGACTATTGGTCACCTCCCCAAGATCGGGAAAAGTGAGGGCTCTGGGTCTCCAAATCGGAAACTTGTTGGATCAGAAAGTCCTGATTTCTGTTCCTGCTCAGATCAGAGCAAGGGTGTTTATTCCCATATATTTGTCATCAGAAAGCCATCAGGAAAGTATCGGCTTATTCTGAACCTTGGGTCTCTAAACCATTCTATATATATATATATATATATATATATATATATATATATATATATATATATATATATATATATATATGCAAGCACTTTTGTATGGAGACTGTGTTCACAATCAAAAACCTGCTTTACCCAAACTGCTTCATGACCACTTTGGATTTAAGGGATTCTTATCTGCACATCCCTATCCATTCAGCCTTCCAAGATTCTTGAGAATGGCAGTCAAAATGGGAACAGCGATTAAACACTTTCAATTTCAAGCCCTCCCCTTCGGTCTGTTCTCAGCCCCACGCATTTTCACAAAAGTGTTGGGAGGCGCTGGCTCCGCTAAGGTTAAAGGCGATGACTATCATCCCTTACCTGGACGACCTCCTAGTGGTGGCAGAGTCTTACCAAAAGTTATTAGCGGATCTCCAGACTAAAGGAAAAACGTACCGCTCAAAAGCTTGAGAATTCACCAAATAGCTGCTTCCGCCCGGTCACTCACACAGGTGCTGGCTCTGCACTGATGCATGGGAGAAAAAGAAACCCTGGACTGCCGCACTCTGTATAGACAGTTATTTATTCCAAAATTTCAGGTAAAAAATCCAAATTCAAAATAAATCCATAAATCCAAAACAACAAATGCAGATGGTGTGCATGCAGGGAAGGGTGGCTAACGCGTTTCACGTCACGAATTGACGCTTACTCATAGCTTTGAGTAAGCGTCAATTCGTGACGTGAAACGCGTTAGCCACCCTTCCCTGCATGCACACCATCTGCATTTGTTGTTTTGGATTTATGGATTTATTTTGAATTTTGATTTTTTACCTGAAATTTTGGAATAAATAACTGTCTATACAGAGTGCGGCAGTCCAGGGTTTCTTTTTCTCCCACGGATCTCCAGACTGTACAAGACTTCCTTCAATCCCTAGGTTGGTTGATAAACAGAGAAGTCTTCCTTAATTCCGACCCAGAAGGTGACATATCTGGGGTACGACTTTTGCTCAGTAGACCAAAAAGTGTTTCTCCCACAGAAGGTCTTGAAGATGGTGCAAACAGTTCCAGCTTTACAGACCAATCAATCGGCCTTGCTGAGAGAGGTTTCAAGAGCAGTAGGTCCGATGACCTCGTGCTTTCCTGCAGTTCCATGAGCAAGATTCCATCGACTGTTGCAGATGTTTCTTTTGAGGAACTGGGGCGGAGACACAAGGTCTCTGGAGTCAAGAGTTTTTTGTTACCTGCCAGGGTAAAAAGAGGCTTGTGGTGGTGGACAAACCCTCACCTAACAAGAGGTCTACCATGGTCCATTCCTATATCCCAGAGTATCACTACGGATGCAAATTCCTTGGGATGGGGAGCCCACCTCAGCAACAAAGTCACACAGGGAGAATGGTCCTTGAGGGAAGCAAGAGCTTCATCGAACAAGAGAGCTTCTAGTGGTTCAGAGAGCCTTGCAAGTTTTTCAGACGGAAATCAGGGGTCACAATCTCCAGATTCTATCTGACGGTTGTGTACCTCCAACAAACAGGGAGGTACGAGGAGTCGGATTCTTCAATCTATTGCCCAGGAGATTTTATCATGGGCAGAAGGGAATCTAGCCTCAATTACAGCAGTGCACCTGACACAAAACTGTCTGGCAGACTATCTCAGTCGCTACAAGGTGGATCGAGACAATTGGTCCCTTCATCCTGAAGTTTTTGCGGATCTCGCAGACAAATGGGGTTGTCCCGAAGCAGCTCTGTTTGCAAACCAGGACAACCGCAAGACAGGAGTTCTTTTCTCTGAACCCAGCAGGTCGATCATTGGGGATCGATGCTCTGGCGAATCCGTGGCCATTCGGCCTCTGTTATGCCTTCTTGCCGATCAGACTTATACCGGAAGTCCTCCGGATGTTTCTTCTAGAAGAAACGGACCTTATCCTGATCGCCCCTTTCTGGCCCAAGAGGCCATGGGTTTTCCCTGCTACAGACTCTGGTCTCGGAACCTTCACTGAGGCTTCCGAAGAGAGAAGACTTACTATCGCAGGGTCCATTGTCGCACCCACAGGGGGTTTCCTTAAACTTGACGGCTTGGTATCTGAAGAAGGAATACTAGGCACCCAGGGATTCTCTGACAAAGTAGTCAAGACCCTGGTAAATTGCAGAAAATGAGTCACTAGAGCCATATATTCCAAGGTTTGGAAAAAGTTTAACTCATGGTTATCTGAAAATCAAAGATTAACTCATAATGTTCCTTCTGTTTTGGAAGTTTTTCAAGAGGGTGTCGACAAGGCTCTTTCAGTTTTTAATATCTTAAAGGTACAGGCGGCAGCTATCGGTGTTTTCCTCCAGTTTTCTCTCCTGGAAAATCCCATTATAGCTAGATTTTTCAAATCAATTTCTAGGGTCAGGCCAGTAGTGGTGAGAAGTTGTCCAACATGGGACCTGTCCCTGGTGCTTCAAACTCTGGTAGAATTTCCTTTTGAGCCCCTAGAGGATATTTCTGTTAAGTTACTTAAAAAAAAAAAAATTCTGGTAGCCATTACCTCAGCTCGTATGGTAAGCGAGTTACAGGCCTCATCAGTGAGGGAGCCGCTCCTCACGATTTTTGAGGATCGTGTTTTGAGAACTGATCCAGGTTTTTTGCCTAAGGTGGCCGGTACCTTCCACCAATCTCAGGACATTGTACTGCCAAGCTTTTGTAGTTCACCACAGGCCGACCAAGAAGGAAAGTTTAGTTTTTTAGATGTGAGAAGGATTCTCCTCGTCTATCTTGAGGTCACCAAGACCTTTAGACCTTTTTTTCAGGAACGCACAAGGGTAAGAGTGCATCTAAAGCCACATTGGCTAGATGGATAAAGCAAGCTATCTCTGAAGCCTACAAAATTAGAGAAGTTCCTCCGCCTTTTGTCACTGCGCATTCTACAAGAGCCTTGTCTGCGTCTTGGGCTGAGAGAGCTGGTGCCCCACCGGAACAAATTTGCAGGGCTGCCACATGGTCCAGTTATTCGACCTTCATTAAACATTATCGCCTGGATCTATCTGCACAGGAGCAGGCGTTTGGTCGTAAGGTCCTTCAGGCAGTTGTCCCTCCCTAGACAGGTAAGTTCTTGCTCATCGTCTCATGGGCTGTCCTGGAAGACGATTAAGAGAAAAGCTGAGTTAGACTTACCGGTAACTCTTTTCTGAGAGTCTTCCAGGACAGCCGGATTCGCACCCGGTTTTGTCTGGAAGTTACGTGTATTATGCATATGTTTTTCAGGGATGTCCTACGGTTCTCGAGAAGACTGACATGGGGCCTGGAGGACCGCCCTTTTATCTGGTGGGGGTAACGTGTTTCCTGTCCTGGTAGGAAGAGCCTAGGTCCCTTGGGCTGTCCTGGAAGACTCACCTAAAAGGAGTTACCGGTAAGTATAACTCAGCTTTTTTTTTTTTTAACATGGCTGTTGGGGGCACCTGGCTTTTTTTTTTTGCCTCTAAACATCCCTGTATGTTGTCCTATGTGTCCATGCACTTGCACTGTATAGGCATTGCGGCAGAAAACCCCCACTGCCAGCACGCCCAGGAGCAGCAACATTTTGGCAGAAAAATCTCTTGCTGTGTCTTGCGTGCATATTCTGTAAATCCTTACCATGAACTCTCAAAAAAACTTTACATATTGCAGCTTACCAGTCCATCGATGCTATACTGGCTGCATTGGTTTTCTCTTCTTTCATTTTATTTTTACCTAGTAATCCATATGCATTCAGGTCTATGCTCCTGCGCTTTTTTTTTTTTCTTCCTGTATGTATGATGCTCTGGACATCACACAGGCTGGACTTTAAAAATTTATTTTTGTTTATCGCCATTGCACAGTGGATTGATGAAACTTGTAGTTTACACAGTTACAGCATCATTAAAGCGGTTGTATACCGGCTAACTTTTTTTTTTTTACACCTGTAAAGGAAAAGGCATAATGAGCTAGTATGCACAGCATACTAGCTCATTATGAAATACTTACCTTAGAACGATGCGTCGGTGTCCCTCCCGGTCCACCCCGAGGCAGCCGACATTATGCCTCGGCGTGTCTTCCGGGTATCGCGCATGCGCACTGGAGACTTCTTTCCAGCAAGGTCTGGCGTCCGCCGGGCCTTCAGCCGAGAATCCCCTGTGCGCCTGCGCCGCTGCAGTCAGCGGCGCAGTGCAAGGGGAATATCTCCTAAACCGTAAAGGTTTAGGAGATATTTTTTTACCTACAGGTAAGCTTTAATATAGGCTTACCTGTAGGTAAAAGTAAAAAAAATAGAGAAGTAAGGGATTTTTATTTTCCAGTATCATACTTACCTAGGTGGATGCAGCATCGGTCCCCCGCCGCCTTTTTCACAGAGAACTGAGCGATCGAACACCGCTGATGGCTCGGTTCTCAAAGCTCCCCGAGCAGAGAGCTGCTGACTATCAATCATCTTCAGGGAAAAAAAGCCATGGGAACGTTTGCTACATTGTTTATTGCTATGGTTTAACCACTTGGCGTCTGCGCTATAGCCGAATGACGGCTACAGCACGGAACTGAAATTTCCGGGAGGCCGTCAATAGACGTCCTCCCCTTTTCTCACTCCTCGTGTGCCACCTGATCGATTACGTCCCCTTACCACGTGATCAGCTGCCAGCCAATGACAGCTCATCACGTGATGTAAAAAAAAGCTCGGTAATCTTCTTTTTTTTTTTTCTCCTCACGATGACATCGTGAGGATTAAAAAAAGCTGATCACCGGCTTATGTGCAAGGGACATCGGTCCTGAAGAGGGAGGCGGCACATCTGCCTCATCTGTGCCCATCAATGCCCACGAGTGCCGCCCATCAATGCCCACGAGTGCCGCTTATTAGTGCCATTTTCTCTTTTCGTCCATGGGCGGACACAGCTCCTTTAAAAAGTGACATATGGGTTGGGTTATGTTCCTGTTCATAGGAGAGGACTAGGCAGAACATGCCAGTTATCTTAAAACATGTAACTTTAACAGAGTTGAACAGCCCCGCCCAGGGGGTGGTCCCTCCGTTCGTTCATAACCCCTCACCTTGCAGCTCAGTTTTTTTCTGCCTAGCAGAGAAAGGATGTGGCTCCCTTTTGGGCCCAGAGTCCTGAAGAATTTATTTTATTTTTTTGTGATTTCTTCTTTCAACTGCCGGCTGGGCGACAGGCTGGATGTTCTAGATCCTTGTAGTCTTCCCAGTTCCAGCCATCGAGCGTGCCAGTCCTTAGCTACGCGCTGGTTCTGCCACGACGTACCCCATGGCTCCAGGGGTGGCCGGTGAGCACATGCTCCGGGCTCCACATATGACTGGGCTGCTTGCTGTCTCACTTGCAGTGGACCGAGCTGACAGCTACTCCGTACCATCGGTTGTGGGTCTGTCAGGGATGCGCCAGCATGTCCTCGCAAGGACGGGTAAGTACGGTTTCTCCTGTCTCGGCAGGATGGAACAGCTGGGCATTCCCGGGATTAAGGGGTTCTCCTGTCCTCCCTTTCCCTGCTCTCTGTTGCCCTTTCCCCTCCTCCCCTAGGCCCCGCTGCCACCGGGGGTGTACCTGTGGGGAGGCTTCGGGGACCGTTGGGCGCCGGGGTCTGCTTTCTGTGTATCTCCTGGGAAGTATCTGCACGGCCTTCTCATCCACATCCCAGGGCTCGGGCGCCATTTTTTGCTGTGCCAACGCCATTTTTAGTGTGCCTGTTTTCTCTATTGAAATTTCCATTGGCGGCCATTTTGTCGTGGCCCCGCTGTGGCGCAGGTCGGTGTTTTGGGCGGCCATTTTCTTGTGGTCCGCGCCCTTTTTATCTGAGATGTCTGGCGGCCATTTTGGAGTGGGTTTTGGCCTCTAGCACTGGCTTTCTGAATGGTGCACAGCTCATTCTCCTCAGTTTTTTTTGCTCACACACACGCTGTGTATACAAGGAAGGCGGGCAGCGGTGCTGAGCAGTCTCCCTCTTGGTGGTGAGTCCCCTGGGTTACCCCCCCCCCCCCCCCGGTCGGTGCAGCAAAGAGGGTGGACTTCTTCAGTGCTTTTCACTTGGTCCCTGAGGGCTGTCAGTGGGTGTTAATGGAGTCAGTATCTGGCCTTTCTTCCCCTAAATTGCCAGAGGCAGCCAACGGTGTCCCTGCACCTGTGGTTTCCATGGATACGCTGTAGACAGTCCTGGAATAATTTGTTGCCAGGGTAGAAGGGGCGTAAGGGGGGTAAAAAGTGCCCCCTCCCACCGCCATCTTCTGGGGAGTGCAAGACAGGGCGCTTGTGGGTGCACTTCTTGATGCTGTGAGGGACACTCTCAAGCTGGTAGATGCAGCTGGGACTTCCGCAGAGGAGTCTGTCTCCTTTTGGGTCACACAAATCTAACCGCTTTGAAAGTTTTTTCCTTATGTTACTTTCTTTTAATAAGTTCATAGATGAGGAATGAGAACGGCCGCAGAGGTCCTTTGTGGTCCCTCCGTTATCCTTTTGGGGAGAGCCTTTTGAAAAAATAAAAAGATGGGCCTCTCCTCCGGTCGTGGACACCCCGGTCTCTCGGCTACATAAGGTAACCACTCTCCCAGTAGAGAGAACCCCTGCCTTTTAAGGACCCTACTGATAGGAGGTCCGAAGCGGTGACCCGCTCCAGGTTCACTATGCTGGGGTCAGCGTTGCGACCTATATTGGCTGCGACTTTGGTGTCTCAGACATTCACTGAATGGGATTTTGCAACAGAGGAGCATCCTCCAGAGTGCGTAAGGCTGGCTGACCAATTGGTACATGGCTTTGTGTATGCCTGTGATGCCACTCTGGATGCGGCCCCCTTTATTTTCCAGAGCCTCTGTATCTGCGGTGATACTGCGCCGCCTGATTTGGCTGAAATGCTGGTCCGCTGACCAAGCATCCAAAAGAGCTCTGGCAGATTGCCTTTCAGAGGCTTTTTGGTACCTCACTTGACGGCATTAAGGATGTCACTGGAGGTAAGAGCACACTTCTCCCGCAGTTCTCCAAGGGAAGGAGCCGCGCCGTTGGCCGGGGCCCTCCTATTCCGCGCAGAAGCGGTATTTTCGTCAGGCAGGGTCAGTCGGCAGATCCTCCCAGACTGACAAGGCTCCAGCTGGGGGAAAGAAGCGTCCCTGGGTGCGTAAGCTGAACAAGCCTGCTACCGCATTAAATTTTGCCCCCGCCGGACACAAGAGTGGGGGGACGGCTTGGCAAGTTTGCAGCTCGGTGGACCTCCCTGCTCTCTGACCAGTGGGTCTGCGTGGTGGTCACTTCGGGGTAAAAGTTTTTCTTTCTAGTCCACCAAACGGATCTTTCCCTCAAATCTTCCTCTCCTTCCGGCTCGTCGGTCTGCTTTGATGGGAGCAGCACAAGACTTGCTCAGGTGCGGAGTAATTTTACCTGTGCCCCTGGAGGAAAGGTTTCAGGGATTCTATTTGAATCTGTTGGACGGACACTGTCCTTCTTTGGGACTACCAATCTTGGACCTCAGGGCCCTCAATACCTTTGTGAGGGTGCGAAAGTTAAGGATGGAATCCATTCGTTCGGAGGTTACTGCGCTCCATCCGGGGGATTTTCTGGCGTCCCTGGACATTAAGGACACATATTTGCATGTCCCCATCTGCAACAGCCATCAGAGGTTTCTGCGCTTTGCGATTTGGCATCGCGTCAGCACCAAGAGTTTTTAACAAGGTGCTCGCCCCGATCTGGCTTTGCTGAGACAGCGAGGCATTGCTATCGTGGGCTACTTGGACAAATCTGAGAGCTGCTTCTGGCTCAGAATTGGAGGACGACATGTCTATAGCCAGTCAGACCCTCCGGGAAATTTGGGTACTGAACAACAGAAGTCGGTGTTGGTACCGACTCAGCGTCTGGAGTACCTAGGCTTGATCCTGGACTCCTCGGAGGCGAAGGTCTTCCTTCCATTGGAGCAGGTACAGACGCTCCAGTCGGCGGTGAACTTGTTAGCATCCCGCAAATGGTCGTCTCCATTTTTTTGCATGCCAGTTCTGGGCTTCATGGTGGCCTCCTTCAAGGCAGTACCGTATGCCCAATTACACACGAGTATTTCAGGAGGAGATCCTGCCCAAATGGAACAGATCTCCATTGTCTCTGGATTCAGGCAAGTCACCTGGTCAAAACTTCCCTGAGAGGGTGGCTGAGATCCCCCGGCTCTTCAGTCCGGGAGGTCGTTCCTTCCTTTCCATTGGACTGTGATCACGACGGACGCCCGCCTCACAGGTTGTCTGGGGGGTCCAGTTGGCCCAGGGTTGCTGGACACCGGACGAATCTCGCCTACCGATTAATGTCCTCGAACTTCGAGTGATCAGACTGTGCCTCTCCAAGTGGTCGCAGAGACTTCAAGGGTGTCCAGTCAGGATCCAGTTGGACAACGCCACAGCGGTGGCTTCTGTCAACCAGGGAGGCACAAGGAGCTCGGCCACAGTGTCGGAAGTCACTCACATCCTAAGATGGGCCGAAAGAGCCGGCACGCTCCTATCGGCTGTTTACATTCCGGGGGCGTAGAAAACTGTCAGGAGCCAGATGCTGGACCAAGGGGAATGGTCGTTACACCCGGAGGTTTTTCAACTCCTTTGTCAGAAATGGGGCACACCAGTTGTGGATCTCCTGGCCTCTCGACTCAATCGCAAGGTGTCGAGGTTTGTGGCCAGGTCCAGGGATCCCTGGGATGCGTTGGTGGCTCCATGGGGTCAGTATCGGCTATATTATGCCTTTCCCCCAATGAAATTGCTTCCTCGTCTGCTCCGCAGAGTGGAGGCCGAGGGGATTCTGGTGATTCTAATCGCCCCAGACTGGCCCCGGCGTCCCTGGTACGCCGACCTCGTGAGACTGGTAGCAGACGCTCCCTGGCGGCTGCCAATGCGGGAGGACCGTCTGTCTCAAGGTCCCATACGTCATCTTGCTTTACAGTCGCTGGCTTTAACGGCATGGCTATTGAAAGCCAGGTACTAAGGGACCGTGGTCTGTCAGATTCGGTAATCTCCACCATGTTGAGGGCCTAGAAATCTTCTTCCCGGACGATCTACGATCGTACTCGGAAGGCCTACATCTCTGTGTGAAGAGATGGCTTGGCGCCCACGGGCATATTCGGTTGCTCAGATCCTGCTGCTGTTACAGCAAGGAGTGGATCTGAAACTTGCCTTAAGCACTATTAAGGGGCAGATTTCAGCCTTGGCTGTCTTCTTCCAACGATCCCCCGCTGCTCACTCACTGGCAAGTACATTTGTACAGGGGGTCCGACACGTGGTTCCCCCGCTTAGACCACCGTTTCCTCCGTGGGACTTGAATCTGGCGCTCTCGGTACTTCAGGAACCTCCCTTTGAGAACATCAGGGAGATTCCTCTTGACGCTTTCTCAGAAAGTTGCCTTTCTAGTTGCCATTACATCTGCCAGAAGGGTTTCTGAATTGGCGGCCTTGTCTTGCAAGTCACCATACTTGGTCCTCCGTAAGGATAAAGCGGTACTACGCCCACAGCCTTCATTCATTCCTTCCTAAGGTAGTTTCGGCTTTTCACCTAAACGAGGACATTGTACTTCCATCCTTGTGTCCTCGGCCGTCGCATCCCAAGGAGGCTGCGCTACATACCTTTGACGTGGTACATGCCCTACGGGTGTACCTGTCTGCTACTGCTCCGTTCCATCGATCTGACTCGCTGTGCGTGTCGGGTCTGGTCCACACAAGTGCCTGTCAGTCTAGTCGGCCACCATTTCTAGGTGGATCAGGCAGACCGTAAACGAGGCCTATGCCCTTAAGGGGCAGGCACCTCCCTTTCCTGTCACGGCGCATTTCACCAGGGCAATTGGTGCCTCCTGGGATTTCCGACATCAAGCATCTGTCTCACAGGTGTGTAAGACTGCGACCTGGTCATCTGTTCACACATTCTCAGTTTTACCAGGTTGATGTGAGTGCATCTTCGAATGCTTCCTTTGGCCGCAAGGTTTTGCAGGCGGCTGTTTGAGGTTGCAACTCCTCTATTGAGGAGCTCTGTTTGGGGTGAAGTTGAGTCTTCATTTGATTGCTGTTCCCACACCTCGTTTTTTTCTGACACTGCTTGGGGACGTCCCACATGTCAAGATTTAAGGAGCTTTTTCCGTCCATGGACGAAAAGAGAAAATATTATTTTTTTTGTACTCACCGTAAAATCCTTTTCTCTGTCGTCCATGGATGGACACAGCTCCCACCCCTCCTTTTTTAAGTTTGTACTGCTTTTTGACGAACTGAGCTGCAGGGTGAGGGGTTATGAACGGAAGAACCACCCCCCTGGGCGGGGCTGTTCAACTCTGTTAAAATTACATGTTTTAAGATAACTAACATGTTATTCATAGTCCTCTCCTATGAACAGGAACATAACCCGCATGTCAAGATTTAAGGAGCTGTGTCCGTCCATGGATGACAGAAGGATTTTTCAGTGAGTACAAAAAATCCTATTTTCTCAGTGCCACCTATCAGTGCCCACCCTTGCCGCCTTATCGGTGCCCATCAGTGCAGCCTCATCAGTGTACATCAAAGAAGGAGAAAAATTACCTATTTTAAATTTTTTTTTTTTTTTTTTATATTGTCAAATTTTGCAAACCTTTTTTTTTACATTCAGTCTTTTTCATTTTTTTTAACAAAACATAAAAACAGCAGAGGTGATCAAGTACCACCAAAAGAAAGCTCTTTGTGGGGAAAAACATGATAAAAATTTCATTTGGGTACAGTGTTGTATGACCGCGCAATTGTCATTCAAAGTGCATCAGTGCTGAAAGCTGAAAATCGGTCTGGGCTTAAGTGCCCGGTAAGCAAGTGGTTAAAGGAGAAGTAAGATTAAAGCTCTTTTGGCCCTCCTTTGCTGTGGATCACAGGAATTCACTTCGCTCTGCACTCCCGTGACGCATATTTAGCGGACAGCTGGCTAACGTCTGCTGTCGGTTAACTTCTCTCAGCTGGTCCAGACTCTGGAGAGATCCTGACTTTAATGTTGGGATCCACCCAGATGTCCTACAGGCAGCACGCTGCTAAGAGCCTAAGCCGGCCGCCCCCTCCACAGCCCATCGCTCCACTAAGCAGGGAGGGGGCAAAGCAGAGAGCTGTGGCTGACAGTCTACAGCTCTCTGCTCGGGGAGCTCTGAAAACCGAGCGATCAGCAGTCTTCGATGGCTCTGTTCTCAGTGCAGAGGCGCTAGGGAACAGACAGATGCAGCATCGGACCGCACCAAAGTAAGTATGATTCTAAAAAAAAAAAAGTTTTACTTTTTTCTTTTAATTTTTGCAACAAAATGAAGGTTTCCTATTTAGAATAATATGGCATCAGGTTAGTAAAACAGCGATATACACGATTCAATCGTACAGTTTGTAGTTTACATAGATTTGCAAAACAATGGGATAAAGGAATATTCTTGAACTTTATTTTATCTCATGGTTACTGTGAAATTGTGTGAATGCATCAATGCTGTGCATGTTCTCAGCTTGCAGAGCTTGGATTCATTGAGTTTACCAAAAATTTAAATATTGCAGAATATACAGTTGTGCTCATAAGTTTTACATACCCTGTCAGAATTTATGATTTCTTGGCCATTTTTTAGAGAATATGGATAACACAAACTTTTCTTTCACTCATTGTTGGTGCCGGTTCACACTGGGGCAGCACGACTTGCCGTGCGACTCGGCAAGGCGATGTGCACATGACTTCAGAGGCGACTTGCAAAATTACGACTTTATTGAAGTCAATGGAAGTCGCCCTAGAGTAGTACAGGAACCCTTTTCTAAGTCGGAGCGACTTGAGTCGGTCCTATTAGAATGGTTGCATTGTACAGAACGGAGTGTGACTTGTCAGGCAGCTAAGTCGCCTGACGAGTCGCCCCTGTGTGAACTGGCACTTGGTGTTTAGCTGAAGCCATTCATTATCAATCAACTGTTTACTCTTTCTAAATCATAATTGCAACAGAAACTACCCAAATGACCCTGATCAAAAGTTTACATACCCCAGTTCATAATACCGTGTATTGCCCCCCTTTAACATCAATGACAGCTTGAAGTATTTTGTGGTATTTGTGGATGAGGCTCTTTATCTTCTCAGATGGTAAAGCTGCCCATTCCTCTTGGCAAAAAAGCCTCCAGTTCCTGTAAATTCTTGGGCGGTCTTGCATGAACTGCACGTTTGAGATCTCCCCAGAGTGGCTCAATTATTTTGAGGTCAGGAGACTGAGATGACCACTCCAGAACCTTCACTTTATTCTGCTGTAGCCAATGACAGGTCGACTTGGCCTTGTGTTTTGGATGATTGTCATGTTGGAATGTCCAAGTACGTCCCATGCGCAGCTTCCTGGCTGATGAATGCTAATGTTCCTCCAGTATTTTTTTTATAACATACTGCATTCATCTTGCATTCATCTTGCCATCAATTTTGACCAAATTTCCTGTGCCTTTTGTAGCTCACACATCCCCAAAACATCAGCGATCCACCTCCTGTACCTTTCATCATAGGCCTTGTTGATTTCTCTCCAAATGTAGCATTTATGGTTTTGGCCAAAAAGCTCAGTTTTGGTCTCATCACTTTGTGCCAGAAGATTTGAGGCTTGTCTCTGTGCTGTTTGGCGTATTGTAAGCAGGATACTTTGGCATTTGTATAGTAATGGCTTTCTTCTGGTGACTCGACCATGCAGCCCATCTTTCTTCAAGTGCCTCCTTATTGTGCATCTTGAAACAGCCACACCACATGTTTTCAGAGAGTCCTGTATTTCACCTGAAGTTATTGGTGTGTTTTTTTCTTTGCATCACGAATAATTTTCCTGGCAGTTGTGGATGAAATTTTAGTTCTACCTGACCGTGGTTTGGTTTTAACAGAACCCCTAATTTTTCACTTCTTGAACACTGCTGATTGTCAGTCTCAATTCCCTTAGATATATTTTTATATCCCTTTCCTGATTTATACAGTTCGACTACCTTTTCCCACAGATCCTTTGACAATTCTTTTGCTTTCACCATGACTCCGAATCGTCAGTGCAGCACTGGATGAAAGATGCAAGGGTCTGTCAGGAGTCCAGATACTCATTGATCCTTTTCTACACACACTACAAGCAAACAGATCACAGGGGAGGATGGTTTTTAATGGCCATTCAAACCCCTTTGTGTTAACTTGTGAGCATGTTAATAGGCCAAAATCACCAGGGTATGTAAACTTTTGATCAGGTCATTTTGGTAGTTTCTGTTGTGATTATGATTTAAAGAGTAAACACAGTTGATTGATAATAAATGGCGTCAGCCAAACACTAGCCACGAGTGAAAAATGTTTTTTGTGTTATCATTCATATTCTCTGAAAAATGGCCAAGAAATCATAAATTCTGCCAGGGTATGTAAACTTTATGAGCACAACTGTACAGCCTCATGCTATATAACCAAGCTCCATTCCATGCTGAATTAACTAAATTATGAATGTATCTTAAATAGAAAACTATCTTTAGATAGATTTTTACGCCAAAAGAATTTTGTGAAAATAAATTTGATAAAAATCAAATCTACGGTATTTTTTTTTTTTTAAATCCTTTTGATTTTTTTTATCCACCCTGATGTCATGTGCATAAAGCTATGCAATAGAGAATCGTTTTGAAGGACTGATAAAAGCCACATCAAATGTAAGAATTCAGATAACTTAAAATGTGTATGCACTAAAGATGTAGTTTCTCACAAATATGTTTTGATATTAATATGCTAAACCATTATCAATCCTATGGTATGTTTTAGGCTCCTTTCACACTTGTGCGATTTTTACTGCGATTTTGACGCGACTTGAAGCAATCCCTGTGTAATCTTGAGGTCTGGTCTCAAGTCGCATCAAATTCAGACCAAAGTAGTGCAGGGACTACTTTGAAGTCGCTGCGACTTGAAGACGCACAGATATGAATGGTACTCATTGGATTAATGGGGTGCGACTTTGCGGTCCCAAGTCTGAAAGAGGCCTAATTCCGCTTCATAGGTAACTTGAGCCCAATACTCATGTGAACCCAGCTTTGTCACATGTCGTTAAATCGGATTTAAAGTGATATTTTTGTCAGAATTATTTATTTTTTAAAGAATAATCATGTCATACTTGCCTGCTCTGTGCAGTAGTTTTGCGCAGAGTAGCCCCGAGCCTCCTCTTCTTCTTGGGTCCCCTGCTGGCACGCTTGGCCCTTCCCTGCTGCCGAGTGCCCCCATAGCAAGCAGCTTTCTATGGGGGCACCTAAATGGGCCAACTCGAGCTGCTGCTCTTTGTCCATTCACCGACAGAGCGTGGCGCCCCCCCCCCTCATTGGCTTTAGTGGGAGCCAATGGTTCCCGTTGCTGGCCCAGCCAATGAGGAGGAAAAGACCTGTGTGAGCCGCTGCTCTTGTGCACATTGCTGAATCGTTATGGGGCCCAGGTAAGTATTGGGGGCTGCTGCACAAAAACCCTTTTAGCCTTACAACCACTTTAAATAATGAAGGCAATTTGAGATTTAACGCACTTCGTTTTTTCAAAACACATTGTTTCTTGTGCTAATTATATCAGATTAAGGAGGAATCTTATGCTGCTGCTTTTTTGAAATAATTTCCTTATTTCTGTGCGTGGACATGCCACAAAGTTCAGTACATCATTGAAATGAATGGTCTTATCTGCCAGAAACTGATGAAGTTAAGGGCCCCCACTATACATCAACTGAAATCGGACTGTAAGATGGACCTTTAGTAGATAATGTACCAAATGAATGAATACTTTTTAAAAATAGGAATTTGTATAAATAATAAAGGTGGATGGCAAAGTGCCAGGTTGGATCATTCCTCTTGGCACGGAGCTATGTCAGACACATCCAGTCCATTAGAGCTACTCGTCAAATTATTCTGAAATTGGAATGGATGAAGACCAGGTCCCAATCAGTGCTCCCTTACAGTGAGTTCAGGCTGAACAGGAAGCTGCAGAATCAGAAGCATTTTGCCTACTTCAGCCAAGATTTTGTTTGCACATTCTATGGGCAGCAAAGCTATTTCTGAAAGTTTTTTTTTTTTAAAGCAGTTTGCCTAAAAGGAAAAAGCAGTTGTGAATATCTAAACTGCACCATTCAATTATCAGGATTTGGCTATACTGCATAATGTGAGTTCTGCTCTCCCTGTCTTGTGTGACTTCATATTTTTTGGTTAGGGGTCAGCCCTCACAAGAGTCATTGAATGTCCGTGGCAAATATTGGGGTTGGTTTATGCAAAATGGCAAGGTGACAAGTGTCTTTGTAGCCCATAGCAGCCATATAACAGTTGTACTCTGAAACTTAGACCTCGCCAGTGTCGCCAGAGAAAGTTCCTAAATTACCGTATATACTAGAGTATAAGCCGAGTTTTTCAGCACATTTTTTATGCTGAAAAATCCCCCCTCGGCTTATACTCGAGTCTCACTCTGGATCGCTGTATTAACTAGTCGGCAGCCGTTGCCGGGTGTACTGTGCATGCACGAGCATGTCCATGAGAACTTCTTTCTGGGTGTGTGGGGGATTATTGTGCGTTGAACGAAGGATGCGCATGCGCAATACACCAGGTGTCCTGACGAAATGCGTCCCCCGTCGGATAATGCCCGCTCTGCTGCAACGGAGCCGTCTACAGTTAACACGGCAGGAGAAGTTGGTACAATATGCAACAATTACAATTCATGGACTTCCTTGCTCTAAAGTGCAAGTGAATAATTTAAATACATAAATACTCCTATATTATACTAGTGTCATTGGTGCCATAGTGTAACTCCTAAATACTTCACTGATATATATGAATACGTGATAAATATAAATTGATGCAGATATAAAGATGAGCATAAAATAATATATAAAAAATTAAATATTATAATATGAATAAAATATTGAACAATTAAAAAGGTGATAAGTGTAAAAAATGAAACCAATGTATAAAACCGTGATAATAAATTAATGATGCATGCAAAAAAGTGTCCTGCGACTATGCGATAAAGTGCAAAAAAAGCAAAATGTGCAAATTGATGTGATTGTCCAATGATTTGATGCTAGATGCCCAGCAACTTTGCCGGGCAAAGTACAAATACCCTTAAAATGGCCCCTTTTTGGAAAGTAGACAGTCCAAGGTATTAAAGTGGAGCTCCACCCTAAATAGCAACTTTTGCTATTTGGAACCCTCCCCCCCCCCCTCCGGTGTCACAATTGACACCTTTCAGGGGGGAGGGGGGTGAAGATACCTGTCTAAGACAGGTATTTTCACCCACATCCGGGAGTCCTCTCTCCGGGAATCTGCGGGAGTTACGTCACTTCCCGCAGACTTCCCTTGGTGTTCTGGGAGACACTCGGCTCCCAGAACACAGGAGCACCAATCAGAACGGCGCAGCGCGACTCGCGCATGCGCCGTAGGGAACCGGGCATGAAGCCGCAGGGCTTCACTTCCTGGTTCCCTCAGCGAGGATGGCGGAGGGAGCAGCAGAGCGACGAGCGATCGTGCTCGGGGGACAAGCAGCATTACCGATCGGTGCAGTCAGGATTTTGAAACCACTTTGCCGACGTCAATCCGCTATAGGGCGGGCGGCAAGTGGTTAAATTATTCACTTGCACTTTAGAGCAAGGAAGTCCATGAATTGTAATTAGAGCCAATTCTACACCTCCCTTCAGTCTACTCATTTTACTCCACCCAGGTGGATTAACTATGTAGAGGCAGCTCCTTATTCGTCACAGGACGTTTTTATACACCCCTGTTGTGTGTTCCTACTGGCATATTAGGTCCATTGCGCGGATTCACACTTGCACACAATATGCAACAAGGTACATGGGGCTGCAAATGTGCATTGTTGACCCTCTTTCCACTTATAGTAGCAGCTGCATTTCCCACCCTAGGCTTATACTCGAGTCAATAAGCTTTGCCAGTTTTGTGTGGTAAAATTAGGTGCCTCGGCTTATAGTCGAGCATATATACGGTAAACTTTTTCCTGTCTGAGCTGATGGTAGGTGCCCCTGTCATCTGCCTACTATATGCCATAGACGCAAGCCTAAATTCTTGTCTGCCCTGGGAATACTTTTTCTAGTCTGGATATGAGGGAATTAAAGTACAATAATACAGAACAAGAAAAATTAGAAACTTTGTCCAGAATTATTGGCTAAATAATACGTAAGTTTTTTTTTTTTTCCAGTTTGTATTAGGCCTCATGCCCACGGGCGTTTTTTCAGCCGCGTTTTTGAGCGTTTTTTACAGCTTAAAAACGCCTGTCCATGTTAGTCTATAGCTTCATGTCCACCTAGGCGTTTTTGAGCTGTAAAGAGCATAGGCGTTTGTAAGCTGTAAAAAAAAACCCAGGGCCAGTGCGTTCCTCAGCGTCAGAATTAGGCAGTAAAAAACGCGAGCGTCAAAAAACGCGCACTAATGCGCAAAAAACGCGCACTAACGCGCGGTCGCGTTTTTAGCTCCGACGTTTTTTTTTTTTTTTTTCAAAAAAAAAAAAAAAAAATATTTACAATAACATGGACAGGCGTTTTTAAGCTGCAAAAAACGCAGCTGTAAAAACGCCAGTGGGCATGAGGCCTTAGTGTCATTACAGGTTGCAGAATCCCTTTTGCCACACCTTCTTTTTTTTTTTTTTTTATGGCTTTAGTCTCAGTGTTTTAATAAAGTGCTTGCTTTGCCTGGGGAGCTATTCTGTAACATTTACTGTTTTTTTGCTTGTTAGTTGTGACCTGTTCCAGCTATAGGTCTGTCACCTGCTTGTGATTCATACCAACACGGTGGTGTTTGAGAAAGTACATTAAGGCCCCATGCACACGAGACGCTGTTATTTGCTGTTGAACGCGCGTTCAGAGGCAGTTGGACGCTTTTTTCAACTGCTCCTGAACCCATTCAATGTTATCCTATGTGTCCATGCACACACTCTCGTTTTTTGGCGTTTACAAGCAGTTGCGTTTAACCTCGTTTTTCCAGAAGCAAAAAAATGGGTTCAGACGCAAAAGTTTTCCAAGTTTCAGACGCTAAACGCGGTACCGGCGTTTTGCCGCGTTTGCGTTTATAAGCGTTTTTAAAGGTGACCTATTTTTTAACATTAGAAATCTCAAAAATGATGGCAAATGATGAAAAACTATTAAAAAATATAAAAGAAAACTGTAATTGCTTGCATTGCATTGTGGACAATCCACAACTTGTGGCAGGTAACGTGGCAAGTGGACAATCAACAACTTGTGTCAGGTGACGTGGCAAGTGGACAATCCACAGCTTGTGGCCAGGTGACGTGGCCAGGTGACGTGGCCAGGTGACGTGGCAAGTGGACAATCCACAGCTTGTGGCGGGTGACGTGGCCAGGTGACGTGGCAAGTGGACAATCCACAACTTGTGGCAGGTGACATGGCAAGTGGACAATCCACAACTTGTGGCCAGGTGACGTGGCAGGTGACGTGGCCAGGTGACGTGGCAAGTGGACAATCCACAACTTGTGGCAGGTGACGTGGCCAGGTGACGTGGCAGGTGACGTGGCAAGTGGACAATCCACAACTTGTGGCCAGGTGACGTGGCAAGTGGACAATCCACTTGTGGCAGGTGACGTGGCAGGTAACATGGCCAGATGACGTGGCCAGGTAACGTGGCAAGTGGACAATCCACAACTTGTGGCACGTGATGTGGCCAGGTGACGTGGCAAGTGGACAATCCACAACTTGTGGCAGTTGACGTGGCCAGGTGATGTGGCAGGTGACGTGGCAAGTGGACAATCCACAACTTGTGGCAGATGATGTGGCAAGTGATACGCTAAATACAAGTACACTGCTGCTCTCTCAGCTGCTGCTACTCACTCTGGTCTCACAAACTGGCTGAAATGGTTAAAATTTACTGTTTTTTTAGCTTAGGGAGGGTCTATGATGAAACGCTTATAAACGCAAACGCGGTAAAACGCCGCAAAACGCGCGTTTATAAACGCTGGTTTCAGCGTTTAAAAACGTGTGTTCAGCAGAGTTTGCACCTGCGTCTCGTGTGCATGGGGCTTAAGTAGCAGTGACCACTAAAAAAATCACTGAAGTGTGATGCAACAGTAAGTGATATCTCAGATAAAGATATTCTACTCATACAGAACCTGCTAGTCTCCTATCATTCATCTGGAAAATGCATCAAAGGGCAAGGCAACACAACCGGTGTGAATGAGGCCTTATAGGTTAATCTAGCCTATTAACCATTTGATATGTGAGAAATGATTAGACTTTGGGGTTGTCTTCATCTTTTATTCAAAGGATTGTTGCAGAATTGTGCTCAGCCTTTTTGCACATAGGAATGCATTTATGAAAAATGTACATGGCTCTCCATCCATTGACACTGCATGTAAATTCATTCTGCGTGAATGGGGCAAAATCAAATGTTCTCGGGCAAAATTTTCTCCAAGTCGAATGTGCGAATGCAAAAAATATTGTATTGTGGCCACTGCATGGTGCGGAGTAGCATACTTTCTTTCTACGGTAGTCCGTGCCACCTAGTTGCCACAACTATACAAATAAGTATGTTTCTCATTACCATTTCGTGGTTTTGATGTTGTATTTTCCACATTTACAAATTCGAATTGCAGAAGATGTAGCTTGAGAACATTCAATTTTGCCCCATTCACACACAACAAATGTACATGTACCAATTGCTAGATTAAACGGCTATGCAGTGTTGTGTGTTTTTTTTTTTTTTTTTTTTCATAAATACACCCCTTAAAGCGGTGGCGCAGGAAAAAAATAAAAGTCAGCAGCTACTAACAGTGTAGCTGCTGACTTTTAATAAGGACACTTACCTGTCCTACTCTCCCGCGATGTCGGTCCTGCCGCGGCGATCGATCGCTGCTGGCTCCTCCATTCTGAGTAGGGCAAACAGGCTGTGAAGCCGTAAGGCTTCACTGCCCGTTTCCTACTGCGCATGCGCCACTCGCACGGCGCTTTGTGAATGGGCGGCTTGCCTCCTGGGATACACAGTTCCCAGAAGGCAGCGCGGCCCATTCACAAGAAGCGGACGGAGAGCCACCGCGGACGGAGAAGAGAAACATTAGCGGCAGATTGGGGGACTTCCGCATAGCAACAGGCATTTAGGGTGAGTATAATTTTTTTATTTTTTTTAGAATTTTTAGCGTGAAGATTTTTTCAGGGTGGACCTCCACTTTAAAGCGGAGTTCCACCCGTGTTTGTTTATTAAAAGTCAGCAGCTACAAAAAGGATAGCTGCTGATTTTTAATACACCGACACTCGCCTGTCCCACGGTCCATCGATGCGGCCACCCGGAGGCTCGCTCCTCTCCCCCTTCTCTCCTCGGCGCTGTCTTAACTGTGGGCACCCGGCCTTGATGGCTTCACGGACGGGAGCGCACTGCGCATGCGCGAGTCATGCCTATTGGCCAGCCGATCTTCTGGGACCTGAGTTGTGTCCCAGAAGATAGCTGGCAGGGAGGAGCCGCCTAAGGCGAGAGGAGTCGCCTAGGCCAGTGTTTGTCAACTCCAGTCCTCAAGGTGCCCCAACAGGTCATGTTTTCAGGCTTTCCATTATTTTGCACAGGTGATTTGATCAGTTTCACTGCCTTGGTAATTACCACAGCCGTTTCAACTGAGGGAAATCCTGAAAACATGACCTGTTAGTGCGCCTTGAGGACTGGAGTTGAGAAACACTGACCTAGGCAGCCGAAGATGGGAAGGAGGAAGTGGGACAGGAAGTACCGCTAAAAAGATGTTGGCCACCCCCCCCCAAAAAAATATTACATGCCAAATGTGGCATGTCAGGGGGCGAGGAGTACTTAAAGCGGAAGTTCCACTTTTGGGTGGAAGTCCGCTTTAAGCCGGCCATGGACGGTTCAAATCTCAGCTGGTGCAGCAGGAACTGGCCGGGATTCTAACCATGTATGGGCAGGCTAAATGTATCCAAGTTGATTGATCATCTTGGGTACAACCAGCCGGCAGGATTATTTTTAGATATAGAGATATAGATTTTTGCAGGAGACTGTTATATCTTCTATCAATAATCATTGTCTCTTCTCCCAGCAGGGATGGCTTTCTCCACCCACACCACTTTAATAGTCCAATAGACGTCCTCCCGTGATTGCTCAGCCAATGACAAGCTGTTCACGGAAGTAAAAAAGCCAGTTGTTGGCTCTTTTTTTTTTTCCTCCTCGCAATTACTGTGAGGAGAGAAGCGGAAAGCCGGTAATGGTCTTCTGTTACAGGGACATCGGTTCCAGTGTGTAGGCGTTTTTTTTTTTTTTTTTTTTCTCAAATTCTCAATCTTTTGTTTGTTTAGCAAAAAAGTAAACCCGGTAGTGATTAAATGCCACCAAAAAAGCTCTTTGTGTGAAAAAAGAAATAAATTTGTATGGGTACAGTGTTGCATGACCACACAATTTTCATTCAAAGATTGACAGCTGAAAATTAGCCTGGGCAGGAAGTGGGTATAAGTGCCCAGTAGGCAAGTGGTTCATGAACCAAATTATAACAGTATTTGCCCTTGGAGCAGCCCCTTTTTTTTCTCCTAGAATATGGCTCCCTGGAAGTTCACATAAACGGCTGCAGATAAGGACTGTGCAGAAATGATTGTTGCTATATTGCTTACTGGTAATGTATTCCCAGTAGACCTTGTGCTTTTCTTGTATGATTGTTTTGTTTTCATTCTAACATGTTTGTTCGTTTCTCAGCAAGCAAGGGCCGAGCAAGAAGAAGAATTCATCAGTAACACGTTGTTTAAGAAGATCCAGGCCTTGCAGAAAGAGAAGGAAACCCTTGCAGTCAACTATGAGAAAGAAGAGGAATTCCTCACCAATGAACTGTCACGGAAACTCATGCAGGTGATTATTTTAAAAGCTTCATTACTTTTGCAAACCTACTATGAGCTGTGCATATGCTGGAAGATGTTCCTTACCTCGATATCATGCATCTATTTAATGTCTAGACCAGGGGTCCTCAAACTTTTTAAACAGGGTGCCGGTTCACGGTCCCTCAGACTGTTGGGGGGCCGGACTATAGTTTAAAAAAAATATGTACCTATGCACACATCTTATTTGAAGTGCAAAAAAACGGGAAGATACAATATTTAAAATAAAGAACAATTTTAATCAACATAAACTTATTAGTATTTCACAGACTCCCTTCATCACGGAACCCCCTCCCTTCATCACGGAACCCCCTCCCTTCATCACGCCCTCCCTTCATCACGGAACCCCCTCCCTTCATCACGGAACCCCCTCCCTTCATCACGGAACCCCCTCCCTTCATCACGGAACCCTCTCCATTACAGATCCCCCCCCCCCCCCTGTATTAGGTCCCCCTGTCACAAAAGGAGGCGAAGGGGGAGGACAGAGTGTGAGCAGCCAGGTGGAGGGGAGGACAGAGTGTGAGCAGCCAGGTGGAGGGGAGGACAGAGTGTGAGCAGCCAGGTGGAGGGGAGGACAGAGTGTGAGCAGCCAGGTGGAGGGGAGGACAGAGTGTGAGCAGCCAGGTGGAGGGGAGGACAGAGTGTGAGCAGCCAGGTGGAGGGGAGGACAGAGTGTGAGCAGCCAGGTGGAGGGGAGGACAGTTCTTACCTTGGAGGGTAATAAAACAATCACTGGCTCCCTCCACTCGACAGCCTCATGGTATTTCTTCTCCTCTCTTCCTATTCCCCCTCCCGCTCGGCATGTTGGGGGCTGAACTCCTCTCAGGGAAGAATCACGGGGCCTGCTGGTATCCAGGACTACATGTCCCATAATGCTCTAGTTTCCCAGCTATTGGCTCTGAATGTAGCCAATAGGAGCAGGCATTGCCAGGTGAATGCTCTGCTCAAGGAGGAGAGGGAGGGGTGGAATTACCCCGCAGCTGCAGCTCATCCCCTTCACAGAGCCTGTCAGTTTTGGCGCCACTTCCCTGTCCTGTCCTGATGGGGGGGTTGGTATTGGCACAGCCTGCTCACTAGTTTCTCGGGGGGGGGGGCATGAATTGACCCCGGATCCACCCCCTGCCCCCCATCGATATTACACTGCCGCTCCTTCTATAACATCACAGCACTCCCCCTCTCTGCTACCTCAATCACACGACGCGAAGCATGGCAGGTCCGGACAAAGGGCGGGACTTTGCTAGTGAAAGGCAGGTGTTTGATTGCTGGGACCGCCCCGCTGCTTAACTCATAGGACCCGCCTTTTGTCCGGACCTGTCATGTTTCTCATCTTGTGTGATAAAAGGAAGCAGAGGGGAGAGGGATTGCTGCGATATTAACGGTGCAGTCCATGGGCCGGGTAAATCACACTGGCGGGCCGTAGTTTGAGGACCCCTGGTCTAGACACTAGAAACCTGTAGATTCATATCAGATCTCAGAAATTAGACAAATCTTTACAAAGCATAGAAATTTTGCTTTTCATTAGTGCCAGCTCATGTCCAGGCTGGTTGTCATGGTAGCAGCAAAGCTGTTTATTTAGGGGGCAGGCAGACATCACCTTAAAGTGGAGTTCCACCCTGAAATTTTTATTTATTTTTTTACTAAAAATTGGAAAAAAATAAATAAAAAAAATTTTACTTGCCAGAAATAGCGGTTGCTATGCGGAAGTCCCTAATCTGCCTCTTCATCATCCGCGGAAGGTCTGCTTCGTCCGTCCTACTCGCGGTGTCTTCTGGTGAATGGGGCGCGCTGCCTTCTGGGAACTGTGTGTATCGCAGAGAGCAGCCGGCCCATTCACAAAGCGGCTCGCGCATGCGCAGTAGGAAACTGCCTGTTTCCCTTACTGAGGATGGCGGTGCCAGGATCGAGGGATCGGCCTGGGGGGGGGGCTGACATCGCGGGTGAGTAGGACAGGTAAGTGTCCTTATTAAAAGTCAGCAGCTACAGTGTTTGTAGCTGCTGACTTTACAAAAAAATAAAAAAATCGCGGGTGGAACCCCGCTTTAAAAATTCAACTTCTGTTACAGCTCATTGTGGGTACCAATTTACTTGCTGGCCTAAGGGTAAATTCACATGAAGTGGGCAGGGGCAGCCACCAGTAAGAATCTAGTCATTCTTGCCAGTGGCATTCCCTGGCCGCTACTGTGCAGCCATGTGAACGTACTAAACAATGTCTGCACATAGTGTGTGACCAGCAGCAGCTTTAAGATTTCTGTCTCAGTGGTTGCATGTGAATAGAACCTCCAACCGACCCAGGACACAGACTGCGTCTATCCAGGGTCGGCGTTTCTACAGAGTTTGGGTTTCACACAAACTAGCAGCAGCTAATTGGTAAGTTTTCATGCAGCCAAAGCACAGAATGTTCCTTCGCTCATTGGGGATGTTTAGCACTCTTTTAACACGAGAAACTATCCACAGCCCATCTGTGTGGATGTAGATTAAGAGTGCAAATATCGGATTTGGTTGTAATGCTTTTTGCAAAGAAACCGTGTAGTTTGTCTCCTTGTAGGGCTGCAACTAACGATTATTTTCATAATCGATTAGTTGGCCGATTTATTGTTTCGATTAATCGGTTAATAACCGTAAAGGTAATTTTGCTGCGATTTGCATTTTTTCTTTTTTTTTTTGGCCAATTTGTTGTTGGGCAGACTAAAAAACACAAATTGCTGCAAAAACACATTATTACATGCTTTTCTGCAGCTTCTCCATTGAAGTATATTGAACCAAAAAAACAAAATGGCACCGTTTTGCATTAAAAAAAGTACTTGCCCTTTCCAAATACGCAGCAGCTGAAAAAAATCATGTATGTGAACGTGTCCCATAGGAAACCATGTAAATGACCTGTAGTGTGTTTCTGCAAAAAGCACCAAAAAAACAGAGGTGTGACCGAGGCCTAAGATGTTTAGTAACATAATGGTGTTAAAAAAATAAAAATAAAAAAATTTGTACAAAAAGAGCAAATAATCGCTGTAAGGGGTTCATTTTTTACTGTGGGACAGGGAAAGTAATATTTACAGTAGCGATTTGCTCTTTTTATACCGTAAAGGGCTCATTTTAGTTTTTTTTAACCCCGTTATGTTACTGGCCGAGTAATCGATTAATTTCATAATCGATTAGTTGTCGATTAATCGATTAGTTGTTTCGGCCCTATCTCCTTGTGATCATTTTCACTTATTAACTATGTATGCATTCTCTTCTGTTATTTTATTGAACCGTGTTTACCCCAAGGTACTTTTTTTTTTTATTATTTACTTATTCTTTTCTAGTTTTGCAGACCATTTAAACTGTCACCTTTTTAGGAAAATCTATGCACACGAGTTGAAGTACACTGTACAGTTTGGGAAAATGTTGAATATAGGTGTCACAGCTCTAGGCCATTTAACCACTTAACGACCGCCCACCGCCGATTTACGTCGGCAGAATGGCACCGACAGGCAGAATCACGTAGATCTACGTGATCGCCTTTGTGCAGTTGGGGGGTCCATCCGGACCCCCCTTCACTGCAGTGAGCGGCCGTTAAGTGTTCGGGAGCGATCAGGCATGAGGGGGGGCCGCTCGATTCCGCCCCCCCCCCTCGCGATCGCTCCCGGCCAATGAAAATGCTTCCTCCGCCATGTGATGTAAACACAGGCAGGAGGAAGTGATGTCATCTCCCTCGCCGCGGTCTTTTCGTTCCCGGCGCCGAGCAGAGAAGAAGCAGGTTAGTGCACCAACAGTCCACTGACACGTAGGTACACATAGGCACACAAATCACCCCCCAGATCACCCCCCAGGTCACCCCAAAGCCCCCAATCACAGTGTCACTGATTGCAGTGATCATTTATTTTACTGATCACTGCATTTAGTGTCATCTGTGATTGTAAAAAGTTGCAGGGCAGTTAGGATTAGGCCCCTTTAGGTCCAGGGTAGCCCCCTAACCCCCCCCCTAATAAAGGTTTAACCCCTTGATCACCCCCCAGGTAACCCTTTCACCCCCTAACTTCAGCGTCACTAAGCGATTGTTTTTCCGATCGCTGTATTCGTGTCGCTGGTGTTTTAGATGGGCAGTTATTTTTTTTTAGGTTCGCCGCAGGTTTTTATTAGTGTCAGGTACCCCCATATATTATTTTAACCCCCTGATTGCCCCTAGAGTTAACCCTTTCACCAGTGATCGCCGTATAAGCGTCACTGGTTAGCCAGTAAGTTATTTAGGTTACCCGTCAGGTTTTTATATAGTGTCAGGTACCCCCATATTTAACCTAATAAAGGTTTTAACCCCCTGATTGCCCCTAGTTAACCCTTTCACCAGTGATCACCATATAAAGGCTACGGGTGACGCTGGTTGATTAGTTTGCTTTTTATAGCATCAGGGCACCCGCCGTATATAACCCAATAAAGGTTTAACCCCCCTGATCGCCCGGCGGGTGAGATCAATTAGGTTTTAGCGCCAGAGAGGGTCTGCGTCGCCCCAGGCAGTGTTAGGTTAGTGCCAGTAACGCTAACACCCACGCGCAAAGCATACACCCCCCTTAGTGGTATAGTATCTGATCAGATCTATACTAGCATCCCCAGCGGTTTAGGGTTCCCAAAAACGCAGTGTTAGCGGGATCAGCCCAGATACCTGCTAGCGCCTGCGTTTAGCCCCTCCGCCCAGCCCAGCCCACCCCACCCAAGTGCAGTATCGATCGATCACTGTCACTTACCAAACACAACACACATAACTGCAGCGTTCGCAGTGCTTGGTTTTTGGGGCCCTGTACGCGGCTAGGCTCCCAAAAAGTCCCACACATGTGGTATCCCCGTACTCAGGAAAAGCAGCAGAATGTATTTTGGGGTGCAATTCCACATATAACCATGGCATGTGTGAGCAATATATCATTTAGTGACAACTTTTTGTACATTTTTTTTTTTTTTCTCTTTGTCATTATTCAATCATTTGGGACAAAAAAAAAAATATTCAATGGGGTCAACATGCCTCTCAGCAAATAGCTTGGGGTGTCTACTTTCCAAAATGGGGTCATTTGGGGGGGTTTTGTGCCATCTTGGCATTTTATGGCCTTCAAAACTGTGATAGGTAGTGAGGAGTGAAATCAAAAATTTATGCCCTTAGAAACCTTGAAGGCGGTGCTTGGTTTTTGGGGTCCCGTACGCGGCTAGGCTCCCAAAAAGTCCCACACATGTGGTATCCCCGTACTCAGGAGAAGCAGCAGAATGTATTTTGGGGTGTAATTTCACATATGCCCATGGCATGTGTGAGCAATATATCATTTAGTGACAACTTTGTGCAAAAAAAAAAAAGTTTGTCATATTCCCGCAACTTGTGGCAAAATATAAAATATTCCATGGACTGAACATGCCTCTCAGTAAATAGCTTGGGGTGTCTACTTTCCAAAATGGGGTCATTTGGGGGGGTTTTGTGCTATTTTGGCATTTTATGGCCTTCGAAACTGTGATAGGTAGTGAGGAGTGAAATCAAAAATTTGTGCCCTTAGAAATCCTGAAGGCGGTGCTTGGTTTCCGGGGTCCCGTACGTGGCTAGGCTCCTAAAAAGTCCCACACATGTGGTATCCCCGTACTCAGGAGAAGCAGCAGAATGTATTTTGGGGTGCAATTCCACATATAACCATGGCATGTGTGAGCAATATATCATTTAGTGACAACTTTTTGTAATTTTTTTTTTTTTTTTTTTTGTCATTATTCAATCACTTGGGACAAAAAAAAAAATATTCAATGGGCTCAACATGCCTCTCAGCAATTTCCTTGGGGTGTCTACTTTGCAAAATGGGGTCATTTGGGGGGGTTTTGTACTGCCCTGCCATTTTAGCACCTCAAGACATGAGATAGGCAGTCATAAATTTAAAGCTGTGTAAATTTCAGAAAATGTACCCTAGTTTGTAAACGCTATAACTTTTGCGCAAACCAATAAATATACGCTTATTGACATTTTTATTACTAAAGACATGTGGCTGAATACATTTTGGCCTAAATGTATGACTAAAATTGAGTTTATTCGATTTTTCTTATAACAAAAAGTAGAAAATATCATTTTTTTTTCAAAATTTTCGGTATTTTTCTGTTTATATCGCAAAAAATAAAAATCGCAGAGGCAATCAAATACCATTAAAAGAAAGCTCTATTTGTGGGAAGAAAAGGACGCAAATTTCATTTGGGTACAACATTGCATGTCCGCACAATTTACAGTTAAAGCAGCGCAGTGCCGAATCCCAAAAACAGGCCTGGTCCTAATGGCCCGAAATGGTCCGGGGCTTAAGTGGTTAAGCACCCCTGAAAGCCTGGTTGAAAAGCTCCCATAGGTGATCCCTTGTCCTGAGCAGAAGTAAAAAGCGTTCCTCATTCAGATCCCAGAGCATGTACAGTGTGCTGTCTTGGACTTAAAAGCCTTGGCCGAATCACTGACCTCATCCAGGGTGCAGGACCAGGACAGACTACTTTAGGCCCTTTTCAGGCAGGGAGAACGTGCACTTAGACTATGCCATGGATTTGCATAAGGGACATCAGCAACAAATTGTTAGAGAAGTGTGTGTGTGTGATTGGTCCCGCCCCTTAAATGGCTTCATAGGTCCAGCCAAGACTTTGCTGTCAAATAAGAGCGTTCTCTGTGCATGCGCTGAGATGTGAATAAGTAATGCCACTTGGTTCTGTGATGCTGCATATCAATAAGGCCCCTTTCACACTGAGTTATTCAGGCGTTTTGCTAGAAATGGCGCATAAATAACGCCTGAAAAAATCCTGCCCCAGTATGCTCAATGTGAAAGCCTGAGGGCTTTCACACTGAGGCGATGCGCTGGCGGGAGGAGAAAAAATCTCCTGCAAGCCGCATCTTTGGAGCGGTGTGTATACCGCTCCTTCCTATTGAAATCAATGGGACACCGCGGTAATACCGTCCTCAAACCGCGGCTGTAGCCGTGGTTTGCGGGCGGTATTAACCCTTTTTCGGCCGCTAGCGGGGGTTAAAACCGCGGTAAATAGGACGGTATAGCAGTGCTAAAAATCGCGCCGCTATACCGCCACCGCACCTGCCCGCCCCAGTGTAAATTGGGGCCTAAGCTAGAACAGGAGAGGGCTCCTATGGGACTTTTTTTTTTGCCATACTCCCGATGGGGCCCAAATGGACAACAGGTATGACACTTATTTTGAACAACATTTGCCCAAACTACACGGGGGGGGGGAGAAATTTATCAAAACTGGAGCAGCCTCAAAACAGAGCTGCTGTGCATGTCTACCAATCGGCTTCTATGTGCAATTAAGCTTTAAAAATAGAAGAAGCTGACTGGTTGCCATGCATAGCTGTTCTAGAGTCTGGCAGCTCTGTTTTTAAAGTGGTAGTGAACACACTGTTTTTTTATTTTTACTTGTAGGTTAGCTTATAATGAAGCTTACCTGTAGGTTTAAAGAATATCTCCTAAACATGTACTGTTAAGGAGATATAGTCTAGTGGAGCAGCAGCCTGTGACTTTGCCAGCGTATATGCTCTGAAGGAAGGGCATACCTGTGCTGTTCCTTCACAGCTCTGTGCCGTGTCAGTTTCTCTCCGAAGGTGGAAGGAAGATTGGGTAAAGATGGAAGCCTCTGCAGCAGTGACAGCATGCCGTTGGAGGGCTTATTTTCAAGGAAAAGTCCTTGACGATGTGCTAGTATACAATACACACTAGCACATTATGCCTTAACCTTACAGGGAAAGCTTTTTTTTTTTTTCCTGTTCAATATTTACTAATGCGCTGTTAAATTCTCCCCCTGTGTGATTTACCCTTTTCCTAAAAAGGTGAACATGGCCTATTAAAGGGTCGGTAAAACACAAGGTGTTTGGCTATAGGAGCCTGGTTGCCTGAATAAGCCTCTGGCTTTTTAGGTCTTGAATTGTCAAACATCAAATGCTTTCATACTTTACTTTCCAACTCTGTTCTTGTCCACCTTGGAGTTTTGGGTGTTGCTACCCACCCCATGTCTGTTTCTTTTAGCAGGTGCTGTTGCATTCTTTGATATAACATGAATACAAAGTCCAAAAGGGAGCATTCGATCTTGGTTAAAAATAAAATCCTAAGAAGCTGAACTGCAGATAATCTATCCTTTTTGGAAAGTTATTCGGAATTGTCGGGTAGTTTGTCCCTATCTTCCTCGCTAGTAGCGAGCGCCCATTGTTCACCCCTCTTCCTTCCCGGGCTCTGTGACAGGCCAGAGTCGCGTGGCGTCACTCCTGCGCATGCGCGCTGGAGCCGGCTTTAACGGCATGATCCGAGTTAGAAACTTTGCATGCGCACAAGAAATCGCCGTACAGTGATTTGCAAATATCTCCTAGACCGTGGAGGTCTAAAAGATATTTCAAGCACCTACAGGTAAGCCTTAATCTAGGCTTACCTGTAGGTTAAAGTGGTTGTAATGGGTTTACAACCACATTAAACTGCATTATTTTTCTGTTCTGTTCCTATGATTCTTTCATAAGTATTTTAAAATGTTTTCTTGCCTTTTTTTTTTAAAAAAAAATTTTATTTATTTTTTATGGGTATTTATGCATTTGCTGAGTATATATTTGTATTATTAATGTGAAATTAGTAATAAAGCACTGCCGTTATAGGTGGCTTTCTATCCACATCTATGAACTGTGTGTGCTTCAACACTAAATTTACCACTGTATGTAAATTAAATATTCAAAATATTTAGCTTGAAAGTTAACCCCTTGCTGCTGCCGCCGCCCCTTGATCCTTTAAGAGGATCTAAATGCTGGGAGGCCGGCTTTCAGATCGTGTAACTGCTGTGATTGGCTCTCACATTGTGCGTTTCCCGTGATATCATAGTTACTGAGCTTGGAGCACGCTCTGATTACAGAAAAGCCGCTCCCCATGGAAACTTATATGCGTCCGATTAAAGCCCAGATGGCCAGTGGCTGCATATATACGTACGGCCAGTGGGAACAGGTTAAAATTATCCTATAACTAAAGCCTAAAAAATACTAGTATGCAGATTTGTTGGTAGAAAAGACTTGTATGTCTCTTCTGCCAACAATCTATTTTCCCCTTTTGCAAGTAATTTGTTTCCTTAGTCACCTTCAAGAGCAGCCACCTGAAAGAGAGGATTAGCTCCTTCTACAGGAAATACAGTAAGATCTGGATAAAACCCCTTTGGTCTCTCAGTTTAGGTAGTGTTTCCTATAATCCAGGGACAATGTTTTTCCTGTGACCTGATGTCTAGGCTGTTAAGTCTGAGGTCCTTTTCTGAATGCAGATTTGCTGGGCATCTGCTTTTGGAAGATTCTCTTGCTAGTTTATTCCAGTATCGCAAAAAAACGGGAGTGGTTGACTGACTTCTATAGCCCTGGCTTTTCTCCTTGGAGGGCGTTGGTGGATCATGTGGTGTGTTTGGTGGGCACAAGGGGCCTGTTACTTGCTGACTGTAGGAGGGTGTGCGGTCCAAGGAACATTTTGCTGTGTTTTCTTTTAGAGGCTTGGTTATCAGACAAGGTCATTCTCAGTTTTCCTTCTAAACCACCTGCTGCCTTAGGTTCTTGTTGGAGTAATAATTTCTGTTGCCTATTGCAATGACAGGTTGTGGTCTTCTCACACTAAATGCTGATGACTTTCAGTCCTTTAGATCACCCCTGTGAAGTACTTTGCTGTTCACTACCCATGCAGGGCTTTCTTGCTCCTAGCTGCCTTCTCACAATATTCCTCCATTCCGTTGGCTTAGGAAGAGGAAGTGAGGAAGATACTGGTTCACCTTCCCACAGATCGGTTGAGGAAGAATATTTGCACATTTTTATGCAAATGTTTGGAAGGGTTTATCCGCATGGGAAAAACAAAAGGCGTTCCCTTCCTCACCCTGTTATTTTAGCTTTTCTTCACGTTTGAGTGAATCAAGGTCTTATGCTCGGCACCCTCTGGGTACAAGTGCCGGTGCTTTCCTTTTGGACATTACATTGTCAGAAAATCTTTTTAAAGTTTATTATTTTTTTTTCTCAGCTATAGAACATGCCACCCCACTTCAGCAAAAGATTGGGCTCATAGGCAACCTGTTTTCTCTTATCATCCATAGACCGACACGGCGCCTCTTAATCACTGAACGTGTGGGTATATGTCCCTGCTCGCAGGAGAAGACCTAGGCAGAATGTTAAGTGTTAAAACATTCTAGAACAAACCAGAGCTGAACAGCCCCGCCAAGGGGGGCGGTCCCTCCGGACATTACCCTCCCACCTGCAGCTAGCAGACCCCAGTTTTTTTTTCTGCCTAGCAGAAGGCGAAGACATGGCTCTCTCAAGAGCCAGTCTCCTGGAAGATTTTACTTTTTAAATGTTATTCCTTTTGGGAATTTTATTTTTGAGACCTTCAATCAACTGTCGGCTGGGCAACAGGTTGGGTACACTAGTATCCTCGTAGTCTTCCCTGTCCGACCATCAAGCGTGCTGCTCCTCGCATTGTGTGCGTGAGACTCAGTTCACGACATACCCCATGGCTCCAGGGGTGGCCGGGTTGCTTTCATGCTCCCGCGGTCCTCTCAAGATTGAACAGTACCTACTGTATCTTTCGCGGTTGACCGGGCCGACAGCTACGCAGTACGACTCTGTGATAGGTCTGTCTGAAACAAGCCAGTGAGTTTCTCTATTGGCACTGAGGGTGTTCTCCAAGGTGCTTGCGGGACGGGTAAGTAGTCTATCCTGCTGCATGGTGAGTACATGCTGGCTGGGTTTCTGTGTGTGGGGGGTTCTCCCTGTCTCCCCCCTGTTATACTGCCCTCTACACCCTGTTCTGCTGCTGTGCTGTGGGGATGCTTGGGGGGGGGGGGCGCTCCATGGCTGTTAGTCACTTGGGAAGTGTTCTGGAGGAATGTGTGTGTGCCATCGGCAGCCATTTTGCCGCGGCTCAAAACAGTTATACAGGCGCCCGGCAGCCATTTTCTTGTAGGGTGTGTGCGCTGATTTAGATATGGGCCTAGCCACTACCGCTCAGGACCCTAGCTCTGAAATATATTTGATGGTTTTGAACAGGACATTCCTTGCGAGGAAGACTCCAGTTCTGTGTCAGTAAATGACAGGGCGCTTGTTAGTGCACTCATTGATGCAGTGAGGGACACTCTCATGCTGAATGCTGCAGATGTAGAACCTCAGGCGGACAGTCTCCTCTGGTTCCTTAGGCCCGGGCCTTCTAAAAAAGGGTTTTTCCATATGTAACTTTCTTTGACCAGCTCATTGATGAGGTCTGGGGAAAAAGCCGCAGAAGACTTTTTTATGGTCCTGCGGCGTTTGCCTATCAGATACCCCTTTTGAAGATTCCCTACTTAAAACGTGGGCTTCTCCCCCAGTGGTCGACCCTCCAGTCGCCCGGTTGAACAAGGCCACCACTCTCCCGATGGAGGGGACTCCTGCATTTATGGACCCCACTGACGGGAGGTCAGAAGTGGTGAGCAGAGCCATGTTTGCCTTGTTGGGGTCCGCCCTACGGCCTGTGGTAGCGGCGACCTTTGTGTCTCAGACACTTGCGGGTTGGGCAAAATTTTTTGCACCAAACTGTACAAGAGCATAATCTTCCTCCAGACACTTGCTCTGGCCCACCAAATGGTGCAGGGCCTGGTTTATGTTGCGACGCCACGTTAGGCGCGGCCCCTTATATCTCAGGGCCTCTGTCTTGGCGGTGGTATTGCATTGTCTGATCTGGTTGAAATGCTGGTCTGCTGACCTAGCTTCTAAAAAGCCTCTGATGGATCTACCATTTAAAGGTGGTAGGATTTTCGGTGCTGCGCTGGATGACATCAAGGATGTCACGGGAGGTAAAAGCACTCTTCTTCCTCAGGCTAGCAAGGTAAGGAGGCCGCCGTAAGCAGGGTCCTTCCTTTCCAGCAAAAAAGTTTTTTTTTTTTTTCGTCCGTCAACGGGGAGGCCCTCCCAGACTGACAGCGGTGCGGCTGGTGGACACAAGTGCCCCTGGGTGCGTAAGCCAAACAAGCTGGCTCCCCAAGCCCGCCTCCGCGTGAAGTCTTGCCCCCACCCGACTCTGGGGTAGGGGGGACGACTTTGCAGGTTCACGGATTGGTGGACCTCCCGGATCTCCTACCGGTGGGTGGGCGAGGTGATCACCTCAGGTTACAGGATAGGTTTCCTTTCCTGGTCCCAGACAGATTCTCACCTCGAATCTCCCTCGCCTTCCTGCCCGTCGGGCAGCCCTATGGGGCCTATTCAGGATTGCTCAGGTCCAGAGTGATTGTGCCGGTTCCGTCACAGGAGAGGTTTCAGGGATTCTACTCTAATTCGTTTGTCGTCCCCAAAAAGGGACGGGGTTCGGCCTATCTTGGACCTCAGGTCCTGAATGCCTTCGTGGATGTGCAAAAGTTCCGCATGGAATCCATTCGCACGGTGATCAATACACTCCGTCAAGGGGATTTTCTGGCGACCTTGGACATCAAGGACGCCTACTTACATGTTCCGATCTGCACAAGTCACCAGAAGTTTCTACGCTTGAGATCGGTGAAGTCTGCTATCAATTTGTGGCTCTTCCTTCGGCCTAGCCTTGGCACCGAGGGTGTTCTCCAAGGTGCTTGCGCCGGTTCTAGTTTTGATGAGACGGCGAGGTATCGCTGTCGTGGGCTTCGGGTGGCTCCTAAACATTCAGGAGTCAGTCCTGGTCCCGACTCAACGTCTGGAGTATCTCGGTCTGATTCTGGACTCCTTAAAGGCAAAGGTATTCCTACCTCCGGGGAAGCTACTGACACTTCAGTCTGCAGTGCGGGTGCTGACATCCCAAAAAATGGTTGTCAATCCGTTTTTGCATGGGAGTCCTGGGACTCATGGGGTGGCCTCTTTCGAGGCCATTCCGTACGACCAATCGCACACCAGGGTCTTGTTCACTTGGGACAAATCCCCGTTGTCTTTGGATTTTCCGATCCAGGTGAGTCACCTGGTCAGGGCGTCCCTGACATGGTGGTTTGGGTCCCCGGCTCTTCGGTCCGGTAAGTCGTTCCTCCCCGTCCAATGGAAGGTGTTCACTACGGACGCCAGCCTGAAGGGCTGGGGTGTAGTCTGGGGAGTCCTGTTGGCCCAAGTTCTTGGACTCCGGACGAAGCCCGTTTCCCGAACAATGTTCTGGAAATACGGGCCATCAGACTGTGCCTCTCCTCGTGGTCTGAGAGATTGCAGGATCGCTCCATTAGGATCCAGTCGGACAAAGTCACGGCGGTGGCGTATGTCGACCATCAAGGGGGGACTCGGAGCTCAGCTGCGGCTTCCGAGGTCCCCCGTACCCTGAAGTGGGCTAACAGAAGCGTGACGGCTCTGTCGGCCGTTTACATTCCGGGCATAGAACTGGCGGACTATTTGAGTCGCCAGACGCTGGACCAGGGAGAGTGGTCCTTGCACCCGGAGGTATTTCAACTCCTTTTCCACACAGACTGGGGCACGCCGGAGGTGGACCCGATGGCCTCTCGACTCAATCGCAAGGTGTCGAGGTTTGTGGCCAGATCCAGGGATCCTTGGGCGGATGCCTCAGAGGCATTAGTGGCCCATGGGGTCATTATCACCTGATATACGTTTATCCTCCGCTGCAGTTGCTCCCTCGCCTGCTGCGCAGGGTGGCGACCGAGGGAATTCTGGTGATCCTCATTGCTCCGGATTGGCCTCGGCTTCACTGGTATGTCTCATCGCGACCGTTCCCTGGTGGTTGCCAATAAGGGAGGACTTTCTGTCTCAGTCCTATATTTCATCCTGCCTTTACAGTCTCTGGCCTTAACGGCATGGCTGTTGAAGGCCAGGCGTTGAGAGACCGAGGTCTCTCGGACTCGGTGATTTCGTCCATATTAACGGCACGGAAGTCTTCCTCCAGAATACTCTATCTCCGTACCTGGAAAGCTTACATCGCCATGTGCGAAGAGCTGGACTGACGTGCTCGGGCGTATTCCGTCCCTAGAATCCTGCGTTTCCTGCAGCATGGAGTGGCCCAAAGGCTCACTTTGAGTATCATTAAGGGTCATATTTCGGCCTTGGCCGTCTTCTTTCGGCGACCACTAGCGGGTCATTCCTTGGTTAGCACCCTTGTGCAGGGGGTTCGCCATGTGCTCCCTCCTGTCAAGTCTCCTCTCCCCCCGTGGGATCGTAATTGGTACTCTAGGTTCTCCTGGAACCTCATTTTGAGAATATCGGGGATATTCCCCTCTTGACTTTGTCTCAGAAGGTGGTCCTTTTTAGTGGCAATCACTTCTGTTAGACGAGTGTCTGAGTTGGCGACCTTGTACTGCAAGTCGCCATATTTAGTCATCCATAAGGATAAGGCGGTGTTGCATCTGCGACTTTCTCTTTTGTCAAGGGTGATCTCGACCTTTCAGTCCATGTGTCCTCACCCATCGCATCCCAGAGTGTGCGCGGCACACTTTGAACGTGGTACGAGCCTTGTGGGTGTGCCTGTCTGCTACTGCTTCTATTCGGAAGTCTGACTCTCTGACTGTATCTGGTCAGAAACCGGGCCAAGCGGCTTTGTCTGCCGCCATTTTCTAGGTGGATCGGACAAACCGTCTTTCAAGCCTATGCTCTCATGGGTGGGTGCCTCCCTTTCCGGTTATGGCACATTCCACCAGGGCAATTGGTGCTTCCTGGGTTTTCCGACATCAAGTGTCGGTTGCACAAGTGTGCAATGCCGTGACCTGGTCGTTTGTTCATACCTTTTCTAAGTTTTATAGGGTTGATGTGGCTGCATCTCCGGATGCTTCCTTCGGCCGCAAGGGGTTGCAGGCTGCTGTTTCAAGTGACAACTCCTCCGTTGAGGAGCTCTGCCTTGTTTGGAGTGAAGTTTTTGGGTTTTTCCATTTATACTGCTCCCATCCCTCTTGACACTGCTTTGGGACATCCCACACGTTCAGTGATTAAAAGCCGCCGTGTCGGTCCATGGATAAGAGAAAATAGGATTTTTGTACTCACCGTAAAATCCATTTCTCTGACATCCATGGACCGACACGGCACCCACCCTTCCTTTTTAAGTTTGTACTGCTTTTGTTACGAACTGAGCTCTGCTAGCTGCAGGTGGGAGGGTAATGTCCGGAGGGACCGCCCCCCTGGGCGGGGCTGTTCAGCTCTGGTTTGTTCTAGAATGTTTTAACACTTAACGTTCTGCCTAGGTCTTCTCCTGCGAGCAGGGACATATACCCACACGTTCAGTGATTAAGAGCAGCCGTGTCGGTCCATGGATGTCAGAGATGGATTTTACTGTGAGTACAAAAAAATCCTATTTTTTTTTTTTTTTTTTTAGTCTCCCTTTTAAGACTGGTATACATGGACCAAAAATCACCTGGTTAAGCAGGAACTGGCCAAATTTTGCTTGGAGTGTACCGCTGTCTGTTCATTAGACCGGCTTCTGTCGATCGGTCCTGCTGAATAACCAGCATTAGCTCAGCGCTTGCCGTCAAGGACTGCAGCACGGATAAAAGTATGCTGACACGGGGAATGGGTCCCTGCTGTCGGGATACAATACCTTTTGGGGGGGAGATGTCTGCATCCATATAACTTGTGTAGATACGAGGATCGCTTTTTTTTTTATTTTTTTATTTTTTTTTTATTTATTTTTTTTCCCTCAAACCACTGGTTGAACAAAAAAAAACCCGTCTATCCTGCTTCACTCCTAAAAATGCCCTAGAGGATTTGGAGACCTTCTAGCCTTGTCTATTAAAGAATTTTATTTTTTTGACAAAAAAAAGATAGGGTAGTGCTTAAAGTGGTTGTAAAGTCTTGTGTTTTTTTTTTTTTTCTTTTAAAAATGTGTAGTGGATTTGCACAGAGTAGCCCAGATCCTCCTCTTGTGTCCCTCTTCGGTGCTCCTGGCCTCTCCCTTCTGTTGAGTGCCCCCACAGCACGCAGCTTGCTATGGAGGCACCCAAGCCGAGCCACACTTCCCTGTGTCCTTTCGGCCTGCACAGCCCCCTTCTCTCCTCATTGGCTGGCTGACTGACTTTGACAGCAGCGGGAGCCAATGGTGACGCTCTGCGGTCTCAGCCAAGGAAGAGGCGAGTCCTGGGAAACCGAGACAATCCTATAGCATCGCTGGATCTAGATGCGGCTCAGGTAAGTATGAGGGGGGAGCTGCACACAGGTTTTTTTTATCTTAATGCATAGAATGCATTAAGATAAAATCTTCTGTCTTTACAATTGCTTTAGGCCAGATCCCTTATACCTACCTAAAGTGGATAGGATGTTTCATAGGTCCCAGGAAATTGTGCATTCTCCTTTTTGTAATCTTTAGGATCAAGGAAAGGAGAGAGTCCGTTTTTTTTAGATCTTAGAAGATGTCTGATTAAAATGCACCATTCACCAGATATTATGGACACCTTATGAAATAAGTGGGTCAAATGCACTCTTATAAACTTCAATAGAGACTCCAGATATCATATCAACCAGGTAGCAGAGGACATACAGAGCAGAAGAAATGAAGATCTCCTGGTTCAATACTATTAAATAAAAGAATGAAAATATAAAGTATTGCACTTGTAAATGTGCTACAGTCGGCACTGAAAAACAGCCTAAATCAATGTACCAGGAAACCGCCGCTCTACCTGCGAGCCTTGGGGGTAACATGCATTCCGGCTGAGCAGAAGTGACCTCATTATGGAGCCCCATCCTGGAAGTTAATTTTCAGGAATTCTCAGGGTTACTGCTAGCAGTGTTTCTATGGAAAGCAAGCCTGCTTGCCGATCTTTCGTATTTTTGGAATCCGTTTTTTTTTTTTTCCTCATGCAAGGAGGTAGTTGAGGTAGTCTACTTTAATTTCCATTTTATTTTTTATTGCATTGCACTACAATACATGTCAAGTTGCCATGTGTTGTGGTGCCGTTTAGCACCTGGGCTGGCTGGTGCATTCTCGGTACCAATAACCATGAAAGGCATCACAGCATAGTGCGTTTTCATACACCATATCGCACACATTCCTGCGCACAAACTCAGGAGAAGCAGGACCTGACCGTTTTAATGAAGAGGCTGAACAAGGCACACCGCATCCATCTCAGCAGAGAGGGGTCAGTCAAAGATGGATGCAGACACGCGGCCTGACTGTGCTGCTGGAAACCAGATTTATCCTCTGTAAAGGTAACTTACGCAACATAGTTGCATTTTTTTAATAGACTGCATGACAAATATAAATCCGCAATGTTTAGTAAAAAGGAAGTTATACTTCATTGCCCAGCTCTGGGCTAAATTTTAGGTTTCCTTAGAGGTGTAAAATGAACTATGGTTCAACTCTCCTTTTTTCTTTTTCGTACATTATGGGACACAGAGCGGCATAGTAATCACTATGTGGGTATATAGACCTACCTTCAGGTGATGGACACTGGCATGCCCAAGACAGGAAGTTCCCTCCTTTATCTAACCCCTCCCATACCAGGAGTACCTCAGTTTGTTTTTTTCGCCAGTGTCTAAGGTGTTGGTCACGAGTGAAGATGTTCTCTGAGGAGCTCCACTGGAGGGATCCATGCTGGATTTAAATAGCCTCCATAAAGACCAGATCCATCCAAAGTGCCATTGAGGCCAAAGTGGATGGTACCTGGGGCCTCGTATCCGAAGCATGAGGTTTTTGCCTGTAAGGCCTCTCCTCCGAGGGCTTGATCCTGGGTGCCAGTTTTTTGGTTATACCAAAAGTTACTGCCAGGATGCGCTACAGGTCCAGGGGAGTGGATTTCCAAGAGGAGCCCGGTCCCTGAAGGTCTATTGACCTACCCGCTTTGATGGGTGAAGGTTGGACTGACTGTTTTTTAGCAGAGTCCTGCGGCGGGGAAAGGTAAGCAAAGGTTCCTGACGAACTTGGTTCAAACAGGAAAACCTTCTATGCAGCATACAGTGTCATATTTGTGTTGGCCTTTAGATGGCAATATCTTTCTTGCCTGTGTCCTGCTATCTGTGTAGAGCTGCCTGACCTGTGGGAGTTCTGTGAACCGAGGTACCGCTTGTGATGCTGCCAGTTTAGGGGGGCCATCCTCGAGCAGCTTCCATCCAGAAAGGGCAGCGCTTATCGCAGCGAGCTTTAGGCTCTCTCCCCTCCTCCTCCCCTCCATCCTGTCCCCCAGTGCTACAGTGTTGTCCCGTGCACACACTGTCGCATGCATGCGCGCGCCGCCTTGTGCGCGCGCGGGAAAACAGATTTAAATGGGAGAAGTAAGGGGATAGGGCTTGTGCGGCACTGTGATGTGCTCAGCGTTGGCTAGACGACACAGCCAGCCCTAGCCTATAAATCTGTGGTATGCACACATTCTGGCTGACGGAGGGACACAGAAGCAGGTGAAGGCTCACAGGTATATGGTGGTACAGGCATTCCCCTTGATACGCAAGTGCTCTGCATAAGGCTGACTTGGATAGCAGCATTGTTGCTGGACTATTTCAGCAGTTAATTCTTGGAACTAGTACCTCTGCTTTTGTGCTGGGGCTATGCCTTCCAAGGGTTCAGGGCCTAAAGCTTCTAAAAAGTCAAAGGGTTCCCCGCCAGGCTCTGAGGATCCTGGTATATCCTTCACTATGCCTTCCTCCCCTAATAAGTCGCATTTTTCTGCCCAGGGTGAGTCATCGGGTCTGTTAGGTGCTGCATCCGCCCTCAGCCCGCCTGCTCCTGTATTTGTTACAGAAGATGCTCTGGCCTCAGCATTGGGGGGGTTGGAAGAGAGGTTGACTGCCTTATTCACATCTTCCCTTGCTAGTAATAAGCGCGGCAGATCCCCCCTCGGGCTCCCGAGCAGCAACACCCAGAAGTGGTTGAATTACCCTCAGGGGATCAAGAGGAAGTACATTCCGATATGTCTGGCTCTGAAGAATCTACAGTAGAAGAACTCTTCTCAGCCTCACAATCTAAGAAGTTGATGGTACAATCCCTTACTGAAATGGTTCGCGTGGCATTTAAATTGCCCCTAACAGAGCCAGTAGGAAGGCCCGTTTCTTCCTTGGGTTCACTAAAAGCTCCACAGACTAGTTGTACCTATCCTACCCACCCTTTACTAGAGGGGCTTATCTATCAGTACTGGGTTCACGCCCAGATGAGCATTTCCTACCTCCCCAGAAGTGTTCTGTTCTTTATCCTATGGAGGAGAAGTTCACCAAAAAATGTAGTTTGTCAGCTGTGGACGCAGCTATCTCCTGTGTGAATAAAAGTCTAACGTGTCCAGTGGACAATGTTCAATGTTTTAAAGATTCAGAGCTGTCACAAGCAGTACCTTTTTTGTCACCACGGGATATTCTCTGCCTTCCTGGTTGGACAATGCTGGGTGACAGAGGGGCCTTCATGCAGAGTGTTGCTGATTTGATGTCAGCAGTGCCTTCTGCATCAAGGGCCGCCCACAACCAGGTGAAGACTTATGCCTCGTTTCCACTGAGCGGATCGGTTCGGTACGCTATTTTGGGTGTTTCCATTATGAAAGCGTGCCATAAAACCGAACCGTACCGCACCATTTAGGGTCCTGCTTCAGATGTGGGGCCATAGAAAATGGAACGGTTCGGTTAGGGCGGAGCTACAATACATTCCACTGATTGGCGGACACGCTAGGCATTTTTTCTAAACCCTGGATGGCCCCTGACGGTCCGACTTGCAGTGGAAACGCTCACCAGAATAGACCGGACCATTCTAACTGTTCCAAACTACCATTCCGCTCAGTGGAAACGAGGCATAAGTCCCTGCACCTCATGTAACTGGTCCAAGGACAGCTGCAAAAGTTAATTCAAAAAGATACCTGAAATGTAGAGGGGAGGCCTGGAGCTGGGCTAATTTTGTTGTGGGGGAAAAGGGAAGAGAATGAGGATTGATGTTTATGCCACTCAAAGACTTTTATTTTTTATATAATTGTACACTGACATAACATGTTGAGCACTTTAGAAAAATATGGTATACTCTATATAAACATTGAATTTTACGAAAATATTTTAGATAGAACAAGTGTTCTAAATTTACTGTTCTGTGTTCACATATCAAAATGCTAAAGTACGGCATGCACAACTTTGAAAGGATGTACTGTTTGCGTACTTATCCCTTCAGATCCCAGGGCATTTGTGCAGTACAAGCTTAGTTTCTTGCTACATATTTTCTTGTCACGTTAGTCAGCTTATATTTTGGCCTTGTCATGTTCTAGGTAGTCAGGACAAAGATCCTGAAATTTATAGTGGGTAAATCATTGAATTTTGATGTCACTAGACAGGCAGTAAAGTCCATTTTATTACTGTATAGTTGTGAAATGTTTGAGGGTTTATGTTGTCAGTCAGTGAAACAGGAATATATTTAGTTCAGATTTTTCTTTTCTTTTAAAATCATAAGTAAAAAGTTTTTGTATTCACACATATATATATATATATATATATATATATATATATATATATATATATATATATATATATATATATATATATATATATATATATATATATATATATATAAATTTTTTTTTTTTTTGTGTAAAGGTGTCCGATTGAGTGTATTATTCATGTCCGTGTCCCCGCCTAGGAGATTCACCCCACTGATTGTGTCATTGGGACTAAAACTGGGTAAATCTAAAATTTTGAGTTGCTTTCAGAACAGGGATAGATGGGAAATATTCAATTGGGTACAATTGTTCCTGTGACAGCTGACTAAGAAGGGATATCCCTCTCTCTAAGGTACTTTTAACACTTAAAGTGCAAGTCCATGCTAAAACTAAAATCCCTGCATCTATAGCCACCAACATTCTAACACTAACCTATCTAGCCCTGTAAAGAAAAAATCAGTATACATACCTTTTTCTGCAAGCGATCAAACTCTATCTCCAGCAGCAGAAGCTCTGACCCCACGCTGAGCTGTCAGCCGCGGCTTCGCTGTGGAGGCAGGTGCAGAGGACATGTCCGACAACAGAAGCCTCATAGTAACGCTATAGGTGATGTCGGTCCCCATTAATTTCACAACCATTTAAATGGTTGTGAAACTCAGAGCTGAGTTGTGTACTCAGTAGAGCTTCCGCCGCTGGATATCTGGTCGGATCGCTTACAGAAATGGTATGTATACTGATTTTTTTTTTTTCTTTACAGGGCTAGATAGGTTAGTGTTAGAATGTTGGTGAATAGTTTTTAGAATAAAATATTTGAGATATATCAAAGTATCGGGAGTAGAAAGAACCCCAAGTATAGAGATCTCATTGCTATCCCTGATGACGGAATCGATAATAAAAATTAAAACAGGTATTCTTCACCACATGACAACGGCAGCCAGAACAATAATAGCGCGTAAGTGGAGAGAAATTAAAAGCCCTACTATAACAGAATGGATATGTGAAATGAACGAAATAGAATATATGGAAAGACAGATAAAGAGAAGGATATATAAAGAATCAAATGCCAGGAATATGGCAAAAATGGGATGAATTTTGGTCCTCGACAAGTATGATAGAATATCTATAAATGGGAAATAACAAACCCCTTATGGGGACATAACATAAGAGGGAATAGGGAGACATACAGGGGGAGATAAATGCTACCCCCCCCTTTTTTTTTTTTTTGCAAGAATGGGGTGATTGGGTATGGTAGAGAATAGGAATATGCGAGTGTGATTGTAGTAGTTTATTTAAGTAAAGAAGCTAATGGATAATCGAGGTTCTTTTTATACGCATACTGTAACGAATCGTGTATAATTGTAAAAATTTTGTATAAACTAATAAAGAGAAATTGAAACAAGAATGTTGGTGGCTAAAGATGCAGGGATTTTAGTTTTAGCATGGACTTTCACTTTAACCACTTAACGACCGCTCACTGTATATATACGTCGGCAGAATGGCACCGACAGGCACAATCACGTAGAGTGTACGTGATTGCCTTTGTACAGTTGGGGGGTCCAATCGGACCCCCCTCCTATACAGTGAGCGGTGGCTAAGTGTCCGGGAGCGTTCCGGGATGAGGGGGCAGCCATTCGTTTCTGGCCACCCCCTCGCGATCGCTCCCGGCGAATGGAAATGCCCCCTCTGTCTGTGTCAGACAGAGGGAGCAGGAGGAAGTGATGTCATCTCTGGTGCGGCGCTCACATATACCGAGCGCCGTACAAGAGAAGATATCAGGTTAGTGCACACAACACTACACTGACACCAGGACACATAGGGACATAAATCGCCCCCCAGGCCACCCCAGATCACCCCCCCAGATCACCCCCTCCAGCCCCCAGTCAGTGTCACTGATTGCAGTGACCATTTATTTAGTGATCACTGCAATCAGTGACATTTGTGACTGTAAAAGTGTCACCAAAGTTTAGTCTTGGGTCCAGTGTAGCCCCCTAACCCCCCCTAATAAAGGTTTAACCCCCTGATCACCCCCCAGATAACCCTTTCACCCCCTATCACCACTGTCGCTTAGCGATCATTTTCCTGATCGCTGTCTTAGTGTCGGTGATGCAGATCGTAGCCAGTATTTTTTTTTAGGTTTGCCGCATGTTTTTATAGCGTCAGGTACCCCAATATATTATCTAATAAAGGTTTAACCCCCTTGATCGCCCCCCAGGTAACCCTTTCACCCCCATTACCACTGTCGCTAAGCAATCGTTTTTCTAAACGCTGTCTTAGTGTCGGTGATGCAGATCGGTAGCTGGTAATTTTTTTTAGGTTCGCCGCAGGTTTTTATAGCGTCAGGTACCCCCATATATTATCTAATAAAGGTTTTAACCCCCTGATTGCCCCTAGTTAACCCTTTCACCAGTGATCACCATATAAGTGTTACGGGTGACGCTGGTTAGTTAGTTTGCTTTTTATAGTGTCAGGGCACCCGCCGTGTATATAACCCAATAAAGGTTTAACCCCCTGATCGCCCGGTGGGTGATATCAATTAGGTTTTAGCGTCAGAGAGGGTCTGAGTCACACCCCAGGCAGCGTCAGGTTAGTGCCAGTAACGCTAACACCCACGCGTGAAGCATACACCCCCCTTAGTGGTATAGTATCTGAACAGATCAATATCTGATCTGATCAGATCTATACTAGCGTCCCCAGCAGTTTAGGGTTCCCAAAAACGCAGTGTTAGCGGGATCAGCCCAGATACCTGCTGGCACCTGCGTTTTGCCCCTCCGTCCAGCCCAGGCCACCCAAGTGCAGTATCGATTGATCACTGTCACTTACAAAACAAAAACGCACATAACTGCAGCGTTCGCAGAGACAGGCCTGATCCCTGCGACTCCAGTGCTGTAGGAGGTGATTTCACCACCACAGTTAAAAAAAAAAAAGCAAATATGCCGAAGCATTGGGGCAGCAGGGGCGGAGGAGCGATTTTGCTCCTAATGCCGCGTACATACGGTCGAAATTCCGACGGAGGCTTGCCCGTGGAAAAGTCCGACCATGTGTGTGCGGCATAACTTTTTTGCGGGAGGATGCCCCCATGCTTCGGCATATATAAATGGTGCGTGTATGCCCATCATTGGAAGTGGGTGGATGAAGGGCGGTATTCTAATGGTGGGCATACCCACCGATCAATCTCTTTTTTCGTTCAGCCAACTGGCTGCATGAAATAAAAAGATTACAATACATGTCCAACAAGGACCAGCAACGTACTGGTATGTTGCTGGACTTTGAATGTTTATACCAGAATGATGCCTGCGGGTTTAGGTATCATCTTGGTATCATTCTTTTCAGCCTGCGGCCGACTTTCATGTAAAAGCTATCCTAGCGGCTAATTGGCCTCTGGACTGCTTTCTCTTGTCATCCATGGACTGACACAGCGTGTCTTATACACCTTTACACGTGGGTTATGTCCCTGCTTGCAGGAGAAGACCTAGGCAGAATGTGAGATGTTATACATACATTCTAAACAGCCAGAGCCGAACAGCCCCGCCCAGGGGGGCGGTCCCTCCGGACATAACCCTCCCACTGCAGTCAGCAGACCCCAGTTTTTTTCTGCCTAGCAGAAGGAGAAGACGTGGCTCTCTCAGGAGCCAGTCTCCTGACCTATTTTTATTCCTTTGGGAATTTTTTTCCTATTTTATTCTTTTGAGATCTTCTATCAACTGTCGGCTGGGCAACAGGTTGGGTACAAGATATCCTCGTAGTCTTCCCTGTCCGACCATCGAGCGTGCTGATCCTTGCCTTGTGTGCGTGAGACTCAGTTCACGACATGCCCCACGACTCCAGGGGTGGCCGGTGGGCTTTCAGCTCCGCGGTCCTCTCAAGATAGAACAGTCCGGCTGTATCTTTCGCGGTGGACCGGGCCGACAGCTACTCAGTACCGCACTGTGATAGTTCTGTCAGAAACACACCAGTGGGTCCCTCAGGGGACGGGTAAGTAGTCTCTCCTGGCTGCAGGTGAGTACATGCTGTGTGTTTCTTGTGTGGGGGATTTTCCCTGTCTCCCCCTGTGTTTTTTTAATGTCACTCTCTGTTCACTAGTGCTGGCGCTGTACTGTGTGGGGTGCCTGGGGGCCATACTGTCCTGGGGGGGGGGCTCATGCTGCTCTGCATTTGCTGGGGCTGTTTTGTTTTTGGATGTGAGGGGCCTGGGCGCCGTTCGGCGCCATGTTTTGTGTGTGTGCTGATTTTTACATTGGCGGCCATCTTGCCGTGGCCGCCGGAGCACATTGCGGCGGCCATTTTCTTGTAGCCGCACGTTTTTCTGGCACTAGTTTGGCCTCTAGCGCCGCTGGGAACGGCGCAAATCTCCTCACACTCTCTCCTCTCAGCTCACTCACGCTGAGCAGCGAGGCGCAGTGAGACAGGGCAGCGGAACCGGGCGGTCCTGGTCAGGTTGGTGGGTCCCCTGGGCATTCCCCTACTTCAGTCAGCACAGCCTGTGGGTGGTCTCAGAGAGGGACATTATGGAGTCAGAGTCACCAGCTTCCCCTCACATGCCAGAGGCAGCAGCCAGTGCTCCAGCACCTGCGGTCCCTATGGACCAGTTGTCGGCAGTCCTGGAATCATTTCTGACCAGGATGGAAGCTGTGTGTGAGCATAAGGGAGCAAAAAAGCGCCCTCTCCCCACTTTATCTCCACAAGGGGAGTGCTCTGATTCAGATATGGGCCTAGCTATTGCTGCTCAGGACCCTAGCTCTGAATATTTGGATGGTTTTGAACAGGACATTCCTTGTGAGGAAGACTCCAGTTCTGAGTCAGTAAATGACAGGGCGCTTGTTAGTGAACTCATTGATGCTGTGAGGGACACTCTCAAGCTAAATGCTGCGACCGCAGAACCTCAGGCGGATACAGTCTCCTTTGGTTCTTTTAAGACCAAGCCTTCTAAAAAGGTTTTTCCATATGTACCTTTCTTTGACCAGCTCATTGACCAGGTCTGGGAAAAGCCGCAGAAGACTTTTATGGTCCCGCGGCGTTTGTCTATTAGATACCCCTTTGAAGACGCCATGCTTAAAAAGTGGGCTTCTCCCCCGGTGGTCGACCCTCCAGTCGCCCGTTTAAACAAGGCCACCACTCTCCCGATGGAGGGGACTCCTGCGTTTAAGGACCCCACTGACAGGAGGTCAGAAGTGGTGAGTAGAGCCATGTTCGCCTTGTTGGGATCCGCCCTACGGCCCGTAGTAGCGGCGACCCTTGTGTCTCAGACACTCACGGAATGGGCAAAAGTTTTGCACCAAACTGTGCAGGAGTATAACCTTCCTCCAGACACTATTGCTCTGGCCCACCAGATGGTGCAGGGTCTGATATATGTGTGCGACGCCACGTTGGACGCGACCCCTTTAATATCCAGGGCCTCTGTCTCGGCGGTGGTATTGCGTCGTCTCATCTGGTTGAAATGCTGGTCTGCTGACCTAACCTCTAAGAAGCTCCTGACGGATCTACCTTTTAAGGGTGGTAGACTTTTTGGTGCTGCTCTGGATGACATCATCAAGGATGTCACGGGAGGTAAAAGCACTCTCCTTCCTCAAGCTATCAAGGGTAAGGAGGCCCGACGTAAACCGGGTCCTTCCTTTCCAGCAAAAAAGGTTTTTTTTCGTCCACGGGTAAGCCATCCCAGACTGACAACAGTGCGGCTGGCGGGCACAAGCGCCCCTGGGTGCGTAAGCCGAACAAGCCGGCTCCCAAGCCCGCCTCCGCGTGAAGTCTTGCCCCCGCCCGTCTCTGGGGTGGGGGGACGACTTCGCAGGTTCACGGATCGGTGGACCTCCCGGATCTCCGACCGGTGGGTGTGCGAGGTGGTCACCTCAGGATACAGAATAGAGTTCCGCTCCTGGCCCCCAGACAGATTCTTTCCCTCAAATCTCCCTCTCCTTCCTGCCCGTTGGGCAGCCCTCTTGGGGGCTGTACAGGATTTGATCGGGTCCGGGGTAATTGTGCCGGTTCCGTCCCAGGAGAGGTTTCAGGGGTTCTACTCGAATCTGTTTGTTCCAAAAAAGGACGGGGTTCGGCCAATCCTGGACCTCAAGGCCCTGAATGCCTTCGTGAAGGTGAAAAAATTCCGCATGGAATCCATTCGCACGGTGATCGCTACACTCCATCAAGGGGATTTTCTGGCATCCTTGGACATCAAGGACGCCTACTTGCATGTTCCGATCTGCGCAAGCCACCAGAAGTTTCTGCGCTTTGCGGTCGGCGAAGTCCACTATCAATTTGTGGCTCTTCCCTTCGGCCTAGCCTCGGCACCGAGGGTGCTCACCAAGGTACTTGCTCCGGTCCTAGCTTTGCTGAGACAGTGAGGCATTGCTATCGTGGGCTATCTGGACGATTTTCTTCTAAGAGCAGACAGTGGCTCAGAATTGGAAGAAAGTGTGACTATCGTCAGTCAGACCCTCAGGGAGTTTGGGTGGCTCCTGAACGTTCAGAAGTCGGTTCTAGTCCCGACTCAGCGTCTGGAGTATCTAGGTCTGATTCTGGACTCCTTGGAGGCAAGAGTCTTCCTACCTCCAGACAAACTACTGACACTTCAGTCTGCAGTACGGGTGCTGACGTCCCGAAAATGGTCGTCAATCCGCTTTTGCATGAGAGTCCTGGGACTCATGGTGGCCTCCTTCGAGGCCGTTCCTTATGCCCAAGCGCACACCAGGGCTTTACAGAAAGAGATCTTGTCCACTTGGGACAAATCCCCGTTGTCCTTGGATCTTCAGATCCAGGTGAGTCACCTGGTCAGGGCGTCCCTGACGTGGTGGTTGAGGTCCCCGGCTCTTCGGTCCGGGAAGTCGTTCCTCCCCATCCAATGGACGGTGATCACGACGGACGCCAGCCTGACGGGCTGGGGGGGGAGTCTGGAGAGTCCTGTCGGCCCAAGGGCTTTGGACTCCGGACGAAGCCCTCTTACCGATCAATGTGCTGGAGATACGGGCAATCAGACTGTGCCTCTCCTCATGGTCGGAGAAACTACAGGGTCACTCCATCAGGATCCAATCGGACAACGCCACAGCAGTGGCGTATGTCAACCATCAAGGGGGGACTCGGAGCTCAGCTGCGGCTTCCGAGGTCGCCCGCATCCTGAGGTGGGCAGAAAGAAGCGTGCCGGCTCTGTCGGCCGTCTACATTCCGGGCGTAGACAATTGGCAGGCGGACTATCTAAGTCGCCAGACGCTGGACCAGGGAGAGTGGTCCTTGCACCCGGAGGTCTTTCAACTCCTTTGCGGACGGTGGGGCACGCCGGATGTGGACCTGATGGCCTATCGACTCAATCGCAAGGTGTCGAGGTTTGTGGCCAGATCCAGGGATCCCTGGGCGGATGCCTCGGATGCGTTGGTGGCCCCATGGGGTCAGTATCACCTGATATACGTTTATCCTCCGCTGCAGTTGCTCCCTCACCTGCTCCGCAGGGTAGCGACCGAGGGAATTCCGGTGATCCTCATTGCTCCGGATTGGCCTCGGCGTCACTGGTACGCCGATCTGGTACGTCTCGTCGCAGACGTTCCCTGGCGGTTACCAATACGGGGGGACCTTCTGTCTCAAGGTCCTATATTTCATCCTGCTTTACAGTCTCTGGCTTTAACGGCATGGTTATTGAAAGCCAGGTGCTGAGAGACCGAGGTCTCTCGGATTCGGTCATTTCGACCATGTTAAGGGCACGGAAGTCTTCCTCCAGAAAGATCTATCACCGTACTTGGAGAGCTTACATCGCCATGTGCGAAGAGCTGGACTGGCGCCCACGAACGTATTCCGTTCCCAGAATCCTGCATTTTCTGCAGCGTGGCGTGACCCAAAAGCTCGCTTTGAGTACCATTAAGGGTCAGATTTCTGCCTTGGCCATCTTCTTTCAGCGACCGCTGGCGGGTCATCCCTTGGTTAGCACCTTTGTGCAGGGGGTTCGCCATGTGCTCCCCCCTGTCAAGCCTCCTCTCCCCCCGTGGGATCTGAATTTGCTGCTCTCGGTCCTCCAGGAACCTCCCTTTGAAAATATTAGAGATATTCCCCTCTTGACTTTGTCTCAGAAGGTGGCCTTCTTGGTGGCCATTACTTCCGTTAGACGAGTGTCTGAATTGGCGGCCTTGTCCTGCAAGTCGCCCTTTTTGGTCATCCATAAGGATAAGGCGGTGTTACGTCCGCGACCTTCTTTTCTGCCAAAGGTGGTCTCGGCCTTCCACTTAAACGAGGACATTGTCCTCCCGTCCTTGTGTCCTCATCCATCGCATCCCAGAGAGTTTGCGCTTCACACTTTGGATGTGGTACGAGCCTTGCGGGTGTACCTGTCAGCTGCTGCTTCTATTCGGAAGTCTGACTCACTATTTGTGGCTGTCTCTGGTCCAAAACCGGGCCAAGCGGTTTCGTCTGCCACCATTTCTAGGTGGATCAGACAAACCGTCATTCAGGCTTATGCTCTCAAGGGGCGGGCGCCTCCCTTTCCGGTTACGGCACATTCCACCAGGGCAATTGGTGCTTCCTGGGCTTTCCGACATCAAGCGTCGGTTGCACAAGTGTGCAAGGCGGCGACCTGGTCGTCTGTTCATATCTTTTCTAAGTTTTATAAGGTTGATGTGGCTGCATCTTCGGATGCTTCCTTCGGCCGCAAGGTGTTGCAGGCCGCTGTTTGATGTTGCAACTCCTCCGTTGAGGAGCTCTGCCTTGTTTGGAGTGAAGTTTTTGGTTTTCCATTTATACTGCTCCCATCCCTCTTGACACTGCTTTGGGACATCCCACGTGTAAAGGTGTATAAGACACGCTGTGTCAGTCCATGGATGACAAGAGAAAATAGGATTTTTGTACTCACCGTAAAATCTGTTTCTCTGGCATCCATGGACTGACACAGCACCCACCCTTCTTTTTAAGTTTGTACTGCTTTGTTACGAACTGAGGTCTGCTGACTGCAGTGGGAGGGTTATGTCCGGAGGGACCGCCCCCCTGGGCGGGGCTGTTCGGCTCTGGCTGTTTAGAATGTATAACATCTCACATTCTGCCTAGGTCTTCTCCTGCAAGCAGGGACATAACCCACGTGTAAAGGTGTATAAGACACGCTGTGTCAGACCATGGATGCCAGAGAAACGGATTTTACGGTGAGTACAAAAATCCTATTTTTACAAGCAGTGGGAGGGAATGCCCCCCCCCCCCCCCCCCCCCGGATATAAAAAGCGCCATTGGGAAAGCATTTTATCACACCGATCTTGGTGTGGTCAGATGCTTTGAGGGCAGAGGAAAAATCTAGGGTCTAGAAGACCCCAGTTTTTTTTTAAAAAGAGTACCTGTCACTACCTATTGCTATCATAGGGGATATTTACATTCCCTGAGATAACAATAAAAATGATAAAAAAAAAAAAATACTTGGAAGGAGCAATTTAAATATAAAATAAAAAAGCAAAATTAATAATAAAAAAAAAAAGCACCCCTGTCCTGCCCTGCTCTTCGCCAATGGCGAACGCAAGCGTCGGTCTGGCGTCATATGTAAAACAGCAATTGCACCATGCATGTGAGGTATCACCGCGAAGGTCAGATCGAGGGCAATCATTTTAGCAGTAGACCTCCTCTGTAAATCTACTGGGGTAACCTGTAAAGGCTTTTAAAGGCTTTTAAAAATGTATGTAGTTTGTTGCCAATGTGCGTTTGTGCGAAATTTTAAAGCATGTCGTGTTTGGTATCTATGTACTCGGCCTAAGATCATCTTTTTTATTTCATCAAACATTTGGGCAATATAGTGTGTTTTAGTGCATTAAAATTAAAAAAAGTGTATTTTTTCAACCCAAAAAATGCGTTTGAAAAATCGCTGCGCAAATACTGTGTAGAAAAAAAAATGCAACACCCACCATTTTAATCTGTAGGGCCTTTGCTTTAAAAATATATATAATGTTTGGGGGTTCAACATAATTTTCTTGCAAAAAAAAAAATGTTTTCATGTAAACAAAAAGTGTCAAAGGGCTTTGTCTTCAAGTGGTTAGAAGAGTGGATGTAAGCTTCCTAATGTTGTGTATAAAATGCCAGAACAGTTCAAAACCCCCCCAAATGACCCCATTTTGGAAAGTAGACACCCCAAGCTATATACCGAGAGGCATGTCGAGTCCATGGAATATTTTATATGTTGACACAAGTTGCGGAAAAACGACAATTTTTTTTTTTTTTTTTTTGCACAAAGTTGTCACTAAATGATATATTGCTCAAACATGCCATGGGCATATGTGGAATTACACCCCAAAATACATTCTGTTGCTTCTCCTGAGTACGGGGATACCACATGTGTGAGACTTTTTGGGAGCCTAGCCATGTACGGGACCCCAAAAACCAAGCACCGCCTTCAGGCTTTCTAAGGGTGTAAATTTTTGATTTCACTTCTCACTGCCTATCACAGTTTCGGAGGCCATGGAATGCCCAGATAGCACAAAACCCCCCCCAAATGACCCCATTTTGGAAAGTAGACACCCCAAGCTATTTGCTGAGAGGTATTGTGAGTATTTTGCAGATCTCGCTTTTTGTCGCAAAGTTTTGAAAATTGAAAAAAAAAATATATATATATTGTCTTTCTTCATTTTCAAAAACAAATGAGAGCTGTAAAATACTCGCCATTCCTCTCAGCAAATAGCTTGGGGTGTCTATATTCCAAAATGGGGTCATTTGGGGGGGTTTTGTGCGATTTTGGCATTTTATGGCCTTCGAAACTGTGATAGGTAGTGAGGAGTGAAATCAAAAATTTGTGCCTAGAAATCCTGAAGGCGGTGCTTGGTTTCCGGGGTCCCGTACGCGGCTAGGCTCCCAAAAAGTCCCACACATGTGGTATCCCCGTACTCAGGAGAAGCAGCAAAATGTATTTTGGGGTGAAATTCCACATATAACCATGGCATGTGTGAGCAATATATCATTTAGTGACAACTTTTTGTAATTTTTTTTTTTTTTTTTTTTTTTTTAGTCATTATTCAATCACTTGGGACAAAAAAATAAAAAATTCAATGGGCTCAACATGCCTCTCAGCAATTTCCTTGGGGTGTCTACTTTCCAAAATGGGGTCATTTGGGGGGGTTTTGTACTGCCCTGTCATTTTAGCACCTCAAGAAATGAGATAGGCAGTCATAAATTTAAAGCTGTGTAAATTTCAGAAAATGTACCCTAGTTTGTAAACTCTATAACTTTGGCGCAAACCAATAAATATACGCTTATTGACATTTTTTTTACTAAAAACATGTGGCTGAATACATTTTGGCCTAAATGTATGACTACAATTGAGTTTATTCGATTTTTCTTATAACAAAAAGTAGAAAATATCATTTCTTTTAAAAAAATTTCGGTCTTTTTCCGTTTATATCGCAAAAAATAAAAATCGCAGAGGCAATCAAATACCATTAAAAGAAAGCTCTATTTGTGGGAAGAAAAGGACGCAAATTTCGTTTGGGTACAACATTGCATGTCAGCACAATTTACAGTTAAAGCAGCGCAGTGCAAAATTCTGAATTCACCTCTGGTCCTCTAGCTACCAAATGGTCCGGGGCTTAAGTGGTTAAGCAACAGTTTTACTTAAGTTTAACTAAAGGCAAATATTTTTCCTTGGTTTTAAATAGAGGGCAGAAGGGTTAGAACACCTGTCAGTTTTTTTTTTTTTTTTTTTGTGCTGTGTGTTCCCATTAGGGAGATTCATGTTCATTTGGGTTGTCCCCAGAAAAGTAATGTAGGGGAATTATTGCAATAGGGACAATAGTTCTGATGGCCTGGGGGTCCCGAAAGGATTCCCTTATATGCAGGGGTTCCCTTTTACGTCCTGTTTTAACTATGGGACAGGAAGTGAAGGTAGATCTCTCGAATGGGACACAGATGGTAAAAAGTAAACCAACAGAAGCTTTGTATTCATTCCTAGAATACAAAACTTCCTCTGGCTGAGCAGCACTTGGCCCGACTTGATTTTGTACTGGGAGTGGAACAGGAAGGTCTGTTCCTGCTGCCAGAGCATAGCACTGTAGACTGTATGTAGCTGAGCTTCTAAAACGGTTCATACAGGGCTCCCAGCCACTGCATCTTTTACCAAAGTAAACAGTTTGGGCCAACTTGGACCAAAGTAACTATTTTTAAAGTTAGATTAAACATTGGGATCAGCTTTAAGGTATAGCCAACTATTTCTACAGATTTTTCTATGCAATGGCCTTGTGTGACAGTAGGAAACAATCTTTTCATGTAGTCTGACCAACCCTTTATTTCACCATAATGCGCTGATCTAATCGGATCTTGAACACGCCTATTGTCGGAGGCTATTACAGATTATAAAATCAAACACTTGTTCTTCTGTTTGGGTACCCTTTTACAGCTACTATTTGATCTTGGTTTACTTGTTACTGCTTTTGCCTGCTCATTCTTGCAATTGTTCCTAAAAGGCAGTCTTAACTGTGTAAATTCATCCAAAATCAAATAACTCTGTTTTATAGCAAATTCCTCCCTCAAACTTTACACCCACATCACATTCTTCCAGTGGCTATTCCATTATCAGGAAATCCACAATGTGTAGCTTAGCTGTTGAGTAAATAATGATGACTCTTTTATTGTACACATGGACTGATATTCTAACTAGTACAATAAAAAATTAGAAACCTCATTCTTTAAATATTTTTGCAGACTTTTTGCATTCTCCCCTGTTTGGGTTTCCTTCTGGTGCTTCAGTTCCCCCCCACAATCAAAAAACAATCCAAAAACATTGTTAGGATAGCTGACTTTAAGGCAGATTGGTATAGCTGTGTGTATCCTTAATGTATCTGGTGTGCGGAAATGAGACGGCTGCCTTCATCTAGTAAAACAATGCAAAACAAGTAGATACATTGGCACAGGGCTTGACAAATTTGCTTTGAATCTAGGAGCCAGCTAAAAAAGTCCAGGGCCAGTTTGTGAGAACTAGAGATGCTGTTGTAGGAGGGGGATTAGGTTTTGTGTGAATTTCAGAGACTTGGTTCAACAGCTCTCATGATTGGCTGGCAACCATTCAAGGGTATTCCCTTTATTGCAGGGATAGAGAGGGTAAAAAAGGGGGAGGGGTATGCCTGTATATCAAAAATAACGTACAAGTGAATGTGAGAGATGACGTCACTAAGGGAGCTAGGGGAGGTGGAATTCTTATGGGTAGAGCTCCAAAGGGATGAAACTAAGGGGAAAATAATACTGTGAGTATGCTATAGGCCCCCTAACCCGAGGGAGGAGGGGTAGACAGACCTATCACAATTTGGATTAGCAGAAAGGATGGGAAGTGTCATAATGGGGGATTTTAATTATCCAGCTATTAACTGGGCGGAAGGAACCGTGCATTTGTCTAAAGCCTCGTACACACAATTGGATTTTCAGATGGAAATTGTGTGATGACAGACTGTTGGCCTAAAATCCGACCGTTTGTACGCTCCATCAGACAATTGTTGTCCAACTTTCCGCCGACAAATGTTGGATGGCAGGCTAATTTTCCGCAGACAATGGTCTGTTAGATTTTCCTATCGTGTGTACACAAGTCCAAAGTACAAACACGCATGCTCGGAATCGATGCTCATCAAACACGACATTAGCAGAAGGTGCCCAAAGGGTGGCGCTCAAGAGCTGAAATTTCACATAGTACGTCACGACGTTCGTGTTTGTTGACCGACAATTTTGTGCCGTTTTGTATGCAAGACAAGTTCATGGCCAACGCCCTTCGGACAAAAGTCTGATGCTTTGTCTGCGGAAAATCCAATCGTGTGTACGAGGCTTTAGACTCGCCAGTTCCTAAATGTCTTGCAGGACAATTTCATGGGTCAGATGGTAGACGCACCAACTAGCAACAAAGCGTTACTAAACCTACTGATTATCAACAATACAGACCTGATCACGGATGTGGAAATACGGGGCAATTTAGGAACAGGCGATCACGGGTCAATTTGGCTTCGGTATAAATCACACAAATGGGAAACATAAGGGAAATACAAAGACACTGAATTTCAAAAGAGCCAACTAAACTACGAACCTTGCTAGAAGATATAAATTGGGATAAAATCTTAGGAGCAAAGAACACAGAGGAGAGATGGGTTTGTTTTAAAGCGGAGGTCCACCGACCATAATTTTTTTTTTTTTTTTTTTGTCAGCCATTTGGACACTTTCATAATCACAATAGAACGCTCACTTTTTAGGTGTAATATCTCCTTCAATGTCCGGTTTCGATTTAAAAATGAAAAAATAAAAATTGATGGCCGGTTCCATCTTGCTTGTGGGCATGTGAAGCCCGCAAGCATTAATTTCCTGGATGCGGTGAATGCTGAGCTACCAGCATTCACTGCTCGTTCCCACGCACGCTCAGTGTTAACGGCACGGAGCGCCGTAAACTTCCAGGTTGCCATCACAATGGGCGGTGTCGTCGAAGTTCCCGCCCCGTTGTGATGGCAACAAAAACAATACAAAACTAACTCGGATAATGCAAAGCTTAGTACGGGGAGAGAGCAGCAGAGGAAAGATAATAAAAATGAAGCAGTCACGTGTCACTTTCGGTTTTACAATCTCACAATATAACGCTGGTCCTTAAGTGGTTAAAGAGGTGAACTTATTCTTTAATCGATCAACTTGGGTACAACCAGCTTGTTGGAATTTACATGTCATTGCTAGCTGCTATTATAGCCACTGGCAGTAATTACTGTGTTCTCCCATAAGGGATGGCTCACTACGCCCCCCTGCCGGGAGAACAGGATGGTTGCGGGAGAAAAAATCGCTCCACCTATGGCTGACTTTACACCCTGGGTGTTAACCAGACAGGATTCACTGAAAACTACAAGGTTGCTCTGAAGTCGCCTGGTTGTGACTAGACCATTTTGGGTGAGAGAACTTGGTGTTAGGAGACTGGATTGCAGGAGTCAGCTGCATTATTCTCCACAGAAGCAGCTGCCAGAAATGAAAAGCAGGAGGCTAGTAGAAATGGCATAAAATGCTGAATATGTCATAAATTGAACGCTTTGGACTCACAATGCTGTGAGGAGCTCACGTCTATCAGATCACAGTTGTGAATTTAGCATACATTTTATAAGTGATGCATGTTGCTTCTCATTTTGTGCAGAGCTTTACCGTGGAAGGATCCACAGAAGGTGCTGTTTAGGCTTACCCTGCAAAGCAGTGGGGTGCATTGTGTGTATTTTGTATGTATGCTTTTATCTTCTTGTTAGTGATTGAAGATTTTTTTTAAAGACGTTTGTGTTGCAAACTGTACCAATACAAACAATACAGCTCTTATAAATCTTTCACAGTCTGTGTCCCGTGTAGCTTAAAATGCACCTCCATTACAGTGGGGGAAAATAAATATTTTATCCCTTGCAGCAAAGTAGTGAAGGGTCTATAATTTTTATCATAGGTGTATAACCAAAATAAATTGAGTTGCAGTTCAGTGAGTAAAATAAGCATTTGATCCCCCAAGCAAAACATGACTTGGTACTTGGTGGAGAAACCCTTGTTGGCGAGCACACAGGTAAGACTTTTCTTATTGTTGGTTACCAGGTTTGCACACATCTCAGCAGGGATTTTGGTCTGCTCTTTACAGGTCTTCTCTAAATCCTTAAGATTTCTTGGCTGTCGCTTGGCAACTCTAAGTTTCAGCTCCCTCCATACATTTTTCTATAGGATTAAGTTCTGGAGACTGGCTAGGCCACTCCATGACCTTATTGTGCTGCTTCTGCCTTGGCGGTATGTGTAGGGATGGTGTTCTTGGGGTCATAGTCTGCATTTTTCTTCCTCCAAACAGTGAGTCCCCCTCCTCAAGAAGGAACATGTACAGTCATGCCAATGAACATCTAAATGATTCAGAGAAGGATTGGGAGAAAGTGCTGTTGTCAGACAAGACCAAAATTGATTTTTTTGGCATTAACCTGACTCGCTGTGTTTTTAGAGGAAGAAAAAATGCTGACTATGAACCTAAGAACACATCCCTACAGTCAAGCACGGTGGTGGAAACATGATGCTTTGGGGCTATTTCTCTGTTAAAGGTAAACCCCCCACTTTGCTGCATTAAGGGGCCAATGGACGAGGCCTTGTATTGTAAAATCTTGCATGAGAACCTTCTTCCCTTAGCCAGAACACTGAAGATGGGTGGTGGTTGGGCCCTCCAGCATAATGATCCAAAACATACCACCAAGGCAACAAAGGAGTGGCTCAAGAAGAAGCACATTGAGGTCAGTCTCCAGTAGGGCTGGGAAAAAAAATGATTTTAATCTTGAATCGAGTTTTGAGCTCAAATCGATTCAGATTTGAAGAAAATCAATTTTTTAGATAAAAAAAAAAAAAAAAAAAAATTTTTTCCTTCAAAGTTTCCGTAGTAGGACTGCAGGGGGCGTATCCGGAATGGCACTGTGCGGCGTTACCCCAATTTTACATCTACTCGCCGCAGCCGCCATCTGCCTACCTGATCAGCGTGTCATGCAGACAGACGGCGGCCATTGCAGTGTTCAAAAGCCGCGCCTCCCGAGTCCTCGTTGTCTGTGATAGGCGGAACACTCAATTTCACAGCAGGCAGTGTTCAGCCTATCACAGACATCCTCTCATCCTCGTCTGTGTTATGAGGATGACCATGATAGGCGGAACACTGAATGCTGGGAAATTGAGGGTTCCGCCTATCACAGACGAGGAGGAGGCGCGGCTTTTGAATACTAGAATGGCCACCGGTGTAGCAGTAAAATCCGTATACCATGAAAATCTGCATCAGGTATGGGCACAGTGAGGCACAGTTCAATTCAACGAAGAGTAACCAAGATTTGTTGTTTTATTAGCTAAATCCAAATACAGTATTAATAATTTGGATGTTTAACAATCTTTGTTGCACACTGACTTTGCAGTTAGAGAAAGGGTTTGCCTTTGCAATTTTGTTTGTTGATGCACTTTAATATAATAAAAAAAAAAATCGAATCGTAAATCGAGTTTTTTATAAAAAAATCGCAGATTTTTTTTTGGGGGGGAAAATCGCCCAGCCCTAGTCTCCAGACCTCCTATAGAAAATTTAGGGAGGGTTCTCAAAATTCGATTTGCCAAGAGTCGACAAAGATTTAGAGAAGATCTGTAAAGAAGAGTGGACCGAAATTCCCCCTGAGATGTGTGCAAGCCTGGTCACCAACTACAAGAAATGTCTTATCTCTGTGCTTGCCAACAAGGGTTTCTCCACCAAGTACCAAGTCATGTTTTGCTTGGGGGATCAAATGCTTATTTTACTCACTTAACTGCAACCTAATTTATAGCATTTGTTTTATGTGTTTTGTGTGTTTTTTTTATTTTTTTGGTTGGTATTCTGTCTCTATCATTTAAAATACACCTACGATAAAATTTATAGACCCTTAATTTCTTTGTAACTTACAAAATCTGCAGGGGATCAAATAATTTCTCCCACTGTATGTTATGAAGCCCAGTTACATAGTACAAAGTCAGAGATATTATGAGAGTGTATACTTAAAGCGGAGTTCCACCCAAAATTGGAACTTCCGCTTAAACCACTCCTCGCCCCCTTACATGCCACATTTGGCATGTAATTTTTTTGGGGGGGGGGGGGGGAGTGTGTGGGGGCTTCAGTAGGAGTGGGACTTTCTGTCCCACTTCCTCCTTCCGCCCAGGGGCCGCTTAGGCGATTTGTCATATCGCCTTTTGGCGACCCCTCCCTGTTGGCGATCACCTGGGACACGTGATGGGTCCCAGGCGATCGCCTGTCCACTCAGGGAGCGCCGCTCGCGCATGCGCAGTGAGTGCCCGGCCGTGAAGCCGAAAGCTGTCACGGCCGGGTGCCCACAGTAGGAATGGAGGCGCCGGCTGAGAGGGGGGGGGGGGGGAGCTCTGTTAGGACGTGTCGCTGGACAGTGGAGCAGGTAAGAGTCTGTTTATTAAAAGCCAGCAGCTACACTTTTTGTAGCTGTTGACTTTTAATAAACCTAAAAAAAGGCTGGAACTCCCCTTTAATGAAAACATGGTGTATCTGGAATCCAGCAATGTGAAACCGTATGAAGAGATTTGGTCGAAGGACCTCCATTTTTTTTTCAAAGCTTTTTGGAGACCCACTAGCGGTATGTGTAAGCTGATAAAGCAGTAGGGCTGTATTAATCGATTGTTTCCACTTTGAGAGGGTTGGCGGAAATATCCTTTTCCTGGTGACTAAAATGTATCTTTTTGGCATAAGAGTGTACACTTTGGCTGAGAACTAACCGGAAGGGCCTCCACTAGTCCCAACAGACAAACCTTGGAACAGATTGGAGATTTTAGTTTGCAGATAATGAAGATCCTTTTGAAAGACTTAAAGGGGTTGTAAAGGTTCGTTTTTTTATTTTCCAAATAGGTTCCTTTTAAGCTCGTGCATTGTTGGTTCACTTGCCTTTTCCTTCCATTTCCCTTCTAAATGTTTTTTTTTTCTTTGTTTTCTTTGTCTGAATTTCTCACTTCCTGTTCCTCCTCCAGTAAGCTGTTCAGTAAGCTGTTCTGGCTGACTCCACACCACTCGGATGATGGTGTGAAGTTTAGTGAGGAGAAACAGGAAGTGAGAAATTCAGACAAAGAAAAAAAACATTTAGAAGGGAAATCGAAGGAAAAGGTAAGTGAACCAACAATGCACTAGCTTAAAGGAACCTGTTTAGAAAATAAAAAACAAACCTTTACAAACTCTTTAAGACAAACATGTATTTAAAGCTGACCAACTGCGTCAGTTATTTGTTTCTGGCCATTTCCTACTCAACTGTGCAAAATGCCAACTATTTGCTCCTTCATAGCATACTTTAATAGCCATACGAGGTGTGACAATTCCTGAAATTAAAGGAGGAGAATCCACTTGTCAGACCAGATTTCTGGTCTTTACCTCCGAACAGATTTACGTAACCTTTTCAGAATTTTCAAGTAACAATGCTGATTAACCATTGTTGTACCATGTTCTATGAACTTGTGGTTAACTATGCCCTCATGATCGAAAAAACACACGAGCATGAGTGTATGAGGGTTCGCACTGTCCACATTTGCATCCGTCCCTTGCGTTTTTGGCTGTCCACCTCCTGCGTTAGTGTCCCTCCTTAAACCGCCTATGCCATTCAAAAACGCTTGATTTCTTCATGGAATGTTCACCCTAAGCCTGTTTGTAACAGAGCTACAGTTTCACTCAAGCTTTTGCCAATTTCCACACAAAATTTAATAATCCGTTGCCTCTAGATTCCTGTTACTCATTTTTCACCAACAGCGCAATTCAGACATGTGTTTCTTCTACTACTCCGTAAAGTCAATTGTTCTGCAACCCAGGTAAGTGCAAGTTAGAACATGTCAGAACACGCTTGAGTGCGAATGGCTGTGTGACTCTCCTCCATAGTGCTAAACTGGGGGCAATCCGGGAATTTAATTTTCACACCTTGTATACTGCCAATATGTGGTAAACTGAGTCGAGAGCTATAGACAAATGTCTGATCACTGACCCGCGCTTTGCATTTTTTTCTTTGTTTTAGCTGCAGCACGAGAAAGCAGAACTTGAACAGCACCTGGAGCAAGAGCAAGAGTTTCAGGTTAACAAACTAATGAAGAAAATCAGGAAACTGGAAAATGATACCATCTCCAAACAGCTAACACTAGAACAGGTAAAATATAACCTTTTTACCACATTACTTTCAAGCCCTATTAAAGAATATGAAAAGGCAAAACCCTATCCATTAAAAAGATTTTATACATATTTAAAATGGAAACCTTTCTTTTCAAAATAAAAAATGTGTACAAAATGGATATGTAGAAAATGGAAAGTGTGCTACCTATAAGAAAAAGTATATTAACCCTGCTGCTGCTGCAAGGTGTTCACAACATCGTGAAAACTAAATAAAAAAAAAATTAACAGCAGTTAATTAAAATCAGGTGTGCACCAGTAAGATACAAAAACTGTCCATAAATTCTAGTCTAAAGCCTCGTACACACGAACGAGTTTCTCGGCAATAACCAGCAAGAAACTTGCTGGCAGAGATTTTCTTTCTCGTACATCACGGGACACAGAGCGACATAGTCATTACTAATAAGTTATATAGATACCGTCAGGTGCTGGCACTGGCAACTTCCAAAACCGGAAGTACCCTCCCCTATATAAGCCCCTCCCATCCGGGAGCACCTCAGTTTTTTGCCAGTGTCTAAGGTGTTGGCCAAGAAGAAACATGTGTTTTTTACTGAGCTTGCGTACAGGTTCTTTTGGGCCTCAGTAAGCTATTCCGGATCCGACCAAAAAAGCTTCATAGCTAAACGGTCGGTACCCGGGCCTTGCAGAGAAGAGCAAGGTTTTGCCTGTAATGCTTCTCTTAGGAGAGCTGGACCCTGGGATCCAGAGCTCTGGTCATACCCACGACCAAGATGTTTTCTGTGCAGGGTGCTATACAGGTCCAGGGGAGTGGAATCCTTGGGAACCCGGTCCCTGAAGGTTTGATTACAATGCCTGCCGTGATAGGTGAAGTTTGGGCTTCTGTGGACCAAAGTCCTGCGGCGAGGAAAAGGTAAGTGGGGGCCCTCAGGAACTTGGTTCTATTGAGGGACCCCCAAGCCTATTTTCTTTCTGCCTGTTACCTAAGGTATTCCCGCTAATATTCTGTGTATGCCTGTTACTACTGAGAAAATGTAAAAATTTTAATAGTAGGCAAGAAAAAAAAAAAAAAAAAAGTAAGACCGCGGTACCTGTGTTAGACACTAGAGGCCGCTATGGTTCTTTTTCTTGTAATGTGGATTTTTTTCTTCCAGAATCAAATCCAGGCAGTTGGTATGTTCTCTGCTGGGAAGCTGTCTCCTCTGCCCTGTTGCTGCGCTCATCCATCCCCGGGCCCTGCAGCAAAGGGGGCCCTGGCTCCCATCTAGCTCCTTATTGTTTTTAAAAAAGGGCGCCGAAGGCGCACGTGCGGGCGCCTCCATTCATAGAGGCGATCTGGAAAAAGGGGCGGAGCGGGTGGATGACGCTCAGGTGTGCGCCGCGGCGCTACTGCGCATGTGCGGGCGTCCAGCGTGTTTTAAAGCACATTATAGCTGGCTATTGAATGCACAGACAGAGCTAGCAACAGATAAAGGCACACAGAGGCGGTTGATGCAGGCATCCCCTAGAAAGGCACTTTAGTAGACACCAACTGTGATCTAGCAGCAATTGTGCTAGACTATTCTCAGTAAAAGTGGTGTATTACGGCTGGAATACCTCAGCTTTAGGCTTAAGAATATGCCGTCCAGAAGCTCCGGAACTGAATCTTCCAGGAAGCGAAGGGGGTCTCATCGGGCTCTGAGGTGGGCATGCTTCTGCTGCACCAGTCTCCCCTGAAGTTCAGAGGTAAGTGACCATAGAGACCCCGCAGGGGTACTTGGTACTGTGGCTGTCCTCAGTCACCTGCTCCTGTGTATGTAACAGAGGAGGTTTTTTCCTCAGCTCTGGGAGGATTAGAGAGAGATTGTCAACATTGATCGCTGCCTCCCTGTCAGGGAAAGCACGCCGATCTCCGTCTCCTCCTTCAGAGTGCCTGTTAGCAGAGCAACAGTCCCATACAGGGATCGACCTGCCTGAAGGGGATCAGGATGAGGTTGATTCTGTTATAGAGGAATCAACAGTGGAGGAACCTTTCTCAGCAGCTCAAGCTGAAAGATTATGGGTTCAGTCTCTGACTAACATGGTCCGATCGGCATTAAAAATGCACCTTGCGGAACCATCAACCACTACTGTATCCTCGTTGGGGTTGCTAGAAGCCCCCAGACTGTCTGTTCTTTTCCACTTCACCCTTTTACTGAAAGGGCTTATTTACCAGGATTGGGAACGTCCTGAGAAAATATTATTCCCCCAAGAGATTTCCGGTGGTCTATCCCATGGAGGATAAGTTCATCAAAAAAAAAAAAAATGGAAGGTCCCTACAGTGGACGCAGCCATCTCTTGTATGTATAAATCACTGACATGTCCAGTGGATAATGTCCAAATGTTCAAGAACCCAATAGATAAAAGATTGGAGTCCTTATGAAAGTCTGCTTCTTTCTACAGCAAGCTTGGTGACACAACCAGCAGTAGCAGCTATTGGGGTCTGCTAAGCAGTGAAGGATCAGTTAAAACAGGTCTTGAGGGACTTGACAGATCAGCAGGCCTTGCCCTAGCTGATCTACCTAGAGCCTTAGGCTTTGCGGTTGACGCCATAAAGGATTCAGTCCATCAGGCCTCCCGCCTTACGCTGTCTAGAGTACATATGCGTAGGCTTCTATGGCTCAAAAACTGGTCTGCTGAAGCTCCCTGTAAGGAATGGCTGGTTAGCATCCCATTTCATGGTGAACGCTTATTCAGGGAAAACCTGGACAAATATATCCAGAAAATTTCCAGCGGTAAAAATACGCTCTTGCCGGTTAAAAACAGAGTTAGAGGTCCCTCTTTAAGAGGCCTGCTTCTCCAGTCCCTGGGGCATCGGCTGTGTAACAGTTCCGACGGCCTCCTCGGTCAATTCCCGGGGGTAAAAAACAGGGACAATAGCAGGGTAATGAGAAACCCTGGGTCAGGGGAGGTACAAAACCTCCCCCAAAGTTAAATTCATTAAAGGGTTGCCCCCACTCAGTCGGGTGGGGGGAGGACTCCAGTTGTTCACAAGAGACCTGGCGGGATGCGATCAAGACAGATAGGTGCTCTCCGCAGTATGTTGAGGATACAGATTGGAGTTAAGAGACTCTCCTCCTTCCCATTTTTGAGGTCAAACGTGCCAAGGGATCCCCGGAAGAGAGAGTCCCTCCTGTTGGCACTAGAACAACTATTGCTCCAAGGAGTAATTATGGAGGTTCCACTGGAAGAATGAGGGTTCGGGTTTTACTCAAACCTCTCTACAAGTCCCGAAGCAAACGCGGACGGGAGGCCCATATTAATTCTAAAAGGGCTATACAAATTCCTGTATATCAGGACTTTCCGATGAAGTCGATCCGATCGGTGGCCACTGCCCTACAAGGGGAGGATTGGTTAGCCGCGATCGACATCAAAGATGCTTATCTGCACATTCCCATCTTTCCAGTCTACCAAAAGTTTCTACGCTTTGCAGTAGAAGGGCGCCATTTTCAGTTCAGAGCCTTACCCTTCGGTTTGGCCACAGCACCACGAGTGTTTACAAAAATTCTGGCCCTTTATTGGCCAATCTGAGAACACAAGGTGTAATGATAATGGCATATCTAGATGACTTGTTGCTGATAGACCACTCAGTGAAAAAACTAGACGTGGTCGTTCACAAGACAATCAAGTATCTGGAATCTCACGGTTGGATTATCAACCGAGAAAAGTCAGCCCTAAAAACCAGTCAAAAGTCTGGAATACTTGGGGCTAAGGTTGGATTCAGGCCAGTGAAAAATATTCTTGCCTCGAGGAAAGGTGTTGTCTTTGAAAGATTTGATCCACTTAGTGGGTACAAAAAAGACAGCCGTCCATACGCCTGTGCATGAGGCTGCTGGGAAAAATGGTGGCATCATTCGAAGCAGTACCCTACGGTCAATTCCATTCAAGGAATTTGCAGGGGGCCATACTGTCAGCCTGGAACAAAAAAGTTCAGGCCCTAGACTTACAATGTCCTTGTCCCCTTCCGTTCGCAAGAGCCTCCGTTAGTGGTTGGTTCCCCAGAATCTGGAAAAAGGGAAATCCTTCAGTCTGATTTCTTGGAAGGTGGTCACTACAGATGCCAGCCTTATAGGCTGGGGAGCAGTACTGGAGCAATGGTCTCTCCAGGGCAGATGGTCGGATGCGGAAAAGGCCCTGCCCATCAATCTCTTAGAGATACGAGCAGCCCGGTATGCCCTAGTAGCATGGACATCCAAACTCCAAGGGTCCCCTGTCAGAATTCAATCAGACAATGCCACAGCAGTGGCATATATCAATCGTCAGGGGGGCACCAGGAGTCGTGCAGCCCAAAGGGAAGTAAATTACATCCTGAGATGGGCAGAAAGATATGTCCCAGCCATATCTGCGGTATTCATTCCAGGAGTGGAGAATTGGAAGGCGGACTTTCTAAGTCACCAACAATTATGCCCAGGGGAATGGTCCCTTCATCCCGAGGTTTTCCGGACAATATGTCAGCGGTGGGGAACACCGGATGTAGATCTGCTAGCATCCAGATTCAACACAAAAGTGGACAGGTTTGTCTCTTGGACAAGGGATCCCCTAGCTTGCGGCTCGGATGCCCTAGTGTTCCCTTGGGATCAGTTCAAGCTGATATATGCATTCCCACCACCACAATTGTTACCTCGATTACTCCGCAGAATCAGGGTAGAAAAGAAACCAGTGATTCTGGTGGCTCCAGCGTGGCCCCGAAGAGCATGGTACGCGGAGATTGTAAAAATGTCTGTGGGGAGTCCTTGGACCCTCCCACATCGTCCGGACCTGCTTTCGCAAGGACCGATATACCACCCTTCCTTACCAGCCCTAGGTTTGACGGCCTGGCTATTGAAGCCCACATTCTAAAAGAGAGGGCTCTCTAATGCTGTGGTATCTACCATGATCAATGCCAGGAAGCCGGTATCCAGGCAGATCTACTATAGAATCTGGAAGGCGTACATCGCCTGGTGTGAGGCCAAGAAATGGCATCCACGTAAATACGTAATAGGTAGGATTCTGGACTTCCTACAATGGGCTGTAGATAGGAAGCTTGCCTTGAGTACTATCAAGGGTCAGATTTCGGCCTTGTCAATATTTTTTCAAAGGCCCTTGGCTTCGCATTCACTAGTCAAAGCCTTTATACAAGGAGTGATGCGTATTAGTCCTCCGGTTAATATTCCCATATGTCCATGGGATCTAAACTTGGTTCTGTCGGTTTTACAGAAACAACCATTTGAACCATTACAGCATATTTCCTTGGTGCTTCTCACCAGGAAATTGATTTTTCTAGTAGCCATTTGTTCGGCTAAAAGAGTGTCGGAATTAGCAGCTATGTCCTGTAAAGAGCCATATCTGGTTATCCATAAGGACAAGGTAGTGTTACGTCCTCATCCAGCCTTTCTTCCTAAGGTGGTATCGAGGTTTCATTTGAACCAAGATGTGGTTCTTCCTTCTTTTTTCCCCAAACCTACTTCGGTAGAGGAAAAGTTACTGCATTCTTTGGATGTAGTAAGAGCAGTTAAAGCTTATCTAAAAGCCACTGCTCAGATTCGCAGAACGGATACTTTGTTTATTCTGCCGGAAGGCCCCAGAAAGGGTCAGGCAGCGTCAAAATCTACTTTAGCCAAGTGGATTCGACAGGTCATAATACAAGCCTATGGCTTGAGAAGGAGACCGCCTCCGTTCAAAGTTAGAGCGCACTCCACGAGAGCAGTTGGAACTTCATGGGCAGTGCATCACCAGGCCTTCCTGGCTCAAATCTGTAAGGCCGCAACATGGTCTTCAGTTCACACGTTTACTAGGTTCTACCAGGTGGACGTTAGAAGTCAGGAGGATGTCGCCTTTGGGCGCAGTGTGTTGCAGGCCGCAAAAGATCCTCATGTCTGATAGCGCTCAGCTTATATATGGTGTATCCCCCCCCCCCCTCATTTGGCATTGCTTTAGGACATCCCATTAGTAATGACTATGTCGCTCTGTGTCCCGTGATGTACGAGAAAGAAAATAGGATTTTTTTTTTTTTTTTTTTTATCGCATGTTTTCCTGATGCGCATCAATTGTCCCTTAGGGGCTTTCTGTGGGGAGGTACCAATTGCGATCAGTTTCTTTAAAGTGAGTTTGAGTACACAGTTTTTCATTTTTCTTATTTACAGTGGATAGGGAATGTATTCAGACCCCCCTAAATTTTTTACTCTGTTATATTGCAGCCATTTGCTAAAATAATTTAAGTTAATTTTGTTTCCTCATTAATGTACACACAGCACCCCATATTGACAGAAAAACATAGAATTGTTGACATTTTTGCAGATTTATTCAACTGAAATATCACACGGTCCTAAGTATTCAGACCCTTTGCTCAGTATTTTAGTAGAAGAACCCTTTTGATCTAATACAGCCATGAGTCTTTTTGGGAAAGATGCAAAAAGTTTCACACCTGGATTTGGGTTTCCTCTGCCATTCCTCCTTACAGATCCTCTCCAGTTCTGTCAGGTTGGATGGTAAACGTTTGTGGACAACCATTTTTAGGTCTCTCCAGAGATGCTCAATTGGGTTTAAGTCAGGGCTCTGGCTGGGCCATTCAAGAAAAGTCATGGAGTTGTTGTGAAGCCATTCCTTCGTTATTTTAGCTGTGTGCTTAGGGTCGTTGTCTTGTTGGAAGGTAAACCTTCGGTCCAGTCTGATGTCCTGAGCACTCCGGAGAAGGTTTTCGTCCAGGATATCCCTGTACTTGCAGATTTTGACTAGAAACTAGTAATTTGGACTTTCAAAGGCGCACAGTAAACAAGGTAAAAAACTAGGGGTATTTTAATATAGAAAATATATAAAAAGCAGTTATATAAAATCGAGTAGATATTCAATATTATAAACTGGTCCACATAGGTTATCACAGTATATAGTTAAATAAAGTACAGTTTCCTTAAATAAACTCAAATGAGTGGACTAAGGTAGTAGCAATGTAACTGTAGAGTGGATAACCAAGCAGTGGGTCCAGAGGAGAAACAACATGTTGTGCGTTAATGTAACGCTTCCTCAGGAGCATAGACATATGAATCTATTAAAATATACAAACAACAAAAAAAAGGAAATCAACGTTTTAATACATAGAAACATTATACATATATATTTGCTGGCATGTGGCAAAGCAGCAACAGAAAGGCCTCGAGTTCAGTGGAGTAGGCAGCATCTCTGCTAGGATATAGATAGACCTTGCAATAGGTAGAATTGAATAAAGACAGACAATTCATGTAGGGAGAGCAACAGTTGAAGTAGATAATTGTATAAAAAAGAGAAAAAAAGAAAACCCATACTCACAGAATTGGCCGTGTTGAAAAAACAGTCAGCCTAATTGCCTAGACAATGGCGATGTGTTGTAACATATGGCCAGTCAAGGGAGTATTATCTGTGGGTAATGGTAACAAATTAAGTATCAAATATGCATATGGACTCCCGGGTAGTATATAAGAAGCCACATGGCCATGGGTGTTTGGCACATGTGGATATAAGCGCCTATTAGTTTGGTAAATAAGGAATCTTACCATGTAGAAATAATTGAGGTACTATTGATGGGACGATCTGTGCTGGTAAGCAGAGAATAGAGGAGACTTGGCTGGTCCGGTGTAAAGATAATGTTTTAATATGCCGGAGCGGCGTTAAACATAGTCAACTTGGTCCAAACTACCATAGTAAGCCTGGTCTACTCAATGGAGAGGTCAGGGCCCTGGGGAGATGGCAAAGTGTATAGTCAGCCCTCAAAAATTCCACTCGCATTTTGCGAGGGAATTTTGAGGGCTGGTGAGGAAGGGCTGCCTGGAAGAGGGGGGGCGAGCACCGCCGGCATGCGGGGTTGTATGGGAGTCCTTCTCCCAGCACTCGCGGAGGGGAAGAGAGGAGAGCAGGCGACCGGATCGTCACAGCGCAGGGAACATCACTCGCGGCTTTCATTTCTATTGCAGTGTGTTCCCCGCACTCGCTATGACACACAGCCCCACCCCCTGGTCCCGGGACTTTGATAGACAGATCACCCGTCCGATCACGAGTGACGTGTATCAAAGTTCCCCGGCCAGGCTGTATGTGACGCCGAGCGGCGGGAACACACAGCAATTGAAATGAAAGCTGTGATGTTCCTCTGCGCTCTCATCCACCGGTAATCCACTCCCTCTTCTCTGTTCCCCTGTATGAAGGGCACAGATGGGCAGCATGAAGGGCACAGATGGGCAGCATTAAGAAAACAGGCAGCATGAAGGGCACAGATAGGCAGCATTATCTGTGCCCTTCATGCTGCTGAAGGGCACAGCTAGGCAGCATTATCTGTTTTCTTAATGCTGCCTAAGGGTACAGATAGGCAGCATGATGGGTCGGGCGCAGGCAGGCAACATGATGGGCGGGCACGGATAAAGTTGTTCTTATTTATTTTAAGAACTTGATTCTGCATAAAACATTTAAGTGTCATTTCATGAGATAATTTATGAGGGCGTGTTTAGGGGCGGGGTTGGGTGGGGCAAGTGGTGGCGAGTAACCCTTGAGGCTTGGCTAGTAGCTCAGGACTTGAAATTTTGAGCCCTGGTATAGTATCCATAATAATGCTGCATATATCGACAACACAAAGAGGGTAATCTGCAAATAGATGTTGCCTTATCAGGGTTGTGGTTGGCCGTCAGCGAGTACTCCTAAGCTCTGTTTGATTGCCTATGATAGATCACGGCGTCAACCGGAAGCGACGACCTCCGGTCTGTCCACGGGCCACCGCGCATGCGCCACATTGCCGCTGACGCAACGAATATTGGCCACTACACAGGCAGCAATGGCGGGGATTTCAGGGCAAGCAATTTGAGAGCAGAAGACGGCGCTAAGCAGCCAAACAGAGAAGCAAAAGCCCACCCCCCATCCAGGAACAACATGGGGGACAATAACTGTGGAGCACGGCCACACGCAGGCAAATGTTAAAAACATAAAAGGAAAACTTGGTCATATACTAAAAAAAAGATAAGTCTAAGGCAAATATTTGCATCATGTAACAGTTGCATATCATTAGTTATAGCTTGTGCAATTCCATAAGGGCTTTACAGTTAGACATAACATCAATTATTTTGGGCTACATGATTAAGCAATACAAAGCGTCCGAAATACAATAACCAGTCAATAGAGCAGAGGTCTGGGACCTAAAAGGGAGGACAATATTGTTAGTACCAGATAATACATTTTGGATACAGCGAAACCCAGAAACTAAATAGAAATAATGGAAGAAAGAAAGTTATTAGTGCAAATAATCAAGTGAACAATGCTGTGCAAGGTACTCAATATTACAAAGGGACAAAGTCATTCTTAAGAAGGAAACAATCTGGATCGAAAGATTAAATGCCACCCAGCCCCCTGAACTCAGCGAAACCCAATCCTACAAACCTTTTCTATAGTTTGTTTGGTTGGCTGTCTCCTTATGCCAACTAACCAAACAATTTATCTTGGCCTCATCTTTCTTCGGTCTCTCTCTTTCCCCAATTGTTTGCGTGTGGCTTTGCTCATAGTCATTGTCCCCATGCTTTCTCCTCTTTCCTTATTCTTACTTTTTCTCTTTTCATGTCTTTCCTTCTCTTTTTTTCACTACCACTGTTATATTCATAATCCTTGCTTATATAGACAATTATGTGATGGCTTAGTTAAATCATGATCAATTTAATTGTTCACTAATATTCAATTCAACACTTTACACTATTCTAAATTTCCAAATACTTCCTCTATTATTATGGGACATGAACATGTTTGGAATTATTCACATCTTCTATATATACACCTCATTTCACATTCCATTTCTTCAATCCGAATACTTTTGGATTATTATTAATATTTTTATTATTTTTTCTTTGATTTACTCCTTGTTGCTCTTTATGTAATATTGAGTACCTTGCACAGCATTGTTTACTTACCGTATTTATCGGCGTATAACACGCACTTTTTTCCCCTTAAAATCAGGGGAAAATCGTGGGTGCGTGTTATACGCCGATACTCCGTCGAATTCCCCTGCTGAAAACGAGCGAGAGGAGCGAGCCGAGCCGAAGTACAATCGGCTTTACTCGGCTCCTCTCGCAGTCCCGCCCATCTCTGACTGCGCCGCTGACATAGAGAAAGCCGAGTTTACTTCGGCTCCTCTCGCAGTCCTGCCTGTGACTGTGAGCAGAGCTGAGTCTAGCCGAAGTACACTCGGCTTTCTCCGTCAGCGGCGCAATCAGTGGAGATGGGCGGGACTGCGAGAGGAGCCGAGTCTAGCCGAAGTACACTCGGCCCCGCTCGCTCCTCTCCACAGAAATCGGCGCCAAATTTTAAAAAACGCCGGGACTGACACGATCGCAAAGGCACTGGGCAAGGCTGCAGATGGACACTGGGCAAGGCTGCAGATGGACAGATGGACACTGGGCACGGCTGCAGATGGACAGATGGACACTGGGCACGGCTGCAGATGGACACTGGGCACGGCTGCAGATGGACACTGGGCACGGCTGCAGATGGACACTGGGCACGGCTGCAGATGGACACTGGGCACGGCTGCAGATGGACACTGGGCACGGCTGCAGATGGACACTGGGCACGGCTGCAGATGGACACTGGGCACGGCTGCAGATGGACACTGGGCACGGCTGCAGATGGACACTGGGCACGGCTGCAGATGGACACTGGGCACGGCTGCAGATGGACACTGGGCACGGCTGCAGATGGACACTGGGCACGGCTGCAGATGGACAGATGGACACTGGGCACGGCTGCAGATGGACAGATGGACACTGGGCACGGCTGCAGATGGACAGATGGACACTGGGCACGGCTGCAGATGGACAGATGGGCACGGCTGCAGATGGACAGATGGACACTGGGCACGGCTGCAGATGGACAGATGGACACTGGGCACGGCTGCAGATGGACACTGGGCACGGCTGCAGATGGACACTGGGCACGGCTGCAGATGGACAGATGGACACTGGGCACGGCTGCAGATGGACAGATGGACACTGGGCACGGCTGCAGATGGACAGATGGACACTGGGCACGGCTGCAGATGGACAGATGGACACTGGGCACGGCTGCAGATGGACAGATGGACACTGGGCACGGCTGCAGATGGACAGATGGACACTGGGCACGGCTGCAGATGGACAGATGGACACTGGGCACGGCTGCAGATGGACAGATGGACACTGGGCACGGCTGCAGATGGACAGATGGACACTGGGCACGGCTGCAGATGGACAGATGGACACTGGGCACGGCTGCAGATGGACAGATGGACACTGGGCACGGCTGCAGATGGACAGATGGACACTGGGCACGGCTGCAGATGGACAGATGGACACTGGGCACGGCTGCAGATGGACAGATGGACACTGGGCACGGCTGCAGATGGACAGATGGACACTGGGCACGGCTGCAGATGGACAGATGGACACTGGGCACGGCTGCAGATGGACAGATGGACACTGGGCACGGCTGCAGATGGACAGATGGACACTGGGCACGGCTGCAGATGGACAGATGGACACTGGGCACGGCTGCAGATGGACAGATGGACACTGGGCACGGCTGCAGATGGACAGATGGACACTGGGCACGGCTGCAGATGGACAGATGGACACTGGGCACGGCTGCAGATGGACAGATGGACACTGGGCACGGCTGCAGATGGACAGATGGACACTGGGCACGGCTGCAGATGGACAGATGGACACTGGGCACGGCTGCAGATGGACAGATGGACACTGGGCACGGCTGCAGATGGACAGATGGACACTGGGCACGGCTGCAGATGGACAGATGGACACTGGGCACGGCTGCAGATGGACAGATGGACACTGGGCACGGCTGCAGATGGACAGATGGACACTGGGCACGGCTGCAGATGGACAGATGGACACTGGGCACGGCTGCAGATGGACAGATGGACACTGGGCACGGCTGCAGATGGACAGATGGACACTGGGCACGGCTGCAGATGGACAGATGGACACTGGGCACGGCTGCAGATGGACAGATGGACACTGGGCACGGCTGCAGATGGACAGATGGACACTGGGCACGGCTGCAGATGGACAGATGGACACTGGGCACGGCTGCAGATGGACAGATGGACACTGGGCACGGCTGCAGATGGACAGATGGACACTGGGCACGGCTGCAGATGGACAGATGGACACTGGGCACGGCTGCAGATGGACAGATGGACACTGGGCACGGCTGCAGATGGACAGATGGACACTGGGCACGGCTGCAGATGGACAGATGGACACTGGGCACGGCTGCAGATGGACAGATGGACACTGGGCACGGCTGCAGATGGACAGATGGACACTGGGCACGGCTGCAGATGGACAGATGGACACTGGGCACGGCTGCAGATGGACAGATGGACACTGGGCACGGCTGCAGATGGACAGATGGACACTGGGCACGGCTGCAGATGGACAGATGGACACTGGGCACGGCTGCAGATGGACAGATGGACACTGGGCACGGCTGCAGATGGACAGATGGACACTGGGCACGGCTGCAGATGGACAGATGGACACTGGGCACGGCTGCAGATGGACAGATGGACACTGGGCACGGCTGCAGATGGACACTGGGCACGGCTGCATGCTGCATTTAAATGTAAGTTTTTTTTTTCCTTGAATTTCCCTCCTAAAAGTTTTTTTCCTTAAAATTCCCTCCTAAACTTGGGGTGCGTGTTATACGCCGATAAATACGGTAATTATTTGCGCTATTAACTTTCTTTCTTCCATTTTTTTTCTATTTAGTTTCTGGGTTTCGCTGTATCCAAATTTATTATCTGGTACTAACAATATTGTCCTCCCTTTTAGGTCCCAGACCTCTCCTCCTATTGACTGGTTCTTGTATTTTGGATGCTTTGTATTGCTTAATCCTGTTGTCCAAAATAATTGATGTTATGTCTAACTGTAAAGGCCTTATGGAATTGCACAAGCTATAACTAATGATATGCAACTGTTACATGATGCAAATATTTGCCTTCGTCTTATCTTTTTTTAATATAGGACTAAGTTTTCTTTTATGTTTTTAACATTTGCCTGCGTGTGGCCGTACGCCACAGTTATTGTCCCCATGTTGTTCCTGGATGGGGGTGGGCTTTTGCTTCTCTGTTTGGCCGCTTAGCGCCGTCTTCCGCTCTCTTCTGTGACCGGAAGTGCGGCGATTGATGGGGACACAGGGCAAATTGCTTGCCCTGCAATCCCCGCCTCTGCTGCCTGTGCAGTGGCCCATATTCGCCACGTTCGCGGTGACGTGGTGGGCCGCGGACAGACCGGAGGTCGTCACTTCCGGTTGGGAGTGACGCACTTCCGGTAAGTGCGCATATAGACACGGAAGAGGCCGTGATCTATCAAACAAAGCTTAGGAGTACTCGCTGACGGCCAACCACAACCCTGATAAGGTAACGCATCTATTTGCTGCTTATTGCCCTCTTTGCTGTGTTGTCTATATATGCGGCATTATTATGGGTGCTATACACTTTGTCATCTCCCCAGGGCCCTGACCTCTCCATTGAGTAGACCAGGCTTACTATGGTAGTTTGGACAAAGTTAACTATGTTTAACGCCGCTCCAGCATATTAAAACATTATCTTTACACCGGACCAGCTAAGTCTCCTCTCCTCTATTCCCTGCTTAAAGCTGAGTTCCACCCAAATTTTGAACTTCTGCTTAATCCACTCCTCGCCCCCTTACATGCCACATTTGGCATGTAATTTTTTGGGGGGGGGGGAGTGGGGGCTTCAGTAGGAGTGGGACTTCCTGTCCCACTTCCTCCTTCCGCCCTGGGGCCGCCTAGGCGACACTTCATATCGCCTTTTGGCGGCCCCTCCCTGTAGGCGATCACCTGGGGCGTGACAGGTCCCAGGCAAACGCCTGTCCACTCGGAGCGCTGTGCCATTCGCGCATGCGCAGTGAGTGCCCGGCCATGAAGCCGAAAGCTGTCACGGCCAGGTGCCCATGGAGGCGCCGGCAGAGAAGGGGGGGGAGCAGAGCGGAGCGTCGCTGGACAGTGGAACAGGCAAGTGTATGTTTATTAAAAGCCAGCAGCTACACTTTTTGTAGCTGCTGACTTTTAATAAACATAAAAAAAGGCTGGAACTCCCCTTTAACAGCACAGATCGTCCTATCAATATTACCTTTTAATTTTTTCTCCATGGTAAGATTCCTTCTTTACCAAACTTAATAGGCTCTTATATCCACATGTGCCAAACACCCATGGCCATGTGGCTTCTTATATACTACCCGGGAGTCCATATGTATATTTGATAATTAATTTGTTACCATTACCCACAGATAATACTCCCTTGACTGGCCATATGTTACAACACATCGCCATTGTCTACGCAATTAGGCTAACTGTTGTTTTTTTAACACGGCCAATTCTGTGAGTATGGGTTTTCCTTTTTTTTTTCTTTTTTTTTTTTTTTTTTTTTTTTTATACAATTATCTACTTCAACTGTTGCTCTCCCTACATGAATTGTCTGTCTTTATTCAATTCTACCTATTGCAATGTCTATACCCTAGCAGAGATGCTGCCTACTCACTCCACTGAACTCCTGAGGCCTTTCTGTTGCTGCTTTGCCACATGCCAGCAAATATATATGTATAATGTTTCTATGTATTAAAATGTTGATTGCCTTTTTTTTGTTGTTTTGTATATTTTAACCACTTTGCAACCACCTGCCGACAAATAACGTCGACAAGGTGGTTGCTTAACTCTGGGAGGACGTTATATAACGTCCTCCCAGAATCGCGCTCCCGCGCGCCCCCTGGGGCGCGCACACGGGGAAACTCCGTGACCGCCGGGTCCAGTGGACCCGGCGGATCACGAATCGCGTTAAATCGCCGCTGATGGCGGCCGTTTACCACGTGATCGCTCCGTCAAATGACGGAGCAATCACTTGTAAACAGACCGGCGTCATGTGATGACGCCGGTTCCTCCCTCCCCTCTCTGTACCGATCGGTACAGTGTGAGAGGAGAGGGGGAGAGAGCGGATGGCAGCAGCAGCTCTGTGGGCTGGATCTCTGACAATTGCAGTCACAGATCCAGCCATCCATCCATCCCTGCTCAGCCATCCCTGGTGCAATACCCTGCGCAATACTCTGCAAAATACCCTGCGCAATACTCTGCAAAATACCCTGCGCAATACTCTGCAAAATACCCTGCGCAATACTCTGCAAAATACCCTGCGCAATACTCTGCAAAATACCCTGCGCAATACTCTGCAAAATACTCCAATACTCTGCAATACCCTGCGCAATACTCTGCAATACCCTGCGCAATACTCTGCGCAATACTCTGCAATACCCTGCGCAATACTCTGCAATACCCCCTGCGCAATACCCCCTGCGCAATGCCCGGCAATACTCCGCAATAACCACTTCCCGCCCGCCGGCTGTCATATGACGTCCTTGACTTTGTGCGGAGATATCTGAATAATGGGTGCAGCTACAGGCATCATTCAGATATTAGTTTTTTCAGCCGGCGATTCCCTACACCATAAGAACAATCATAGCGGCTGTTCCGCCGCTTGATCATTCTTACGGGAGGTGAGAGGGGATGCCCCCCCTCCCACTGCCCTCCGGTGCTTCTACCGCTACGATCAAAGCCAGGATTGTTTTGTTTTTTTTGTTTTTTTTCAGGCTTCCCAGCCTAGAGGTGAGATGTGGGGTCTTATTGACCCCATATCTCACTGTAAAGAGGACCTGTCATGCCATATTCCTATTACAAGGGATGTTTACGTTCCTTGTAATAGGTATAAAAGTGATCAAAAAAAATTTTGGGGCGGAAAAACATGTCAAACTAAAATAAATAAAGTAAAATGAACAATAAAAAACAAAAATTTTTTTAAAGCGCCCCTGTCCCCGTGAGCTTGCATACAGAAGCGAACGCATACGCAAGTCCCGCCCACATATGAAAACGGTTTTCAAACCACACATGTGAGGTATCTCTGCGAACGTTAGAGCGAGAGCAATCATTTTAGCCCTAGACCTCCTCTGTAACTCAAAACATGTAACCAGTAAAAATATTTAAAGCGTCGCCTATGGGGATTTTTTAAGTAGCGAAGTTTGGCGCCATTCCACGAGTGTGCAATTTTTAAGGGTGACATGTTGGGTATCTATTTACTCGGCGTAACTTCATCTTTCACATTATGCAAAAACATTGGGCTAACTTTACTTTTTTTTTTTTTTTTTTTAGCACAAAACATTTTTTTTCCGTAAAAAAAACGCGTTAAAAAAATTGCTGCGCAAATATCGTGCGAGATAAAAAGTTGCAACAACCACCATTATATTCTCTAAGGTCTTTGCTAAAAAAAATATATGTTTTGGGGTTCTATGTAATTTTCTAGCAAACAAATGATGATTTTTACATGTAGGAGAGAAATGTCAGAATTGGCCTGGGTGCTCCTTGGATGTTGGGCCTCTGTATGTGGCCATGCTGTGTAAAAGTCTCACACATGTGGTATCGCCATACTCGGGAGTAATAGCAGAATGTGTTTTGGGGTGTAATTTGTGGAATGCATATGCTGTGTGTGAGAAATAACCTGCTAATATGACAATTTTGTGAAAAAAAAAAGAGAAAAAAAAAATCTTTATTTTGCAAAGAATTGTGGGAAAAAATGACAACTTCAAAAAACTCACAATGCCTCTTTCTGAATACCTTGGAATGTCTTCTTTCCAAAAAGGGGTCATTTGGGGGGTATTTGTACTTTTCTGGCATGTTGGGGTCTCAAGAAATGAGATCGGCCGTCAGTACTTCAGGTGTGATCAATTTTCAGATATTGGCACCATAGCTTGTGGACTCTATAACTTTCACAAAGACCAAATAATATCCACCAATTTGTACTTCTTTTTACCAAAGATATGTAGCAGTATAAATTTTGGCCAAAATTTATGAAGAAAAAATAGTAATTTGCAAAATTTTATAACAGAAACAAAAAAAAATCATTTTTTTACAAAATTTTCAGTCTTTTTTTTTTCTTATAGCGCAAAAAATAAAAAACCCAACAGTGATTAAATACCACCAAAAGAAAGCTCTATTTGTGTGAAACAAAAGGACAAAAAATTCATATGGGTACAGTGTTGTATGACTGAGTAATTGTCATTCAAAATGTGAGAGCACCGAAAGCTGAAAATTGGTCTGGTTGTTAAGGGGGTTTAAGTGCCCAGTGGTCAAGTGGTTAATAGATTCATATGTCTATGCTCCTGAGGAAGCGTAACATGTAGAGCAAGTTCTGTTTCTCCTCTGGACCCACTGCTTGGTTATCCCACTCTACAGTTACATTGCTACTACCTTATTCCACTCATTTGAGTTTTTTTAAGGAAACTGTACTTTATTGTTAATACTGTGATAACCTATGTGGACCAGTTATAATTTTGAATATCTACTCGATTTTATATAACTGCTTTTTATGATATTTTCTATATTAAAATACCCCTAGTTTTTTTACCTTGTTTACTGTGTGCCTTTTGAAAGTCCAAATTACTAGTTTCTAGTCAAAATCTGCATATTATTGGAATGCTGGCACATTACTAGTATATCCAGTATCACCCTATGGGGATGTACGTTAAACCCAATCCTCTTCATATATCCCTGTACTTGGCCGCATTCATCTTTCCCTCGATTGCAACCAGTCGTCCTGTCCCTGCAGCTGAAAAACACCCCCACAGCATGATGCTGCCACCACCACCATGCTTCACTGTTGGGACTGTATTGGACAGGTGATGAGCAGTGCCTGGTTTTCTCCACATACCGCTGAGAATTAAGGCCAAAAAGTTCTATCTTCGTCTCATCAGACCAGAGAATCTTATTTCTCACCATCTTGGAGTCCTTCAGGTGTTTTTTAGCAAACTCCATGCAGGCTTTCATGTGTCTTGCACTGAGGAGAGGCTTCTGTCGGGCCACTCTGCCATAAAGCCCCGACTGGTGGAGGGCTGCAGTGATGGTTGACTTTCTACAACTTTCTCCCATCTCCCGACTGCATCTCTGGAGCTCAGCCACAGTGATCTTTGGGTTCTTCTTTACCTCTCTCACCAAGGCTCTTCTCCCCCGATAGCTCAGTTTGGCCGGACAGCCAGCTCTAGGAAGGGTTCTGGTGTCCCAAACGTCTTCCATTTAAGGATTATGGAGGCCACTGTGCTCTTAGGAACCTTAAGTGCAGCAGAATTTTTTTGTAACCTTGGCCAGATCTGTGCCTTGCCACAATTTTGTCTGAGCTCTTCAGGCAGTTCCTTTTGACCTCATGATTTTCATTTGCTCTGACATGCACTGTGACCTGTAAGGTCTTATATAGACAGGTGTGTGGCTTTCCTAATCAAGTCCAATCAGTATAATCAAACACAGCTGGACTCAAATGAAGGTGTAGAACCATCTCAAGGATGATCAGAAGAAATGGACAGCACCCGAGTTATATATGAGTGTCACAGCCAAGGGTCTGAATACTTAGGACCATGTGATATTTCTGTTTTTCTTTTTTAATCTGCAAAAATGTCAACAATTCTGTGTTTTTCTGTCAATATGGGGTGCTGTGTGTACATTAAGAGCCCATTCACACAGGGGCGTCTTTGGATCCGACTCCAAATCGCCCCTAGTCGCCTCAGGTCGCGCTGGCTGAAGAAATCAATGTAAGTTATTGGAGCCGTCCTTATGCACACTACTGCAGTCGCTCCGACTTCAAAAAAGGTCCCTGTACTACTTCAATCCGACTCCTAGGCGACCTGTAACCATTCATTTCAATGGGAGTCGCCTCTCACTGTCTTAATAGGAGCAACTCTCCAGGAAGAAAACATTTATCAGGCAAACCTCTCCCTCCCCCCTCCCTCCCACAGAGCTGTTTCTTGTTTGATTGGCCACTGGAATGTCTCCTGTCCTGCAGGCAACTTGGAGTTGCCTTGTAAGTAGCTCCAGGTCCCGCTGTGATTCATTCTCAAGTCGTGTCTGAGTTGCCTCATAAAATCGCACTGGAAGTCGTGTTGCCCCTGTGTGAATGGGCTCTAATGAGGAAAAAAGTTAACTTAAAATGATTTTAGCAAATGGCTGCAATATAACAGAGTGAAAAATTTAAGGGGGGTCTGAATACTTTCCGGACCCACTGTACATCCAAGTATAAAAAAGTTCACATATTCCCAATTGCACCCTTCCATTTTATTTCTTTAGCCATTTGAGTCCTGGAGCCATTTTTTCAATATGTTTCAAGGTTTTTTTTTTTTGTTTACAGGTTTTAATTTTTTTTTTTTTTTTTTTAGGGCTGTAGATTACTTAAAACCTCTGAACATTTATATATTTTCTGAAAGCAGATACCCCAGAAAAAAAAATAGTGGCAGTTCCAATTTTTTATGTTAACGCATTGGTTTGTGAAATACAAAATGTCAGTAAAAAATACACTAAAGTAAATTTTAGAGTACATAAATTCATTAAGTTTATCAAATTTTTTGAGAAATATAAAATTGGCGAAAAACTTCAGTACCCTAAATTTTTTCATAGGTGACACTTTAAAACCCCCTACAGATCATCAGTTTAGGGATACCCATGAGCTATGGTGCTAGAATTATTGATCCCACTCTGGCATACACAGTGAATATAGAACCATGTGTAGGGCATTTTCTGTTTTTATATGCAGGTGCACTAATGAATGCGTATATGCGAGAGTGTAGTAAGGCTTTAAAAATTTTTTCTCTCTGAGAATGACCGCACCAAACCAGGAAGTAACGTCATACACATTGCTTCCTGATCAAGTAACAGGAAGGTGGATCTAGGGACTGGAACTTGTCTCCCACTGCCTTTGCTAGCGGCACCTACCCTGACCGCACCTGTCTTGTAGCTGGGACAGCGGAGCCTGGTATACATGCAGCGTTTTGTGTAAGCGGCCTCAAAACGGCTCGTATCGCTTCCACATGAAAGCTGACAGTTGGCTTTACAAGTGTGCGCACACTACCAGCTGGTATAGGAGCCGGGAGTATGTTTAAAAAGCGCTCAAGTGATATATGAATTCTTCCAAAGATTCCACCAAGCCTTATTTAAATCTTTAAATCAATCTGTATTTTCAGTTTTGGTGACATTGTCTTTTCAGAAAAGAAGTCTAAGGTGTTGGACTTTGGATTGAAATATGCCCCAGATAAAAAATATAAGTTCAACGCACACATTGATGTTTAAAGGTTTGTCTATGCAGGTAAAACAGGAGTGGAGAATCAGACTGATTCTGAATTTACCCATAGTGGATTGAGAAATCAATCCACCTTTAATCCCAAGATGGGGGGGGTAATGTTTTTAAATCTGTTGAAGCATGCCATAGAAAGTATTGCAGTAAACCCTGTTAATGGGACAGAGGAGTAGGCATCAAGTAATGGGAAAAGAAGAAAAAAATTGTTACAAGACCAGCGGATAAAGCTGGGAAATTGTAGTTCTGAATAAAAACCGATTTTATGATATAGAATTAAATAGGCCGTTGAATGAATCGGAAACATATGAGGTGCTGTTGGGAGATCCAAGTAACAGATGTAAAGGAAAATTTAAAATACTAATTAAAAAGGGCCAGAAAGAAGATACACTGAACAAGAATGAAGCCAGAGCAAGAATGAGGCCCAGAGGCACCAAAATTACCAGTCATCTACCAGATGTCCAAGGTGCATTAAAACAAACACAATCCACCAAGGAGACCTATAATACTACTTTATAGCCTATGGTACAAAATTATCCGTCCTTTTTAAAAGATTGTAAGGACCTTATTGACATATTAAGAGACCATCATTAAAGATGAATGTGGAGTCGTACATGAATATAAGGATGATGCTCTAGATGTAGTAAGGTGGGCATTGCATAACCTGGTTTAAAAATTAAGCAAATACAGTTTATATTCGAAGCCCTAGATCTGGCAATAAGTAAAAAAAAAATCTGTCAAGATAGTGCATTGAGATGGGAGCAAAGTATGCTCCCAGTGTTAACATCTTTATGAGCAAATGAAAGGAGGAGGAAATCTACGGGGAAGCACGACCACATCTTAAATTGTACAAGAGGTCCATAGCGTAGATGACAGTCATTGTGTGGGAATGTTTGTAGAGTCTTTGGAAAAAATAAATAGGATTAGGAACAATATCTCCTTTACAGGAGGATGGAATGGGAAACGGGTAAAATTTTTAGGTTGTACAATATAAAAAAGAAACTGTATACCAGAACCCTCTTCAAAGATACAGATTGCAATGGGTACATCACCACAGGAAACTTTACCATTTTTAGATGGAGAGGTCACCAATAGCAACCACCTTATTTCTTTTAGTACAGTTTTTCTTGGCTCGGTGTTGAGAACATTTTCTGTATCCATAGCCAGTGTCTTAGATGAATAATAGTCTCTCGCATAACTGCTTACTCCTGTGAGGCATTGAAGCCTCTGGTGTTCAGTTCTGCAGCCAAAAGTAGACCCAAGAATCACTGAATCAATTTCAGCTATAGGTTTTTATTTCTTACTATGACCTATTAAGTCGCCAGGTTGCTACAAGTTCTCAAGCATGTGAGCCAAATGTATTTTTCATTATACACTACATAAGTGCAATATTTTCATACAGCTCCTCAAAACTGTCACTGCTGCTACCTGGATTGTCTCCCTGTTTACTGGATGTAGGTAATAATAATTCCCTGTCCAATCCGGAGGTGGAGCAGTGACCTATGAAGCAGCAGTGCTGAACCAGTCCATAATCAAGCACTGTGTGTGCCACGTGATTGGTTGCACAGAATTACAAATACATTGGAAGGCATAACAGTTTGAGTTTCAACCGCTTTAACAGTTTTGGATTGAAATCGTATTTCTATATTTTTATGAAAATAGATTGTGTTTGAGAGATTTTCTCCACTTCCTGTTCTGTCTGACACCCATCACTTGGATGAAAAGTAAGAGGGATCTTCCCAAATGGGACAAATAAAACCTTGAACTCTTCAAAGCTAAAGTTCTGCCTGGAGTTGGTTTTGAAGCGTTTTTCTCTTGTGTTTGTTTGTTTACTGAAGCTGAACACCTGGTTAATCTTGTTCCATTTTTTTCTTAACAGCTCTGCATATATTCATTTTCTAACAGAAATCTTTTTATGCACTCAGCTAAGGCGTGAAAAAATCGACCTTGAAAATACATTGGAACAAGAGCAAGAGGCACTAGTAAATCGTCTATGGAAAAGGATGGACAAACTTGAAGCTGAGAAAAGGTAAGTGTGCGACATCTCTAAAATGTTTAAAAACATGAGTTAACCCTTTCAATTATAAGTTTATTAAAGTGGCCAGTAAAGAAATGACAAGCAGACCTCAGTTGCCTTACTGTGTTTATTGGTGCACCAAAATGATTGTTTAACCACTTGAGTACCAGCCTGTAATATCTGTTCACGAGGCCATTTTTCAGTGTTGATTGAAAATTTCTTAGTCATTAACCACTTCCCGTCCTCAGGCTATACTGCAACTGCGGCCATGATCATGGTATAGCAATCCGCATCCGGTGATGGGGTTTACTGTAAAAGTGATCAGAGCAGCTCTACAGCCACCTGATCACGTTTATAGGGCATGGAAGGAATAGACCCCCAGATCTCTCAAGAGAGTACCTGTCACGGCCCATGGTTTTACAAGAGAGTTGTTCATCCCTTGTGATGGCAATAAAGTTGATGATAAAAATTAAGGAAACATGTAAAAAAAACAAATGCGAACATGCACACAGGTCCGGCATCCATATGTATGCATCACACATGTGAGTTATCCCCACAGATGCTCAAGTTGAATCAATATTTCTAGCTCCCAAACTCATGTTTCACTCTAAACTGGTAACCTGTAAAGGCTCTTAAAGCGTTAGCTATTGAGATTTTTAGGTACCATAGTTTGTCGCCATTTCGTTCTTGAAATGTTTGGCATCTCTTTACTTGGTACAACATCATCCTTTTATATCAGTGGTTCTGAACCCTGTCCTCGAGTACCCCCAACAGGCCATGTTTGCCGTTTTTCCTTTATCTTGCAAAGGTGCTTTAAATCGGCGTCAATGGGTTGGTATTTTGAACTAGGGTTGTCCTGATACCACTTTTTTTAAGACAGAGTGTAAGTACCGATTACTCCCCCCCCCCCCCCCCCCCCCACTTATGGGCACTGACTGGCACTGGTAGGTGGCACCGGTAGGTGGCACTGATTGCATCATCAATGCCCGCAAGTGCCACCTATCAGTGCCCACAAGTGGCACTTGTGGGCACTGATAGGTGGCACTGGTAGATGGTGCAATCAGTGCCATCTACCAGTGCCACCGTATACCAGTGCCATCTATCAGTGCCCATAAGTTCCACCTATCAGGTGGTACTAGTAGATGGCACTGATTGCACTGATAGGTGGCACTTGTGGGCACTGATAGGTGGCACTTGTGGGCACTGATAGATGGCACAATCGGTGCCATCTATCAGATGGCACTGGTAGATGGCACTGATTGCACTGATAGGTGGCCCTTGTGGCCACTGATAGATGGCCCTTGTGGGCACTGATAGATGGCCCTGAAATGCTGCGAAAAATGACACCGGATTTATAAAAAAAAACTATGCTGCAACGCCCATCTTGGTACACCCTGCACTCGGCTGCAGTAAGCAGCAGCAGACATCTTGATACACCCAGCCCATATAGCTCGGGCTGGGTGTAACAAGATGTCTGCTGCTGCTTACTGCAGCCGAGTGCAGGGTGTACCAAGATGGGCGTTGCAGCATAGTTTTTTTTTTTTTATAAATCCGGTGTCATTTTTCGCAGCATTTCAGGGCCATCTATCAGTGCCCACAAGATGGGCGTAGGGACGTTCAGCCACTCTACACTAAAAAAAAAAAAGTATCGGGTGAAGCCATCGGGAGCATTTGCACGAGTACTCGCGCAAATGCTCGGTATCGGGACAACCCTATTTTGAACAGCTAATTTATCGAAGAGAAATTCCCAAAACATGGCCTGTTGGGGGTACTTGAGGACAGGGTTGAGAACCAGTGTTTTATATAATGTCAAAAAAGGGGTATTGTTTGTGTGCACTAAAATGTAAAGTGTATTTTTTTCCATGAAATTTTGCATTTGATAAACGGCTGCACAACCATTGTTTAATTCTTGAGGGCCTCTGTTTTCAGAAAATATATAATGTTCGTGGGTTCTAAGTAAAAAAAAAAAGTGTGTGAGAGAAATGGCAGAATTGGCCCTGATGACTAAAAGTGGTTAAACACTGAAATCAATTTAATTTTGTATCCTTTTTGAAACCACTCTTTATTTTGTTGGTATTAATCCCTGTGTTTTTTATTTTTTTTTATTATATGAGGGGGAAAACAGTTTGCATTCCTGGCCATTTTTTAAATGTTTTAGAACAAACACCTAAAAAATTACCTTTTTTGAAAAGTAGACACCTCAAGGTCTCCTTATTTGCCACATTTTTGAAAATAAAGAAACCTGCTTGTATTTAGGTGGTTAAACAATGTAGCTTGGTAATGGTGCACTAGATACAGTGCATTATTAAAAGTGCAGGTCATACACAGTGGAGATGAGGGGGTTAATATGGTGAAGGGTTGATCTACAGGTTACATTCTGAGGCGGGATGTAGATCAGATCTACAGAAGGGGAGGAGAAGTAAAAGTTTGGGGGGAAAGAGAAAAAACGATCCCACAATAAAAACCCATCACCACTAATCTGCTGCTCCCTGTGACTGATTCATCCATTCATTGTGAGAAGAGGGGCAGTCTCTTCATTGTCAACAGTAGTACTGTACTGTTTACATTTGTGATCACTGTGATTTGTCATCAGTGATCATGAGGTGCAGATCTGCTCGGAGCAGCTCTGTATGAAGCCATTAACGTGCGCTGACCACTTAAGGGTGATTTACGAAGTGTCATTATAAATGTCAAGTGGTCAACCTCTTCCGGGCCACCCGCAATGTACTGCGGATGGGCAAGCCCGTACAGGCGTAGGTTGATTGCCTCTTCCTGGTTCAGGGTGCACGCATGACCGCCCCCATGCCAACACAGCATGTGTCCAATCAGAGCCCTGTGTTGACAAACACAGGGCTCTGTATAGAGGAAACGATCTCGGTTTCTTATCCCAGCAAAGCCTGGGTAAGAAACCAGATGTTTATTGAAAAACACACCTTAACACTTGTTAGGCACAGTTAACCCTTTGATCGCCCTAGATGTTAACCTCTTCCCAGCCAGTGTGATTAGTACAGTGACAATGTATATAGTAATAGCACTAGTCACTGTATTAAGCTGGCCATTAAATGTTTGAACCTCAGCCGGTTCAGCAGGAACCGGCTGAGATTCGAACCATGTATGGGCAGGCTTAAAGTGGTTGTAAAGCCACTGTCGTGCTATCCCCTTGGTTAAATAAGGACGTGCTGCACAGTATGTGTTTTTCTATCTTCTTTCAGAGCGTCTCCCGGCGCTCACATGACTCCTTGGCTCTCTCCTGGGCTGACCGCTCCAGTGGCAGGGCCGAGAACTCCCACTGACGTCAGAGGGGAGGAGGAGAGAGCCGAGGAGTCGCGTGAGCGCCGGGAGATGCTCTAAAAGAAGATGGGAAATCTGCATATAATTTTTTTTTAACACATACTGTGCGGCACATGTCCTTATTAGGGATGAGCTCTGGCGTGTTTGCACACCATGTGCAGAGCCTGCCAGGAAGTCGGCACAGCGCTGCTCTAATGACAGGCAGGGAGACATTGTCCCGATGCGCGGCTGCAGAGATCGGGAAATGTCTCTTTGCCTGTGATTAGCGCAGCGCCGTGCCGACTTCCTGGCGGGCTCTGCACGTGGGGTGTGCGAACACGCCGGAGCTCATCCCTAGTCCTTAACAGAGGGGATGAATTGACAGTACAATCGTTTTTTTTATAGCCACAGGTGTGGCACTGTCGCGAGCTGACAGGGAGGGGAGGGGGGAGAGGAGGACAGGAGAGCTGCGGTTGATGGAGGCACATAAACTGACCACAGTGTAAGGGTTCATCAGCCATGACAAACTGCGGGGGAGGGCAGGATCAACCAGGTATTTCAGGTGATACAGGGGGTCTAATTACACAGCACAATCGCTGTGCTGAGTAAAAAAAGCGGATGTCCCGCGGCCAATCGTTTGTTTTATTTTTTTGGCATTCAATTGTTTTTGGCATCACAAAGTAATGCTCACTGGTTTGGTGTCTTTAAATATCCCCTGTCTGTTTTTGTGCACAAGAAGAACTTATAAAATGCAATATAGGCAGTTTCCATTTTGCTTGTGGGCATTGTGAAGCCCACAAGCACTGATTTCCTGGAAGCGGTGAATGCTCATCTCCCAGCATTCACCGCTCTTTCCCACGCATGCGCAGTGTTTACGTCGAGCAGTGCCTTAAACTTCCTGGTTGCCATCACAACGGGGGGTGTCTCGTCAAATTTGGCTCCCCATCACAGATTGCTCCAAAAGTGACGTTCTGTCGCCGCCATCTTGCTACACCCCACACACTGTTATTTTCAACACAACGGAGCTTATATGCTTAAATACAGTATTTGTAAATCCGACGGACTGTTTATATGTTAAATGTGAAAATCAGAGGTGTTCTGTCACATTGGCAACCATGTAAGGTCAGCAGGTTTGCTGCTGCTTTTAAAATTTAACATCTAAACAGTCCGTCGGATTTACAAATACTGTATTTAAGCATATAAGCTCAGTTTTGTGTTCAAAATAAGTGAAATCTAAAACTCCGGTAGGTGTAACAAGATGTCCGCTTGCCCCCTTCTCACTCTATTATTACTGTGCAAGAATGTGGGGTGTAGCAAGGTGGCGGCGACTATTAGTCACTTACGGAGCAATCTGTAAAGGGGAGCCGAATGTGACAAGACAGCTGCGTCATTTGAAAATTTTGCGAGATTTCGCAGGACCACGTTCCGCATGGACTCTTGGGAAGCATGACACTGTGCTCCCAGGAGACATTGTGGTAAGCTCCCAGATAACAGTGCGGCGCCGGGGAAAGGAGTAGAAACGCCTACTCCCGCGGGAATGAAAAACCGGAAGTCAGACTTTACACAGCAATACTACGGTATTTAAATCTAAAATAATTTGTTGTGGCAATTAAACATGTATGTAGTGTATTGAAGGTGATGGGATATTGTTGTTTTGGGTGCAACTCCGCTTTAAGGGAACATGATCTATTTTTTTTTATTATGGTAATAAACACATTAATGTACTCCAAGATGTTCAATTGATCAACTTGGGTACAACCAGCCTTGGTGGATTTTACATGTGATTATTGCTAGCAGCTATTATGTCCGCTAGCAATAATCACTCCTGGGGGGACGCAGTATTTGAAGCCCGTATGTCATTACAAAGCCTTCATGTGTACTAAAAAAATGTGGCTGCTCCATTTGCATACATATAAAGGGGAGTACAAAAGTTTTTTTATAAATGCAAAAAATACATTCTCTTAGATATTCATTTACAGTTCCTGACCCATTGCTTACTGGATTTGTAAACCTTGGAAGTCAAATTTCATGGCAGCAACTTCTGTTTTTAGAATTTTACAGGAGAAATTGGACCAGCCTGTGTCTGCCCCACCTTCACCACGAGACATATCAATGGACATAGACTCTCCGGAAAACATGATGAGACATATACGATTTCTAAAGAATGAAGTAGAGAGGCTAAAGAAGCAACTACGGGCTGCTCAGTTACAGCGTAAGTGAACATCTCTAGTCCTATGTCCTTTGTTTCTGGTAAACTCCAGCCTATTTGGCAGAATATTGTGTTTAACGCAAACTGTTGTAATCACTACATGTTAACGGTTGTATCGGCCTTTCTTTTTCAATATTTTTATTATGATTCAATATGCACAAGTAGTCAAACAGATCCTTGGTCAGGTATAAAAATGTAAATTGCGAGTGGTGAGTTAGAGCAAAATGAGAACAATACACATACTACAAAACCCGTAGGATGTGGCTATAGTTAAATGTACGTAATATCCAGCATTAACCTATAAGAATAAAGGATGTGTGCGCCTATTTAATCATTCGACATCCAAGGTTTAAAATGTATTATTGCACTACCCAGTGGTTATCATAAAGCAGTCTTAAACAAGAACATACAAATGTGTGCATCTGACCTTTCTAATGAGAAGCAATAATAGCCCAGGACCTGTTGCCCTGCGACCTTTTTATTAATGCTCACCCTCTCTATTGCATCATAATAAACCTACAACACTGTTTACACAGAACAGAATCGATTTATGCTGCTGTAACATGTCACCTAAGCAGTTTTCTTTCTACCTAAACACTGTTCAGCTATGCCATCATTGGCTACTCAGATTCTCCCTTTCTTTTGTGTGCTTAATAGTTTGAGAGTTGCTCTTCTTCAAACTTAAAAGGAAGGATACAAAGGTTTTTTTTCTTTTAAATAAGGCTCTTTGAATCCATTTTAATACATACCATAAAGGGAAACTTTGAGCATTGTATATTAAATCACTTTTAAGACTGAGCTATAAATAACAATGGTGGGAATAGAAGTATTCCTAAAAAAAATATATATTTTTTTTTTATTGAAATGCAGAACAAAAAGAGGGGGGGGGGCACTGCTTTCTCAGCCAATGAGACGGGGAGTCCCAGGCAACCGAGACATCGCTGGATCTAGATGGGGCTCAGGTAAGTATGAGGGGGGCTGCTGCACACAGAAGGTTTTTTATCTGAATGCATAGAATGCATTAAAATGAAAAAAACCTTCTGACTTTAAAATCACTTTAAGTAATTGTAGCACCCTGATGTTTAGTCAGGAATGCTCTTAAATTTATCTGCCAAGTAATAGTTTCCTTGGCCAATTGCTAGGTCAATTGATTTCACCCCAATTCTGGAATTGCTGCACTTCTCTCTTCTGTTGCTAAATGGCCGGCTATCTGGTGACATTAGATAAGACAAGGGCATTGCAAGGACAGATTAGGAATGAATGGGGTTTCTCAGCCAATGGGCAGGGATTTTCTTGGGTCCCTTGGCCTGCTGGGAGAACATATTTATTTGCCTGGAGTCAGGTGATCGGGGTTCTGTGCCACCTGGACGGCTGTCTGGGTGGACGTGTGTTGTGTGTTATCAGAGGGCCTATCCAGAAGCAAGAGAGCAGCGTAGGGTTAGGATTGCGGCTTGACTGCCAACCAGAAGTAACGCTTCTGTCGTCCAGAGAACCTGTCGTGGTCGGAGGTGGAGGGGAAGCTGTCGCCACTAAGGGACCATCCACTTTGTTACCAGGGACCACTGTGAGTAGCTGAAGCCAGTATCTGAGCAGTATTCTCACCAACTGGGGACGGTGAAGAATTGGGAAACTTCATCAGAGGTCAAGCCAGGGACCCAGCCAGTGGAGGTGACGCTTACAGAGCATTATTGTGTGCCAAGCCAAGGCCTGAGCAGGCCAGTGGGGTGAAGCTTGAAGAGTGTATGTGAGTGCCAAGCTAGGGACGCGGGGGTGACGCTCAAGGTAGATACTCGGTGAGAAGATTGTAAGAGCTCAGGAGATCCAGTGGCAGCGGTTTAGCGGGTCTAAGTGATAGACTTGGGAGCTCAGTTGAGTGAAGATTCACTCAACACTGTTGCTTGGCATATCTAATGCCTTGGAAATTCTTTTGCACTCCTCTTCTTCTGACTGATGCCTTTTAACAAAGCAATCCCTCTGATGCTTTGGAAGCTCTCTGCAGGCCATGGCTTTTGCTGTAATATGCGACTAAGAAAATGTCAGGAAAGACCTACTAGAACAGCTGAACTTTATTTGGGGTTAATCAGAGGCACTTTAAATGATGACAGGTGTGTACTGACTCCTATTTAGGCCCCTTTCACACTACCACGACTTCAGTCGCGTGATTTTGCTGCAATTTCAGGGAGACTTGAGGTCTATGTACCTGAACTTGCATCAAAGTCGGAACCAAAGTAGTGCAGGGACTACTTTGAAGTTGGCATGACTTGAAGTCGTACTAATATTAATGGTTGTCATTGGAAATCATGGGGAACCACTTGTCATGCTACTTTGCAGTCCCAAATCATGGGTCAAGTTGTACAAGTGTGAAAGGGGCCTTAACATGAGTTTGAATGTGATTGCTTAACCACTTCAGCCCCGGACCATTTGGGTGGTCAAAGACAGGCCACTTTTTGCGATTCGGCACTGCGTCGCTTTAACTGACAATTGCGTGGTCGTGCAAACAAAATTGACATCCTTTTTTTCCCCACAAATAGAGCTTTCTTTTGTTGGTATTTGATCACCTCTGCGGTTTTTATTTTTCGCGCTATAAACAAAAATAGAGTGACAAATTTGAAAAAAATGCAATATTTTTTACTTTTTGCTATAATATCCCCCAAAAATTTATAAAACATTTTTTTTCCTCAGCTTAGGGCCGATACATATTCTTCTACATATTTTTGGTTAAAAAAAATCGCAATAAGCGTTTGGTTTGCGCAAAAGTTATAGCGTTTACAAAATAGTGTTATGGCATTTTTTATAAAAAATAAATAAAAAAATTTCTTCACTAGTAATGGCGGCGATCAGTGTTTTTTTTTAAAAATTTTTTTTGTGTGTGACTGCGACATTATGGAGGACACATTGGACACTTTTGACACATTTTTGGGACCATTGTCATTTTCACAGCGATCAGTGCTATAAAAACGCACTGGTTACTGTGAAAATGACACTGGCAGTGAAGGGGTTAACCTGTAGGGTGCGCTGTAGGGATTAAGTGTTTCTTACTGTAAGGGGGATGGGCTCTGTCACATGACGCTGATCTCCGCTCCGAGTACACGGAGCAGAGATCCGTGTCATTGTCACTAGTCAGAGCGGGGAGATGCTTGTTTACACAAGCATCTCCCCGCTCTATACCTCTGAGACGATCGAGTCCACGGGACCCACGGTCTGACTCACAAGGAAGGCGGCAGGGTCGCGGGCGTGCTCGTGACCACACGGGAGGCATTTTAAAGGGACACGTACATGATTATGCCTGTCCGTGCCATTCTGCCGATGTGTGTGTATATATATATATGTGTGTGTGTGTGTGTGTATATATGTCCCCGAGTTGCCCCAAGTCGCGCTATTTTTAAAACTAACTGAAGTGAATGGAGATGTTTTAATGTACACGACTGCAGTCGCTCCGACTTCAAAAAAGGTTCCTGTACTACTTCAATCAGACTTCTAGGCGACTGCTAGGTGACCTGTACCCATTGATTTCAATGGAAGTCGCTTAGAAGTCTGATCACTGTTCATTTTGAAGGCAACTTTACAAGAAGCAGAAAGGAATTTACCTAAAAGCCACAAGGAATTTACTTCAAGTCGTGTTGTTAATGACCACAAGTCACGCTGAAGTCTCCTCCAAGTCTCGCTGTGATTCATGCTCAAGTCGTGTCGGAGTTGCTTCTGGAAGTCGTGTTGCCCCAGTGTGAACCGGCTCTTATGCAACCACATTATTTTCTTTACTCCATCCCCCCTCTAAAAGATTTTAGTTTTTTTCTCAATTGAGTTGTACAGTTTGTTCATGTTTTAGGTCACATTAAAGGTGAAAAAAGTTCTGAAATGATTTATCTTTGTATTTTTTTTTACATCACAGAACCCTGACATTTTAACATTGGTGTGTAGACTTTTTTTTATATCCACTGTATATAAATATATTGGTATTGAGGTGGTTAAACTGTTTCTTGAAGAAAGGCAATCCATATCTTTTGTCTAAGGAGGTCAGTGAATATCATCTTTCCTTTTTCTGGCATATTTATTTGATGTTTTAACCACTTACGGGCCGCCCGCCGTTATAAGTCGTCAGTTTGCTCCCATAACCCCGGTATCCTCTTCAGTGGGTGGTCTGCTTTTTTTTTAGATAAAAGTGGTCTTGGCGGCGGATTTGCAGCGAGATCACTTTTATCGGGGGCAGGAGAGGGGCTCCCGCCGCACTCCGGGTTGTCTCTGCCGATTACCGGAGCCGTCGGAAGCGGCGGAGACCATCGCATCCGCTCTCCTCTGAGCTTGGTGAGGGGAAGATGGCCTCTGCTCGGCTCCATAGTATTGGAGGGCGGAAGCGTCGTCAAGCGTCACTTCCACACAATGCTCTTAATGGGGATTTATTTATTTTTTATTACATTTTTGTTTAAATATGAGATCTGAGGTCTTTTTGACCCCAGATCTCGTATAAGAGGTCCTGTCATGCTTTTTTTCTATTACAAGGGATGTTTACATTCCTTGTAATAGGAATAAAAGTGACCCAAACCTTTTTTTTTTTAAACGGACAGTGTCCAAATAAAAAGTAAAATAAATAAGAGAAAAAAAAATGTAAGCGCCCCGCCAAGCTCGCACGCAGAAGTGAACGCATACGTAAGTCGTGCCTGCATATGAAAACGGTGTTCAAACCACACGTGAGGTATCGCCGCGATCGTTACAGCGAGAGCAATAATTCTAGCTCCAGACCTCCTCTGTAACTCAAAACTGGTAACCTGTAGAATCTCTATGGAGATTTTTAAGGTGTAAACCGATACCATTTTTTTAGGACAGAGTACAAGTACCAACCCTTTTTTTTTTTTCATGTACTCGCCGATACCGATACTTTTTTTTAATGTCGTGACAGTTTGACTGATGGGCACTGATAGGTGACACTTATGGGCACTGATAGTTGGCACTGACAGGTGGCTGGAACTGATGGGCGGCACTTATGGATGCCACTGACAGGTGGCTGGCACTGATGGGCAGCATTTATGGGCACTGACAGTTGGCTGGCACTGACATGGGGCTGGCACTTATGGGCACTAATGGATGGCACTGATAGTCGGCACTGATATGTGGCTGGCACTTATGGGCAGGCACTGAAATGCTGCAATAAATGACATGAGGAAAGGATTTTGAAATGCTATGCTGCAACGCCCATCTTGGTACACCCTGCACTCGGCATCAGTAAGTATCAGCAGACATCTTTCACCCAGCCCGAACTATATGGGCTGGGTGTAACAAGATGTCTGCTGCTGGCTTACTGTGACCAAGTGCAGGGTGTACCAAGATGGGCGTCGGGATGTCCAAGCTGACGGTCACCAATCCTGATGCAGCTGCGCCCTGCACACTTCCAGCTTGCCTAGCTGAGGACTCGCTCTCCACCCCACTGACTCCGCCAATGGACGTGTCCCACCCACTCTGCCCGCCCTCTCCGCTGGCAAACTCTGCCCGCCGACCAGGTATCGGGTCAGGCATCGGGAGCATTTGTGTGAGTACAAGTACTTGCGCAAATGCTCTGTATCGGTCCCGATACTAGTATCGGTATCGGGACAACCCTACAAGATATATTGGTTATCAATTTACTCAGCGTAACATTATCTTTCACGGTATAAAAAAAATGGGCTAACTTTACTGTTGCCTTTATTTTTTTTAATAAAAAAAAAAGTGTATTTTATACTATAGGATGTCTGGGGGATAAAAAAAAATACTGTGTGTGTGTGTGTGTGTGTGTGTGTGTAATATATATGTATAGTATGTGTGCGCGTTTGGGGGTTCCAAGTTATTTTCTAGCAAAAAAAGGATTTTAACTTGTAAACGGAGTCTGAAAAATAGGCTGGTCCTTAACCACTTCAGCCCCGGAAGGTTTTACCCCCTTCCTGATCAGAGCACTTTTTAAAATTTTTGCCACAGCGTCGCTTTAACTGGTAATTGGGTACAGCATTGCATGACCGCGCAAACGAAATTTGCATCCTTTTTTTCCCTCACAAATTTAAAAAACTAATTTCATCAGTTTAGGCCAATATATGTTCTTCTACATATTTTTGGTAAAAAAAAAAAAATCGCAATAAGCGTATGTTGATTTTTTTTGTGCAAAAGTTATAGCGTCTACAAACTATGGGAAAGATTTATGGCATTTTTTTTTTACTAGTGAGGGTGGTGATATGCAATTTTTAGCGGTATTGCAACAGACAGATTGGATACTTTTTTGACAAATTTTTGGAGCGTTCACATTTATACAGTGGTCAGTGCTCTAAAAATGCACTGATTACTGTGTAAATGAGGCTGGTAGGGAAGGGGTTAACACTAGGGGCGATCAAGGGGTTAAATGTGTGTTCCCCCAGTGTGTTACTGTATGGGGATAGGACAGAGTAGGAGAGGCGACATGTCGCGGTTCCTAGGAACAAACAACATGTCTCTTCTCCTCTGACAGCACAGGGATTTGGGTGTTTACACACCCAAATCTCCGTGCTGGTGCTCGTGGCCAGCTGAGATCGCGACTGCCGGCCACGCACATCGGGTCCCCCGCCGTGCAGTGGGTGCGTGCCTTCTGGCAGCTCTTAAATTAACCCCGTACTGGGTTTCACACAGGGGAGGCATTCTGCCCCGTAAATACGTTAGCTGGTCGGGAACCGGTTAAGTGATTAAAGTGATAAAAAGAAATAAATGCGCTACCCAAAAACACATAAATAATAACAACTCTATAGAGGGAGGTGAAGCAGCTGTGCTGGAATGTGACAAATTCAAACAAAATGGAAGGTAATAGTACAGCGCTACATATAGGCCAGTAAAAACTAGACTAACTCAAATGTGACCATAAATGGAAACGCACAAAAAAGTGAGAAGGGGCAGGCTGAACGCCCTACCCAATATATATAAAATGTCCACAATGATAAACAAAAACAAAAAAATTAAGAGTATCCAAAACAGTGGGTAAATAACAAGGAATGGATGTAAAACTTCTGGCACAATTCTTCACGTGGATGGTGACATTCATGTGTGCTTACCAGAAACGTTGGACCCGAATGTCATACGACAGCGGATCAATCGAGCTTGAGAGTATCTCCAACGGCTGCTCCACAGGAACGTCCCCGGATCTCTGATGGATGTAGGCTTATACCGGCTAGACAATCGGATGTCTTCAATCCTGGGTGGAACTGATGGATGCAGTACTTCTCGGGTCTCCAATACCCCCAAGGCTGGAGATCCTACCAGAAGACTGGCACTCTGGATCCCGGTATTCAACCGGACGATGGAATACGATCAAACTTAAATGGAAATTGCCCCGACAAGGGTATTGTAGAAGGGCCAACTGGAGAAAACTGAAAAAACTTTTCCTCACCGATTTCATGCAAAGAGAAGAAAAAAATAGGGGGCTCCAATGGTGTAGGTCAAAAAAAATTGGGTTTTTAATCAGAAAAACACCAACATACAAAGATAAAAAGTGATCACAGTTCATATATTAAAAGACAACATGGGAAGCAAAATGCATAGCCAGACGCGTTTCGTTCCTAACAGGACGTCTACAGGGACATGCCCATGTCATCCATTCCTTGTTATTTACCCACTGTTTTGGACACTCTTAATTTTTTGTTTTTGTTTATCATTGTGGACATTTTATATATATATTGGGTAGGGCGTTCAGCCTGCCCCTTCTCACTTTTTTGTGTGTTTCCATTTATGGTCACATTTGAGTTACAGTCCAGTTTTTACTGGCCTATATGTAGCGCTGTACTATTACCTTCCAAGTGGTTAAAGATTACATATTTCTTGAAAGGAGAAGTAGTTTGTTTTGCATTCCTGTGACCCATTTTCAGCTGACAGCAGGCTGAAGTCTGCTGACATTGGTGCCGGTCCAGGCTCGGGCAAGATCATGACAATAGGAGTCAGGAATTGCCCACATGCCTGGACCAGCAACCCGGCTCAGCCTCTCCACAAGCTGCTAAGAGCCTAAGCCAGTCACTTTCGCCCGCCCCCTTCACAGCCCAGCGCTCCAGTGAACGGGGTTGGGGGATGCAGAGAGCTGCTGACTGACGGTTCAGAGAGCTGTGAGAACCAAGCGATCTGCGTTCGATCGCTCAGTTCTCAGTGTTAGAGCCGGTGGTGAACAGATACAGCATCCACCTAGGTAAGTTTGGGGGGGGGGGGTTCATATCTTTTATGACATGGAGAGATGACTTGGGTTTATGCTACAGAGATTCCAGTGAAAGGAAAAGGGGATAAGACAATAAGGGGGAATGGTAGGGAAGGAAGAAGGGGAGCAGCTGTGTGTAAGGAACAGAAAAATAATAAAATCTTTCGGAGTAAAATCTGCTGCTGAAAAAGCAGTGTACATTTATAATGTTCAGTGATCCAACAGTTTACAATGAGCTTTGTCCTCTACCTGCCCATTACCTGGATATTGATGGATTTTTGGAATGGATTCCCATTCTTTTTCATTAACTTTTATAGGAATATTATTTTTTCCTTGGCTAGAGATTTTTGAAGGAGATTAGCTGATACTGTCGTCATTCATGTGCGATAAAACCAACAAACTCCTATCTGGACACGACTTTGTTCATGATGAATGTGTCTCTAGATGATTTTATCTGCATCATCTCATCTTGCTCATGTCCTTGTGTACTTTGTTTTCTTCCAAGAGATAAGAAAGGTTACCCTTTTTGTACTAATAAAATTGTAGATTCGTGAATTGGCAGGGTGGGTGTATTTCTTGAAATCTTAGAGCAAGACTGTTATTAGCTGAGTAGGCCCGACCATCTTTGGACAAGTTGCTGCGAAGTGAGTTTAACATGATTTTTTTTTTTTTTTTTACAAATAACTAAAAACTATATAAAATAGTTTACTCTTTCGTCCATGGACCGACACAGCTTCTCTATTGACAAAGTGGGTATTATCCGTTAATTAGGAGTGACTAGGCAGAAAAACTTGTAAAAAGTGTTGCATCACACCTTCTACAGTACCGCCCAGGGGGCGGACCCTCTGGGTATACCCTCTCAGTCTGCACATCGCAGATCAGTTTTTTTCTGTCTAGCAAGGAGTAGGACATGGCTCCCTTCGGGCTCATTGGTCCGGGGAAAAAAGATATATATATATTTTTTATTTTTTTGCTACATTTGTTGTTTCCTGCGATCTTCGATCAACTGCCGACTGGGTGACAGGCTGGATCCTCGATCCTTGTAGTCTCCCCAGTTTCGGCCATCGAGCGTGTGCCGACCCTAGCTACGCGCTGGGTTTTCCACGACATGCCCGTCGCTCCACGGGTGGCCGGTGAGCCTACGCTCCAGGGCCTGCATCGGACCGCTCAGCTTCGGCTGACCTTACGGCCGAGTCGCAGCAGCCTGGCCGGTGAGCTTACGCTCCAAGGCTTGCATCGGACCGCTCAGCTTCGGCTGACCTTACGGCCGAGTCGCAGCAGCCTGTCCGGTGAGCGTCATGCTCCAGGGCATACATATGATCGTCCCTTCTGGGTCCAATCACAGCATGCCTGGCCAACAGTCACCTTCCGTGCGCGGACGATGATCTGTTTGGAATGTCTTCCAGCAGAATACATGCAGGATAGGTAAGTAAAACTCCCCTGCCTCGGCTGGGTGATTTAGCTGGACATTCCTGGAGAGATCAAGTAAGTGGTTGTGGCCCCTTTCTTCCCTCTCTCCCTGCCTTTCCCTCCTCCCTGGGCTTCTAGCTAAAGGTTGCTGGGTGCTGGGGGTCACCTAGGGGGTCCCACTGGAGCGGGGCTGGCTGTAACTAACATTTAAAAGAAATGTCATTTTTGCTTACCTGTGTTTCTGTGTCTCCATGCTGTCGGCGGCCATTTTGAGGTGGTCCATGCCAAGTTTGGCCTCTTGTAACTGCCTGGCGGCCATCTTCCTGTAGTTCGGCCACACCCACTGGCCCCTATCAGGTGATCGGCGGCCATGTTTGTCCACCCTGTATGCAGATATTGCCGTTCGGCGGCCATCTTTTTTGTGGGCTATGGCTGCCTGACCTCTATCTTCTGTCGGCGGCCATTTTCTTAGAGCCCACATTATCTTCCATACAGACGGTTTTGGCAACCATTTTGCGAGAGCCTCCGGCCTCTAGGGTGCATTACACTGGCACGAAAATTCACACAGGAAGTGCTGATAAAAGAAGCAGACTGACACAGCAGCAAGGGGACAGCATCATAGGCGCAGCATAGCAGTACCTATCCAGGGTGGTGAGTCCTCTGGGTAACCCAGCATCTCTGCAGCGCAGGAGGGTGGCCTATTGATATCTTGCCTGGAGCCCTGTGAGTGTCAGCGTGTGGTCAGCATGGCATCTGAGCCAGATGTCTTCTCCCCTGAAACACCAGATTTAGCAGCTGGTGTCCCTGAGGTGTCTATGGACGCTATGTCGGCAATCCTAGAGGCGTTTGCTGCCAGGGTGGAAGCAGCACACGGGAATACAGGGGGTAATAAACGCCCCCGTCCCCTGCAATCTTCTGGGGATATTTCTGATGCAGAACCAGGTCCAGCTACGGCTCATGGCCCAGATTCTGATGCATCAGAGACTGCAGACCGTGACCGATCGGACAGTGAGGAGGACTCCAAGTCCAGGTCAGTACGCGAGACGGCTTTGGTATCTGACCTTATTACTGCAGTGCGGGATACGCTAAAGTTGGAAAGGACTGAAGAAGTAGCAGATACTCCAGTCCCCTTTGGGTTTTGTAAACCTGCCCGCACTGCTAAGGTGTTCCCTTGTGTGTCTTATTTTGACAAACTCTTATACAAGGAATGGGAGAACCCACTGAGGGTCTTTACAGCCCCAAAGAGGTTTGCAGTACGGTACCCCTTTGAGGAGAGTTTTCTGAAGATATGGACCTCTCCCCCTATAGTGGACCCTTCGGTGTCCAGACTTAATAGAGCCACCACTATTCCAGTAGAAGGGGCTCCTGTTTTCAAGGACCCTGTGGATAAGAAGGCTGAAGCACTCGCTCGCTACCTATACTCAGTGGTAGGCTCAGCAGTACGCCCGGCATTGGCGGGGGCCCTAGTGTCTCAGACACTTACTGAAGGGGCAAAATTGCTACTCCAGGGGTTAAAGGAGCGAGATGCTCCTCCTAATGAGATAACTTTGGCCGACCAGTTGGTCCAGGGCCTTAAGTTTGTCTGCGAGTCAGACATGGATACTATTCCCCTGCTGTCAAGAGCTTCGGTTTATGCAGTAGCAATACGCCGCCTGATCTGGCTAAAGGGCTGGTCTGCGGACCAGACTTCCAAGAAAGCCCTATTGGATCTGCCTTTTAAGGGCGACAGACTTTTTGGGGCTTCTCTGGATGACATCATCAAGGATGCTACAGGAGGTAAAAGCACTTTGCTTCCCCAAACTAGCAAGGGTAGGGGACCACGCCAAGGGCAGGGGCCCTCCTTTACTGCACGTAAGCGGTTTTTTTCGCCCTCTTAAGGCGACAGGGAAAAGACCCCAGGCCGATAAAGCGCCTGCCCAAGGACAAAAGCGTCCTTGGTCCCGCAGACCCAACAAGCCTGTGGACAAATCTGCGTCCACATGAAGGTCCGCCCCCACCCAGCTCTCGGGTGGGGGGACGTCTTCGCAAATTCGCGACTCAGTGGACTGCTCTAGTCTCCGACAGGTGGGTTTGCGAAGTAATCTCCTCAGGCTACAAGATAGAATTTCTCTCTTGTCCACCAGACAGATTCATCACCTCCAATCTCCAGCTACTACCTACCCGTCGGGAGGCCCTGTATGGGGCGGTCCAGGGTCTACTGGAACGCGGGGTAGTTATTCCAGTTCCAGAACAGGAACGGGGTCAGGGTTTTTACTCAAATCTGTTCATTGTGCCAAAGAAGGAGGAGGTTCGTCCAATCTTGGATCTCAGAGCCCTCAATTGCTTTGTGAAGGTACAAAGATTTCGGATGGAGTCGGTTCGATCCGTAGTCACGGCTCTCCATCCGGGGGACTTTCTGGCCTCCTTGGACATCAAGGACGCATACCTGCATGTCCCCATATACTCCAGACACCAGAGGTTTCTGCGATTTGCTATCGGGAAGAACCACTACCAGTTTGTGGCCCTCCCGTTTGGCCTTGCCTCAGCACCCAGGACGTTCACCAAGGTGCTCGCTCCGATTCTGGCACTTCTAAGACAGCAGGGTATCGCTATCACAGGTTACTTGGACGACCTTCTGCTGAAGGGCCCTTCAAGCTCAGAATTAGAGGTAAGCGTGTCCATTACCTGTCAGACTCTTCGAGACTGTGGTTGGATACTAAACACGCAAAAGTCAGTATTGGTGCCCACTCAACGCCTAGTGTACCTGGGGTTGATTCTGGATTCCTCAGAGGCAAAGGTATTCCTCCCTGTGGAGAAGTTACAGACCCTCCGGGCTGCAGTACGGCAGCTGACTTCCAGGAATTGGTCGTCACTCCGTTTTTGCATGCGAGTGTTGGGCCTCATGGTAGCCTCCTTCGAGGCGGTCCCATATGCTCAATACCACACTCGAGTGTTACAGAGGGAAGTTCTGTCCAGATGGAACAGATGCCCTTCATCTCTGGATTATCAAATCCGAGTGAGCCACCTAGTCAGGAGATCCCTGGTATGGTGGCTGACAGCACCGGCTCTAATGGCCGGGAAGTCATTTCTTCCGGTTTACTGGATAGTGATCACGACGGACGCCAGCCTTACAGGTTGGGGGGGAGTCTGGGGTGTCCAGTCGGCGCAAGGTCGCTGGACCCCAGAGGAAGCCCTCCTGCCGATCAATGTCCTGGAGATCCGGGCGATCAAGCTGTGCCTCTTCAAATGGTCTCAGAGACTGCAAGGGCGTCCAGTCAGGATCCAGTCAGACAACGCCACAGCAGTGGCATATGTCAATCATCAAGGAGGAACAAGAAGCTCAGCTGCAGCATCGGAGATCGCTCGCATCCTGAAGTGGGCAGAGAGGAGCGTACCGGCACTGTCGGCCGTGTACATTCCGGGTGTGGAAAACTGGCAGGCGGACTACCTGAGCCGCCAGATGCTGGACCAGGGAGAATGGTCCTTACACCCGGAGGTGTTCCAACTCCTCTGCCAAAGATGGGGCACACCAGACGTAGATCTTCTGGCTTCCCGACTCAATCGGAAGGTATTGAGGTTTGTGGCCCGGTCAAGAGACCCATGGGCAGACGCAACGGACGCGTTGGTAGCATCGTGGGGCCAGTATCGGCTAATCTATGCCTTCCCTCCCTTAAGGCTTCTTCCTCTTCTGCTCCGCAGAGTGGAGGCAGAGGGAATTCCAATGATCCTAATCGCTCCAGATTGGCCTCAGCGTCCTTGGTACGCCGATCTAGTACGTCTGGTAGCAGACGTCCCCTGGCGCCTACCACTACGGAAGGACCTGCTGTCGCAAGGTCCCATATTCCATCCTGCTTTACAGTCATTGGCTTTAACGGCATGGCTGTTGAGAACCAGGTACTGAGAGACCGGGGCCTGTCAGACTCAGTAATTTCTACTATGAGAAGTGCTCGGAAACCGTCCTCTAGGAAGGTCTATCACCGCACTTGGAGGGCCTACATCTCCATGTGTGAGGAAATGAAATGGCATCCGCGTACCTATTTGGTTTCCAGAATCCTGCTGTTTTTACAGCATGGGGTAGACCAAAGGCTTGCCCTAAGTACGATTAAGGGACAGATATCTGCCCTGGCTGTCTTTTTTCAGCGACCCCTGGCGACTCACTCTCTCGTGAGTACATTTGTGCAGGGGGTTCGACATGTGGCCCCTCCGGTCCGCCCCCCGTTACCTCCGTGGGACTTGAACCTGGTCCTCTCGGTGCTTCAGAAGGCACCGTTTGAGAATATTAGAGATATTCCCCTGTTGACACTTTCTCAGAAGGTGGTCTTTTTGGTGGCTGTTACGTCAGTTAGACGAGTCTCTGAGCTGGCAGCCTTGTCCTGCAAGGCTCCCTATTTGATTTTCCACAAGGATAAGGTGGTGCTGCGGCCGCAGCCTTCCTTTCTTCCGAAGGTCGTTTCGGCTTTTCATCTCAACGAAGACATTGTACTTCCATCCTTGTGTCCTCAGCCGTCGAATCCTAAGGAGTCGGCGTTGCATTCCTTGGACGTTGTCCGAGCTTTGAGAGTATACATATCTGCTACTTCCCTGTTCCGGAAGTCAGACTCACTGTTTGTTTCGGTGGCTGGTCCCAAGAAGGGCCAAGCAGTCTCATCGGCCACCATCTCTAGGTGGATCCGACAGATAGTAATCCAGGCTTACGCCTTAAAGGGTCAGGCGCCCCCCTTTCCTGTCACGGCGCATTCGACCAGGGCAATAGGTGCCTCTTGGGCTTTCCGACATCAAGCGTCTGTTTCCCAACTATGTAAAGCGGCGACTTGGTCGTCCGCTCACACTTTCACAAAATTCTACAAAGTTGATGTAGGTGCATCTTCGGATGCCTCTTTCGGCCGCAAGGTTTTGCAGGCGGCTGTTTAGAGTTGCAACTCCTCCGTTGGAGGAGTGCTGTTTTGTGTTTTGGGGTGAAGTTTGTTTTTATGCTGTTACCACCCCTCGTTTTTTCTCTGACACTGCTTTGGGACGTCCCACTTTGTCAATAGAGAAGCTGTGTCGGTCCATGGACGAAAGAGTAAATAGGATTTTTTACTCACCGTAAAATCCTTTTCTCTGAGTCCATGGACCGACACAGCACCCACCCCTCCTTTTAAGTTTGTACTGCTTTTTGACTAACTGATCTGCGATGTGCAGACTGAGAGGGTATACCCAGAGGGTCCGCCCCCTGGGCGGTACTGTAGAAGGTGTGATGCAACACTTTTTACAAGTTTTTCTGCCTAGTCACTCCTAATTAACGGATAATACCCACTTTGTCAATAGAGAAGCTGTGTCGGTCCATGGACTCAGAGAAAAGGATTTTACGGTGAGTAAAAAATCCTATTTTTTTTTTAATCTCTATACAAATCTTTAGTGCACCATCAAAGTGGTTCTAAAGCCTTAAGGTTTTCCACCTCAATACAATCTATGCATTAAGGGGAAAAACCTGTGCTGCAATTCACATGCAATTCTGGGCAGTGTGATTTCAGCCTTTCGTTTGGGCTGAAAGTGCACCACATCAAAAGTAGTGCATGCTCTACTTTTGGAAACACATTGCAACAGGATCGCAAGGTACATTTGTACCATGTGATGTGGTGCGGGCAAACCCACTGCATTTTTTGACCTGCATTTAGGGTGTTGCTAACTTTGCACTGACACCTGCTGCAGATCGCAAGGGCAGTACGATTTGAATGCAGTGCAGGAAACCTGCGCGGAACGCAGCTTTCCCACACAGCATTCTAGTGTGAACAGGTCCTAAATCATGTCTGCTGTTGCATGCATGTGTGGTGATTGTCTAGTAATATGGCAAGGTGCCTTTTCGGAGGATAAATCTGATATACAGAAGCATGATCTATGTCTGGTTTGTCTTCATGTCCGCTGTAAACAAGTTTGACACCAATAGAGTGCAATTTCAAACCACGAGATGGGCTCTCAAGTGAATTGAATGAACAACTTCTCTGCTAGGGGCAGATTTTCTACTCAGAGCGAGGAGGCTTCATGCAATGTAGGTAGCAGGACTTCTCTTTTGAGAGTAACCCTTTACACTGGCATTTTAGAGCAGCTACAAGGCCAAGTACAAATGTATAACTAAATTATACTGTAAGCTATTTGGCTCAGTAAAAATTTCTGCTTTAAGCGCGTTAGGAATTTCTACTGGACCCCCAATTTGAATGCACAGGGTGTGTTGGTGGAGGCATCTGGGCTGAGGCTGCTCCTTATCGTTTATTCACCTGGGCTGGTCGGTGGTAGCGATCCTTTCTTGGTATTGCTTGCTACAAAACTGAGGCAAATTGATAGTAGCAGAGGTTGTCTTGGGTTGGCCTGCAGTTTTTTGTTTACCAATCTTCCTGTTGGCAGTATAACGAGGTGAAGATTTCCTGTGTTAGACACAAAGAAAGGGATCTCACAGTGATTAAAAAAATCCTATATTACACTCTAGGCTCTTATGTCAATACTACTGTAATAACATTAGCTTAATGTCTGTCCATCGTGTGCAGATACAGAGAAGATGGCACAGTATTTGGAGGAAGAGCGTCATATGAGGGAAGAAAACCTGCGACTTCAGCGGAAACTTCAGAGAGAAATGGAGAGACGAGAAGCCCTGTGCAGACAGCTGTCGGAAAGCGAGTCCAGCTTAGAAATGGATGATGAGAGGTCTTGTGGTTGATGTACCTTCTTAATACATTGGGGTTGATTTACTAAAGGCAAATATACTGTGAACTGCAAGTGCAGTTGCTCCAGAGCTTAGTAAATGAGGTAAAGTGTCACTTTGCAAGAATACCCAATCACATGCAAGAAAAGTAAAAAAAATTATTTTTTGCTTGCACATGATTGGATGATGGAAATCAGCAGAGCTTCCCCTTAGAGTCCCCCCTTCAGCAATGTGATGGCTACGATCTTGCTCATGCTCCATTTCTGCCACTGGTATCTCCTGGTCATTTTCTGTTTTTGACATCTTCGGCCATCTTAATTGTTTGACCTGGGTTGATGCACATGAATGAATTCATCCCAAACACAGAAGGCATATCCAGAATGTACACTGCGATGCACATGCACAATATATTCAGAAGAAACATTGTTGGCAGGCAGAAGGAGATGCATAATAGTTTCTGTGTAGTAAATCCTACCTGCCAGTAATGTTTCTAAAAATGTCTTTAGTTCTGCTATAAAGTTTTTTTTTTTTTTTTTAAACAATATGCAGTTTTAAATAGGAGAAGCTAAACATTTTGGTAGTGTTTCTGATCTGCTGTTGATATTTAATATAAATATAATCCAGTACATGGGACTTGGCAATGGTTTAGTATATGGCAACATAGTTAGGGAATTCTTGTAATCTCAAAGAAAACTAGTCACAATTGTATTTAATAGAGGTGCATCGAATGGAACTTTTGGTATCAAAACTGAAAATGCAGAATGCACTTTGCTGAAAAACGAAAATGACAGTTAAATGTGTTTATTCTAATGCACAGAGTGCATTAGGATAAACATACTTTTTTTTATTTTATATATACATATAATTGTATTCTATTCAACTTTTAATGTCATGAATTTAAATAATCATGAATTTCTTGTCAGCCATTATTGGCACCTTTAGCGCTAGAAAATAATGCATCCCTTTAAATTCTATGTATATCTTCAGACTGGTCCCTTGCGCTAGCGTGTTAAATCTGCTTACTACATTTTTGGTCAGTTAAAAAAAAAAACTCCCTATTGAAAACGCATCACTAACGCACCCATGTTACATTTTTTTTTTTTTATGCGGTTTTTGAGTCACTTATGGAAAATAAGCACAGTAAAATCATGGTAAAATCCCTGCAAAATAGCTTTTTCGGGGCTATTATTGGGACCTTTTTCTCTTAAAGTGTCGATAACCCCATTTTTTTGGGCTGATATGTTTCGGTGCATCTCTAGTATTTTAACCCCTCCTCACCAGTCCCGAGGTTTTAAAATCACATGTTATACTTACCTTCTCTGTGCATTGGTTTTGCACAGAACAGTCCCGATCCCCCTCTTCTTTGGTCCCTCACTGACACTCCTGGCTCCTCCTCCCCGCTGAGTGCCCCCATAGCAAGCCTTGTACATGCTCACTGCCAAGCCTTGCTCTGTGTGTCTGTAGGACACACAACGGTGCTCGGCTCCACTCCCTGCTCCCTCGTCACTGGCTCTGATTGACGGCAGCGGGAGCCAATGACCCGCGGTCATAACAGGGACTGGGAGGGGGGGTTGCTTGCGGGGCATGCTTAGTAACACGTTGCACCCTAAAAAACACGCATTTGGGTGTAACATGTTAGTAAAGGTTAACTTGTCCGTGAAACAATATTTATTTGCCCCTGAAATAAATTTTTGCCTGCTGTCTTATACTTGGGTTTTTCCCCATCGATCAGTGTTGCTGAATATAGCCGGCAGCACTGATCATTGTATTCTGACAGTCGCCCTACTGTCAAAATGCAATACTTTAGAGGGAGTGGTTTCCCTATCTACATCAATTGAACGGGTTGAATGAAAAAAAGAATAGTCTATGGACTGCCTAAGTCACTGATCAGATATAAAATTTTACAGCAGGTGATGAGATAGATTGAGTCCGGAGATGCGCAACAAAAATGGTGACAGGTTTTATCCCTCAGACCTATCGGGAGAAACTTCAGGAACTTAATATGTACAGTCTAAAGGAAAACGGGAGACATAATTGAAACCTTTAAATACAAGGGGGTGAATATGGTTCAGGAGGGCAGTATTTTCAATAAAAAGCTAGGGTCAAGAACACGGACATGACCCCAAAGTAGCAGGAGGAAAATACAAAACCTGATCCTAGAACGTTTTTTTATTTTATTTACAGCAACAAAGTTGTTGATGCTTGGAATAGACTTCCAGCAGAGGTTGTGAGACAGTCAACAGTCAGTGGATTCAAACATGCTAGGGGGACACACAAAGATCTGTATTCAGACAAACAAATTAAAGTAGATTTGAAGGACCACTTGTTTTTTTGTTTTTTTAGATCAGGACAGCCAGGCAACTAGTAGTTTCAGGAGTAGCATCCCCTGCATTTATCAAAGTTTTTTTTTTTTTTTTTTTTTAGTTTTTTTTTTAGATTGTGTTCATAAATGTGTGTTTTTATCTATATTTCTTATGTTTATGATTATATTCACTTTATGCACAATGCTACTGTTTTAAATAATTATTTTTTTCTACAGATATTTTAATGAGATGTCTGCACAAGGATTAAGACCACGTACCGTATCCAGTCCTATTCCATACACACCATCCCCAAGTTCCAGCCGACCCATTTCTCCTGGTAATTGCCTCTTTAGTTCTTGGCCTAAAAGGACTTGCCACAATGAAAAACACCTGAAATGCAAGACTTTTATATAAGCATGTACCGTATATACTCGAGTATAAGCCTAGTTTTTCAGCACATTTTTTTGTGCTGAAAATGCCCCCCCTCGGCTTATACTCGAGTCTGTGTCCATCTTCATCTTTTGTACGCCTGATTCCGGACAGCTGTAGGTCCCCTGGACCCCAATCTTGGCACACATGTAGCCCCACTCTTCCTCTACAGGTTTGCTGTCCTGGGGACCTACGGCCAGGAAGCACCAATTTTTCAAAACCGGGCACCCCTTCCAGTCTAGTCACACAGCGCAGGAGATCAGGTAGGGAGATTGGGCATGGACACAGTGAGGCATGCAGATGGACACCCTAGGCTTGTACTCAAGTCAATACGTTTTCCCAGTTTTTTTGTTGTAAAATTAGGTGCCTCGGCTTATACTCTCGTATATACGGTATTCCCTAGTCCATGTGATACAATTTTTAGATTTCAGGCAGTGGGACTAACCTTGTTCAGTGTTTTTCCCCAGACTAGAATGTTGCAGGTCAAGGAATGGGTGCTTCGGTCATAGCCTTTCCACACAGTGTTGCATTGTGACAAATTATGATGAACAGTAGTAGTATACTGGTATATTCACTGAAGAAGTAGTATATACAGGTGAAACTCGAAAAATTAGAATATCGTGCAAAAGTTCATTTATTTCACCAATACAACTTAAAAGGTGAAACTAATATGAGATAGACTCATTACATGCAAAGCAAGATAGTTCAAGCCGTGATTTGTCATAATTGTGGTGATTATGGCTTGCAGCTCATGAAAACCCCAAATCCACAATCTCAGAAAATTAGAATATTGTGAAAAGGTGCAATATTCTAGGCTCAAAGTGTCCCACTGTAATCAGCTAATTAAGCCATAACACCTGCAAAAAGGGTTCCTGAGCCTTTTAAATGGTCTCTCAGTCTGGTTCAGTAGGAATCACAATCATGGGAAAGACTGCTGACCTGACAGTTGTGCAGAAAACCATCATTGACACCCTCCATAAGGAGGGAAAGCCTCAAAACGTAATTGCAAAAGAAGTTGGATGTTCCCAAAGTGCTGTATCAAAGCACATTAATAGGAAGTTATGTGGAAGGGAAAAGTGTGGAAGAAAAAGGTGCACAAGCAGCAGGGATGACCGCAGCCTGGAGACGATTGTCAGGAAAAGGCCATTCAAAAGTGTTGGACTTTCACAAGGAGTGGACTGAGGCTGGAGTCAGTGCATCAAGAGCCCCCACACGCATGGATACTGGATATAGGCTTCAAATGTCGTATTCCTCTTGTCAAGCCACTCCTGAACAACAAACAACGTCAGAGTCTTACCTGGGCTAAAGAAAAACAGACCTGGTCTGTTGCTCAGTGGTCCAAAGTCCTCTTTTCTGATGAGAGCAAATGTTGCATCTCATTTGGAAACCAAGGAGCCAGAGTATGGAGGAAGAATGGAGAGGCACACACTGCAAGATGCTTGAAGTCCAGTGTGAAGTTTCCACAGTCTGTGTTGATTTGGGGAGCCATGTCATCTGCTGGTGTTGGTCCACTGTGCTTCATTAAGTCCAGGGTCAACACAGCCGTCTACTAGGAGATTTTGGAGCACTTCATGCTTCCTTCCGCAGACTAGCTCTATGGGGATGCCGACTTCATTTTCCAGCAGGACTTGGCACCTGCCCACACTGCCAAAAGCACCAAAACCTGGTTAAATGACCGTGGGATTACTGTGCTTGATTGACCAGCAAACTCGCCTGACCTGAACCCCATAGAGAATCTATAGGGCATTGCCAAGAGAAAGATGAGGGACATGAGACCGAACAATGCAGAAGAGCTGAAGGCTGCTATTGAAGCATCCTGGTCTTCCATAACACCTCCGGCAGTGCCACAGGCTGATAGCTTCCATGCCACGAGGCAGTAATTGCTGCAAAAGGGGCCCAAACCAAGTACTGAGTACATATGCATGCTTATACTTTTCAGGGGTCCGATATTATTCTATGTACAATCCTTGTTTTATTGATTACATGTAATATTCTAATTTTCTGAGATTGTGAATTTGGGGTTTTCATGAGCTGTAAGCCACAATCATCACAAGTATGACAAATCACGGCTTGAACTATCTGGCTTTACATGTAATGAGTCTATCTCATATATTAGTTTCACCTTTTAAGTTGCATTCATGAAATAAATGAACTTTTGCACGATATTCAAATTTTTCGAGTTTCACCTGTATTCACAGAAGGATTTACAAGGGATGTAAAAATGAGGCCGATTGTGGGAATTTCTTTACTGGCTTTTGAAATCGGTAATAAGGGCAGCCTAGGAATGGTTGACATACAATCTGCTCTATAAACTCTTACCTTTTAGCTCTCTGAGTGTTTGGACAGCAATCATTACTCATGAAAAGTTTCAAGCATGTGCAAGGAAACCGCATTGAAACCTGGGAAATTAAGTTTGTCTGATGCCACAGATGGCATAGGTAGAGAATTTTTTTTGCAGTTAAGATGTTTTTGTAGAAGCTTGATGTTTCCTTTTTCCTCTGACACTCTCCTTTACCACAGTTCTTTATTCTTGCTTTCTGATGCAAAATATCAAACACAATGGCAAATATATCAGTAACCTCCCTGGCGGTATGATTATGTCAGATTTTTGATGCTGAAAGCGGTACAATGTTTTGCATGGAAATTTGGCGTTTTATATTGTAGGCCTGTAATTCTTAGAAATAACTTGCTTAAATCTGTCCAAACAAGAGTCTAGTAGACATCCCGGGTATGATAAAGTTTGAAACGCAATCATAAATTATAATATAATAAGTAACTAAATAATAAAAATTATTCAATAATGTAATCAAATCAAAAACACTGAAATTTGCTCAGTTGCAGAATTGTCGCTGTCATTACTTTCGGTGTTTGACGAATCGCCCCACAAATCGCTATATTCTGCAAGTGATTCTAATTATCACTGTTTTCTAGCTGGTCTAAAACCTCTTGACGTAAACGGACATTTTTTGGTTGCTTTGGACAATCTCCAGTTTGCAGGCAGAAAAAAAGTATTTATAATATAAAAGTGCATGCAGGGCACTGGACAGACCACTAGGGACAAAAGGGAGGTGAAATGATTTGATACAGTACTGTAATCTGTAAGATTACAGTGTACTGTATGTATACTGTGTTTTTCACTTTTTGAATTTGGCGCCGAGCTCCGTCCCCGTGCGTCGCAATGCTCGCAGGGAACGGAGTTTGGCACTGTGAATCGAGCGGAGGACACGCGGCTCGCAGACACAGCGGGGAGACATCGCAGGATCCAGGGGACAAGGTACATGTACATGGATCCTGCGATGTGATCCTGAGTGTGGCTCGGGGTTACCGCTTTTGGTACTGAATATTCACCCCGAGCCACATTCAGGAATACCGCCAGGGAGGTTAAATATAGGTTAGAAATCCGCTGCCTGGCTTGATTTAGCTCATCTCCATCCTAGGAGCCAGCTACTACTCAAATTATAATGGCCAACCTGTCTCCTGGAGGTTTACGAATTTATATACATTAAAAAAAAAAAAAGCTTCTGTACACAGCCATTTGTATATCTTGCTATAAGGCGCAATAAAGAGAAATGCTGGATGGAAAACCTTTGCTTATAGCCAATAAATAGTTATATTGCAGATGGACTAAAAATAGCCTGTGCTCAGGGGACTTCACTGATGGTGTCTGCGGTCTCTCATTGACACAAGAACCAAGGAACTCCCACTAAAAATTATTCACAAAATGAAACCGAGAGAGTGCACCACTCTGTAGCATTTTTTACAATCACATTTTAATTGTGATAAAAATGCTACACTGTATGTGGCATCCTCTGTTTCTTTTTGTGCTTATTTGTCTCCTGGAGGCCTACAAGAAGAATGAAGCTGCTGTGTACTTAGTGGTGGGGAGCTATTCAAGTGTAGTAGCCAGCCCTCCTAATGAAGATGTGCTGTCTGTGTTGGCAGTAGATAGATATACAGTAAAACCTTGGATTGTGAGTAATTTGGTCTGCAAGTGTTTTACAAAACAAGCACATTTTTTTTTTTTTTTTTACTTGATAAACAAGCAAGGTCTTGCAATACGAGTAGTGTCACATCACAACTTGGTAACTAAGAAGAGAAATCCCATTTTAGTCATTAAGAGCTGTCTTGGCACTAGTCGGTCCGACTTCAGAAAAGTTTCCTGTACTACAAGGCGATTTTTATCTGATTTGTGCCCTAAAGTGATTCTAAAGGCATAAGGTTTAGTATCTTCTTGCACTCTGTTCATTAGGATAAAAAACATCAGTGTGCAGTAGCCCCCCTAATACTTACCTAAGCCTCATCCTGATCCAGCGATGTGCACAAGTGCCTCGGCCGTCCAGGACTCTTCCTTCTGATTGGCTGAGACACAGCAGCATCAGCATTGACTCCCCCTGATGTCAGAGGATAGAGGGGGTGGGGCCAAACCATGGCTTGGTGTCTGAATGAGGGCACAAAGTTGCAGCTCTGTTCAGATACCTCCATAGCAAGCTGCTTGCTGTAGGGACACGACAGGAGGGAGGGGCCAGGAGCGCCGGCAAGAGACCCGAGAAGAGGAGGATCCTGGCTGCTCTGTGCAAAACTGATGCTCAGAGCAGGTTAGTATAACATGTTTGTTATTTTAAAGATTTAAAGAAAACAAAAAGGGACTTTAGTACCACTAAAGGGTTTGTGAAAAAAAGTTTATGCTCAAAGTTTAAAGAAGCTCAAAAAAACATGAACAAAAGAACACAAAAAAGCACAAACTTCTTCAAGCTGAAATAAGAGGTCAAATGCCTGTAAAAGCAGCTTTTTTTTTTTTTTTTTTTTTAAATGAGCTGCTGTGTATGAGCCCTAAGTCGGATTCCCATCTTAATTGATGAGATCTGGATCAGACATTGCAGGAATATTACCGAGGAGGCATTCCCTGAAGTTGCCTTGAAGTCACATTGCTAGAATCTTTTTATATGGACTATAGACAGAAGGACTTATGAATAAATGGTTGTGGAACTAATCTGAGTTTCCATTATTTTGTATGGGGAAATTCGCTTTGATATACGAGTGCTTGGTATTACAAGCAAGTTTCCGGAACGAATTATGCTCACAATCCAAGGTTTTACTGTATATAGATATCTAATAAATTCTATCAGAAGTGTTTGCCACAGTAGTATTTTGCAGGGTAAGGTGAGAAGGGATTTATGGATATTTATGCCCTCAAATGATGGCTGTCCTTTTAATAAACATCCTTCATATACACATTATTTTTTCAGTTCTTTGATCTGGCATCATCGACCATTATATAAACTATAAATTGTGTTTTATAAAGATTGAGCTACCTGAATGTGATTAAAACTGATTTGTGTCCTAGGCTTGTCCTATGCAAGTCACAATGTGGGATTCACACCTCCAACCTCCCTCACTAGAGCTGGGATGTCTTACTTCAACTCTCCGGGTTTACATGTGCAGCACATGGGCTCATCCCACGGGATTACAGTAAGTACTCTAAAAATTATATGGTCACCTTCACTATTTTTCTTTCCTTTTTGGAAACCAGGTTATAACATCGGAATCTACTGTGCTCATTTATTTGAAATTGTCTATTCACCTTGTTACACGTTCACTTGTGTTGGAAGAAAACAAAAGCTGTAATTGCTTACCAGTTACTGGAAACACTAAAGCCCCAACCATACATGGATCATAATTTTTTTTTATTAGGATTTAGGAAGTCACTTCTTTAATAAAATCACGGTAATTAGGTGAATCGGGTTGATGGCTAGTATTCACAGTATTCATTCTTAAATAAAATAAATAATGTTTCACTCTATGGAGTGTCAAAGTTTTAAAAAGGAAAAAGAGGGGGTTTCTTCTCTTTTTTTTTTTTTTTTTTATTTTTTTTTTTAGGATTTCACTAGGAAGCAGTGCAATTTGGATAATTTTTTGGTAAGGAGACACTTTATTAAGGTGTTTCGGGTTGATATCTATTGGTAGTTATCCCAGTATCCACCCTTAAATTTAAAATAAAAATGATCTCGCCTTTTAATCTTGTAGGGTTTTTTTTTGTTGTGTTTTATTTAGACGTTTAGGGAAAAAAAATACATATTAAAGGATATTTTAAATATTGTTGGGGGTATGTTATATGTATTGGGGATGTAGGAATGTCATATGTGATTGTGGATGTTTTGTAATGTTTGTTTTCCAATGAAAAAAAATAGAGATTTAAACAATACATGCATTGAAATTTGGGTGCTTCAGCAGAGTCCCTTTGAATTTCGATCCATGTATGTGCACTGTGGTTGTACAGAAGTCCATTTACTGATCAACTTTTGTACAACCATTGTCTGACTTTTGTCACTCGATCAGCACTGCTGGCTATTAACTACAATGCTGATCAGTCTGTTCTGACGGTGGGGGAGTCTGCCAGCTGCCAGAATACAATAGCTCTGCAAGAAGCTTCCCGCATCTACCTCGAATGTTTGGATTGGGGAATAGTCTTTTTATTTTTTTTTATTTTTTTCCCCTTCATTTAACCCACCGGTTGAAAAACTGACTCCTCTGTGGACTGCTATACTTTATGGCTTACATTCAGATCACGAAAGTCAGAGTGCAGTCAAAACTCCTGATCTGCATACTTGTTTTGGGTCAGATAGTACTGTATTTATTTAGCATGAGAGCCAGACAACTAGTATTTTAAGAGGGAGAGGTCAGCAGTGGTAGCCCCCATAAGTTCCTATACGGGTTACTTTACTCCATAATGCAAATGTATTCTATATTTATTGAATTCATGAGAGGAACTGTAACATTGGAGGTACAAAACCATGTCCTCTCTGAAGGCTAGGGTCACACCTGTGATCTGCAGGAATGCACGCAATTTGAGATTCAAATTTCTTCAGAGCATGTATGGGTATGGGAAGGAGTCTCCTTATATTGCAAAGTCAATTGCACTAATTGGTATATCCTGTTTTCGCTAAACACACACCCACTTTCTTCTGACAAACCAAAACACACACCGACTTGAGGAAACCCTATCTGAGTGCAATGTTCACATATACATACAGATAAATTCATATTGACATTGTTTCTTGGCAAATCATGTTACCGTATTTATCGGCGTATAACATGCACCCTAACTTTAAGAGGGAAGTTTTTCAGGGAAAAAACTTTCTACAGACCCCTGCGTATAATACGCAGGCACAGTTTACCCTCTATTTTCAGGGTAAAAAAGTGAGTGTTATACGCCAATAAATACAGTATTTAAATAGAGAAAATAGGGCTTAGAAACCCCCAAACTTTTCCAAATAAAATTTAAAAAAACGGACATTCAAACAATAAAAAATTGGTATTTGTAACTAGGTAGAGACGGCTCCTATTGAACTCCTCCCTAGGCTTTACTCTGGGTGAGGCTCAAGTGACAATTTTTACTTTCCTATTTGACCTGGTATTAGCCTGTTGCAGTCCACAGTACTGCAGAGCTGTGTGAAAGAGGAAGAAGCAGCACAAGGAGCTAATATTTAGTTCGGGTGTGCTAAGAAATAACATGCTGATTGGAAGAGACAGGATGACCACATCATTCTGCCATGACGGCTGCAGAGGATGTGGGGTGAAAGATGCTGGTTTGCATTTACCCTGGAACACTAGGGATATCTAGTGGTGGAAAAAAAGTACTGCAGGGGTCAGCTCAAGATTGATGGGGAATGTTAGAATAAAAAAAAGGGCAAATAATATCCTATTTTTTTATTATGCCCCCTCCAAAATACTAGCTTGGGAACAAAAATTACCCCTTGGCAGGAAATATTTGCATATCTAGGCATATAATCATGTACATTAGTTTGTACTTTCCAAAGTGGGGTATTTTGGAGTTCTTGTGTACCTTTTTTTTTTTTTTTTTTTTTTTTTTTTGGTTGTTGTCAAACTGGGAGGAGACATGTTGGGTGAACACTTTGTATATCCTTTTTCTCTTCAGAGACCCTCACCACGAAGGAGCAACAGTCCTGACAAGTTTAAGCGCCCCACTCCTCCTCCATCTCCGAACACCCAGACTCCAGTGCAGCCTCCACCGCCTCCACCTCCTCCAGCACAACCTGCAGTCCAGTCAGCCGCATCTCAGTCCACCACTTCCCACAACTCTGTGCATCCTTCCTCTCAGCCCTAGTGCATGTCCTCTGCAGATTTTGCATCTTGAGTTGGACTCAACATGGAACAGTTTACTCAAAGCCAAAGGCTTACCTGTCATATTCAGATTTGACTTTATTTGCACTGAGGTTACATAGGCTTCACTGTCTAATTGTGTTGTAAATGTTTGTCTCAGAATACAGCCAGTGATGTGGGTCTTACAACGTTAATGTTCCCACAAAATTCCCCCTTCATGTTTACTGACGCTACATGTACGTTACTACCCTGGCTGGGACAACCTTACTAAATGTTATATCATGCTGCTCAAAGGCTTTTCTCTTGAGGCTTTTAGGTTTATGTAATAAAAGGGATACAGTTTTTATTTTTGTTTCCATGGAATTTGCTAAAGCATGATGGGTTGAAAGTTTTTGTTTACTAGTATCCCGTGCATACCGTAAATCACTACATTTAAATTATCTGACTTTTTAAAGTGCATATTGTGATCATAGGTCCATTGGCGTCTAACTTTTGAATCCAATCACTCAGAGCCAGTCTTACTGTGTAATAGAAGAGCAGTAAGCTGATATAACAGCATGTTTTATTGCAAAAAAAAAAGCCTATTAAAGCACAGTGTTAAATGTATAAATCATGTGCTAGTAAGGATGTGTTTATGGCTTTATGCGGAGGTAGGTTTGAAGTTCTTCAGTGCCTGTAAATCACTTACATTTTTAGCTAGCTATCCATAGACCCAACCCCAAGTTCAGTGTCTATTGCGCACAGCCCATAACTGATGCAAAGTCACAAAAACCAAATTCTCATTGATTTAATAAACATGGTAGTGAAAAATGTGGGCAACTTTGTTTAAATATGTGGAATGTATTGTAAATGGATCTTAACATTTAATTGTATCAGTTTTAGGTGATCTTATACCGTTAACTGTCCGCAAATCCATTTCTGATTCAGTATTTAGTTTTTTTTTTTTTTTTTCTGTTTTTTTTTTTTTTTTTTTTAGGTGTATAAAATTGGCTTTACAAGCTATGTAAAATATATATGGAGCCATTTTTTTTTTTTTAATTTTGCAGAGTATTTTAAAATGCAAATTTAAATTGAACACAGACACCCATGTGAGTTAAAGAGTAAATTTTAGCTATGTACTGGCTGTGCAGCCAGATGCTTTGTATTCAACAAAAGCAAGACAGGTTACAGAAAAAAATAGCACAGCTTGGCACTAATGAATGCTTAATTAGCAGAATACTGTAAGCCGGTACAATGTATAAGGAATTATTTTCTGAGTACATTTTTTTTTTTTTTTTCATTTAGCACAAATAAATTGGTTTCACTTTGCAGTGGAACTATGTGTGTTGTCTTGTTTGCTGGAGTTGCAGTCAGTCTTTCATATTTTAGGTACAGTGATCTTCTGAACCAGGCAACCATGCTAGCTGATCCTCCCTTTTCTTCTCCTATACAGTATATGGACCTGAATCTGTGAACCTGTGTGAATATTTTGGTACAGATAACCTTTCTCTATTTGTCTGAGTGGGAGCTTGCTTGTAATAAGAGGTTGCGGTGCCATCACAAACACCATAATTTTGATGTGAATTAAGTGAACTTTCTGACTTCAGCAGGGATGTCTCCTAGCTAACATTAGATGAACATTTTTTACTTGGTGTCCACTGTGCTACTAGAATGACACTTCCCTGCCTTGTAAAGCCTACAGAGGCTATAGGAAACAGTGGGCATACCATGAGTTTTAGTATGGCTAGGTGTACAGCAATGCATGGCATTGCACTGACAACGGGTCTTGGCTGTACAAATTATTGTGGGATGCTCATTAACCACCTCCCTACTGGGCACTAAAACCCCCTTCCTGCCCAAGCCATTTTTCAGCTTTCAGCGCAGTCACACTTTGAATGACAATTGCGCGGTCGTGCGACGTGGCTCCCAAACAAAATTTGTGTCCTTTTTTTCCCACAAATAGAGCTTTCTTTTGGTGGTATTTAATCACCTCTGCGTTTTTTTTTTTTTTTTTGCGCTATAAACAAAAGAGCGTCCAGTTTGGAAAAAAAACACTATTTTTTACTTTTTGCTATAATAAATACCCATTTTTTTTTCAATTAAAATTTTCCTCAGTTTAGGCCAATACGTATTCTTCTACATATTTTTGGTATAAAAAAAAATCGCAATAAGATTGATTGGTTTGCGCAAAAGTTATAGCGTCTACAAAATAGGGGATAGTTTTATAGCATTTTAATTTTTTTTTTTTTTTTTTTATTAGTAATGGCGGCGATCTGCGATTTTTATTGTGACTGCGATATTGTGGCGGACACATCGGACACTTTTGACACATTTTTGGTACCATTTACATTTATACAGCGATCCCTGCTATAAAAATGCACTGATTACTGTATAAATGTGACTGTCAGGGAAGGGGTTAACCACTAGGGGGCGGGAAGGGGTTAAATATGTTCCCTCAATGAGTTCTAACTGTGGGGGGAGGGGACTGACTGGGGGAGGTGACCGATGGTTGTCCCTATGTACAAGGGACACTCTATCAGCCTCCTCTCCCTCACAGGACGTGGATCTGTGTGTTTACACACACAGATCCACTTTCCTGCTTGGTTCCCGGGCAATCGTGGCCGCCGGGCACGCGCACCGGGTCCTTGGTAACGCGGCGGGCGCGCGCGATTCCCCTCCTTCTGAGGGACGTTCAGGAACGTCCACTCAGGAGAGAGCACCCACCCGGCCGTATATGTACAGTGGCCGGGTGGGAAGTAGTTAATGATCATTTAATTATATTCATTGGCTACTGGCTTTTCTTATGCATAATTTGCAAAATATATTGTATTTCTTTGGCAACTAGTTCCATGGCTCCTTTCTCTCTGATCTTCTCATACATGTTCTAGGGCAGTGATGGTGAACACTGCACTCTGCAGTGTAGATGAGCATTATGGGAAACGTAGTTCCAAAACATCTGGGGTGCCAAGGTTCGCCATCACTGTTTTAGGGCATTGACTTGATGAGCATGACAACCAAACTACTAGTGTTTTCATCAGATCAGCAGTGAGGCATCCCCACTTCTTTAACAAGCTTCCTTTTAAACCCTTCAGCATTTTTTTTTGCAGGAATTCTAATACAAGTACAAATCATGGTTGGGTATTGCATTATGCAAGCACATTTTATGAAAATTGTAGGCTACATTCAATTGCAAGCTAGCTAGAATATCTTTCAAACTGGCTTGCTTTTTTCCTAAAAAAGAGCTACTTAAAACAATGGTCATTTAAAATCTCTAACATGCTTATGTTGGACACTGGTTACTCGGGCCAGAAAAAAAACTGCCATATAGTATATTGTGGGTGAATGAGCCAATCGCTGCTCTAAACATGGTCCTTGTGTAATAGCATCTCAAAGGTCGGTCTGTTTATCTCATTTCAGCCAGTCTTTACATTTTCAAATCTGTTAGTGTCATAGTAAAAATAAATAAATGCGCAACCGTATAAGTGGCAACCAACGTGAATATACTTCAATCAAAATGTATAGACAGGAGGCTTACCAGACCAGGTGGGTCCCTATTACAGGGACCAAAAGGGCTCAGCAACTACACCAAGTAAGATGTCAGCGATGCAGTCCTCTGTGTCCTCACTCCACTCATTGAAACTCCAACTCCTGGTTTGCCTTGAGACTGCAGGCACGCTCATACGATGTAAAGGATACCAATTGAGAAGAGAAAATAAGAAGACTTCATGGTGCAGTATGTAAAAAACAAAGTACCCTTTATTCTTAAACGGGTAAACTGACATCCATATGGCTTTCCTTTCCCAGACGACACCTCTTACGGGGAAACGCCGCGTAGGGTGGAGCTCAGGACTCTGACGTCACCACGCCCCCAGCTGACTGGCTGCCGCCACAGCGGGGTTTCAGTGCTCTTTTGAAAAAAAATTGTTTTTTCTCCATATGGATGTCAGTTTACCCGTTTTTTAAGAATAAAGGGTACTTTGTTTTTTTACATACTGCACCATGAAGTCTTCTTATTTTCTCTTCTCAATTGGTATCCTTTACATCGTATGAGCGTGCCTGCAGTCTCAAGGCAAACCAGGAGTTGGAGTTTCAACGAGTGGAGTGAGGACACAGAGGACTGCATCGCTGACATCTTACTTGGTGTAGTTGCTGAGCCCTTTTGGTCCCTGTAATAGGGACCCACCTGGTCTGGTAAGCCTCCTGTCTATACATTTTGATTGAAGTATATTCCAACTTCTGAAGATCTGTCATCACGTTGATACATGCTGGCTCTGCATCATCCATGGACTTTTACTTTGTTTATGGTTTCATTGCTTCCCCTACTGCCGTGAGAGTCAGGCAGTTGAAGCTTATGGACTTCCTTAGTCTGTTTATATACTCCCTCAGTAGGGAACACATGTTTTTTGTTTAAAAATATTTTATTTGTTTAATATTTTTAAATATATATAACCAATTTTTTTGTGTGTTAGTTCATACATATACCACTTTTTGGCACGTTGGTTGCCACTTATACGGTTGCTCATTTATTATTTATTTTTGCACATTTTTCTAGCTGCATATTCCAGCTTTTTTTTATTTGCAGCACCATCACTGTTTTATTTCATTGCACCATTATATTATTAATTTTTTTTGGCGTAGTGTGTTAACACTTGGGTATTGATACCGCCTAGGGAGAGAGCGCAGATTTTTCCACATACAATTAGTGTCATAGTAGCCGTGGATAACACCACTCTTTCAAATTCTTATCTTAATTGTACAGGATGAGTATTCGTAGACCCTGGGTTTTAGGCTGCTACTTTCAGGTGATTGAATACTTGTAAGCTTTTGAGGATACACATGACCATTGTCCAATCCTTGAGATATTTTGTGAGCGAGTTATTTTCTAGTGTCCTAAGGTGTTGGACCTGTGCTCCCCTATGGAGAATTCACTCTTTTATTTACTACTTTATTATTTTTATAATCTTCTGATTCTTCAGTCAGCTTCACTGTCTCTTAATACAATAACAGCAGTGCATCTGGATTGGTGTAACCTCAGTAAAATCTTGGGAACCACACTTGAACCCCACACTGCGGGGACAGCCTGTAATGTTGCTTCAGGTGCTGGATCCTACATGGGGGCTCACCTTGGCACTTTGTGCAGGGTATGTAGTTAGTTGGTTAGAGTGCTATATAAAATTGGGGTCATAGGTAATCACTATGAAACCCAGGCCCTGAAGACTCCTCCGGGAGAGAGGTATACCCTCCACACTGGGCAACATCCAGGGACCAGCAACATTGAAAGGCAAGACAGGATCTCTATTTCTTAAGCCTCATACACACGATCGGATTTACGACGTACAAAACTGTATAATTTTGTCAGAAGGGCGTTAGCTGTGAACTTGTTCTGCATACAGACGGCAGAACTTTTTCAGCCAACATTCGCAAAGCTATGTGTTTTTTTCTGCTCTTTAGAGCCACCCTTTGGGCAACTTCTGCTAATGTTGTCTGATGGTTAGCATTGGTTCAGGGCAAGTGTATTTGTACTTTGGATTTTAGTCTGACGGACTTATGTACACACGATCGGATAATCCGATGGAACACAGTTGTAGGACAATTTGAGAGCATGGCTATCCAACATTTGTTGGAAATTCCGACAACAATTGGCTGCTTTAAGTGTTTTTGGACTTGTGCAATAAACAGCCAACAAGATCTTATATTCCAGGACCATACTTTAACTGAGCAATTACCTTCTGCCCTGTTTTTTTTGTGTGAATATCCTAGAACAAGCAATGTCACCAATCTCTGGAATGACTCTAATCTCCATGGCAGAATTGTACATCTCCAAGCCTGGTCAGCTGAAGCTGCCTGTAAGTCAGCTCACACACTTATGCCGCATACACACGATCGGAAATTCCGCCAAGAAATGTCCGATGTGAGCTTTTGGTTGGAAATTCCGACTGTGTGTGTGGGCTCCATCGGACTTTTGCTGTCGGTATTTCCGCCAACAAAAGATTGAGAGCAGGTTCTCTATTTTTCCGACGGAAAAAGTTCCTATCGGAAATTCTGATTGTCTGTATGCAGTTTTGAAGCGGGAAAAAAAATTGCATGCTCAGAATCAAGCAGAAGAGCCGAACTGCCTATTGATCTTGGCTCGTTGTACGGCACCCCGTTCTTGACCTTTGGAATTTCCAACAAGATTTGTGTGACCATGTGTATGCAACACAAGTTTGAGCCGAAATTTCGTCTGAAAAAAATCTACGGTTTTCTTGTCGGAATTTCCGATCGTGTGTATGCGGCATTACCCTTTGAAGGAGGATGTCTCTTTTGTGACGCACTTTAAAAATTGATCAAAGATGTCACAGTAGGAATAGTTCTTCCATAACAAAGTTAAGAAATACCCTTCCTTGGGTGCCCCTACCTCCTCAAAATGCAGAGCCTCAACATTCTATTCTGGCTTCATCTTCAAAGTTTAGCCCTTTTATTTGGTGTAGTACTTGGGCTCCCACAGGTCTTCCCCTAAGCCCTCAAGAGTGTGGGCTGTATGTTGCCCTCTCTTGTGGGTTCAATTTGTTTTAAAGAGGAGTTGAAAATTCCACCCCCCTATATCGCGTGCTTTTCTCAAATTAACCAAAATCTGCCTAAGAACAGTCAGATTTGCAGAGTGCCCTGAAATATCGTTTGTCCCAGAGAGTAGTTGTGCCAGTAACCCTACAGGACAAGTTAAAAGGATTGTATTCACTCCTATCCATATACTGGACCTAAAATCCTTTAACAAATACCTTTTAGATTCCATGACCATGCTTGTGTGGAGTTAAAGCCAAAGGAAGAGAGGGCTCACTGGCTGGAGATGGAAGTGCGGGCTGGCTGGTGTCCCCCCCCCCCCCCCCCCCTAAAATCTACAGTACATTTTAGTTGACTAAGGTCTAATGGGTTTAGTTGTATGCCCCGGTCAGTGACGTCAAAAGGTGGGAGGTGCCACCAGGTAACGTCGCCAGGTTGCCCTGCCCTTGCCTATAATTGTAATGCATTATTTAAGCATTTCTCTAGAATTTCCAAACTTATATACTCCTGGAGTAAAAATCTAATAACCTGCTATAATTTATGGTATTCGCATGTGAACATGCATTACAGACATAGATTTAGACATTGTGATACATACCATCTTCATAAATAAAACCAAATTTCATAAACAAACATTGTTTTTTGACAAAGAAGTGAAACTTTAAAATGTAAAAAAAAAAAAAAAAACCCACCTGAATATATTGCCAACATTATCCAAAACAGTAAAAGTAATCACTAAACAGCAAACATCCACTTTCCCTCCGCGCTCATGAATCTGTTAAAATAGACAGGTCACAGACCCTTCAGCTGCTGCTATTAAGTGAATTGGGAAGTAAAAAATAGGTCTACACACCCTAAGAAGATAGACATTAGCAGCACTAAACGCTTGTATCAATCCCACAAAGGTATTAATTTTAAACACATAATATATAAATCCAGTACAATGTCCTCATTATTATAAACAAGAAAAAAAAAGTCTCTAGAGTAATCGGCTGTAACAAAATAACCAACATTGCGTGGGGGAGTATTGAAAAAATTGTAATTGGGATCAATCTGGGATTGATGCAAGAGTTTAGCGCTGCTAATGCCTATATCTCCTTAGGCCCTAGGGTGTGTAGACATATTACCAACATTAAAACGTTCCAGCCGCAATTTTTTTATTTATTTTTTTAAAAGTCAGCAGCTACAACTACTGTAGCTGCTGACGTTTAATAAGGACACTTACCTGTCCAGGGAGCCCGCAAGGTCGGCCCCCGAGGTCGATTTGTCCACAGGCTCGGGTGCAGGCGCTGCCATTCCAACTAAGGGAAACAGGCAGTGGAGCCTTCAGGCTTCACAGACTGTTTCCTACTGCGAATGCGCAAGTCGTGCGGTGCTTTGTGAATGGCCAGCTCGTCTTCTGGGACACACAGGTCCCATAAGACAGCGGGGGCGAAGTACGGCTCGCCGCAGAAGAGGATATGACATCCTGTGCTGCGGTCAAGATGGAACGGAAGTACACTTAATACTTAAAGGTAGGAAAGAGAAAGAAAGAAAAAAAAAAATGATCTCCAATGTGGAGAGGTGGTCTTTCATTTAAGACCACCTTGTAAAAAAAACTCTGCTTTAAATATAAAGAAAAAAAATCGGAAAAGCCTTTTTCTTTTAGTGCTGTGTTATTTTTAAAGACAAATTTTGGTTTTAGTCAGTCTTTTGACTAAAATGCCATTTTTTTGTTTTAATAATAGTCATCTGAATTGTTTTTTAGTTTCGCTTCATTTTAGTTGACAAAATTAACACTAGAAGATGGATGCCCTATTTTTCCTACCCCCATGACCTCACAGGGTCATCTTGCTTCTAAGTACACTATCGCTAGATCGATAAGACAACTTCTCGCCAGAGCTTACGCACTAAAGGACAAAGCTTCTCCTGTGCTTTTATGCACTTACTCCAACAGGTCACAGGTGTTTCCTGGACATTTTGACACCAGGGCTTTGTAAAGCCGCCACCAGGTCCTCTGTCTATACCATTTTTAAAGTTCTACCAAGTGGATGTCCAGTGTTCTGTGTATGCAGCTTTTGGCTGCAAGGTTCTTTATGCAAAACCAAAATACTAGTGCTGGTTTCACATGCAATGTATAAAGTTAATAATTTTTTTTATTTCTTTGCAATTTTTGTGAAAGTCATGTGGTTTACGGCTCTGGGAGTGGGATACAACTCCCATCATTTTTAGAGCACTGATATTTTTAACACATATTTATGCAAAAAGCGTTTTAATATTCGCAAATGCACATTTATAGGTGGCATATACTTATTTTTTACACATTTCTTAGATTTGGTGCCACACTGATTATAAATTTTGATATTTATGTGGGAAAACATATAGTGTTGGCAGATTGGTCTATATTACCATCTTTGATCGCACAGGTATTTCACTCCGTTAAGGTTCTTGACGTGGCACGCTGAAGTTGGGTTTGTTGACACTTGTTATTTGGTTTGCCTAATTCTTGCCTACCCTTCTCATTCATTCCTTTGAGGCATCTCAAGGTCTATGAATACTCATGGTATTTTTACATTTTCACAGTTCAGAATACCCATCTCAGTGCAGTACATGACACAGGCTACCCTCCCTTCAGTTCCTGGGTGACTGCATTGCTTGCTACATAACTGAGGACTCACAGATTGGGGGAAGAGTTATGGGGGCTCTAGGGGGCAAGTCCTAGAGCTGGTGTCGAATCAACTGAAGTCACTAGTCTATAACCCAGGGTCTGAGAGTACTCAGCATGTGTCCTGTACTCCAATATGTGTGTTTTTTATTTATTTTATTTTTATAAACGTAGCTATATCTGAGCTCCCTTCATTGTGTTATCGTAGCTTTTCTCCAGTTACCTGCTGGGATAGGTTATATTGCAAAACTTTCAGGCTGGGTTCACACTATTGCGAATTGTATGTGGGTTCACACAACTCCTGGGCAAATTGCACAGGGGTCCTGTGCATCTTCTGGTCCCTTTCAGGTCTGAATTCAGCCAAAAATTCAGACCAAAATCGGACCTGAAACAGTGAACAGGGACGCACCATGCTTCACTGTGAACCCAGCCTCAAGCTGACTCTGATGCCCCAAATGGAAACGAATTGTCTTCCAAGATCATTCGGGTAGATGTAAGTGAAATATGCCTTTATTGCCAAGCCACGTTGGAATACCTACTCAAAAGCTGCATTACCTTGTATAGACAGAAGATGGTGATACAACAATAGATTTGGCTTGTCCTATGCACATATTGAACTATACAGGCATTAATATATAGAATAGTCTGGTATTTTGAAGAAGGTATAAAGCAGCCTTTCTCAACCTGTGAAATAACTTTCCTGTCTCAAGGAATTCTTGTTAATAATTACTATAGCTACAGCTCACTGATTATTGATGTTTTACTCAGTGGGGGAGAATGCTCCTTATATTTATGGTCAGCTGGAAGAATTCCACCTCAGAGATGGCTAAAAAAGATCATTGGTGTCAGTGATTATTTATGTGTGGGGCATTGCTCAAGAAATCCCTTGCAACTTCTGGAGGAGCCCTGCTTGAGAGAGGCTGTTATACAGGAAAATGCATTACATTTCCAGTCATACATTTGGAAGGAATAAATGTTAGAGTTTTATGGTCGATCAATGGTAAACAGGGCGTTTTGTAAAACCAAGAGTTTACTTTAATAAAGTACCAGAAAACACATTTTATTTCTGATAGATCTTTGTTTTTAGTTTTCAGTATGCCTAAATGTTAATTAAATCATCCACTGTACAGAATGTTACCATTTAGAGCTGTATTAGGGCCCTTTCACGCAAGAGGTCTGATCAGGTTCGCCTGTCCATTATTCAGATGGACCTGTTCAGACCTTCCATTCTTCCCTATGGGCAATCGGATGTAAACGGACTTGTGTCTGTTTACACTCAGGTACCTCCTGGTCCGCTCCTAACTGGCAAAACGGATGAGGATCCGTTCCCCCTTCCTCTGGCCAGATCAGATTGGAGGACATTTGGTTGTAAACAAACAGCCACTCAGTTTTCAGCTGACTGCCCATAGAGTAGATCAGGCTGTCCGTGTCCGCTCTGCATAATCGGGATTAACTGTGGGGGATGTGCTGATGGAGAAAATAAATGTACAGTTGTTAGGTTGGGGCCAGATAGGCTTCTCTGAAGAGATGCGTCTTCAGGGTTTGAAAGGGGACAAAGTAGGAGATAGTTGGACAGATTGGGGTAGAGCATTTTTCCATTGCTTATGGAACTATAAGATAATAATGGACTTTTTAGCTTAAAAATTAACTTCAGTGCACAATTGGTGTACATAAACTGCACCAGTTATTCCCTGAAGTAAATTAAAATAAAAAATTCTTAAAGTGACCTTTTGAGTCATCAAACACTCTTTAATTGTACATCACATGATAAAGAGGAGTTGTATCATTATTATATGGTTTATGCTGCCACCTGCAGGTGAATGAACACTAGCCAGAAAAAAAAAGGCAGGAGTACCCGCCCAGGCATAATCCCCTCCTGTCAAGCCGCAGCCTTGTGCTAGTGTCTGAAGGTGATAGATACTTCTAAGTCGCTCTTTAGATCTCTTTTGTTTAGGACTTTTTACACCCCTGCGCCTGTATTTTACACATTTAGCCAGGCACAGGTGGGCCCAACCCTGGTCGGTAACTATAGGCAGCAGTCCAAAATTGACCATACGCTGACCTTGCGGCCACTTCCTGCTGGGTTTCATCATCCTCCCTCAGCAAGCTATAGCTTCATGCAGGCAGAGAGGACAGGAGAAGGACCATGAGTTTTCCCAGATTCCTTTATCAGATAGGGGGTTCCCCTGTAAAGATTGTCCTGTAATAGCTCCCCTATGGGTCAGATTAGCTCAGAATCCATGCCCATTTCTGGTACACCCACTGTTTCAGAGATACAATCCCCACTTCCTTTGTGTTAACAGAGGAATTCTCCACAACAGTTTTTGGACAACGAGATCAGCTCTTTGGGGTTCTCACTAGCCTGGGACAGAAATGTGGGAATTCTTGTTCCCCACCTCCCTTTTTACAGGAGAATGAGATGTAGGAGCAAAGTCCTCTACAGAGGATTTCTGATTTCTAAAAGGTTTACACTTCCTTCTCCTTCTTTAGAGGAGCCAACTCAGAATCTCCAGAGTTGTCTCAGACACAAGTCACAGTGGGCTTCCTGGCAGATGTGGTTCCCAGTAACTGTAAGTTGCTGCTACCTGAATCTTTTTAACCTAAAGCCATTCCAACGGACTAATGCATCACTTGCATGAAGTGATGTACAGTACTGTACAAAAATTGTAGAAAAAGGGTGAAGAAATACTGTAAAGTAAGGATGCTTTAAAACAAATTCTATTTTAATTGTTTTTATCAATATGCAAAGTGAGTGAACAAAATAAACATCTAAACCGTGAGTACACCCCTCACATTTGTGTAAATATGTTATTATATCTTCATGTGACAACACTGAAGAAATGACACTTTCCTACAATGTAAAGTAGTGTACAGCTTGTATAACAGTGTAAATTTGTGATACTAAACGTTCGATTTAATTTTTTTTTAAATAACAAACATGTCATACTTACCTCCACTGTGCAGCTAGTTTTTCAGTGTGGCCCCAATCCGTGACTTCTGGGGTCCCTCGGCGGCTCTCGTGGCTCCTCCCCGCATTAGATAACCCCCTAGGAGAAGCGCTCTCCCGGGGAGTTACCTTGCGGGCGCGCTCCCGAGTCCATCATTTGGCATCCATAGCAACCGAATGCAGGACTCAGCCGCATCATTGGATTTGATTGACAGCAGCGGGAGCCAATGGCTGCGCTTCTATCAATCTATCCAATGAAGAGCCGAGAACCCCAGGGCAGAGAGACTGCGCGTCCCTGGCGGGGGAAATTCCAGGGCTCAGGTGAGTAAAACGTGGGGGCTGGGTGGCCACTGACTGACAGAAGTTTTTTTCACCTTAATGCATAGGTGAAAAAACAGGAGGGTTTACAACCCCTTTAATGTCTAAACCGCTGGCAACAAAAGTGAGTACACCCCTAAGTGAAAATGTCCAAATTGAGTACAAAATGTCAATATTTTAAGTGGCCACCATTATTTCCCAGCACTGCCTTAACCCTCCTGGGCATGGAGTTCACCAGAGCTTCATAGGTCGCCACTGGAGTCCTCTTCCACTCCATGATGACATCACGAAGCTGGTGAATGTTAGAGACCTTGCGCTCCTTCACCTTCCGTTTGAGAGTGCCCCACAGATGCTCAATAGGGCATTCTCAAACGGAAGGTGAAGCCCAGCTTGATCAGTCCATCACCTTTACCATCAGCTTCTTTAGCAAGGCAGTGGTCATCTTGGAAGTGTGTTTGGGGTCGTTATGTTGGAATACTACCCTGCAGCCCAGTCTCCGAAGGTTTCCCTCTGATAGATTCAGACATCACAGGACGTCAGCAACGTTAGTTCTGAAGGGATGTCAAGTATATGTAATGAATATGTTGTGCCACCAGGGGCAATGTAAATAGTCCCAAAAATCTTCACCGACATGGCAAACTGGGCGGAGGGGGGTTCAGTTAAGAGAGAGGGGGTTATCCCATGCTCTGATCATCGTCAAACATCGATGCGTTTCGTGACAGGCTTGTCACTTCTGGATGTGTAGCGGAAGGAACTTCTCAGTTTAAATAAGGCAAATTAGCCAATCATTGCCCTCACTGCTTAAAGATAATATAGCACCATCTTGTGGTGACAACAAAACATTACCATGTATGTAAAAGGTTAAACTGTGGGCAAAAAGACTTCCTAAAGTAAAAGTGAGTAATTACCTACTATACATATACCTGGCATGGCATACCTTCTCTTAGAGAGGAGGAGTTAAGACCCAATCTACCAGACGAATAAGTACGAAGGCTAGCATAAAAATAAATAGTCAAAATAGGTAAACAGATTTAATTTAGGCATACTTTGAAAATACACATGAAATAAATCTAGTTCTAAGAAATAGTAGGAGGGATTACTTGTCTACTCTCATCTACCCACCTAGTGGACAGGGGAATTAAATGATATAGAGGTCCTACTGGAATTTACATGTAATTTTACATAACATCATCTACTATTGCCAGTCATGGCAGGGAGGACATTTTACAATGGATCTGGTATAGAAGTATCCAAAACGTACAGATATATCAATATATACAACTAACCTGAGCTAGCAAATTAAATGGTCAGTGGCCTATTAAGAGAAACCTATGTGGGGGTCATATCAGACCGCCCACCCTCCTAAAACGGGGACTATCAGTTAGGCTAATGGTAGCTCGCTTAGAGAGGAATTAAATACTAGACATCAGGGCTCCAGGAATACCCTCAGGCTGAGTTCAGTATTCAGGCCCCTAGGTTGAAGTGTCTGGAGCCTGAATACCCAGGACTTTTCTTTTTTTTGATTAATACTGAGTCAAAGTCGCCCCATCTCTCTGAGAGATTGAGGGCATAGAAGCCCTTAAACCTTAAGTCCCACTGTTTTTCCTTGGTGATACTGAAGAAAGTGTTGAGCAATGGGAGTATCCTCTTTAAGATGAATGCTTTTTAAATGTTCAGAGAATCTTATCCTAAGTTGACGTTTAGTCTTCCCTACATACAAAAGGTGGCAGGGGCATTCTAGGATATAGAGGACCCTAGATGTACTACAGTTAATAAAAGATTTAATTTCAAAAATTTCCCTAGAGCCCGAGTCCCTGAACGTCTTTGTTTTTTCCACAAATCTACAAGTGCCACAGTGTCCACAGGCAAACATGCCCGTGGTACCTGGCATATCAGTCATCCAGTTTCTGTCTACTGGACACTTGAATTCACTGTGGACCAGCTCATCCCTTAGATTCCTAGCCCTCTTCGCTGTTATCATAGGTCTTTCCCCCACTATCCCTTTAAATACTTTACATCCAGTTAGGATGTGCCAATGTTCTGCAAGGACAGTCCCCACCTGGTGCCATTGCATCCCGAAGGGAGTAATGAATCTAACCGGGCCAACTAGTTTTTGCTTCCTGTCCACCCTTGACTGCAGAAGCTCACTGTGTGGGCGTCTACTGGCAATTTGTTTTGCTCTACGCAGGGTCCTGTGTCCATACCCACGTTCCCTGAATCGCTGGTATAAGGATTCAGATTCCCTTTGGTAGTCTATCTCGTTGGAACAGTTTCTCCGAACAAAGCAATTACGAATAAAACCGAATCCGAAATAAATTATATCTCAAATAGCGAATGCCCGAATGTCTTAGGCATAATTCGTTATGAAAAAAGTTACGAATGTACAAATCCATTCGAAGCACAATAACACTCTGCTCTCTGCTTCTCCCTCACCGTGCTGAACTCCCTCTCAAAATGGTGTACAGAGGCTATAGTCGCATGTAAAAAACGAAAGTAAAATACGAGATTTCGAATCGTTACAAATAACCGCTATGTATTTAGAAAAGTACAAATCCATTTGAAGCACATTAGGCATAATAGGCAGCGTTGTTGTGAGAGAGACATGGAAAATTACAAATCAACAAACCCAAAAAAAGTAGGAGTTGTGTCCAGAATCAACGAAAAACAATGTATTCTACCGAAAGTACAAATTATAAATCAACTAAAAATAAGGCTTACATTAATACGAATCATTCCGATTCAACGAAAAATGTCGCTTGCGAAAATACGAATGAGTCCGAACTCGAAAAATCCCGTCTAGCAAAATTACGAACGATTACGAATCAACAGGACCGAAAAGAAACAAACCGAAACTAAACAAACTTTTCCGTTGTGCACAAGAAACGAACCGAAACTAAAGACATTTTTCCGTTGTGCACAAGTCTAGTTTAGACATTAATGTGTGTTGTTATTTTTAGGAAACAGCAAATTTACACTGTTATAAAAGCCATACACTCACTTTTTACACCGAAGAAAGTTCTTAATGACATTGGCTGTATGTTTGGGGCCATTGTCCTGCTGCAGAATAATCACATGCCTTCCTGATGGTATGGCATGATGGATAAGTATCTGCCTGTATTACTCAACATTCAGGACACCATTGATCGGGCAATGTTACAGACTTTAAACGCAGTGGTTGGCCAAGAAAACTTAATGCAGCAGATGAAAGACACATCATGCGTACTTCCCTAATGCTGCGTACACACGGTCGGAATTTCCGACAGAAAAAGTCTGATGGGAGCTTTTCGGCGGATATTCCGACCGTGTGTATGCCCCATCTGACTTTTTCTGTCGGAATTTCCGACGGAGTTAGATAGAGAGCAGGTTCTCTATTTTTCCGTCGGGAAAAAACGTCAAAGTTTTTGCCAATGGAAACTCTGATCGTGTGTACAGGGCATTAGACATCGGAAGATGTCCAGCAGTTCCATCATCACAGAACTGGCAGAGACCAGTGGAACCCAGGAACACCTATCTAATGGCCAGAGAAGTCTGGTCAGAGGGTGTTTTAATGGAAGAATTGTAGCCAAAAAGCCATACCTCCATCATGGAAACAAGACTAAGCAACTCAACTATGCATGAAAACATAGACTGGGATACAGAAAAACAGCAGCAATACATTGGACTGATGAATCAAAATGTGAAACATTTGGTTGTTACTGGAGGCAGTTTGCCAAAGGGCTAGAGAGTGGCACAATAATGAGCGTCTGCAGGCAACAGTGAAGCATGGTGGAGGTCCCTTGCAAGTTTGGAGCTGAATTTCTGCAAATAGAGTTGGAGATTTGGTCAGGATCAATGGTGTCCTCAATGCTGAGAAGTACAGGCAGATACTTATCCATCATGCCATACCATCAGGGAGGCGTGTGATTGGCCCCAAATTTTATTCTGCAGCAGGACAACAATCCCAAATATACAGCCAATTTCATTAAAGCGGTGTTCCGGCCATAATATTTTATTTTTTTATTTTTTTTGCAAGCTAAAATTAGAGAAAAGAAAAAGGAGAGAGACTGGGCTCTCTCTTTGCGAATGAAGGGACTGTTGTGGAGAGCATATGTCTGCTTATAGGTAAGCACTCGAAGACCAAATTTGAAAAAATTATAAATTTTAATAATATATTAGTTAAAACAAGACATAGTCATAATTACAAACAAAACCATGATACGGTAGTAGATGCGTGGTAGTTGATGGATAAAAGTGCAGAGTGCCAACATGTTTCGCAATAAGCGTCGTCAGGGCGCTGCATCCATCTATATTCGCATCTAATTACATAAAACATAAAAGAAATATATAAAAACCATAGATCAAAATATATATTACATACAATAAGTTGCAATATTTGATCATTATATAGGTTTGTATAGTGCCCTGTCTACAATGGTAAGAATAGTGCTTACCTGGTTACCCTGCATGGTGGAAGCTTACATACACTGCTGGTTAGATGTCAGAAAAGTGGGGGTTGATAACTAATCTGCTACTCGGACTAATGGCCTGTGGGAGCCAGACCCATCAAACCAAGACGTGGAACCAATGGACCGTGTAGATCCTAGCTGTGAATAACACAGTTGAAGATCTATGAAATAAATTGAATTATAGAAGATAGCCACAGAAGAAACTTATATATATATATATAGTATTGGCTTCTAGTAAGGCCAAATTAGTTATGCATTAATATAATTTTTCCCTCTTATTATTGTCCGTTTCTTCTGTGGCTATCTTCTATAATTCAATTTATTTCATAGATCTTCAACTGTGTTATTCACAGCTAGGATCTACACGGTCCATTGGTTCCACGTCTTGGTTTGATGGGTCTGGCTCCCACAGGCCATTAGTCCGAGTAGCAGATTAGTTATCAACCCCCACTTTTCTGACATCTAACCAGCAGTGTATGTAAGCTTCCACCATGCATGGTAACCAGGTAAGCACTATTCTTACCGATGTAGACAGGGCACTATACAAACCTATATAATGATCAAATATTGCAACTTATTGTATGTAATATATATTTTGATCTATGGTTTTTATATATTTCTTTTATGTTTTATGTAATTAGATGCGAATATAGATGGATGCAGCGCCCTGATGACGCTTATTGCGAAACATGTTGGCACTCTGCACTTTTATCCATCAACTACCACGCATCTACTACCGTATCATGGTTTTGTTTGTAATTATGACTATGTCTTGTTTTAACTAATATATTATTAAAATTTATAATTTTTTCAAATTTGGTCTTCGAGTGCTTACCTATAAGCAGACATATGCTCTCCACAACAGTCCCTTCATTCGCAAAGAGAGAGCCCAGTCTCTCTCCTTTTTCTTTTCTTTTATTTACATCGGGACTGGAGAATTAAGTCTGCTTCTGGAAACTGTCCAAATCCCTTCATTCTATATATTGCAAGCTAAAATTAATCACATTAAATAGTCCCTAAAACATATTAATAGCTCCCCAATCATTCTAGAAATCATTGTAAACACTTATATCCTCCAGCTCATGTTGTGGCCGTATCAATCATGTGCGTGGGCATGTGAAGCCCTAGTTCCTTTTTCTTCCTGGTTTTCAGGGAGTGGTGCATGCTGGGCGATTTTTAGGCACAGTAATGCCCAGAGACTCCTGGGAAATGAGTGTCATCATTTCCCAGGAGGCAATGGGGTCTTAGGACAGGAAGTTGAACCACCTAGGACCAGGAACTAGGCAGATTATGAAATCTGCCTAGTAACAGCCAGATAGAAGTGAGTAAACATTTTCTATTTATTTTTTACATTAAAGGTAAGCTGTTAATAGTTCATTTTTAGGGTGGAACTCCGCTTTAACTGTCTTCAGTGTAAAGAAGAACAAAGAGTGCAGCAACTGATGGTTTGGCCCCACAAAACCCTGATCTTAACATTATTGCGTCTGTCTGGGATTACATGAAGAGACAGAAGGATTTCAGGCAGCCTACATCCACAGAAGATCTGTAGTTCGTTCTACAAGATGTTTTGAACAACCTACCTGCCGAGTTCCTTAAACTGTGTGCAAGTGTACCTAGAAGAATTGTTGCTGTTTTGAAGGCAAAGGGGGTCACACCAAATATTGACTTGTTTTTGATTTCTCTTCTGTTCACTTATCTTCTATTTTGGTAATTGATAAAAAAAACTATTACTGCAAGAGCGGCCGTTCTGGAGCGACGTCATATGACATCCACCCAGAAAGAGAGTCACACCGTCCCTCAGTCATTTGACAATGGGCGGGCAGCAAGTGGTTAAAGGCTAAGTTTTCCTTTTTAGGCACAATTTAACTTTTCATAATAAATAGAAGCCTCTTCCATTGTCCTTTCTGCCCCAGCCATCCCAATGTTCTTATCTCTCATTTACCTCGTCCACAAAAGCTTTCAATGTTCACATTTCAGTTTTTATTTTGGTTCCATCCAGTGACGGCTGGTGCTCAAAATTTTTTGGGGGGCGTAAACAAACGGAAAAAAAACACATCAATTGCAGCTTCACTGTGCCCATCAAACGCAGCCACTGTGCCCATCAAACGCAGCCACTGTGCCCATCAATTGTCGCCACTGTGCCCATCAATTGTCACCACTGTGCCATCAATTGTCACCACTGTGCCATCAAACGCAGCCACTGTGCCCATCAAATGCAGCCACTGTGCCCATCAATTGTCACCACTGTGCCATTCCATCAATTGTCGCCACTGTGCCATCAATTGTCGCCACTGTGCCATGAAACGCAACCACTGTGCCATCAATTGTCGCCACTGTGCCATGCCATCAATTGTCGCCACTGTGGCATCAAACGCAGCCACTGTGCCCATCAATTGTCGCCACTGTGCCCATCAATTGTTGCCACTGTGCCATGCCATCAATTATCGCCACTGTGCCATCAATTGCCACCTGTTTTCCCCCTCAAAAACCGCCAATTTGCCCCATAAAATGCTGCCAGATTGCTCCGTAAAATGCCACCAGATTGCCCCCCCCCGCCCGGCACTTACCTTTCTCGGGTCAGCCATCCTCCTCCACGCTCCCTCTATGTGTTCTCCCGCCATCGATGTCGCTTCAGCCAATCAGGTTACCCGTAACCAGACCAGGTGAGCCTGTGCGCCCTCTGGTTAACCATTTGGAAGCCGATTAGAGCCCATAGGCTGTAATCGGGAAGCCTATCAGAGCCAGCGCCACTTCCAAAACACACCCACCGCTGTTATTCAGATGGCCGGCGCTCACCAGGGGGCCGGACACCTGAATAGTGGGTGACAATACGTAGATTCATGCAATGCATAAATCTATATTGTTGATTGACGGGTGCAGGGCAGAGAGGGGGCGGCGCTCCTGCGCCCACTATGGACGCACCGCCACTAGTTCCATCACTTCCTGTAGATCACCTTCCAACATGCATTGGTTTAATGCACCACAGAATAGGCATGTATTACCACACTGGACCACACCTACCTCATTACTACACCACCATCCACTTTCTGTGCGGTCTGATTGTACAATCTTCTTTAGCCCATGTTCACATCGGTCCGATTTGACATGCGATTTGACATGTCAAATCGCATGCCAAATCGACGGCTATTGCCAGCAATGACACCGTCCTATCGGTGCGACGCCACACCGATTCCCAAAAGTAATTCCTGTACTACTTTTGGGATTTGTATAGACATCTTTGCAGGAACCTGCACAAATGTCTGTCAAATCACCCCTAAAGTCGGACTGCATTGCCGGTTTGAAATCATGAGAGTTCAGCTGAACTTGTACAATTTCTAACCCGCAGTCAGTGTGAACCTGGGCTTAGATCCATCATCATTTATGTAGTGCAAGGGCCTGTCTGATTTATGTGTGATGGCATTCTAATGGAAGCACAGATCCTGACTTGTCACAAGTCCAGGCACAGTGAAGTTGAAGAAGTGGTTCCCTGTTGTGAGATTGTGAATTACGAAATGGCATTGTACTTCTCAAGCAGATCTTTTTCTTTGTAAAAGTCCCTTTTAAATGTAGTTCCACCTTTAGCAGTAATGTACACAGATATTGCAGTGTCTTGTTCTAAAAACAGGAGGCAACACACGGTTAATTGTTAGTTGCTTTATTGGTCTTTTATCTGTCTTGTTGGTGCACTTTGATATCAAGAGGGTCAATTGTACCAATAGTTATAAAGTAATAAAAACATTGTGGAAATCACTTATTAAACTTGTAATTTCATGTAAAATACTGCATATATAGATAAATAACCAGTACCTGAATGTAGGGCACACAAAAATTGGGCAGTTTTCAGATGGGTTCTTTCTGTGCTATAATAAACGCTAGTGAACACGTTTTCGTAAGTATTTTCTAGGCTCTGTCACAATCCCCAGGATTCAAAAAGACTGGCGTTGATAGATTTTGCAAGTGTCTCGCATGCATTCTAAAAATGATGCAGCTTGCCCCAAATTTATATACCTGTCTAAAACTTGTACTTGAATTTGGAGCATGCTGCACCACTCTTGGAAAGCATGCAAAACATTTTAGCAAAATCTGTCTCTACACTAAAAGAAAGTTGGTCTTAATTAGCTTCACTTTCATAAGATACGAACTGCCAGTATTTTATTTTAAATTTGACGCAGATCAGTTGTTGCACCACAATGTAGAAATTAGAACTACTTGTTGCACGAGTTGCTGTTGAGCAAAAACTGTTGCAGATGTTTTTTTTTTATTCTGTACAACACTATGGGGGTTAATTACTAAAGGCAAATCCACTTTGCACTACAAGTGCAAAGTGCATTTGAAATTGCACTGAAAGTGTATATGGAAGTGCAGTCGCTGTACATCCAAGGGGGACATGCAAGGAAAAGAAAAAACAGCATTTTAGCTTGCACGTGATTGGATAATAAAATCAGCAGAGCCTCCCCTTATTTTAGATCTGCCCCTCAGATTTACAGCAACAGCACTTCCAAGTGCACTTGCACTTGTAGTTTGCACTTGTAGTGCAAAGTGGATTTGCCTTTCGTAAATAACCCCCTATAATAAGAGCAATTGGCACCAGAAAAGTTAGAGCAGCAGCAACAATGGAATTCCTCCAATGTGTTTTAGGGTGATTGTAATTTGATACTGTGCGTCAGGGATGCGCTGACCATAGTGCAAATGAAGCTCCAAGGCACACACGGATGGTGCAGGCCTGTGGGTGCTCGTTCGCCACTGATACTGGCGCCAAATGGACTATATAAGTTCAGCAACTGTACTAGTTAGTTGCTGTCTGATCCACAGCGTTCCCTGTGTTCCTGTACCTGACTCCTGTGATTGACCCACCTTGTCTTGACCACACTTAAATGCCTCTCCTGCCCTGACCTCGGCTTGTTTCTGGATCCTGCTTTGCTCTCTTGCTCATCTGCCTGCTCTGACCATACTAATTGTGGCCTGTACCAGCCTCAGCCACTCTTCTGTCTGCTGTCCATGGCTGATCTGACCATTTGTTACTGACCCGGCTAGTCTGACCACGCATCCTGTTTTATCCACCTGCTCAGCATCTCCTGACTAGCACCCTGGCTACCTGGTCCCAGACAGTCATCTGCCAGCCAGTGCCTGCCAGCCCATTCAGTACCTGCAGTGTCATTAGGCTCTACAACCATGTACGTGACACTGTATGGCAACAAGCTGTTGAAGCCACGTTGAACCATGTGTAGCGGGTATTTGAATTTAGGGGAGGCATCTGGGTGGTAGTGTAACCCAGATGCACTGATTGTTAGGGAATCTGAGACCCTTTTGTGGTTCTTGGAGGACTCTGGTGGTGTGAGGTTCCCTGCGGCCGGCAGGTGGCGCTGTCGCCCTGGGCCGGAGCTGAACACTCACTGCAAGACTGCATCCCTTTTTGTCCTTTCCTGGTGCTGGTACAGTGGGGCGGGGAACCTGCTGTGACGCAAAGGGAGAGGAGATAAAAGGGGCGGACGCCCTGACCTTGGGGTTCAGAGTCGGAGGACGCAGCCGCACCCAGGCACCTTCAGCCTGGGTGCTGGCGTTCCGGAGTTTCGGGCCCAGGTGCCCTTGACCTGGCCGGAGCGGGAGATGGAGTCCATCCCAGGCACCTTTAGCCTGGGGTGAGGTACTAATGCGGAGGCCAGGGACTCAGTACCTTCGACTGAGTTCCGCGAGGGTGGAGGAATCCGAGGGGGCCCTAACGCCTTGGGTGCCCGTGTCTGAGATTGAGGAGGCCGGTGAGCGGAACTTCTCCGGAAAGTCTGGCGCAGCATTTGCCGGTGACGGAGAGGCCTCCGGTAACTCTCTTGGACGGATGTCTTCCCTCTGACAGGGGCTGTGATAGCGAAGGTAATTCATGCTCTTGTTCTATATAGTCGGTGGCAGTGACTATACATCATAACCATTGGTGACATCACAGTGGTTAGCTCTACTTAAAGAATTGTGCCTTGACCTACTCCCCACCAATACTGAAGTGTTCTATGGGTCTTAACCTGTCTGTGCTGTATGACTATTTATTGCTGGAAGAGAATAAATACGAGTTGGACCTTTTTCAGTGTGTGGAACTCTGGTTACTAGGAGCAAAGGGAGTCATTTCGAAGAAAGGATTTGACTCTGGGACACACACACAAAACCCGATAGTTCTGGCCTTCACCTCCAGTCTCTCTGGAGGACATGGGCCGTGGTGTATCGCATCCCTCCCCCCAGTACTAAACCCCTAGACAAGACTAACAAGCCGAGAATGAGAAGGGGTGAGAGGGGTGAGGTCGCTACACATGTAACAATGTAGCTTGTATGTATGTATATGTAAGACCCTTTAGCACTGATCATTTTTTAATGCATTTTTGATGTTTAAATGCAGAACAAAAATGAATGAAAAATGTATCCCTTCAAATCCTATGGAACTCTTCACATCAATGTGCTGCGGGTGCATTTTAAAAGTCTAGCATGCTGCTTTTTTGGTGCATGTGTAACCACTTGAGCTCTGGAAGGTTTTACCCCCTTCATGACTAGAGCATTTTTTGCTATTCAGGACTGCGCTACTGGGAATTGCATGGTCATGCAACACTGTACCCAAATGAACTTTACATAATTTTTCCACACAAATAGTTTTCTTTTGGTGGTATTTGATCACCACTGGGTTTTTATTATATAAATGAAAAAAGACTGAACATTTTGAAAAAAAAAAAAACTATATTTTCTACTTTCCGAAAACATATTCAATAAAATCAAATTCCTTCAGAATTTTAGTCCAAAATGTAATCTACTACATATCTTTGGTAAAAAGAAAAATCCCAATAAGTTAATAATAATTGATTTGTGTGATAGTTATAGTGTCTACAAACTATGGTATATATATTTGAAAATGTATCAACCCTGATGTAATGATGGACGATCTAATTTTTTTAGGCCCCACAATGCCAGGACAGCACAAATACCTCCCAAATAAAATTAGTTTTTTTCTTCACAATTAAATTTTTTTTTTTAACATACTGTCATCAGTGCAGTACAACATCATCATATGACCAGTGTGGCGGTGATCAGGTATATTGACTGGCATGTAAAAAAAAATGACATCATTTTTTAACACTTATTTTTTTACTATTTTGTTTTTATTTTTTTTAGATTCTGTCGTCAGAGTAGCTCAGTGTCACCAAAGTGACACTGTATTACTCTGGGGGGGGGGGGGGGGGATCAGGGTGATCGCCGTTCATAACAGACTGTTTATATTGCTATCATGTGATCACTATGACCAATCATAGCGGTCACATGATACCTGGTTACCGGTAACTGTAATCCGCTGTGTACGGCGGACAAAGCGGTCACAGGAGGGGGGTATTGCGTGTGCCTAACCTGCAGTAGGCACAATGATGGACATGTATATCATTGCGCCTGCACGTACTGCCCCGCCACAGTATAATTGCTATAGAGGGTCAGCAAGTGATTAAAAAGTACAGATCCCCATTGAAATTAATTAAAAACCGCATCAAAAACACACAGCGGCTGCATTTTTGGTGCGCTTTTTGAGTCGTATGTCCTTTTACAGGTGCATGCTGGTCATCAGGCAACCAGAAAGTGCACCGAAAATGCATAAAACATGCATATACGTTTTTAACAGGTCTTTGCAGTTGAACAGTGTGAAAGGGCCCTCAGACAGCTGAAGATGCTGAAGATGCTCATATGACACTGCCCTAAAGCGGGGGGTTCCTAAACAGTATACTGTCTTTCAGACTTTTTTTTTAGGGGGGGTGTAATTGTTACCAGTGGGAGTAAACAATGCTTTGTGGGTCAATGAGAGTAAAAAAAATGACATGGGAGGAGAAATAGTGCCTCATAATTGGTATTTTTAGGACAATAGTGCCCCATTGTTGGTGTCAGTGGGAGGAATAGTATACCATAATTTGTGTCATTGCAAGGAAGAGGGGGAAATGTCTGGAGCAGACAGAATCTGGACTTGCAGCTTGGTAAACAATCAGTTTCTATCTTCAGCTTGTTCAGGTGAACTTTCAAAATGTAAAATAAAAGCTTGCCTTGTAAACTACTTAACATTCTGTCTGCTCCATTCTTAGTAAATTCCTCTCCGCTCCGGGAAGACGTCTTTTGACGAAACACGTATGGCAGGGCAAGGACGCTGACGTCAACATGCTATCCAGGATCTTACTCGATGCCCGAGTTTGAACATAGCGCCCAAGGATGATTTGGAATACACAGATGCATTTAATTGCTAGTGTCGTGTCTGTCACTTATGAAATGTGAGTGAAATTTTATTCAATGTTTTAATACATCCTATTAAAAATGTTATCACACTATTGGAGCCTACTTCTCCCATTTTACACATATGTGGGTTCAGGGCCGCCATCAGGGGGTATACAGGCAGTACCGATGTAAAGGGGCCCGAGCGTCCCTAGGGGCCCGGCAGACCAGGGGCCGCTCCCTCTACAGCAGAACCTGAAATTAACTCTTCACCCATGCCGCTGATAGCCTGCGCATCGCCCAGCCGCTATAGAGGAGGAGAAAGTTTCACTAGCAACCCCCCCCCCCGCTGGCTGGAAGGAGAATGTTTGACAATCACAAACACCCCCTCCGCCACTCTGGCTGCAGACAAGAGGAAGAAAGCATCGTTAGCGTCATTAGTGTGTCATTAAACAAGCCCAAGCATCCCCTGCAGCAGTTAATCACGGCCAGCACTCACTCGTCTTGATTCTCTGCTGAGGCGGAGTCTGCTGGCTGCTGCTAGGTTGCCTTGCAATGTGATTGGCCGAGACCCGGGCAGGGGGGGGGGGGGTGGTCAGCTCGTCAACGGTGAACATTAACCCAGCCGTAGCAGGTGCATGAAGATAGAAACCAGAAAGCAGCATGGAGGGTAAGTAAAAAAAAATGTAATGTGTGCTGCTGTGCCCCCCTGTGCTGCCTGTAGATTTCGACTGTATTTGATTTCCTTCTCCTTGGATGGGACACCTGGCTGATACTGACTGGTGTGGATGGGGATACATTGTGGAGTGAGCGGGTCCTGGGGAATGTTGGTGGTCAGGCCTAAAGCTGTGTAAGGGGCCCCAAAATTTCTGATGGCTGCCCTGTGTGGGTCGTGGGCATGAGATCTGGAGACAGCGTGCAGTTTTTTTGGATTAACCTCCCTGGTGGTAATCCCAAGTCTGGCTCGGGTGAGTTTTTCATGCTAAGAGCGGTAACCCCGAGCCAGACTCGGGATTGCATTGCAGGATACAGGGAAGTTACTTACCTTGTTCCCTGGATCCTGCAATGTCCTCCCGCAGTGTGTGCGAGCTGTCTCCTCGCTCGATCCACACTGCCGAGTGCCGAGCTGCGTTCCCTGCGAGCGTTGCGGCGCACGGGGATGGAGTTCGGCGCCAAATTCAAAAAGTGAAAAACACAGTATAGATACAGTATACTGTAATCTTACTTATTACAGTACTGTATCAAATAATTACACACCCCCTTTGTCCCTAGTGGTCTGTCCAGTGTCCTGCATGCAGTTTTATATTATAAAAACTGTTCTTTCTGCCTGGAAACTGGAGATTGTCCATAGCAACCAAAAAGTGTCCCTTTATGTCAAAAGTGGTTTTAGACCAGCTAGAAAACAGCGATAATAAATTAGAATCACTCGCAGAATTGAGAGATAGCGATTTGTGGGGAAATTCGTCATCAAACACTAAATCTAATGACAGCGACAATTCTGCAACTGAGCAAATTTCAGTGTTTTTTATTTGATTACATTATTGAATAATTTTTATTATAATTACATTACTATTTGTTATAATTATTTATAGTTATTTATTATATAATGATTTTGTGTTTCAAACTTTATTATACCCGGGATGTCTACTAGACTCTTGTTTGGTCAGGTTTAAGTAAGTAATTACTAAGAATTGCAGGCCTACAATACATAACACCAAATTTCCATGCAAAATAATTGTACCGCTTTTGGTACATAATTCCAGACAGAATCATACCGCCAGGGAGGTTAAAGCATTTAGTGCTTAAAGGCACAGCTGCTGGTTTATAATCTTACCAGCCATTTTATCTGGTGAGTTTGTTTGGTATTCATGTCATATTCACAAAACTGATCGACATACAAGATATCACTGAGTGTCACCATTTTTCTGCATTGATGAACATTATGATTATCACATATCATCTTCTTCACTATAGGGATAGATACTTATTGAGGGGGTTATTTTTAGTTTTTTTGGATCAGCGCTGCTTTCCTTTTCTTTTTGCAATTTCAGCTTTTGGTTCACCAAAAACTGTGGCAGCTGCAATCTCGTATTGGGATTGTATCCCCTATATTTCAGTTGCCATTAATAACCTTTGGCGCTGTGTTTTATCTTTTTTTCAAATTCCTCTCATCGTGTCCTATTGTTTATAAAGGAGTTGATGCGTATTAGTCCTCCGGTTAATATTCCCATATGTCCATGGGATCTAAACTTGGTTCTGTCGGTTCTACAGAAACAACCATTTGAACCATTACAGCATATTTCCTTGGTGCTTCTCACCAGGAAATTGATTTTTCTAGTAGCCATTTGTTCGGCTAAAAGAGTATCACCCCTGACTGCTGGTGTAAGTGGGAGGAATGGTTCCTTGTATCAGTAAGAGAAATAGTGCCCAAAGGGCTGTATAAAGGCAAGCAAAAGGCCGCATTTGGCCACAGTTTGGAGACCCCTGCCCTAAAGTGACAAACTTGTCTGGCGGAATGAAGATTGTTTTCTGTTAAAGTACCTGGGGGTTCATGTTCTCATTGAGCATGAGAAGAAAAATGAAGATATTTGTGTGAGTACTCACATGCATGTGTATTTGAGCTCTGGGGTACACAACCTAATGCAACAGAATGCGCACACCTATGGCTAAAACAATAGATCATCTGCTGGGTTTTTATTGCCATTTTTTTTTCTAGTGGAGGGATTTTCCCTTGCTTCTCAACAGAACAGGAAGCAATAGGACATCTCTTGAAGAGGAGCACAGACAAAAACCTTTTTAGTAGAGTGGGGAATGATTTGAGCTGGTGTACTTGTACCGGCGTTACACAGACTGGAAGAAAAGGTTAAACACTCCGCTCTGGTCCCAGATAGAAATACAATTTCTAACTCATCCCCATGCTACATTTAAAAAAAATAGAAGGAAATTGGCTGAAGTTAAAGGGGTTGTAAAGTTTTGTTTTTTATTTTCTAAATAGGTTCCTTTAAGCTAGTGCATTGTTGGTTCACTTACCTTTTCCTTCGATTTCCCTTCTAAATATTTTTTTTCTTTGTTTTCTTTGTCTGAATTTCTCACTTCCTGTTCCTCCTCAGTAGGGATGAGCTTCGCGTTCGAGTCGAACATACGTTCGACTCGAACATCGGCTGTTCGATCGTTCGACGAAGATCGAACGATTTGGGCCGTTCGCGCCAAATTCGAGTGACGCGAACGGCCCACAATGCACTACGCCATCGCAGTGTCATCCAGGCGCTGTGATTGGCCAAGCATGCACTGTGACCCCGCATGCTTGGCCAATCACAGCGCCGGCAGCGAGGAGAGCAATGATTGGCCACAGGCAGGATGCCTGTGGCCAATTATTGCTGAGGGTGTTTAGTACACGCCCCACACTATAAAAGGCCGCCAGCACGGCGGCCTAGTGTAGTGTGTTCCGGAGCAGGGAAAGACAAGCATAGGCAGGGACAGTGACATTTATTTCTTTCTTGCTTAACCTGGATTCCTTTAGTTTAGGGAAAGAGAAGGATAGGTAGGGAGAGTGTCAGTGTGTTTTACTGTGCGAATCCTTGTTTCTAGGGACAAAGAAGGAAAGTGAGGGGAATTCTCCTTGTGCTATAGTGTGCTTTAAAAAAACATTTTTTCTAGGGACAGAAAACTCTAGGTAGGGAGAGTGTCAGTTTCTTTCACTGTGCGAGTCCTTGTTTCTAGGGACAAAGAAGGAAAGTGAGGGGAATTCTCCTTGTGCTATAGTGTGCTTTAAAAAAACATTTTTTCTAGGGACAGAAAACTCTAGGTAGGGAGAGTGTCAGTTTCTTTCACTGTGCGAGTCCTTGTTTCTAGGGACAAAGAAGGAAAGTGAGGGGAATTCTCCTTGTGCTATAGTGTGCTTTAAAAAAACATTTTTTCTAGGGACAGAAAACTCTAGGTAGGGAGAGTGTCAGTTTCTTTCACTGTGCGAGTCCTTGTTTCTAGGGACAAAGAAGGAAAGTGAGGGGAATTCTCCTTGTGCTATAGTGTGCTTTAAAAAAACATTTTTTCTAGGGACAGAAAACTCTAGGTAGGGAGAGTGTCAGTTTCTTTCACTGTGCGAGTCCTTGTTTCTAGGGACAAAGAAGGAAAGTGAGGGGAATTCTCCTTGTGCTATAGTGTGCTTTAAAAAAACATTTTTTCTAGGGACAGAAAACTCTAGGTAGGGAGAGTGTCAGTTTCTTTCACTGTGCGAGTCCTTGTTTCTAGGGACAAAGAAGGAAAGTGAGGGGAATTCTCCTTGTGCTATAGTGTGCTTTAAAAAAAACATTTTTTCTAGGGACAGAAAACTCTAGGTAGGGAGAGTGTCAGTTTCTTTCACTGTGCGAGTCCTTGTTTCTAGGGACAGAGAAGGAAAGTGAGGGGAATTCTCCTTGTGCTATAGTGTGCTTTAAAAAAACATTTTTTCTAGGGACAGAAAACTCTAGGTAGGGAGAGTGTCAGTTTCTTTCACTGTGCGAGTCCTTGTTTCTAGGGACAGAGAAGGAAAGTGAGGGGAATTCTCCTTGTGCTATAGTGTGCTTTAAAAAAACATTTTTTCTAGGGACAGAAAACTCTAGGTAGGGAGAGTGTCAGTTTCTTTCACTGTGCGAGTCCTTGTTTCTAGGGACAAAGAAGGAAAGTGAGGGGAATTCTCCTTGTGCTATAGTGTGCTTTAAAAAAACTTTTTTTCTAGGGACAGAAAACTCTAGGTAGGGAGAGTGTCAGTGTCTTTTACTGTGCGAGTCCTTGTTTCTAGGGACAAAGAAGGAAAGTGAGGGGAATTCTCCTTGTGCTATAGTGTGCTTTAAAAAAACTTTTTTTCTAGGGACAGAAAACTCTAGGTAGGGAGAGTGTCAGTGTCTTTTACTGTGCGAGTCCTTGTTTCTAGGGACAAAGAAGGAAAGTGAGGGGAATTCTCCTTGTGCTATAGTGTGCTTTAAAAAAACATTTTTTCTAGGGACAGAAAACTCTAGGTAGGGAGAGTGTCAGTTTCTTTCACTGTGCGAGTCCTTGTTTCTAGGGACAAAGAAGGAAAGTGAGGGGAATTCTCCTTGTGCTATAGTGTGCTTTAAAAAAACATTTTTTCTAGGGACAGAAAACTCTAGGTAGGGAGAGTGTCAGTTTCTTTCACTGTGCGAGTCCTTGTTTCTAGGGACAAAGAAGGAAAGTGAGGGGAATTCTCCTTGTGCTATAGTGTGCTTTAAAAAAACATTTTTTCTAGGGACAGAAAACTCTAGGTAGGGAGAGTGTCAGTTTCTTTCACTGTGCGAGTCCTTGTTTCTAGGGACAAAGAAGGAAAGTGAGGGGAATTCTCCTTGTGCTATAGTGTGCTTTAAAAAAACATTTTTTCTAGGGACAGAAAACTCTAGGTAGGGAGAGTGTCAGTTTCTTTCACTGTGCGAGTCCTTGTTTCTAGGGACAAAGAAGGAAAGTGAGGGGAATTCTCCTTGTGCTATAGTGTGCTTTAAAAAAACATTTTTTCTAGGGACAGAAAACTCTAGGTAGGGAGAGTGTCAGTTTCTTTCACTGTGCGAGTCCTTGTTTCTAGGGACAAAGAAGGAAAGTGAGGGGAATTCTCCTTGTGCTATAGTGTGCTTTAAAAAAACATTTTTTCTAGGGACAGAAAACTCTAGGTAGGGAGAGTGTCAGTTTCTTTCACTGTGCGAGTCCTTGTTTCTAGGGACAAAGAAGGAAAGTGAGGGGAATTCTCCTTGTGCTATAGTGTGCTTTAAAAAAACATTTTTTCTAGGGACAGAAAACTCTAGGTAGGGAGAGTGTCAGTTTCTTTCACTGTGCGAGTCCTTGTTTCTAGGGACAAAGAAGGAAAGTGAGGGGAATTCTCCTTGTGCTATAGTGTGCTTTAAAAAAACATTTTTTTCTAGGGACAGAAAACTCTAGGTAGGGAGAGTGTCAGTTTCTTTCACTGTGCGAGTCCTTGTTTCTAGGGACAAAGAAGGAAAGTGAGGGGAATTCTCCTTGTGCTATAGTGTGCTTTAAAAAAACATTTTTTCTAGGGACAGAAAACTCTAGGTAGGGAGAGTGTCAGTTTCTTTCACTGTGCGAGTCCTTGTTTCTAGGGACAAAGAAGGAAAGTGAGGGGAATTCTCCTTGTGCTATAGTGTGCTTTAAAAAAACATTTTTTCTAGGGACAGAAAACTCTAGGTAGGGAGAGTGTCAGTTTCTTTCACTGTGCGAGTCCTTGTTTCTAGGGACAAAGAAGGAAAGTGAGGGGAATTCTCCTTGTGCTATAGTGTGCTTTAAAAAAACATTTTTTCTAGGGACAGAAAACTCTAGGTAGGGAGAGTGTCAGTTTCTTTCACTGTGCGAGTCCTTGTTTCTAGGGACAAAGAAGGAAAGTGAGGGGAATTCTCCTTGTGCTATAGTGTGCTTTAAAAAAACATTTTTTCTAGGGACAGAAAACTCTAGGTAGGGAGAGTGTCAGTTTCTTTCACTGTGCGAGTCCTTGTTTCTAGGGACAAAGAAGGAAAGTGAGGGGAATTCTCCTTGTGCTATAGTGTGCTTTAAAAAAACATTTTTTCTAGGGACAGAAAACTCTAGGTAGGGAGAGTGTCAGTTTCTTTCACTGTGCGAGTCCTTGTTTCTAGGGACAAAGAAGGAAAGTGAGGGGAATTCTCCTTGTGCTATAGTGTGCTTTAAAAAAACATTTTTTCTAGGGACAGAAAACTCTAGGTAGGGAGAGTGTCAGTTTCTTTCACTGTGCGAGTCCTTGTTTCTAGGGACAAAGAAGGAAAGTGAGGGGAATTCTCCTTGTGCTATAGTGTGCTTTAAAAAAACATTTTTTCTAGGGACAGAAAACTCTAGGTAGGGAGAGTGTCAGTTTCTTTCACTGTGCGAGTCCTTGTTTCTAGGGACAAAGAAGGAAAGTGAGGGGAATTCTCCTTGTGCTATAGTGTGCTTTAAAAAAACATTTTTTCTAGGGACAGAAAACTCTAGGTAGGGAGAGTGTCAGTTTCTTTCACTGTGCGAGTCCTTGTTTCTAGGGACAAAGAAGGAAAGTGAGGGGAATTCTCCTTGTGCTATAGTGTGCTTTAAAAAAACATTTTTTCTAGGGACAGAAAACTCTAGGTAGGGAGAGTGTCAGTTTCTTTCACTGTGCGAGTCCTTGTTTCTAGGGACAAAGAAGGAAAGTGAGGGGAATTCTCCTTGTGCTATAGTGTGCTTTAAAAAAACATTTTTTCTAGGGACAGAAAACTCTAGGTAGGGAGAGTGTCAGTTTCTTTCACTGTGCGAGTCCTTGTTTCTAGGGACAAAGAAGGAAAGTGAGGGGAATTCTCCTTGTGCTATAGTGTGCTTTAAAAAAACATTTTTTCTAGGGACAGAAAACTCTAGGTAGGGAGAGTGTCAGTTTCTTTCACTGTGCGAGTCCTTGTTTCTAGGGACAAAGAAGGAAAGTGAGGGGAATTCTCCTTGTGCTATAGTGTGCTTTAAAAAAACATTTTTTCTAGGGACAGAAAACTCTAGGTAGGGAGAGTGTCAGTTTCTTTCACTGTGCGAGTCCTTGTTTCTAGGGACAAAGAAGGAAAGTGAGGGGAATTCTCCTTGTGCTATAGTGTGCTTTAAAAAAACATTTTTTCTAGGGACAGAAAACTCTAGGTAGGGAGAGTGTCAGTTTCTTTCACTGTGCGAGTCCTTGTTTCTAGGGACAAAGAAGGAAAGTGAGGGGAATTCTCCTTGTGCTATAGTGTGCTTTAAAAAAACATTTTTTCTAGGGACAGAAAACTCTAGGTAGGGAGAGTGTCAGTTTCTTTCACTGTGCGAGTCCTTGTTTCTAGGGACAAAGAAGGAAAGTGAGGGGAATTCTCCTTGTGCTATAGTGTGCTTTAAAAAAACATTTTTTCTAGGGACAGAAAACTCTAGGTAGGGAGAGTGTCAGTTTCTTTCACTGTGCGAGTCCTTGTTTCTAGGGACAAAGAAGGAAAGTGAGGGGAATTCTCCTTGTGCTATAGTGTGCTTTAAAAAAACATTTTTTCTAGGGACAGAAAACTCTAGGTAGGGAGAGTGTCAGTTTCTTTCACTGTGCGAGTCCTTGTTTCTAGGGACAAAGAAGGAAAGTGAGGGGAATTCTCCTTGTGCTATAGTGTGCTTTAAAAAAACATTTTTTCTAGGGACAGAAAACTCTAGGTAGGGAGAGTGTCAGTTTCTTTCACTGTGCGAGTCCTTGTTTCTAGGGACAAAGAAGGAAAGTGAGGGGAATTCTCCTTGTGCTATAGTGTGCTTTAAAAAAACATTTTTTCTAGGGACAGAAAACTCTAGGTAGGGAGAGTGTCAGTTTCTTTCACTGTGCGAGTCCTTGTTTCTAGGGACAAAGAAGGAAAGTGAGGGGAATTCTCCTTGTGCTATAGTGTGCTTTAAAAAAACATTTTTTCTAGGGACAGAAAACTCTAGGTAGGGAGAGTGTCAGTATCTTTCACTGTGCGAGTCCTTGTTTCTAGGGACAAAGAAGGAAAGTGAGGGGAATTCTCCTTGTGCTATAGTGTGCTTTAAAAAAACATTTTTTCTAGGGACAGAAAACTCTAGGTAGGGAGAGTGTCAGTTTCTTTCACTGTGCGAGTCCTTGTTTCTAGGGACAAAGAAGGAAAGTGAGGGGAATTCTCCTTGTGCTATAGTGTGCTTTAAAAAAAACATTTTTTCTAGGGACAGAAAACTCTAGGTAGGGAGAGTGTCAGTTTCTTTCACTGTGCGAGTCCTTGTTTCTAGGGACAAAGAAGGAAAGTGAGGGGAATTCTCCTTGTGCTATAGTGTGCTTTAAAAAAACATTTTTTCTAGGGACAGAAAACTCTAGGTAGGGAGAGTGTCAGTTTCTTTCACTGTGCGAGTCCTTGTTTCTAGGGACAAAGAAGGAAAGTGAGGGGAATTCTCCTTGTGCTATAGTGTGCTTTAAAAAAACATTTTTTCTAGGGACAGAAAACTCTAGGTAGGGAGAGTGTCAGTTTCTTTCACTGTGCGAGTCCTTGTTTCTAGGGACAAAGAAGGAAAGTGAGGGGAATTCTCCTTGTGCTATAGTGTGCTTTAAAAAAACATTTTTTCTAGGGACAGAAAACTCTAGGTAGGGAGAGTGTCAGTTTCTTTCACTGTGCGAGTCCTTGTTTCTAGGGACAAAGAAGGAAAGTGAGGGGAATTCTCCTTGTGCTATAGTGTGCTTTAAAAAAAACATTTTTTCTAGGGACAGAAAACTCTAGGTAGGGAGAGTGTCAGTTTCTTTCACTGTGCGAGTCCTTGTTTCTAGGGACAAAGAAGGAAAGTGAGGGGAATTCTCCTTGTGCTATAGTGTGCTTTAAAAAACATTTTTTCTAGGGACAGAAAACTCTAGGTAGGGAGAGTGTCAGTTTCTTTCACTGTGCGAGTCCTTGTTTCTAGGGACAAAGAAGGAAAGTGAGGGGAATTCTCCTTGTGCTATAGTGTGCTTTAAAAAAACATTTTTTCTAGGGACAGAAAACTCTAGGTAGGGAGAGTGTCAGTTTCTTTCACTGTGCGAGTCCTTGTTTCTAGGGACAAAGAAGGAAAGTGAGGGGAATTCTCCTTGTGCTATAGTGTGCTTTAAAAAAACATTTTTTCTAGGGACAGAAAACTCTAGGTAGGGAGAGTGTCAGTTTCTTTCACTGTGCGAGTCCTTGTTTCTAGGGACAAAGAAGGAAAGTGAGGGGAATTCTCCTTGTGCTATAGTGTGCTTTAAAAAAACATTTTTTCTAGGGACAGAAAACTCTAGGTAGGGAGAGTGTCAGTTTCTTTCACTGTGCGAGTCCTTGTTTCTAGGGACAAAGAAGGAAAGTGAGGGGAATTCTCCTTGTGCTATAGTGTGCTTTAAAAAAACATTTTTTCTAGGGACAGAAAACTCTAGGTAGGGAGAGTGTCAGTTTCTTTCACTGTGCGAGTCCTTGTTTCTAGGGACAAAGAAGGAAAGTGAGGGAATTCTCCTTGTGCTATAGTGTGCTTTAAAAAAACATTTTTTCTAGGGACAGAAAACTCTAGGTAGGGAGAGTGTCAGTTTCTTTCACTGTGCGAGTCCTTGTTTCTAGGGACAAAGAAGGAAAGTGAGGGGAATTCTCCTTGTGCTATAGTGTGCTTTAAAAAAACATTTTTTCTAGGGACAGAAAACTCTAGGTAGGGAGAGTGTCAGTTTCTTTCACTGTGCGAGTCCTTGTTTCTAGGGACAAAGAAGGAAAGTGAGGGGAATTCTCCTTGTGCTATAGTGTGCTTTAAAAAAACATTTTTTCTAGGGACAGAAAACTCTAGGTAGGGAGAGTGTCAGTTTCTTTCACTGTGCGAGTCCTTGTTTCTAGGGACAAAGAAGGAAAGTGAGGGGAATTCTCCTTGTGCTATAGTGTGCTTTAAAAAAACATTTTTTCTAGGGACAGAAAACTCTAGGTAGGGAGAGTGTCAGTTTCTTTCACTGTGCGAGTCCTTGTTTCTAGGGACAAAGAAGGAAAGTGAGGGGAATTCTCCTTGTGCTATAGTGTGCTTTAAAAAAACATTTTTTCTAGGGACAGAAAACTCTAGGTAGGGAGAGTGTCAGTTTCTTTCACTGTGCGAGTCCTTGTTTCTAGGGACAAAGAAGGAAAGTGAGGGGAATTCTCCTTGTGCTATAGTGTGCTTTAAAAAAACATTTTTTCTAGGGACAGAAAACTCTAGGTAGGGAGAGTGTCAGTTTCTTTCACTGTGCGAGTCCTTGTTTCTAGGGACAAAGAAGGAAAGTGAGGGGAATTCTCCTTGTGCTATAGTGTGCTTTAAAAAAACATTTTTTCTAGGGACAGAAAACTCTAGGTAGGGAGAGTGTCAGTTTCTTTCACTGTGCGAGTCCTTGTTTCTAGGGACAAAGAAGGAAAGTGAGGGGAATTCTCCTTGTGCTATAGTGTGCTTTAAAAAAACATTTTTTCTAGGGACAGAAAACTCTAGGTAGGGAGAGTGTCAGTTTCTTTCACTGTGCGAGTCCTTGTTTCTAGGGACAAAGAAGGAAAGTGAGGGGAATTCTCCTTGTGCTATAGTGTGCTTTAAAAAAACATTTTTTCTAGGGACAGAAAACTCTAGGTAGGGAGAGTGTCAGTTTCTTTCACTGTGCGAGTCCTTGTTTCTAGGGACAAAGAAGGAAAGTGAGGGGAATTCTCCTTGTGCTATAGTGTGCTTTAAAAAAACATTTTTTCTAGGGACAGAAAACTCTAGGTAGGGAGAGTGTCAGTTTCTTTCACTGTGCGAGTCCTTGTTTCTAGGGACAAAGAAGGAAAGTGAGGGGAATTCTCCTTGTGCTATAGTGTGCTTTAAAAAAACATTTTTTCTAGGGACAGAAAACTCTAGGTAGGGAGAGTGTCAGTTTCTTTCACTGTGCGAGTCCTTGTTTCTAGGGACAAAGAAGGAAAGTGAGGGGAATTCTCCTTGTGCTATAGTGTGCTTTAAAAAAACATTTTTTCTAGGGACAGAAAACTCTAGGTAGGGAGAGTGTCAGTTTCTTTCACTGTGCGAGTCCTTGTTTCTAGGGACAAAGAAGGAAAGTGAGGGGAATTCTCCTTGTGCTATAGTGTGCTTTAAAAAAACATTTTTTCTAGGGACAGAAAACTCTAGGTAGGGAGAGTGTCAGTTTCTTTCACTGTGCGAGTCCTTGTTTCTAGGGACAAAGAAGGAAAGTGAGGGGAATTCTCCTTGTGCTATAGTGTGCTTTAAAAAAACATTTTTTCTAGGGACAGAAAACTCTAGGTAGGGAGAGTGTCAGTTTCTTTCACTGTGCGAGTCCTTGTTTCTAGGGACAAAGAAGGAAAGTGAGGGGAATTCTCCTTGTGCTATAGTGTGCTTTAAAAAAACATTTTTTCTAGGGACAGAAAACTCTAGGTAGGGAGAGTGTCAGTTTCTTTCACTGTGCGAGTCCTTGTTTCTAGGGACAAAGAAGGAAAGTGAGGGGAATTCTCCTTGTGCTATAGTGTGCTTTAAAAAAACATTTTTTCTAGGGACAGAAAACTCTAGGTAGGGAGAGTGTCAGTTTCTTTCACTGTGCGAGTCCTTGTTTCTAGGGACAAAGAAGGAAAGTGAGGGGAATTCTCCTTGTGCTATAGTGTGCTTTAAAAAAACATTTTTTCTAGGGACAGAAAACTCTAGGTAGGGAGAGTGTCAGTTTCTTTCACTGTGCGAGTCCTTGTTTCTAGGGACAAAGAAGGAAAGTGAGGGGAATTCTCCTTGTGCTATAGTGTGCTTTAAAAAAACATTTTTTCTAGGGACAGAAAACTCTAGGTAGGGAGAGTGTCAGTTTCTTTCACTGTGCGAGTCCTTGTTTCTAGGGACAAAGAAGGAAAGTGAGGGGAATTCTCCTTGTGCTATAGTGTGCTTTAAAAAAACATTTTTTCTAGGGACAGAAAACTCTAGGTAGGGAGAGTGTCAGTTTCTTTCACTGTGCGAGTCCTTGTTTCTAGGGACAAAGAAGGAAAGTGAGGGGAATTCTCCTTGTGCTATAGTGTGCTTTAAAAAAAACATTTTTTCTAGGGACAGAAAACTCTAGGTAGGGAGAGTGTCAGTTTCTTTCACTGTGCGAGTCCTTGTTTCTAGGGACAAAGAAGGAAAGTGAGGGGAATTCTCCTTGTGCTATAGTGTGCTTTAAAAAAACATTTTTTCTAGGGACAGAAACTCTAGGTAGGGAGAGTGTCAGTGTCTTTCACTGTGCGAGTCCTTGTTTCTAGGGACAAAGAAGGAAAGTGAGGGGAATTCTCCTTGTGCTATAGTGTGCTTTAAAAAAAACATTTTTTCTAGGGACAGAAAACTCTAGGTAGGGAGAGTGTCAGTTTCTTTCACTGTGCGAGTCCTTGTTTCTAGGGACAAAGAAGGAAAGTGAGGGGAATTCTCCTTGTGCTATAGTGTGCTTTAAAAAAACATTTTTTCTAGGGACAGAAAACTCTAGGTAGGGAGAGTGTCAGTTTCTTTCACTGTGCGAGTCCTTGTTTCTAGGGACAAAGAAGGAAAGTGAGGGGAATTCTCCTTGTGCTATAGTGTGCTTTAAAAAAACATTTTTTCTAGGGACAGAAAACTCTAGGTAGGGAGAGTGTCAGTTTCTTTCACTGTGCGAGTCCTTGTTTCTAGGGACAAAGAAGGAAAGTGAGGGGAATTCTCCTTGTGCTATAGTGTGCTTTAAAAAAACATTTTTTCTAGGGACAGAAAACTCTAGGTAGGGAGAGTGTCAGTTTCTTTCACTGTGCGAGTCCTTGTTTCTAGGGACAAAGAAGGAAAGTGAGGGGAATTCTCCTTGTGCTATAGTGTGCTTTAAAAAAAACATTTTTTCTAGGGACAGAAAACTCTAGGTAGGGAGAGTGTCAGTTTCTTTCACTGTGCGAGTCCTTGTTTCTAGGGACAAAGAAGGAAAGTGAGGGGAATTCTCCTTGTGCTATAGTGTGCTTTAAAAAAAACATTTTTTCTAGGGACAGAAAACTCTAGGTAGGGAGAGTGTCAGTTTCTTTCACTGTGCGAGTCCTTGTTTCTAGGGACAAAGAAGGAAAGTGAGGGGAATTCTCCTTGTGCTATAGTGTGCTTTAAAAAAAACATTTTTTCTAGGGACAGAAAACTCTAGGTAGGGAGAGTGTCAGTTTCTTTCGCTGTGCGAGTCCTTGTTTCTAGGGACAAAGAAGGAAAGTGAGGGGAATTCTCCTTGTGCTATAGTGTGCTTTAAAAAAACATTTTTTCTAGGGACAGAAAACTCTAGGTAGGGAGAGTGTCAGTTTCTTTCGCTGTGCGAGTCCTTGTTTCTAGGGACAAAGAAGGAAAGTGAGGGGAATTCTCCTTGTGCTATAGTGTGCTTAAAAAAACATTTTTTCTAGGGACAGAAAACTCTAGGTAGGGAGAGTGTCAGTTTCTTTCACTGTGCGAGTCCTTGTTTCTAGGGACAAAGAAGGAAAGTGAGGGGAATTCTCCTTGTGCTATAGTGTGCTTTAAAAAAACATTTTTTCTAGGGACAGAAAACTCTAGGTAGGGAGAGTGTCAGTTTCTTTCACTGTGCGAGTCCTTGTTTCTAGGGACAAAGAAGGAAAGTGAGGGGAATTCTCCTTGTGCTATAGTGTGCTTTAAAAAAACATTTTTTCTAGGGACAGAAAACTCTAGGTAGGGAGAGTGTCAGTTTCTTTCACTGTGCGAGTCCTTGTTTCTAGGGACAAAGAAGGAAAGTGAGGGGAATTCTCCTTGTGCTATAGTGTGCTTTAAAAAAACATTTTTTCTAGGGACAGAAAACTCTAGGTAGGGAGAGTGTCAGTTTCTTTCACTGTGCGAGTCCTTGTTTCTAGGGACAAGAAGGAAAGTGAGGGGAATTCTCCTTGTGCTATAGTGTGCTTTAAAAAAACATTTTTTCTAGGGACAGAAAACTCTAGGTAGGGAGAGTGTCAGTTTCTTTCACTGTGCGAGTCCTTGTTTCTAGGGACAAAGAAGGAAAGTGAGGGGAATTCTCCTTGTGCCATAGTGTGCTTTAAAAAAACATTTTTTCTAGGGACAGAAAACTCTAGGTAGGGAGAGTGTCAGTTTCTTTCACTGTGCGAGTCCTTGTTTCTAGGGACAAAGAAGGAAAGTGAGGGGAATTCTCCTTGTGCTATAGTGTGCTTTAAAAAAACATTTTTTCTAGGGACAGAAAACTCTAGGTAGGGAGAGTGTCAGTTTCTTTCACTGTGCGAGTCCTTGTTTCTAGGGACAAAGAAGGAAAGTGAGGGGAATTCTCCTTGTGCTATAGTGTGCTTTAAAAAAAACATTTTTTCTAGGGACAGAAAACTCTAGGTAGGGAGAGTGTCAGTTTCTTTCACTGTGCGAGTCCTTGTTTCTAGGGACAAAGAAGGAAAGTGAGGGGAATTCTCCTTGTGCTATAGTGTGCTTTAAAAAAAACATTTTTTCTAGGGACAGAAAACTCTAGGTAGGGAGAGTGTCAGTGTCTTTTACTGTGCGAGTCCTTGTTTCTAGGGACAAAGAAGGAAAGTGAGGGAATTCTCCTTGTGCTATAGTGTGCTTTAAAAAAACATTTTTTCTAGGGACAGAAAACTCTAGGTAGGGAGAGTGTCAGTTTCTTTCACTGTGCGAGTCCTTGTTTCTAGGGACAAAGAAGGAAAGTGAGGGGAATTCTCCTTGTGCTATAGTGTGCTTTAAAAAAACATTTTTTCTAGGGACAGAAAACTCTAGGTAGGGAGAGTGTCAGTTTCTTTCACTGTGCGAGTCCTTGTTTCTAGGGACAAAGAAGGAAAGTGAGGGGAATTCTCCTTGTGCTATAGTGTGCTTTAAAAAAACATTTTTTCTAGGGACAGAAAACTCTAGGTAGGGAGAGTGTCAGTTTCTTTCACTGTGCGAGTCCTTGTTTCTAGGGACAAAGAAGGAAAGTGAGGGGAATTCTCCTTGTGCTATAGTGTGCTTTAAAAAACATTTTTTCTAGGGACAGAAAACTCTAGGTAGGGAGAGTGTCAGTTTCTTTCACTGTGCGAGTCCTTGTTTCTAGGGACAAAGAAGGAAAGTGAGGGGAATTCTCCTTGTGCTATAGTGTGCTTTAAAAAAACATTTTTTCTAGGGACAGAAAACTCTAGGTAGGGAGAGTGTCAGTTTCTTTCACTGTGCGAGTCCTTGTTTCTAGGGACAAAGAAGGAAAGTGAGGGGAATTCTCCTTGTGCTATAGTGTGCTTTAAAAAAACATTTTTTCTAGGGACAGAAAACTCTAGGTAGGGAGAGTGTCAGTTTCTTTCACTGTGCGAGTCCTTGTTTCTAGGGACAAAGAAGGAAAGTGAGGGGAATTCTCCTTGTGCTATAGTGTGCTTTAAAAAAACATTTTTTCTAGGGACAGAAAACTCTAGGTAGGGAGAGTGTCAGTTTCTTTCACTGTGCGAGTCCTTGTTTCTAGGGACAAAGAAGGAAAGTGAGGGGAATTCTCCTTGTGCTATAGTGTGCTTTAAAAAAAACATTTTTTCTAGGGACAGAAAACTCTAGGTAGGGAGAGTGTCAGTTTCTTTCACTGTGCGAGTCCTTGTTTCTAGGGACAAAGAAGGAAAGTGAGGGGAATTCTCCTTGTGCTATAGTGTGCTTTAAAAAAAACATTTTTTCTAGGGACAGAAAACTCTAGGTAGGGAGAGTGTCAGTTTCTTTCACTGTGCGAGTCCTTGTTTCTAGGGACAAAGAAGGAAAGTGAGGGGAATTCTCCTTGTGCTATAGTGTGCTTTAAAAAAACATTTTTTCTAGGGACAGAAAACTCTAGGTAGGGAGAGTGTCAGTTTCTTTCACTGTGCGAGTCCTTGTTTCTAGGGACAAAGAAGGAAAGTGAGGGGAATTCTCCTTGTGCATAGTGTGCTTTAAAAAAACATTTTTTCTAGGGACAGAAAACTCTAGGTAGGGAGAGTGTCAGTTTCTTTCACTGTGCGAGTCCTTGTTTCTAGGGACAAAGAAGGAAAGTGAGGGGAATTCTCCTTGTGCTATAGTGTGCTTTAAAAAACATTTTTTCTAGGGACAGAAAACTCTAGGTAGGGAGAGTGTCAGTTTCTTTCACTGTGCGAGTCCTTGTTTCTAGGGACAAAGAAGGAAAGTGAGGGGAATTCTCCTTGTGCTATAGTGTGCTTTAAAAAAACATTTTTTCTAGGGACAGAAAACTCTAGGTAGGGAGAGTGTCAGTTTCTTTCACTGTGCGAGTCCTTGTTTCTAGGGACAAAGAAGGAAAGTGAGGGGAATTCTCCTTGTGCTATAGTGTGCTTTAAAAAAACATTTTTTCTAGGGACAGAAAACTCTAGGTAGGGAGAGTGTCAGTTTCTTTCACTGTGCGAGTCCTTGTTTCTAGGGACAAAGAAGGAAAGTGAGGGGAATTCTCCTTGTGCTATAGTGTGCTTTAAAAAAACATTTTTTCTAGGGACAGAAAACTCTAGGTAGGGAGAGTGTCAGTTTCTTTCACTGTGCGAGTCCTTGTTTCTAGGGACAAAGAAGGAAAGTGAGGGGAATTCTCCTTGTGCTATAGTGTGCTTTAAAAAAACATTTTTTCTAGGGACAGAAAACTCTAGGTAGGGAGAGTGTCAGTTTCTTTCACTGTGCGAGTCCTTGTTTCTAGGGACAAAGAAGGAAAGTGAGGGGAATTCTCCTTGTGCTATAGTGTGCTTTAAAAAAACATTTTTTCTAGGGACAGAAAACTCTAGGTAGGGAGAGTGTCAGTTTCTTTCACTGTGCGAGTCCTTGTTTCTAGGGACAAAGAAGAAAAGTGAGGGGAATTCTCCTTGTGCTATAGTGTGCTTTAAAAAAAACATTTTTTCTAGGGACAGAAAACTCTAGGTAGGGAGAGTGTCAGTTTCTTTCACTGTGCGAGTCCTTGTTTCTAGGGACAAAGAAGGAAAGTGAGGGGAATTCTCCTTGTGCTATAGTGTGCTTTAAAAAAACATTTTTTCTAGGGACAGAAAACTCTAGGTAGGGAGAGTGTCAGTTTCTTTCACTGTGCGAGTCCTTGTTTCTAGGGACAAAGAAGGAAAGTGAGGGGAATTCTCCTTGTGCTATAGTGTGCTTTAAAAAAAACATTTTTTCTAGGGACAGAAAACTCTAGGTAGGGAGAGTGTCAGTTTCTTTCACTGTGCGAGTCCTTGTTTCTAGGGACAAAGAAGGAAAGTGAGGGGAATTCTCCTTGTGCTATAGTGTGCTTTAAAAAAACATTTTTTCTAGGGACAGAAAACTCTAGGTAGGGAGAGTGTCAGTTTCTTTCACTGTGCGAGTCCTTGTTTCTAGGGACAAAGAAGGAAAGTGAGGGGAATTCTCCTTGTGCTATAGTGTGCTTAAAAAAACATTTTTTCTAGGGACAGAAAACTCTAGGTAGGGAGAGTGTCAGTTTCTTTCACTGTGCGAGTCCTTGTTTCTAGGGACAAAGAAGGATAGTGAGGGGAATTCTCCTTGTGCTATAGTGTGCTTTAAAAAAACATTTTTTCTAGGGACAGAAAACTCTAGGTAGGGAGAGTGTCAGTTTCTTTCACTGTGCGAGTCCTTGTTTCTAGGGACAAAGAAGGAAAGTGAGGGGAATTCTCCTTGTGCTATAGTGTGCTTTAAAAAAACATTTTTTCTAGGGACAGAAAACTCTAGGTAGGGAGAGTGTCAGTTTCTTTCACTGTGCGAGTCCTTGTTTCTAGGGACAAAGAAGGAAAGTGAGGGGAATTCTCCTTGTGCTATAGTGTGCTTTAAAAAAACATTTTTTCTAGGGACAGAAAACTCTAGGTAGGGAGAGTGTCAGTTTCTTTCACTGTGCGAGTCCTTGTTTCTAGGGACAAAGAAGGAAAGTGAGGGGAATTCTCCTTGTGCTATAGTGTGCTTTAAAAAAACATTTTTTCTAGGGACAGAAAACTCTAGGTAGGGAGAGTGTCAGTTTCTTTCACTGTGCGAGTCCTTGTTTCTAGGGACAAAGAAGGAAAGTGAGGGGAATTCTCCTTGTGCTATAGTGTGCTTTAAAAAAACATTTTTTCTAGGGACAGAAAACTCTAGGTAGGGAGAGTGTCAGTTTCTTTCACTGTGCGAGTCCTTGTTTCTAGGGACAAAGAAGGAAAGTGAGGGGAATTCTCCTTGTGCTATAGTGTGCTTTAAAAAAACATTTTTTCTAGGGACAGAAAACTCTAGGTAGGGAGAGTGTCAGTTTCTTTCACTGTGCGAGTCCTTGTTTCTAGGGACAAAGAAGGAAAGTGAGGGGAATTCTCCTTGTGCTATAGTGTGCTTTAAAAAAACATTTTTTCTAGGGACAGAAAAACTCTAGGTAGGGAGAGTGTCAGTTTCTTTCACTGTGCGAGTCCTTGTTTCTAGGGACAAAGAAGGAAAGTGAGGGGAATTCTCCTTGTGCTATAGTGTGCTTTAAAAAAACATTTTTTCTAGGGACAGAAAACTCTAGGTAGGGAGAGTGTCAGTTTCTTTCACTGTGCGAGTCCTTGTTTCTAGGGACAAAGAAGGAAAGTGAGGGGAATTCTCCTTGTGCTATAGTGTGCTTTAAAAAAACATTTTTTCTAGGGACAGAAAACTCTAGGTAGGGAGAGTGTCAGTTTCTTTCACTGTGCGAGTCCTTGTTTCTAGGGACAAAGAAGGAAAGTGAGGGGAATTCTCCTTGTGCTATAGTGTGCTTTAAAAAAACATTTTTTCTAGGACAGAAAACTCTAGGTAGGGAGAGTGTCAGTTTCTTTCACTGTGCGAGTCCTTGTTTCTAGGGACAAAGAAGGAAAGTGAGGGGAATTCTCCTTGTGCTATAGTGTGCTTTAAAAAAACATTTTTTCTAGGGACAGAAAACTCTAGGTAGGGAGAGTGTCAGTTTCTTTCACTGTGCGAGTCCTTGTTTCTAGGGACAAAGAAGGAAAGTGAGGGGAATTCTCCTTGTGCTATAGTGTGCTTTAAAAAAACATTTTTTCTAGGGACAGAAAACTCTAGGTAGGGAGAGTGTCAGTTTCTTTCACTGTGCGAGTCCTTGTTTCTAGGGACAAAGAAGGAAAGTGAGGGGAATTCCTCCTTGTGCTATAGTGTGCTTTAAAAAAACATTTTTTCTAGGGACAGAAAACTCTAGGTAGGGAGAGTGTCAGTTTCTTTCACTGTGCGAGTCCTTGTTTCTAGGGACAAAGAAGGAAAGTGAGGGGAATTCTCCTTGTGCTATAGTGTGCTTTAAAAAAACATTTTTTCTAGGGACAGAAAACTCTAGGTAGGGAGAGTGTCAGTTTCTTTCACTGTGCGAGTCCTTGTTTCTAGGGACAAAGAAGGAAAGTGAGGGGAATTCTCCTTGTGCTATAGTGTGCTTTAAAAAAACATTTTTTCTAGGGACAGAAAACTCTAGGTAGGGAGAGTGTCAGTTTCTTTCACTGTGCGAGTCCTTGTTTCTAGGGACAAAGAAGGAAAGTGAGGGGAATTCTCCTTGTGCTATAGTGTGCTTTAAAAAAACATTTTTTCTAGGGACAGAAAACTCTAGGTAGGGAGAGTGTCAGTTTCTTTCACTGTGCGAGTCCTTGTTTCTAGGGACAAAGAAGGAAAGTGAGGGGAATTCTCCTTGTGCTATAGTGTGCTTTAAAAAAAACATTTTTTCTAGGGACAGAAAACTCTAGGTAGGGAGAGTGTCAGTTTCTTTCACTGTGCGAGTCCTTGTTTCTAGGGACAAAGAAGGAAAGTGAGGGGAATTCTCCTTGTGCTATAGTGTGCTTTAAAAAAACATTTTTTTCTAGGGACAGAAAACTCTAGGTAGGGAGAGTGTCAGTTTCTTTCACTGTGCGAGTCCTTGTTTCTAGGGACAAAGAAGGAAAGTGAGGGGAATTCTCCTTGTGCTATAGTGTGCTTTAAAAAAACATTTTTTCTAGGGACAGAAAACTCTAGGTAGGGAGAGTGTCAGTTTCTTTCACTGTGCGAGTCCTTGTTTCTAGGGACAAAGAAGGAAAGTGAGGGGAATTCTCCTTGTGCTATAGTGTGCTTTAAAAAAACATTTTTTCTAGGGACAGAAAACTCTAGGTAGGGAGAGTGTCAGTTTCTTTCACTGTGCGAGTCCTTGTTTCTAGGGACAAAGAAGGAAAGTGAGGGGAATTCTCCTTGTGCTATAGTGTGCTTTAAAAAAACATTTTTTCTAGGGACAGAAAACTCTAGGTAGGGAGAGTGTCAGTTTCTTTCACTGTGCGAGTCCTTGTTTCTAGGGACAAAGAAGGAAAGTGAGGGGAATTCTCCTTGTGCTATAGTGTGCTTTAAAAAAACATTTTTTCTAGGGACAGAAAACTCTAGGTAGGGGAGAGTGTCAGTTTCTTTCACTGTGCGAGTCCTTGTTTCTAGGGACAAAGAAGGAAAGTGAGGGGAATTCTCCTTGTGCTATAGTGTGCTTTAAAAAAACATTTTTTCTAGGGACAGAAAACTCTAGGTAGGGAGAGTGTCAGTTTCTTTCACTGTGCGAGTCCTTGTTTCTAGGGACAAAGAAGGAAAGTGAGGGGAATTCTCCTTGTGCTATAGTGTGCTTTAAAAAAACATTTTTTTCTAGGGACAGAAAACTCTAGGTAGGGAGAGTGTCAGTTTCTTTCACTGTGCGAGTCCTTGTTTCTAGGACAAAGAAGGAAAGTGAGGGGAATTCTCCTTGTGCTATAGTGTGCTTTAAAAAAAACATTTTTTCTAGGGACAGAAAACTCTAGGTAGGGAGAGTGTCAGTTTCTTTCACTGTGCGAGTCCTTGTTTCTAGGGACAAAGAAGGAAAGTGAGGGGAATTCTCCTTGTGCTATAGTGTGCTTTAAAAAAACATTTTTTTCTAGGGACAGAAAACTCTAGGTAGGGAGAGTGTCAGTTTCTTTCACTGTGCGAGTCCTTGTTTCTAGGGACAAAGAAGGAAAGTGAGGGGAATTCTCCTTGTGCTATAGTGTGCTTTAAAAAAACATTTTTTCTAGGGACAGAAAACTCTAGGTAGGGAGAGTGTCAGTTTCTTTCACTGTGCGAGTCCTTGTTTCTAGGGACAAAGAAGGAAAGTGAGGGGAATTCTCCTTGTGCTATAGTGTGCTTTAAAAAAAACATTTTTTCTAGGGACAGAAAACTCTAGGTAGGGAGAGTGTCAGTTTCTTTCACTGTGCGAGTCCTTGTTTCTAGGGACAAAGAAGGAAAGTGAGGGGAATTCTCCTTGTGCTATAGTGTGCTTTAAAAAAACATTTTTTCTAGGGACAGAAAACTCTAGGTAGGGAGAGTGTCAGTTTCTTTCACTGTGCGAGTCCTTGTTTCTAGGGACAAAGAAGGAAAGTGAGGGGAATTCTCCTTGTGCTATAGTGTGCTTTAAAAAAAACATTTTTTCTAGGGACAGAAAACTCTAGGTAGGGAGAGTGTCAGTTTCTTTCACTGTGCGAGTCCTTGTTTCTAGGGACAAAGAAGGAAAGTGAGGGGAATTCTCCTTGTGCTATAGTGTGCTTTAAAAAAAAAATTTTTCTAGGGACAGAAAACTCTAGGTAGGGAGAGTGTCAGTTT